>CM040124.1:54341358-55584528 GCA_022559845.1 Amorphophallus konjac | reverse complement strand
GGGGCGCCTAATAGCAGACGATATAATCAGTAAGCAGAACGCCAGCAGATGCAATAAACACACGCCCTTGAAGGGGGCGTTAATCAACAAAACACGCCCCTGTTAGGGGCGTTAAATCTAAAGACGCCCTCGTGGAAGGCGTTAATAAGCAGAAATTGACTGATCCAGGGAGTGTGCCAGGTGCACAATGGAGGGTGCCCTAGGGGCACAAGGGAAAGGGTACCGAGGGTACCGAAGGGAAAGGGCACACGAGGGTGCCTAAGGGGAAAGGACACACGAGGGTGTCAAGGGGAAAGGGCACACGAGGGTGCCAATGGAGATGGTAATCAACAAAGAAAACAGTGGAGTCCCACCGTGATCGCCAATTTGTAGATCTTAATTAAAATCCACTTAAGGAAAATATTAAGAATAACAAACAATAAACAATAATGGAGATGAAACATGCACGAGGTGCACAAGGGGAGTGTGTGATCGCCAGAGGGTTTTACCTTAATAAGAAGAGAATAAGATCGCGTGTACCTAGTGAAAGTGGGATGCGGGATGAATGGGGGTCTCCTCCTCCAACTCCAATCGGCCGGCCGATGAAGTGGGTTTTCTCGATTGATTACCTTGTAAATAAGACGATGAAAGACAAGCAAAAGAAAGGGGATCAGCCAAAGTGCAGTAATATCATTCCAAAAAAAAACAACATAAAATGATGAAACGACGTCAACATGCACACCTCTCTTTTGTTTTTTTTTTTAAACCCCTAGCAGAGAACCAGGGAAGGAGATAACATGCTAAATGCAGTAAAAGAACTAACGATAGGAGACCACAGTGATGATAATGCGATGAGAATGAGATGAACAAAACAAGCACAATGTGTAGCCCTGCTCTCCCTGACGAGAGTAAAGGTGTGACCGGGAAGACGCGGAACGGATGCAGCAGGATGAAGAAAAGCCAAAGGAGGAAGCCCTGCGTACTTGTTCAACAACTAACTTCTTAACCTTTTTTACGCTTGACAAGGAGCCTCTTATATAATGTTCAATCGGATGCGATCAAACAAGGGAATTGATAAGAACGGGTAATGAAGCATCCAAGGAAGGATTAAGATCGAGTAAGAGTCCAAGGATAGCAGGGAACTGTAAGGGAAAGATGAAAAAGGAAGGACTCTGGAGTGAAAACACGCCTTAAGACAGGGCGTCTTTTTATGAATTGACGACCTGAACAGAGGCGTTTCTTGAAACACGACCTAGGAAAGGCCGTTTCTTCCTGGATTTAATTTTAGAAATAAAACTTCCTCTATTTAAAAACTCATAGAACACGCCTGAGATAACGACGTTTCTTCAAAACATGCCCTGAGGAAAGGCGTTACTCACAAAATGCCTTTTACTTTGAAGATAGATAATTCCAGAAATTATCGGATAATACCAGGAATTGACGCCCTCAAATGCGATCGTCCTTTCTTTTAAAATGCCCTATAACAGGTCATTACTTTAGAAAGTAACGCCCTTTGTCAAGCCGTGTTTCACAAAAATACAGGAAAAATGCAGAAAACTCATGAAAATAGAAAAACTTTATATTATGGGAATATTGGAGTCCAATTGGGGCGTTTACATAATAACATGAGATTTGATCAACAAAACGTCAATTTTGGCGTGTCTACAATGGGGATTTCCCCCTTTTCGTAAACTCCTTTGATCTCCAGGTTGATGTAAACCGTTGCTTGCGATGAAGACGTCTTCAGATTCGTTGCTTCATTCCACTTACAACTCTCTTCATCAACGATCTTCGAATCTCGACGGAAGTAGATCAGATTCAGCTTGAAAGCCCTCTCCAGCTCCTCTCTCTTTCACCTGCACAAAATAAAACCGTATTAGCCCCTTGGAGCTCACCCTTCGATGGAGATCGTGACCCTCATATACAAGAGGGAATCCAGCAACAAAGGACCAAAATACCCATGTTAAAACCCTTCAAATCAACACCCAATAGATGTATAGAAACCCTAAGGCTATTGGGGTAAAAAGCCAAGACAATCGGATCTTGAAATGGGTATTTCAAAACCAATCCAGAAAACTCGTTCCGGACAAACCAGCGAAAGTGTCGACTCTTAGAGTCGACACTTTTCTCAAAGCATTCTATCCCGTTCATAAAAATAGGACCGAGAGCAAAAGTGTCGACTCTATGAGTCGACACTTTTTGCAACATGTTCTGTCTTGCAACAACAATCAATATCCAGGCCAAAAGTGTCGACTCTATGAGTCGACACTTTCTGTCTGGTTATGTAGAACAACATAGCAGACTGAACAACCTTACATAAGTTTCGAGTCAGTGAGTCAACACTTTTTCTGATAGATCAGAAAACTTAGTTAAAACTCAATTGAAACCACCAAAACATTAAGCACCATTAAAACACAATTAAACCCCATTCAAAAACTATGAAATGAGATGCATGAGGGGTCTTTAAAACACACATCAAACCAGATTTTGAAAGCAAGTTTAGGAATCAAAATGACCATGATGCATCAAGAAGCTCTATTTAATAAGGGACAATTAAGCAACCAAATAAACCCCAAGGCCAAGATACATGAAACAACCCAATCTTGGCACTTGGAAAACTATATAAACATGAACTTATACCAAGGATCCAAGGGATTGCAATAAGAGTGGAAGCTTACCATAGATTCAATATTTGTAGACATTTAAGAGCTTGCACTTACAAGAAATTCACATTAGTTGAATGCCACTCCAAGTTCATATAGCAAGCAAATCAAGTTCAGTCCCATATTTCCAAAACCATGCAGGGACAGTCCATTTTCAATGTGGTACTTAAAACCACACTTGAGTTCAACGTTCAGTTTCATGATTCCAAGTTCAATCCTAACATTAGCAGTTCAACCCAATGCAATCCAATGCATACCTTAGCATGCATGGAAGCCTACTCACTGGTTTGAAGAAACATGAACCTGCACATTTGAACCGCAAAAACATGTTGTCTCACATTTAGAAATTTGAAGAAACCAGACAATAAAATTAAGTGACCTATATTAAACAAAGTATTGGCTCACTCATAACCACATTCCATCAAAATCATCATGAAGACATTAACCCAATTATAAACATCAAACCAATCATGAAAACACCATGTGCACAATTTTAAAACACCCAAGACAGAGTCGGTGCACAATGTACAACAAGGTCCGTGCAATGAACCACAAGGTCGGTGCATGGGTGTAAAACAACCAAGGATTGGGTCGGTGCAAACATGAGCCAAGTCAGTGCAATCAAGCAGCAAGTCTATGCAGTAACGGACAAGGTCCGTGCAATGAAGTATAAAGTCCGTGTAAATAAAACAACCAAGTCGGTGCAATGTGCAACCAGGTCGGTGCAATGACGAACAGAGTCCATGCAAAGGAGAATTAAACCCAATGAACTTTATACATGATTCAGCTCAGTTAAGACAAGTTAAAATCCATTCACAACCAATCAAGTTAAGCAACAAAACACCTCAAATGACCCATGAGCAACATGAAGATAGATTGAAAAACATTCTGTATGGAGTAAGACATCAACATATGAAGCAAACATCAACTCCACTGAACAGAGTTACAACTTTAAATAGTATCCACCAAGCATGCCAAGACTGCAAAGGAGGATGTCAACATGTGAGTATCAATATCCACCAAGCATGCCGAGCCTGCAAAGGAGGATGTCAACATGTGAGCATCAAGATGTTTTCTACAAGATAATCATGAATGAGTTTCACTTCAAAGCTAATGAGCTAATGAAAATCACACAATATATTGGAATCATCAAAACCATTGTCAAAGACAAAGAGGGGGCGCACAGAACCCAACAATCTCCCCCTTTTTGATGATGACAATATATTGTGACCATAAAAACTCTCTCTCCCTCTTTGACATTATCAAAAAGTGGGGGACTGGGGAGCAACTGTGAAAATTCCAAAAATGAATGAGACATGAGCGCACGAATCCAGCAATTAACACCAAATAAGAGGTTGGAATGTAATGTGCAATGTTCAATTTTTGAATTGTATGCTGGATGTATGACAGAGTTATATGCAAGATGACAAGAATGTATGCAAGTGCTCAGCTTGGGAATTATGTGCAGTCTGTAGATGTGTGAAATAAGTGCAAATGTTCAATTTCTAAACTATATGCAAATGTATGATCGAAGTATGCACAAGGAGTATAAAGAAACTATATACAAGTGTTGTGCTAAAAGGCACATTATTCTCCCCTAATTGTCAAGAACAAAAATCAACTGACAATGGGTTATTTAACCTGTTATTTATAAGTATAACCTATAGATGCAAACTATGAAATAAAATATGATATGAACAGACGGATCAAGCATTCAGGCACTCAAGCATGCATAGTTAGGTATAGACTCATGCAAGTCCCTTCGGGATGGGTGTAAGTGTAATATCCCGGACCTTTCGGATCCTTTCTTCGTGGGTCCCGGATCTGGTTTTCGGAGTGTCCAGCTCCGTTGTGTCCGAAATTTTATTTCGGACATCTTTCGTGTTCGGATCGGCGCGATCCGGAGTTGTTTCGGAGGTCCGGAGGCGTTCCGCGGCTTTTCCGCGTGTGTTTTCCGATTTTCGGTGTGTGTTTCGGCTTTTCCTTCGGAAGCTCGCTGCGGGCGAACCGGGCGGTTCCCCCAGGCACGAGTGGTACAGTTGCGATCGGTGCGTTCCGAGGATTCCGGAAATGTATTTTTCTATTTTTCGGTATTTTTCCGAAAAATCGGATTTTCTATATAACCCTATTTCTTTTCTTTTTCTTTTCCTCTTTCTCTTTCTCCTTCTTCCTCCTTCCTTCCCCAACCGTGGCCGCCCTCCTCTCTCTCCCTCTCTCCCATTTGGACGCGGTGAGCCCCTCCCCGGCTGTTGACGGCGGCAGGGCGACTGCGCGGACGCGTGGGTGGCGGCGAGGCGAGCTCGTGGGCGTGCGGCAAGCGTGGGAAGCGTGGGGAGTTCGTGAAGCTTAAAGTGTTCTTCGTGGTTTGTGGGTGATTCAGCAGAGCATTTGCTCCATTGAGGTAGGGTGACGTTCCTTAGCCTCTTGCCGTTCATTTCCGTGGTTTGTAGGCCGCGAAGGAGGCCGAGAGGGGCTAGATCGAGCACGTATGGGGTTTTTCCATGATTTGGGGAGAGCCGCCCGATCTATGGATTTAATGCATGGATTCGCATTTTGATGGCCTAGAATCATGCTAGGGGTCCTTAGGGGTCATTTCCCTTGTTTTCCCCCTCTCCGGTGGAGGCATGGGGGCGTGGTTAGAGTTTTTGACGTTTCCGCCGTTTTCGGGCGCGGACTGAGAACGCGCTATACTCCAGTAGCGCGTTCTTGATGGTCGCGCTGCCCCGACGGGGCGCGTTCATCGGAGAAGATGAACAGGAGGCGGTTCTGGTCGCGCTAGGGGTCCCTAGCGCGATCTGCCTTGTCGCGCTAGGGGTCCCTAGCGCGACCTGTCTTGTCGCGCTAGGAGGCCCTAGCGCGATATTCCTTGTCGCGCTAGGGGGTCCTAGCGCGTTCTTCTTGTCGCGCTAGGAATCCCTAGCGCGATCTGTCCTGTTGTCGGGTGTTCCTTTTGGGCCGGGTGTGTGTCCTGGACACCCCGCGGAGTTCCGGGACCGTGTCTTTGGGTGTTCGGAGGTTCCGTTTGCCTTGGTCATGCGTTTGGCTGTGGGCAGTGCGTCCGTTTCTTCTCCGACCGCGGTCACCGTGCGATGGTGATGGTACGTGGGACGGCCCCCGTACTTCGTCAGGTTCGGACGTTGTTTTCCGTTGTCTTGAGAGTCTACTCCTTCAGTGACCCTCCACTAGTCGTAGCCTATCAGTACGCGTGTGCTGATCGCACCAGGGAGTGGTGTACGGGCTTACCCTGAGGACGGTTTTAGACTGGTTACCGTCGGGCCCCTCGTCAAATCAGAGTCCAGTGCCAGGGGAAAACCGGTCAGAGGGCCAGACCTAGGACGCGTGGTCTGTGTGTGCACACGTGGTTGGGGACAGTGGACGCACGTCGACGGGCGTGACCCCAGCTAGTCACTTGTTGTGGTTACTTGTTCGGTGTCTGCGCCTCGGGTAGGACCTACCACGTCAGGCGGTTCACCTGCGGTGCGGTGTAAGACGTCAGGGGACGCTACCGGCTGTGCTTCTAGTGGGTGGTACTCCTGTCGAGTACGGAGTGACAGACTGTCAGTCGAGTGTTTCCGACCTTCGGGTTTTGTCGGTTCGACCTTTGAGCTTTGGTCTTCCCTCCGTGGCACGTGTGTCGGTTTGCGTGCCGTAGGGTCTTGTCTTGTAGAGTACAGAGCTTTCCCTTCCGAGGTACTCTTCGACCGCTAGTGTAGTGATTTCTCGTTTTACGAGGTAGGGTTCGAGTGATCCCTACTGAGTCTTGTTCCGAGACTCATTCCCTGCGTGTTTTCACCGTGTTTCAGGTGAGGCGCCACCTTCGGGGAGCGCGTCAGGAGTGCAGCGTGGTGCAGGTGCCCAGAGGTAGTGCCAGAGGTCAGAGCCGGGGGATGCCCCGTGTAGCTGTACTTTCCTTCTTGTCACTGTACTAGTCGTGGACTATTGTTATTGTTGTTAATTTCTATTGTGGACCATGAAAAATGTTAATTTATTTCCTGCTTAATATTATAACTGTTTAATTTCTACAATTATTTGTGATACTTGTGTAGTTTCCACACCATCCTTTTAACCCTTCCGAGTCTTCGGGCTCGTGGGTGGCGGTGCGAGTCTCGGGTTATCGGGCCTTCCCGATAATCGGATTCTCGGGTCGTTACAGCTGGTATCAGAGCGCGGTTGTGGAATTACATGAGAATCATAGGTAATTGTAGTGGTCCACTAGTCCACTGCGATGATGTACAGGTGACGCTGGCATTGGGCACCGTGTGTTTATTTTGACCTTGCCGTTTTCGTGTTTTCTGTCTTTTGCTTCAGGAGCGAGTATGGCGCCGAGGCGGAGCTCTCGCTCTCAGCAGGGGCAGTCGGCTGGAGGTCAGGAGATCCAGCAGGGGGTCCAGAGGGACCAGGAGGAGCATAGCAGAGTTCCGGGGGCTACCGAGGCCGCGGATGCTGCGAGAGTTCCGGGGGCCGAGGATTTCTTCCGTGGCATGTACCAGCTTATGTCTCAGCAGTTCGGCGGAGAGGCTGGTGAGGGCTCGTCTGCTAGGGGTGGGCCAGGCCGAGCAGTGAGGGACTTCATGCAGTTCCATCCACCTTACTTTAGCGGCCAGGCAGACCCTGATGCGGCTCGTGATTGGCTCGATGAGATGGAGCGGGTGTTCAGTTCTGCGAAGAGTGCTGCCGAGGACAGAGTGGTGTTGGCCTACAACCAGTTGCAGGGTACGGCTCGGAGATGGTGGTCTTCCGAGTGGAAGACGTCCTTTCAGCTTCGTCCACTTGAGCAGATCGAGTGGGATGACTTTGTCAGTGCTTTCGAGCGTACGTACTGTCCAGATATTGTTGCTACGCAGCGGATGCGGGAGTTTCTGGAGCTGGTGCAAGGTGACATGTCCGTGTTGCAGTACAGGGCCCGATTTGTCGAGCTGGGTCGGTATGCACCTCACATCATGGAGCATGAGAGGGTGAGGACCACGCAGTTTGTACATGGCTTGAGGCTGGAGCTGAGGTACCATCTGATCGCGAATGGGGCCACTGATCTAGAGACAGCATCTCGTGTTGCGGTTTCCTTAGAGATGGATATGCAGAGGACTCGAGGACCGATCAGCCAGGGACAGTCTTTGTCAGGTCGCAGCCATCAGTCGGTTACCCAGTAGCAGGGTTTCTTTCAGTCTGCGTCGGGTGGTTCAGGAGTACCGGCATCTGCAGCTTCGGCGACAGGATCTGCGTCCTTCGGTACGAAGGTCAAGAAGTTCTTCTCGAAGAATTTCCGAAAGAAGAAGTCCAAGGATCAGGGGCAGACTTCATCGGGCAGTGTACAGCAGCCGTTTCCCTTGTAGCGTCAGGGATCAGGGGGTGGATCGCGAGGACCTTGTCCACGGTGTGGTGGGACCCACCCAGGCAGGCAGTGCACGGCTCCGATCATCTGTTTTCGGTGTGACCAGCCAGGGCATATGGCGCGTGACTGTCCTCAGAGACCGCCGCAGCAGCAGTTTCCTCAGCAGCAGTAGGTTCCCCAGCAGCAGCAGCAGGGACAGTATCCGCCGCTACCCAGGTCAGCTAGCGTGGGAGGTAGGCAGAGGGCTCGGGGCTAGATCACGCACATGACCAGGGCAGAGGCAGTGGCGTCGCAGCTCGTGGAAGGTACCGTTCAGATTTTGGGTTGTGCGGCTCGGGTTTTGTTTGATTCTGGCGCGTCTCATTCGTTTATTTCGGAGGGTTTTGCGTCGAGCGTCGAGGAGCCGGTGACCCAGTTGTCCTGTGATTTGGCAGTGGAGTTACCTTCGGGTGATTTTATGATCACTCCGTATTGCTTCGATCAGGTTCCGGTTTGGATCGATGGGCGGAGTATGCCAGGCAGGTTATATGCGTTGCAGCTTCGGGATTATGATGTGATTCTAGGCATGGATTGGCTCGAGACCCATGGAGCGGTGGTGGATTGTGGAATGAAGAGGGTCTACTTCCAGCATCCGAGCAAGAGGACCTTCTATTTCCAAGGTATCCGTTCCGCCTCTTCTCGATTCCTTATCTCTGCTATTCGAGCCCGTCGATTGCTTGATTCAGGTTGTCAGGGTTTTCTCGCGTCCGTGGTTGTGTCCGACCGGATGGAGCCGGATGTCGAGGACATTGCGGTGGTGTGCGAGTTTCCCGACGTTTTTCCCGAGGAGTTGCCTGGATTACCTCCCCAGCGGGAGATCGATTTCGTGATCGAGGTTGTGCCTGGTACGGGACCTTTGGCGAAGGCTCCCTACCGTATGGCCCCCGCTGAGTTGAGGGAGTTGAGGGCGCAGTTGCAGGAACTGCTGGCCAAGGGGTAGGTTCGTCCTAGCTTTTCCCCTTGGGGTGCGCCCGTGTTGTTTGTGAAGAAGAAGGATGGTAGTCTGCGGCTGTGCATTGACTATCGGCAGCTGAATGAAGTGACCATTAAGAACAAGTATCCGTTGCCGCGGATTGATGACTTGTTCGACCAGCTTCAGTCGCGCGAGTGTTCTCGCGGATTGATTTGCGGTCAGGTTACTATCAGCTGAGAATTCGCGAGTCCGATGTGGAGAAGACTGCGTTCAGTACGAGGTACGGGCATTATGAGTTTTTGGTGATGCCGTTCGGGCTCACCAATGCCCCTGCAGCCTTCATGGACTTGATGCAGAGGGTGTTTCATCCGTATTTGGACCAGTTCGTGGTCATCTTCGTGGATGACATCCTTGTTTATTCGCAGTCTGCTGAGGAGCATGCGTACCATTTGGGTGTGGTGCTGCAGACGTTGCGAGATCACCAGTTGTATGCGAAGCTCAGCAAGTGCGAGTTTTGGCTCAGCGAGGTGCACTTTCTGGGGCACGTGATTTCTGGTGATGGCATTTCCGTGGACCCCGCCAAGGTCGAGGCAGTGATGCAGTGGCCGAGGCCGAGGTCGGTGACGGAGATCCGGAGTTTCTTGGGGCTTGCGGGTTATTATCGCCGGTTTATCCAGGATTTTTCTCGCATTGCGACCCCGATGACTAGACTCACGCGGAAGGATGTGCCTTTCGTCTGGTCTGAGGAGTGTGAGCAGGGCTTCAGGGAACTGAAGAGATTGCTCACCTCGGCTCCGGTGTTGGTTTTGCCTTCTGGATCGGGAGGTTTCGTGGTGTGTACAGATGCTTCCGGCGTTGGGTTGGGTGCTGTGTTAATGCAGCATGGTAGAGTGGTGGCTTATGCATCTCGGCAGCTAAAGCCCCATGAGGAGAACTACCCTACCCATGACCTTGAGTTGGCGGCGGTGATCTTCGCGCTGAAGATCTGGAGGCATTATCTGTACGGTGAGAAGTTCGAGGTGTTCACTGACCATCAGAGTTTGAGGTATGTGTTCTCTCGAGAGATCTGAACCTCAGACAAAGGCGTTGGATGGAGTTCATGAAGGACTATGACTTCACCCTGTCTTATCAGCCGGGCAGGATGAATGTCGTTGCTGATGCCTTGAGTCGGAAGGTTGCGGTCAGTGCCCTGATGTTGAGGAAGTGGAGGCTCTGGGAACAAGTGCCCGAGGTATCTTTCAGGCTCAAGATTCCCCAGGAGCCAGGGTTGGCAGTGCTTGCGAGTCTGACTGTCACTCCTGCTATCCGTCGTCAGGTGACAGAGGCTCAGCATGCGGACCCTGAGTTGCCCCGGATTCTGGCGATGGCTGACGTGGAGCTTGGCGAGGACGGTGCTGCGAGGTTTCGTGGCAGGCTGTACGTCCCAGCGGAGGAGCAGGTTCGTCGTGCGGTGTTACGCGAGGCTCATGGGAGCAGGTACACTGTGCACCCGGGTGCGACGAAGATGTATCGGAACTTGCGGAGGCAGTTCTGGTGGCCTGGCATGAAGAGAGATGTCGCAGAGTTTGTGGCCAGGTGCCTGATCTGTCAGCAGGTGAAGGCGGAGCATCAGCGACCAGGAGGTACTCTCCAGCCCTTGGATGTTCCTGCTTGGAAGTGGGACCATGTGACCACGGATTTCGTGGTGGGATTGCCGAGGACCCCGAGTGGGCAGGACAGTATTTGGTTGCTGGTGGATCGGCTGACGAAGGTGACGCGGTTGTTACCGGTCAAGGTCAGCTGGAGCGTGTCTAAGTTGGCTCGTCTTTATGTGGAGCGGATCGTGCCGTTGCATGGGGTTCCCATTTCGATCGTGTCGGATAGGGATCCGCGCTTCACTTCTGGATTCTGGAGGAGTTTCCAGCGAGCTCTTGGCACGGAGTTGGCATTTAGCTCGGCGTATCATCCACAGTCAGATGGTCAGTCTGAGAGGACCATTCAGACTTTGGAGGACATGCTGAGATCCTGCTGCCTATAGTGGCAGGGGAGTTGGATTCATCACCTACCATTGGTGGAGTTTGCCTATAACAACAGCTATCATTCGAGCATCGGCATGGCTCCATATGAGGCACTGTATGGGCGTCCTTGCCGGACTCCACTTGATTGGTTCGAGGTGGGTGAGCGTGTTTTGACGGGACCGGAATTGGTGCAGTAATGTGTGGACATTGTGCACCTGGTTCGTCAGAACATGTTGGCGGCCCAGAGTCGGCAGAAGAGCTATGCTGACCGTAGGAGGCAGCCCCTCGAGTTCGCCGTAGGCGATCATGTGTTCTTGAGAGTTTCTCCGATGAAGGGGGTGATGCGGTTTGGACGACGTGGGAAGCTGAGTCCCCGCTATATTGGTCATTTCGCGATTGTAGAGCGCATCGGTGAGGTTACTTACCGGTTGCAGTTACCTCCTGAGTTGGCGTCGGTGCATGACGTGTTCCATGTCTCGATGTTGCGGAAGTATATGCCCGATGACTCTCATGTGCTCGAGTTTTCCGTTTGGCCTGAGGTGACTCCAGATCTTTCTCTCCCAGAGTTTCCGATCCGCGTGGAGGATAGGCGAGAGCAGCGCCTGCGGAACAAGGTTATTCCCTTGGTAAAGGTCGTGTGGCAACGACACTCTGGTGGTGAGGCTTCGTGGGAACGTGAGGACGAGATGCGTCAGCAGTTCCCGTACCTGTTTGAGTGAGTCTTCCTCTTCTTTCCCCTTGGGTTGTTCTCAATTTCGAGGACGAAATTCCTTAAGGGGGGAGGGCTGTAATATCCCGGACCTTTCGGATCCTTCTTCGTGGGTCCCGGATCTGGTTTTCGGAGTGTCCGGCTCCGTTGTGTCCGAAATTTCGTTTCGGACATCTTTCGTGTTCGGATCGGCGCGATCCGGAGTTGTTTCGGAGGCCCGGAGGCGTTCCGCGGCTTTTCCGCGTGTGTTTTCCGATTTCCGGTGTGTGTTTCGGCTTTTCCTTCGGAAGCTCGCTGCGGGCGAACCGGGCGGTTCCCCCAGGCACGAGTGGTACCGTTGCGATCGGTGCGTTCCGAGGATTCCGGAAATGTATTTTTCTATTTTTCGGTATTTTTCTGAAAAATCGGATTTTCTATATAACCCTATTTCTTTTCTTTTTCTTTTCCTCTTTCTCTTTCTCCTTCTTCCTCCTTCCTTCCCCAACCGTGGCCGCCCTCCTCTCTCTCCCTCTCTCCCATTCGGACGCGGTGAGCCCCTCCCCGGCTGTTGACGGCGGCAGGGCGACGGCGCGGACGCGTGGGTGGCGGCGAGGCGAGCTCGTGGGCGTGCGGCAAGCGTGGGAAGCGTGGGGAGTTCGTGAAGCTTAAAGCGTTCTTCGTGGTTTGTGGGCGATCCGGCGGAGCATTCGCTCCATTGAGGTAGGGTGACGTTCCTTAGCCTCTTGCCGTTCATTTCCGTGGTTTGTAGGCCGCGGGGAGGCCGAGAGGGGCTAGATCGAGCACGTATGGGGTTTTTCCATGATTTGGGGAGAGCCGCCCGATCTATGGATTTGATGCATGGATTCGCGTTTTGATGGCCTAGAATCATGCTAGGGGTCCTTAGGGGTCATTCCCCTTGTTTTCCCCCTCTCCGGTGGAGGCATGGGGGCGTGGTTGGAGTTTTTGGGCGTTTCCGCCGTTTTCGGGCGCGGACTGAGAACGCGCTATACTCCAGTAGCGCGTTCTTGATGGTCGCGCTGCCCCGACGGGGCGCGTTCATCGGAGAAGATGAACAGGAGGCGGTTCTGGTCGCGCTAGGGGTCCCTAGCGCGATCTACCTTGTCGCGCTAGGGGTCCCTAGCGTGACCTGTCTTGTCGCGCTAGGAGGCCCTAGCGCGATATTCCTTGTCGCGCTAGGGGGGTCCTAGCGCGTTCTTCTTGTCGCGCTAGGAATCCCTAGCGCGATCTGTCCTGTTGTCGGGTGTTCCTTTTGGGCCGAGTGTGTGTCCTGGACACCCCGCGGAGTTTCGGGACCGTGTCTTTGGGTGTTCGGAGGTTCCGTTTGCCTTGGTCATGCGTTTAGTTGTGGGCAGTGCGTCCGTTTCTTCTCCGACCGCGGTCACTGTGCGATGGTGATGGTACGTGGGACGGCCCCCGTACTTCGTCAGGTTCGGACGTTATTTTCCGTTGTCTTGAGAGTCTACTCCTTCAGTGACCCTCCACTAGTCGTAGCCTATCAGTACGCGTGTGCTGATCGCACCAGGGAGTGGTGTACGGGCTTACCCTGAGGACGGTTTTAGACTGGTTACCGTCGGGCCCCTCGTCAAATCAGAGTCCAGTGCCAGGGGAAAACCGGTCAGAGGGCCAGACCTAGGACGCGTGGTCTGTGTGTGCACACGTGGTTGGGGACAGTGGACGCACGTCGACGGGCGTGACCCCAGCTAGTCACTTGTTGTGGTTACTTGTTCGGTGTCTGCGCCTCGGGTAGGACCTACCACGTCAGGCGGTTCACCTGCGGTGCGGTGTAAGACGTCAGGGGACGCTACCGGCTGTGCTTCTAGTGGGTGGTACTCCTGTCGAGTACGGAGTGACAGACTGTCAGTCGAGTGTTTCCGACCTTCGGGTTTTGTCGGTTCGACCTTTGAGCTTTGGTCTTCCCTCCGTGGCACGTGTGTCGGTTTGCGTGCCGTAGGGTCTTGTCTTGTAGAGTACAGGGCTTTCCCTTCCGAGGTACTCTCCGACCGCTAGTGTAGTGGTTTCTCGTTTTACGAGGTAGGGTTCGAGTGATCCCTACTGAGTCTTGTTCCGAGACTCATTCCCTGCGTGTTTTCACCGTGTTTCAGGTGAGGCGCCACCTTCGGGGAGCGCGTCAGGAGTGCAGCGTGGTGCGGGTGCCCAGAGGTAGTGCCAGAGGTCAGAGCCGGGGGATGCCCCGTGTAGCTGTACTTTCCTTTCTTGTCACTGTACTAGTCGTGGACTATTGTTATTGTTGTTAATTTCTATTGTGGACCATGTAAAATGTTAATTTATTTCCTGCTTAATATTATAACTGTTTAATTTCTGCAATTATTTGTGATACTTGTGTAGTCTCCACACCATCCTTTTAACTCTTCCGAGTCTTCGGGCTCGTGGGTGGCGGTGCGAGTCTCGGGTTATCGGGCCTTCCCGGTAATCGGATTCTCGGGTCGTTACAGTAAGGATTATGCAATCGATTGTTGAGCACGATGTGCATGTACAATACTAAGAAGGCCGTGCTTACATAAATAAAGTACTACATTAACCATGAAAGACGACTGATTCATAAAGAACATTCAAACAATCAAACCCAAAGTACATTTGTGAAGATTGAGCAATGAGTTCCAAGGTAATATGGAAAATTAGATTTTCTAAAGAACATTAAACGGAACATATCATCCATACACTTCCATACACAATGCTCGAATATTGGTAGCTATGTATGACCTAAATTTTTTTAGTTATTATAAATGGTGTGACTAACCTTTTGACACGAATCATGCCCTTTGTTTCAGGGGCAATTCCTGGTTACTCATTTTCGTCACTTTTTATAATGTGGATGAGACACTTTTCGACGCAAGTTGTACCCTTTATCTCAAGGGCACTTCCCGACTACTCGGTGGCAAATCACACTTATTTTAAATGTGGATTAGTTTCTCCTTTCGACGTGAGTTTCCTCCTTTATTTCAGGGGGGATTCCCGACTACTCAGATCCACATTCCACTTATACAAATTTTTGGTGGGGTAGACAGCTTTTTCCTCACGAGACATGTGATTTCTATGTAGAGAATCAATAGTCCTCAAAAGTGTAGGCTAGAAAATCGTAATCCTTATTAGATTGTTTCATTATCTCAAAAAGGTACAATTTGTGTGGGTGGTTGTATTGAATGTAAATCATGAATTAGCCTTATCACAATAATGTCTCCCCCTAAATGTATGCACGGTTATATAAAAAATCTCCCTCTTAATATATGCCATGTAGCAAACATGTCTAAATCAAAGTAATTTCATTTAGCAAGGGATGAGTCATAGAAGGAGTAAAAAAGATGGGTGATATTTTATATACAATCAAGCATGCATTGAGATGGATTTTTCACACAAGTTGATCACCGGTACGTGGCGGAGATGGAGGTCCAAAGACCCTACTCATGCATAAAGAAAGCTTCCAGGTGGACGTAATCCACCTTTCCACTAACGTCATTTTATATACCTGTCAATCATGGCATTTAGGCACATAAATATGCAATGATATGTAAGTATATGCATGTAACTAGAAAGGATGATTGAAAATTATTCTTATTTACAAGTATGCAAGTGTGTGTATGATATGTGCATTATGTATCGTCCAACTAAGTATGTGTTCTATGTATGCAAAGGTGAAATTTTTTTTTTTGCAAAAAGTGAGTAAAAGTGTGAAGAACTTTATGTGCAACATTAAGCATTCAAAAGATAAGATTATTCACAAGATGTGAAACAGAGAATATGCGAAGGTAACTTCATCACCTAATCATTTAACCTGTAGATCTCAACACTTTAGAAATTACTTTAATCAATAAAGTAAGAATGCAACTGTTTGAATTCAATCATTTTTCATTAAAGCTCAAAATTTACCTTCTCAGATATTTCAAAATGAACCTAAGCAAAATGATCTTCAAAAACAAACTATTTCTCTCTCTCGCCTTGAGAGTCCTTTATTTATTAACTTTTTTTGGTCTCAAGACGCCCCTGCAAAACAGGTTCTCATTTTGGAGATTTGGATATCCAAGCCATCTTGGGTCCCGAGGGGTTAGTTCTAGCATGTGCAAGTGTATTCTTGTATTTCTTGGCAGACCAATCATCATCATATCTCATAGTGGCACAGGCATCCATAAAATGACCGTCCTGACCATAATAAAAGCAATAAATGGATTTTCTTTTCATGGACCACTTTTCATCATATTTCAATAAGGAGCAATTATCCATCATGTGTCCATGTTCACCACAATAATAACATGAAAAATTCTTTTTGAGAGACCATTCATCATCATTTTTTTTATAAAATAATCTTCAAACACATGACCATGTAGCCCACAGTAGTAACAATGAACATTGAAGTTTTTCTTTATGAGTTTCTCATGATCCTTGGAACCACCAACCAAATTCATTCTTGACTTTAATGCTTCATCATCATCAGATTTCATTAAAAAGCAATCATACATATCATGGCCATATTTGCCACAATAGTTGTATGAAACATCCATTCTCTTTCTTGATGTATGAACATGTTTAACCATTGGGGGTTTTTCATGCACCCATGAGTAATCAACAACATTTTTCTGTTTTTCATTTCCTTTATCACACAAACACAAAGATTCATTCAAAATTTTGATTTCATGTTCCAATGATGAAATGTGCAATTCACAATTAGCAAGCTCTTCTTCACATGAAGTAATTTTTTCATTTAACAAAGAATTGACGCTTTTGTAACTTTCAATTTCTTGTTTAAGAAGAAATAATTTATCATGATCATCAACAATCACACTTTTTCCTTTTTCAATTTTTTCAAGAATTTTCAATCTACTTTCAAGTAAGGAAATTTGAATTCACAAAACACTATTTTCATTTTGGAGTTTTTCAAATGAGTTTCCGTTCATGAAAGTGTGTTCACGTTTGTTCTTTTGAAAACTCACATCTTCATTAGACATTGGATTCATTGTTTCACTAAGTCCACAGACTTAGACAAATCACTCTTCAGATTTTTCAACTCATCTTCCAATTCAACAATTTTCTCATTCATGTTCTTGAAGCTTTCAATTTCATATCTTAGCTCCTTTAGCCTTTCAGATTTTTCAACATTCAGAATAACTTTCCCTTTTTCAAGAAAGAGTAGTTTTTGAGATATAGCAGTATTCAACTATTTCAGATTCTCATTATCTTTTTCCAGTTGTTGAAGTTCTGAAATTTTTGCCAATAAAGATTTATTTTTAGTTTTTAGAATTGAAATAGTTTCTTTATAACTAACAACCTCAAGCATGGAAGACTTATTTAATTTCTCAAACTCAGCACATTTTTCACATGAAAAATTATCAACATGAGAGCTTTCAATTTTCTTTTTCAATTTCCTATTTTTAAATTTTAATGTTTTATACCTATCAAATAACTCATCATAAGCATTCATCAACTCATCATAACTAAGTTCATCTTCTTCATCTGAGTCGGAATTTACCTTAGGACTTTCCTCTTTTTGACGTTCATCGCCGTTGTTTGCCGCGAGGCACTCATCATCATTGTGGCTTTCTTTCTGGGCTTCCTTTAGCCCATCCCAAATTTCTTTGGCAGATCTGCAATCAGAAACAAATGGAAATTTGTCAATGCATAATGCAGCTTTAAGAACATTCAAAACATACACATGATCAGAGCTCATTATTTTATACGCATCGGTCCATCTTAGCTCATTTTTGGGTAAAACATGAGGACCATGAGTGATTAATCTCATAAGCTTCGGATCAACATTAGAAATCCAAACACAAAATTTTTCAAGTCATAAAGCATAATCAAAACCATCAAAGACAGGAAAAGAATTCATGCAAGCCATCATGAAACGATCTTTTCTCCTAGACCGCAAGGTCTGCGAATAAAAATCAGAGACTAGGCTCTGATACGAATTGTTGGCCCAGAGAGATGGCGGACAAGAAGGGGGGTTGAATTGTCCCCTTGCCGAGATGGCGGATTTTAAAAACTTTCTAACTCAATTACAACTGAAGTAAAATTAACTACGTTGATTAACTAAAACTCAAGTGAGATTATAGTGTTCTCTCAAACTTTCCGATCTCACACGGATAGTTAATGCAACTAATAGGGAAATTTTGCTCAACACATATTACGGAGGTAGCAGCGAGTGATTGTGTAGTGAATTAAAAACCTATATAATGTACCTGTGAACGGAGATAGAAGAAATGACAATCACACAGGCAATCACACAAGACACAGGGATTTTAAGGTGGTTCGGGACCACGACGGGCTCCCTACATCCACCCCTCACCCAACCGGGTGAGGCTTCACTCCACGCTACGAAACGTAGCAACACGGGGACGAACCCCAACCACACACGCTGCTTCCGCAGCAATATCCACACGGGGACAAGCCCCAAAACGCTGCCACTGCAGCGCACACACACACGACGTTGGGGAACACACCCCGGACACTAAAACCACGCGGAGACGCAGCTCCGTCCACACACACAATAATATTCTGAGTTTTAACCAACACAAAGGATATACAATGACCACAAGAAAACTGATCTATGATCAAATAATGAGAGTAGGAATGAATGATTAAAGGAACTCCCTCAAATCTTCAATGAATCCCATAGATAGGATATATGGGTGCGCTGGATGCTTTTAATCACGAAGTGAAAGCCGACCGAAACCGCAGGAGCCGCCCTGGTAAAATGTGTGGCAGTGGAACAAGTCTTGCTGATGGCGTTCTCCTTGTCTTCCTCTTCCTTTAAGGTGCACAGCACCTCTTCCTTGTTCACAAGGCCTCTTGCAATAGGATGACACGTGTTAGCTCTTCTCTATTCCAAAGGATAAAAATCGTAGCATTATGTGGGGCAGAAAACTCCTAAACAAAGGATCAAGAGATGATCTCAAAGGCATTCAGATATAAAACGGAGCTTGACAAACATCTCAAATAGACAAGGGACATATATGGGGATTTCCCCCCTTTTACAAACTCCTTTGATCTCCAGGTTGATGTCAGCCGTTGCTTGCGATGAAGACGTCTTCAGATTCGTTACTTTATTCCGCTTGCAACTCTCTTCATCAACGATCTTCAAATCTCGACAGAAGTAGATCAGATTCAGCTTGAAAGCCCTCTCCAGCTCCTCACTCTTTCACCTGCACAAAATAGAATCGTATTAGCCCCTTGGAGCTCACCCTTCGATGGAGATCGTGACCCTCATATACAAGAGGGAATCCAACAACAAAGGACCAAAATACCCATGTTAAAACCCTTCAAATCAACACCCAATAGATGTATAGAAACCCTAAGGCTATTGGGGTAAAAAGCCAAGACAATCGGATCTTGAAATGGGTATTTCGAAACCAATTCGGAAAACTCGTTCCGGACGAACCAGAGAAAGTGTCGACTCTTAGAGTCGACACTTTTCTCAAAGCATTCTATCCCGTTCATAAAAACAGGACCGAGAGCAAAAGTGTCGACTCACGCAAAAGTGTCGACTCTATGAGTCGACACTTTTTACAACCTATTCTGTCTTGCAACAACAATCAATATCCAGGCCAAAAGTGTCGACTCATAAAGTCGACACTTTCTGTCTGGTTATGTAGAACAACATAGCAGACTGAACAACCTTAAATAAGTGTCGACTCAGTGAGTCGACACTTTTTCTGACAGATCAGAAAACTTAGTTAAAACTCAATTGAAACCACCAAAACATCAAGCACCATTAAAACACAATTAAACCCCATTCAAAAACTATGAAATGAGATGCATGAGGGGTCTTTAAAACACACATCAAACCAGATTTTGAAAGCAAGTTTAGGAATCAAAATGACCATGATGCATCAAGAAGCTCTATTTAATAAAGGGCAATTAAGCAACCAAATAAACCCCAAGGCCAAGATACATGAAACAACTCAATCTTGGCACTTGGAAAACCATATAAACATGAACTTATACCAAGGATCTAGGGGATTGCAATAAGAGTGGAAGCTTACCATGGATTCAATATTTGTGGACATTTAAGAGCCTGCACTTACTAGAAATTCACATTAGCTCAATGCCACTCCAAGTTCATATAGCAAGCAAATCAAGTTCAGTCCCAGATTTCCAAAACCATGCAGGGACAGTCCATTTTCAATGTGGTACTTAAAACCACACTTGAGTTCAACGTTCAGTTTCATGATTCCAAGTTCAGTCCTAACATTAGCAGTTCAACCCAATGCAATCCAATGCATACCTCTAGCATGCATGAAAGCCTACTCACTGGTTTGAAGAAACATGAACCTGCACATTTGAACCGCAAAAACATGTTGTCTCACATTTAGAAATTTGAAGAAACCAGACAATAAAATTAAGTGACCTATATTAAACAAAGTATTGGCTCACTCATAACCACATCCCATCAAGATCGTCACGAAGACATTAACCCAATTATAAACATCAAACCAATCATGAAAACACCATGTGCACGATTGTAAAACCCAAGACAGAGTCGGTGCACAATGTATAACAAGGTCCGTGCAACGAACCACAAGGTCAGTGCTTGGGTGTAAAACAACCAAGGATTGGGTCGGTGCAAACATGAGCCAAGTCAGTGCAATCAAGCAGCAAGTCTATGCAGTAACGGACAAGGTCCGTGCAATGAAGTATAAAGTCCGTGCAAAGAAAACAACCAAGTCGGTGCAGTGTGCAACCAGGTCGGTGTAATGACGAACAGAGTCCATGCAGAGGAGAATTAAACCCAATGAACTTTATACATGATTCAGCTCAGTTAAGACAAGTTAAAATCCATTCACAACCAATCAAGTTAAGCAACAAAACATCTCAAATGACCCATGAGCAACATGGAGATAGATTGAAAAACATTCTGTATGGAGTAAGACATCAACATATGAAGCAAACATCAACTCCACTGAACAGAGTTACAACTTTAAATAGTATCCACCAAGCATGCCAAGGCTGCAAAGGAGGATGTCAACATGTGAGCATCAAGATGTTTTCTACAAGATAATTATGAATGAATTTCACTTCAAAGCTAATGAGTTAATAAAAATCACACAATATATTGGAATCATCAAAACTATTGTCAAAGATAAAGAGGGGGCGCACAGAACCCAACAAAGGTGTTGCTTGAATTAATATTGCGCGTGTAATTCCAATTCGTTATGCATCTCCTCAACAAAACCTACCAACCCTTACGGGGCCTCATCAGCCTCTTGGGTGGCTTCCTTGAGTTCTTGGTATCGGTTTACCGGTATCCGGATCTCCGGATCGTTACATCTATGCTTAGTCTCATCTATCTTCTCTCTCTCAGAGCCCCCACCCATCGGCATCTCTCTCTCTCTCACCTCTATGCTCTCTCTCCCCCCTCTCTTTCTCTCTCAGACTCCACCCACCAGGGCCATCTCTCTCTCTCTCTCACCTCTCTGTCTCACAATTTCTCCCTTGCATCCGCCCTCTCTCTCTCTACAACTCATCTCTATTTTGGTGTGGAAAATTTAAGGTTCACGAGGAATATTTTAATCTTTTAATTATCAAATAGAGAGAGTATTCAAATCTTTATAGAATATTCGTCGATCTGTCGATGACAGTTAACTACAATGATATTTTTATATTATTTTGACGGAATTAAAGATATCTTTATTAATAAAAATCTAGGGAGGATATATTTACAAATATATATTTAACCATAATTTATTCAAAAAAACTTTTTTCTTCGGTAGATCCGTCCTCCCAATCCGCGTTGGCAGTTTGGCACAGCCCACAGGCGCCACCCAGTGACACAAAGTGCGCGTGGCGAGGGGCGGCGGACCGGCGGTGGCGTGGACGAAAGGGATGCCGAACGGGGTGGTGGGGCCGTGGGGGCCCATGAAGAGGTCCCTCTGTAGCGGTGTCGCTGCTGCTGCTGCTGCTGCTGCTCGGCGCCCCCTCCCGCGTCCGTGAGACGAAGACGATGCCACGATCATATAGAACCAAACCATGAAGAGGGCGCCTCTTGTTTAATGCCCAGAAGAGTGCCTCCCAGTCCCGGAGACCCCCCTCCTTTCTCTCTTTTACTCGTCTCATCTTCCTCCGTCTCCTCCAACCCCTCTTCCTCTCTGAACCCTTTTGTACCCATTCCAACTCTCACCGCTGGGTTTTCTGTGGAATGTTGTCTCTGCCCATCTATTGCGTTCCTCCGCCTTGTTTCTGTGTGACTTTCTTTGTCCATTCCAATTATATGTTCCTGTTCTACTTCTATCTGTTGTTTTTGGTCTCCCTCTTCTTCTTCTTCTTCTTCTTCTTCTAGCTGTTGTTTTTGTCCCCCTCTTCCTCTGTCTCCTTCTACATCACATTCCTCCTCGCCTTTCTCGCCTCTTCCTTTTGTGCCCCCCTATTTCCTTTCTTCCCTCGGTTTCCAATCCACAGTAGCACTTGTTTGTCTATTGATTGTCCGCTTTTATTGCTCCCGATTTCTCGCCTTGTGCGTTTCATTCGTTACATGTGGGGTGGAACCGTGGAACTGTAGAAAGTAGGCCCTTCTCCGCTCTGGCCGGCTCAGAGGACCCTTCCCTGCACGGCTGCCATGCCGAAGAAGAGGCTGCCGGCGTCCTCCTCGGCGGTGTCGTTGCTGTTGTCGTCGCCGTCCTCGTCGTCTGTGAGGAGCCGCTTCTGGCTGGGACTCCTGGTGGTGGGCATTACCTCAGTGCTCATCTGCCTCTTCGCCTTCCTCAGGATCCAAGCTGAGTACCGGGCTTCCTCCTTCTACCTGGTGAAGGTCCGGGCTGCCGCGGAGGAAGCAGCGTCCTCCCTGGCGCCGTTCGAGGGGGCCCCTAAGGTTGCCTTCCTCTTCCTCGCCCGTGCCGGGCTCCCCTTGGACTTCCTTTGGCACGCCTTCTTCCAGGCAAGTCCTCCCCACCCCCACCTCCCATCTTCCCTTTTGCCACTACTTTTTGAAAATTTTCTTCCTCGTTGCTTCACCTGGTTCTTTTGGATGCTTAAAGAACATGAGTTTTTTCACGGTGGCTGTGGTGTTTAGGGGTGCTACAGAACGGGGATGCGGGGAAGTTCTCTATATACATCCACTCGAAGCCCGGGTTCATCTTCGATGCTTCGACGACAAGGTCTCCTTATTTCTATGGCCGACAGCTTAAGGAAAGCGTCAAGGTCTGGCCGTTGAATATGTTTCCTTTTGATATTGCATATTTCCTGTTTGTTGATTTTCCTTAGGGCTAGGATTTGCTTACCAGAGCTTCATGGGAAAAGTAAGGTGGTTGTGGTTTTTCTTTGAAGGTGGCTTGGGGTGAGTCCAGCATGATCAAGGCAGAGCGCCTGTTGCTGCGGGCAGCACTTGACGATCCAGCAAACCAGCGGTTTGCTCTGCTCTCTGACCGGTGGGTTCTTGCAATGGTCTTACTTATTGTTCCCTTCCCTCGTTCCTCTTAAGTATTTGTCAACGTTGTTGTTACTCCTCTTGTGAGAATATAGCCTCGTATGACGCTGTTGCTCCACCGTTTGATGATCAAATATGACAGTACTGTTTTTGCGCTTGGTATATTTGTTAAATGGAAAACTTGGTTTTCTTCATTGAAGGGGAATTTTAATATTTAGACTTCATTTGGAAACAATTTGGAGAGGGATTTTTTTTTTTAAATCCCTAGAAAGAGAAGATTGGAAGTGCCCCTTTTCTCCCTATCTTTCTCCTAAGCCCCCAAATCCCCCCACTTGAAAATTTAACGTGACAGGTGCATCTTTGGAAAGGATTGTGAGTGGCTGGGGATTCCAATGATTGGAATCCTCATAATCCATACTCCATTGCTGTTCAAATCGCAGCCTTAGCAGACAAAGGCTAACCGTATCTTTTTTCCTCAAGGATTAAGAGGTACTTTTCTTGTTTACTTGGAAAGTGACAGAAAGCAGAGCAGAAAAAGAAATACAACATTTGGAAAAGAACATTTGAAGTATGCTAATGCCCGTGAAAAGGTAAATATGATAGAGTGATAATTGGAATTAGAAGTTTAGAATGCTATCAAAAGATTTACTAGTTTGAAGGTATTTGTGTCCAAGGTGCATACTCCGAGATCAAAAAAGGTGTTTGTAATGATGATTCATTAGCTGTGTGTCTCAAAACAACTGTGAGAGAACAACTCGTAGTCAAAACAGAAAGGGACAATCTTAAGACTTTGACAAAATTGAATATCAACCCCCACCCCAAATTTCTTTCCTCTTGTGTAGATTTGGGGGTAAACCCAGTGATGCATGTAACAGCTCTATCCTCTGAATCTACTAAGGGAGTTGAGAAATTTGAATTGAGATGGCTAGATGTATAGTTTTGACAATGTAGGACATACTTTTTTTTTTTTTTTTGACAGTGGTTGGTACCACTGACTTTATAGAGGACATACATGGGTCACAAGTCTCTTAGGGTTATATTCTTATTTTGGCTCCGCGGGTACCAAGGTAAGGGTTTTGAGAGAGATGGTTGGGCTGCTCAAGCTCACCCTTGTTAATGGGGCTTTCTGGGCTTTCATGCATGCTGCCCTGACACGATTGCAGGAACCTTCAGAAAAGGGGTGCACAAGTCTTTAGGTTATAACCTTGTTTAGGGCCTAGATTAGCTCTTGGGCATCATTTTGTGCTGTTTACCTGGTAGTAATCCTGATCTAGTAGGAATACGTAGTAGTTCTTTTTTCCCTTTTTCCTTTTCCTTTGAATGTGGATGGTATCATGGGTTCTTGAAATTAAAAGAGAGACAGGGATGTACATATATGGTATCAATACCTCTAAAAAAAGAAAGAAAACCCTGTACAAAAAATAGGAGGCCTTAACAAGATGGTGGAACCTTCCTAATTCACTGTGCAAACCAACGTGAAAAAATGTCTGCCCTCCTCTCTGCAGGAACAAATGGTAATTCTTGGGCATCGTTGTAACCCTCCTGCAGGAACGGATGGTAGTTCTTGGGTATCATTTTAATAATTCTAACCTAGTTCTTGGGTATCATTTTAATAATTCTAACCTAGTACGAACATGTGAGTAGCTTCAGTATGATTAAGAATCTGCCGTGTCATTATGAAGAATCCTCGAGGCTCTAAAGGTTACTAGGCTGCGTTTGGTAATGCTTATGGGGGGATTCCAATCATTGGAATCCACACTCCCCATAATCCCTCCCAAATGCAATCCAATCCCATCAGATTTTGGAGAAGAGAGATTTTAGTGGGTAGTGAGAGATAGGGAGAAAAAAAGGGGAGAACCCCAAATCCCCAAAAGCTACCCAAAAGTGTTTCTTCTCTCTCTACGGGATTTTGGAAAAAATCCACCGAGTACAATCCTTTCCAAATGACCCCTAAGACTTTCATACTTGGTGCAATAGAGCTGTAAGATGTAGAGCATGTCAAAGACTAAAGGTAAATTATAAGGGATTAGTAAGATAATTTACAAGGGATCACTGATGCTTCATGTATGCACACTTTGTGCTAATATGACTGTCCTACGTGTAACCTCAAAGGGCTGTAAAGGATGGAAAGATAGACATGGAGCCATGGGTATTCAAATGGAACCAGTGGATGATGATACAAAATTCTGATGTCTTGGAAAGAGTTTGACACTTGAGGATTGATAACTGATGGTAATTGGTAAATAATGACTGACTGACTGACAATAATCAATTATTGGACCATGCCAACTTGTAACGTACTGTGTATTGTCCTCTTTTAGAGTTCATTGCTCTACAATTTGTAAGTTACATTTAATTGATTGTGAAGATTCCTCTTGAATTTCCAGGATATTGATTCAATTCCTTCTACTATTCATTTGATTTCCTTGGCAACTTGTTATTTTGATTTCTATTCCTTCAAAACTAAAGGCCAAGAAAGATGCTTCTTGATGATTCATATCCTTTTTTGGCTATTATTTTCTGGAAATAAAGTCTCTTTAATAATTTTCTACTTTCCTGCAGCTGTGTTCCTCTCTACAACTTCAGCTATATATATGATTACCTGATGTCTTCCTCCAAAAGTTTTGTTGACAGGTATGCATGAAATCAAGGATTTATATACTCTCAAAAATAAATGATCCACATGTTCCTGCTCTGTTTACCAGATGACAAGGCCTAAATCTGGCTTAGTGATTATATTGTTTTATTTTATAGATATGCTTATTTAACATGCAATCTAATCTTACTCTTTCTACTTGTACATATTTTTTTATACCAGTTTTATCAATGTGAAGGAAGATCGCTACAATCCAAAGATGTTTCCTACCGTCCCAAAAGGCAAATGGAGGAAAGGATCACAGGTTTTCTTTTCTTTTTTTGTTGTTTAGTTTCTCAGAACACATTGATGGCAAATAGATTTTTGTGCCATTAGTTGTCATACTCATTAATTCTTCATTTTAACATGAATGTGACTTTGATTTCAGTGGGCTATGTTAGTCAGAAAACATGCAGAAGTTGTCGTAGATGATGATATTGTTTTTCCAGTTTTTAAGAGATATTGTAAGGTGTGTATCTAGCTGCAGAGATGACTATCATGTTCCTCTTCTGCAATTTGACGTTAGTTCCTTTTTTCCCTTGTTTTTCTATGTAATTTTTGTTGGCCACGTTCTTGTATATTTTTACCTTTTGTCTTGATGAACATGTGTTGTTATCCACTTTCCAAGAAACAAAAAGTTTGCCATATTGCATAATATACTTAAGTCATCTTGTTTACTGAAAAATTGTCTAAAATTTATTTGTCATTGGCATTCCCTGTGTTTTACCTGTTACGAGTTTCAAATCATGCACAACTTTGAATGAGTATCTCATCTGAAGTTTCATTCACTCTTGTTCAATTTTAATGAAACCTTCAAAAGAAAAGTAAAAGGAAGACATTTTTCTTTGATTTCAATCCTAGGTATGCAGGCAGCATCTGCTTCTGCTTCGAGTCTCTGTTTGGGATTTGTGTCCATTCTACTTGGTTGCTGCCTGGTCGAGAACTAGATGTAGGACCTTCTTGGAATCTTTTCTATTGTAGAATGATCCATAAAGCTGATCTAAATAGATGACAGAAGCTCTTCAGTTGCTTCACAATCTGTCTTTTTCATAGGGGGGTGCAAATGAGCAAGTATGTTTGATGAACATCCTGTGAATAGACTTGATAAAAGTTCGATTCAGCTTGTACAACTAAATAAATGAGCCAAGTTTGAACAAAATTTTAGGTTTGATTAATAAATGAGCCAAGCTTGAACATAGAAATACTTGGCTTATCTATGTTTGTGCACAGGCTCGATTAAGACTTGGTTTATATTTTTTTAGTTCAGTTAAAAGATAAAATCAACTATGATGGGAAAAGAGTGGAAGGCCCAGGGAGAGAGAGAGAGAGAGAGAGAGGGAGAGTTCGGCTCTGTCTAAACCAGGCCGATCTATCTCTCCTATTTTTATATTACTTCAATAATTACACAAGTACAAAAATACTCCTCACAAAGACGGCGGCCATAAAGAAAGGGAAAATTATAGAAGAGACCCTGAAAGATTGAAAATAGGAAATATACCTAAATTACCTCTAACTGTTTATTTCTTTACGGTCCTCCTTAAACTGAGCATAGATATCACACGTGCTTAACTTGCTCAAGGCTGAAGTAAACTGAAGTTCAATTAATGCCTTGGTGAAAAGATCTATTGCCTGGTATTGAGATTTCGCATAAGGTAAGCATAACTCTCAGAATCCAATCTCTCTAGGATAAAATGCCTGTCGATTTCAAAATTTTTGGTCCAGTCATATTCTATTGGGTTAGCAATATTAATTGTTGCCTTGTTGTCACAATAGAGCTTCATGGGTAGCTCAGTCTGAATACCTAGATCACTTAGAAGAAGTTAGACCATGTGCCATTGTTCTGTATTCTTCTTCAGCACTAGACTTTGGCACACATGGTTTGCTTTTTACTTTTTCGAGTGACTAGGTTGCCCCCATGTAAAGTGCAATACCCAGTTATTGACCTTCTATCAGTTTTAGAACCGGCCTAATTTGCATTAGCATATCCTTCAATTCTCAGATGATTGATTTTCTTGAAAGGAATATCTTTCCCTGGACAAGATTTCTAGTACCTCAGAATGCATTTCACAACTTTCATATGACTTGTCCTAGGAGCATGCATATACTAACTTACCATACCTACAACATATGAGAGGCCATGTCGGGTCAAGGAAAGACAAACTTGCCAACCAATCGCTGATACAAACCACTTTCTTTTGGAAAGAGTCTTTCACCATCTTGTCCTGTTAGACCATGTTTAAGTTCAATTGGAGTAGTTGCTGGTTTACAACCCAATTATTCTGTTTCGGTCAATAAATCAAGAGCAATTTTCCTCTTACAGATATAGATTCCTTCCTGCAATCTGACAACTTCTATTCTTAGGAAGTATTTCAAATCCTATAAGGTCTTTTACTTCAAATTCAGTAGCTAACTCATCTTTCAAACTTTGAATTTTTGCTGTACCATCTCTAGTAATGATCATATCATCAACATATGCGAGAAATACTGTAATATGATCATTTTTACATTTAACAATGTATGATCAACATTTAATTGTTTGAATTCGAATCGGATCATTGCCTGATGGAAGTCGATCAAAACATGCCCTGGGGGATTGTTTCAATCCATATAAAGCCTTCCTGAGTCTACAGACTTTTCCTTACGTATCAACACAAGGAGAAGGCATCATATAGACTACTTCTTGCAGATCACCATTCAAAAAGGCATTCTTTACGTCCATTTGACATAAAGCCTAAGAATGTTGCACAAGAAGTGCCATAATCACTCTGATGGATTTAAGTTTCGCTACAGGTGCAAATGTCTCTTAATAGTCGATCCTATAACTCTGAGTGAACCCTTTGGCAACCAGTCTGGCCTTGTACATTTGTATCACTTCCTCCGCATTGTATTTAATTGTGTAGACCCATTTGGACCCAACTGGAGTCCTTTCTTTATGGAGATCAATTAGATCCCACGTCCTGTTCTTGCTTATTGCACTTATGTCCTCTTCCATTGCTTGTCGCCAATTAGGATTCTTAGCAACCTCAAAAAATGAGTTGGGAATAGAGATAGAAGACAAGAAAGATAAGTAGGTCTAATAATGAGAAGAGATACGGACAAAATTAGAAATGGGATACTTTGCACAACTACATACTCTCCTGCGAATAGCAATGGGAAGATCTAAGTCAGTCCCCAGATTTGATTGATCAGGATCTGTGGGCGTAGCAACCTCTAGAGTTGGCTGATTAGTAGCTGGTTTGTTTTTGAGATTCTTCCTCTTGTATGTGTGCAGGGCCTTTTTGGAATCATGTGTACCATCATCAACACTAACAGGAGATTAAATATCTAGTGTAGCAAAAGTAGAGGGCGTGGAAAAAGCTAAAGGAGGAAGAACATGAGTGACAGTAGTATCAACAATGTCAGTGTTCTTCATCACCAGAGTCACCTTGTGAGGATGAGGTCGGGGAGAATAGTAGGACTCACACTCAATGAAGGTGATGTCCTTGTGAACAACAATGTGACCAGTGGAAGGATCATAGTAATGGTTACTCTTTTGAGTAGTAGAGTAACCAAGAACAACGCCCCAAACAGCACGTGGATCAAGTTTGGAATCACCATGCCCAAGTGAATTAATAAAAATAAAAGCGACTAAAGACTAGTGTCAAAAGAGAGAACAAGGGTTTGTCTGAATAAATGCTAATAAAGGGAGAACGTTTCTATAGGACTCTGGATGGCATTTGATTGATGAGGAAATTGGCAGCCAATCAGCCCAAAAAAAATTAGGGAGGTGACTTTGAAACAAGAGTGCCCTGGCTGTCTCAAGAAGGTGTCAGTTTTTACGCTCGGCGACACCATTTTACTAAGGATAATTTGCACAGGTGGGCTCATGGATGATGCCTTCGTCTTCAAGAAAGATATTGATGTTGCGAGCAAAGTACTCGCGAGCATTGTCAAAACAAAGATTTTTCACAGATTTACCTAATTGAGTTGTGACCATATTGCAAAACGCTTGAACAATATGAGGAACTTCATTTTGAGATTTCAATAGATAGAGCCAAGTACTATGTGAATAATCGTCAATACAAGTAATGAAGTATCGATAGCCATCCAAGGAGGAGATAAGGGACGGACCCGATACATCAGAATGTAGAAGTTCAAACGAGGAGGTGCTTTTATTTGTAGAATAAGAAAATTGAATCCGACAATGCTTTGCCACCTGGTAGACTTGATTGTAACAATTTGATATCGATTGACTCAAATAACAGAGGAAACAAGATTCTCAACAATTGAAAGGAAAGATGCCCTAAACAAGAGTACCACAACTGAATCTCCTGCAATCTCCTATCTAGGCTGGGAGGTGCAGAGGAGGACTGAAGTGCACTTTTTTCATGTGGTTGGAAGATATAAAGACCATCCATTTCACGGCCAATCCCAATCGTTTGTCTTGTTCGCAAATCCTGGAAAACACAATGATCAGAGAAGAAAGTTGCTGAACATTGCAATTGTTTGGTAAGACTATTGGCAGAAAGCAAATTAATAGAAAGGGAAGGAATGTGAAGAGTAGAGGGTAATGTAAGGTGATCAGATAGGCAAATGGACCCTTTCCCAGTCAGTGGCACAAGTGCCATCAGCAATAGTAACTTTATCCTGGCTGGATATAAATGAATAGGAGGAAAAAGATGTAGAAGTACTGATCATGTGGTCCGTGGCACCTGAATCAATGACCCAAGCATGATATGAGAGTTTGGTAGAAGCATTGAAGGCTGCACCATTTGTACCTGAGGGTGAAGGGGATGTAGTGGAAGTCTGAAGCTGTGAAAGACTCCGTTGTAGCGTAGCGACATTAGAGGGGGTAAGTGCAGCAGAACTTGGAACAATGGGAGTAGACGATCCGCCTTCAAGAAATAGAGAGGGGACAACAGTCACATTGCCCTTGGCTTGTTTTTCCGTCTTGGTTCTAAACTTGTAGGGCTTCTTATCGGGAAACTTTCACAGCAAAAATCACTGTCATGATTTGTACGTCTACAGTGCTCACCAATTTTTTCACCCCGTGGTTTGGCACTCCCAAGCCTAGGCTTGTTGACAGTGGTAGCAAGCGCAGAGTACTCCCCGACATCAAAAGTTGGGATAGTGGATTCTTTGCTGCTCATGACTTGACGGCGTTGTTTCTCATCCTGGACTTTGAAATAGGTTTCTTCGAGAGATGGAGCTGGGTCCATGTTGAGAATCTGCCCCCTGAGGACATCGAAGTCTGAACTCAAACCACTAAGAAATTTCACAATTCTGTCATCTTCTTGGAGTGAAAAATAGGTCTGCTGATCAGTGAAAAACATCAACTTTGCTGTACGATGGATGCGCCACTCATTCCAGAGGGTAGTGAGAGCACAAAAATATTGTGCGATAGAAAGAGATCCTTGCTTCAACTCGTGGATGTGACTCAATTGATAAAGGCGAACCTTGTTTTTTTTTTGTGACCTTAGAGACTAGCCAAGGTCTGCCACATGGCTGCTGCAGTCGATTTATGGAGAATAGTGGGGCAGATGCCAGGGCTGACACAATTGAGTAACCAGGACATGATCATGCTATTATCATGCCTCCAAGTTGGAAAGAGAGGGTCCAAGAGCCGGGCATCTTCTGCTCACCAGTCAAGAAGCCTAATTTATCACATCCGGCAATATAGAGCTCTGCTGCAACGGTCCAAGGCGGATAATTGTTTTCCGTCAATTTCTCAGAAGTAATATGCAAAGTGATTTGATCCATGGTGGCTTGAGGCATGGGCTGAACTTGAGGAAAAGAAGTCTTTGACGTTGTTGAGGTATTATTCGCCGTGTTACCAAGGGACGTTAATTAGGGTCGTGGAAGAAATAACTGTTGATAACCACTGCCCGAGGAGAAGAGTTCTTGCAGTCCAAGAACAGAGGAAAATATGTCTCAGATGTGTGCTGGCAAGAGAGTGGCTTCTGCTGCCTGATCAGAGCGTAAGTCCGGCTGTTCCAGACCTAGAAAGTGGCCGACCAGGGCCCCATGTTCAGAGCTGGTGGTCAGTTGATCCAGACGCACCCAGAAAAGGGAGCAATGGTGTTCCGCTGGCAGCCGATGGTACTGCCCTGCCTAGAGAAGCAAGACAAGCAGACTGCCCCCACCAACCGAGCTGCAGCAGTCTAGGGTAAAGGGAGGATCCTCTACCCTCAACACAAGGGCAGACAACCCTCTGTTCCAGCAAACCCAGTGGCCAGACCACGGGGTGCTAAAACCCTAAAAAAACCCTGATTTCTGTTGCGGAGGAAAGAGAAGAGAAGAGAGGGAGAGGGAGTCTCTACAAACTACATCCTATTTAATAATATAATTAATATGCAAGTTTAAGAGACAAACACCTCTTTTCATTCATTTTTGTTCTTTTAGTGGTTAAAACAAGTTGGTAAAGATTAAGGGATTAAGATTATTTAGAATTCAAAGAGCTCGAATTAGGAGAGGGGGAGAGAGAGTCTACAAACTATACCCTATTTAATAATATAATTAATATCCAAGTATAAAAGACAAACACCTCTTTTCATTCATTTTTGTTCTTTTAGTAGCTAAAACAAGTTGGTAAAGATTAAGTGGCTGTTCGTTGACCCGCACAGATTTTTTTTTTCGTGTGTGTCCCCGAGGGACGTGCCAATTGGGTTGCGGAAAACACGCGGAATCGACATGGCACGTGGGTGTAGATATGTGTATGTGGGTGCGCATTTGCAGCTGTTTGGATAGCTTGCACAGGGTTAATTCCACGGTGTAGGTGTATCAGACGATGTAGGGTTCGGGTGCAGGACTCTTTCCCACCGACTGTAGTCAATGTTAATTACATCGGATGTAATCCAAACACCATTGTTTAACTGCCAAAAAGAAGAGCCAGTGACCCAGGGGGGCGTGACATCGGGAGGGGTGTTGACTCAGGCAACATCGACGAAGCAACGAGAACAACAACATAGCAGGGGTTGGTGGTAAGTTTTGGAGACCGTTCACAGTTTGACACTGGAGGAGATAAGGAATTCGGATTTGTGAGTGGGGGAGTGAACACAGTCTGGCACTGGCTCAGAGGTGTGGCATAGTTGGGCACTAGCGTAGAGGTGCGACACAGTGGGTCCTGGCGCAGAGGTATTGCCCAGTGTGGTACTGGCTTGGGTGTGGCGGGCCATTTTGTTAGTCAAATGTGGACCGGCTGCGAGATGGACGACGTCGAGACTGGTAGCCGTTTCGAGATAATTCATCGGCTTCTCGAAGGATTTCACTAATAATTGCTTTGTATGGGGCGATGAAGGTCCGATTATAAGTCTTGCGAAAGCCGCGGGACACTTCCGCAATTTTGTCGATTCCTAGGTCTTGGCATAACCACGTGGATATTTTCACCATTTTTACATGACATTCTTCGTAGGACTTGTGACTTGGCTAAGCGCCGTTAGAGGGGTGTTTTTTGTAACATACTCTCGGCGTTGGATCGCCAATCACTAAGCCAAACAAAGTTCCTTCCGTTGGAGAGCTCGAGCGCCTGTATGTCTGCCGAAGTGTTGTCTAGTGTTGTTGTGGTGTTGTGTTTGCCGTTCTTCGTTGTTGTGACCTTTGGGAACCCGGGGGGATTTTATTGACCATGGGATGGAGGGGAGGGTTTACCCGAGCTGGGTAGAGTCTACAAGGACCCTTGGAGGGGGCCTACCTAGCCCGGGTAGGCCCATGGAACATGGGGCTACTCGGGTTGGGTGACCCCTTGGCGAGGGGGACCCAGCCCTGGGGGTCTACCTGGTCCGCCTTGATCGGGAGGAGAGAGAGAGGGCGAGAAGCCATATAAAATCATCATTTTTTTTGATTTTTTGTGGAAGATTTTGGGGTTTTCTGTCACGTGGAGAAAATGATGGTTCTTTGGGCTTCTGAGGTCGCGTAGTGCTCCATTCCTCGCTTTGCTTCGATTGGATCACCCTTGCTCCGTTACGTGGTCTTCTTGTAAATACCTTAGAGCGGCCTCTGTCTGGTTGTTGGGTGTATTAGGTTCCCTTAGGTCGTGCCGTTTACTATGGCGAGATGCTTCGAGACCCGGGTGTGACCCGACGTTTGGAGCGCCCCTGGCTTTGTGCCATTTTGGGGATTGCCTCGGGAGTGATTCCCGCTCCTTGTATTACGCTGTCTGATACGGCGAGATGCCGCGGACCCCGAGTTCGATTCGGTCATTAGAGCACCGTCAGCATTGTACCACTCGTAAGGTGTTCGGGAGTGGTTCCCGTTCCTTGTATTGTGCCGTGTGATGCGGTGAGATGCCCCGGACCCCGAGTTCGACTCGGCCATTGGAGCGCTGTTGGCGTTGTGCCGCTCGCAAGTGTTCAGGAGTAATTCCTGTTCTTTGTCCCTCGATTGCCTCGAGAAACTAAACGGGCGCAATAGTGGCTTAAGATTATTTAGTATTCAAAGAGCTCGAATTGGGCTTGATTGTTAATGAGTTGCACTTGAAAAAAGTGAAACTTGAGTCGTTTACTATTCAAAGAACTCAAGGTCAACAATAAACAGACCAAGCTTGAACAATGCAGTATTCAATTCGACCAGCTCATTTCCGTTCGTTATTCAGAATGTTTTCATTCAAGCATCTTTGTATTTCCAATGTATGCATACACAATATTGCTGGCAAATTCATAAAGTTTCCTTTTTTTTTCTATCCTTGGTATTTTTGATTACTTTTACGAGTTCTTTTTTATTTCAGTAAGTGTCACCTCTCTTACTCCAATGGAGATTTCAGACCATTTTCAGTTTTACCAGCTCTCGTGATATCCTTGATGTCATGGGTATTGAAATCAGTTCAGTTTTGGGAAATATTAGCAGGGTTTTTGGATCGAAATGAACTTGATACTTGTTCTGGTTAAGACTAGGCATAATTCCACTCTATGGAATTGGAGAATATAAGTTTCAGGTCTACTAACTTGGGAAATTGTAGTGCTTGATGTTTATGCATGCCACTATCAGACTATCTATTCTCTTCTGTTTCGACATTGCTTAATTTTTTTAAACCATTACTATGGTGTTTCTCTGTCAATTTGGGTTTGAAACCTCAATTTTCTTGCATGGCCTGACTCATCATATGCAACTGCACCCATATCCATGTACAATTTTTAAGTGGTGATGAAATTGACATTTTCCAATTTTTTCCCTTTAGAATGAAGGTTGTATCTATGAGTATAGACATCGTCGCTATGTGCATGTGTCTGGTCTTTGGTGCACATGTACTTTGTCTGATAATGCTTATGCCTTACTTCTATGCTGCCTGAATTAATTTCTTGTTGTAATGCATCTAAAATATTTTTTGGATTATTTTATTCATTGTATTTTTGTCCAACTGCAGAGGCGACCAGAGTTGGACCGTGGAGTAAGCAAGAAAACTGTAAATGCCCTTTTTTCTTTTCCCTAATTGCCACCTTTTGATATCTTACTAAATGCACTTTTTTTGAAAGTGGGTAGTACCACTAATTGTATTAAATGAAAAAAGGGATGTACAAGTATAGTCAAAGAGTTCCCCAAAAAAATCTCTGTACCACACCAAGACAGTGTGAGAAATGCTAACCCACCAGTAGAACAAAAGAGGGGTGTTGAGGGAATTCACTTTACAAAGCGACTTCGTCCATTCTCTCACTCTATCACAAATGAAAGATACATGAGATTCCTTCGTTCTAGCCTCTCTCCTAAAAGACGTATTGTTTTGTTCGCCTCACAAAGACCACAGGGTGACATGCAGGATCAGCCATCACACAACTCTATCACCTCTATGGGGCCACCTTCTACCCTACGACACAATGAAGTGAAGCACCTCTGTCTGACTATCGATGGCACAGTGTGCTCTCTTAGCAAGACCCTCCCACACCTCCTGTGAGTAGGTACAATCTACAAACAGGTGAGCCAGGATCTCGTCCTCCTGACCACATAAGTAGTAGGTCAGCTGGATGTTCGGAAGGAAATGAAGTAGCTTGTCCCGAGTGGACATTCTCCCATGGGAAATCCTCCAAGTGAGCATCTTCACCTTCAGCGGACTCCGCGGCCTCCACACATGAGGGGCGAGGTTGGGGCACACCTCTCCATCAGAGATAATGGAGTAAGTAGACCTCACTGAGAAGGTCCCCTCCCTATCCCACCTCCAAGTCCACGTATTCCCCTTGTCGGGAGGTGGAGTTACAAGAGTATAGACAAGGAGGAAGAACAAGAGGCCCTGAAGCTGCTCCATGTCAACGATTCTGAGGTCCCTCCTGAAGGTCGGTCCCCAGGTGCCTCTTGAGGCTTACCAAATGTGCTGTTATTATGTAATCTCTAATGAAAGGCATATCATTGGAGAACTACCTACCGCTCATTATCATGAACTAACTCCTGAAATCATGATAAAAAAATATACTCTTCTGTGAACAATATTCATAGATGCGACAATACGATGTTCATCTGCTGAAAGTCTGTTATCTAAGTAAAAATATGGCATACTTTATATTTTATATCATTTTTATTTTTGGAGGATGGGCATCATTTGGGACTGATGTTAATTTCTAATAATATGCAGCTAAGGAAACTATGTGACCAAATCTTAGTTTGGAACATGCGCACAGTCGCCCTAACTCAGTGTCAGTTAAAAGATGTGACCAAATCTTAGTTGATGTTAGTAAATGAGCTCGTGATAGGCCTAAAATGACATGGTGTGATATTATTAGAAGGGACATTGACTTCTTGGGTTTAAATACGAATACAGTACTTGATAGAATTCTTTGACAGAATCTGATTTATGTAGCCGCCTCCAAAATAATGCGATAAGACTCTGATGATGATGGTGATGATGCAGCTAAGGAAACATGACCTTGCCTATGAATGGAAGTGAAGTGTACATGGCCCCACTCATCACCTGAAACTAGAGAGTTGGCACTTGGTACTTGATGTAGCAGAAGATCAAGCCTGATTAACATTTCATTTTCCTTTCTCCTCTTCAGATCTAGATTGGCTGGGTAGGCTGGGTAAAAGTCGACTGGGAAAAGTACATTTTTTTTTGTTTGGACCAGATTGGTTGATTTGGCATACTATGCAAATTGGATTGTGCTGGTGCATTTGTGATCATAAGGTTTGGTAGGCTGGGTTTAAGGTCTCGATGGGTTCTGTTGCTGATTTGGTTAGACGTGGCAGGGAATTCTGATTTGGATCTCTCCAGTGGGTTTTGGATTTGAAATATGGCCCTGAATGGATTTGTCTTACCTTATATGGCAGGCTGACTGCTGTCAGAGATAGATTCAGCAGAGTTTTTTTTTGAAACGTGGGTGATACCATGAAATATAGTAAGAAGAGAAAGGGATGTACATGTATAAGCAATCAGCTCACCCAACCCCTATACAAAAACCCACAAAAATTCACAACCAAAGGGTACCCAGCTAACTCCCCAAGAGCAAAAAGAGCGAGGAGTTATGAGCCTCCACTTTACAAGAATGTTTAGCCCAAAAGGCTACTTTTTCACCGACAAAAGAAAAAAAAACCCTATCTTCGATAGATTCATCAGAGTAGATGAGAAGATGTAGAAAAAAAGGAAAAGAGACAGAGGAAATATAAGCACTGAAAAAAGAGATTGTTTGTCCATTTGATGGAAAGAGAGGAAGAAAATAAAAAGGGTAAACAAGAGAAAGGTAATAGCTCCTTTATGCGTTAAAGAGGAGCTAGGAAAAATGAGATGAAACATGGAATATAGTGGAGACTGTGTTTCATCCTAGAATAGAAGCATGGATACATTACTTGAATCCAGAAGACTGTGTCCTCAGGTTCTAGGTCTGCTTGCTAGACGGCTTCACTTTGGCAAATGGTCAGCCATGTGTGCTTATTATGAAGAGAAGCTAGAACACCATGTCAAGGGTGTCGTTTTCTCTCTAAGTTGCCATCCCTCTTGGACCTCCAAGCTTCTCAATATGTAAGATGTGAACATTACAACTAATTCGACTATTGTTCTTGTAGAACCTTGATCAACACCAAGTGGTGTAAATGCCGTTGATAATAACAAATAGCACAAGTGATCCTGCTACACCAATAACCGATAAAAGAAAACAAATAATTACCCTGTACTACATTCATTGTAAGTCCTTTCTATACTTGTCTGGCAACTGTCCATTGTACACTTGTGTTCTCCTCCCACATATGTAGAGTTTCATTCTTTTATCATCTTCTAAACTTGTGCGGGCGTTGAGTTATATCACTGAATATGAAGTTAATGGCATCTTCAATTTTTTTGGAAACGTGGGTGATACCACGAGATTATATTAATAATAGAAAGAGGTGTACAAGTATAATCAATCAGCTTACCCAACCCCTATACAAAAGCCCCAATCCAAAGGTTTACCTAGCTAACTCCCCAAAAGCAAAAAGAGCGAGGAGTTATGAGCCTCCACTTTACAAGAACGTTTAGCCCAAAAGGCCACTTTTTCACAGACAAAAGAGAAAAATCCTATCTTCCGTCCTCGCCTCCCTTCTGAATAATCTGTTGTTTCTTTCACCCCACAAGGTCCAAAGAGTGGCGTGCAGGATCAGCCACCATATAAGCTTGTTACCCTTAAGGATCCATCTCCTGTGCCACCTGGTAAGAAGCTGATGGACCCCTTCAAAATGGCCAAGCGTCTGTTGGAATCTCTGACCGATCCTCCTCCGTACACCCTTTGCAAAAGTGAAGCCCGTAAGTAAATGGTTCAGGTCCTCCTCCTCGTCCTCACAGAAGCAACATAAGGTAGAGATCTGTTGAACATAGGGTGCCACCCTATCACAGGTGGGCAGCCTACCATGAGAGATTCTTCAAACTAACACCTTCACCTTGAGAGGGGCTCTTGGGGGTCCAAATCTGCTGTGTGAAGGGATGGTGACCCCCCTATCAGACAAAAGAGCATAGGCAGACCTAACTGAGAACTGGCCTTCCTTCTCCCATCTCCAAAGCCAAGAGTCAGCCTTGCTAGCGTCTGGCCTGAAGTCCAAGAGAACAGACAAAAGCTGTTCTAGCTGATCCATTCTTGTAGAGTGAGGTTCCTCCTGAAAGTGGGGGCCCAATACCCCTTGCCAACTGAGCATCAAGGACTGAGCCACAGAGGCCCTTGGTGCGCTCGCAATTGCAAACAACGCTGGGAAGGTTTCTGCAACTGAGGAATCACCATACCACCTGTCCTGCCAAAAAAGACATGTCTCTCCATCACCCAAGCTATCCCGCACAATGACTATGAAAAAGTCTACACACTGAAGAATGCCTCTCCAAATCGGGGAGACATTGTACATCTGGGGCGTGTATAGATCCCACTCTCTACATGAGGAGTAGTATTTCTGCCTGATCAGCTCAGCCCACAAGCCTCCCTCCTCAATTTCGAGCCTCCACAGCCACTTACACAATAAAGCCAAATTGAATTCTCTAATGCTCTTGAGGCCCACCCCACCCGCTTCCTTGCTCTTACAACATCTACCCCAAGGGATATCATGGCATTCTCTATCTCTGCTTCCGTTGCCGTGCCAAAAGAACTTAGCCTGAATAGATTCCAATCTCTAAGCCACTGTCTTCGGAACTCTGAAAATGGAAAGGAAGTAGATTGGCAAGCTGTCTAACACAGCTCTACACAGTACCAACTGTCCTCCATAGGAGAGTAGTCTGACTTTTTAACCTGCAAGTTTGGTCTCGTACCTCTGCACTACTCCTTGCCAGTCTCTACAACGGAGTAGTCCTGGGGACAGAGGGAGGCCCAGGTAAGAGACAAGGAACACCCCAATGTGGCAACCGAAAAAGTTAGCTGCCTTACTGATAGTTGAATGTTAATGGCATCTTTCAATAAATTCCACTTTCAAAAAAATGGCATCTTCAATAAATTCTCAGTTCTGTGGTATATGGTTAGAAGGAAGGAAGGTAGAATCGGATCGGATCAGCTGATCCGACTGGTTTTGGGCCAAACCGATCTGACCCCAATTCTTGTTGAGGATCGGCCTCAGATCTGGCTGGATTGGCGATTCCTGCACTGGAATCGGCCGATCCATAGCCATCCCCAGGCCAGTATCACCCAGGTTTAAAAAAAAGAAAAAGAAAAAGGAGGAGAAGTAGAACTAGAAGAAGCAGAACTGAAGAAGAAGAATAAGAAGCAGAAGAATGACAAGAAGAACTGTAGAAAAAGAATAAGAAGAAGAAGACGAGCCGAAGAAGATGAAAAAAATATCTGAAACAGAAAAAAAAATACTTACCTGTTGGTGTTGCCTGCGCCGGCTCCGGCGCCACCTTCTCCCGGTATCGTTGCCATTGCCTTCGACACCTCCTCTTCTTTGGCTCCTCCTCGCCATTGCCTCCACTTGCCGCTGATGCCACCAACGTGATGCGCTGCCGCCGTGGACACTGCCATCTACATTGTCGTTGTCCTCCTCCTCCTCTCCTGTTTTGTTCCACCTTCACGGAAAGAGGGCTGCGTCGCTGCGAAAGGGAGTCTCTGAACGAATGGAACCTGCGAGGGCTGTGAATCCTGCGAAATGGAAAAGATGAAAGGGAAAGTAGGATCACATTTATATAAAAACCCCTGTAACATATTGTTAATGAAGAAAAATACTCAAAACAGAGCTCAGTTGGGTCGGACTCGGATTGGGCTCAGATCGGCCGACCCGGCCGATCTAGATCAGTTTTGGGCCGCCGATCCGAGTCCAATCCGCGATCCTGCCTTTCTTGGTTAGTAGCAGTTTTCTGTTCTATGATGACCTACAGCTTGTGTCAGTTTCATTTTTAGCTCTTCTAATAATACACAATTATTCAAACTCTTTACACCTCCCCCCCCCTCCCCCCCAATCTGAAGATGGAAACTGCATTCTGATGAATATCGATAATCCCAACCCTCCCTATCTCTTTTTGCATATGAGAAATAAACATCCTTACAAATTGCCAATTGCATATCACATTTTCTAATAGCTCTTGGAAGGAAGTATTGGTTAAATCCTTTAGGAAGTTTAATGGTCCTCCCTTGCAAGCATAAAGTCCATGGTGATTAGAGAGACATGGAGCTAAGAACATAGACACTTTTCCTTGTCAGTGTCGATAAGAACTTTTGCATTTGTAGTTGCTTTGACAATTCAATCAATGAAAGAGATGGGTTAGATATTCTGAAAGTAAAGGGATACATATATATTTTAAATTATTTCATTGAGAAATTTTGTTCTTCTATTTGATATGCCCTAGCACTTGAAATTTGTCACTCAATGGTAGATCAACCTTATTAAATGCGGTACCATCTACTATTCCAATACATTTTATGTGTTCGTCATGCTGAGTAAACCTAGAAAAAGAGTTGTTTAAATAAGAAGGAAGTTTTTTTCAGGGTTTTACAAATGAGAAGACCAAGTGTATCCCACGAGTTAAGTGGGAGATTGTGTGAAGACCTCTAAAAGTAAGGGGGATTGGGTGTGGAAAACATTCAGCGTGTGAATATCACGCTTGTTGGTAAATGGTTATATGAGCTTATATTTGATGAAACTGGCCTCTAGAAGAAGGTAATAGTGTACAAACGCTATCATACATGTCATAGATTTTATTTGCAGAGAGAATAGTATACAACTCAACTTTCACCCCTTTGGAGAGAGATTCTCAATGCGGGGAAATGGATTGAGCAGGGTCTGAGAGTATAGGTAGGAAATGGGGATGACACATTATTGCGGATTGGAAATGGGGACAATCTCTCTATTTATTGCAGCTGCTATCTGAAACTCAAGTTGTACCAACCAGCAAGAATCAGTTTGTCTGGGACGAGGGCAGTGGGGTGTTCTCAGTGAAGTCTGTGACTCTGTGTACAAACTTCTGGAAGGAAAATTTTCATCATATCAGAAATTTGCTGAGGTGTGGAGAGTGAAGTCGAGGCTTTATTGAATTAGTTTTGAGTGAAGAATTATTACTGAGGTGTAGGAGGAAGGGGAGTAGAGACTGTGACATCATTTGGTCATTTTGTGGTAGACAGTGAGGATATGGACAATCTTTTCACTACTTGCAGCATTAGCGAAGACGTTCGATAGGTGTTTGACAGTCTTGTTCAATTTCGGATCAATTTTACCTCAGTCCAGAAGATGTGGACTTACCTCGGACGCTTCAAACTCAGTCTTGGGAAAACTACTGGCAGCCATGTGATAGTCATAATTCCACATGCCATCTGCTGGAGCAGTTGGAGGGAGCAGAACAACATCTTCTGGGGAAGTAGAATTTATGCTGAAAACGCTTGTCTTGGAGTAGGTTCATTATTAGAATTTCTGTAGAGAACTGGAAGAGGGTTGTGAATCACAGTTACTTCTTCTCTTCCTTCTAGCTTGTTGATTGGTGAGGGAGAGAGGATTAACCCCAACCTTTTGCTGATTGGCGAGTATTATCATGTCCACTTTGCAAAGCTGTCCATAATTGACATTTATAAAGGAAAAGTAAATGAAGAACATCATCCTTATCGAAGTTGAAGTTGTAACAATTTTATCATTGTTCTACAATTTTTACTCTTATTTTTTCTTTTGGCAGTCTTATTGATCAACAAAATAACAATATCATATTACGTCTTGGTGCATTTGAGCACACCATAGAAACTCCCTATTTCTTCTGAGATCCCCACCCAAGTTGATACTCGTTCGTTTTACTAACATTTAAGTGTTCCATGTGCTTATACATCCCTCTTTACTTTAAAACAATTGTTGTACCATCCACTTTAAAAAAAAAGTGTTCCATGTGCTTGGTTTTACTAACATTTTGAATGTTCAATGCAGCAAGCAGCCACCCAGAAAGAGCATAATTGTATCCCAGATGAGCATTATATACAAACACTATTTTCTGTAAGGATTTGTTTTTTATTTGCCTTTTTTACTTTATCTCATGGATCCTTTGGGTATATGTTCTCTAAAGCTGAGGTTGTCTTGCACTTGGAAATTCAGCTGTAGCATTTTTATCGTTGTCCAAATATGAATATTTTAATTTTGCTAAATGATTAGTAATTAGCTTATTTTAGTTTCAAGTTTTTTTTTTGTTTGGGGGAGGGGAGGAAAAAGGTAAAGCAGTTAGCAAGCTATATCCGAGAAAACTATAAAACTATGAAAGTGGAACATTGTTCGTTCTTTTGACAGATTGGTTTTAATATCGATTCTATTCTGATAGATGAGTGAACTTGAAGATGAAATTGAACGAAGAACACTGACGTATACTGTATGGAACCAGTCAACATCTAAAAAGGACAAGCAAGCTTGGCATCCAATTACGTTTGAATATGCTGATGCAAATCCTCTGCGCATCAAAGAAATAAAGGTAAAATAATTTTTCATGTCTTTCTAGTTACATCTCTCTCTCCACCTCCCTCCCCCCTCTTGACTGTTAATCTGCCTTCTTAGGTTGCATTGCATCCAATAGAAGTGGATGCGTATAAATATATATATCCTGTGGCAAGTTTGTTGTGTAAGTTGTGACATTTTATAATGGAAGGTGCGATTGAAAACTCTGCAGGATATCAGACATGTATACTATGAGACAGAATACCGAACTGAATGGTGTCGTTGCGATGCTACTCCAGTGCCTTGCTTCCTGTTTGCAAGAAAATTCGCAAAGGGTGCTGCTATGCGCCTTTTGAAGGAAGGGATCGTCGGGCAATTTGATCCAACTAAACTCTTGATGACTTCGTAATGATCACCCATCTGTATCAGCCATGGCATCTATTATCCAGGATCACCGGGATATAGCATCTGACGATAGCACAAAGATGAACTTATCTCTTCGGGCTCCAGGCTTCCCGCCCTTCCTCCCCCAACTTCATCTGCTTACTGGCCAGCCAGCTCCCGCGCTGGGTGGGCTTACAGAAGTTAGGGCCTATATGTTTTTTGTTTTTACATTCATTGCCATCCAAAAGTTGCAGAAATGGCACAACAATCAGCAATTCCTAACAGGTAGAGAAACAGAGGATTTTCTTTTCTCTTCATGATGTGTGACTCGATGGAAGATGGGAGTTACACCAAGTTTTGCTTAGGTCGTCCGTGGCAAACCTGTTACTTCTACCAACGAGGCTCTTTTTGTATCTGACTTGTATTTGGCAGTCTGAGAAAGTAAGATGTTCCCAACATACATTGTTCAATACAACTTTGAGTTCTGAGAGGATGACTGTGAGTTGTGCATGGTTGTCCACCTTTATTCTCCTCTTCTATTCTCGTTCTTTTCATCATCTTGTATCCTTAATTGTTTACTGTTTTCTGAATGTTGTTGGTAGGTAGCAGCGAAGGTTATTGGAGATGGTGGGTACCTAGTCAAAAGTTAGAGAAATCACTTAATATTTTGTCGCGTGGGTGCCGACTGAACACGTTTTTCATGGATTTCAAGGATCAGAATTGCTTTCTTTTAAAGATGTCACGTTTCAAAAGAAATATTTTTTGCCTTGGTTGAGTGTCCATGATCTAGCCCAAAGGAGAAAAGCAAGAAGAAAAGGCGACATAAGTTTGCCAAAAATCGGCTAGAGTTGGCTTGTGAAAGAAAGACTTGGAAAGTTAAATGTTGATGAACAAACAAAAAGGAACATTGTTCTACATTTCCTGGCCACAATGGAGTGTTTATGTAACGTAAAAAAAGGGAATCTGTTGCCACTTTTAGAACCACCTGGTTATGTTTAGGGCATGGTTTTTGACTTTTAAACTGGATATTGTACCACTAAAACATTTGAAAAAAAACTGTTCTTTTTTGCTAAAAAAAAAAAAAAGGTTCCGTCGCTGGTCCCATCGAATGCAGTTAGTTAGCAAGCTCCGACTGACAAATTAGATAGGTATTCTCTCTATCGGCAGCAAGAACGTCAAAGTTCAAACCGGGATGCAAAAAAGGAAAAAATTATGATGTAATGATATATATAATTATATATATATATATGTCACAATAATAATAATAATTTGTTTATTTGCGAATGATGTTGATTTGAATGATACCTAAATAAACTCTTCAGGACGAACACGAAGTACGATTAGCATAATTAATGGCGAATTAATACAATTTTTTGTGGACAGAAGCCACTTCTACTTTTTTGAAGAAGGAAGCTGCTTCCACAGTTCCACTAACTAAACATGTTTATTACTGACGGGCATTGTGTTAATCTTCGTGGCCCGAGTGACCTCTTCACAAGTCCGATTACGGTGCTGTTTACAAATATGATAAACTCATAGGGGCTTTTCAGACACTCGCGATTCTTGCAAGGTCCAATTGCGAAATGCCCCCCGAACAAAAGATTCAAAACACCAACGGGAGGGAAAACTAACGAGAGAGAGAGAGAGAGAGAGAGAGAGAGAGAGTGTGTGTTTCTGTGTGCGCGCGTGTGTCCGTCCGTCCCACTCTCTCAGATTTGGCCCTCCCCCGTCTGCCATCCCCCATCCCCGCGGCGGTCACTACGGGCGCCATGGCTCAGGGCTGCGGCGAGGTGGAGGACGAGCAGCTGCTGTCGCCGAGGAGGGCAGCGCGGCTGCTGAGGTCACCGGTGTGCTCGACGGCACCACTCCGCTTCCTCGGCTCCAACGACGACCAGCTCGAGCGCGCCCAGGCCCGGGCCGCCCGCGCCGCCGCCATCAGACGGAAGACCGCGGCCGCTCCAGCCCAGGACAGCAACGACAGCCAGCCAAGGTCCGACATCTTTGGGAAGGAGCAGATCATGGAGCTGTTCCACAACTGCATCAAGCTCGCCAGCGAGAATGTGGGTTTGTCCTCTTCGTATCTTGCGTCTGCTCTCTTTTTTGATGTTGAATTGGTTGCTGGTAGGGTTTTGGTTATGTTTTGTTCCCCGCTTCCCCCCCTTGTTGAATTGCTTGCTGATAGGGTTTCAGTGGTTCCCCTGCCCTTTTTTGGGTGCTTTTAAGTTCGAGGGTTTGGTTATGTTCCCCTCCCCGCTTCCTGCCTGTTGAATAGCTTGCTGATAGGGTTTCAGTGGTTCCTCTGCCCTTCTATGGGTGCTTTTAGGTTTTACCTTTTGTTTGCTGAATCCATTCCTTCTACTCTCTTCTCTTTCATTTGTTTCCACCCATTCTTCTTCTTCTTCTTTCCAATGCCCGCATGGCGCTATTTTGATCATACTTATTTTAATAAGTTGCCGTTCCCACTTGACCAACCTAGTTTCTGATTTCCTTTAATTCTGAAGAGAAAACCAAGTTTTTGACCAAGCTATAATGATCATTACGGAAATGATAATTAAACATGAGAAGTTGTTCATGTTTAAAGTTCCAAAAGATTCTTGCTGCTGTCATGTTTGCTTTATGAAAAGCTGTATAGTTTTGCTCTCAAAATAATCCACATCGCAACTCATGGGAAGATAATCAACAATGTCATTATTCCATTGAATTATCATTTTGCACCATGGTCAAATTATGAAAAATCAATTAATGAACATCTCTACATTGATCAAAGCAGAGAGAATGTGAAATCCTCTCCTCCAAAAGAGCCCTCGGAGTATTGCAGGGAGATTGCTTCAGTGTACATGACCATTAACATATAAATTGTTGGGCTTTTGGAGTGTAGGTGATGCTCACAAATTCATTTATAACCATGAAGGAAGCAACATGCTATCTTTAGATATGATTCTATAATCAACCTTATATGAAACTCCACTGTAGTTTCTTTTTTTACTTCACCATGGGTTCTTTCTTCTTTTTCTGGAGGGTAGATTATCCCCCAATTAATTGCAAAGATTTTTACATGATTACTCCTGATAAAAGTTTGCTCATGTAAACTAACCCAGTAACCCATAAAATTGTATTGTCATAATTTGAAAAAAATGTAATGTCATAAATATTTTATTTATTAGAAAACAAAATATCATGATCATTCGTTTATCTGTCGCCTGGGCATATATATGCAAGTTATGCTACTTCGTGTGGGGTGTTCATGTTATTGAAAAGGGTAATCATTGTGATAAATTTTCTTCTAAAGGGGGTATTCGTAACATTATGTTCTTAAGGTATTTCCAAGTAAATAATACTTTACTGTGGGCATTTATGTAAAAGCCCCTTTGTCATGAGCTTATAATGGAGATGGTAACCTGTCAAATATTCAGAAGGTATGATTGTATGACACCTCAGATAATCCCTGCACATGGGAGTACCATCAATCCAGGGAAATACAGCCACTGTCAAAAGAATAAAGAGGAAAACAACTCATCCAGGAAACCTCACAAAAGATTGCAAAAATAGAAACCAGAAAGATCCTTTGACAAACTTCCTAGCAGCTCCTCTTCTTGCTCTAATCAATTCTGTGTTCTATATACAGATTATGCTGATGATGCATGAACATACATTCTTCCTCCCTTGAAAATCTGTTCATTCCTCTCTTTCCAAATGACCCATAGCTGCATGTGCAAATTATTGAACCATCTTCCTGCATGGGCCTTGGGAAATCTCTATTCCCATTTAGAGTAGTTCTACATCTCTGAAACTGACAAAAAGCAGCGTAAACATGTGCTATTAGACCCATGATCTGCCATACTTCATCAGTCAGGGTGTTGATTGTCGAATGATCTACATTTGATTCCTCTCTGAAAGGGCAATAAGTATCAGGGTATGAAGCCCAGTTACTTATGTAGATTGTGGTGGTAATTATCTTTCCTGTCACCAACCATAGGAAACTTTTGACCTTATCTGGAGATTTTGTTTTCCTATTTCATTTAAATACTCATATCTAGTGCCTGATCAGTTTGCCAAGTTGTATAATTATTTCACCGAGAATATCCCACCAAATAGCCACCAAGTGACTATCTTTGTTTGTGGTCTCTTTTGATTCATTAATTGAAGACACCTCAAAGTTGCTGCCACTTCTTCCTCTGTGTGTTCTTTAAATCTGTGTTCCTTCGCAGTTTTTACATTCCTTTTGGAGAAGCAACTTGCCACTATGCATCATCATCACCTGCCAACCTCTGCAGTTCCCATAACCATTTCCCTACCAATGCCAGATTCGTGATTTCAATGTTCTTCAAGTGGATTATGGAGTCCAATTCGATTCATGAGATGGATTCTTGAGTGCTTCTTATTAAACCCTTCGCACAAAAAATTCCTTCTAATTTTGTCAATCTGCCCGCCCACTCCTTTGCTAATATGACATTGACATGCAAAAAATGGGTAAGGATGAGGATGTTGGCATGTTGCATTTAGCAAGGACATTTTCCCCTATACATGGATTCTTACTTCTCCATGTGGTTAATTTTTTACTGAAACTTTATGGTCAGAGGTTCCTTTCTGAACTTTTAAGACGTCTGTAGAGTAATAGAGGCATCCCGAGTTATCTTATGGGAAGCTGACCAATTTTTTGCTGGTCTACTGCTACTTTTCCACCTCCTTTGTTAAGTTTATACCAATTGTGTTATCCTTGCTGAAATTTATCTTGAGCCCCGATATCATCTTGAAACATCTGACATCTTGAAACATCTGAGCATGGACTTTTTAACCTGAAGGGCTTCTTTCTCCTCAAAGACGTCATTGGCAAAAACTGCTGATGTGAAACTTGTTCCTGAGATCTACCCATCCACACTCCTAATCAATTATTTTCCTCTGCATGTTTGCTCATTCTACTCAGCATGGAAGCAATGAAGAAGAACAACAAAGGGGAGAATAGGCATGGGTCGCAGGATCAGCTTCCTGAATAAGATTGACATTAAGCACCCCTGATTTGTCTTCAGGGAAGAACCCAAATCCCTCTTGGAAACAACCAGGCCACACAGGATCAGCTGATTCAACCACTAAACTGGAATTTCATTATGTGAACTGCGATCCCACCCCCCAACCCCTGGGGTACTCCAACCCTAAGTTGAGTGCTACTGTCTCTTATTCAATTTTCTTCATATTTCTGAATTTTTGAGATTTATTATTTTTTCAAGAAAGATCAAGCCAATCTAGGAATTGGCTTTCTTCCTTTGGATTGGCCAATTTGGCTGCTCCGATCCTCATCTGGCTCAGATTGGGACCACTGATTTTGCTGAAGAAACCTTCAGCTTTATCACTCATGAGGATAGAAAACTTTGCAGAAATAACACACTTTGTAGTCTACCCAATGAATACCCAGAAATTTATGCACTCTAAGTATGTCCCCAAGTGTTCCCAGGTGACTGTATTGAAACATCAACCAACCATAATTTGAGCTGCTCCTAGTCAGTTTATCCTGATATCCATCTGACTTGTGAATTCTTTTAACTTTAAATATGCAATTTGCTGGAGTATTTCTAATCAAATCCTCATTTCACTTTCCTTGTAAAGTAACCAGATTGATGATTTTCTGATGGTGATGCAGATCCTCATATCCAATAAGCCAATCCAATCCATAAACGTTATAGAAGAACATTGTGCTTCACTCCTGATATCCATCTTGATTCATCATGGAATTGACTATCTGAAACAGCTGACAATTTTGGTAATTGAGGCAGAATGTTTTTCAATAAGGAGATGGTTTTCTTAGCTCCACATCAGGGAAAAAAAACATCCAGGAAAGGAGTTTTTCTCTTTAATTTTTTCTCTCCATAAATTCTTGTTGGTCATGAAATATTCTTCCTTTCGAAGGAATTGGTTTCATAAATTTCTTACTGGGCCTTTTAGAGAAAAAGGGAAATTTATGAAAATGCACATTGAGAGGTTGCATAGATAGCCTATGCATGGTTTATTCCGTGGATGTGTATCGTATCAGACGATTTAGGTTTGAGTGCTGGACCTTTCCCCACTGACCGCAGTCAATGTTGATTTATATCGACATAATATCCAAACAGCCTTATTTAATTGTCAAAGAAATCCGAAGGTCATTCACAAGAGTCTTGAGGCCGAGGGCAGACTTGCTTGCAGGGCTTAACGCTCACTCACCACCAAAATGTTAATAGGATTAGGGTGTCGTCGAAGGCCATTAGATTAGGCAAGAAACCCTATGTTTTGGGGATGTGATTACAATTTTGCAGGAGCCGTAGGCATTTTTGAAGTGTCGGGAGGTTTTTCCGACTCCAGGGGTGTTTGAGTAATTTTTGGTTCCCAGGAGTATTTCGGTAATTCTACCAGGCCAGGGGCGTTATGCAATTTCTGGACTGGATGGGTGGCTGGTCATCCTCTCGGTCTTCCAAGTGACACTTGGGTGATTTCTAGAAGGTTTAGAGGTTGTTAGGTCATTTTTGGGCTCTAAGGGTATTTTAGTAATTTTCTCTCCAGGGACTAATGGCTGGGGTTTAGCAGCACCCGGGCATGAACGCAGCCGGGCAAACCCTCATGAGTATCGGAATAAGTTTGTGACTAGAAGGAAGTGCGCACATGACCATCCCTACTGAGATAGGGGCATATACACAATTTTGCTGGTAGCTAAGATTTGTACACAATCACATGAATGTACACAACATAGTTGATGTATCAACAATTTGTGAGTATAAAGAGATTGTCGGCAGATTGTTGACTATACAATAGATTCCTACGCATACGCGGGATGTAGGGGGCATAGCCGCTATTTAGAAAAAACTTGTAGGATATTGCTGCAATTACAAGACTTTATTGGTTTTCTTGCAATTTTGGGAAGGGCATAGGAAATAACCATACAGAGCCACTAAGGGCATAAATGCAAAACTCGGGGCACTTATATATTTAATACCCATGGACGGGCTGCACAGAAGAACATATAGCCCCTAGGGGCATAAGTACAAGACCCAGGAGTATTTATATTTTCATACCCCGAAATGGGCCAAACAAAGAACAAGTCTTCTTCTCCCGCGCAGTGTTGTCCTCTCTCGTAGTGCATAGTCTTTTTTTTTCTTGGACCTAGGGGATATTTATAGAAGGTAGGGAACCCACCTTGACAAAAAGAGGGGTATTTGAACCCCATCCGGATAGAAAAATGTTTTTTTTAAACCCCACTTTGACATAAAAGGTAAATTTTGGACCTTAGGTTGTCGAGGTGGGTCCTCCACTCTTCTTTTTCCTTTTTTTGTTTTTGTTTTTGTACGGGGGGAGAAAAAGAGGCCGCGGGGTCAACAGACCCCGGTGGGGTTTGTTTGACCAGCGGGGGTTGGCGGGGTCCACCGGACCCGCGCGCGACCCCAGCAGGGTCAAACAGACCCGGTGGGGTCTATTTGACCCCACTGGGGGTCCAGCGATTCACTAGACCCCGCGGGCCCCAAACGGGGTCAACACATCGGGGTCTGTTTGACCCCCTAGGGTCCAGCAGGGTCGCTAGGACCCGCATGGGACCCAGCGGGGTCAGCAGACCCCGTCGGGGTCTGTTTGACCCCGTTGGGTCCCAACGGGGTGACCGGTCCCCGCGCTGGTCCCCAGCGGGGTAAAACCCCCTGGCCACCTCCTTTTTACCCTCTTAAACCCTTGTTCTAGCTCTTTTTCTGCCTTTGCTCACAGCGGGATGCGTGGAGAAGAGCACGGGAGGTCTTCGGCGTTTGTTTGCGTTGTCTTGTGTCGTTGACGGCAAGGAAGGAGGCTCGCATCCGCTTGGACCATGTTATACACGGTGCTTGGTCTTGTAGTCGGTTGTGCGTAAGAATTTCTTCTATCGCCTTTTCGCTGTGACACCATTCATATTTTCATATGATAGGGTTCTAAGATCCCCCCGGATGGAGATACTCCATAAAACGACGGCATTGGCTTTACACCGTGATTTAACCGCCGATTAACATGCATGAAGTTATCTTGAACTTAGTCGAGAAATTAAGGGCGCAACAATTCTCAAGCTGAAATTGGAGCCTAGCTTATCTCAATTTGTGGTCTTGACTCAGATTTTATGTTTCCTTTCATCTCGGATCTCCACATGATTCTTGTTTTGATTTTGATTTTTTATGTAGAAAATAAATCAGAAAAACACGTGGGAACTGAGCCTGATTGATCACCTTAGTGAGATTATCAGAGTCGAATCCGAGGATGATGCAGAGACCAACTTCCAAAAGGTTTCCTTCTTACATTATCACCATTTTCTTCCTACTTGTTCTAGTTATCGAATGGTAGTCTTTTTTCTTGTCTAAATTTTGTTTCATGCTTGATTGTTGGTCAAGGCAAGCTGCACTTTGGAAGCAGGAGTGAAAATCTATGCCCTGAGGGTTGATTCAGTGCATTCAGAGGCCTATAAGGTCCTTGGTGGTATCAATCGTGCAGGGAGAGACGATGACAAGGGTTGGATTCATTTCATCTTTTCTGCAGAATTTATTTTGCTTTCACAGTTGCATTATTGTACTACAAAAAGTGAATTTGGTCATCTCTCTCTCTCTTTATGTATATATATAATGTAGATACTGTACAGTTAGATGTTAGAGGTCATCTTGATGTCCTGGGAGACATAAATTTCAGAGTATTTTCTTTCATATCTTAATAGCAGCTGCATGTTTTTCATTTGCATTGCTGGAACTACAATGACAAATACGTGAATCTGTCTTTCGTCTTCCATTGCTCTTCCTGTTTAAAATGTTATGTCTTAGCTTGCTCTAAACTACTAAACCAGAGATTTTTTTTTTCTGGCTGATGGTTGAAGTACTAAACTTACAAATAGGTGGATATGTGCAAATAATCAAATAAGGATTATAGTTAAGACTTCACCAAGAAATCATGGATGAAGTCACATGGCATATGCCACTTCCATAATTTGTAATTTTATTACTTAATTTTCTCATAGGCTTGAATTTCTCATGTTAATGATGCTTCTATGATCCTTTTCTATACCAAGGGCTACTTAATAACATCTTTTCTGGAAGAGAAAGCTTATTACATAAACTTGATTTTTGTTATATTAGTTTTAATTGTACTTTTTATATTTTACTATAGGAATTTAGTTATAAAATTCAGAAAACTTTTTGTCGCTGGGCCTAAGCTGCTTAACAATTTTTATTTTATCCATTATCTGATACTGAAAACTCCTGTATTCAGAAAACATACCAGAAGTTGACAATATTGATATTCAGCAAGAAGAGTGCTTACCCAAAAAAGAGCTAGAAAAGAAGGTGAATGCATTTTTTTAATGATGTCCGAAAGGAGTTTTTTTACCACTTCAATTGTTTTATTGTCCTGTATAACATTTTCCTATGGTAATTGACTTTGTTATATTCAGATGTCTCCCTTATCAACATTGGAATCATCTTTTGATGCTCTTAATGTGAAGAAATTTGATGGTAATTGCATCTTCAATATCATCTTTTGTAAAGATGTATTCTAATGTTTAATCAGTTTTACTAATTGTATATTTCAATTTTTAGTGGCCTTTACAGTAGATCCTCTATATCATCAAACGTCTGCACAGTTTGATGAAGGTGGAGCCAAAGGTCTCTTATTGAATAACCTTGGTGTTTATGGTGATTGTCGAGTACTTTTTGATTCATTGGAGTCACCTACAAAGGTTATGTCATGTGAAGTGCAGAAGGAAAAGTCAGAATTTATTGATATTTCTTTTGCACGAGGTGCATAGTAAATTCCCATAATTTAAAAGTTTGTTTTTGACACCCAACTGCATATGTAAATGGGGTTTTCATGCCTCTGTATTTTCTTTTCTTAGATTACATTGAGAAGATGATGTTGTCCATGCAATCCAAAAAGGACATTTCCCCAACCTTGAGAGAGATTGCTAATCAGTTTGATGAAGATCATCAGAGGCCATCAGATGTTTGTCTTGGGACACAGAGATCAGTTGAGCAAGATGAGGTCACATGGAGTAACCAAAATGAGTTTGAGAGCAATGCATTTGCTGACTGTGGGGCTGCAGGTTTTGATAATGATGACCAATCTAGTGTAGTCGATGACAGCTCATCCTATATAAATGCAAATTGTATAGGTGATCAGGAGGTACATTTTTTCTTTATAGTTTATATGTTTGATCTTTTGTTAAGTTTTGTGAATATATGTACTGTAACTGTTCTTTACTGGTTGTAGGAGAATGATAGCTATACATTCCATGGACAAGATGCAGATAATAAACTTGAAACAATTGCTGGCTTTTTATCTTTGGGTTTGGGATTTGCTTCGAAAACAAATGCATGGGCTGGTCCTGATCACTGGAAGTATCGGAAGACTAAAGGTAGAAATGAGAGAAAAATCTCATTGTTTATCACTTTGGTGTAGAAAGGCATTTAATTCCGGCGTGTATGTTTTGCAGGTTCTGAGGAGATTCCAGTTTCCACAGGTGATGCATTACCAACAAAGAAAAATACGAAGAGTAAGAAACAAGACGCACCTGATATTGATTTTACTAGGGCCCTTGATAAGGAGATTCCAAATCTATTTGCCCCCCCCAAAAATCGAAAGACTATATTACTACCATCAAACAGAGTTCCTTGCAGTATTACATTACCAGAAGACTGTCATTACCGGCCTGAGAGTCTTGTCAAGTTGATTCTTCGTCCTGATGTTCTGGTAAGCTCTTCTGCAGCATTCCAACTCCCCCCAAATAAATAAATAAATAATAACAATAACAATAAAAATCCATTATTTAGTTTTTAATGATAGCCCATCTCTTTTTGTGCAGTGTCTTGGAAAGAAGCAAAGGAAATCCTCTGGTGAGTTGCAATGTCTTACTGCATCCCTTCTTGATACAGCCCTATATATATTTTTTTGAATGTGGGTGGTACCACCACTATTGTATTAAATGAAAAGGGATGTACAAGTATAGTCGGTGAGTTCCCAAAATCCCTATTCAAGCACGGAGCACACCAGGCCAGTGTAGCCCCCTCCAACCCCCCAACAAAGCAAAAAGGGACGAGTTTTGGGAGTTTACATTACAAAGTATATCCGCCCATTCCCTCACCCTATCACAAATAAGAAAACCACACTCTCCCCTACCCTTGCTTCCCTTCTGAAAGTCCTGTTGTTTTGTTCCCCCACAAAGTCCACAATGTAGCATGGAGAATCAATCACCAAACAACTGTCCCCTTTAAGGGTTCAGCATCCACCCCATGTCCCAATAAGATGATGCACCTCCCTCTGCCCTCTGGCGGCCAATAGTGCACTGCATCCTCCTAGCAAGCTCCTCCCACACTCCCTGAGAGTAAGTGCAGCCTACGAACAAGTGGTCTATGGTCTCGTCCTCCTCTCCACACAAGCAACAAGTTAGAGAGATGCCCGGGTTGAACAGTAGCAACCTGTCCCGAATGGGCAGCCACCTATGGGAGATCCTCCAAGTGAGAATCTTCACTTTCAATGGACTCTTGGGATGCCAAATCTGCGGGGCGAGGCTGTGGCAGACCCCTCCATCTTGATACAGCCCTATATGCAATGTGTCAAAAACTTCAAAGCAAGAGAAAACCACAAGAAATTTAGTCCAGCCAGTTCTGTCTTGCACCTTCTGTCCATTAACTCACTAGTTTCATCTTATTTTCAGTATACATTCCACATTTGCATCGCTAGATCTTGATTTATCCAAAAAGTTTGATTTTCTGTACCATGTTTTATGCATTGGGATGTGGATGCATCTTCTCTTGGTTACTATTGTAAAAAGTGTTCCTTAAAGAAGCTATTTTACATCACATGAGTTTCTAACTTATTGTCAATAATCTAAATTGAGTCCTTCATGGTGAGTTCTTTATACGATATTAACATATTTTCTGCATCTGCCACTCCATCTCCATGTATTCAAGTTAGTAATTCAGGCCTCCATAGTCCCCTGTGGTACATTGCTTTAAGTTGCCCGTGTCGTTTTAACAAGGTTGCATTGTCATGAAGCCCAATCATTTGACACAATGCATTCCTACAAAGTCTTGACTACCCTTATGTTATATCTGCTTATGTGTCCTCTACCATCTTAAAGTTGGACATGTTTTGTTATTAAACTATTCCTTCCACAGTCATTCACTGATGTCTGATATCAATGCACATCATCACTTACTGTTTTTCCAGATGAATCAAATCAACAGACCCAGGCATACGAATCAATGGCATCATGGGACAATGAGGGTGTGGCCAATGACCACTTTGACGACGGAAATGATCTTAGTGATTTTGAAGAACCAGGAAGTCTTGTTTCTCAACCTCGTCAGGTTAGTTTGCTCACGAGATCTGACATCATTTGTTATGTTCTAGTTAATTTTCTTTGAGACTTAGGCCCCCATTTATTTACCTGAATATGCAACTGGACTGTTAGCTACAGTGTTGGTTTACACAATTGACTAGATAGTGGATTCATGTCCGATATTTTTGGCTTTCCTTACTGTAGTTTTGGTCAAAGGGGAGAAAAATGTGAACTAACTCCTCTTATCCTACGTAGCCCATTCCTGGATTGGCTTGGTGCATCATCAAAAGGGCCCTTTTATTGTCCTATTTTCAGCTAACTGCCCTTCTACATAGGATGAGGACCCATCACTTTATGGGGCAGGGGAGAGGGTGGTTGGTTACCCTTCTATTTTTCTTTCTTTTTTGTTTTCTGTGTTGCGGGAGTTTTACTAAACATCTGGCACTAGTTTTGCTCAGCTTGTTGTCATATATTCTGGTTTACATCATGCATGTCTCCACTTAAGTGTCACTTATAAATCCTCACGGTGTCTCATGTGTAAGGACAGGGATATAAAATGTGTAACCAGAAAAAGTTGGATATTCATTGACTCATGTTATTGTAGATTCCATGATGCGAAAATGTTTAATGTAAAGTTAATCTATTCTTGTTTAGGATATTCCAGCTGTTACTGTTTAGGATGTGGTCGTATGTTTTCTGTTAAGGGTGATATGTAGATTAATACAATCTTTTTTACTTTCTCCTTGGTTCTTATCTTTGATAATAAACTTGTAAATTAGCTATTTTCATATTCTTGGTCTTCCTTTCCATCTTTTGTATGTTAATTATCCTGCCCTCCTGAATTATTGCAGGTGAACAAAATTGAAGTTCAATATGACAGGTCTTCTAAACAGGTTGATGTCCATGCATTGAAAGAAACACTTTGGTGCATCATAAAAGAATCTAACAAAACTACGGAGATGGTAAGGTGGCTAAAATTTTCTTTTGAGAAATTTCCATTAAATGATCAGATAAATTACCGTTCAGACTAGGCAGCAGTGATCCAGCACCAGCACAATGTTCCATGCTCATCCACTTTCAACCTTACGGATTTGATTTTCATGTTATTTGGTTATTTGTGATATATTTTCAGACCAAGGTTCGCCGACTCGGTGGGTTGGACCGACCCGGGCTCAGCCTGGTATTGGTATGAGACGGCCCGACTGGGATGGACTCGGGCTGAGCTGCCCAGTTGAGCTTTGAATCAGTTGGGCCAACCCAGTTGATTCAGACTGACCCAGTTTCTCCATGGTACAGTATGAGTCGGCCAACTCACACCGGTACGGTATTAGTCGGCCAACCATGTTTCGGACCACCATACATTTAACATAGAGGCTCTGTCTTCTGTGGTTTAGGACTACTAGCAGATGAAGGTAGCTAGTTGTCCAGGTGTAGAAAGAGGTTTCATTGTGAGATCTTCCTTTCTTGTCTGGCCTGTTATTTAAACTTACATATAACAAAATTGTTTGAAATCCTTTAGGATGTTGATGATGATGTCCTAGGTCTGTTGCCCATACAATAGTTTCCCTGGATTGAGGTAGGGCATTTAAGAACTTTAATTTGTGCAGAATTTTTTTACAAAGGTCAAGGTACATCCACAAGGGTCTGCTTTCTTGAGAACTCAAAATGTTTTGGGGTTTGATTTATCACCGCAGAACCACAATTTTTCATCATCATAAGAATCCCTTGCCCTAGTATTTTAGAAATTTCTTGATTAACAGAAGCTACTGTAACAAAGTGTAGCATCTTAAAATCCAAAACATTTCCTCATCTGGTCTTGAAATTTCTAAAATTACATTGCTGCTTGTGAAGATTGAATAGTAGAGTTTTTGTTGTGCTCAATGTAATTTTGGTTCATCATTTGGGCAGTTGTTCAATAGCATTGCCACTTTAATTTTAATCATATAAGAAAGTTTGCAAGCATTATATATTACATTCCTGCACTATTAGCTTGTTTCTCCAATGGAAAGTGGTTACTGTTTTTTTTTCTACCCACGAGAGACATGAAGGTAACAAATCTAGCAGTTTACTTCGAGAAATTTATAACAGGTGTTTCAATGGTGCAAGTTGCTAAAATCTAGTAGTGGACATGATGCTTTGGATTTTTGGTGACTCTCAAGCAACTAAAGTTACATCTTGATGAATGTGTCACTTTGATGATGACAGTGCACTTTCCTAGGTTATAAACAGATACTTTGTGGTGTTGATGTTGGTGTGCTGATGCTGTGATAGCTTATTCTCTTTTAGGTTTTAGATTGCTTTCTGGTGACCATGTTGGTGGTAGTGTGGACAATGCATTTTCTGATTTGGAGTTACCCTTCTACTTTTGTTTGATCTTGTTTGCTTGGATCTTTCTTCTGTTGTCTGTCAGCAGGCACACGATGCTGTTGTATCATTCAGACAGGTATTACGTTTGTTCTCTGAGAGTTGCCAATCATCTTCAGCAAAGGACCTCTCTCCACATCTGAGCTTCATCTGTCTGCTGCATCTGGCTAATGAGCACTGCCTAAGCATTCACAACAGCCCCAGCTTGGATGAACTTGAGATAAGGGTCCCTGGTTCAGAGATGTTTCCAGGGTGCTAGGTGTTATTATTATTATTTTGGTAGGTGGGTGCTAGGTGTTATTCCTTCGACATGATTGGTTTTCTTCATCTACACCTCTTTTTGTGGCAACAGGCCACATTACTCGTGGTCCAGAAGGGTGTCAGAATTCTGAGAACGTGACATGTATGGTAGTGTATAATCACCCGTGCAACATGCCAATCCTCGTTGTAATACACTTGAATTGCGATGGGGCGAAAATGTGCAATTGTCAATTGGGGCTACACAAGTTCTGCCCGTGAAAAAGGGATATTCATCATATCTTATCCTTCCATGCCCATGCCAGGCATTGCCAAATCGAATTTGCAGGTGGTGAGTGAGCTTCCTGATGATAGTTGTTTGATCCAGTTAAACCATCATGGCGTAAAAGTCTATGTTATGTTTCCGTACTTCCATGCTATCATACCAAGCAGAAGTCAATAACATAAAACATATCAGAAAGAGATGTGCGGTGCGAGCATTCAAAACGGTGGAGAAACGTTTAATCTCTCCAAATGGACAATACAACACTCGTAACTGAGGTAACATTATCTTTGTTCTTGTTCTCAGTTGGAAAGAAGCCAAAACTCTCGGAAGGTCGAGGGCAAGTCAGCTTTGCGCAGCTGACCTCATCTCTCCAAGCTGTAGTAGCTTCTAATTTGACAATGTGCCAACAAAGAGTATCAAATCTGAGATGATCATGACTAACTATAGATAGCCAAACGTGGAGACCACGACTTATTAAATGAATATAAAATGCAATTCGTATACAATCACAACTTCTGTATGAAAACATTTTCCCAAGTTCTCACGGTTGGGTCCTGAATCTTCGTAATATGAATCAGTCCACCCGCTTCGGATCAGCTTCGGTCCATGTGACTGGGCATCATCAATCAACCCATTTTTTCACCGCCGAAGCACCACTATCGTATCCTCACTTATCGCATGAAACTCATATCATCAAGCAGTTTTGTAAACTTCCAACCAAAGCTATTTGATGGAATCATTTTCCTTAAATCTTGTGGGGAATCTATGCACATGGGCCATTAGTTATTCAAAACAATAGATGTATTCTAAACTTCAAGTTTTAATAAATAATAATACAAATATTTCTTGGATCCTTTAAACAGCTATCACCTTATGTGGATGTCGCTCACCCCACTCCCATATTTCCATATCGGGCATCCCCTAAAAGGAACAAGCTGCTGTTTAAAGATATACTCGCCCAAGTGGCCCACGGAGGATTTAATCAAGCCCACCGAGGCTGGAACACCCCCGCCCCTATCAAACTAGGTTTGCGGGATGGAAGCCTGAAGCCTACTCGTCGGCCGCTTTAATGGGGGTTCATTGCACATAAAAAGGAATAAATTTTTAGAAAGATTCGTACATCAATCAAATCATCATGGATTCACAGGCTGGGTTCGAAAATGAATCGACTACGAGAAGTTTTAGTTCATGGTACTCAAAACTACGTCACAAGACTAAAAAAAAAACTTCAATTTGTAAGGGACTTTTAGCAATTAGAAGTGCTAGAATTGAAGCATGCGTCCACTATGCATTGCAATTTTCATTCTAACCATGGCTAACAGGCATGCCCCGGTGCATCAACATTTGTCACCCAGTAATAATAAAATACGTATACTAACAGTTCGTGGGGATCTTATTATATTCGAGGAAGATCGGGACTTCGATGGTCATTTGCTGTGGAAGAAACCTGGACGAAGACAAAAACAGCAACATATTTGTAGGTTGACAAAATAAGCGTAACACACATGTGGGAGAAACACGCCTGATTGCAACTTTCAGTGGGGACTTGGGTACACGTCACAGATGTTCAAGATTCCATCGACCATACACAGACTGTAAAAAACTGTAATAGACACCATATGTTACAATAGGCGATGCCTTGTGATCGATACGGTGCTATCCAAAATTTTATGAGTCCTACTGGCCGGTAACTGTTCGGGACGGGATTAGTTCACATGGGGTGGGGGGGGGGGGGGGGGGGCGCAACGCACTCACCGTATGTGGGCCAATCCCGTACCCGTCCGTCACGGATAATAAGAATTACCCAAATTTTACAATAGAGATTCCGCCTGCTGCTGTTATCAGATGCGAAGAATTGGACACATGGCAAGCACCAACTCGTATGGATGGTTCATGTTTGAGGCCCTTTTCCTACAACGTGTGCTTTGAGTCAACCCCAAAATCAGGGATTTCAAGGACATCCCAAAGAATATTTTTTTTTTTTTTTTGGTCTTCTGCCTTTGAAGGGCATTCTGCTTGCCAGCTACTTCACGACCGTCCCTACAGATGATATCTCATTCTTTATCACGGTTATTGTTGAAATCTCGAGGGGGGATCAGGTAACCATTTATGGCAGCAGGAAATGCATCTCAAAGTTTGTGAAATGTGCCCAGATCCTGGAAAATTAAAAGTCATCAGGTTCGTGCAAATTCTGTTATTTATGATCAGCCCCTGGGAAACCAGGGAGTTGAGAAACGGATGCAGATATGATGACAAAAGGATATCATGTAGCTTTGCCATCGAGGAAGTCTCTGGAAATAGCTATCTTTGCATCCTTCAGAGTCTCCTAATACTGTTGAGCCCTTCGGTGACTAAGTTTCGTTTGCCGAATGGATACCTTCGGTCACTTGTTGGTTTCACTTTCTCTAGAGGCTTCCACCTGAAAGTTAATGGGTAGGGGTGTCAATGGATGCTTAGGATATGTGGATCCGGGGCGACACCTTTTTTGATCCGAAATCAAAGATTCGGATCGGATCATCGGGGTGCCATAAAGTCTCTCATTTCGGGACGAGCAACCCCATCGCCATCGGCCATCGGCGCATCGCGGTTGGCATTCGTGGCCTCCCTCTAGGGTTTGCTCCCGTCTCCAACTTGCTCTCGTTTTCTCTCCCGCCACTCCGACGCTCCTCCGCGCATGGTTTTGCTGTGCCGGGCGGCTGCTTGCCCCCCGCCAGCTGCACCACCCGCAGCCCCCTCGCTCGCCATCGAACTCAGCGGCTCCTCCGCGACTTCGTCCCGTGTTGGGGGACATTACCACGTCGCAGGAATGGTGGAGTGTCAGTCACAAGTTGGGGGGGGGGGGAGAAAGAGGTCGAGGGGGAGGGGACATTTTCTAGGGGTTTTCCCGTCCGCATCTGAAAACCCTAGCGCTGGGGTTGCTGATGGCGAAGGCGGACGAGGAGGGGAAGGGGGCGAATCTCCCCCTGTCCACCGCCATCCACAGGGTGCAGCTCGCCCTCCTCGACGATGGTCCCTGCACTGACCGCCAACTCTTGGCTGCGGGCGCCCTCCTCTCCCGCCCCAACTACGAGGACGTCGTCGTCGAGTGCTCCATCGTCGGCCTCTGCGGCTACCCAAGCTGCCCCAATCCTCTCTCCGTCGGCCGCCCCCTCCGGGGCCGCTACCGCATATCCCTCAGTGAGCACAAGGTGTACGATCTTGAGGAGACCTACAAGTTCTACTCAGAGGCCTGCGTCGTCGACAGTCAGGCCTTCTCCGACAGCCTCCAGCCGGAGCGGTGCCTTTCTGTGGAGCCGGGGAGGGCAGCCGAGCTGCTGCGGCTGTTTGAGGAGGACTTGTCGTTGGAGAAGAGGGCTGGCCCCAGTCGGCGACGGATGAAGGCGGCGGCAGAGGATGGGGATTTTGGGTTCTCAAAGCTGACAATTCACGAGAAGACTGAGATGGCAAACGTCGAAATCTCGAGCATGGAATGGATCGGCCCCTCCAATGCTAACGAGGGCTATGTGCCCCAGCGTGAATGGAATCAAGGTGAGTGGTTCAATGGACTTCTTTTGCTTTTGACCGAAAGGTCCTTCTTTCTGTTGTGTCTCCTCTGATTTTGATGTCTAGTTTTAATGATGGCAACAATATTTTTGATCTTACTTTGACTCTGACAACATTGTTACCTTAAAGCTTTCACTTTAGTCAGAATGAGTTCCATCGCATATGAAGGTCGATGCATATAAATGTCGATGCAGGTTGATGAAGGTCGATGCATGTTGCGTAAAAAGGTCATGCAGGTTGATGAAGGTCGATGCATGTTGCATATCAAGGTCGATGCAGGTTGTTGCATGCTCATAGTGTTGCATATGAAGGTCGACGCATGCATATCAAAGTCGATGCATGGTCATATTGTTGAAAATGTAGGTCGATGCATATTCATACTGCTGCATATTAAGGTCGATGCATATGTGAAGTTATGTGTAGAAGGATTGTAGCACAAGTCTATGCATGTTTCAATGAGGTCGATGCTTGTAAGTTAGCAGCTGCTACATAGGTCGATGCATGTGTAGAAGGATTGTAACAGAGGTCCATGCATGTGTTATTAAGGTCGATGCTAGTGAGCTAGCGACTGAAAGACAAGTCTTTGCATGTCTTAGTAAGGTCGATGCTATTAAGTCAGCTATTGCAGCGTAAGTCTATGCATGTTAAAATTGGGTCGATGCTTGTTAGTTAGTATTCTCAAGGTCGATGCACCTTGCGTATTTACCATAAGGTAAGGTCGATGCATCTTCATTTCAAGTCAGTGTGTCTGAAAGTGAAAGTCTACTTTTATTTCACTAAGGTCGATGTTGTTACTCTGACCCACTACATGCGTTAGCCATACAGGTTGAAACACTTCACTTATGAATCGATGTATTTAAAGAATTTCTGAGCATTCACTTGAATAAATTGCCTGACCTCATGTGGAACGCACTAAATTTCGTTGGACGAAAATATCGTGGTAACGATGGTTATATCGATTCGGGATCATCTGTCCCACCGGGCGTGCCAACTTGTGGAACGCACTAAATTTCGGGTGTGAAGGTATCGGGATATTGGTGGTCTTTTTATCGGTTTATCTAGTGCGAGGGCGTGCCAGTCACCTAGGTGACAATGTGTTCGGGCTTCAAGACTGGAGTGGTCCGAAGCCCGGGGTGCGCTCCATCTGACTGATCAGATGATTGTGGATATCGGGTCGGGACTGGAGACCCGCCGCGCCATAAAGGCCACGACGTTAATTACATCCCCTCGGAGAGGGGAAGACCTCTGATTAATCGCCAAGAAAAGGGGCCAAATGACCTAAAGATCATTTTTCATTAAAGCATGCGAGTTGGGTTGACATGATTTAAACCCTCCGCATCGGTATGCAAAACGGTGTTCAAAACCATACAAATACTTGCTGCGAGTGCGGCGAATTTAATGAAAGTGCGGGATTAGATCCCGGTATATATACATCAGCCACTAACGGACAATCCAGTATTCGGTCGGGAGTTCATAATTGAAGCATCGGGGATAACAACAAAGACATTTGGATATCTGCCGTAGGTACGGCACGTTTCATATGGGTGCGGGATCGGATCCCGGAAGAAGTGGGTCAAGTTGATGAACTATCGGCCCAAGAGGTGCACGGATCATGACCATGTCGGGGATCCCGAGGTCCACGTCCGATACCATGGGGCATCATTCGCACAGTCCGGGGGAGCGGGTTGTTAAGTGTGAAGCCCAAACTCGGCAACGTGCGCCCTCGCACGCGGATCGACCTGCGCGGTCAGGTCGCGGGGTTCGACCTGCCCGGTCAGGTCGTGGGGGTCAAGGGGGCAACGCCCCTTGCGGGGGTTTTCGGGAGCAGCGCCCCCGGAACAAAATTTGGATTATAGTGGAGGGGAGACCTTTGATCAGTTTTCTATTAACTTGAATTGCATGTTTTCTTTTATTTTCTTGATCACCTTCTTTCTTCCAGGCACGCCGGATTGAGGAAGCAAAGGGGATGGGGGCGTCGGTTTAAGTGTATTAAGAGGGGCGCGCCGGTTAAGGATGTTAAGGGGGGGCGCGCCGGTTCTATGGCAAGAAGGAAGGGGTTCCAAGGACGCGCCGGAATAGGCAATGAACAGTATAGCGCGCCAGTTTAATGGGCTAATGCAAGGGGGCGCGTCGGATAGCTGCAAGGAAAATGAAATGGGTTTTGAGTGTGGGGTTAAACCGGCGCGGGGGGGTACCGCGCCGGATTAACCCACGCCGGATTAGGGGGCGCCGGATTAAGCATTGTATAGCTTCTTTCAACCCGTTTGTGCTCTGTTTCTTCTTTCCTTCAACTGCAAGTTGATTTATTGATTGGTTTGTTCATCTTATTGATGGATTACGTCTGTGGAAAGGAGGTTTAAGCGTTTTAATTGTTTACTCAGGTGGATTATCGTGATGATTCGAGTGTTTTATTAGAACATTTTGCTGTGCAGGAACTTGGAAGTTTAGTTTGTCTCAGTGGTTTAGTGTGTTTGTCTGTCTGTTCTTACGCATTCTCTGTTCTTACATGTTCTTCCTCTGGCAAAATTTGGGCAGCACCTCCCCGGACTGACGATTGCCAGAGAAAATAGAGGAACACCAAGTGGATTGCTCCAGGGTGAACCTCAAAATGTAGACCTCACGCGGTCCGATAACCCAAGTGTGAGTGTGGAAAAGCTCGAGGACTAGCCTTCAAGAGCTCTCACGACTCACGGGTAATGATCCCTCGAAGGGGAACAAGTGGGGAGGGAGATCAAAAAGCACTGGAGACCAAGTAGGAAGGGGGGGCTACAGCCTGAACGTATTCCGAAGGGGGAGAAGAAGATGCAACATATCAGAAAAAGAGGATCTCCCGAAGGATCGTTTTCATTTCACCACGAGGGGGGGGGTGCAAATACATGGGCTCTTCATGCATCTAAAGAAAAGAACCGAAGGGAAGAATACATCGGAGGAAAGAAAAAGAAACAAAGGGGAGAGGAGAGCTGTATCTCCCTCACCTCACTCTCTGCTCTCTCCTTCTCTTTTCTCACTTCACTTCGCTCTCACAGGAACACTGGCTTCGGGCTTCAAGGAGTTTCTCCCCCTCCAACCTTCCAACCGATTTAAGCTTCGCCTGGGCGCTCCTTTTATAGGGGCCGGAGGCCCTGTTTTGGAGGGATGTCCTCTGGATTCTTCTTCCTCCGTTGGTTCCTTGTTTCCCGCAACCACCACTGCTACTGCTGACGTTGGTGACGTTGCCCTGCTGCTGCTGTCGACGTTACCTCCGCCGAGGCTCTAGTGTGACCGGGAGGGGGGCAGAGGCATGGCCTCCTCCTCCGCTGGCACATCCACCGCGAGCCATGTTGCTATCATCATTTGCCGGAGGATGGGCGGCCGATCGACGGAATGAGCGTTCGGCGGGATGGGGCTCGAGAACTTCCATTCACGGCATATGCTCGGTTGCCCGCCGGATCGAAGTGGGAGCTTTAACCATTTTAGGCTTGTTCGTCATCATGCCGTTCCCAGGAAACAGGGGACCGTATTGATGACGGGACGGGTTGGTTGCGGCGCCGGATAAAGGCTTCAGAGAATAGATTGATTTTAAACTAAGCACGCCGTATTAGCACTCCAAAATGGGCGCGCCGGTTTAGTGCATTCAAAGGGGTGGCCCTTAACGGGAGCATGCCGTTTTAACATAAAGCAAGGGAGTTCATGGGGCGCGCCGGAATAGCATCTTGTAAAGGGCGCGCCGGTTTAAGGCCCCCTTAGGGGCGCGCCGGTTTAAGGCTATGCCATTCCGGTTTAAGGCTATGCCACGCCGGTTTAAAGCTATGCCACGCCGGTTTAAGCGTCAAAGGGCTCCCCCCCAGCTTAGTGGCGATTCGGACAGATGCTTGCCCTCCTGTGTTCCTTTAGTTGTGAGCCTCCGAGTCTCGATTCAGGGCTTTGAGTGATTTCCGGTGTATGCCGAGCAGGCATTTGGACTCCTGAGTTTCTTTGATTCAACCTTCGGCATTGCTGACTTGGGAGCCGTGGCTAGCTCTTCAACCCGAGGGGCTTCTTTGTTGGGTGGCGGAGCACCAGGTAGGTATTCGTTCTTCTTGGAGGGGGCACAGGGTTTATTCAGCCTTTCCGTCTTCGACTCGCTCTCGAGTGCTGAGACGTGCATGTCGTATGATCATCATCATTTTTTGACGTCCACAAATGCCCCCCGCTCGTGGGTGACGCAAACGAGAGATGAGTGCGCGGGGCCCGCGAGTGTAGAGTTCTTTGGCAAGATATCTGTCCTTCCGAGCCAGTGGGATGCTAGTCCGGTGCGAATTCACGGGAAAGCGCTCACTCCTTCAGCGAAGGGATGAGGGGATCGCTTCACCGCATATGCACACAGACCGACATATCTGAGTGGAGGTTTGGTCGACGGCATGGTGGAATGCCGAAGCAAGAAGGAGGGGTTCAAGTTTCTCCGACTTGGACGAAAGGTCCAGATCGGATCGCACGGCTGAGGCCCTAGAAAGGCCTTAGGCGCCGAGTTAAAGGTGGTTCGTTGACGCTGGGATTGCATCAACGCAAGGATTTCAATCTTCTTCCGACCCAGACGAAAGGTCTGAATCGGGGCTTTCGGCGAGGGTGTCGCATAAAGTGGATTCGTCAATGCTGGGATTGCATCAACGCAAGGATTTTAAGTTTCTTCCGACCCAGACGAAAGGTCTAAATCGGAGCTTTCGGCAAGGGTGCCGCATAAAGTGGATTCGTCAACGCTGGGATTGCATCAACGCGAGGATTTCGGTTTTCTTCCGACCCAGACGAAAGGTCTAAATTGGAGCTTTCGGCGAGGGTGCCGCATAGGGTGGATTCGTCAATGCTGGGATTGCATTAACGCAAGGATTTCAGTTTTCTCTCGACCCAGACGAAAGGTCTGAATCGGAGCTTCCGGCAAGGGTGCCGCATAAAGTGGATTCGTCAATGCTGGGATTACATCAACGCAAGGATTTTAGTTTTCTTCCGACCCAGACGAAAGGTCTAAACCGGAGCTTTCGGCGAGGGTGCCGAGTAAGGTAAATTCGTCAATGCTGGGACTGCACCAACGCAAGGATTTCAGTTTTCTTCCGACCCAGACGAAAGGTCTAAACCGGAGCTTTCGGCGAGGGTGCCGAGTAAGGTAAATTTGTCAATGCTGGGACTGCATCAACGCAAGGATTTTAGTTTTCTTCCGACCCAGACGAAAGGTCTAAACCGGAGCTTTCGGCGAGGGTGCCGAGTAAGGTAAATTCATTAATGCTGGGACTGCACCAACGCAAGGATTTCAGTTTTCTTCCGACCCAGACGAAAGGTCTAAATCGGAGCTTTCGGCGAGGGTGCCGCATAGGGTGGATTCGTCAATGCTGGGATTGCATTAACGCAAGGATTTCGGTTTTCTCTCGACCCAGACGAAAGGTCTGAATCGGAGCTTCCGGCAAGGGTGCCGCATAAAGTGGATTCGTCAATGCTGGGATTACATCAACGCAAGGATTTTAGTTTTCTTCTGACCCAGACGAAAGGTCTAAACCGGAGCTTTCGGCGAGGGTGCCGAGTAAGGTAAATTAAGGAACCACTTCTTCTTATTTTTTTTCTTTTTTTTTTCTTCTTCTTTTTTCTTCTTCTTTTTTTCTTCTCTTTTTTTTGATGATCGCGGTGGGACCGGATCACAAAGGTATGATAGTATCATCGACATTGGGTTTATGTCAACGTAATGGAATCAGGTTTAACCGGCTTAGACGGAAGGTCTAAGCCATGCTGCTCGGTTCAGGCCTCGAAGGGCCACGGGCGCCGAGTTGAGTTTTCGGGTGCTTTATGTAAAAAGCTCCATGATGGAATCCTCTTCATTGTGGGGTATTGGTTTTAGTTGATCACCGAGCTGCGGAAGCGGCGCATGGTATAGTTTCAAGTGTTTCCCATTGAGTGGTGGGAATTGAATTTCCCCCGGTGGTTGACGATGACATAAGCACCGCCTTCATAGACTTTTTGGACCACATAAGGTCCTGTCCAGTTTTCATTCAATTTGCCTTTGGGATTGGCTGCCATGACTTCTCTTCGCTTGACCATGACTAGGTCTCCCTTCTTGAATTCACGTTCTTTGACGAGTTTGTCAAAGGCCCGGGTCATGCGGGCCTGGTAGACCTGTATGTTCTGCTGGGCTCTGAGCCGCCGTCCTTCCAGATCGGAGAGCTCCTCCAGTCTTCTTTCTATATTGGCTTGGCCATCTTTGACTAATTCGTGCTGGATCGCCACCCGTAGTGAGGGTACCTCCAGCTCTATCGGCACGACCGCTTCTGAGCCATACACCAAGGAGAATGGTGAACAACCTGTCGGGGTCTTGTACACAGTGCGATACGCCCATAGCGCTTCATACATCCTGTCTTCCCAATCCTTCTTGCTAGAGCTGACCGTCTTGGCAAGAAGTGTGCATAGTGTCTTGTTGAAGGCTTCCGCTAACCCGTTTGCCTGCGGATTATACGGAGTGGACGTCCTCCAATCAATCTTGAATCTATCGGCCAATCTATAGACCTTTTGGTTTCGGAAGTGGCTTCCGTTGTCAGAGACAATTCGATCGGGCACGCCGAATCGGAATATGATATTTCGACGGACGAATCTGGCCACGATTTCTCCCGTCACTTCTCTTAGAGCCACAGCTTCAGCCCAGCGAGAGAAGTAATCTGTAGCTGCTAGAATGTATTTGCATCCCGATGAAGACGTGGGGAGCGGGCCCACAACATCAGTACCCCATTGAGCAAAAGGCCAACTGGGCATCGTTGGGTGCAAATGAGCTGGAGGTCTTCTTGGGATCGCAGCATGCTGCTGGCATTTATGACATGACTTGGCATACTTGGAGCAGTCATCGAACATAGTTGGCCAGTAATATCCCAGCTTCTTGATTTCAATCTTCATTTTCGGCCCAGCTTGGTGAGCGCCGGCCGATCCGGCATGCACTTCCTTCATGACCATCCAAGCCTCCTCCATGGATATACATCGGAGGAGCACCTTTCTTCCGGCATCAGCCACGGTTCGGAATAGAGTTCCATTTCTGACTTCATAAGAATCTTTTGTTCTGATCAATCTGATCCTTTCTTCCCTCTGCTTGGGCAGTTCTTGGTGTTCAAACCATTTCATCAGGGGTTCCCTCCAATCAGGAGAGTTAGTTGTTTCTGCTGTCACAGCTTCATATTCTTCTTCGTCACCTGGCTCCTCTATCATGCTGGGGACCTGGCGCCTGTTTATGACTGTTATGTTGAGGGATTCGCCCAGCAGAGCCGCCAGTGAGCTTGCTAATTTTGCCAGTGCATCAGCCTGGGCATTCTGGCTTCGGACGACATGGCCTACTTCAATGAAGTAGAACCGCCCCATGAGCTTCTTCGCCTTGGCGCAATACGGAAGTAGCCCGGGCTTCCGGACGTCGAACTCTCCTTGTATCTGCTTGATAATCAGCATAGAATCACCAAACACCTGCAGCATTCGGATCTCCATGTGGAGGGCTATCTGAAGACCGATAATCAAGGCCTCATATTCTGCTTCATTGTTCGTGCACGGTTTATTGATCGAACACGATGTATGCAACACTTCTCCTTCTGGGGATTTGAGGACGATGCCTGCTCCAGCCCTTATCCTCGCATGCCCTGATTGAGATGTTTCAGTTCTGGATGCTCCGTCGAAGTATAACTGCCATATGGCTTGACGGACTTGGTCCACTTCCAGTGTTTCATCTTCCGGAAGTTCCGTGACAAGCGGGGAATTCTCAGGCACAGGGTGTGCTGCAAAGAAATCTGCTATCGCCTGGCCTTTAATAGCCTTTTGCGGCACATATGTAATATCAAATTCCATCAAAATGACGGCCCACTTCCCCAGTCGCCCTTTCAGCGCCGGCTGGGACAAGAGATGTTTGGCTGGATCGGCCCTTGATATCAGCTGTATTTCATGCGAGAGCATGTAATGCCTCATTTTCTTGGCCGCAAAGACCAAGGCAAGACAAACATTCTCGATCGGGGTATACTTTGCTTCTGCCCCGACCAGTCTTCGACTGAGGTAATAAAGCGCCTGCTCCTTTCCCTCGTCGTTGTTTTGAGCCAGCATTGCCCCGAGTGAACATTCGGTGGCGGCTATGTAGAGAATCAGCGGCCGCCCCTTGACAGGTGCCCCCAGCACTGGTGGGGTCTTCAAGTATTCCTTCAGCTTATCAAAAGCCTTCTGGCATTCTTGATTCCAGTCGAACGGCGCATCTTTCATCATCAACTTATGAAATGGTTGACATCGGCCGGACAGGTTGGAGATGAACCTGCGGATATAGGCCAATCGACCCTGCAGTGATCGCAGTTCCGTTAGGTTCTTCGGAGGAGGCAGCTCCTGAATGGCCTTTATCTTGGAGGGGTCTATTTCAATCCCCCTATATCGGACAATGAAGCCCAGAAACTTCCCACTGGAAATGCCGAAGGCGCACTTCAACGGGTTCATCTTCAGCTCGTATTGTCGGAGCCTTTGAAATATAACCCTGAGGTCACTCAGGTGATCTTCTTTCTTTTTGGTCTTGACAACCAAGTCGTCGATGTAGCATTCGACCTTGTCATAGAGCAATTCATCAAATATCTTGGTCATCGCCCTTTGATAAGTGGCGCCAGCATTCTTGAGGCCAAAAGGCATCCTTTTATAGTGGAATATCCCCTTGGGTGACCGGAAAGCCGTATGAATTCTATCATGCTCGGCTATCCATATCTGGTTGTATCCGGACGACCCGTCCATGAAAGATAAGGCTTCATGGCCAGTGGTGGCATCGATCATGACTTCAGTGATGGGCACCGGGAAATCATCTTTCGGACAAGCCTTGTTCAGGTCTCGGAAGTCCACACATATCCGGATCTGGCCGTTCTTCTTCTTGACGGGCACAATATTGGCCAGCCAGGTGGTATACTGGTTTTCTGCTACGAAGTCGACGTCTATGAGCTTGTCGACTTCCTTGCAAACTTGGCTTATCAGTTCTGGCCTCATTCGCCGGGGTGACTGCTTCACTGGTTCGGCCTTGGGGTCAATGGCCAACATATGCTGGGTAATCGCCGGGTTGAGGCCCGGCATTTCTTTGTAGTTCCAAGCAAAACAGTCTCGAACTCTTGTAGGAGCTTGATGTATCGCTCTCTTTCTTCTAGGAGAAGGAGGGCGCTGAGGAATGTTGGTCTGGGGTCATCTTTTGTACCCAGATCCACTTCGATCAGCTCATCAACAGTGGCTTGGCCACCATCTTCTATCTCCGGGGGAGCCGGTTGCAAATCGATGAAGCCTTCATCGTCTTCTTCAGCCTCAAGGGCATCATAGATGTCTTCTTGTACCACCCCGCTCAGTGGCAGGGCTTCGTCATCTTCTTTCCCTGGCTCGGGAACTGGTGCCGATGTCGGCGTTATGGTTTCTGGGCAACTTAAAGATTGGTCCGTGGGCGAAACACCCCCAGGAGTAGTAGGGGGCTTTTCAGCTTTCTGCTCCCGTGGACTATCATTGGAGGTCGTGGCAACCTCGTTGGTGATGGACTCCCAACATCTGCAGGGGGCATCGGCTTTCGGCTCTTCCTGCATCATTGTATAGGGCTTCGAGGTGCCTCCTGGCACAAAGGGGCGCAGGCTCTCTTCATGGTCTTCTTGATAATTATCATAGACCGGCTTCGTGGGGCCTTCATCCGGAGGGGTTGAAAGGGGTGCTTCACTGGCTTCCGGACATCTTCCATCGGCGGGGCTTGTGACCTCCGTGAGCAAAGAGATCATGTGGACCCCGCTTCTATAAGCGACCACGTCATGCGGACGCGGTGGGTACACTTCATATTTTCCCAGCCTTAGTTCGCCCTTCCTGATTAGGCCTTGAGCGATATTTTTGAATACATAACAATTTTCAATAGGATGCCCCAGCACCCGATGATAAGGACAGAATTCGGGGTCGTCGCTTCGTTCGACATCCTCTGGCCTTTTGGATTCTGGCAAGGTAATCTTGCCGTAACGACAAGCCCATTCAAAAATCCTCTGAGTTTTGTGTCTTGGGAAGGAATAAGGCCTCCTCATTTTCTCTCGCAATGAGGCCGGTTGATTGGTTGAAGGATTGGCTACCTCCTTTGTCTTCTCCTTCGAATGCCCAGAAGTGCGGAAGTTGACACCTCCGGGTTTGTCTTCTTGCCTTGCCAGGGTGATGGCAGGATGGTATTTTGCCAGGAAGGCTTCATTATCAGCCGCTATCATGGCCAACTGATCAAGGGAGTGGACGTTAAGGCCGACCATCCGCTGCTGAATATCCTTCTTTAGACTTTCCCCGCAAGCCCAAGTGGCAACCTCGTGGCTTAACGGGGAGATGCATCTCACATATAGGCTTCTCCACTTTCTGATGTAGTCCAGGACGGGCTCATCATCTTCTTGCCTGTGGCTGTAGAGTTCTGCCCTGGTCACGAGGAAGTGCTCCGGGCTTGAGTGACTGTATCGCTGAGGGAGGATGTCCCCTGCTGGGTCAAACCATCGCATACTTATTTCGGCTAGGTGCTCCTCCAGCCTTTCAATTTCCTGATGTAACCCGCCGAGTAGTGAGGGCAAGGTGGAGTCAGGCTGAGGGAAATCTGCTTCAGGACATCTTTCACGGGCCGGGCTTGTGACCTCTGCGAGGAGGGAAACCACATGGACTCCCTTTTCACAGACAGCTGCTTCATGGGGTTGTGGGGGCTTCACCTCATAATCCTCCATCTTCAATTCTCCTCTGTTGATCAGGTTCTGGGCGATATCCTTGAAGACATAGCAATCTTCTATAGGGTGGCCAAGGATTCGATGGTAGAGGCAGAATTTAGGGTCATCACTCCTTGTAGCATCCTCTGGCCTTTTGGACTTTGGCAAGGTAACCCTGCTATAGTGGCAAGCCCATTTAAAGATCTCCCGAGTTTTATCCCTCGGGAAGGAATAAGGCTTCTTCATCTTCTCCTGCAACGTGAGGACTCGTTCCGCCGGCCGGCTAGTTGAAGGACCGGCTATTTCTTTCGCCTTCCTCCTTGAGTGCATAAAAGCACTAAAGTTGGTGGTCGGGGGCTGATTCTCCCATCTTTCCGTGGTGGCATAGAGCCCCCCGGGTTCATGGATGTGCCCTGCCGGAGGTGGATACCCTCGGTAAGACCGGACAGTAGTTCGATCATTTTGGCCAACTGCGCCTTCAACATTTCGATCTCCTGCTGCTGCTCATAACATATTGCGAGCATAACAGGGTCACAAAGGGAGAAGTCTGGAGTGTAGCTTGGACTGCTATCTTCCGTTCCGACATCGAGTGGAGGTGGCAGCACCCCGCCACTGTGACTATCTGGGAGTGGTGCCTCGGAAGTGGATGGTATCCCCCCTATATCCCTGCTTGGAGGTGGATTCTGGAGGAACACTTCTTCATCTTGAGCTTTGTCGGCTGAAGACATATGCTGCTCTTTGTTCTTGGTTTCTTGTGCATCTGTGTCTTCTGGGGGACTGTCGCCAACTAGAGTTGAGACAGCTATCATGTTTGCTTCATAGAATTCTTCTACTGAGAAACCCAAACCAGGGTGCTGTGTAATCTTCAGGAGTTCCCTATCCAGGTTCGGTGGATACCACAGCTTCTTGAACATTTGATTCCGACTTTCGGTCTGAAAGAAGGGCAGCTGTTGCCCTCTAGCCATTTTCACCACTCTGCTGGATATATCCGGAAGTCCCATGATTGGGCCGACCGGGTCACGGATTTCTTCGGGGAATTTACAATCATCATCCCCTTTCACTGGATGTTCATCAGCCACATAGAACATCGTAGGTGGGCCCTCTGGGTTGGGCACCTCCCAGACCTTCAAGAATTCGACTGTTTGACAGTCTAAATCTGTGGGTGGCTTTGTGATCCCCGGAGGGACCTTCACATACCCGGGCAAATCTTCGAGCTTCGGAACTCCTGTCTCGAGGTAAATATTGAGGGGATGGCTCGAACCACGCCTTCAACTTTAGAAATGTGTGACACTTCCTGCGGTGCCACATAGTCGGGCGGTGGTGGAGGGAACCAGTCGTCGTCCTCTGCTATCTCCTTTTCTTTGCTTTGAGTCGGCTGGGGATTCTGCTTCGGCTCCTCCATGTAAAGTGCAGCATCGAGCAGGTGGCATTCAAACACCTCGAAGGGGTGTAAGTCTGCGAATATTCTTTCTTCTTTTCCATTCGGAAGTACTTAATGCACTGGTGCAGGGTCGAAGACACTACCCGATTCTGATGCAGCCACGGTCGGCCGAGCAATGCTTTATATGTGGTATCGGAGTTGATGACGTGGAACTGCACTTTGGTGGTGAAGTCTCCTAGTGACAGCTCGAACTCTGCTACACCCATGGGAACTTCAGACTTCTGGTTGAACCCAGTTATCTTCATATCCCTGACCTTGATCAGGTGCACATTGAAGTAATGTTTCTGGTAAACCTGGTAGGAGAGTATGTTTACTGCTGCCCCTGTATCGACCAAGATCCTGTTTATAGGCTGGCCGTTCAACTGCCCCCTCATGTACAAGGGTCTATTGTGGCTGACCGAAGGAAAGAGCATGTCTTCTTCGGTGAAGGTGATGGTTGCTCCCAACTGCATCTCAGCAAAGCAGCTTTCATAATGCGCCGGGGTTTACAGAGCCGCAATGACAGCCTGCCTGGTTTCCTCATCCAGGGAGAGTATCTCCCAGACACTGAATCTTGCTGGGATTCTTTTCAATTGTTTCAATATCCGAGTGCCGGCTCGGACGTTAGCTAACTTTGCTTCTTCGGCTTTGCTATGCTTGCCATGTTCTGGTGCCGGAGGAGTCGACGGGGAAGACAGTTTATCTTCTTCGGAGGCCGCCTGGCTCCGGCTTGCTTGGTCAGCTGGTTCTTTCATTTGCACGGGCTGAGCCACAGGGGTGGCGCCCTCATCATCTTTATTCGCCGGAGGGGGCGTTCCCGAGGTGGAGGCAAGAGTGCTCTTGACCTTGGACCTGGGCTGTTGGTATGGTTGTTTGCTCTTCTTTGCGAGCAAAAATTCGACGAACGAGGGTACCACTTCGCCTGCTGCATCTTCAGGGTAGAGGCCCGATGGAGGCGGGATTGCTGCGCCCTTCACTTCAGGTTCGGGGATTTGGTATGGCCGCTCGCCCCTGAATATAATATTATGATTGGCTGGGGGCAGATGACCCCACCTTCTCCCAGACCTGGTGACATATTTGGAAGTAGAGGCCTCGGCTTGGTTTGCCTCGACAGGCGCGAAGCATATTTCTTCCTCTCCCTCCTCTTCGGCCATATTGAATAAGGCCGACAAGGTATTGCAAGACAAAATGTTGCATTTTCTTTTATTCTTCAGCTTCTTCTTCTTTTTCTTCTTCTCTTCTTTTACAGCTGGAAGCTATTCTCGGGGAAGTTCATCCCATATGCCGGTTTCTTGTGTTTTGGCTTTAGCTTCTTCAGCCAATTTTAGGGATTCAAAATGTTCCCAAGGGACATATTCCTTCAGCTGCATTGGTTGGATCTTGGGCTGTTCATATTCTTCTAAACCGTCAATGACCGCCTGCAGCCGTTTAACTGCCGGGCTGACTTGCGTGTGCATCCGCAACAAGAGTGGCTTTTTCCTATTGTTAGTCATTCTTCGGAGGACCAACTGAGGAGCAATTTTGTACCAAACCGGGGTTACAACCGGAGGTGGTGGCTGAGGCGTGACGCCATGAATTCGGACTCCCGGGGTAGGGCGGGATGTCGACTTTCCTCTTGTCTTCTTTGGCACCATCTGCCAATCTCCCTGGTTCTCTGCGGGAGTGAGAACAAATGCCTCATAGGTATGCTTTGTGCAAGTATCTGACACTTCTTCGGGCAGTTGTTGGTATAAGGATATCATATTTACGGTTGCCCCCAGCACTGGCAACTCATGCGGGCGGGGCGGGTCCACCTTGTGTTCGCCCATCTGGAGCTCTCCCTTCCTGATCATGCCTTCAATGATGTCTTTGAAGACGTAACAGTCTTCGAGGGTGTGCCCGAGCATCTGATGGTACGGACAAAATCGAGGATCATCTTTCCTCTTGATGTCACCGGGTCTCTTCGGCTCCGGGAGAGTAATTTTGTTATATTTGGTGGCCCACTCGAAGATGACCCGGGTCTTCTCCTTCGGGAAGGAGTAAAGTTTCTTCATTCTTGACCGCAAGGAGGCGGCCTCTTGTTGTTCAGCCTGCTTGGCCGGAGGAGCGCTGATGTGACACGACCTAAGGGTGTAATGGTATCAACCAAATGAACCTCGGACCTAGACTTGTAAGCCCACTTACAAATTAGCGGACTCGATGTTGGCGGACCGATATCGCAACACAACCCTTTCCCCGTGGTGACTAAGTGATGGTAGGGTGGATTCGAGAGCCTAAACCACACTGCTTAGGGTGATGACTTGGCCAATGAGTTCCCCTCCCTTGGATTGGAGCACCCACATCAGCGGGGCGGACGCCGTGCCTTGAGGGTACGGGGATCTCTCCTCACTCAAACCGCGGTGGCCACTCGTGATCGGGAATCACGGGACCGGGCACTCTCTTCCTCGCCGGCTGAACTTAGAAATGATACTAAGAAAACACAAATATCCAGGGAGGGTTCAGCATATACCTGACCGGTGTGAGGACACCGGCCCCGAGTCGGAGACGTGGGCGAGCGGGGAAGCGTGTGTTCCCCACACGCCGCGCCGGGGAAGCTTGACCTGCCCAAGAGAAGTTACAACACTACACCTCTCGCAGGAGGGGGATCTTGGGGTGGGGGTTAATGGATATTACAACCAAAATTACCTCCACGCAGGGAGGGGCCTTCAGCCGGCCAAGCGGGGAGGGGAAAATGAGCAAGGAACACCGAAGATGGAGATTGCCGATTCTGCCCGCATTCTGTGGGTGCTGACAGCCGAGTGGAGAACCGACTGCTGCGACTGCTACCGATTTTTGTTGGGGACGAAACCACCTGGAAAAGCTTCGTAGGAGGCCAGGGAAGTCGTCCAATTTTTGCTGAATTCTTCTGGTGTCGAGGCTGATCTGGATGGAGGCCCGAACAGGGAGGCAGACCCTCGGACTGGCAGCTTCTGATTTCTAGCAGTAAGTTGCAGAGGGTGCCCCGACAGCTCCCGGACTCGGAATCAAGCACCGTTAGAGTCGCTGGAACCGTGGATGAGTCTTCTGTGCAGCAAAACTGACGGGGAAGCCAACCGATGTCGGAGAAGATCAGGGGATGCAGAACAATGGCGACTGGTCGATGCAGACTGTGGGCAGCAGGACCGTGTAACTGAGGGAGAAAAAGGATAACTCCTTCCACGGGATGCCGAACGGAGTTCCGCTTCTTGATTCTGAAAGTAGACAGGAAGAAGAAGAACTTTGTAGAAGAGCTCGTGGCCTGATTCCTCGGGGGTTTTCCGTGGTGAAGCTTTCTCTCCGGATCAGGATCTCTGCAGAGCTAGCTCCTGATTTCCAACAGCTGGTTGCAGAGGCTGCCCTGACAGTTCCCGAACTCAGAATCGAGCACCGTTGGTGTCGTTGGAATCATGGACAAGTCCTCTTCGCAGCAAAACTAACAGGGAGGCCAGCCGATGCCGGAGAAGACCAGGGATCTCTGAACACTGATGACTGGTCGATGCAGACTGTGGGTAGCAGGATGACGGAGCTGAGGGAGAAAAATGATAACTCCTGCCACAGGATGCCGAACGGAATTCCGCTTCTTGATTCTGAAAGTAGACAGGAATAAGAAGAACTTTGTAGAAGAGCTTGTGGGCTGATTCCTCCGAGGTTCGTCGTGGCAGAGCTTCTAATCCGGTTCTGGTACTCAGCAGGGGCAGCTCTGCGCAGTTGTGGGAGAACGGATCTCCCGGTCAGCTCGGAGCTCGGAAGGGGACGAGACCACCGCCGTTGCGAAGAGGACAGGCAGCCGCTTCTATGGACTACTCTTGGGCTTCCAGGAACGTCCGGGAGAGGTCGGGGTCGCTGCTGCAAGCTTCAGGTCTTCTGCAGGTCCTCTTACTCTAGATGGTAGAAGGTGGGGTGATGGAGGTGAACAAGGGAAGATGGAGAGGATGAGAGGGGGGCGACCCTAACCAAAGGGGAGGGGTCTTGGGCGCCCTAGGGCTATGGAGGGAAGGGGATTTTTGAATTCAAATGGTCTAGGGAAGTGGAGGGTTGCATGGGGGAGAGGGAAGGGTGCTTGGGAAAGGGATGAGGTGGTTGGAGGGTGGCTTAGTGATTGGGGATGCTCCCTTGGGACTAGGGGGTGGAGTAATGGGATGTGTGGGGAAGGGGAGTGGCCTTTAATGGGGGTAGGTGGGAGAGTGGTGGTTGGGAAGGGAGGAGAGAGAAAATTTTCGAAATTGGGTGTGGAGGAGAGAGAAAGGGGAGTGAAAGAGAGAGATTAAGAGAGGGATGGGTGGGATTCTCTCCCTAAGGTTTCTCACCTCACTAATGGATTCACTCCACCATAAAAATGAAGATAGAACTCACAAAATGGCACATTTTTCATTCATTGATTCATTCCCCTCAAATGAAGGAAATGGGGCCCTATATATAGGAAACCCACATTTTACAATAAGACCCTGACAAAAGACTTAATAACAAATAACCGAAGGGGTAGGGGGGCTCATGGGCCAAGCCCAATGAATTGGGCCCAATAGCACACTAAACAATCTAATGACACTCAAACTTAGGAAAATAAATGCAAGACCTAGGGACATGACTCAAATAAAATGAAAATTACATAATTATGACTCAAAGAAAATATGAAAATTACATGAACTGAATCAGAAAAATGTGACGGACATAATGGAACCATGCTGGTGAACAACCGGTAAATATGAAGGGTGAGAGATGCCCCCATCATACTCCCGGGGTGCGAAGAGCTCGACTCCGTCGAGTAAGAGTCTTTCCTAGCTCGCCCATGTGTCCACCATCGTGGCCGGCCCTTCCACCTCACAAGATACTGCTGGATTGCCCTGCTCCTGATGGTGTCATTATGTTTAACTAGTATCAAATCTTTGTGCTCATGCCGGGCTCTCAAGGTTAGAAGGGGATTCTTATTGGTGGGGTCACTCTTAAAAGGGGGTATGGGCTCAATATCCTCGCTAGGTGCCACCGCGGGGCCCTTGCAGGGCACAAGGTCCGCCACACTACAATGAGGGTTGACCCCATATTCCTTCAGAAGGACCAACTCATTGGCATTTATGCTCAATCGCCCCAAGACCTTAAAGGGTCCAGTCTCTCGATCCCTGAGCGTAGAGGCGACTCTAGGGAAGAGCCTCTTCATCCTGACCATCAGATAGTCACCCTCTTGGAAGTCTTGGTTTCTTTTGCGGGTATCAATTCGCCTTTGACAAATCCTTTTACCTTTGATGATGGGCCTGCAAGTATGCAATCCTGAGACATAGTTGGTGAATGCTAGCACTCTATTGGATGTTGGGGGTCCCGGGCACCCAAATGTGGACCTAGCATGTCTAGACTCCCTATGAAGATTAGTGAGGATAGGAGGGCCTGGACCTCCAAATGTAGCTCTATCATGCAAAGGGGTGGCAAATGCCGGGGGACCCGGACATCCAAGAATGCACCTATCATGCTTAAGACTCATGATGAATGGAGGTGGACCATTACATCCGAAAATGGTCCATTCATGCTTCCTACTTGACATGTGGGTGATGTGAATGAATGGACCCGTCTTATGAATCATGCCAAGTGATGTGTTGTGCCAAGACTTATGCATTCCTATCCCAAAGATGACTTCCATGTGTATGGGTGTGGGATGGCCTTTGAACTTCCATGTGAAAGGGTCAAAAGGATCTAGGAAGGTGGGCATTATGGAGAGGGGCTCTTCCTTGCTTCCTAGGCATATGGTATCACATGGGTAACTAGGCTCCCATTGGAAGGGATCAAAGGGGTAATGGACTGGGCTTCCTAGAGGAAGGAACTCTATGTCCACATGGTCTACGCATAGTGGGTCATCCTTCCCCAAGGTAACTGGACCAAGGTCTTTAGTGGGCCAGTCGATCAAGGTACTTGGGATCTTAATGGTAGTGGAGTGGACCATGATGGGTTCTTCATCCATGGGGAGAATGAGAAGGAGGTCACTAGTGTAGCAACCAATGGTGAAGACTGAGGTGATAGAACCATCACATGGGTGGATGAGACTAAGTCTTCTTGGGTGGGCCGCTCCTATGGTCAATAAGCAAGTCAACTTTAGTTGCCATTCTAAACCCTTGAGGAGATCATCCCAACCATTTACCTCATAGTAGGATTGGAATGTGGTGTGATAGGAGTTAATGGGTGCTAATTGGAAAGGGTGCTCCATGGTTGGGGTTTGAAAGTACAAGGCATGAGGGATGGGATTTTGCTTGAGCCATTTGATGATGAGTTCTCCTACGGTCACCACCTTTTGCGTGAGATTGAGTGGTTTGGGGAGGTATGTGTTTGTTTGGACGGGGATGAGTTGATGTCCTTCTTCCTTATTGATAGGAGTATGAATTTCCTTGAATGTGGGGAAGGGATTTGGGTTGGTGTCCAATCCCGGGGATTTGGTCTTGTGGGCCGGGTTCTCCTCATGTTCACTCATGACCTCATTCATTCTTTGAAGTGGGTTGAGAGGGCATGGTGGCCGGGTATGGGGCTCCGGTGGGTGAGGGAACAAAAGGTTGTTGAAACCATAGGCTCCCGGGAGATGTGGGGGATGAACTAGGCAAGACCAACGCAATGGGTGGAAGGTGGTATTCCGTTCATCAAGCCATTGTTTCCCTAGGATTATGCAAGGGCCTTCCAAAGTACCAATTTGACACCATGCTCCATCAAAGTATTTGATCTCTCCAAACCATTTATGGAATTCAACGAAGACTAGGTCTCCGTTGTGCACAATTTGTCCGGTCGTAGAGAGGGTGGCTACAATTTCGGGGGATACCCAATTATCTTCTACCATGTAGATGAAGTCAATTTCTGTGGGGCTCCCATTAGGTAGGTATGCTTGGGATATGATGGGAATTTGGGCCTTTTGGTCTGTAGACTCAATGACAATGGGAGGTGGATAATGCATGGAACGATCCGATGAGAACTCTAATGCAAGCGTGCCCATGGACTTGACTTGTGAGAACAAGTCAAAGACTTGCTCTGATACCACTTGATGTGACACGACCTAAGGGTGCAATGGTATCAACCAAATGAACCTCGGACCTAGACTTGCAAGCCCACTTACAAATTAGCGGACTCGATGTTGGCGGACCGATATCGCAACACAACCCTTTCCCCGTGGTGACTAAGTGATGGTAGGGTGGATTCGAGAGCCTAAACCACGCTGCTTAGGGTGATGACTTGGCCAATGAGTTCCCCTCCCTTGGATTGGAGCACCCACATCAGTGGGGCGGACGCCGTGCCTTGAGGGTACGGGGATCTCTCCTCACTCAAACCGCGGTGGCCACTCGTGATCGGGAATCACGGGACCGGGCACTCTCTTCCTCGCCGGCTGAACTTAGAAATGATACTAAGAAAACACAAATATCCAGGGAGGGTTCAGCATATACCTGACCGGTGTGAGGACACCGGCCCCGAGTCGGAGACGTGGGCGAGCGGGGAAGCGTGTGTTCCCCACACGCCGCGCCGGGGAAGCTTGACCTGCCCAAGAGAAGTTACAACACTACACCTCTCGCAGGAGGGGGATCTTGGGGTGGGGGTTAATGGATATTACAACCAAAATTACCTCCACGCAGGGAGGGGCCTTCAGCCGGCCAAGCGGGGAGGGGAAAATGAGCAAGGAACACCGAAGATGGAGATTGCCGATTCTGCCCGCGTTCTGTGGGTGCTGACAGCCGAGTGGAGAACCGACTGCTGCGACTGCTACCGATTTTTGTTGGGGACGAAACCACCTGGAAAAGCTTCGTAGGAGGCCAGGGAAGTCGTCCAATTTTTTCTGAATTCTTCTGGTGTCGAGGCTGATCTGGATGGAGGCCCGAACAGGGAGGCAGACCCTCGGACTGGCAGCTTCTGATTTCTAGCAGTAAGTTGCAGAGGGTGCCCCGACAGCTCCCGGACTCGGAATCAAGCACCGTCAGAGTCGCTGGAACCGTGGATGAGTCTTCTGTGCAGAAAAACTGACGGGGAAGCCAACCGATGTCGGAGAAGATCAGGGGACGCAGAACAATGGCGACTGGTCGATGCAGACTGTGGGCAGCAGGACCGTGTAACTGAGGGAGAAAAAGGATAACTCCTTCCACGGGATGCCGAACGGAGTTCCACTTCTTGATTCTGAAAGTAGACAGGAAGAAGAAGAACTTTGTAGAAGAGCTCGTGGCCTGATTCCTCGGGGGTTTGCCGTGGTGAAGCTTTCTCTCCGGATCAGGATCTCTGCAGAGCTAGCTCCTGATTTCCAACAGCTGGTTGCAGAGGATGCCCCGACAGCTCCCGAACTCGGAATCGAGCACCGTTGGTGTCGTTGGAATCATGGACAAGTCCTCTTCGCAGAAAAACTAACGGGGAGGCCAGCCGATGCCGGAGAAGACCAGGGATCTCTGAACACTGATGACTGGTCGATGCAGACTGTGGGTAGCAGGACGACGGAGCTGAGGGAGAAAAATGATAACTCCTGCCACAGGATGCCGAACGGAATTCCGCTTCTTGATTCTGAAAGTAGACAGGAAGAAGAAGAACTTTGTAGAAGAGCTTGTGGGCTGATTCCTCCGAGGTTCGTCGTGGCAGAGCTTCTAATCCGGTTCTGGTACTCAGCAGGGGCAGCTCTGCGCAGTTGTGGGAGAACGGATCTCCCGGTCAGCTCGGAGCTCGGAAGGGGACGAGACCACCGCCGTTGCGAAGAGGACAGGCAGCCGCTTCTATGGACTACTCTTGGGCTTCCAGGAACGTCCGGGAGAGGTCGGGGTCGCTGCTGCAAGCTTCAGGTCTTCTGCAGGTCCTCTTACTCTAGATGGTAGAAGGTGGGGTGATGGAGGTGAACAAGGGAAGATGGAGAGGATGAGAGGGGGGCGACCCTAACCAAAGGGGAGGGGTCTTGGGCGCCCTAGGGCTATGGAGGGAAGGGGATTTTTGAATTCAAATGGTCTAGGGAAGTGGAGGGTTGCATGGGGGAGAGGGAAGGGTGCTTGGGAAAGGGATGAGGTGGTTGGAGGGTGGCTTAGTGATTGGGGATGCTCCCTTGGGACTAGGGGGTGGAGTAATGGGATGTGTGGGGAAGGGGAGTGGCCTTTAATGGGGGTAGGTGGGAGAGTGGTGGTTGGGAAGGGAGGAGAGAGAAAATTTTTGAAATTGGGTGTGGAGGAGAGAGAAAGGGGAGTGAAAGAGAGAGATTAAGAGAGGGATGGGTGGGATTCTCTCCCTAAGGTTTCTCACCTCACTAATGGATTCACTCCACCATAAAAATGAAGATAGAACTCACAAAATGGCACATTTTTCATTCATTGATTCATTCCCCTCAAATGAAGGAAATGGGGCCCTATATATAGGAAACCCACATTTTACAATAAGACCCTGACAAAAGACTTAATAACAAATAACCGAAGGGGTAGGGGGGCTCATGGGCCAAGCCCAATGAATTGGGCCCAATAGCACACTAAACAATCTAATGACACTCAAACTTAGGAAAATAAATGCAAGACCTAGGGACATGACTCAAATAAAATGAAAATTACATAATTATGACTCAAAGAAAATATGAAAATTACATGAACTGAATCAGAAAAATGTGACGGACATAATGGAACCATGCTGGTGAACAACCGGTAAATATGAAGGGTGAGAGATGCCCCCATCAAGCGCTAGTGACTCCTTTATCATTGTCCTTCTGCTTCTCGAAATCCTTGAAGTCAAGAGTGTTGACTTCTTTGGGCACGGACCGCTTCTCAATTGATTTTCCCTTTTGGGCTGAGGTGGCCGGTGTGGAAGAGTATTTGGAGAGGTAGGACTCGATTTCCACAACCACATTATTTAATCGATCAAATGACTTGATCTCCATTCCGATCATCTTCTTGAAAACTTCACGCTTCAAATTCTGCTTGCAGATCTGAACTGCATCTTCTTGGTATGGCGGGCGTCTACACCTCATGCTGAGGTTCCGCCATCTCTTGATGAATTCTAGAGCCGTTTCATCATTCTTCTGCCTGGTTGCATAGAGCTCGGCTACTGTGACCTCTCTTTCGGTGACGTGGAACCGCTCCCAAAATTTTCTTTGCAAATCTGGCCAGTCGTTAACAGACCCCACCGGCAAGTTTGAGTACCATTCGAAGGCGAGCCCTGTGAGCGAGGACCCGAAGAACTTCAGTAGGTACGATTCATCAGTCGCCAGATCGCCCATCACATTGACGTAATAGGCTATGTGTTCCTTCGGCGACCCCTGGCCATTAAATTTGTCAAACTTTGGCGGCTTCCTGACGCCAGGAGGCAATCTCTTCCCCGCATGATGGACAGGGTAGGGTACCTTGTACACATCATATGAGGCATATTCTTCACTTCCCCGATCGGCCAGCTTCATCTCAACTATCTGCTCGATCATGAGCTTGTTAGCTGTTGCCGGATCCACTGCTTCTGGGTAGAAATGAGCCGACTGCATCTGTGGCGTCGTCAACACCGTCGCCTGGGGTATAGTGGCGGTGCCTTGGTGTTGAGGAGCCGAAGGGGTCATTGGGGCCGTGCCCCCAGCATAGTTGGGGATTGGCTGAGAGGCCGTCACCTGGGGTGAACCCTCAAATTCTCCAGCGCCTTGCCTGGATGTTTCTGGAGGCGGTTCGACCTGCTTCGAGGTGGAAGCATGCATGGTCAGTTCGCCCACCTGTCGCTTCAGAGCTTCGATCTCCTGTCGATAGGCTTGAAGAAGCATCAGCATCGTCGGTTCGGGGGTGGATGTGCTAGGAGCTTGGCCTCCCCCTTCTGTCAGAGTATCTAGAGAAGGTGCTACCCTTTCTCCTTCATCCCCAGCGGTAATCACGTTCGCTGCCATGGCGACCGCATCTGAACTTGTTTCACCGGTGAGGGCTTGTATTATCTCAGCTGCAGCTGCTCCTCTTCTGGTGAGGGGACCCGACCTGCTAGCCAGCCTGGTCATCTCTTCTTGGTCTTCAGGTAGGGCTCCATATTGGTTGGCCACCCCGGCCATATTGCAGGTATAAACCCGCATCTTTTTGTTTCTTCGGACCACCTCCCTGGTTGTCTGTCTAGGAAAGGTTATCCTATCAAACACTGAGACTCTTGGTGGAGCTTCTTTACAGAGGGGCGGCCCATAGCACCCTGACTCCGCATCTTCGTTATCTTCCGGGTTAACTTGTTGCTTCCAGTTTCTTTCAGCATCATTCACGGCTTCTAGGAGCCGCTGAGTTCCCAAGAGGGTGTTTCCAAGGCCGCGGAGATATCCCCTCACGGCTTGAGTGATGTCGTCTTCACCCTGGTCGGGGCAGACAGTTGGTGGTGATACTTGCACTGGCAGTCTATAGGTGAGACGCCTCCGCTCGTGCATCATGTTGTATCTTCCTTCCTTCAAATAGATGTTCGCCTGCCGACCGTGAGTACGGAAGGCAGGTCTTCGAGACGCTTGAGCCGACGCCTCAATCTTCTCTTCTTCATCTTCCTTCATCTTTTTCTTGAGCCGGTCAGTCCTGACGAGCTCCAGTTGGGTTGAGGCTGGGGCCCGCCTGATGGGGACCCATGCTTGCTTGAATTTAGTCGGCTTCTGGGCCGGCTCTTGCTTTGGCATGGACCTGATGTGGTCCCCTCGCTCTCGGGGCAGTGCTTGGAATTGGTTGTGCACCGGCACCATCGGGATTACCCTATCTGGTGAGATCGTGGCCTGACGGCCATTCAGGTACACTCGAACTCCTCCGATCATTACGGATTTGCCCGAGAGGGAAAGCCAGCCTTGCGGCATGCTAGTGGTTCTCCTTGCCGCCCTCCTGGCAGCCGAGGTGCATTTCTTCTTCGCTTCAATGTGGTGGACATAGTAGCCCACCATCTTCACAGCTTCGGGTGTCGCCTCCACGGGGGCGACGGGCTCGACCTCCTTGACATCCAGGAGGTCCACAAACATAACCCCGAGGAAGTTGGGGAAGCCAACGACCGGGGGAAAATCGCCGAACTGGATCGGCACTGCCAAGTAGCCATGCTCGGCATGGCTCGCCACAACCAATGGACCGAAAGTGACAGCCATTGGTTCTTCAGAAATGGATCCCTCCTGCAATTTTAAAAAAATGCGGAAGTTAAGACTTCAGAAAAGGCCATTGGGCCCCTAATCTCGGTGAAAAGATGAGAGGTAGTCCAGTCCCACCGGGCGTGCCAGCTTGTGGAACGCACTAAATTTCGTTGGACGAAAATATCATGGTATCGATGGTTATATCAATTCGGGATCATCTGTCCCACCGGGCGTGCCAACTTGTGGAACGCACTAAATTTCGGGTGTGAAGGTATCGGGATATTGGTGGTCTTTTTATCGGTTTATCTAGTGCGAGGGCATGCCAGTCACCTAGGTGACAATGTGTTCGGGCTTCAAGACTGGAGTGGTCCGAAGCCCGGGGTGCGCTCCATCTGACTGATCAGATGATTGTGGATATCGGGTCGGGACTGGAGATCCGCCGCTCCATAAAGGCCGCGACGTTAATTACATCCCCTCGGAGAGGGGAAGACCTCTGATTAATCGCCAAGAAGAGGGGCCAAATGACCTAAAGATCATTTTTCATTAAAGCATGCGAGTTGGGTTGACATGATTTAAACCCTCCGCATCGGTATGTAAAACGGTGTTCAAAACCATACAAATACTTGCTGCGAGTGCGACGAATTTAATGAAAGTGCGGGATTAGATCCCGGTATATATATACATCAGCCACTAATGGACAATCCAATATTCGGTCGGGAGTTCATAATTGAAGCATCGGAGATAACAACAAAGACATTTGGATATCTGTCGTAGGTACGGCACGCTTCATGTGGGTGCGGGATCGGATCCCGGAAGAAGTGGGTCAAGCTGATGAACTATCGGCCCAAGAGGTGCACGGATCATGACCATGTCGGGGATCCCGAGGTCCACGTCCGATACCACGGGGCATCATTGCTTTTCTCTTCACGCACAGTCCGGGGGAGCGGGTTGTTAAGTGTGAAGCCCAAACTCGGCAACGTGCGCCCTCGCATGCGGATCGACCTGCGCGGTCAGGTCGCGGGGTTCGACCTGCCCGGTCAGGTCGTGGGGGTCAAGGGGGCAACGCCCCTTGCCGGGGTTTTCGGGGGCAGCGCCCCCGGAACAAAATTTGGATTATAGTGGAGGGGAGACCTTTGATCAGTTTTCTATTAACTTGAATTGCATGTTTTCTTTTATTTTCTTGATCACCTTCTTTCTTCCAGGCACGCCGGATTGAGGAAGCAAAGGGGATGGGGGCGTCGGTTTAAGTGTATTAAGAGGGGGCGCGCCGGTTAAGGATGTTAAGGGGGGGCGCACCGGTTCAAGATGTTAAGGGGGGGCGCGCCGGTTCTATGGCAAGAAGGAAGGGGTTCCAAGGACGCGCCGGAATAGGCAATGAACAGTATAGCGCGCCGGTTTAATGGGCTAATGCAAGGGGGCGCGCCGGATAGCTGCAAGGAAAATGAAATGGGTTTTGAGTGTGGGGTTAAACCGGCGCGGGGGGGTACCGCGCCGGATTAACCCACGCCGGATTAGGGGGCGCCGGATTAAGCATTGTATAGCTTCTTTCAACCCGTTTATGCTCTGTTTCTTCTTTCCTTCAACTGCAAGTTGATTTATTGATTGGTTTGTTCATCTTATTGATGGATTACGTCTGTGGAAAGGAGGTTTAAGCGTTTTAATTGTTTACTCAGGTGGATTATCGTGATGATTCGAGTGTCTTATTAGAACAGTTTGCTGTGCAGGAACTTGGAAGTTTAGTTTGTCTCAGTGGTTTAGTGTGTTTGTCTGTCCGTTCTTACGCATTCTCTGTTCTTACATGTTCTTCCTCTGGCAAAATTTGGGCAACACCTCCCCCGGACTGACGATTGCCAGAGAAAATAGAGGAACACCAAGTGGATTGCTCCAGGGTGAACCTCAAAATGTAGACCTCACGCGGTCCGATAACCCAAGTGTGAGTGTGGAAAAGCTCGAGGACTAGCCTTCAAGAGCTCTCACGACTCACGGGTAATGATCCCTCGAAGGGGAACAAGTGGGGAGGGAGATCAAAAAGCACTGGAGACCAAGTAGGAAGGGGGGGCTACAGCCTGAACGTATTCCGAAGGGGGAGAAGAAGATGCAACATATCAGAAAAAGAGGATCTCCCGAAGGATCATTTTTATTTCACCACGAGGGGGGGGGGTGCAAATACATGGGCTCTTCATGCATCTAAAGAAAAGAACCGAAGGGAAGAATACATCGGAGGAAAGAAAAAGAAACAAAGGGGAGAGGAGAGCTGTATCTCTCTCACCTCACTCTCTGCTCTCTCCTTCTCTTTTCTCACTTCACTTCGCTCTCACAGGAACACTGGCTTCGGGCTTCAAGGAGTTTCTCCCCCTCCAACCTTCCAACCGATTTAAGCTTCGCCTGGGCGCTCCTTTTATAGGGGCCGGAGGCCCTGTTTTAGAGGAATGTCCTCTGTATTTTCCTTCCTTCCATTGGTTCCTTGTTTCTCGCAACCACCACTGCTGCTGCTGACGTTGGTGACGTTGCCCTGCTACTGCTGCTATTGCCGTGGCCTTGCTGCTACTATCGATGTCGCCTCCGGCGAGGCTATGGTGTGATCGGGAGGGGGGGGGGGTAGAAGCATGGCCTCCTCCTCCGCTGGCACATCCACCGCGAGCCACGTTGCTATCATCATTTGCCGGAGGATGGGCGGCCGATCGACGGAATGAGCGTTCGGCGGGATGGGGCTCGAGAACTTCCATTCGCGGCATATGCTCAGTTGCCCGCCGGATCGAAGTGGGAGCTTTAACCATTTTAGGCTTGTTCGTCATCATGCCGTTCCCAGGAAACAGGGGACCGTATTGATGAAGGGACGGGTTGGTTGCGGCGCCGGATAAAGGTTTCAGAGAATAGATTGATTTTAAACTAAGCACGCCGTATTAGCACTCCAAAATGGGCGCGCCGGTTTAGTGCATTCAAAGGGGTGGCCCTTCAACGGGAGCATGCCGTTTTAACATAAAGCAAGGGAGTTCATGGGGCGCGCCGGAATAGCATCTTGTAAAGGGCACGCCGGTTTAAGGCCCCCTTAGGGGCGCGCCGGTTTAAGGCTATGCCATTCCGGTTTAAGGCTATGCCACGCCGGTTTAAAGCTATGCCACACCGGTTTAAGCGTCAAAGGGCTCCCCCCCAGCTTAGTGGCGATTCGGACAGATGCTTGCCCTCCTGTGTTCCTTTGGTTGTGAGCCTCCGAGTCTTGATTCAGGGCTTTGAGTGATTTCCGGTGTATGCCGAGCAGGCGTTCGGACTCATGAGTTTCTTTGATTCGACCTTCGGCATTGCCGACTTGGGAGCCGTGGCTAGCTCTTCAACCCGAGGGGCTTCTTTGTTGGGTGGCGGAGCACCGGGTAGGTATTCATCCTTCTTGGAGGGGGCACAGGGTTTATTCAGCCTTTCCGTCTTCGACTCGCTCTCGAGTGCTGAGACGTGCATGTCGTATGATCATCATCATTTTTTTGACGTCCACACCTCATGAAGCATCTGAAATTTCATTTGATAACCACTATTACATGCTTTATTAAAATAATAAATCTTGGAATATGTTTTGAATAGAAACAGGAAGAACCAGCCCATGTCTATGATCCAACACCTGGGTGGCATAAAGGCAGTCTGCATCATTCTCACGTGAAAGTTAAAGAACCAGATTAAAGGCACGTGATCCAAGGCAGGGAGCAGAACTGATATTCTTCCACGTGGATTGTCACAACCTCCACTCCTTACACGTGGCCCATCGAAGTACGAGCTCTGGATAATTCTAATGAGCGGGAGTGTGTCTTCCACGCACCCAAAATTCAAAAAGCTCAGGGAACCAGGTGGCTCAGCCTGCGCCTATAAATGACGAAGAGATAGAGAAAGAAAAAAAGGAGAAGCAGAAGGGCAGAAGAGTTCAGAGAGGCTGAGAAGAGTTAGAGTATGAGAGAGAAGAGTCAGAGAGGAGATCGAGAGAAAGAGCATGCTGCAAAGTATAGAGAGAAAAATAGAGTGTTGTAAGATGGTGAAGATCGTTTGAGTGAGAAGAGAATCTGAGTGGAAATATTATTGTCTTGACTCCTGGATCAGATCCAGAGTCAATTTGCTATGTAGTGAACTATATTGTTTCTTTTCATTGTCATTTTGGTTTTCCGTTTGTTTTTGACATCATTTGTAAGCTGTGTATCAGCGGTCAGCAAGCTGTGAAGCTCAGCGGGTTAAGCTATGAACCAATGGTCTTAGCAAGCTGTAATGCTCAGCAATTTGTAGGGATTTGATCCCCAAAGCTGTGGATCAGCAGTTCAAGCTGTTAGTCAGTGGTAAGCCTTACTCGATTGAGTAAGGGGTGGATGTAGATCTCAAGGTTGAGATCGAACCACCTTAAAATTTACTTTGCACTGTGCTTATGAGATTGCTGCTTCTTACTGTTGGTATCCTCGACTTGATTTGTAGTTTTCTCTCGACTGAATTAACTATTGCAACGAGGTATATCAAAAGAAGTAACTCGAAGGACAGGTCAAGCCTATCTGAAAGGTTGTCTCCCTTGCGTGAGTGACTCCTGAGTCAAATCTCATCCAAGTATCTTGTCTGCAACTTGTGTGCTTCTACATACTCTATCGTATATTACTGCTGTTGTCCCCGGTAGATGGCAATCAAGTGGGGAGGGGTGAATTGATTGGCACTAAAAATTTTAACTACAAACTTTTGCAATAGATGTAATGGAAGGATAATAAATGAAGCACACTCTTCTCACCCGTTGATGATAACACACGAACAGTAGAAATATATAGAAATCTGAATAGTCGAGATATGAACGACACTCCGCTCGACAAGAAGCCCACTCGTGAAAGAACGTAGAAGCAAACCACAATGAACAAGAGGATTTTAGGTGGTTCGGGTTCACAACAGTGTCCCCTATGTCCACCCCTCACAGAGTGAGGATTGCTTCCACTAAAGAGTGAAAACCCACACACACACGCTGTGAAGCACACAGCCACACACACACACGTGCGCTGCGACCAACAAACGCACACACACACACACACACAGTATTTCGTTCAATAGAAAAGTAATCGGATATACAATGATCCTTCAAAACTTAAATAGAATGAACAGGGTATATGCAATAAAGATCTTGAGGTCGCCAGAAATCCCCCTTTCAAACGATGACCCAGCTGAGGTTCTTCATTTCTTGGTCGATGATGCAAGATGTAGACAGATCTTCTAGATGAAGCTCGGATGTTGATGTGCAGCTTGTGATCCAAGTTGCCCAGCTTCAAATATGGAAGGAAAGCTCCAGTTCTTGCTCAGGATGCATCTAATCAGCAAGGGGATCGGCCTATTTTCAAAGTAGATAGCTTCTATTCGTGCTTTGAGAGGCTCCCCACGAGCTTTCTTCTTCTACAAGACCAAAAGCTGATCAGTTCGAATATGCCTCTTTTTCTCTCCCTTCTATGGTCGCCCTAATCATTGGTTTTATAGTCCCAAGGAGAGGGGACACGTGTAGCAAGATGGGACCCTCGGATCTCCCAACATTAGGGAAAATGAGGAACAAAAACGGCGGCCATGAAACGGATCTCGAACCGGACTGGCGATCCGTAACTCCAGGGGTCGACCCATTGGGTCGACCCACGAAACACGGGACAAGATGCTCGACAATAGAAATTTCCAGGGGTCGACCCATGGGGTCGACCCATTACGCCAACCGACAAAAAACTGAGTAGCCCGAGGGGCTCGGGTGCCAAAAAGGGTCGACCCATGGGGTCGACCCACGCACGTTATAGCTGAAAATAGAAGACCCGAGGGCTCGGGAGCACCTAGGGGTCGACCCATGGGGTCGACCCATGAACTACTTCTCAACAAAAAGAAAGAAATGAGCTATCAGCCATCAAGGGGTCGACCCTTGAGGTCAACCCCATGAACTCTAACATGTTAATCATTCCTATGAGCTGGTTATAAACAAGGATCAACCCTTGGGGTCAACCCATGACAACCCCAAAAGAATTCAACTTATTAAAGGGTAAGGCTTTGTTTGGATCTCACCAATCATCATTCAATGATTTAGGAAGTTAGCTTCATTCCATATTTCTGTAAAAAACACAAAATTGGAGTTAGATTGAAACTTTGACAAACATAATTCAAAACACTTACTTAAAGAGAGATGATCTTGATCCTGCAAAAATACCTCCTCCGACATCATTAGTGGATCATGAACTAAGAAGCAAAATATAATTACATAGTAAAGCAGTTCAAAATGAGTTTGATTAAATTTATTCATTCAACAAAAGTTCTAGTCTAATATAGTGTTTGGTCATCATCAAAATCAAACTAATAGAATATTCACACAGGGGGTTCAACAGTCTCCCCCTTTTGGATGATGACAAAATACTATGCTAGAATTCAGGATTGACAAGAAAACTTTTATTTACAAAATTTCTGAATCAACAACTCAACAAAAAGTTAACACTAAAACCTCCATATACATAACCACGTGAGCTTAAAAGGATTTAACAAGCTAAATTAATTCAAGGCCACAGACCAAGGTAGGAGAACCCCAACATTATATCAAACCACAACCACGATGTTGAATACACATTCTTTCCATGCACCAAGCTGACAAATTTAAGAAGCATCACAACATAAAACACAAGGCCTCATCCAAGCACTGTAAGATTGACCAGTCAAAGGCATCATCCATTGTTTTAGCCGACAAGAGAGTTTTTAAGACTTACAAAGTCTGAGTTCATGAGTTACAAAAATGCATATATGAGCAATGCCATGAGATGCAACAGTTCTAACTGAACATTTCTAACTGACCGACTAATGAAAGCAAACATGCAAGCAAGCACACACCACACATACTGTAATATAATAGTTTTAACCAAGCACACACATATCTGAATTTCTCCCCCTTTGGCATCATCAAAAAGAAGAGGGAGAACATGTTAATAATTGTGCTATATCATAGGAGCTTCATAATCTAGTCCGAGGGTGGAGAGTGTGGAGCATGTGACCCTCTAAGTAAATTCATCATTTCTTCAAACATCCTGGATTGGGCGTCCAGAGCAGTAGTGTTCGCTTCAATAAAGGAGGTGACCCTTTGGAAGGACTGAGTGTAGGCAACATGGGAAATCCTCAAGTCAGTTACTTCATTGATAAGGGCATCCATTCTCTCCTCATGCTTGTCTAGTCGGCCATCTATGGAATCCAATCTATCAGTGATCATCTGAGAAAACCCATCAGGCAGAGCCTCACTAGGAAGGTCTTGTTGTGGTTGATCAGCTTCAGCTTCTTCACTGTCCTCTTCTTCTTCTGAGATGACTTGTACTTGACCAGATTTGATCTTACGAACCAGAACACCATTTTTTAACTCATAGTTCATGTTCTTGCAAATTGTGGGGATGGAGTAAATGTCATTCTCACCCACTGTGTGATATCGTTCTTTGGACAAATCAATACCGGCTGATTCAAAGACTACTGTCAAGGCTGCTGCATATGGTAGTGTGCGATTTGTATGCTGCAAGCATGCGAATATGTGAAGAAGTATAGTGGAAGGGAAATTGATAGGGATACCCTTCATCAGACAGAAAAACAAGAACATATGGAATTCAGTAACTTTGTCTCTTCCACCACCCTTTGGTATCAAAATGGTTGTCATCATGTGATGTAGAATGCGCTGCATGGAGGGAAACCGATTTGCATTCAGACCGGTGGTGGACCTTTCTCCCATTTTCTCAGAGGTCATCATTTGATAGACCTCTTCTTCATCAAAATCAAGATCACCAAAAGTGTAACCTTCATGATATGGTAAGCCAAGAGCATTACCCAGAAATTCGGGTGTCAAAGTAATCACTTCTCCATTTACCACAGTAAACTGATTGTTAGCTTTGATTGACATATTGCCATAGAACTGGTTCACTAGCTTGTAATAAACACGACGGTGTGCAGACATGAAATGATCAAGGTTTGGTTGACTACAAATAATATCCACTAGGCCTGGCAAGTATTCAACCAAATTCATAAAATCTACTGCACGAGGGCGGAGAATTTTTCTGTGAGCAGCTTTGTTACCGGAGGCCAAGGCTTGTGATTTCATTGCTTCTAACTCTTTTTCTTTGGATCGTATCTCTCTTGTGCGGTGGAACTCCTCTCGCTGACAAGTAGAGCGGCTGGATTCCTCCCCCTGATGAGAAGACCGCCGTTTGGGTGCCATCTGAACCACCAGACAGATCAAAATCTATAGAGGCTTCCTAGATCTTGTTGGTTCGAAAAGAGGAGCCCCTCACGCAGAAATAAAGACTCTCCAAACACCATGGCCTTACCTTAGAGGATCTGGGAGGAAGAAAGATGCTTATGGACGCAGCAAGGAGAGAACCCGCGAGTAGCCACCGGTTAGAGCTCACCTTAGGGCTGGAGCGGTGTTGGGTTGCAATAGAGTGTTTCAGGGCTTCCAAGAGGTGGTGGCTCGTCGAACTAGGGAGCTGGGACTGTATTATAGTGTTAGGGTTGAAGAATAGGGCGTTCACGCCCTTTCCGAAATGGAATGGTTCACGTTTTACCGCGACCGCCCGTAACGGGTCGACCCGATGGGTCGACCCACGAGTAGCCCGAGCCCCGGTTTTGAGCGAACTGACAGGGGTCGAGCCCATGGGTTGACCCATCCCCTGTTCAGATGGAGATTTTCTTTAATATGAAGATTTGGAGTACCAAGAAGGATAGGCTCAATTTCCCAATGATTAAAACATATGAAGGTCAAGGAAAAAAGATATATTTGAGGTTTGAATCATTTGGGGAGGATATTTCAAGGAAATGATAGATTACCTTAGAAGTTTATTTACCATGCTCTCCATAATTCAGATTTCGATTGATCAGCTCCATTGAGATGTACTTATTGAACTCAAAATAGTGTGGCCATAGAAGAGTGCAATGAAAGGGTTCATACATATTTAATAGAAGAAATGCAATTCATACAAAGGTGGAAATTTCACATAATTCAATTTATTGCAATTCAAGCAACATGGTGCATATGCATGAAAAAGGAGACCCATCTAATGCAACAATATGAATGACACAAATGCAAAATATGCATGCTAGCAACACTAAGTATGATGCAAAATGCAAAAACTCATGAATCAGACTCCTCTATTCTACACACCCCTAACTCTCTCCTAAAAGATGTAAATTTTTCTTCATTTAGCGGTTTGGTAAATATGTCGGCAATTTGATTATTTGTTTCAATGAAATTTATTTCAACATCACCCTTACTAACATGATCTCGAATGAAATGATGTCTAATTTCGATATGCTTCGTTCTAGAGTGATGAACCGGATTTTTTGACAAGTTTATAGCAGAAGTGTTATCACACAAAATTAGGGTGTTTTTGAAGGAGATGCTATAGTCAATCATTTATTTTTGGATCCAAAGCACCTGGGCAATGCAACTACCAAGAGCCACATATTCGGCTTCGGTAGTTGACAAAGCCACTGAATTTTGTTTCTTGGAGGCCCATGAGACCATGCATCCCCCAAGAAACTGGCAAGACCCGCTGGTACTTTTCCGGTCCACTTTACAACCCGCATAATCAGCGTCAGAATAAGCAATCAGTTCAAAGCTCGAATTACGCGGAAACCATAAGCCCAAATGTACTGAACCAGCAATATATCTAAAAATATGTTTCACAGCCGACATGTGTGTTTCTTTCGGATTGGACTGAAATCTCGCACACAAGCAAACTGCAAACTGAATATCGGGCCGGCTGGCAGTTACATACAACAATGATCCTATCATGCTTCTAAAAAGTTTTTGGTCCACAGATTTACCTTTCTCATCTTGATCGAGTTTGATTGAGGTTGACATGGGTGTGGGTTGAGGTTTCACCTTGCTGAAATTATACTTTGTGAGCAAGTCTCGAGCATACTTCCTTTGGCATATGAAAATGCCATCCACCATTTGTTTGACCTACAAGCCCAAGAAGAAGGTCAATTCTCCCATCATACTCATTTCAAACTCACCTTACATAAGTTTGGCAAATTTTTCACTCAAGGTGATATCAGTAGAACCAAAAATTATGTCGTCGACATATACTTGAATAATTAAAACTTTCTTACCATTTACTTTGGTAAACAAGGTTTGATCAATGTTACCACGTTTGAACCCATTGTCGACAAGGAAAGAACTCAGCCTCTCGTACCAAGCGCGGGGAGCTTGTTTCAAACCATAAAGCGCCTTGTCCAATTTGGAAACATAATTTGGATATGCGTCATCTTCAAATCCTGGAGACTGCTCCACATACACATCCTCCTGTATGAAACCATTCAAAAATGCACTTTTCACATCCATTTGAAAAAGTTTAAAATCATGATGGCATGCAAATGCTAAAAGAATTCTCACTACCTCAAGTCTTGCCACAGGGGTAAAAGACTCATCAAAGTCAATTCCTATCTCTTGGCTATAGCCTTTGGCTACTAGCCTGGCCTTATTCCTAATTACCACTCCTTGATCATTTAACTTGTTTCGGAAAATCCATTTGGTTCCGATCACGGAGTGGCTTTTAGGACGAGGCACAAGGAACCACACTTTGTTCCTTTGGAACTGGTGTAGTTCATCCTACATAGCTAAGATTCAGGAATTGTCCTTTAAGGCTTCATCAATAGAGTGTGGTTCAAATTGAGAGAACAATGCAAGATAATCCAAATTGTCAACTTCCCTTGATGAAGATTGAGTTTTCACTTTATCTTCCACATTACCAATCACATTCTCGGGAGGATGGCTTTTGTGGAAAGTCCACTGCTGAGGAAGCTGCTGTCCTTGTTGATTTTCATCATCCTTGCTTTCTGATCCTTCTCCTAGAGTTGCTTGACCTGGCGCTGCCTTTGGTGGGATCTCTTCACTGGTTTCTTCTTCTTCATCCTACAATTTTGAGCTTTTATCAACATTCACATAGCATGGCTCATCTACAATAACATGAGGGCTCTCCTCTACTACAAGAGTTCTCAGGTTATAAACCCGATATGCTCTAGAAGCAAGAGAGTACCCAAGAAAAATTCCGCGATCACTTTTTGCATCGAATTTGCCCAAATCAGATTTTCCATTATTAAGAATATAGCAAATTGATCCAAATGGTTTCAAGTGAGAGATATTGGGCATCTTACCTTTGAAGAGTTCATATGGGGTTTTTCTCAAGATTGGTCTTACCATAGCTCGGTTTATTATGTAGCATGCCGTGCTAACGGCTTCTGCCCAAAAATATCTAGGAAGGTTGTTCTCGCTTAGCATCGTCCGTGCCATCTCAATGAGGGTTATATTCTTTCTCTCCACGATGCCGTTTTGTTCTGGAGTTCTTGGTGCTGAAAATGTATGCGAGTATCCGTGCTTCCTACAAAATTCATCAAAATCAGTGTTCTTGAACTCCTTACCATGATCACTTTGAATTCTCTTGATGGAACATCCTCTCTCAATCTCCACTTTCCTGTAAAAACCTTCAAACTCTTTCAAAGCATCATTTTTATGTGACAAAAAATACACCCAACAAAATCGTGAGAAGTCATCTACAATAACAAACCCATATAACTTGCCACCCAGACTGTGAGTTCTACTAGGTCCAAACAAATCAATATGAAGAACTTCAAGGGGTCTAGTGGTAGTCACATCATTCTTGCTTTTGAAAGAGGCTCTTGTTTGCTTACCTTTACTGCATGCCTCACATACTTTGTCAGGTTCAAACTTCAGCTTTGGCATCCCAACAACTAAATCATTTCTGGACAACTTTGAAAGAACATTAAAACTGGCATGTCCAAGACGGTGATGCCACAACCAAGCATTGTCAGAGTTATTTGCAACTAAGCAAAGATTATTGTGTGATGTGTCATCTAAGTCTATCATATATACATTATTTTGTCTAACGCCTATAAACATTATTTCCTGTGTAGTTTTATTTACAACAGTGCAGTACGTGGAGTCAAAAATCACATTGCACCCTTTATCACAAAGTTGACTTATACTAAGTAAGTTATGATTGAGACCTTTAACCAACAAAACATTTTTCACACTATGAGGAGATCCCTTACCAATCTTACCTTCTCCAATGATTTTTCCTTTGTCCTTACCCCCGAAGGCAACAAGTCCACCATCCTTTTCCTTGAGGTCTGCAAAGATTTCTTTGTTCCCGGACATGTGTCGTGAGCATCCACTATCGAGGTACCATTTATTTCTTTGAGCCTTCATGCAGACCTACAAATCATCAAAACAAGAAGACTTTTATGATTTTGGTACCCAAGCTTGCTTGGGTTCATATCGGTTAGAAGCTCTTGATCTATTCAACCACATTGATTTTCTTGCAAATTGTTTCTCATCAACCAACATTAACCTACATGTATACATGGTGTGACCATACATTTCACAGTAGAAACATGAAACATCCTTTTTGTAAAGATTTCTTTTCTTGTAATCATTCACAAATGGTTTGTGAACCAGAATGTATTTCTCACTCTTTTTATGTGAAGAACATGATGAAGATGAAGCATTAGCATTCACAAAGGAAGTTTGAGTTTTGTTTTCAAAAGCTTTCTGGTTGCATGGCTCATAACCTAGTCCTTCCTTTCTAAAATTCACTCTCATTCCTAGCATGGTGTCTAGATTTTGCTTTCCTTTGACAAATCTAGCTAGTGATTCTTTTAGATCTTTCACCTCACCCATTAAAACCCCTTTTGCTTCTTCAAGTTCCATTTTATCCTTTTCCAAGGCTTGCACTTTAGCATTCACTTCTTCAATGGCTTTTATGGATTTTTCATCATTTTGTTGTTCTTCTTTTAAACATGTTAGTTCTTCTTCAAACAAAATGACTTTAGAATTGAGCATTTCATTGTCGTAAGATAGTGTTTCAAGCTTGGATGATAATTCAGCACATTTCAGACATGGAAATTCATTTGATATGCTTTGGTCAATCTTTTTTTTTAACACTCTATTTTCAGACTTTAACTTTTTACATTTTTCATACAAGGCTTCATAAGCAATTTCCCATTGTTCACATGAGAGATCATCAGTTTCAGAATATACCTCAGTGGAGTCTTCATCATTCGCCATTAGACACAATGTTTGGACAAGCTCATCCAATTCATCTTCCGATTTGTCTTCGGTGTCATCCTCATCGCTCCAAGTCGCCACCATTGCCTTAGGCTTCTTGAACTTCCCTTTCTTAAGTTTTTTATGAAGGTAGGGACACTCTCCACGCATGTGCCCGGGTTTTTTACATTCGTAACAAATGATATCTTCTTTCTTGCTGCTTTCTCCCTTCCTTGGAATCATTTTCCTTGGCCCTCTTCTGAATGGAGCTCCTGCTCTTCTGGACCTTCTAATGAATTTTCTGGCCCTTTGTGTTATCATGGCCACCAGCTCTTCATCCTCACTGTTTGAACCAGATCCATCTTCACTGTCATCCGATCTTTGGAGGTTGGTCTTCAAAGCCATGCTTGAGATCGGCTTCTTTTTCTTGACATCTTCCTCATTCCTTTTTATGTTCAGCTCATAGGTCATTAATGACCCAATTAGCTCATCAAGCGTCAGAGTACTAAGGTCCTTTGAGTCTTCAATGACCATGGCCTTAGTATGCCACTGTGGTGAGAGGGACCTTAATACCTTCCTCACAAGATCTTGGTTGGAGTATTCCTTCCCAAGTGCCTTCAGCCCGTTGGTGATCTCCAACAATCTAGCAAACATTTCTGAAATTTTTTCATCCGGCTTCATCATGAATAATTCGTAGTCCGGGATGAGCAATTTCGCTTTAGTCTCCTTCACTTCCGATGTTCCTTCATACATTAAACGAAGTTTGTTCCACATTTCCTGCGCGGAAGCACACATCAAAATTCGTGAGTACTCGTTTGGATGAATTGCACATTGAATTACATTCATAGCTTTGAAATTAGCTATGCACTTCTTGATATGTTCTTATCCCCACTCTTCCTCTTTAGGAGGCAATTGATATGGACCACTACTAATAACATGCCAAATTTCAAATTCCTGAGCCCTCAGGAATACATACATCCGATTCTTCTAATATGAGTAATTCGACCCATCAAAGAACGGAGGTCTATGTATAGAGTGCCCTTCGGGCATCAGCCCCTTGTTTGCCATTTATTGGATCTTACTCTAAGATCGTGAGATCAGTAAAAAATCAGAGACCGTGCTCTGATACCAATTGTTGTCCCCGGTAGATGGCAATCAAGAGGGGAGGGGTGAATTGATTGGCACTAAAAATTTCAACTACAAACTTTTGCAATAGATGTAATGGAAGGATAATAAATGAAGCACACTCTTCTCACCCGTTGATGATAACATACGAACAACGGAAATATATAGAAATCTGAATAGTCGAGATATGAACGACACTCCGCTCGACAAGAAGCCCACTCATGAAAGAACGTAGAAGCAAACCACAATGAACACGAGGATTTTAGGTGGTTCAGGTTCACAACAGTGTCCCCTACGTCCACCCCTCATAGAGTGAGGATTGCTTCCACAAAAGAGTGAAAACCCACACACACAGCCACACACACACACACGTGCGCTGCGACCAGCAAACACACACACACACACACAATATTTCGTTCAATAGAAAAGTAATCAGATATACAATGATCCTTCAAAACTGAAATAGAATGAACAAGGTATATGCAATAAAGATCTTGAGGTCGCTAGAAATCCCCCTTTCAAACGATGACCCAGCTGAGGTTCTTCATTTCTTGGTCGATGATGCAAGATGTAGATAGATCTTCAAGATGAAGCCCGGATGTTGATGTGCAGCTCGAGATCCAAGTTGCCCAGCTTCAAATAAGGAAAGAAAGCTCCAGTTCTTGCTCAGGATGCATCTAATCAACAAGGGGATCGGCCTATTTTCGAAGTAGATAGCTTCTATTCGCGCTTTGAGAGGCTCCCCACGAGCTTTCTTCTCCTACAAGACCAAAAGCTGATCCGTTCGAATATGCCTCTTTTTCTCTCCCTTCTATGGTCGCCCTAATCATTGGTTTTATAGTCCCAAGGAGAGGGGACACGTGTAGCAAGATGGGAGCCTCAGATCTCCCAACATTAGGGCAAACGAGGAACAAAAATGGCGGCCACGAAACGGATCTCTAACCAGACTGGTGATCCGTAACTCCAGGGGTCGACCCATTGGGTCGACCCACGAAACACGGGACAAGATGCCCGACAATAGAAATTTCCAGGGGTCGACCCATGGGGTCGACCCATTACGCCAACCGACAAAAAACTGAGTAGCCCGAGGGGCTCGGGTGCCAAAAAGGGTCGACCCATGGGGTCAACCCACGCACGTTATAGCTGAAAATAGAAGACCCGAGGGCTCGGGAGCACCTAGGGGTCTACCCATGGGGTCGACCCATGAACTACTTCTCAACAAAAAGAAAGAAATGAGCTATCAGCCATCAAGGGGTCGACCCTTGGGGTCAACCCCATGAACTCTAACATGTTAATCATTCCTATGAGCTGGTTATAAACAAGGATCAACCCTTGGGGTCAACCCATGACAACTACAAAAGAATTCAACTTATTAAAGGGTAAGATTTTGTTTGGATCTCACCAATTATCCTTCAATGATTTAGGAAGTTAGCTTCATTCCATATTTCTGTAAAAACATAAAATTGGAGTTAGATTGAAACTTTGACAAACATAATTCAAAACACTTACTTAAAGAGAGATGATCTTGATCCTACAAAAATACCTCCTCCGACATCATTAGTGGATCATGAACTTAGAAGCAAAATGTAATTACATAGTAAAGCAGTTCAAAATGAGTTTGATTAAATTTATTCATTCAACAAAAGTTCTAGTCTAATATAGTGTTTGGTCATCATCAAAATCCAACTAATAGAATATTCACATAGGGGGTTCAACAACTGCTGTTATTTGAGAAACCTTTGTTTTACATCTCAGGCATCTGTGTATCATCTGGTTAATCTCTTACCTATTTCAGCTTCTGTATCTGAATTGGTGGTGTCTGCCTTAGCATTTTAATTCCGCATCTTAAGTGTTTAAATTTCAAAAGAATTTGGGGTAGATCTATTCACCCCCCTCTAGATCTACTAGTTATCCGACTCAACAATTGGTATCAGAGCCTAACTCTCCTTAAAGGCTTAACATCCCGCCGAGATCTGGCAAAATGGAAGCTAGAGGTCTAACAACTGAGGGGCATTCTGTAAGTAAGCCTCCATTCTTTAATGGAACTGACTATGCATACTGGAAGATCGTATGCAGGTCTTCTTAAGAGCTAAGGATTACGAAATCTGGAAGGTGGTCAGCCGAGGTCCTTTCGAACTTCTTGAAGATGAAGATGTCTGGACTTGGAAATAAATTCAAAAGTCAACTTTGAAATGGAATGCAGTCAATGCCATACAATGTACTCTACATCCCACCGAGTTTTCCAGAGTGTCCTCCTATACCACAGTAAAAGAAATGTGGGACAAACTTCAGGTAATCTATGAAGGAACATCTCAGGTAAGAGAGACTAAAGCAAACATGCTCGTTTCTGAATATGAAGCTTTTAAGATGAAACATGATGAAACAATTTCTGAGATGTATGCTAGATTAATGTTACTCACTAACAGTTTGAAAAGTTTGGGCAAGGTTTACAGTGAGTACGAGCTAGTCAGGAAGATTCTTCGGTCCTTGACGCCAATCTGGCATACGAAGGCCACTGTAGTGGAAGATTCTAGGAACCTGACGACTACTGGTGTCGATGAGCTAATCGGGTCCCTCATGACGTATGAGATGAATCTCAAGAGGGTAGATGATTTTGAGAAAAAGAAGAAGCCACTGGCACTTAAGGTAAACACCAACTGCAAAGGGTCTTCTAGCGAACAAAGCTCATCCAATTCTGAAGAAGATTCAGGTGAGTTTGCCATGCTGACCAGGAAGTTTAAGAAATTTCTGAAGAAAGAAGGTAAACATTTCAGACGAAAATACTCATCTAGTAGAAGACATTCTAAATTTGAATCTGAAAATGTTAAAAAGTCAGACATCATAGTTTGTTATAATTGCAGGAAGTCAGGGCATTTAAAAGCAGACTGCCCCGAGCTGCAAAAAGAGAATCAACCCAGATGGAAAAATAAGAAGGCAAAGGCTATGGTGAGCACCTGGAGCGACGATGAAGAAGATAGTCATAGCAACTTTTCTGACAGTAATGAAGAAGACAAACTATGTCTTATGGCTAGAAAAGAGGATGAAGAGAAAACTGATGATGAGGTAAGCTCTCCCTTTGAAGATTACACTCATAGTGATTGGGAAGATGCATATGCTGAAATCCTAGATAAATATGATAATATGCGTAGGGAGAACAGACATCTTAAAAAGAAAATTAATTCTCTTGTTTGTGATACTTCGTTAAATGATAGGATTGCATGCTTAGAGAAAGAAAATTTTGATTTACAAAACTCTATTGCTGAAAGAGATGAATACAAAGATGTTTTGAAAGAACTTAGAAGTGAAAACGAAAATATGAAAAATGGCATTGGTGAATTGAAAATTAGAATGCAAATGTTTGAAGAGGAAACAAAGACAGCTAATGAGACATATGAGGCTGTGAAATGTGTGAATGAAGAATTGAAGAAAACTGTTAACAATCTGACAATGGAAGTAAATGATAAGCAAAAATCTCTTGAGGCCATGACACATGGCACTGAAAATCCGAATGCTATTCTTGGAACAAAAGTGAATTTCAGAGAAGAGGGATTAAGATTTAATCCAACTGGCAAGAAAAGCTTTGAAGCTAAAACAATTTCATTTGTTGCTGAAAAGGGAAAAGGAAAATATAATCCCTTGATAAAAATGAACATTGAACAAAATAGAATAAGTGCCAAGGACAAGGGCAAAGGAAAAGTAAATGTTGTTAGGGAAAGTAGCACACACTTCACTGCACCTAAATCCAAGGGTCGGGATCAGAGTCAAGCTACTAGAACTCAAGTCCAAGGAGGTCTCAAGACCAAGATAACCCAACCTCAACAGAAAGGTCAAGGCACTAGCCATACTGCACCGATGTACATTCCTTCTGGACTCCAGTTCTTTACACACAAAGGTCAGAGCGGGAGTACTTCAGGTCACTGGGTGCAACGATGCAATCCTTGGGGTACTTCAACACAGTCTAGGCCTTGGTCATCTAGAAATCAGAATTTCTATGGTCATCTCAGAAATACTCAATCTAGGCTCTATGATGCATACACACATCCTAATGCTTCTCGGACCAACAATTGGTACAAAAATTCCAATATTCTAAAAACTCAGAAAGTTGCTTAAAAGCCAAAAAATCTCCAGAATAAGCACAATAACTAGAAAAATAAAATTTCCACAAAAATAACTAAGTCAACAAAACAAATGTGGATCCCAAAATATCTGCTATCTTGCTTGCATGAGTTGACTGCTGCAATGGAGCCCAAACATTCTTGGGTTCTAAAATTCTCTACTTAATTGATTTTGCAGGTATGCCTAGCAGCCCACCACAACAGATGGTTTCTTGATAGTGGCTGCTCCAGGCACATGACCGAGGACAAAGAAAAGTTCTGTATGTTAACTGAAAAGAATGCTAGTCATGTTACTTTTTGTGGAAACACGAAGGGCAAAATCATAGGATCAGGTAAAGTAGGTAAATGTTCTTCCTGTTGCATTGATGATGTCTTATTAGTAGAAGGACTTGCATATAATCAGCTTAGTATCAGTCAACTGTATGATAAGGGGTATAAAGTTATTTTTAACTCACTTGTTTGCACCATTTTTGAACCTAATTCTGAAATTGTAAAATTCACTGGAAAAAGAGTCAATAACATGTACATGATTGACTTGGATGATGAAGTCCACATAAACATGTGTCTGTCTGCAAATAAAGATGGCCTTGCATTCCTTTGGCATTGTAGGCTAGGTCATGCTAGCTATAGCATTTTGCACAAGTTGAATAAACTTTGCATGGTAAAAGGATTACCTGAAATATCATTCAAAGAAAGGAATAAAATCTGTGAAGCTTGTACTCAAGATAAACACACTAGGAAATCTCTAAAATCTAGAACTGAAAGCATGTCTTCTGAACCATTTGAGTTGATTCACATGGATTTATTTTGTCCAACTAGATCAGTTAGCTTAACTGGTAGAAGATATGATTTTGTCATTGTAGATGATTTCTCTAGGTTTACTTGGGTTTTCTTTATAATTCACAAAAATGAAGCGTTTGGTGAATTTCAAGAATTCTTCTACAGAATAAAATAGGATGGTAAGTTTTCCATATCTAATATTCAGTCTAACCATGGTGGTGAGTTTGAAAACTCACAGTTTGATGTTTTCTCCAGGGAAAATGGAATAAAACATGGGTTCTCTTCACCCAAAACTATAGAATAAAATGGAGTAGTTGAAAGAAAAAATAGAACCTTGGCAGAAATGGCCCGAACTATGCTGGTTGAGAGTGGATTACCTAGAAGGTATTGGGCTAAAGCCGTGAATACTTCATGTTACATCATCAACATAGCTTTGGTAAGACCTTCTAGTCAAAAGACTCCTTATGAATTACTAAAAGGTAAGAAACCCTCACTAGTTTACTTTAAGATTTTTGGATCAAAATATTTCATTCATGTTCACTCTAAAAGAGATCTTGATAAGTTTGAGGCAAAGAGTGAACCTGGAATTTTTCTAGGATATTCTGAAATATCAAGAGCTTATATAGTCTACAATAAGATATCGGAAACTATTGAAGAGACACCACATGTGATTTTAGATGAAACAACTAACAGGTCTGAAAGTGACTTTTGCAGGAATAAGGATGAAGGAGAAATTTAAGAGAATAGAGAAGAGGAAAAAGCAGAACAAGGGACTGAAGACAAAGTTGAAGAGCCAGAAGTTTAGGGGTGCTGTGACCCCTGTGGTTATGGAGTTTTGATGATGACAGTATTATGCCTCATTATGTTTACATCCTTGATGATATAATCCTGTTGCATTATGAGAAACTGTCAGAACAAGTTTAAGGATGACTCACAAGTCATGAAGTCAACCCAAGTCAAAGTCAAATCATGACAGGTAAGGTCAATGCTCAGATCAGGTAATGCTCTGTCTACTCTCAGATCTTTGATGATGTTTTAGCTGATATGCATAAACTGTTCTGTGCATGCATTTAAGTCTTTACAACACACACACACATTGTCTTGCACACACACACACACATAGTCTGCACATCAAGTCAGTACAGCCCTTGGTCGCAAGACCAAGTCTGTACATCATCTCCTGCATGCATTACTTCAAGTGTGTACAGCCAGTGCATTCCCTCATAGCAAGTCTAGACATTTTTCATTCCTTCATATCAAGTCTAGACATTGCATACTACAAGTCTGCACATCCTGTTTGCACTAAGTCTGTACATTGTCTGTGCTTTCACTGCATGAGTCATTGAAGTCTATTCATCGCCTTGGCATATGCATTCATAAAGTCTATACATTAACAAGCACACACACGTCCAAGTCTGTACATCCGATCATCTCATTCAACGTCTCACGCTATCTGAGTCTGTACATCGTTAGGCTATAGTGCATCGTCTCTCAGAGTCTGTACAGAGTTTGCCAATAGTGCATTCTCTCTCAAAGTCTGTACATCCAGCTCTGTCTCACTTGGCGCTCACCAAGTCTGTACATCGCTTGGCGCTCACCAAGTCTATACATCGCTTAAAGTCTGTATAGCCATTCCTTGAGATCAAGTCTATACACTGCATTGGTGGCAAGTCTATACATTGCCCTATTTCAGGCACGCAGAGTATGTACAGAGTTTGCACAAGTCTGCATCTTTCAAGTCTATACATTGGCCAAGACTACACATCGTTTGCCTAGCTTCTTATTCAAAGTCTACACATTCATGGCATATGTGCATCGTTTGTTCTGCAAGTCTATACATCGGCCTGGGGCTTGCCAAGTCTGTACATCGCCTGGGGCTTGCTAAGTCTAGACATCGGTGAAGTCTGTACATCCACCGCTGAACCTTCCAAGTCTATACATTGTCCTGTTGCTAGCAAGCCATTCATCAAGTCTATACATTTCTTACCTTTACCTACGTTCAGAACACCAAGTCTATACATCGGTAAGGTCTACACATGGTTGCCTTGAAGCTGCATCAAGTCTAGACATTGTCCTGTAGCTAGCACGAAGTAAAGTCTGTACATTCTTCAAACGCCAAGTCCATACATTGGCTTTTCTTGCACGAGCTGAAGTCTATACAGCCTGTGTGCTTCATTCACAGAGTCTGTACATTGCTTCATGAACCAAGTCTGCACATTGCTAGAGCTTGCATGCAGAGTCTAGACAGTCATGAGCAAGTCTATACATCGTGTTGCATGCGCACATTCAAGTCTAGTCATCCAATTGCATTGTACACACTTTGCTTTATGCATTCTCACTTAGTGCACCACAAAGTCTACATACTACATCGTCAAAGTCTATACATTGCACTGTAGCTTGCATTCACTCAAAGTCTGTACAACCTTCCATCTCATGAAGCGTCTCACGATGTGTCTCACAAAGCACACACAAGTCCATACATTGCATGTGGACATCAAAGTCTGTACAATGTCTCACATTGGCAAAGTCTGTACATCATTGGCCTGTGCATGCTTCGTCTTCCAAAGTCTATACAACATGTGTCTGCATCAGTTCATAAGTCTACACATTGTAGCATGCACGAACAAACGAGTCTGTACACACTTCATCACTTAAAGTCTGAACATCCTTCAGTGAAGACTGTACACACTTCAGTGCACATGTGCATCTCCTTCAAAGATGAAGTCTATACAATCCTTTCCAAGCCTTCAAGTCTATACACTCGTTGTCAAGCCTTCAAGTCCATACACTGCATCAAGTCTATACAACAAAGTCTGTACAAGGTGTCGACATTAAACTGATAAGTTTCTCTCTGTGTGACAGGTACTGTTCGTGAAGCCTATGAAGGGCACGTGATCCGAGGTTGGCACCTGGCACGTGATTCGAGGACAATGCCCTAATTGCTGCTGCTATAAATACGAAGCCTCCTCCTTCTGGAGAAAAAAAGATTAGGAGAAAAAGAGACTGATCGAGAACAGATCAAGGAAGAGTGATCAAAGTAGAGGCAGAGAGCAGAAAAAGGCAGAAGAAGAAAAAGGAGAGAGCAGCAGAGAGGCTGAAAGCAGAAGAAGAAAAAGAAAAAGAGATTGAGATCAAGAGTGAAGAAGAAGAAGAATAGTGTGAGCCTGATACTGAGAAGAAGAAGAGAGAGAGAGAGAGTTCGTGGAGAAGAAGAAAGAAGCCTTCATTGAAGATTCATCTATCTGGCATTTGATCAAATCCAAACCAATTTTGCTCCTGCGAGAGTTACTTTGTGTGTCTCATTTCCAGCTTTATGTTGCTGTATTTTTCCTTGTGTTTGCTTTTTATTTTGTTCTTTCCATCTATTCACCTTGTTCTTCCGATTCCCTTGTTTGGGATTGGGGTTCCTCCTGTGGTCTCAGGAGAAGGGAGACTTGTTCTCCGATTTGCTAGTGACTGGGTAGTCTTTAGTGGTTCCCTCTGGTGTGGAGGAAGAGAGGTCCGTGACCTCTGGTTTGCAAGTGGCTGGGAGTCACTTGTGGGTTTCCCTCCGGGTTGGAGGAAGGGAGATTCGTCTCCGGTTCTGGTCTTGTGGGTTGCAAGTCCAGGTGGGTTCCCTCCTGGGTGGAGGAAGAGAGACCTCGGTCTCTGGTTGCTAGTGACGGGTAGTCACTAGCGGTTGCCCTCCGGTTGGGAGGAAGAGGGGAGGTTGTTCCCCTGGTCAAGCTATTTGGCAGCACCTGTTGTAGACTGAGTCTGCGGTTCTAGCGTTAGCTAGTGGAAGCCTCACTCCGGTTTGGAGTGAGGGGTGGACGTAGGTCTGTGGACCGAACCACCTAAAAATTATCTGTGCCGTGGTTTGCCTTGTGCGTTTGCTCCTTGTCTTCTACTTCTTTCACAGGTTGTATGAACACTCTTGTTTCTATCTGCAGTGACCTTGAGCATTACATATTTTGCTAAGTGAATCTGGTTTGCACAGTTTGTCTTCGGCATTAGTCTTGATCAGGTTCCACTAGTATAGTTAGCAATTCATCTGATTGATCAAATGTTCATTTGAGTTCTATAGCTTTTATTCTGCAACTGTGTCTAGCAGCAGGCTTATTATTTTTAAGTGGGGCAATATTTTTTGAAGGGGATACATTCACCCTCCCTCTGTATCCATCGCACCGTCCCAACAATTGGTATCAGAGCGGGTTGTCTGCATAGAAGGTCCAACGACCTACAGATTCGATCCTGCTGTCTTGGTGCTATCTAGCTTTTGGTGCATCATTATTCCTGTTGCATTTATCTGATCAGTTTTCATGGGTGATCCACCAGTTTTCAACGGCTCTAATTTTAATGTGTGGTTTGTCAGTCTGCGCAATTATGTTGATGCAGTTAATCCTGATATGTGGAAGTTAATTTCACAAGGTCCTCACACATTACCAAAGAAAGTGTCCAAATGGACCAACAGCCACAGATCAAAGGATGGAGAAAATCAGAAAGCCTTCAATTTGATGAAAGCAGCCACTGACAGAGCCTTACACTCTTGCTTCCATGACTGTAGGTCTGCTAAAGACATCCTAGATAAGCTGAAGCTAGCTCACAGGTTTAATGAGGATAGCTGCATGATGGCTAACAGAAGTAATTAAAGTGGCAGCGATCAAGGTAGCAGCCAAAATGAAGAAGAGGATGATGATGAGGAGGTAAATCCTTTCGAGAATTTTTCTTTAGATGATTGGGAGAATGCATATGCTGACTTGCTTGAATCTCATGAACAATTAAGAAAATAATACAAGAACTTGAAAAAGAAAAGTGATCGGGGTAATTGAAGTTCACCGTGTGAAAATTGTTCAAACATGAAGCAATCTCATGATGCCTGTTTGTCTGATATCCATATGCATAAAAATCAGAATAAAAAATTGATGAAAGAATTTGAATGTGTTAGCTCTGAATTGGCTGTTCTGAAATCTGAAAATGAATGTCTTAGGAAATAATGTGAAAAACTCCAGGCTCAAACAATATGTTCTGGTAAATCTGCTTGCAATGAATGTGCATTCTTGAAGGAATTGATTGAAGACTTAGATTCTGATGATAATATACAGAAGAACTTAATTACTTCCTTGAAGGAAGAAAATGATTCATTGCTGACTCAAAAGAAGGAAACTGATAAATTACAAGATAAGCTGATTGAAGAAAATATTTATCTGAAGGAACAAAACAAAAAGCTAATGGTTCTTAACACTGTTTTCTATGAAAAATGGCTGACGATTAAAAAAGGGAAATCTATCTTGAAAGAAAATGAAGTGAATATTGAATTCAAATTGACACAGGAAAATGAGACTCTGAAGAGTCTGAATGATGAATTGTAAAATCAAGTCATTTAGTGTGAAGACTACATTGTGTCTTTGGAGAGAGAAATTAAAGATCTAAGAAACTCCCTGTCAAAATTTGTTAAGGGAAGAGACAATTTGAATAAGCTCCTTGGAGCGAATGTGAATGTTCAGAAGGAAGGACTGGGTTACAATCCAGTCATGAAGAAGGCTAAGAAGGTTGATGGAGACAAATTGAAAACTATTTTTGTTAAATGTTCAGAACAAGAAAAGCCTTCTACCTCATCTTCACCTCAGTACAAAAATTAGAAAGAGACTAAAAAATAGAAAATAAATAAAAAGGATTCTTCAGTGCATGTTGATCACAGTCCTCAGACACACTCACATGCATCTAGAAAGAAAATGATCTGTCACTACTGTCACAAACTGGGACATCTGATGCATGAGTGTAATTTGCTGGAAAAGGATGACCTAGTTGCTGTACAAAACAATTAGGGTAGAAAGTATGTCTTTAAGGAAAAGAAAATTCATTGTTATAATTGTGGAAAAATAGGACATGTTGCTGCACAATGCTAGTTAGGTTCTCATAGAAAAACCTTCTCTATCTGCTCTCATTGTGGAAAACATGGCCATACAGTCAAGGACTGTTGGCATAACCAGGATAGGAATGTGAATTTCAAACATGCTAAATTCCCTGCAAATAGAAATGATTTTGGTAGGAATAAATCTATTTTTAAAGAAAAGATTCTTGCATGCTTTGAATGTGGAAAACTTGGCCACCGAGCTTCGGAATGCTGGTGGGCAGGTAATGGTAAACCAAAATTTCATGCAAGTAATAGAAATTTCCATGCCAATGCACATAAAATTCATGTTCATAATGATGTGCATAAAAGGAACCTAAAATCTGTTTCTTCATGCTACTACTGTGGAATATTTGGGCACTCCATGAATCATTGTGCTTTAATGATGAATGATGATAAACAGGCCCAAAGGTTGAGGAAAGCACCAATCAGAGGTGTTACTAACAATGTAGGACCCAAGAAGTCTTGGGTACCTAGAAACACAAAATGAGATCTGTACTTTGCAGGTATGCCTTGGGGATGAGGAATAAAAGGGGGTCAAATAAACCAAGGCATCCAAAGTTTGGTAAAACCCCAACTCTGCTGTTTAAATGCTTGTACACCAGAATTTTCTTTTAGCTGAACATCATGCTTAATATGTCAATTAAGATCTCATGCATACATGTCCATAACTGCATCTGCCATTTGCATTCTTTTCTGATCATGCACTTGCTAGGTGATCTGTGCATACATGAGATTAAAATGTTATCTGTGTTGAGCTATGGTTTTGATGATAACTAAACTTTGTGTGTAATGGAGATTGTAAGCTATGACTTTGATGATAACTAAACTATGTGACATATTGTGTGCTTGATTAGTGGAAAACATCTTCATGATAAATGAACTCACATGTGGCTATCTTATCTTGCAGGTTGCTTTACTAAGTAGGTTGATGATTGAATCATGCATGCTGCACATTAGTCTTTGGAGGTTCCATGTGAAGATTATGCTTCTCAGTGAAATGGTTGAGTCTTTATGGATATGAAATTGATTGCATGGCCTTGTGTTGTATAAATGCATAGCCATTTCATTACATACTCTGTTGAGGATTTCCTCTGGTTCCTGTATATCATGAATGCATGAGTGATGCCTCCTAGTCATTCTAATCATATGGCTTAAATGCTTTGAACTAGTTTGTGGGAGAATTGGGTTGAAGTCGGGATCTTCAGATTCATTGGCTTAATATCAACTTGCCTCTAAATTCCCAGAAAGTGCAGGTTAATGTTTCCTACATTGTGATGGATTCAAGGTAAGCATTTACATTGGAATCCAAGGTGATACTCTAATAATCATGAGTTGGATAAATGGGTTCTCAAGTGCTTTCATACAGATCTTTCATGTGGATTCTTATATGCCTCATGATAATGCTGTCGTAATCATATTTCATGTCATTTGGGTCTTGGTCTCAAAACTAGCTTCATATGTTAATGCATGACCCATATATTTTGATCTTGATCTAACCTCTTGGTTTATCATGTTTTTCAGGATGCAAAATCATTGTTGATCTTCATGGGATTATGGTAACATTTAATAAATTATTTCCCTTTGGTTTGATTGAGGTTTTAGTTGTTTTTCAAACTCAAACTGTCTTACAGTCTTCACCATTTTCAATCCCACCGTTGGATCTCCCCATAAAAATTATATGTTGTAGCTCTGCGAGTCCTCTTTCCAACGCCTCCAGTCTTGCTTCGATCGGAGTTCGGAGCTAGGAGAATTAATTCCTCCCGCCGGAGTGCGCAGTGCTATTTTTCTTGTATTTTTGTGAAGCTGCCTGAAAGGGTCGACCCTTAGGGTCGACCCCTCAAGAAAGGGTCGACCCTTGGGGTCGACCCCTGTAATTTTGGCTCTTTTTTTGGCCCCGACAGCAACCTGGTTGCCGAGGGTCGACCCCAGGGGTCGACCCCCAGTGCAAGGGTCGACCCCAAGGGTCGACCCCTGTAACAGAAGGTGTTGTTTTGAGTTTTCCAGCAACCTGTTGCCCGAGGGTCGACCCCTTCCGGACGGGACTTCCGTAAGTGTTTAAAACTCATCCTAAACTTCTTGAAACTTTACCAAAACACCCCCCAATGGTTCCTAATCATACTAGGGTGTTTCTAACATGTTTTGTGAGGGTTTTATGTGTCTTTTCATGCTTCTCATATTGGCCTATATAGGAGTTACGAATTTGGGAGATGAGAACTTTAATGCTTATATTGTTCTTTCTTGTAGGTGAAGAAAAGGGGGAAAAGAAGGTGGAGCTCTTGCAAGGTGGTTATCATCTACATCCATGAAGATTTGGAGCTCGTGGTAGAAGAAGAAAAGAAGCGGATTGAGGAGAGGAACAAGAGGACTCCGAAATCGCCATCATCCGACATCAAAGCAAGAAGAACCGGAGATTCGATTGAAGGGTCGCAACAGCCACCTCTAGTCCTTGTTCCTCTTGTGTTTGTGCGTGAATGTGAAGGGAAGAAGGAGGATTCGGAGTTCCAATCAACCCTCTACTGCTGGCTGTGAGTGAAATCAAGATTCAAGCTCATCCGATTCAAGATCGTCAAGAACGTCTTCCTGCTGCACAAGTGTTCGATTAAATTCCGAGAAGAGAAAGGGGGAGCTTCCACAAGGATAATTCATTCTCTCTTCACTCCTTTCATTCTGATTCTTTGAGTTTAAACTTCAGCATATGTTGTAATCTTTATCTCAGATATTTGTGTGTGTGTGGATCATTGTTGGATCCGTGGTCGTGTGTGTGTCGTGATTTATTCGTGTGTGTATGTAGGTCTTCCTAGATCTACGTTTGTATGTGTGGGTGTCTAGTTAGATCCGTGTTGTATCTTGTGTGTGGTTTGCTGCACGTGTGGCAGCGTGTGTTCGTGTTGGTGATCCGGCCATCGGATCGTGTGTGTGTTGTTATTCCGGTCGTTGGACTGTGTGGGAGACTACGTCTCCGTGTGTGTGTGTGTGCTTTGGGGCGTGTCCCCGTGTGTGTGTGCAGGCGTCGTCCTGCGTGTGTGTTTGGAGCGTCGTCTCCGGTTGGGAATTTATTCTCGAGTGAAGCCTCACCTAGTTTGGTGAGGGGTGGACGTAGGGAGCCCGTCGTGGTCCCGAACCACCTTAAAATCCTTGTGTATTGTGGTTTGCTTTGCGCACTGGTTTGGTTTATTTTGTGTATCCATCTATATGATCGTGTGGGATCGGTGAACTTGAGAGAATCGGTTTAATGGCTTAATCAACTTCCTTAATTCTGTTATATGTCTTTAACTCCACCGTGTGCACTTGTCTTGTTTTATAGTGTTGTTGTTATCGAGCTTGCCAGATCAACAGTTTTGGGTGTTTTAATTGTTATCTCATTGCCTTTGATAAAAGGTCAAGAGTTTTATTTAAAATTTGTAGTCACCCAATTCACCCCCCTCTTGGGTGTCATTGATCGAGGGACCCAACAATTGGTATCAGAGCTAAGGCTCTAATTTGATAGATCTAACGATCTAGAGTTATCCGAATCAATGACTACCATGATTTACACCTTGAATTCTCCACCCGTGTTTGATGGCTGTAATTTTGATTTGTGGTTAGGAAGGTTGTGTAGTTTAGTCAATTCATACGACCCTAAGCTATGGAAGCTTATTTCACATGGTCCTTATGAATTGCCTAAAGACAAAAGTGTTTGGACTGCAGATCAAAAACTTAAACATGATCAAAATGGTTTGACTCTAAAATTACTTATTGCTGCAGTTGACTCTAACTATTTTCCTTTTGTCTCCCATTGCAGATCCGCGAAGGAAATATTGTATGGATTAGCAGACCTCAAGGAGGAGCTTAAAGACAGATGTCTTATAGCGGGCACAAGTAAACAAAGGAGTGGTCAGCCAAGTGAATCGAGCTCAAGGGTAAACTCTGATTCTGATTATGAAGATGATTTTAACTATGAAGAATTGTTGAATGCTTATGAAGAGCTTGCTGAAAAATACAAGAAGTTAAAATCTGAAAATAAAAAATTGCAAAAGAATGTAGGTCAAAATAAAACTGATTCCTCTTGTAAAGAATGCTTACACCTTAAGGAATTGATTGATGGTTACATGTTTGACATTGAAATTCACAAAGATCAAATCTCTTCCTTGAGAAATGAAAATAAAGAGCTGAGAGAGAGAGTTAGTCTTATGAACAATGGTCAAAATGAGCTTGCTCATGATAAAAATCTTGAAATGGAAAATGAGAAACTGAAGGAATTGAACAATACCATTTCTGAAAAATTGCTTGTTTTTGAAAAAGGAAAAGGTTTGCTTGTTGATCAATGTAAAGAAATGCATGTGATGAAACAAGAAATGGAAACCTACAAAATCATCAACACCCAACTACATGAACAAGTCAAGACTTGTGAAAATAAGATGGTCCCCTATGAATTGCACATTTCATCACTTGAAAAAGAAATTTCTGATTTGAATGCTTCTTTATCTAGATTTGTCAATGGTCAAGAAAACTTGGATAAACTGTTGGGAATGAAAGTAAACTTTCAAAGAGAAGGGCTGGGGTTCAATCCTGTGAACAAAAAGAAATTTGAAAGTAAAATATATACTTCATTTGTTCATGACAATTGTGCACCTACCACCTCCACATCTTACTCCCAGCAACCCACTGTATCAAGAACCCAATCAAATCAGAAAAACAATGTGAATGTCCAAAAGCTTCAAAAAGAAAACAAAAATCAGAAAATCAACATGCATCAAAAATCCAAAAATGCTGCTAGCATCTCCATGCATGTTGAACATACTTCTTCCACACACACACAACCACCTAGAAAGAAATTCTCATGTTTTTATTGTGGAAAATATGGACATGCCATGCATGATTGTTTTATGAGAAAGAATGATGATTTAGAAGCATTTAGGAAAAGAATGAAACCTTTTGCAAATGGGAAACAAGAGTGGAACAAAAAATCACATGCTTCAAAGAATCCTCGTGCTTTTAAGAACTCAAAGTCATGTTGCAACTACTGTGGTAAATTTGGACATATGGTGCATGATTGTTTTCTGAAGAAAATTGATGATTTGAATGTTGTTATGAAGTGGAAGCCACGCGCCAAAGATGCTGCTAACCCACAAGGACCCAAGATGGTTTGGGTACCTAAGAATGCCAAATGAGAAATTTTTTTTTGCAGGTGTGCCTTGGGAATGTAAAGCATGAAATCTATTTTTCTCACGAAGGTAAGGCACACAAGTGGGATAAATCAGGTTAAAAGAAAAAATCAAAACTGAAATTTGAAAATTCAGGTGATATCCCTCTCACTCTCTTCAGTAATTATGTCATTGTTTGATTCATATTGTGCTGAATTGTCTTGTGTTAATGCACATGTTTGTTCATGCATTCCATCCATAGATAGTTGCATACACTTGTGCATATCATCCTCATATAGCATCTTGTTGAAGTGGTGCTTTGAAACCATCAATAAAGTTCACTACATTTGTTGAGCTTGCATGCACCCTCATGTTTGCATACACCCTTTCACATATTATCTTGCATAAGTTGAACATTGTGAAGTCATGTCATAATGCATAGCATTCCTCCTACCTTCATCACCCTTGACTACATAGTATATCAAATGGTGACATGTGGAAGGACAGGTTATGCCTGTCTGAAAGCTATCACTACGCGTGAGGTGATCTTTGGATCTAAGTTCTCCGCCTAGTACTATGAGTCGTTTACTTAAAAGGCTGCATATGACATTGGATTGTTACTGAACATCTTGCATTCTTGCACACACTAAGGGGGAGCAACCACATTCTTCATATGAGCTTAGTGTTTAAGGTTCACACATGAGTCATGCATTGCATCTTGAGCTATCTAGTGGATTTTGGTTGTTAAAATAATTTGTTATGCCAAAGTTAATAAATTTGAATCAAAATTGACAAATCAATTCTTGTTGTTCTTGGATACAGATTACACTCCCAAAATCCAAATGCTGATGGGCTGGCCGTGACCAAGTTTGAATCAAATGAGGAATACCTTGCAAGGATGAAAATGATAAAAATTTTCTCAATCCACCACTGGGAGATAGGAAGTGATTTTGATAGTACCCAAGACATGGTATGAAAAGTGCGCGTCTCTGTTAACAAAGGATGGGTTCAATAGGTGAAAGACTTGGAAGAAAAAGGATTCTCAAGGCAAAGGTAAGAAAGCAAAATCTGAAATATCAACCCCTGTGAGGTTGGCAATCTCAGTGATTGAAGGCTTCCAATCTTGTCTCCTGAACCAAGGTAATTCAACCTTGTTAAATCATGCAATGGTCTTTTTATCACTTGGTGATACCTTTAGATGACAAGTGTTGATTCTAAAAACTTGAGTTGTCATTTACTAGCATGCTGTGACAAATTGGTTGAATCTAGTTTGATGTGATGAACATACTTAATTGATTTAACAGAATGAATCCTTGAGATGAGTTATGTGACTTGAAAATATGTTTGTGATTATATGATCCATACATTTGACTTCTGGATGAACTCTCATTTCAAAACTTGTGAAAGACCTTTCAAAATCTATTTTTGAACAATTCTGAAATTTGGGTTGCACTGCTTACTTTTGATCATTTATGCACCCTCATTCATAAAGGTCTTGTCATAAACAATGTTTGCTGATTCATGGATTGAATGTGGATGAACTTAATAAGAATTCTGTCACACTGACTTGGAAATGAAAGCTCTCATCTTCTTTTTGCATCCTATCCTTCATTCTCATACAGTAATAGGCTGCATGCATCAGAATCCAATGCATTAGGTGCATTTAGTTCTCTCAAATGAAAAACCAAAAACACACACCTTGCACCCATGTTAATTTCTGCATTGCATTAGAGCTCATGCATTCGTCACACTTAGTTCATTCGTTTGGCATCCATTCAATTAGTATCAAATTGACATCACATTGCTCGCATACATGTCATAGTGCATTTGCATAAACTCCCAATGTGTGCTTGTGTGTTATTATATGCTATTCACCCCCATCCTTGAAAATTCTATGACCTTATGCATTCTTGATAAATAATGTTGCATTTGAGTCATTATTGGTGTGCTTCATGTTGTACACTTTGGGGGGAGTAAAGTGCATCTATTTAGGGGGAGTTGTATTGTTATGTATTCATGGTATTTTCGGTATACATGTTGAATCAAATTCACACAATTCATGCACAGAATATGAAAATGAGTGTTAAGAATAAGGATATATGTTTTTCTTTTCAACACTCTCGAGATGTTAAACTTGCTGCATGTATGTTGAAGAGACAGTTGAGGAAAAAGCTGCCTACCTATCTTTGTTGAAAAATCTGAAATGAAAATGAATGGTAGAGCAATGCTTGGTCTCACTGAGTAAACTGGGCACATGTCACCTGAGACGTGATGTGGTTCATATCTGAAAAGTGTGGACTAGTACCTCTGTTCAAAATGAGGTGAGATGGTTCAGTATTCTAAGTAACCGGGGATTCTGGCATGAGCTCCATGCGTCTACTCGCGTAAAAAGGAATCATTTTGGACCTGATCACTCTTGAAAAATTCTGACTATCATGTGGTACTGGTTGAGTTGAAAAAATGATGGTGAAAACTCATTGTGGTAGAGCGAAGCCTCCAATACGCTGCTCTCAAAATTGAAGTGCAGTCTGTAAAATGTCTCCCTGTGTTGATCTGAAAATCTGAATATCCATATTGAAACTATCACTTTTCATGTTACTCACTTACACATCTGAGAATTTGATTTAATATGTATTCAGAAAGTTAATTGATTGCATTAGCAATTGCATTAATCTCCTATATGATTGGAAAATCTCCCATGTGATACACATGTGTATTCTAATTGCCATGACTCTCTTGCATCTTTCCTATACCCATCCCTTCTTAAGTAAGTACGGGGGAGCAGTGTTGCATGTATATATATATATCTTTTTGTTTGCTTGTGTATGCATCTCACATGCCATGCATCTCATGCATTTCAAACCACAAATCAAAAATTAAAAATATGGAAAATACTGAAAACTAAAAAATTGAGTGAACTTCCCATGCTATTTACTTGCTCGATAAATTCTTGTGCTTGCTTGGCTAATGGGGAGAAATATTGGGCACAACCAAGTAATCAACATTTGGTATCTTTTCTCCCCAACACTTGGTGTTTCCCATACATTCCATGAACCCACTCATTTATAACTTACTCCTGCTTCATCAGAATTTCAAATGTGGGTTACTATTCCTTGCACATTTATCATGCTACAATGTGCATCTCCTCTGTTTCTTCATCGTGAGGGAGTATGTTTGGCCTTACCCGGCTTTTTGATAATGTCAAAGGGGGAGAAATATTTCATGTGATTCATGCTTGCTAGATTCATGATTGGGGTTTCATGAAAAACATGCCACTCGTTTGTCATCTTCACTAAGATTGTCATCATTCATCACTAAGTTTGTCATCATCAAAAAGGGGGAGATTGTTGAGCTATGGTTTTGATGATAACTAAACTTCGTGTGTAATGGAGATTGTAAGCTATGACTTTGATGATAACTAAACTATGTGACATATTGTGTGCTTGATTAGTGGAAAACATCTTCATGATAAATGAACTCACATGTGGCTATCTTATCTTGCAGGTTGCTTTACTAAGTAGGTTGATGATTGAATCATGCATGCTGCACATTAGTCTTTGGAGGTTCCATGTGAAGACTATGCTTCTCAGTGAAATGGTTGAGTCTTTATGGATATGAAATTGATTGCATGGCCTTGTGTTGTATAAATGCATAGCCATTTCATTACATACTCTGTTGAGGATTTCCTCTGGTTCCTGTATATCATGAATGCATGAGTGATGCCTCCTAGTCATTCTAATCATATGGCTTAAATGCTTTGAAATGGTTTGTGGGAGAATTGGGTTGAAGTCGGGATCTTCAGATTCATTGGCTTAATATCAACTTGCCTCTAAATTCCCAGAAAGTGCAGGTTAATGTTTCCTACATTGTGATGGATTCAAGGTAAGCATTTACATTGGAATCCAAGGTGATACTCTAATAATCTTGAGTTGGATAAATGGGTTCTCAAGTGCTTTCATACAGATCTTTCATGTGGATTCTTATATGCCTCATGATAATGCTGTCGTAATCATATTTCATGTCATTTGGGTCTTGGTCTCAAAACTAGCTTCATATGTTAATGCATGACCCATATATTTTGATCTTGATCTAACCTCTTGGTTTATCATGTTTTTCAGGATGCAAAATCATTGTTGATCTTCATGGGATTATGGTAACATTTAATCAATTATTTCCCTTTGGTTTGATGGAGGTTTTAGTTGTTTTTCAAACTCAAACTGTCTTACAGTCTTCACCATTTTCAATCCCACCGTTGGATCTCCCCATAAAAATTATATGTTGTAGCTCTGCGAGTCCTCTTTCCAACGCCTCCAGTCTTGCTTCGATCGGAGTTCGGAGCTAGGAGAATTAATTCCTGCCGCCGGAGTGCGCAGTGCTATTTTTCTTGTATTTTTGTGAAGCTGCCTGAAAGGGTCGACCCTTAGGGTCGACCCCTCAAGAAAGGGTCGACCCTTGGGGTCGACCCCTGTAATTTTGGCTCTTTTTTTGGCCCCGACAGCAACCTGGTTGCCGAGGGTCGACCCCAGGGGTCGACCCCCAGTGCAAGGGTCGACCCCAAGGGTCGACCCCTGTAACAGAAGGTGTTGTTTTGAGTTTTCCAGCAACCTGTTGCCCGAGGGTCGACCCAAGGGTCGACCCCTTCCGGACGGGACTTCCGTAAGTGTTTAAAACTCATCCTAAACTCCTTGAAACTTTACCAAAACACCCCCCAATGGTTCCTAATCATACTAGGGTGTTTCTAACATGTTTTGTGAGGGTTTTATGTGTCTTTTCATGCTTCTCATATTGGCCTATATAGGAGTTACGAATTTGGGAGATGAGAACTTTAATGCTTATATTGTTCTTTCTTGTAGGTGAAGAAAAGGGGGAAAAGAAGGTGGAGCTCTTGCAAGGTGGTTATCATCTACATCCATGAAGATTTGGAGCTCGTGGTAGAAGAAGAAAAGAAGCGGATTGAGGAGAGGAACAAGAGGACTCCGAAATCGCCATCATCCGACATCAAAGCAAGAAGAACCGGAGATTCGATTGAAGGGTCGCAACAGCCACCTCTAGTCCTTGTTCCTCTTGTGTTTGTGCGTGAATGTGAAGGGAAGAAGGAGGATTCGAGTTCCAATCAACCCTCTACTGCTGGCTGTGAGTGAAATCAAGATTCAAGCTCATCCGATTCAAGATCGTCAAGAACGTCTTCCTGCTGCACAAGTGTTCGATTAAATTCCGAGAAGAGAAAGGGGGAGCTTCCACAAGGATAATTCATTCTCTCTTCACTCCTTTCATTCTGATTCTTTGAGTTTAAACTTCAGCATATGTTGTAATCTTTATCTCAGATATTTGTGTGTGTGTGGATCATTGTTGGATCCGTGGTCGTGTGTGTGTCGTGATTTATTCGTGTGTGTATGTAGGTCTTCCTAGATCTACGTTTGTATGTGTGGGTGTCTAGTTAGATCCGTGTTGTATCTTGTGTGTGGTTTGCTGCACGTGTGGCAGCGTGTGTTCGTGTTGGTGATCCGGCCATCGGATCGTGTGTGTGTTGTTATTCCGGTCGTTGGACTGTGTGGGAGACTACGTCTCCGTGTGTGTGTGTGTGCTTTGGGGCGTGTCCCCGTGTGTGTGTGCAGGCGTCGTCCTGCGTGTGTGTTTGGAGCGTCGTCTCCGGTTGGGAATTTATTCTCGAGTGAAGCCTCACCTAGTTTGGTGAGGGGTGGACGTAGGGAGCCCGTCGTGGTCCCGAACCACCTTAAAATCCTTGTGTATTGTGGTTTGCTTTGCGCACTGGTTTGGTTTATTTTGTGTATCCATCTATATGATCGTGTGGGATCGGTGAACTTGAGAGAATCGGTTTAATGGCTTAATCAACTTCCTTAATTCTGTTATATGTCTTTAACTCCACCGTGTGCACTTGTCTTGTTTTATAGTGTTGTTGTTATCGAGCTTGCCAGATCAACAGTTTTGGGTGTTTTAATTGTTATCTCATTGCCTTTGATAAAAGGTCAAGAGTTTTATTTAAAATTTGTAGTCACCCAATTCACCCCCCTCTTGGGTGTCATTGATCGAGGGACCCAACAGTCTGCATTTGATGCATACATATGCCAATTGCAGTTTGTTGATATTTGTTAAATTGCATTCTGAAAAATCTGAAAAGCTGAATTGAATAAATCTGTTGCTTGGACGATCTCTCATGCTTAAAAATGTTCACCTGCACATTTGACATGCACATGCATTCATAATTGCATATAAGTGGCACATTGTTAGCTTAAGATGCATATAGAACTGCATCTGCATTGGATTGTCATGCATGACTCTTGGTATATGAATAGTGAGTTACTAAAGGGCAGATGAATTATGTCTGGAAGTGCTTGCTATGTGTGAGGTGGTCTTTAGACCAAGTCCTCCGCCTGGTACCATAGGTCAGTGTTGCACGAAGAGCAGTCTAAATGTTCATGTGATCATTGCATATATTACATGCTGTCAGCTCACTGCACTTACACTTACTGGTTAGAAGTGTCGACATCTTGAGTGCTAGCTCATGCATACATTTAGGGGGAGCATTATTCATACTCTTGAAATCACATCTGACCCATGCATTGCAACACCTTTCAGCTTCCTGCTTCAACTGTTATCAGCCATTTTCACTCATTCTATCCATTGGTATCTGTTGAATTGGCTGTTCCTTAAAATGATTCAGCCTTCCTTGAAAATTCAGAAAGTTTTCTCTGTGCATATCCTGATCATAAATATGAAAATAACTTAAAGAGGAATCTTCTATTATATAGGACTATGAATGTCTGACTCTTTAAGCCGGTTGAAGTTTCATGTATGTCTTGTGTTTGCTTATGAACATATCTTGAAAATATCTGAGTTAGTCTTAATAAACTTTAACTAACATTTTCATGTTGTATTTTTTTAAACTCTTCTAAATTCTGAAAATTCTGAAATCATGATATTCCTTGATTGATATGTATGAAATTAGTATTGATTTTTAAACATCTGAGAATATGGAACATGTCTAAGGGTAAATCCTGTCAGAGCAATGACTTTGGTCACTGAGAAACCATGTCCAAAGGACTGTGTCATGAGGTGCCATAGTTAACTCTGCTTAAGAATGATTGATAATCTGGCAGAGCAATGTCATGCATACTGAGAAATGCATCTCACTCATCAAAGAAATGATTTGTAGTGTGTCATGAAGTGTAAATGCAATCTCTGTTCCTATGAAGCATGACAGTTAGTCCTTCCAAGTGCTTAGGGATACTGGCGTCTAAACAACGTGTATCCTCTAGTTACAAGGGTGTACTAAACTCAAGTGCTCATGAAGAATGTTATAAAAAAAATTGTTGCTGATCTAGTGTATCATTTGAAAATATGTGCAAAAGAAATATTCTATTGGAACCCTTGACAGAAACAAATGATTTCTTATGTGTTTAACTTCATTACTATTGATTGCATCTCTTAAAAGAATCTTTGAAATTGAGTGAGTAAGAAAGAAGAAGATTAAACAAGACTGTCAATATGAAAGCAATGTTCACTTTTATTAAAACTGATTTCAGATATGAGTACAGAAAGCTTATGAACAAGCCTTGCATACATCATACTCTGATCTGACTTGTCAATGAAGATCATTCATAAATCCTTATAATAGAAGAGTCTGAAATACCTGTTTAATCAGATTTATGAAATTGATATCCCATTGAAAACCTTTCTCATTCATTCTGAATGCTTCCTTTCTCACATTGGACACAATTATTTTAGACCTGACTGTTGACTTCTTTATGTCCTGAGCTTCATTCCAATCACTGTCCATCTAAGGGGGAGAATTCTTGCATGTCCCTGTGGTTCAATGTTCATTCAGGAGAATATCTTGTCAGGGGGAGTTTTTGATGACTGTAACTCAGCATTGCATAATATCTCCTATATCATCTCCTTCCACAGTCAATGATCATTCCATTCTTTTTGATGTTGTCAAAGGGGCAGAACTTTTGTGAGTCATAATTTGCATCAATCAACAGTTGCATCACATGATGTTTTACATGCTCATTATGTTTACATAATCATGAACTGTCATATGGTATTTCATAACCATCATGATGAATCTATTGCAATGACTCATAATATTACCATCATCAAAAAGGGGGAGATTGCTGTGTCCCCTGTGGTTCTGGAGTTTTGATGATGAGAGTATTATGCCTCATTATGTTAACATCCTTGATGATATAATCCTGTTGCATTATGAGAAACTGTCAGAACAAGTTTAAGGATGACTCACAAGTCATGAAGTCAACCCAAGTCAAAGTCAAATCATGATAGGTAAGGTCAATGCTCAGATCAGGTAATGCTCTGTCTACTCTCAGATCTTTGATGATGTTTTAGCTGTTATGCATAAACTATTCTGTGTATGCATTTAAGTTTGTACAGCACACACACACATTGTCTTGCACACACACACACAGTCTGCACATCAAGTCAGTACAGCCCCTGGTCGCAAGACCAAGTCTGTACATCGTCTATTGCATGCATTACTTCAAGTGTGTACAGCCAGTGCATTCCCTCATAGCAAGTCTAGACATTTTGCATTCCTTCATATCAAGTCTGGACATTACATACTACAAGTCTGCACATCCTGTTTGCACTAAGTCTGTATATTGTCTGTGCTTTCACTGCATGAGTCATTGAAGTCTATTCTGTTGTGCCCCTGTGGTGTTGTTGATGGTTTTGATGATTGGTTGTGATGTGAGTTAATCAGTGTTGTTGATGGTTTGATGATTGGTTGTTGATGTGAGTTAATCAAATATTCAGTCATCTTGCTGCTCAGTTTAGTTTAATATATTTTGATGTTCAGTCATGTTAACTGCTGCATAAAGCATTCATATGCATTTACAGAGTCTATACATTGATTGGCAGTAAGTCTGTACATTGAGCGTCTCTTGGAAGTCCATACCGTGCATTGCATTGGCTAAGTGTATACACTGTCAGTCTCATTTAGAGTCTAAGACAAAGTCTGTACATCAGACTGTTACAGCAATTCTCTACAGACTTCACCGTCTCTCTCAGCGTCTTAAGCATTTTAGGCTAAGTCTATACATTGCTGCATTGCTTGTATATGTAGAGTCTATACATTACTACAGGCATCAAGTCTATACATTGGACCGTGGTTCCCCAAGTCTATACATTGCTGAGCCATTTGACATGTCTGCACATTGGGCTTTCACGTGAAGTCTACACATTGGTCTCTACTTGAAGTCTATACATTGGCTAAGGGTCTTCAAGTCCATACACAATCGTCTGATGCATATTGATTAACAGGAAATCTGCTATGAGGTAGTACATTGTATGTCCGTACTGTTTCTGTCATACTTCGTGTTGTTTGTGTTTACTACACCTCGTGTTGTCCTTGTGTACATCGTGTTGTTCCAACCTTGTTTGTTGATTGTCTTCGTGCTATTTACTGAAGCAGCTCGAATAGTTCTGACGAACTTCGAGTCGTTTCTCTGTGAACCTCGTGTCATTCTCTCTGTCCTTTAGTTGCTCATCTCGTGTCATCTTTTATGTCAGCTTGTTTAATTTCGTGTCACTTACTGTTGTTCCTCGAGTCATTTTTTTTACTAGTGTCACTGCTTCATCACATGTCATGATAGCCGTGTCACTCTTCTGTCTTCGTGCTGTTTTTTTTTCTTTAGACTTCATGTCCTTCTCGCCTTGACCACACTCCGTGTCAATTCCTGTGTTTCATCTTCGTGTTGTTTTCAACTCGTGTCGATTTCTGTTTTCATCTTCGTGTTGTCTTCAACTCGTGACGGTTTCTGTTATTTGTCTTCGTGTCGTGGTCAGCCTGTGTCACCTCGTCTTCGAGTCGTTCATTCGAGCTATTTATGTTTTCAAGTGTTGTTTCACTTTGTGTCGTCTTTTGTTGCCGTTTGTTAGTTCGTGTTGTTTCGTTCTAACCTCGTCCAGGTTTCTTCTAAATTGCGTGTTCTTCTATTGTTTCACTCCGTGACATTTTCTTCTCACCTCGTGCTATCCTGATCTGACCTCGTGTCACCTTCCTTGATTGTGTCAGTCTTGTCCATTGTACCTCGTGTCGTTCTTTCTCACCTCGTGCTGTTCTCATCTGACTTCGTGTCGTTCTCTTTATAGTGTTAGTTTTATAATTGTGTATCTCGTGTTGTTCTCTTTTTACCTCGTGCTGTTTTCATCTGACCTCGTGTCATTCTCCATTTATTTCGTACTGAAGTAATCTTGTGTATCTCGTGTCATTCTCAGTACAGTGCATCTTGTATTGCTTTCATACACCTCATGCAGTTTTAGTTATTGTGGCCCTGAGTGTTAATCGTGTTAATTCCTTGCAGGAGAAGAAGAAGGTGGTCCGAGGAAATATTCCCCAGTGACTGGGCAGCACGTGATCCGAGGCTGAAATGAAGCTGGCTGAGAGACTGCCACGTGGTCCGAATACTTAGGGTTGGAAATGTAGAGGTCACACGTCAGGGGTGATGATGATGCTGCTGCTATATATATGAGCCTTCTTCCACAGAAGAAGAATGATCGAAGCAGAAAGCCGGAAGAGTAGAAAGCCCTTCGATCCAGAAAAAGAAGAAAAGAAAGAAAAGAAGAGAGCAGAGAAGAGAGTGAGAGTGAGAGCAGAAAAAGAAAAAGAGAGAGAGATAGTGCTCGTGTGAAGAGATAAGAAAGAGTGAAGAAGAAGAAGTGCAACAGAGAGTGAAAGAGGAAGAGAGCAGAAGAGAAAGAAAGAGAGATAAAGAGTGAGCGAGAGAGCTCGTGGAGAAGAAGGAAGAAGCTGCTTGAAGATCTATCTTCACTGGACCGTGGATCAGATCTAGGCCAGTCAGCTCCGTTGAGAGCCACATTGTGCATTTCATTTTTCAGCCTTCTGTTTGCTGTAGTTATTTTCATTTCGTATTTTTGTTTTTCCATTTTCAATTGGTTATCTTGCTCTTCCGATTGCCCTGTTGGGGATCGGGTTCCTCCTGTTGGTTCAGGAGAAGGGAGATCTGATCTCCAGGTTGCAAGTGACAGGTTGTCACTTGTGGGTTGCCCTCTGGTTAGAGGAAGGGAGGCTAGTCCTCCGGTTCTGGACTTGTGGTTGCAAGTCCAGTGGTCCCTCCTGGTCTGGAGGAAGAGGGGTCTTCGACCTCTAGTTTCCAAGTGGCTGGGAGTCACTTGGGTGTCCCTCCGGTTGGGAGGAAGAGGGGAGGCTGTTCCCCTAGTCAAGCTGTGTGGCAGCAACTGTTTGCAGACTGAGTCTGCTTGGTTCTAGCGTTTGCTAGTGAAGCCTCACTCCGGTTGGGAGTGAGGGGTGGATGTAGGTCTGGAGGATCGAACCACCTTAAAATCTTTGAGCAGTGGTTTGCTTGTAGTGTGTTCTTCCATATCTCCTACCACCCTTCACAGATTGTCTTGAGATTTCTTATTCTCATTTGTGTTGCTTCCGCTAGTTGGTTGTTTGGGGGCCAGTTACATATTTGCTCTTTTGTTTAAAAGGATTTTCAACTGGTTCATCAGATTGCTTGATTTGCTTCTGCTGGATGATTGGATAGGTTCGCTCCACCTGCTTGCTATTTTGTCTAATCGTATTAGCTTAACTCCGAAACTTGCTTAGCATCCTAGTTTTTAAATTGGGCATATTTCGTAGCAGGATACATTCACCCCCCCTCTGTATCCGGGCCTAGCACCATAACAGTTGGTATCAGAGCGGGTGTCTGCATACAAGGTCCAGCGACCTGCAGATTCGATCTTGCGATCTTAGGTGCTAATTTGCTTTTAGTGCATCAATATTCCTGTTGCATTGAATTTATCTGTTATTTGCTTCAATGGCTTGTCCACCCGTCTTCAGTGGTTTTGATTTCAACCAGTGGCACAGTGCCTTACGTGCTTATGTTAAATCTGTTGATCCAGACCTGTGGAAAGTGATTTCACATGGTCCTCATAAATTACCAAAGAAAAGGTCCAAATGGACTGACAGTCACGAAGCAATGTATGAGGAGAATCAGACAGCTATAAATCTGATGAAAGCAGCCACTGACAAAGCTTTTCACTCATGTTTCCTTGATTGCAGATCTGCAAGGGATATGTTGGAAATGATGAAGAGAGCCGGGAAAGGAAATCAAACAAGCTGCATGATGGCCAACAGAAGCGATCAAGGCAGCAATCAAACTGAAGAAGAAGATGATGATGAGATAAATCTCTTCGAGAATTTCTCTCTAGAAGATTGGGAGAATGCCTATGCTGAATTATTTGAATCTCGTGAACTGTTAAGAAAATAGTATAAAAAATTGAAGAAGGGTACTGGTTTAGATAGTTCAAGCTTTCCTTGTAGAAATTGTGTTGAATTGAAAAATATTCATGATGCTTGTATGTCTGACTTTCAAATACTGAAGAAACAAGTTTCATTATTGAAAACTGAAAATCAAGAACATATAAATGTGATATCTGAACTCAAAGAAAAATTGAACTCAGATAATGATAATCAGACTGTTGTTAACTATCATGACCAGTATGAAAAATTGCTGAAAAACTTTGAAAGTGTAAACTCAGATTTAAACAAGTTGAGATCCGAAAATGATTCCCTGAGAACATCTGCTAATAAAAATGATAACAAATTTGAGAAACTTGAGCAGGAGAAAAACTTGCTTGCTGAAAAACTGGAAGCCATCAAATCTGTGAATGTGGAATTACAGAAAAACATTGAAAAGAAGGAAAAAGATTTGAAGGAATTCAAGGCTGAAAGAAAACTTGAAACTAACTCAGAAGATCAGACTCTAATAAATGAGTTAATTCAGAATGACAAACTTAAGGAAGAAAATGAAAAATTAAAAATGTTGAATTCCACTATGTCAGAGAGACTTCTAGCTTTGGAAAGAGGAAAAAATATTTGTGTTGAAGATTCTAATAAACTGAGCAATCTGGAACAGGAAATTGAAAAATACAAAACTGCTAACAATGTGTTAACTGAATGTGTGAATTGCAGTAAACAAGAGATTGCCAGTTATGAGCTACATATTTCCTCACTAGAAAATGAAATTCAAGACTTAAAAAACTCTTTGTCTAAATTTGTTTGTGGGTAAGATAATCTGAACAAATTGCTAGGAACAAAAGTAAATGTCAAAAAGGAAGGGTTGGGCTACAACAATGTCAATAAAAAGGTTTTTGAAAACAAGCTGACGACATCCTTTGTCAAAGCTTCTGATATAGCCACAACCTCAGAAAATAAACAACCAAATGTTCAGAAGAATCAGAAACAAACTGAAAAGTTGAAAAAGGTTGATGGATCCAAGCTAAAAATTGTTTTCATTAAATCTTCTGAACAGGAAAAGCCTTCCACTTCATCTCCAAGTCAGTACAAGGCTAAGAAAACATGAAAAGAGGATAAAAATCAGAAAAGGACTGTAAATCAGAAAATAAATGAAAAGGGTTCATCAGTGTTTGCTGATCACAGTCCTCACACACACTCACATGCATCTAAAAAGAAGATTATCTGTCATTACTGTCATAAAGTTGGACATCTGATGCATGAGTGTAAGTTGATGGAGAAGGATGATAAGAATGCTAGGAGATCTCATGATAAAAATTCTTCACCTCAGAAAAGGAGTATCACATGTTCTAACTGTGGCAAATTAGGACACTCAATTGCTCATTGCTGGTTTGCTAGTGGTAAGAAAACCTTTTATTCATATAATGCTAAATTCCCTGTAAACCAACATGTTTTTAATAAAAACAAATCTGTTTCAATGAACCAGCATATCATCTGTTTTAACTGCAATAAAATTGGTCACAAGACCTCTGAATGCTGGTCAGGCTCTTTTAAAAGAAATTCTATTTCATGCTTTGAATGTGGAAAGCATGGTCACAGGGCCATTGATTGTTGGCATGCTCAGGGTAGAAAATTCAATTCTAAAACTGTTAAATTCCCTGCCATTAACAGAAAGTCTTCTGCATGCTATCACTGTGGGAAGTATGGCCACACAGTCAAGGACTGTTGGCATGCCCAAGGAGGCTATGGCAATAATGAACTCAATTTTAAAAAGAATGCCTCTTATTGCTCTCACTGTGGAAAGCATGGCCACATAGTCAAAGACTGTTGGCATGCTCAAGGGAAAATTTTCATTTCTGGAAAGTTTAAATTCCCTGCTAGTACAAATGCTCTCAGAAAGAACAAAGTAGTTTTCAAAAAGAAAAACTTTGAATGTGTTGATTATGGAAACCAGTTTGGTCATGCAAATAACAGAAATTTCCATGCTAATGCACATACAATTCATGTTCATAATGATGTGCATAAAAAGAACCTAAATTCTATTTTCTCGTGCCATCATAGTGGGAAGTCAGGTCACAGGGCTGCAACCTGTTGGCTGGCAGGATATCAAAACCAAACCGGTTTTGGTAAACAGAATTTTTATTCTGTTAACAGAAAATCTCATGTATGTGCACATAGAACTCATGCTAACAAGAATGTGCATAAATTAGATCTGAAACTGCTGCTCCTTGCTATCAAGTTAAAAATGTGCTGAGAAAACCTGCTAGGAGTGATAATGTCATGTCAGGACCCAAGACTTCTTGGGTACCTGTTTGTGTAAAATAACATTGCCTTGCAGGTGTGCCTTGGAATGGAATAAAAAGGGGTATTAATCCAAGGCACTCAAGAATGAAAACCCCTTCTGAACTGTTCAGGTAAATTCTCTGTAATTCCTGTTTTGAAACTCATTACATATCTTGGTTGATGTGTCCATGCATATTTACTATTTTTTTTCATAGCATATTCACTCTTCATCTGCATTGTCTAAATTGAAGCTTCTGAACTCTCCACAATTGAAATTTATGCTTTGGACACTATGAGCATTCACATCTCTCAATGCTAATACTGCTTTGTCTGTTTAAAACTGAACTGCATAATGAATATTGTTGAAAACTGTCTGCTGCATAACTCATTGAAAAAACCTGAATTGCATATAGGACTGTTGATTTTACCTTGTTATTCATGACCTCGATGGTATATCAAATGGTAAGCTACCAAAAGACAGGGAAATCTGTCTGGAGGTTCTTACTATGTGAGAGGTGGTCTTTTAGACCAAGTGCTCTGCCTAGTACCATGGGTCACTTTGCTGATAGGACAGTCTGATTGTGCACAAGTCACGATATCATTTGGAATCATATGTTCAGTTTTCAGTGCAAACATTGCATGTTTTCAGGGGGAGTAAGTTGCATATACTTGCATAGCATTCAATGTTGAGTCTTTGCATGTCTCTGCATACATATAGTGCATTGCATTTCCTTACATTGAAAATGCCAAAAAGGAAGTTTGAATGCATATTGTGAGGGGGAGTCATTACATTGCATATAGGTTGTCAAATGCATACATGGGTTAGAACTCATTGCATATCCTCTCTTACTGATTTTGTTGACAAACCTTAATCATATTCTGAAAACTTTGAGCTTCACAATCTCTCTTAACAATTGATACTTCTACTATCAATTGGTATCATTTGGCTTCAGAATTCTATCAATCTTTCATGAAGATTTCAATGGGCTATCTCGACCATAAATCTGAAAACTCTTGAACTAGAAATCTTCTATTATACGTTTTTATGAATGACTGAAATAACTCATGTGGTTTAAGTTTAATGTATTCAATGAGTTTGGCTTTAAAATCTCTTAAAAAATATCTGAAGCATGTTTAATAAACCTTAACCATCTGTTTCATGCTATGTCTTGTAAAATCTTCTGAAATCTGCACTTTTGAATACATGACTTTAATTGGTTAAGTACATGAAACTATTATTGATTTGAAGCAAATGAATGTCTCTGAAATGTCTAAAGGGTTATTTCTGTCAGAGCAATGACATTGGTCACTGAGAAATACAAGTCCAAAGGACTGTGTCATGAGGTGCCTTAGTTAACTCTGATAAAATTCATTGAAAATCAGGCAGAGCAATGGCATGCACACTGAGAAATACACTCACTCATTAAAAAATAATTTGTAGTGTGTCATGGTGTGTAAATGCTATCTCTGTTCATATATATAGCATGACAGTTAGTCACACTAAGTGCTTAGGGATATTGGCCTCTGATCAAGATATATCCTCTAGTTACAAGGTGTGAACTGAACTAGAGTGCTCGTAAAATTTGTAGCATGGAAAATTGTTGAACAAATTGAAATATCTGAATATTGATGCTAAAATCAAATTGCTACAACCCTAGACAAAATCATACGACTTCATAATTGCTTGATTTCAATACAGATGCATGTAATTGCGAAAGAAGTCAATAATTTTGATCGTGTAAGAGAAAGGGAGATTTATCAAGATAAATATGAGGGCTTGGTTCATTTTTATTAAACCATGGTTTTAGATATCGATACAGAATTTTATTGATAAACTCTGCATACATCATGTTTAAACCATGCTATTCAATAAATGTCATTCATAAGCCCTTATGATGGAAGACTTTGAAAACTTATGTTTTAGATTTATGAGATTGATATCTCTTTGAAAATATGGCTGAATTTCTTGTGTTTGGAGCATCCTTGAAAAATCTGTTAACTGAATTTCTTCTGCTCATGTCCTTGGTTCATTGACCTGAACTTCTCCTTGTTTGCCCCTGTGGTCACCCTCTCTTGCACCCTCTCATCTATCTCATAAGATTCCACTGATTGAGGGGGAGCTTTCATGTCATGCATCACTTGCACATCAATTGGCATCTATTCATGGGGAGCATTCCTTGTCATATGCATCATGCTGCATAGAAGGAGAAGAATTGTGCTCTTGCATTCATATTTCTGGTATCTGAATCTACATTCATACCCCTTCCTATGGTTTATTTTGTTTATATCAAAGGGGGAGATTGTTTGCCAAAAAGGGAGAATATCATTCAATCAGTGCATGCAAGTTTCTTTTGATCTTCTTTAATTCATGCTTTTGCTGAAATCATTAAAGGGGGGAGAATCATGTTCTTGCAAGGGGGAGAAATTAACTGAACTTTTATACATGCTTTAATTTCTCAAATTATTTTCTTTTTGATGAAGTCAAAGGGGGAGAATAATTTGAATCTTCAGAATGCCTCACATCATCAGAATGACTAAATGTATAAGTGTTGCCATCATCAAAAAGGGGGAGATTGTTGTGCCCCTGTGGTGTTGTTGATGGTTTTGATGATTGGTTGTGATGTGAGTTAATCAGTGTTGTTGATGGTTTGATGATTGGTTGTTGATGTGAGTTAATCAAATGTTCAGTCATCTTGCTGCTCAGTTTAGTTTAATATATTTTGATGTTCAGTCATGTTAACTGCTGCATAAAACATTCATATGCATTTACAGAGTCTATACATTGATTGGCAGTAAGTCTGTACATTGAGCGTCTCTTGGAAGTCCATACAGTGCATTGCATTGGCTAAGTGTATACACTGTCGGTCTCATTTAGAGTCTAAGATAAAGTCTGTACATCGGACTGTTACAGCAATTCTCTACAGACTTCACCGTCTCTCTCAGCGTCTTAAGCATTTTAGGCTAAGTCTATACATTACTGCATTGCTTGTATATGTAGAGTCTATACACTACTACAGGCATCAAGTCTATACATTGGACCGTGGTTCTCCAAGTCTATACATTGCTGAGCCATTCGACATGTCTGCACATTGGGCTTTCACGTGAAGTCTACACATTGGTCTCTACTTGAAGTCTATACATTGGCTAAGGGTCTTCAAGTCCATACACAGTCGTCTGATGCATATTGATTAACAGGAAATCTGCTATGAGGTAGTACATTGTATGTCCGTACTGTTTCTGTCATACTTCATGTTGTTTGTGTTTACTACACCTCGTGTTGTCCTTGTGTACGTCGTGTTGTTCCAACCTTGTTTGTTGATTGTCTTCGTGCTGTTTACTGAAGCAGCTCGAATAGTTCTGATGAACTTCGAGTCGTTTCTCTGTGAACCTCGTGTCGTTTCTCTCTGTCCTTTAGTTGCTCATCTCGTGTCATCTTTTATGTCTGCTTGTTTAATTTCGTGTCACTTACTGTTGTTCCTCGAGTCATTTTTTTTACTAGTGTCACTGCTTCATCACGTGTCGTGATAGCCGTGTCACTCTTTTGTCTTCGTGCTATTTTTTTTTCTTTAGACTTCGAGTCCTTCTCGCCTTGACCACACTCCGTGTCAATTCCTGTGTTTCATCTTCGTGTTGTTTTCAACTCGTGTCGGTTTCTGTTTTCATCTTCGTGTTGTCTTCAACTCGTGACGGTTTCTGTTATTTGTCTTCGTGTCGTGGTCAGCCCGTGTCGCCTCGTCTTCGAGTCGTTCATTCGAGCTATTTTATGCTCGAGTTGTTTTTCTTATGTTTTCAAGTGTTGTTTCACTTCGTGTCGTCTTTTGTTGCCGTTTGTTAGTTCGTGTTGTTTCGTTCTAACCTCGTCCAGGTTTCTTCTAAATCGCGTGTTCTTCTATTGTTTCACTCCGTGACATTTTCTTCTCACCTCGTGCTATCCTGATCTGACCTCGTGTCACCTTCCTTGATTGTGTCAGTCTTGTCCATTGTACCTCGTGTCGTTCTTTCTCACCTCGTGCTGTTCTCATCTGACTTCGTGTCGTTCTCTTTGTAGTGTTAGTTTTATAATTGTGTATCTCATGTTGTTCTCTTTTTACCTCGTGCTGTTTTCATCTGACCTCGTGTCATTCTCCATTTATTTTGTACTGAAGTAATCTTGTGTATCTCGTGTCATTCTCAGTACAGTGCATCTTGTATTGCTTTCATATACCTCATGCAGTTTTAGTTATTGTGGCCCTGAGTGTTAATCGTGTTAATTCCTTGCAGGAGAAGAAGAAGGTGGTCCGAGGAAATATTCCCCAGTGACTGGGCAACACGTGATCCAAGGCTGAAATGAAGTTGGCTGAGAGACTGCCACGTGGTCCGAATACTTAGGGCTGGAAATGTGGAGGTCACACGTCGGGGGTGATGATGATGCTGCTGCTATATATATGAGCCTTCTTCCACAGAAGAAGAATGATCGAAGCAGAAAGCCGGAAGAGTAGAAAGCCCTTCGATCCAGAAAAAGAAGAAAAGAAAGAAAAGAAGAGAGCAGAGAAGAGAGTGAGAGCAGAAAAAGAAAAAGAGAGAGAGATAGTGCTCGTGTGAAGAGAGAAGAAAGAGTGAAGAAGAAGAAGTGCAACAGAGAGTGAAAGAGGAAGAGAGCAGAAGAGAAAGAAAGAGAGATAGAGAGTGAGCGAGAGAGCTCGTGGAGAAGAAGGAAGAAGCTGCTTGAAGATCTATCTTCACTGGACCGTGGATCAGATCCAGGTCAGTCAGCTCTGTTGAGAGCCACATTGTGTATTTCATTTTTCAGCCTTCTGTTTGCTGTAGTTATTTTCATTTCGTATTTTTATTTTTCCATTTTCATCTGGTTATCTTGCTCTTCCGATTGCCCTATTGGGGATCGGGTTCCTCCTATTGGTTCAGGAGAAGGGAGATCTGATCTCCAGGTTGCAAGTGACAGGTTGTCACTTGTGGGTTGCCCTCTGGTTAGAGGAAGGGAGGCTAGTCCTCCGGTTCTGGACTTGTGGTTGCAAGTCCAGTGGTCCCTCCTGGTCTGGAGGAAGAGGGGTCTTCGACCTCTAGTTTCCAAGTGGCTGGGAGTCACTTGGGTGTCCCTCCGGTTGGGAGGAAGAGGGGAGGCTGTTCCCCTAGTCAAGCTGTGTGGCAGCAACTGTTTGCAGACTGAGTCTGCTTGGTTCTAGCGTTTGCTAGTGAAGCCTCACTCCGGTTGGGAGTGAGGGGTGGATGTAGGTCTGGACGACCGAACCACCTTAAAATCTTTGAGCAGTGGTTTACTTGTAGTGTGTTCTTCCATATCTCCTACCACCCTTCACAGATTATCTTGAGATTTCTTATTCTCATTTGTGCTGCTTCCGCTAGTTGGTTGTTTGGGGGCCAGTTACATATTTGCTCTTTTGTTTAAAAGGATTTTCAACTGGTTCATCAGATTGCTTCATTTGCTTCTGCTGGATGCTTGGATAGGTTCGCTCCACCTGCTTGCTATTTTGTCTAATCGTATTAGCTTAACTCCGGAACTTCCTTAGCATCCTAGTTTTTAAATTGGGCATATTTCGTAGTAGGATACATTCACCCCCCCTCTGTATCCGGGCCTAGCACCATAACATATTCATCGCCTTGGCATATGCATTCATAAAGTCTATACATTAACAAGCACACACACGTCCAAGTTTGTACATCCGATCGTCTCATTCAGCGTCTCACGCTATCTGAGTCTGTATAGCGTTAGGCTACAGTGCATCGTCTCTCAGTGTCTGTACAGAGTTTGCCAACAGCGCATTCTCTCTCAAAGTATGTACATCCAGCTCTGTCTCACTTGGCGCTCACCAAGTCTGTACATCGCTTGGCGCTCACCAAGTCTATACATCGCTTAAAGTCTGTACAACCATTCCTTGAGATCAAGTCTATACACTGCATTGGTGGAAAGTCTATACATTGCCCTATTTCAGGCACGCAGAGTCTGTACAGAGTTTGCACAAGTCTGCATCTTTCAAGTCTATACATTGGCCAAGTCTACACATCGTTTGCCTGGCTTCTTATTCAAAGTCTACACATTCATGGCATATGTGCATCGTTTGTTTTGCAAGTCTATACATCGGCCTGGGGATTGCCAAGTATGTACATCGCCTGGGGCTTGCTAAGTCTAGACATCGGTGAAGTCTGTACATCCACCGCTGAACCTTCCAAGTCTATACATTGTCCTGTTGCTAGCAAGCCATTCATCAAGTCTATACATTTCTTACCTTTACCTACGTTCAGAACACCAAGTCTATACATCGGTAAGGTCTGCACATGGTTGCCTTGAAGCTGCATCAAGTCTAGACATTATCCTGTAGCTAGCACGAAGTAAAGTCTGTACATTCTTCAAACGCCAAGTCCATACATTGGCTTTGCTTGCATGAGCTAAAGTCTATACAGCCTATGTGATTCATTCACAGAGTCTGTACATTGCTTCATGAACCAAGTCTGCACATTGCTAGAGCTTGCATGCAGAGTCTAGACAGTCATGAGCAAGTCTATACATCGTGTTGCATGCGCACATTCAAGTCTAGTCATCCAATTGCATTGTACACACTTTGCTTTATGCATTCTCACTTAGTGCACCACAAAGTCTACATACTACATCGTCAAAGTCTATACATTGCACTGTAGCTTGCATTCACTCAAAGTCTGTACAGCCTTCCATCTCATGAAGCGTCTCACGATTTGTCTCACAAAGCACACACAAGTCCATACATTGCATGTGGACATCAAAGTCTGTACAGTGTCTCACATTGGCAAAGTCTGTACATCGTTGGCCTGTGCATGCTTCGTCTTCCAAAGTCTATACAACATGTGTCTGCATCAGTTCATAAGTCTACACATTGTAGCATGCACGAACAAACGAGTCTGTACACACTTCATCACTTAAAGTCTGAACATCCTTCAGTGAAGACTATACACACTTCAGTGCACATGTGCATCTCCTTCAAAGATGAAGTCTATACAATCCTTTCCAAGCCTTCAAGTCTATACACTCGTTGTCAAGCATTCAAGTCCATACACTGCATCAAGTCTATACAACAAAGTCTGTACAAGGTGTCGACATTAAACTGATAAGTTTCTCTCTGTGTGACAGGTATTGTTCGTGAAGCCTATGAAGGGCACGTGATCCGAGGTTGGCATCTGGCACGTGATCCGAGGACAACGCCCTAATTGCTGCTGCTATAAATACGAAGCCTCCTCCATCTGGAGAAAAAAAGATAAGGAGAAAAAGAGACTGATCGAGAATAGATCGAGGAAGAGTGATCGAAGTAGAGGCAGAGAGCAGAAAAAGGCAGAAGAAGAAAAAGGAGAGAGCAGCAGAGAGGCTGAAAGCAGAAGAAGAAAAAGAAAAAGAGATTGAGATCGAGAGTGAAGGAGAAGAAGAATAGTGTGAGCCTGATACTGAGAAGAAGAAGAGAGAGAGAGAGAGTTCGTGGAGAAGAAGAAAGAAGCCTTCATTGAAGATTCATCTGTCTGGCATTGGATCAAATCCAAACCAATTTTGCTCCTGCGAGAGTTACTTTGTGTGTCTCATTTCCAGCTTTATGTTGCTGTATTTTTCCTTGTGTTTGCTTTTTATTTTGTTCTTTCCATCTATTCACCTTGTTCTTCCGATTCCCTTGTTTGGGATCGGGGTTCCTCCTGTGGTCTCAGGAGAAGGGAGACTTGTTCTCCGGTTTGCTAGCGACTGGGTAGTCTTTAGTGGTTCCCTCTGGTGTGGAGAAAGAGAGGTCCGTGACCTCTAGTTTGCAAGTGGCTGGGAGTCACTTGTGAGTTTCCCTCCGGGTTGGAGGAAGGGAGATTCGTCTCTGGTTCTGGTCTTGTGGGTTGCAAGTCCAGGTGGGTTCCCTCCTGGGGAGGAAGAGAGACCTCGGTCTCTGGTTGCTAGTGACAGGTAGTCACTAGCGGTTGCCCTCCGGTTGGGAGGAAGAGGGGAGGTTGTTCCCCTGGTCAAGCTGTTTGGCAGCACCTGTTGCAAACTGAGTCTGCGGTTCTAGCGTTAGCTAGTGGAAGCCTCACTCCGGTTTGGAGTGAGGGGTGGACGTAGGTCTGTGGACCGAACCACCTAAAAATTATCTATGCCGTGGTTTGCCTTGTGCGTTTGCTCCTTGTCTTCTACCTCTTTCATAGGTTGTATGAACACTCTTGTTTCTATCTGCAGTGACCTTGAGCATTACATATTTTGCTAGGTGAATCTGGTTTGCACAGTTTGTCTTCGGCATTAGTCTTGATCAGATTCCACTAGTATAGTTAGCAGTTCATCTGATTGATCAAATATTCATTTGAGTTCTATAGCTTTTATTCTGCAACTATGTCTAGCAGCAGGCTTATTATTTTTAAGTGGGGCAATATTTTTTGAAGGGGATACATTCACCCCCCCTCTGTATCCATCGCACCGTCCCAACAAGGGGGAGGTAAATGGGGACTCAGGTAATCAGCTTATCAATATCAAAAATCTTAGAGACCACCCATTAGAAAATATCATTGGTAATATTTATGAACCCCATAGAACTAAGTCTCACTTCAGGATTGAAAATGAGCTCAACTCTTTTGCGCTTGTTTCTCAAATAGAACCCAGAAATATTGATGATGCTTTAGAAGACAATCATTGGATAAATGTCATGCATGAGGAACTTAGTCAGGCACCTTGTTCCCAAACCTACACATGGCTCCATCATAGGAACAAAATGGGTTTTTAGGAATAAAACAGATGAACAAGGAAAAATTGTTAGAAACAAAGCTAGGCTAGTTGCTCAAGGGTATAATCATGAATTTGGGGTAGACTTTGAAGAGTCTTTTGCCTCTGTGGCCAGGCTTGAAGCTATTAGGATTCTTCTTACATTTGCATATAGCTTAGGAATAAAGCTTCAGTAGATGGATGTCAAATCTACTTTCTTAAATGGCTTAATAAAATAAGAAGTTTTTGTCAAACAACCTCCTGGCTTTGAATGTGTTGATTTCCCTGATTATGTGTACAAGTTGGATAAGGCCTTATATGGATTGAAACAGACTCCCAGGGCCTGGTATGACAGGCTGACATTATTCCTCACTGGTAAGGGCTTCACAAGTGGTGAGGTTGACCAAACTTGGTTTACTAAAGTAGATAACAAGGATATTCTTGTTGTTCAAATTTATGTAGATGACATTGTATTTGGTTCAACCAAATCATCTATGTGTGAGGAATTCTCTAATCTAATGACTAACGAATTTGAAATGAGTTTAATGAGTGAGTTAAAGTTTTTCCTTGGACTGCAGATTTGCCAAACCTCAGAAGGAAGCTTCATTACACAAGGAAAGTACATCAAAAATCTCATGAAGAAATACAAGCTGTAGAATCTCAAGGAAATTGCTACACCAATGGGTACATCAACCAGTCTTGATGCTGACCCAGAAGGTAAAATGGTTGATTCCAAAATCTATCGAGGTATGATCGGATCCCTGTTGTATTTAACTGCATCTAGACCCGATATTCAATTCTCAGTGTGTTTGTGTGCTAGATTTCAAGCTAGTCCTAAGGATTCACACATGAGTGCAGTTAAAAGGGTTTTTAGATATCTATTTGGCACCCTGGATTTAGGTCTTTGGTATCCTACTAGGTGTGAGTTAGACCTTGTAGCTTACATTGATGTAGACTATGCAGGGTGTAGGATTGACAGGAAAAGCACTAGTGGATATTGTCAATATCTAGGTGGTTGTCTAGTTTCTTGGGCATCTAAAAAATAACATACTGTTGCTCTCTCCACTGCTGAGTCAGAGTATGTTACTACAGGGAACTGTGTAGCCCAAGTCCTTTGGATTAAGTACCAGTTTATTGATTATCACATTAAACTTGGTTGTATTACTATTTTCTGTGATAACACTAGTGCCATATCTCTAACAAAAAATCCAGTTCAGCATTCCCGGACTAAGCATATTGAAATCAAACACCATTTTCTTAGAGATGAAGTTAATAAAAAGGAAATTGAATTAATTTTCATTGAGTCTAAAAAATAGATTACTGACATCTTCACCAAGCCCCTTAATAATGAAAGGTTTAAATATTTGAGAAGATAACTTGGTTTGTGTAAATTCTCAACATAAATGACTATCTCAATTTGCTTAAACACATGCTTTTATCTATAAATGATGTATATGGTACTGTCAATGTCTACATGGTTGTGTGCTGCTCTTCACTCTCTGATCCATAGGTATATCAAATGGTACGCTGGGAGAAAGACAGATTATGTCTGTCTGGAAATCCACATCATGTGTAGAGGTTCACCTCCACCTGGTACCATGGGTCAATTGTGTATACATCTATATTTTGCATATCACTCCATTATGCATGTAGTAATGGGGAGTTCATGTTTGGCATGCATGTCCTTAAGTTTGTATTTTCAATGTTGTGTCTAGCAGGAGTGCATATAGACAGGGGGAGTTTGTGTCCAAAACACACTGTTTCCTCAAGGCAGTTATGTGTCCCATTTGGTTGGCAACAGCTTTATCTGCTATATCTTGTACTACTCTTTGATCCAACCTGAATATAATAACAATCTGGTCTTTAATTCATTATTCTGAGCTACTGAAATTCAAAAATCTTCTCCTATAAGAATCCTTGATGCACCATAAAATTTTTTGGTTTAAGTCTAATGAATCAAAGAATCTAAAGTTTGAACTCAATGAAAAGGCTGTTGTTCACATTTAATAGTCTTCAACCATATCTTCCATGGTATGTTTTGCAAGATCTTTCTGAATCTAAAAATTTAACATTCATGATAATCTTGGTCGAAATCTTGAATTGTGTAGTATTTTTAAACATAAAATCTTCTGCAAAACTAAAGGGCAACTATGATAAAAACTATGAATCAACATCCATATAAGTAGAGTAATGACAGATTACACTAAGAAACTAGGCTCTTCATCAAAGAAATGAAGATAACCTATGTCATGAAGAGTACTGCTATCTCTGACTCAATAGATTGCTGTAATAATTGAAAATTTTATAGGCAGAGCAATAGCATTATATGTGGTGAGTAACTGGATCACTTCACCTGAGACGTGTTGTACCTCATGTCAAAAATCACTCTAATGTTATCTCTGTTCAAAATGTCACAGAATGATGAATTCTACTGAGAAACTCGGAGTACTAGCGTCTAATCAACGTGTACCCTTATGTCAAAAGGTATGGATTACACCTGACTGTTCTGAAAAATTATGAGCAAAATGGAAATGAAAATCATGCTGTTACCCTGTGGTAAATGAAAAACAAAAATGTCAACAGTGTTTAATCTCAATACATGTTATGAGAATATCCTAAGAATTTCATTGAGTTTGAATGAGTAAGATGAAGTGAGATTGAACATAACATCACTTTGTAGGCCTGGTTTATTGCTATTAAATGCTAATGCAACATTATTCAAAGAGTTTGGATACTGAATTCTAATTTCATCATTCTTAAACCAAATCTCTATTAAAGTTGCATTACGTGAACTCTTATAGTTAGAAAAATCTACATTTTCTATGCTAAGCTAATGAAGGATGAATCTATTCATACTTCTGTTCCTCTCTTTTTGATCTTGTCTTATACCCTTCATCTCCAATTTCTGTCATTTCCCTGTCAAGCACAACCTCTCACTATCTCTGTTTGTTTGCTGATGGCAAAGGGGGAGAGATATTGATGGCAGAATTAGATTTCCTTGATTATAGCTGGGGGAGAGATCTTGAGAGAGATTGCCTTGGGGGAGAGATCTTGAGAGAGATTGCCTTGGGGGAGAGTCTGCCTTGTTTCTATCTATGCATATGCATGTCTGCATGTCTATCTATGCATATGCATGTCTGCATGTCTGTCTATGCATATATCTCTCTTATTGCATTTAACTGTGACTTTTGCATATTCTGACTCATTAAGTAATATGTGTTGCCATCAAAATATAGAAGTGTTGCCATCATCAAAAAGGGGGAGAATGTTGTGTCTCCTCTGATTTTGATGTCTAGTTTTAATGATGGCAACAATATTTTTGATCTTAGTTTGACTCTGGCAACATTGTTACCTTAAAGCTTTTACTTTAGTCAGAATGAGTTCTGTCGCATATGAAGGTCGATGCATATAAAGGTCGATGTAGGTTGATGAAGGTCGATGCATGTTACATATGAAGGTCGATGCAGGTTGATGAAGGTCGATGCATGTTGCATATCAAGGTCGATGCAGGTTGTTGCATGCTCATAGTGTTGCATATGAAGGTCGACGCATGCATATCAAGGTCGATGCATGGTCATATTTTTGAAAATGTAGGTCGATGCATATTCATACTGCTGCATATTAAGATCGACACATATGTGAAGTCATGTGTAGAAGGATTGTAGCACAGGTCTATGCATGTTTCAATGAGGTCGATGCTAGTAAGTTAGCAGCTGCTGCATAGGTCGATGCATGTGTAGAAGGATTGTAGCAGAGGTCCATGCATGTGTTATTAAGGTCGATGCTAGTGAGCTAGCGATTGAAAGACAAGTGTATGCATGTCTTAGTAAGGTCGATGCTATTGAGCCAGCTACTGCAGCATAAGTCTATGCATGTTAAAATTGGGTCGATGCTTGTTAGTTAGTATTCTCAAGGTCGATGCACCTTATGCATTTACCATAAGGTAAGGTCGATGCATCTTCATTTCAAGTCACTGTGTCTGAAAGTGAAAGTCTACCTTTATTTCACTAAGGCCGATGTTGTTACTCTGACCCACTGCATGCGTTAGCCATACAGGTTGAAACACTTCACTTATGCATCGATGCATTTAAAGAATTTCTGAGCATTCACTTAAATAAATTACCTAACCTCATGAAGCATCTGAAATTTCATTTGCTAACCACTATTACATGCTTTATTAAAACAATAAATCTTGGAATATGTTTTGAACAGAAACAGGAAGAACCAGCCCAGGTCTATGATCGAACACCTGGGTAGCATAAAGGTAGTCTGCATCATTCTCACGTGAAACTTAAAGAACCAGATTAAAGGCACGTGATCCAAGATAGGGAGCAGAACCGATATTCTTCCACGTGGATCGTCACAACCTCCACTCCTAACACGTGGCCCATCGAAGTACGAGCTCTGGATAATTCTAATGAGCGGGAGTGTGTCTTCCACGCTCCCAAAATTCAAAAAGCTCAGGGAACCACCTGGCTCAGCCTGTGCCTATAAATGACAAAGAGATAGAGAAAGAAAAAAAGGAGAAGCAGAAGGGCAGAAGAGTTCAGAGAGGCTGAGAAGAGTTAGAGTTTGAGAGAGAAGAGTTAGAGAGGAGATCGAGAGAAAGAGCATGCTGCAAAGTATAAAGAGAAAAATAGAGTGTCGTAAGATGGTGAAGATTGTTTGAGTGAGAAGAGAATCTAAGTGGAAATATTGTTGTCTTGACTCCTGGATCAGATCCAGAGTCAATTTGCTCCGTAGTGAGCTATATTGTTTCTTTTCATTGTCATTTTGATTTTTCGTTTGTTTTTGACATCATTTGTAAGCTGTGTATCAGCGGTCAGCAAGCTGTGAAGCTCAGCGGGTTAAGCTGTGAACCAGCGGTCTTAGCAAGCTGTAATGCTCAGCGGTTTGTAGGGATTTGATCCCCAAAGCTGTGGATCAGCAGTTCAAGCTATCAGTCAGCAGTAAGCCTTACTCGATTGAGTAAGGGGTGGACGTAGATCTCAAGGTTGAGATCGAACCACCTTAAAATTTACTTTACACTGTGCTTATGTGATTGCTGCTTCTTTCTGCTGGTATCCTAGACTTGATTTGTAGTTTTCTCTTGACTGAATTAACTGTTGCAACGAGGTATATCAAAAGAAGTAACTTGAAGGATAGGTCAAGCCTATCTGAAAGGTTGTCTCCCTTGCGTGAGTGACTCCTGAGGCAAATCTCCGCCAAGTATCTCGTCTGCAACTTGTGTGCTTCTACATACTCTATCGTATATTACTACTATTATTTGAGAAACCTTTGTTTTACATCTCAGGCATCTGTGTATCATCTGGTTAATCTCTTACCTGTTTCAGCTTGTGTATCTAAATTGGTGGTGTCTGCCTTAGCATTTTAATTCCGCATCTTAAGTGTTTAAACTTCAAAAGAATTTGGGGTAGATCTATTCACCTCCCTCTAGATCTGCTAGTTATCCGACTCAACACTTTCCCCCCTTTTATGGATCGCTCTGTTCCTCGTGGGCTCGCTCTGTGGACACAGGTGTGAGCTTGGGAGTCTTCTCTTGTAGGGTTTGATGGTAAATGGAAAACAAATACGGAATCTAAAGCACAACGTAAGCCTGCAAAGGGTAGCAGTGACACTGATGTGAAGGAATCGGAGTTTCAATGTAAAAAAATGTGTACACAGGGATTTCGGTTAGATCCGAATCCGAAATGTCTTTCTATTTCGGATTCAGGTTGGATTCGGATATTAACTTATTGGATTTGGATTCGGGTCATGCAGGATCTGACCCAGATCCGATCTGTTGACATGGCTATTAATGGGGCTGGAAAGGAAGATAATATCGTGGGAATGGTGGTACACATGATGCTTATGAAAAAAAAACATAATGGCCTTGCAATGATATTGGATCTATTACCAATACAAACACAGAAGCTTGAGCTTTGGTTAACAGATTGTCAGAAAGCAGATACATACATTACAAGTGATTTCATTGACCAACAAGTAGTTCTCAGAACTTAATCCACTACAGAGGCAAGATTAACAGGCTTATGGATTCTTCACATGTAGATCAAGAAAATAAGCAATCCAAGGATGCATGGACCAGGTCAAACATACCTACTTCCCCTGGATGGACCTTTCTATCGCGTCCCATACTCTATACCATCGAGATATTGTCTGCTTTGGCCAACCGGCCTCACGATTTTGTCCCTTTCTAACAGTGATCGGCTCCAGAATGGAGGACTTCCTGAAAGGTCACCCATCCCAGTATTACTCCCCATTAAGCACGCTTAACTTCGGAGTTCTTTTCAAGAACTGACTGATGTGTTCGGTGCAAGTATTCAGAGGGGGGGTGAATGAATATAGCCTATAAAAACTTTCACCCAATATAAACTTTCGCTCAATTAGAATTTCGCTCACTCAACAGATTAAACACTTAGAACAAAATCTGATCAAGTGATCTAATGAACCTGTGATCAAACACTTGGAGCGCCCCTATGCAAATATCTAGCGGAAGCAAACCATAAGCAATCAAACCACAATGCAAGAGGGGTTTTTAGGTGGTTCAGTCCTGCAGACCTACATCCACCCCACACTCAACCCGAGTGTGGCTTCCCTAACAGTTGGGCATCACAGCTTGCCAACAGACGCTGATACACAGCTTACCCAGGGGAACAACCTCCCCTCTTCCTCCTATACAGAGGGAACCTCTAGCAACCCACGGTCACTAGAAACCAGAGACTCACGTCTCTCTTCCTCTATACCAAGAGGGAACCCCACTAGTAGCATCCCCGCTACCAGTGAACCAGCCAGTAGTAATCTGCTACCAGCAATCCACCAGAGGCCTAGCCTCTCTTCCTCCTAGCCCGGAGGGAACCCACAAGCAGCCCCCCTGTTGCTTGCAAACCGGAGATCAGATCTCCCTTCTCCTGACCCACCAGGAGGAACCCGACCTCAGTACTGAGAATCGGAAGAATAAGGATAACCAAATGAAAAAGGATAAACAAAAACACGAAATGAAAATAACTTCAGCCAATAGAAACTGAAAGATGAAATGCACAATATGGCTCTCAACGGAGCTGACTGGCCTGGATCTGATCCACGGTCCAGTGAAGATAGATCTTCAACCAGCTTCTTCCTTCTTCTGCACGAGCTCTCTCGCTCACTCTCTATCTCTCTTTCTTTCTCTTCTGCTCTCCTAATCTCTCACTCTCTGCTCTTCTCTTCTCTCTCTTTTTCTTCTTTTTCTCACACTCTCAGATTTCTTCGCTGGAGAGCTTCCTCTTCTTCTGTGGAGAGTTAACCCTTTTCGAGAGGATGATGGGGTGCTTTTATATCAGAAACAGAGCCTCCGAAGGTTGAGTAGAAAATGCCCTAGTGACCACTGATTGGTCCACTTGGCAGGGTAGCACCCCTTATCTAACACGTGTCAGCATCCTGCCCCTTTTTCCCATCGGATCACGTGCTCCCTCATCAGTACGCTCAGCAACTGGAGTGAGGTGGCGTTAACGCACTTGCTTCAAGGAGTTGACGCAGCCTTCAAAGACATTCTACCAGCAAAACTCAAGTCTGCTGCGTTGACGCTTCCAACCCATGGCGTTGATGCATTGACGCGTTCCAGTGAGCAACCAGCCTAGCCCTATTGACAGTTGCGTCGACGCTGCTCCACTGCTGCGTTGACGCATCGGTGATCCAGTGATTAGGTATTCAGCAGATAGACGTGCTGCGTTGACGCTCTCAGCATGCTGCATTGACGCATGGAGCTGCATCGTCTGAACTTAGATGGCTTCAGCCCTCTCACGTTTCGTGTGGAGTGCGTTGACGCATTGTGCAACTGCGTCCACCCTCTGGTCACCTTGTCGATCCATCAACCTGCTGCGTCGACGCCACTTGATGATGGCGTTGACGCACCAGAGTAATCCACAAGTTTCTTTCTTGATTGTTTGAACTACTGCGTTCACGCCACTTGATCAAGGCGTTGACGCATTGGTGTGTTCCAGTGACCAAACAGCTTGGCCTTTTTAGTCCCTGTCAAGCAGATGAAATGAAGTCATCAGTTTAAGTCTAAACCCTGTACAGTCTCTGAAGAATGCAAAGCATTGTATAGACTCAGTGAACTTAAAGACTTAGAATCAAAGAGGCGTTGTGTAGACTTTGAACCAGTGTACAGACTTGTTGAGGCACAAGCGGTGTACAGACTTCGAAGTTCCACTGTGGATGTACAGACTTGAAGATCCACTGTGGATGTATAGACATGACCTAACAGTCCAGTGTATAGACTTGAATAGCTGAGGCCAGTGTACAGACTTCAAATTCGAAGACAGCCGCTGTATAGACTTTGAAGATAGAAACCAGTGTATAGACTTCACCAGTGAACGGCTGTACAGACTTGATGTGAACTTGAATGAAAACGATGTACAGACTTTATGAAATGCAAACGGCTGAACAGACTTGAATGAGTATAGAGTGTATAGACTTGAAAGTCTGAAGGCGATGTGCATACTTGCTGAGTTGACGCTGCAGCCCAATGAGTTGACGCTACAACGTATATACTTTACGTTCAACTGATGATGTATAGACTTAATCAAATGAAGAACCTGAACTGAAGAGTCGATACATCAGCTCAAGGAGTTGACGCACTGGTGTGAGAACAGAGACAAGTATGACTAAGGGTCGACGCATCAGCACACTGAGTTGACGCACTGGTGTGGAGACTGTGCAGACAGAGTGTAGACATAATTAAAGTAGAGCATGTTATCTGACAGCCATATGAACTCCATTCACTTACATGATAAAACATGAATTTATCGAGCATATAAAAGACACAGCTAGATGACTCACAGTGAATAACTCACTTCAAAGACCAATCATCAAAACCATCATCAAAACCACAAGGGCACAACAATCTCCCCCTTTTTGATGATGGCAACACTACATAGTGAGTCATCTGATGACTCAAACTATTCTCCCCCTTTGACTTCATCAAAAAGAAAATAGTTTGAGAAATTAAAGCAACCAACATGCTATAGTTGAAAAAATAATCTCCCCCTTTGATATAGTCAAGATGAATCATGGGAGGGTAAGAATGCATATGCAGATGGAGATTTCAAAATGCAATAGCTCTCCCTAAAGGTATGAATGCAAGAACACAATTCTCCCCCTTAAGAGTTTCTATACAGCATTATGCATATGACATGGAAGCTCTCCCTCAATAGGTGGAATCTTATGAGATGGATAACAAGGAGAGGTTCAGGTCAATGAATCAATGATATTGAGCAGAAGAGTTTCAAGTAGCAGATTTTCAAAGAAATATCAATTTCATAAATCCAAAACATAAGTTTTCAAAGTCTTCCATTATAAGGGCTTATGAATGAGCTTTATTGAACAGCATGGTTTAAACATGATGTATGCAGAGTTTATCAATAAAGTTCTGTATTGATATCTAAAACCATGGTTTAATAAAAATGAACCAAGCCTTCATATTTATCTTGATTAATCTCCCTTTCTCTTACACAATCAAATCTATTGACTTCTTTCAGAATTACATGCTCTAGTATTGAAATCAAGCAATTATGAAGTCATATGATTTTGTCTAGGGTTGAAGCAATTTGATTTTAGCATCAATATTCAGATATTTCAATTTGAACAACAATTTTCTTGCTACAAATTTTACGAACACTCTAGTTCAGTGCACACATTGTAACTAGAGGATATACCTTGATTAGAGGCCAATATCCCTAAGTCCTTAGTGTGACTAACTGTCATGCTTTATGTGAACAGAGTTAGCATTTACACATCATGACACACTATAAATTATTTTTTAATGAGTGAGTTGTATTTCTCAGTGTGCATGCCATTGCTCTGCCTAATTTTCAATAAATTTTTATACAGAGTTAACTAAGGCACCTCATGACACAGTCCTTTGGACTTGTGTTTCTCAGTTACCAAAATCATTGCTCTGACAGATATAACCCTTTAGGCATCTCAGAGACATTCATTTACTTCAGATCAATAATTGTTTCATGTACTTCACTAATTAAAGTCATGAATTCAAAAGTACAGATTTCAGAAATTCTTCACAAGACACAGCATGAAACAAATGGTTAAGGTTTATTAAACATGCTTCAGATATTTTTGAGAGATTTTAAAGTCAAACTCCATGAACATTAAACTTAAACCACATGAGTTATTTCAGACATTCATAAAACTGTATAATAGAAGATTTCTAGTTCAAAATTTTCAGATTTATGATCGAGATAGCCCATTGAAATCTTCATGAAAGACTGATGGAATTCTGAACCCAAATGATACCAATTGATAGGAGAAATACCAATTGTTAAGAGAGAGATTGTGAAGCTCAAAGTTTTCAGAATATGATTAAGGTTTGTCAACAAAATCAGTGAGAGAGGATATACAATGAGTTCTGACACATGTATGCATTTGACAACCTATATGCAATGCAATGACTCCCCCTTACAATATGCATTCAAACTCTCTTTTTGGCATTTTCAATATACGGAGATGCAATGCACTATATGTATGCAGGGACATGCAAAGACTTAACATTGAATGCTATGCAAGAATATGCAACTAACTCCCCCTGAAAATATGCAATATTTGCACTGAAAACTGAACATATGATACCAAATGATTCATGCACATTCAGACTGCCCTTATCAAGCAAAATGACCCATGGTACTGGGCGGAGCACTTGGTCTAAAAGACCACCTCACACATAGTAGGAACCTCCAGACAGATTTCCCTGTCTTTTGGTAGCTTACCATTTATATACTATAGTGGTCAGTCATGATAATTCAATGTGCAGTCCTATGTATAAATCAGATTTTCAGTGAACTATGCAACAGATAGTTTTCAAACAACATTCAAATGCAGTTCAGATTTTTCAATGTACTATATATGTAAATCACATATATGCACTTCAGATGAGGAGAGTTCAGAGGCATCAATTCAGACAATGCAGATGAAGAATGAATATGCAAAAATAGATTTAGTATGTTATGCAGTAGAATGAAACTAAGAATAGGATGTGCAAGAATACATCAGACCAGATATGCAGTGATTTTCAAAATGGGAAATGCAGAGAGATTACCTGAAAAGTGTAAGAATGGGGTTTTTCATTCTTGAGTGCCTTGGATCAGTACCCCTTTATTCCATCCAAGGCACACCTGCTAGGCACCTTCCTATTTTCCACTAGCAAAAACCCAAGTGGTCTTGGGTCTTGCATAGTAATTAGCCCCTTTTGGGACTGACTGCATCTTTTTCTGTGCCAGATAGTCATCAGAGTTCATGATAAAACAGTTATGCATTGAGTGCCCAGACAGCCTACAGTAGTGGCATGAACTAGCAGGTTTCATGTTCCTCTTATGTATACCAGCATGAACTTGAGCATTATAAGAGTGAGCATGAGGGTTTCTGTTATTATTATGAAATTTTTTCTTTTCATGACCAGCTACCCTGCAAGCAGCAACTTGGTGGCCTGGTCTTCTGCAATTTGAGCAAACATGAGTTCTTTTAAAAATAAGTTTGTTCCTACCAAAAACTTTGGAATTTCTATTCCTACCCAGGACATGCCAGCAGTCCTTGACTGCATGGCCATGCTTCCCACAATGGGAGCAGAAAGGGAACTTTCTTCTAAAGGAACTTGCCTAACATTCAGAGACCTTGTGCCCAAGCTTGTTACAATTAAAACATTTGGCATGCTGGTTCAGAGAAGCAGTTTTGTTTATATTAAAAGCATGTTGGTTAGCATAAGATTTAGCATGATGTGAGAGAGGTTTTTTCTTTTCATTAGCAAACCAACATTGAGCAAAGATGTGGCCTAATCTACCACAATGAGAGCATTCACTTTTCTTTAAATGAACATCAGGTTTTCTATCATGATATTTCCTAGCAATCAAATTATCATTCTCCATCAACTTACACTCATGCATCAAATGTCCAGCTTTATGACAGTAATGACATATAATCTTCTTTCAAGATGCATGTGAGTGTGTGTGAGGACTGTGATCAGCAACCACTGATGAACCCTGTTCATTTATTTTCTGATTTACCGTCTTTTTCTGATTTTTATCCTCTTTTCATGTTTTCTTAGCCTTGTACTGACTTGGAGATGAAGTAGAAGGCTTTTTTTGTTCAGAGGTTTTAATGAAAACAGTCTTCAGCTTGGATCCATCAACCTTTTTCAACTTTTCAGTTTGTTTCTAATTCTTCTGAACATTTGGTTGTTTATTTTCTGAGGTGGTGGCTACATTTGATGCTTTGATAAAAGATGTCGTCAGCTTGTTTTCAATAGCCTTTTTATTGACATTGTTGTAGCCTAACCCTTCCCTTTGAGTATTGACTTTAACTCCTAACAGCCTGTCCAGATTTTCTTGTCCACTTACAAACTTTGACAGAGAGTTCTTTAAGTCTTGGATTTCATTTTCTAAAGAGGTGATTTGTAAGTCATAACTGGCGATCTCTTGCTCACTGTAATTCATAGCTTCATTCAAAACTTTGTTAGCAGTTTTATATTTCTCAATTTCATTTTCCAGATTGCTCAGTTTATCAGAATCTTCGTCACAAATACTTTTTCCTCTTTCCAAAGCTAGAAGTCTCTCTGACATAGTGGAGTTTAGTATTTTCAATTTCTCATTTTCTTGCTTAAGTTTGTCATTCTGAATTAACTCATTTATCAAAGTCTGATCTTCTGAGTTAGTTTCAAGTTTTCTTCCAGCCTTGAATTCCTTCAAATCTTTTTCCTTCTTTTCAATGTTTTTCTGTAATTCTTCATACTGGTCATGATAGTTAACAACAGTCTGATTATCATTATCTGAGTTCAATTTTTCTTTGAGTTCAGATATCACATTTATATGATCTTGATTTTCAGTTTTCAATAATGAAACTTGTTTCTTCAGTATTTGAAAGTCAGACATACAAGCATCATGAATATTTTTCAATTCAACACAATTTCTACAAGGAGAGCTTGAACTATCTAAACCAGTACACTTCTTCAATTTTTATACTATTTTCTTAACAGTTCATGAGATTCAAATAATTCAGCATATGCATTTTCCCAATCATCTAAATCATAGTTTTCAAAGGGATTTACCTGATCATCATCATCATCTTCTTCAGTTTGATTGCTGCCTTGATTGCTTCTGTTGGCCATCATGCAGCTTGTTTGATTTCCTTTCCCGACTCTCTTCATCATCTCCAACATATCCCTTGCAGATCTGCAATCAAGGAAACATGAGTGAAAGGCTTTGTCAGTGGCTGCTTTCATCAGATTTATAGCTGTCTGATTCTCCTCATACATTGATTCGTGACTGTCAGTCCATTTGGACCTTTTCCTTGGTAATTTATCAGGACCTTGTGAAATCACTTTCCACAGGTCTGGATCAACAGATTTAATATAAGCATGTAAAGCACTGTGCCACTGGTTAAAATCAGAACCACTAAAGACGGGTGGACAAGCCATTGAAACAGATAGCAGTTAAATTCAATGCAACATGAATATTGATGCACTAAAAACAAATTAGCACCTAAGACCGCAAGATCGAATCTGTAGGTCGCTGGACCTTGTATGCAGACACTGTCTCTGATACCAATTGATGTGTTCGGTGCAAGTATTCAGAGGGGGGGTGAATGAATATAGCCTATAAAAACTTTCACCCAATATAAACTTTCGCTCAATTAGAATTTCGCTCACTCAACAGATTAAACACTTAGAACAAAATCTGATCAAGTGATCTAATGAACCTGTGATCAAACACTTGGAGCGCCCCTATGCAAACATCTAGCGGAAGCAAACCATAAGCAATCAAACCACAATGCAAGAGGGGTTTTTAGGTGGTTCGGTCCTGCAGACCTACATCCACCCCACACTCAACCCGAGTGTGGCTTCACTAACAGCTGGGCATCACAGCTTGCCAACAGACGCTGATACACAACTTACCCAGGGGAACAACCTCCCCTCTTCCTCCTACACAGAGGCAACCCACGGTCACTAGAAACCAGAGACTCACGTCTCTCTTCCTCTATACCAAGAGGGAACCCCACTAGTAGCAGCCCCGCTACCAGTGAACCAGCCAGTAGTAATCTACTACCAGTAATCCACCAGAGGCCTAGCCTCTCTTTCTCCTAGCCCGGAGGGAACCCACAAGTAGCCCCCCTGCTGCTTGCAAACCGGAGATCAGATCTCCCTTCTCCTGACCCACTTGGAGGAACCCGACCTCACTACTGAGAATCGAAAGAACAAGGATAACCAAAGGAAAAAGGAAAAACAAAAACACGAAATGAAAATAACTTCAGCAAACAGAAAGCTGAAAGACGAAATGCACAATATGGCTCTCAACGGAGCTGACTGGCCTAGATCTGATCCACGGTCCAGTGAAGATAGATCTTCAACCAGCTTCTTCCTTCTTCTGCACGAGCTCTCTCGCTCACTCTCTATCTCTCTTTCTTTCTCTTCTGCTCTCCTAATCTCTCACTCTCTGCTCTTCTCTTCTCTCTCTTTTTCTTCTTTTTCTCACACTCTCAGATTTCTTCGCTGGAGAGCTTCCTCTTCTTCTGTGGAGAGTTAACCCTTTTCGAGAGGATGATGGGGTGCTTTTATATCAGAAACAGAGCCTCCGAAGGTTGAGTAGAAAATGCCCTAGTGACCACTGATTGGTCCACTTGGCAGGGTAGCACCCCTTATCTAACACGTGTCAGCATCCTGCCCCTTTTTCCCATCGGATCACGTGCTCCCTCATCAGTACGCTCAACAACTGGAGTGAGGTGGCGTTAACGCACTTGCTTCAAGGAGTTGACGCAGCCTTCAAAGACATTCTACCAGCAAAACTCAAGTCTGCTGCATTGATGCTTCCAACCCATGGCATTGACGCATTGACGCGTTCCAGTGAGCAACCAGCCTAGCCCTATTGACAGTTGCGTCGACGCTGCTCCACTGCTGCGTTGACGCATCGGTGATCCAGTGATTAGGTATTCAGCAGATAGACGTGCTGCGTTGACGCTCTCAGCATGCTGCTGTTGGCACTCAAAATATGATCTTTTGGCGACCAAGCTGCAAAGACGAATGATACAGCCCACTGAATCACAGAAGTTGATGAAGACTAGCTTACTAAAGGCTCTTCGAGCTGCCAGAGCCTCGAGTCGCCTTGAAATGAGCACCAGGGGACTTCACCTCAGGAGAGTCGGAATGAACCCACAACCAACCGGCAGCGCGATCAAGCCTGCCCAATGATCCGGCATCGACCTCGTCATGCCGCTACCCCACATCCGTCACCCGACCAAGGACGACGGTCTACCTCACAGCTCTCCTAAAGAGGAAGAATGTCCTCGGCCATCCGCAACAAGGGGCCGATGTTCTGTCAGCAGAAGACCCCGATTACCCGACACGGGTTCGGCTTCTCGCCATAGTGGGCCCGTTAGTGGCCGATTGAGAGCCATTCAAGGCGGAATTACCTAGGATGCAACACCATCCTGCAAAGAAGCTTTGAGCACGAGTCCGTCTCAGCCAGAAGCACAAATCACAGTGCCGAAGGCTGTATCAGCAGGACACCCGTGTGCTCGGACCAGACACACACGAAGTTTTGATTAAGGCCGTTCGTCGTATCAAGAGCTTTGTCAACACCCCGTCAAAGCCCTCCGATGGCCAGGGCGAGAGGAACAGTCAACGGGAGCTTCCGGAATCATCTCCGGGCCCACCGGACCGGACACGCCAAGTGAACAAGTTAAAACGGCGCCGTCAAACCAGCGCGCCAAGAACAATAGGGGATGTGTTCCCCGGCGCCATCAACCCGGCGCGCAAAAGCCAACCGGGGCTTCTTCCCGGCGCCACCAAATCTGGCGCGCCCCTTCCCGGGGCGCTGGATTAACAAAGGCTATATATATATAGCCTGCCTTCGGCCAAAGAGAAAGGGGGGATGTGTTCCCCGGCGCCGTCAATCCGGCGCGCTAAATCCACCGGGGTGTGTCCCGGCGCCATCAAACACGGCGCGCCCTCTTCCTGGGGCGCCGAATTAACCAAAAGGCTATATATAGCCTGCCTTCGGCCAAGAAGAGGAAAAAGAAGAGGAAAAAGGGGGGACCCGAAGAAAGAAGAGAAAAAAAAGAAAAGAGAGAAAAAAAGGAAGAAGTGAAAAAAAAGGGGGAGATAGCCAGAAGAAAATAGAAAGGATCTGAGGTCCGCCAATCAGAGCTTCGGAGGGGAGGGTTTCTAGAGGAGAAGGTTTTCTCCAAGGGTTCTCAGGCCGCCACCGCCGTTCTCTGTTCTGTTCGATCCTCCGACGTCAGAGAAGAAGAAGAGCCTCTCTCTCTCTGTCTACTTAGGTGGGTCTCCGTGTTCCTCCCGGTGGAGCCTCCCCCTATTCTTCCTGGGTTTTCTTCCTTGATACAATGTAAGTGAGGGAGGGGAGGGGCGATGATACGAGCCTGACCTCCCCTTCCCTCACCCTTTTATTTTCTCCCGTCTGTTTCCCTTTTCATTTTCTACTATTGCAATGTAAGTGAGGGAGAGGGGGAGGGGCGATGATACGAGCCTTTCTTCCCCTTTCTTCTCTCACCATCATCTCTGCTTCCTCTGCTTCATCTGTAATCGTGTTCTTCACCATTGTAAACGGCGTCCGAGCGATAGCCTGGCGCCGGAATGCATATTCTCTACCTATCTATATGTATCGTTCATATGAATGAATGGAATGTGAGTCTCTGGTCGATGCCACGTCTCTCTTTCTTCCTTGTTGCCTCCCCTTATTCCTTATAGCCGGTGAAATGGCGCCGTGCGATGATGCCGACGCCGTGGTGGATGAATGCAGAGCACCGTGGGTTTTCTGTTTGAATGATTTCCTTTCCGTCATGTTTCCCTCGGCGCTATATGCCCTACAACGGTAGGGGCTACATCAATTTCCCCTCCCTGGGGTTTTCTTTTATTCCGACGCGACGATCGAGTTCCACATTGCACGTGCTGCAAGCCTCGTGGTCGGAGACACACTCATGTGTGTGCATCTCTGTCAACTCCTGCTTAAGGGTTAAACCCTCTACCTTCCCTATGCCTTCCTCATAGGCCAGAGGGAAAGAGAGGATCGCCTCTGTGCCGAGCCCTCGATGGCTATTTCACAGGCATAATATACATGCCCCTTTCCAGGTCTCCATGCTAAACAGATAATGTATAAGGATCCACTCATTTAGCCCGCCGGTTTCATGTTTCTAACATAAGCTTGACAGCTCGTTTGTCCACTTACCGTCGAACGGCGTCGTGCATCGCTTCTGCATCTCAGGGAGTCTGCTCTGTAGCATCACTCCGATGTCCGGGGAGGGGAACATTCCTCTAATTTTCCATGTCAGTCATCCGGTTGACAGGGGCTTATCTATCGATGATGAGTGTCCCTGTGGACCATTGGATGTACAGCAATGGGGCTAAGCCCTACAGTTTAAAATCCACAGTCCTTAATGGACTTCGTGGTGGCCGTGGGTCGCGTTCCCCTTGTAGGCCAGCCCTCGGGGATTCCTTCCCTATATCGGCCGACCGGATCCTAGTGTTGGGATGACTCAGGTAGCGTGCCCCTCGTAGGCTAGCCCTCAGGGTTTTCGCTCCCATATCGAGCCGCCTCACTCACTCACTGTTACCCACGGACTCGGTGCCCCTAGCAGGCTAGCCCTCGGGGTTTTCCTATCCGTTTGGGTCTGCCGACCGCCGTTGCGCCACTCGGCTTTTAGGGGTTTACTTCGCCACGTGAGTACTCCCCACGTCTCCCCGATAATCCTTTGGGATGGGGAGATGCTGCCGAAATTCTGGCTCGAACGAGTTTAAACTCGGAACAATCGCCGCGCTCGAGTCCGGACCTCGCGCGAGCCTACGATTTGACCTTTGGATGACTCGGGACCGATCCGATGAATAATCAACTCGATGAATTCTCAAAATCCTCCAAAACCCTTTTAATAAATCCATGAATAAACTAACGAAGCTCCTGTTTCCACGAAATCGGGTTAAATCGGCGCGTTCATGCATGATAACACCTTAAAACGGCGCGCCCTTCCCGGCGCGTCATTTCCGGCGCGCCCTTACCGGCGCGCCCTTCCCGGTGCGCCCCAGCCAGCCGCGCCGTTTTAACAGGGTTTTCCCTTTACCTACGGTTCTGGCGCCGTTTTAAGCCTTTTACCTACGTTTCAGGGTGCCGTTTCAAGCGTTTTAGCCCCTTTCTTCGCACACACTGCACCGGTTTCGTTCCGAATCGTGTCGTCGCGTCATTCCAACCCTTTTCCCACTCATGGGATGATTTCCTATGCTAATCATAGAAGGACGCAAGCTCCTCGACCAAATAAACTGAATAAAATTAGCATGTTCAAGCTTGAATCGATATGTCTCGAATCTTGCCGTCACGTCTTGGTCCGAGTATTCATGTCACATTAATGCATGCCCAAATGTGTGCATCCTTGGTATATCAAATAACATTGCCAAAAGGTCAGGTTACGCCTGATCGGAGGTCTTGTTACGCGTGAAGGTGGTCTCCGGGCCTAAGTCCTCCGCCCTGTGCCAGGGGTCACCCTAACAAATCGTGTGTAGTCAATCGTATCATCCTGCATGATCACTTGCATGCTCTGTATCCTTTATTTTGGCTTTGACAGCCTGATATCTCGGTAATTAATCAAAGGTGTTCCCTCCTCGTGGGGGATGTAATTAACGCCATAACCTTTATGGTATGGCGGACTGCTGGTCCCGACCGAACCTCACATTCGCCCGACATGGGTCAGAATGAGCGCACAATAAAATCGTCACTCATGTGACTAGCACGCTCGCGTCGTCAATCAGTCAGTTGATTACCAGTTAGTCGATTGGTTGATCGATACGCGAACGAAAGGAAAAGCACGCTAAATAAGTCTGGCACGCCCGGTGGGACCAGTGTCACCTTTCATCTCTTTGCCGAGATATCCGGGCTTCGAAGCCCTCTCCAAGGCTACTGATTATTTCCCTGTTTGTCTTTGTAGGCAGATCAATGACGATTCACGGGATAACTGGTGTCGATGTCGATCATTCGATCGTTACTGGACACGCGCAAGGGTACCTGGCGGTACCCATGGAATTCGGTAGCTTCCCTGCCGTTGTAGGCTTCCCCAACCTTTTGGGGTTAGCCTTTGTCGATATCCTGGAGGTTGAAGCCCCAGAGCCTGCCAAGGAAGTCGCAGAGAAGATGGAGCCTCTGAAGGTTCCATGCTGCGAAGACTTGCTTGAAAGCCCGGCCCCGGCCGCTAGCTGCTTGGTGCACCACGTCATACGTGGGACCCATCCCAGCTTCATCAACAAGCACCCTGGAGGACGCCAGCGTCGCCAGGTCCGCCAGAATGCTGCTGCAATCACCGGAACTCTGTCGCAGTCTGGGAAATCTATGCTCGTTGGAGGCATGCGCGTCTTCCTCGACGGACGCACGGCCCGGGTGACCCCAGACCGAGTCATCCCCAACATCCCTGTCCGCAATACCTATCAAGCCCTTGCTGGAAGGAGGGCAGAAAGAGAAGAAGCCGGCCCCTATGGCCAAGGAAGCTCGGCACTCAAGCCGAAAAAGTTCAAACAGGTGTGGGTTCCCAAGCGGACCCGACCTGTCTACCATCTAACACCCATCCGCCGTCGTCCTATGAACGATGAGGCGGGAGTCAGAAGAGAAAGGGACTTGTCCCCGAAGAATGAAGAAGAAGTGGTTGCGGATCCCCCGCGCCATAGAAGTTTTCGGGCTGCTGCCCGCCAAGCCAATGTCCCAGTCACGGGACGAAGATTCCAACATCCGACCGATAGAGCTCGGCTGGCCTATATCGCTCCTGCTGGAGGTCGACAACTATCCCCCGTACTCTATCAAGAGCGGGGTCAAGAGGAGGTAACCCGTCTGATCAGGAATTACTTTCGAGGGCTGGGCAACCCCTCGCTGGGTCAGCAGCGACTGATGCAGACAGTCGCCACTAACGAAGACTACTTCCCGTCAGTGGCGGATGAAGAAGATATGGAAGATAGAATGATGGTGTCGTCAGTCGACGACAATGGGTACAACGACGGTTTCGAGATCGAAGCCGATGAAGCCTTCCCCGAGCAGGAAGAAGAAAGAAGAGTTTCTGTGTTCGAGAGGCTGACCTTTCCGCAACAAGCTAAACGGAGGGTCCATCGACAGAGAAGAAGGATGCAGGTATTTTCTTGCAACATGGCGGGTATATCCAGCTGATATGGGGAGCTTCCTGAAGACTCCCAAGAACTGGCTCAATTGGCCGTACGGCCCGGGCCAGGTACCCGCAGAACAGAAGCTGCAAGAGAGCTTCTGGCGACCATGAGGGGGAAACAACCCCAAGTCTATCCCCGCTGGGATGATAAGGCCCCCGTCTTGACCGCTAATGTGGTGACGACGAAAGAAGAAGAAGACGTCCTCCTTGACATCCTACCTGAGGGTACGTCCGGGGAAACGACAGAGGGTATCCCCACCACTATAGATCCGTCAGTTCTGATGCTGCTGCAGAAATATCAACGGGAGATAGATTCTCTGAAGAAACAGCTGATAGAAAAGACTGAGCATTCATCAGCTTCTAAACCACCCGAAGTCCAGGGTGAATCGTCCTGGGGAGCGGTTCGTCGTGACGACCCTCCACCACTCTATACACTGTCCCAGCCATCAGAGCCAAGCATGGCGACAGCACAACAGCGGCCGCCACACCCTCAGCCGCTGCTACCTTCGGTGCTCCCCCAGGTGCATCCGACACCCCCGCTGCTGCATCCTCCACAGGCGACCACCCTGGTCACCCCGTACCTACAGCCAGCGCACTTCTATCCGGAGCCAGTCGACCCCACGGTCGTGAACTGGATGATGGTGGAAAGGATGATCGAGCTGAAGCTCGCAGAGAAAAGTGAAGGCGACTACGTCGCATTCGATGCCTATCGGGTGCCCTACCCGCAACACCATGCGGCTAAACGGCTTCCCCCAGGGGTCAACAAGCGGCCCAAATTTGACAAATTCAACGGGAAGGGGTCCCCTAAAGAGCATATTGCATATTATATGACCGTTATGGGTGATCTGGCCACCGACGAGTCATATCTGCTGAAGTTCTTCGGGTCCTCGCTGACGGGGCTCGCATTTGAATGGTACTCCAGCCTCTCGGCTGGGTCAATTAATGATTGGTCGGATATGCAGAGAAAATTCAGAGAGAGATTCCATGTCACAGAGAGGGAGGTCACAGTGGCCGAACTCTACTCAACAAAATAAAGGGCAGATGAGACAGCCCTTGATTACATCAAGAGGTGGAGAAACCTCGGAATGAGGTGCAAGCGGCCCCCGCATCAGGAGGACACTGTTCAAATATGTAAACAAAATCTCAGGAGGGAGGTCCTGGAAAAGATGATTGGTATGGAAATACGATCGTTCGACCGGCTGAATAATGTGGTGGCAGAGGTGGAGGCTTTTCTAGCCAAGCCTGTCCCGACGTCAACTGCCAGCACAGCCCAGAAAGGCAAGGCTGCGGAACGGCGCCCCACACCTAAAGAAGCGAATGCGCTTGATATCAAGGCGTTCGAACAACTGAAGGAGAAAGGCAAGAAAGCGGCTCCCCTGCAACCTGCAAAAGCTCCAGATGATAAAGAAGGTCCTTCGCTGAGGGACAAAATGAAGAAAGCTTATTCCTTTCCAAGAGACAGGACTCGAGTCCTGTTCGACTGGGTAACAGAATACAGCATGGTCACTCTGCCTGAACCAAGAAGACCGGAGGACCTGAAAAGGAAAGACAGTCCAAGATTCTGCCCCTACCACCAGATGTTGGGACATCCAATCGAAGACTGCTATGTTTTCAAAGACGTCATCGAAGGGATGGTGAAGAAGAATGAGATAGAGCTGGGAGAGTACAAAGTAGACCCTCCTCAGCCACATGAAGCCCCTTTCAGGAGGGCAGCAATCAACATGGTCTCCCTCTACCAGCATTACCTGAGGAGATCTCTGAAGCAAGCACACGGAGCACCTACGAAATCCATTTCCTGGAGCCCGTGAAAGAACAACAGGGGTGGCAACAAATCCCTGCGAAGCACAAGAAGAAGAGGGCACCCCGCCCAAAAGAGGGGGCATATGTCCGTGGCATTACACCCCGGCTGCTCCGCCAGTGGTAGCACCCGTATGGGTCACTCCACCTACAGCTGTCAGAATATATACACCTAACAGGAGGAGACAAACTCCGCTGCCAGTAATCAAGGAAACCAATCCTGGAGTCCTTCGACTGCAGCACCTGATTGAAGGGTTGGATGAATATGTGCAGCTCGAATTGAAACCTTTGCTGGTACGGGACCACGTCCCATGGCAAGAACTAGAACAACTCTCACTCAAACAGGTGGAGGAAGCTGAAGCAGCATCCCCTGAAGAATGCAGCATGTTCTGGGGGCAGGCACTCGCAGAAACTAAAAAGAAGAAAAAGCAAAAGAAGAAGAAAAGAAAGGCCGTTGGGGCCCATAAAACACAGGTCGTCTCCTGCAATACCCTGTCAGCACTCTTCAACCTACCCGGAGAAGAGGAAGAAGAAGAAATTTGCTTCACACCCCATGCTGGGGGAGGCAAGGCCGAGGTCGCAACTGCTACGCATGCCACTCGGTCAGGCCGAAAATGGGGGCGCCAGCCACCACCCAATCACAACATTATGTTCAGAGGGGAGCAACCCTACAAGACACCTCTGTCGGAGGTTAAGGGAGTCCAAATCCCTCCTCCGTCGGGCCTATACAACAAGAGTGGGGGCAAGGCAGTCCCTTCATTCCTTAAATTTATGAAGATGTCAAAAGGGAAGCAGCCCTGCCAAGAGGCTAACCCTACACCCGGAGTCATTCACCTGCAGCCAGCGCAATCTACTGAGGATGCAAATGCAGATGGGGCTTTCCCTACAGTAGCTGATAAAGAAGACCCGACAGCCGGTGCCAGCCAAAAGGGTGCCGAGTCCGAGGAAGATGAGGCAGGTCCGTCTGGACCCACAAATGAAAACCTCCCCAAGCCTAGATGGGCTGAAGAGATGAAGCTTTCCAATGTCCAGGCTGGGAGCCGAATAATGAAGTTGCTCAAGAAGCTCCCCGCTCGATTTACGATCTGGGAAATTCTCTCTTTGAGTGAAGAAACTCGGCAGGCAATCATCACGGCTCTGCAGACGCCTGCTTATTTTGAAGCCTGCATAGCTGAGGCTATACCAGAAGCTAGTATGACCTTCTCTCCAGAAGACATGCTACTACCTACTGCCAGCCACAACAGGCCGCTATATATGAAAGGGCACCTGAACGGAAGAGAACTGAACCGGATTCTGGTCGATCCTGGTGCAGCAGTCAACATCCTGCCATATAGAATATACGAGAGGTACCACTTTAATGTGCATCTCGAGAAAGTCGGGGATATGCGTATCGCTGGCTTCAACAAAAAATGTGAAGTATCTATGGGAGTGGCAGAGTTCACACTGACCCTGGCAGATTTCACTACAACGGTGCAGTTTCATGTCATTGACTCTTGCACCTCCTACAAAGCGTTGCTCGGCCGCCCATGGCTGCATGAAAATATGGTGGTGCCCTCCACGCTCCACCAATGCATCAAATACAGCCTCCAGGGGAAGGAGGAGAGGATATTTGCTGATATCCACCCATTCGAGGTGTTTGAATGTCACTTGGCGGACGCCAACCTATATACGGGGTCTCCCCAGAAGGTTTCTGAAGCTGAAGCCCCCGTAGGGGCGTCGAAGAATAGATCGGGTGATGGTTGGTATCCACCACCGCCGCGCGGATATGTCAAGCCAAAGGTGGTCTCCCACATCACGGCTTCTGGAAATGTCGGCAGGGTGACACCCCCAGCATTGTACCCCAAAGCTAAGGAAGTACATGTCGATCGACAGTACGACCGCATCGGAGTCCCGGCCGGCCTCACCAAGCCAGTCTCCGGCCTCAACAACCCCACTATCGAACCTTTCAAAGCTTGGGAGGTGACACAGGAAGATGGGCCCAGCAGCTTGTTCTATACAGCTGAGGAGCATCCCACTCAGGAAGACACAGACTGCAGCCTCCCTGAGGATCTAGCCAACCCGTGGGTTCCTGTTCAGGGCCTGGCATTTACAACTGATCGAACGGCCAGGATGTTTCAAAAGCCACACATCCCTCCCGATCAGTCTCAAAAACGCAAGGAAGCTTTCCAGAAGATGTGGTATCCTGCAAATCTGGACAAGGAAATGAGACGTGTCTCTCAACATCCAGGGTTGGGCTTCACCCTGGAAGAATATTATTACAGTGGGCGGTACGAGGTGGATACTATCTCCGCCTTCTACCCTACTGAAGATAGCCCTCTGAGGGCAACCTTTGATGAGTATCCGGCGGAAGCCGAATATCTTGAACTCGCTCAATCCCGAAATCAAGAAGCAGAAACCTCGGCCCCTTGCCGATGCTGGGAGCAAGTTCATCTGAAGAAGCGGCCTTTCAAGCCGAATTTGATACGGCTAGCAGCAGCGAAGCCGAAGACATTCAAGGAGTAGGAGTCTCTCCCTCTACAGGGGTCCTGCTAATGACAACTTCAACACCCTTTCTGCCAATCAGGGAGGCCTTGGTCAACTCCAATCAAGGGGAGCCAGCTACCAGAGAAGAAAAAGCCACTTCTGCGGAAGATACAACTGTCCCAGAAGGCGAAACTTCCTCAACTTCTGCTGCAAAATCAGCATGCTGTCTGGGCCGGGCAGTGAACGGTTACCAGCCTATCATGGCTGTAATCTCATCTGCAAACACCAAGGCTATTCTTTCATCCTTGGAATCTGCAACGGCAATGGATCTGCTAATAGAACAATCCACCTAGCCGCTAGCACAAGAGATCAAGAAACCTCAGGAAGCTCTGGCAGTGTCTGACGAGGAAGTCGAAGTACTCGACCCTCAAGATGGTATTCCAGACTTCGTTGACCTCCAACCGGCACCTCCGGAGATAGAAGACGGAGGCCAAGCCACAGTCGATGAACTGATAGAAGTCAACCTGGGAAATGAGAAGGACCCTAGGCCTACCTTCCTCAGTGCCCAACTGTCCCCAGAAGAACGGGAGCTCTACATTCAACTACTGCTAGAATACTGGGATTGCTTCACCTGGACTTATAAAGAGATGCCAGGTCTAAGCCCCGCGGTCTCACAACATAAGCTGGCAATCAACCCTGAAGCCGAGCCGGTGAAGCAACCACCGCGGCCCATGAGGCCAGAGCTCATCACCCAAATTTGTGCTGAAGTCGACAAGCTCATTGACGTGGGATTTGTTGAAGAAAACTAGTACACCATATGGCTGGCGAATATCGTCCCCGTGAAAAAGAAGAATGGACAGATCCGGATATGTGTCGACTTCCAAGATCTAAATAAAGCCTGCCCCAAAGATGACTTCCTGGTGCCAATAACCGAGGTCATGATCAATGCTACAGCCGGCCATGAAGCCCTGTCATTCATGGATGGGTCTTCCGGCTACAATCAGATTTGGATTGCGGAGCATGACCGAGTCCATACTTCTTTCCGAACTCCTAAAGGCATTTATCATTACAAGAGAATGCCGTTCGGACTAAAGAATGCTGGCGCAACCTATCAGCGCGCAATGACCAAAATTTTTGATGAACTGCTCTACCACAAGGTCGAGTGCTACATAGATGACCTGGTGATCAAAACCAGAAGAAAAGAAGATCATCTGCAAGACCTCCGGATTGTTTTTCAGAGGCTGAGGCAACATGACTTAAAAATGAATCCTACGAAATGTGCGTTCGGAGTGTCGAGCGGAAAATTCTTGGGCTTCATCGTCCGATATCGGGGAATCGAGATAGACCCCGCAAAGATCAAGGCGATTCAGGGGTTACCTCCGCCAAGGAACATCTCCGAGCTGAGATCACTACAGGGCCGTTTGGCTTATATCCGGCGTTTCATTTCCAATTTGTCAGGGCGATGCCAACCTTTTCACAAGTTGATGATGAAAGATGTCCCCTTTTATTGGGACGAAGATTGCCAGGCAGCCTTCGACAAGCTAAAAGACTACCTGAAAACCCCTCCAGTGTTGGGCGCACCGATGAAAGGATGACCATTGATACTGTATATAGCAGCTACACACAATTCTCTGGGGGCAATGCTGGCCCAGAATAATGAAGAGGGGAAAGAACAAGCCCTCTATTACCTCAGTTGGAGACTGGTCAGAACTGAAGAGAAATATACTTATATTGAGAAGATCTGTCTGGCACTGGTCTTCGCAGTTAAAAAGCTCCGACACTATATGTTGTCGCATGAAATCAGCTTGGTATCCAAAGAGGATCCCCTGAAGTACATTATGTCTCAACCGGCCCTCAAAGGCCGCCTGGGCAAATGGGCGGTAATCCTTATGGAGTTTGACATATCCTACGCGCCGCGCAAGGCCGTCAAGGGCCAAGCTATTGCAGACTTCTTCGTTGGGCACCCAGTGCCCGGGGATTGCCCGTTGGAGCCGGAGCTTCCTGAAGATGAAACTTTAGAAGCCGTACAAGTACAGCCCTCCTTATGGCAACTATACTTTGATGGCGCTTCCAGAATTGACACCTCTGCCACCGGGTCAGCCAGGGTCAGAGCAGGAGCAGGCATAGTCCTGAAATCCCCAGAAGGAGAAGTGGTATATACATCTTGTTCCATAAACAAGTAATGCACAAACAATGAAGCAGAATATGAAGCCCTGATAATCGGGTTACAAATTACTCTGTCTATGGGAATTCAGATGCTGGAAGCATTCGGAGACTCCATGCTAGTTATAAAACAGCTGGAAGGAGAGTTTGAGGTGCGAAAGCAAGAGCTCCTCCCCTACCACTAGTTGGCAACTCGCCTGATGTTAAGATTTTACTTCATCAGCATCAAGCACATCAACCAAGGCCGGAACGCTCAGGCGGACGCCCTCGCTAAGCAGGCTAGTTCATTGGCGGTCCCGCCAGACACAAGCCTGAATATAACAGTGATCAACCGCCGACAGGTCCCCAGCATAACAGAGGTTCTGGCCGACAAACAAGAAATGGAAGTAGCAGTCATCGAAGCAGTTCAGCAGCCCGATTGGCGAGAGCATCTCCTATGCTGGTTTCAACACCAGCAACTTCCAAAAGAAAAGGAACAGAGGATGAAGCTCCTAAAGATCAAGGATTCTTACGAGATGAGAAGCGGGACCCTGTTCCGAATTATGGTAGATGCCCGAAGGAAAGTCCTACTCCGTTGCTTGTCCTCAGCAGAGGCAGGACAGGTGATGCAGGAAGTCCATGCAGGATCAACTGGAGCACACCAGGCTGGCCCGAAAATGAAAATTGCGATAAAGAAGCTGGGTTACTATTGGCCCACTATATTTGATGATTGCTGCAAGTTTGCCAAAGCTTGTCATAAATGTCAAGAACATGCTAATGTGGCAAGGAGACCTCCAGTGCCACTGCATCCCACCCTGCCGAGCTGGCCATTTGCTCAGTGGGGCACGGACGTGGTAGGGCCGCTGCCAGCATCTTCATCAGGGTGCAAATACATCTTAGCAGCTACAGACTACTTCTCCAGATGGGCAGAAGCAGTAGCACTAAGAGATGTGACGGGAGAACTAGTTGCAAGATTCTTCCGGCAAAATGTAATATTTCAGTTCGGGATCCCCAGCCGAATCATCTCTGACAATGGCAGTCACTTTAAGAACCAGAAGGTTTATCGGCTGGCCGACAAATACAAAATCGACTGGAGGACATCTTCCCCCTACAACCCTCAGGCCAACGGACTCGCAGAAGCCTTTAACAAGACACTGTGCACGTTGCAGGCAAAGAGTGTCAAGTCTAATAAAAAAGATTGGGAGGAAAGGATGTACGAAGCACTTTGGGCCTATCGTACTGTCTACAAGACCCCGACTGGCTGTTCCCCCTTCTCCCTTGTCTACGGGTCAGAAGCTGTGGTGCCAATCGAGCTTGAGGTTCCTTCATTGCGAGTTGCCATCCAGCACGGACTAGTCAATGGTGAGCAGACCAATACAGAAAGAAGATTGGAAGAGCTCATTGAGCTCGAAGGAAAATGCCTCCGGGCGCAGCAAAATATCCAGCTCTACCAAGCTCGCATGGCCCGTGCTTTTGACAAGCTAGTCAAGGGTCGAGAATTCAAGAAAGGAGACCTGGTAATGGTCAAAAGAAAGGAAGTGATGGCCTCCAACCCCAAAGGGAAGCTGGTCGAAAACTGGGTCGGGCCGTATATTGTCCGCCGAGTATATGAAGGGGGTGCCTACGTCCTGGTAGACCACAAAGGGGTTATCCAGTTCTCTCCCCTCAACGGAAAGCATATTAAGCTGTATCACACAGCGCAGCCAGCATTCCCCGAGTGATGGGTCGAAGCTACCTTCTCCTTGGTTTAGTGGCACTCCGCCCTAACCGAGCTACCTCCTCCTTGGTTTAGTGGCACTCCACCCTAACCGAGCTACTTCTCCCTTGGTTTAATGGCATTCCGCCTTCACCGAGCTACCCTTTCCTTGGTTGATGGCATTCCGCCCTGACCAAGCTACCTTCCCTTGGTCCGGTGGCATTCCGCCCTGATCGAGCTACCTTCTCCTTGGTTTAGTGGCACTCTGCCCTAACCGAGCTACCTTCTCCTTGGTTTAGTGGCACTCCGCCCTAACCGAGCTACCTCCTCCTTGGTTTAGTGGCACTCCGCCCTAACCGAGCTACCTTTCCTTGGTCCGGTGGCATTCCGCCTTAACCGAGCTACCCTTTCCTTCGTTAATGGCATTCCGCCCTGACCAAGCTACCTTCCCTTGGTCTAGTGGCACTCCGCCCTAACCGAGCTACCTTTCCTTGGTTAAATGGCATTCCACCCTAACCAAGCTACCTTCCTTGGTCTGGTGGCATTCCGCCCTGATCGAGCTACCCTTTCCTTGGTTAAATGGCATTCCGCCTTAACCAAGCTACCTTCCTTGGTCCGGTGGCATTCCGCCCTGATCGAGCTACCTTTCCTTGGTTTAGTGGCACTCTGCCCTAATCGAGCTACCCTTCTCCTTGGTTTAGTGGCACTCCGCCCTAACCGAGCTACCCTTCTCCTTGGTTTAGTGGCACTCTGCCCTAACCGAGCTACCTTCTCCTTGGTTTAGTGGCACTCCACCCTAACCGAGCTACCTCCTCCTCGATTTAGTGGCACTCCGCCCTAATCGAGCTACCTTTCCTTGGTCCGGTGGCATTCCGCCTTAACCGAGCTACCCTTTCCTTGGTTAATGGCATTCCGCCCTGACCAAGCTACCTTCCCTTGGTCTAGTGGCACTCCGCCCTAACCGAGCTACCTTTCCTTGGTTAAATGGCATTCCGCCCTAACCAAGCTACCTTCCTTGGTCCGGTGGCATTCCGCCCTGATCGAGCTACCCTTTCCTTGGTTAAATGGCATTCCGCCTTAACCAAGCTACCTTCCTTGGTCCGGTGGCATTCCGCCCTGATCGAGCTACCTTTCCTTGGTTTAGTGGCACTCCGCCCTAACCGAGCTACCCTTCTCCTTGGTTTAGTGGCATTCCGCCCTGATCGAGCTACCTCCCTTGGTTCAATGGCATTCCGTCTTAACCGAGCTACCTTTCCTTGGTTAAATGGCATTCCGCCCTAACCAAGCTACCTTCCTTGGTCCGGTGGCATTCCGCCCTGATCGAGCTACCTTTCCTTGGTTAAATGGCATTCCGCCCTGACCAATCTACCTTCCCTTGGTCCAGTGGCATTCCGCCCTGATCGAGCTACCTCCCCTTGGTTTAATGACATTCCGCCTTAACCGAGCTACCCTTTCCTTGGTTAATGGCATTCCGCCCTGACCAAGCTACCTTCCCTTGGTCCGGTGGCATTCCGCCCAGATCGAGCTACCCTTCCTTGGTTAAATGGCATTCCGCCCTGACCAAGCTACCTTCCCTTGGTTCAGTGGCATTCCGCCCTGATCGAGCTACCTCCCCTTGGTTAATGGCGTCCCGCTGTTGCCATTATCGGCCTTACGCTCGAATCAACAAGGGATCACTCCTTTGCGTTAGCATTCAGCCCTTGCTAGCGAATGAACTATTCTGGCCAGCGCAAGGTCCGATGCTCCGGCCGACAGCCATCTACCGTCAACCAAGGGTCGAATGTCGCACTTCGACCTGCCACCCTATACAAAAAAAAAAAAGAAGAAAGAAAAGAAAATGGGGTTAAAAATAGTGATACCCCATCAGACTTGCTCCCATATCGGGACAAGTGCAAAAAATGGCCATAACCCAGCTGTGGCGAAAACCTGGAAGGGCGTCACAGGCAAAATTGGGTACCCCGCCACGTGAAAACCCGATAGGGCGCGTGGGCAAAAGTAAGAAGGGGCTGGCTTCGGCGAAAACCCGAAAGGCCGCTTGAGTCAGTAAAGTGGTAATTTCCAAATGCCTCTCCTACTCTCCACCCAATAAAACTCCGAAAGGGACAATCATCAAAGTCCCGCCGGAAATCCTTTAACACATCCTTCTCGACCCTCGTCATCATCGGTGAGGTCGGTCAATCTCTACCCTCAACTCGGACCCTACGTCCCTGTTGACAACCCCATCTTTGTTTCGGCAGTGACGTATGTCGACGAACAAACCCTTTTCGACCCTCGTCATCATCGGCGAGATCGGCCGATCTCTACCCTCAACTTGGGCCTTACGTCCCTGTTGACAACCCCATCCTTGTTTCGGCAGTAACGTATGTTGACGAACAAACCCTTTTCGACCCTCATCATCCTCGACGAGATCGGTCGATCTCTACCCTCAACTTGGGCCTTACGTCCCTGTTGACAAACCCATGCCGACGAACAAAACCTTTTTTGACCATCGCCATCATCGGCGAGATCGTTCGGTCTTTACCCCTAACTCGGATCCTACATCCTTGTTAATAGACCATACCCCTTTGCTTCGACATCTAACCAGTGTCGACGAATCGAAATAGGATTCGATCCTTGTCATCATTGACAAGGCCAGTCAATATTTTTGCGGTCCAGTTTTCCCGCATCCCGAATCAAAAAAAAGAAAGAAAGAAAAATGGGGTTAAAAATAGAGATACCCCACCAGACTTGCTCCTATGATCAGGACAAGTGTAAAAATGGCTATAACCCAGCCGTGACGAAAACCCGAAAGGGCGTCGCGGGCAAAATCGGGTACCCCGCCGCGTGAAAACCCGAAAGGGCGCGCGGGCAAAAGTAAGAGGGGGCTGGCTTCGGCGAAAACCCGAAAGGGCGCTTAGGTCAGTAATCTGAATAAAAATGAATGATGAATAGTGATGAACCATCGCCGTCCAAAAGGCCATTTTCGAGGTCGGGGCGAGGGTCTTCATCCGATATCCCACTTATACACATCCAGTGTCTACCTTTTCGACCCTTGTCACCATCGGCAAGATCGGTCACTACCCTATCCGGTTTTTGTCACCATCGACAATACCGTCTACCTTTTCGACCCTTGTCACCATCGGCAAGATCGGTCGCAACCCTATTTGGTTTTTGTCACCATCGGCAATACCGTCTACCTTTTCGACCCTTGTCACCATCGGCAAGATCGGTCGCTACCCCTTCCGGCTCTTGTCACCATCGACAAGACCATCTACCTTTTTCGACCCTTGTCATCATCGGTAACATTGGTCGCTACCCCTTTCGGTTCTTGTCACCATCGACAAGACCATCTACCTTTTTCGACCCTTGTCATCATCGGCAAGATCGGTCGCTACCCTATCCGGTTTTTGTCACCATCGGCAGTACCGTCTACCTTTTTCGACCCTTGCCACCATCGACAAGACCGGTCGCTACCCCTCTCAGTTTTTGTCACCATCGACAATACCGTCTACCTTTTCGACCCTTGTCACCATCGGCAAGATCGGTCGCTACCCCTTCCGGTTCTTGTCACCATCGGCAATACCGTCTACCTTTTTCGACCTTTGCCACCATCGACAAGACCGGTCGCTACCCCTCTCAGTTTTTGTCACCATCTGCAAAACCGTCTACCTTTTCGACCCTTGCCACCATCGGCAAGATCGGTCGCTACCCTTACCCGGTTTTTGTCACCATCGGCAATACCGTCTACCTTTTGGACCCTTGTCACCATCGGTAAGACCGGTCGCTACCCCTCTCGGTTTTTGTCACCATCGGCAAAACCGTCTACCTTTTCGACCCTTGTCACCATCGGCAAGATCGGTCGCTACCCTTCCGATTTTTATCACCATCGGTAATACCGTCTACCTTTTCGACCCTTGTCACCATCGGCAAGATCGGTCGCTACCCTTCCGGTTTTTGTCACCATCGGCAATACCGTCTACCTTTTCGACCCTTGTCACCATCGGCAAGATCGGTCGCTACCTTATCCGGTTCTTGTCACCATCGACAAGACCATCTACCTTTTTCGACCCTTGTCATCATCGGCAAGATCGGTCGCTACCTTATCCGATTCTTGTCACCATCGGAAAGACCGTCTACCCCTTTTCGACCCTTGTCACCATTGACAAGATCGGTCGACTACTCTCTAACCTGGGCCCTCCGCCCTCGCTGACCAACAAAATGTCATGGCATCGACATTTGACCCGTGTCAAGGGTCATAACACACCTCTCATCACCAGCGGCAAGATTCGTTAGGTGCATCTGCCTGCGCTACCTATGGTCCGCCCTGGCAAGGGCCCTGCTCTGGGATCGCCTGCGTCGCGGTGGAGCGAACACCTCACCCCTTCCCTGGAGGCGTGAGCGCTCTCCTGCGCCATCAGCAAGTATCCCTAGGTTCGGGTGACCATCCAGAATAAAGAAAAGAAAGAAGGAAAAGAAGTCGCGATTCAGGCGACGAAAAGAAATATTTCCATTTAATGAGAATGGGTGGAACACATTTTTGCCCGGGGCATCCCCCGGGTGTACATGAGCTCCGAAGACAAAAAGGAGCATTACAAAAAAAAGGGAAAAAAAGAAAGAAAGGAAAAAGCAAGGTCACGGCAGAGGGCGCCGGAAGATATCTGCCAAGTCTAAAAGGCCCAGCGAAGGGTATCGTGTCAACTCCTGCAAACGGGCCTCGGTGGCTGTCAGCTGAGATAACCTCTCGTCTAGTGAGGCAAGTTGTCCTTCAGCCAGGTCAGCCTCTTCCGTTGTCTGGACCTCTAGGCGCTCACCTTCCTGCAGCTCGGCTTCGACCTTAGCAAGTTCCGAGCGCAACTCGTCCATCCGCGCCGTGAGGAGCATCCGACATTCCGAGATATTGCTGGAAACATTTCTCAGCTGTCCCACGGTCATCCTCAATGAACTGACGGCGGTGCGGCAATCTGCCCTCTCCAGCTTCGCGGCAGTCAGCTGATCAGAAACCTCTCGACTGAGGAACTCCCGCCTGTTGGCATGTTTTAACAACATCACAACCCGCGGGGTCCAATCATCCATTGGGCAGCCGAATGCTAAAAGCGATCGGGAGGGATGATCTATCATGCTTCTCAGCTACAGATAAGTCAGGTCCGGAGAAGCTAACATAGCCCGCTGGAGGTTATCCAAAGACTGCCACACAATGTCTCCAGAAAATTGTAGGCCCAGTGGCGAAGTCTCGGGGAGCTGAAAGTCTACCCTGCTATCTACCTCGGCCCAGATGTCGTCGGCCACCCCGAGGGACGTCGACGGCATAGTCTGTACGACGCCCACATCCAGCCCGACTATTGCGGCTACATCAACTGAAGGAACCTCCATGATGGCAACTTCCTTGCCCGCCCGTTGCGGTGAGGCTACAACAGCCGTGTCGGCAACGGAAGGCGCTTGCTCTTCCTGAGCAGTCTCACCGATCGCTGAGGCAGGAGAGCCCTCTATGATCGACAGAGCTTTAATGATATCGGCCTCGCCTACAATAATTTCTCCTGCCTCACCGGATTAACATCCGAAGCCAGGGTTAAGTGCCGTTCGAACTTCCGTCACCAAAAGGAGCTCATCCGTAGGCATTGCCGCGTTCCTGCCTCACTTGCACCGCCTACGTCTGGGGGGCATTTGTTGGCACTCAAAATATGATCTTTTGGCGACCAAGCTGCAAAGACGAATGATACGGCCCACTGAATCACAGAAGTCGATGAAGACTAGCTTACTAAAGGCTCTTCGAGCTGCCAGAGCCTCGAGTCGCCTTGAAATGAGCACCAGGGGACTTCACCTCAGGAGAGTCAGAATGAACCCACAACCAACCGGCAGCGCGATCAAGCCTGCCCAATGATCCGGCATCAACCTCGTCATGCCGCTACCCCACATCCGTCGCCCGACCAAGGACGACGGTCTACCTTACGGCTCTCCTAAAGAGGAAGAATGTCCTCGGCCATCCGCAACAAGGGGCCGGAGGTTCTGTCAGCAGAAGACCCCGATTACCTGACACGGGTTCGGCTTCTCACCATAGTGGGCCCGTTAGTGGCCGATTGAGCGCCATTCAAGGCAGAATTACCTAGGATGCAACACCATCTTGCAAAGAAGCTTTGAGCACGAGTCCGTCTGAGCCAGAAGCACAAATCACAGTGCCGAAGGCTGTATCAGCAGGACACCCGTGTGCTCGGACCAGACACACACGAAGTTTTGATTAAGGCCGTTCGTCGTATCAAGAGCTTCGTCAACACCCCGTCAAAGCCCTCCGATGGCCAAGGCTAGACGAACAGTCAACGGGAGCTTTCGGAATCATCTCCGGGCCCACCGGATCGGACACGCCAAGTGAACAAGTTAAAACGGCGCCGTCAAACCAGCGCGCCAAGAACAATAGGGGATGTGTTCCCCAGCACCATCAACCCGGCGCACAAAAGCCAACCGGGGCTTCTTCCCGGCGCCACCAAATCTGGCGCGCCCCTTCCCGGGGCGCCGGATTAACAAAGGCTATATATATATAGCCTGCCTTTGGCCAAAGAGAAAGGGGGGATGTGTTCCCCGGCGCCGTCAATCCGGCGCGCTAAATCCACCGGGGTGTGTCCCGGCGCCATCAAAAATGGCGCGCCCTCTTCCTGGGGCGCCAATATAACCAAAAGGCTATATATAGCCTGCCTTCGGCCAAGAAGAGGAAAAAGAAGAGGAAAAAGGGGGGACCCGAAGAAAGAAGAGAAAAAAAAGAAAAGAGAGAAAAGAAGGAAGAAGAGAAAAAAAGGGGGAGATAGCCAGAAGAAAATAGAAAGGATCTGAGGTCCGCCAATCAGAGCTTCGGAGGGGAGGGTTTCTAGAGGAGAAGGTTTTCTCCAAGGGTTCTCAGGCCGCGACCGCCGTTCTCTGTTCTGTTCGATCCTCCGGCGTCGGAGAAGAAGAAGAGCCTCTCTCTCTCTGTCTACTTAGGTGGGTCTCCGTGTTCCTCCCGGTGGAGCCTCCCCCTATTCTTCCTGGGTTTTCTTCCCTGATACAATGTAAGTGAGGGAGGGGAGGGGCGATGATACGAGCCTGACCTCCCCTTCCCTCACCCTTTTCTTTTCTCCCGTCTGTTCCCCTTTTCATTTTCTACTATTGCAATGTAAGTGAGGGAGAGGGGGAGGGGCGATGATACGAGCCTTTCTTCCCCTTTCTTCTCTGACCATCATCTCTGCTTCCTCTGCTTCATCTGTAATCGTGTTCTTCACCATTGTAAACGGCGTCCGAGCGATAGCCTGGCGCCGGAATGCATATTCTCTACCTATCTATCTGTATCGTTCATATGAATGAATGGAATGTGAGTCTCTGGTCGATGCCACGTCTCTCTTTCTTCCCTGTTGCCTCCCCTTATTCCTTATAGCCGGTGAAACGGCGCCGTGCGATGATGCCGGCGCCGTGGAGGATGAATGCAGAGCACCGTGGGTTTTCTGTTTGAATGATTTCCTTTCCGTCCTGTTTCCCTCGGCGCTATATGCCCTACTACGGTAGGGGCTACATCAATTTCCCCTCCCCGGGGTTTTCTTTTATTCCGACGCGATGATCGAGTTCCGCATTGCACGTGCTGCAAGCCTCGTGGTCGGAGACACACTCGTGTGTGTGCATCTCTGTCCACTCCTGCTTAAGGGTTAAACCCTCTACCTTCCCTATGCCTTCCTCATAGGCCAGAGGGAAAGAGAGGATCGCCTCTGTGCCGAGCCCTCGATGGCTATTTCACAGGCATAATATACATGCCCCTTTTCCAGGTCTGCATGCTAAACAGATAATGTATAAGGATCCACTCGTTTAGCCCGCCGATTTCATGTTTCTAACATAAGCTTAACAGCTCGTTTGTCCACTTGCCGTCGAACGGCGTCGTGCATCGCTTCTGCATCTCAGGGAGTCTGCTCTGTAGCATCACTCCGATGTCCGGGGAGGGGAACATTCCTCTAATTTTCCATGTCGGTCATCCGGTTGATAGGGGCTTATCTATCGATGATGAGTGTCCCTGTGGACCATTGGATGTACAGCAATGGGGCTAAGCCCTACAGTTTAAAATCCACAGTCCTTAATGGACTTCGTGGTGGCCGTGGGTCGCGTTCCCCTTGTAGGCTAGCCCTCGGGGATTCCTTCCCTATATCGGCCGATCGGATCCTAGTGTTGGGATGACTCGGGTAGCGTGCCCCTCGTAGGCTAGCCCTCGGGGTCTTCCTATCCGTTTGGGTCTTCCGGCCGCCGTTGCGCCACCCAACTTTTAGGGGTTTACTCCGCCACGTGAGTACTCCCCGCGTCTCCCCGATAATCCTTTGGGATGGGGAGATGCTGCCGAAATTCTGGCTCGAACGAGTTTAAACTCGGAACAATCGCAGCGCTCGAGTCCGGACCTCGCGCGAGCCCACGATTTGACCTTTGGATGACTCGGGACCGATCCGATGAATAATCAACTCGATGAATTCTCAAAATCCTCCAAAACCCTTTTAATAAATCCATGAATAAACTAACGAAGCTCCTGTTTCCACGAAATCGGGTTAAATCGGCGCGTTCATGCGCGATAACACCTTAAAACGGCGCGCCCTTCGCGGCGCGTCATTTCCGGCGCGCCCTTACCGGCGCGCCCTAGCCAGCCGCGCCGTTTTAACAGGGTTTTCCCTTTACCTACGGTTCTGGCGCCGTTTTAAGCCTTTTACCTACGTTTCAGGGCGCCGTTTCAAGCGTTTTAGCCCCTTTCTTCGCATGCACTGCACCAGTTTCGTTCCGAATCGTGTCGTCGCGTCATTCCAACCCTTTTCCCACTGATGGGATGATTTCCTATGCTAATCATAGAAGGACGCAAGCTCCTCGACCAAATAAACTGAATAAAATTAGCATGTTCAAGCTTGAATCGATATGTCTCGAATCTTGCCGTCACGTCTTGGTCCGAGAATTCATGTCACATTAATGCATGCCCAAATGTGTGCATCCTTGGTATATCAAATAACATTGCCAGAAGGTCAGGTTACGCCTGATCGGAGGTCTTGTTACGCGTGAAGGTGGTCTCCGGGCCTAAGTCCTCCGCCCTGTGCCAGGGGTCACCCTAACAAATCATGTGTAGTCAATCGTATCATCCTGCATGATCACTTGCATGCTCTGTATCCTTTATTTTGGCTTTGACAGCCCGATATCTCGGCAATTAATCAAAGGTGTTCCCTCCTCGTGGGGGATGTAATTAACGCCATAACCTTTATGGTATGGCGGACTGCTGGTCCCGACCGAACCTCACATTCGCCCGACATGGGTCAGAATGAGCGCACAATAAAATCGTCACTCATGTGACTGGCACGCCCGCGCCGTCAATCAGTCAGTTGATTACCAGTTAGTCGATTGGTTGATCGATACGCGAACGAAAGGAAAAGCACGCTAAACAGTTGCGTTGACGCATGGAGCTGCAGCGTCTGAACTTAGATGGCTTCAGCCCTCTCACGTTTCGTGTGGAGTGCGTTGACGCATTGTGCAACTGCGTCCACCCTCTGGTCACCTTGTCGATCCATCAACCTGCTGCGTCGATGCCACTTGATGATTGCGTTGACGCACCAGAGTAATCCACAAGCTTCTTTCTTGATTGTTTGAACTACTGCGTTCACGCCACTTGATCAAGGCGTTGACGCATTGGTGTGTTCCAGTGACCAAACATCTTGTCCTTTTTAGTCCCTGTTAGGCAGATGAAACGAAGTCATCAGTTTAAGTCTAAACCCTGTACAGTCTCTGAAGAATGCAAAGCATTGTATAGACTCAGTGAACTTAAAGACTTAGAATCAAAGAGGCGTTGTGTAGACTTTGAACCAGTGTACAGACTTGTTGAGGCACAAGCAGTGTACAGACTTCGAAGTTCCACTGTGGATGTACAGACTTGAAGATCCACTGTGGGTGTATAGACATGACCTAACAGTCCAGTGTATAGACTTGAATAGCTGAGGCCAGTGTACAGACTTCAAATTCGAAGACAGCCGCTGTATAGACTTTGAAGACAGAAACCAGTGTATAGACTTCACCAGTGAACGGCTGTACAGACTTGATGTAAACTTGAATGAACACGATGTACAGACTTTATGAAATGCAAACGGCTGAACAGACTTGAATGAGTATAGAGTGTATAGACTTGAAAGTCTGAAGGCGATGTGCATACTTGCTGAGTTGACGCTGCAGCCCAATGAGTTGACGCTGCAACGTATATACTTTACGTTCAACTGATGATGTATAGACTTAATCAAATGAAGAACCTGAACTGAAGAGTCGACGCATCAGCTCAAGGAGTTGACGCAGTGGTGTGAGAACAGAGACAAGTATGACTAAGGGTCGACGCATCAGCACACTGAGTTGACGCACTGGTGTGGAGACTGTGCAGACAGAGTGTAGACAGAATTAAAGTAGAGCATGTTATCTGACAGCCATATGAACTCCATTCACTTACATGATAAAACATGAATTTATCGAGCATATAAAAGACACAGCTAGATGACTCACAGTGAATAACTCACTTCAAAGACCAATCATCAAAACCATCATCAAAACCACAGGGGCACAACACTGACCTGATACTTTAAAAGGCACCTCGATGATATAGAGTACAACTTAGCTATATTTGAGGGTGTTACAATCTACCCCTCTTATATAGGCGACATCCTCATCGCTGGGCACATATAGCATGCAATCAAACCCCTAGGCAGGTAGGATTTTAGAGGTGGCCCCTACAGGCTCAAGAGGTGGCTCTCACTATGTAGCACTTTGTCTAATTGAGGGTTCAAGAGGTGGCTCCCATAGCATAGCACTTTACCCTGCATGACACTTAGTTCCTACACTTCCGGCTGGGGTATGACTCTGATACTATTCTGTCACGTCTCGTACTCTATACCGTCGAGGTATTATCCGCTTTGGCTAAGCGGCCTCACGGTGTTGTGCCTTTCTAAAAGTGATCGGCTCCAGAATGGAGGACTTCTCGGGAGGTCACTGATCCCAGTATTACTCCCCATTAAGCACGCTTAACTTCGGAGTTCTTTTCAAGAACTGAGCCGATACTTCAAAAGATGCCTCGACAGTATAGAGTACATGGCGTGACAGAAGATGAAGGCTAAGAGGTTTTTGAACGGTTTGAGAGTCGAGTATATTTTGCAGTTAGCGCCCTTAGAAATTCAGATGTATGCCGAGATGGTGAAGAAGGCCCAAGTGTTGGAAGATGCTTTTGATATGACAGAATGGATCTCTAGAAGGCTCGCCAAGAAGGGAGGAGTAAGTGGTTTCGATGATAATGTGCCTACCAATGGGAAGAAGAGACCGAATGGTGGTAATGGGGCTCATAAAGACAAGAAGGGTAAGAAGGGAGAGTAGCAGATCGTCCCTGTTAAGGAGAAGTGTGAGCATTGTGATAAAGGTGGGCATCGGTCGGAGGATTGTTGGAGGAACCAAGGGAAGTGTATCCGTTGTGGAAGTGGAGACCATAGAATTTCTCGTTGTCCCCTAATGAAGGAGCAGGCGCCGCGAGTGTTGGTTTTAACGTGCCCCTTCTTTTGCAAGATGGGCTATGATGCCAACTATGAGCAGGTAATGAGCCAAGTAATGAAATCAATCAACCTATGAACATGCGAATCATGAACCTAGGCAACCAAAATAAGCTCTAACATGGGCATGCTATCTCAATCAAAACTAAACTAAGTAAGGAAAGAAAAACACACGCCGGAGCGTGGAATAAGGAATAAGGAATAAGGAAAAAACACACCATAGAGGTGAAACAAGCAAAAGTAAAGAAGCGATATGACGAAAGAGAAAAGCTAATGCCCAGACTGAGGAAAGATGTGATCGCCACCAAGGTAAAAATAAGCCAAAGACCTGATAAATACCTTGGAATAGGAGGATGATGCACCCGCCCACGGGAGAGAAACAATCAGGAAACTGCAGCTCCGTCAGATGTGACGGTCGAAGGATGGTGCGTCACAGAACTGTGACGGTCCCACGATAGACCGCTACAACACTCTAACGCGCCTGTGATAGACCGTCAGAGCTTCTGCAGAATAAGATTGGGAATCTTTTGATCTCCAAGCTTTCCAACCGGCCAGAGAGCTTGGGCCTCGCGCTAAGAAATCTGTGAACCTGCAAGAGAGTGTAGAACACAAGAAAAATAACCCAGATTAGCCCTTTCACAAAGTAGTATCAATAATCCAAAGAACTTATGAACATGCAAAAGGAGAGGGAAATATCGGGGAGATTGGTTTTTTAACCCCTCTGAGCATTTTAAAAGATGGGAGGATGTTTTAAATGAATGCAGCAAGTGCAAGAACGTAGGAGATGGAGAGGGACAATGCTATGATTGCTTAGAAGAGGGAAAAGCACTAAGAACAATGACTTGACTGAATTAAACCCTTGAAACCGATACTCCCTGGACTTTGGAAGTAGATGGACGTGGGAAGTAGCTCTCCTTGATTGGTTCTAGCTCCAGGATGCGGCAGCACTTTGACGCAAACTCCAGATTTCTCCCCCTCTGGGCGTGAAGTCAATGGTTCTATTTATAGGCCCTCAAAGTCTAGGTTCGGGTTGAGGATAATCCAGCTAGAAAAGATGACATTTCTTAGCAAACTCTTGAAGATAATAATCCCAAGAGTCCATAGAATCGAACGGAAACTTCTTAGGATGAGTATTGAGAGAGAAATCAAGGAAACAAACTCTCAAGTCGGCCACAGAGTAGCAGAGAAAAGACCAGGTTTGGCAGGACTCTCTGTAGGATGTAACGGCTGCTCGATAGACCGCCACACTGATGTAACGCTCCAGGAAGAGACCGTCACACAACCTTATCCCTTAAGAAGATAAGATCAACGGGGGAAGTTTTCAAACGTTGGACTCTAGATGAATGTAACAGTCAAGTGTAGATGCGTTACAACAAGGTAACGGTCGCACGATAGACCGTCACACTCAACGGGCAGGCAAAAGATAAGCTTTGGAAAGAAGCCTTAAGCTTAAGGACTCTGCAAGATGTAACACACAAGAGAAGATGCGTTAGAGTACTGTAACGCCCCATCAAAGGACCGTTAGAGACAATAGAGTTCAAATGAAAATGAGAGCTTGCTAAGTTTCGTCCAGCAAAAAGGGATAAGGAACCAGACTCAACCCAGGAGACATGACTCAAGAAATGAACCTCAAATTGACCAAGAAAGCTCAACAAAGGTGAACAACTCGGAGCATCATATAGAGTGAATAAGGAGATGACCCAACTTATTAGTCATAAAACGGGTGTCAACAGATGCCCCTCCTTAACGTCCTCTTTGCAGGGGAGCGAGCGGAGGTGAAGCGAAAGTGAAATGGAACATGGAGATGAAGCGGAGATGAAGCGAAGCAGACTGAAAAGTGGGCGTTAAGGTAAACGACACCTGTTCTCAACCAACAAGCGACAAGAATCTTCCGGAAAGCTTCGAACTAATCACAAGGAAAGGCAACCAAAAGACGCATGTCTGGAGGAACTAACAACTAAGGAAAGGGAAACACGGCTAGCCGTCGGAGCAACGGAAAGGAAAGAGACGATCAACTAACTCCAGACAGGAATCTTCAGCCAACCAAATCAAGCGAGCAAATCGAAGGAAACCTTCCAACTTAGAGTGGAATGACTCTCCTCATTTAGGATTAAGAACACAACTATTCACCATCACTGAGACATCTGGTCAAACGAAGACTCATAAATGCTCAAAAATGCGTATAATGCATGCTGGGCTAAAATAAAGAAATCATTAAAATAAATGAAAAGAAAGATAAAATAACAAGATACTCGAGAATAGTATTGTTAGACCGGAGAAACCAGGGTCAGGACACTATCTGCAACCACAGCGTGCAAGATAGAACTATCGTCCCCAAACTTTTCCAACCTAACGGCCTATCCATCGATTAAACATGTGCACTTAGATCATCATCATTTTTGTTTAAGGGGAACATCAAATCTCAGAACACATGAATGACCAGCCGGTTCTTGAGATAGTATATCATAGATAATATATAGTAATGCATTAAGGGATAAGGAATCGAGATACAATACCCGACTTATCTGCCTGGTGAACGGCAAAGCATGATGACTTAAGGGCATGAGCTTCAACAAAAGAGGTTAGCCATCAACAATAAGCATGAATTCCATTGATAAGACAAGGCATGACCATTCAATGAGCATCAAAGCAAGATACTTAAACAATCATGAAAATTCTGATAAATATAGTATCATTATTCATCAAATACTTTGAAGCATGTAACGGTCTGAGAAGGGTGCGTTAGAACACTCTGACGGATCAGCCTTGGGCCATTAGAGTATGGCGGTTCACATTCTTCAAGACATCATTTCAAATGACCTAACGGTCCATAGAGGATGCGTCAGAGACATGTGACGATCTTACGATAGACCGTTACATTTCCTGAGCGTTCAAAAAAAAAAAAAAACAAAACCGAACAGTCATTCGTTCCATTCAACACTCAATCGCCCATAACACCAAAACGCACAAAACCACCGAGCAAACCCTCCCACCGGTGAAGATGACCGGTGACGAGCTCTCCCAGCCACCCATGGCAAGGGAAAAAGGGAAGAAGGTGAAGGCAATCAGGCGCCTCCGACGCCAGATAGAACGAGAAGAAAACCCACCGACGGCAAGCCCTCCGACGGCAACGGTAGAAGCAACGGTGGAGGAGGACCCTCCCACAGTCGAGGAAGCCGTAAAGGAAGTCGCTGGTGAAGGAGAGGAAGCCATAGCCCCAGAGAAGAAGAGGAAAAGAGGGCAAGACCATGAGGTAGGCCGCCCGCCCTAAAATTTCAAATTTTAATTTTTATGTTCATGTATGCATGAATGGGGGGTAGAAATGGGTCTGAGAACCCTTTAGGAACGATTGTAGGCCATTTGGCCATTTTGGGAAGCCAAGGGAATCAAAGGGGACAACGCCCCTTTGTAGGGAACGTGACGGTCGTTGCAGCGACCGTCACAGCTCTGACGCACCACCCCTGGTGCGTTAGAGTACTGTGACGCACCACCACAGGGCCGTCAGAGTAACCAGAGGTAGAAACAATTTTTTGGGATTTTCAATTATTCAATTTTTTTTGTTTTTCATTATATTAATGCAATGCAATGAATTTATGATGCAAATGACTGACTTATGCTCTATATGTGCAGGGGAAAAGAAGAACGAGGATCTCTTGGCTGTAGATCCAGGCAGTGTATCAGGCATTGCCCGAGTTCCAGAGAGAGAGATTGGCTGCAATGGGCTTCGCCGAAGTGTTGAGCATTGAGGTGACACGGATGGACACTCCACTCTGTATGCGCTCCATGAGAGATAGGATCTGATCAGCTGAGCTTTCATCTTCCCCTGGGGTCACATGATCCCAACATTGGAAGATATGGCCAGGATCGCCGGATTAAGAGTGCACGGAGCAGTGGTGACTGGGTGGACATACGGCGACTATAGAGAGCTAGCCCAGGAGCTGCTAGGGCTGGACTTGATCAGGCCGGGGCGTACATCGTCCCAGCTTTTGAGATCAAGATTGTAGGATAGCCTGGGATTGAGAGGAGCAACGATAGCAGTTGGCGAGCTACCCGAGCAGTATCTAGACAGGGTGATCGAGCAAGTACGCCCACGAGTGGCGGCGGAGGCTGGACAGGAAAGAGACCGAGTCCTGAGATGATTCCTGATGCTGTTGTTTGGGAAACTGCTCTTTCCAACTCGAGCTGATGTGATCAGTTGCAGACTGCTGCCTTTACTGGAAGATCTGGGCAGAGTGGGGAAGTACGCATGGGGAGCGGCAGTGCTTGCCTTCCTCTTCGAGTCACTCAGCACCACAGACCGACGGATGATGCTGGGCGGCTTCTCGCCCTTCCTACAGGTAAACTTAACTTAAATGCCTTCTTATATGATTATGCAAATCAATTCATGAATGATATGTTGACACTCGACTTCTAAATGCAGATTTGGAGCTTCGTCTACCTCCCGGGGATTGGGCGAGGTACACAGCTACATCCTGAGTGGACCCCGATCGCGAGGCGATGGGTAGTCGTGAGGGACACGGGGTCGTTCAGTAGGCTGACCTGGGCGATCCAGGATGATCTAGACACATTCCCGCATACGGCGGTAAGCTCCGAACTTAAAATGCTTCTACATGCCTCTAAATCCTTCTAAATGAACTGATATGACTTTCAGGTGAGATGGACCCCATACCGAGACTAGGGCCATGAGGGACAACCATGGGTCAAGGCATCCTGGCGTACAGCGGGCGAGATGTATGACTGTACTGCATCAACGTCATCGAGCCCTTGCACTACCGACTGATCCTGCGGACTAGGGGATTACATCAGCCAGAGGTGACGTTCTCGCGCAGAACTGACGAGCATCCGGGCAAGTCTTCCAAGGGCATCAGCGGCAATGTGGATTGGTGCGCCCAAAAGGCCAAGTATGTGCATGATTGAACAAGAGAGGCCGTGTGGTGAAGGATCGGGCAGAAAGTGATGAGGCTTACCTCAAAGCTTACTCGCAGCGGTACGGGGACCAGGTGTTCAGAGGCACCCGATGACCGGTATGAAATTCTAAACTTAACCTATGTCTATTCTAAATTAATGCTATATGCTTCTAACTCATGCTTTCTAAATGCAGCTAGACCCTCAGGGACGCATAGCCGAGCTCGAGGGACTTCTTCACGCCACCATCCAGCAGCTGGACGAGTACCGGACTGCTTTGGAGCTCCTGGTGAGATTCTACACTTAAGACTTAAATGCTTATGATGCGAATATGACTAACTTTGACTTCTAAATGCAGAGGGCCGAGGGAGCCCAAAGAGCGGGACCAGATGCTTCATCTTCATCGTCACAGCCTGTCGGGGGCAGAGCAGAACGAGATGCGGAGTTCACTCGAGCGGTTGCTCGGGCCGAGGAGGCGGAGGCCACCCTCGCGGAGCGGTTAAAACACTAAACCCTTATGCTTCTTTTTAAGACTTAAATGCCTAATGCTTATGCAAACACCGAAATGCTTAATGGATTGACAATGCAAAAATGCAAAATGCAGGCGAGGGTGCTGACTGCAGCGGTAGCCGAGGCTGCCCATCTCCGGGCGGAGGTGGCCAGATTGAGCGCAGGAGAGGCCCGCCGGCGTGCGGATGATGAGGAGGTGGAGAGACTTAGAGCTGACGCTGCGCGTTTGAGGAGCGAGCGAGATCAGTTTCGAGTGCAGACCATCGAGATGAAGAGCGTGATTGCGGGCATGAAAGAGGCCCTTTGACTTTTAAGGAAGAAGTCAGGGACTAGCAGTAGGAGCTAGAGCATTGCTCCCAGTAGTGGATTCCGAGACTACTTCACCGGCTCCTCCGGCCATCGGAGGAACGAGGAGGCAGACCGGAGATGACATCGGGGGGAAGAGAGCAGCGTCCAGGAGCCACCAGCAAAGCGACATGAGGGCACTAGCGACAGTGACGGCCTGGAAGATAGACCGGCCGAGTGACTGTATTTTCTTTTTCTTCTTATTCCCATTACTTGTACATGACTCATGTGAAAATGAAATGAATGCAAATCTTTTTTTATGTTTTGTTTTGTTATGTGGATGAATGAACGAATGTGATATCAATGTGTGAATGAATGGATGAAAGTAAATGTGTGGACGGGAGCGTAAATGAATGAACAGGGGCAAAGTGTAGGACCGGCAGGTCAGACCAGAAGAAAAAGGAGAGAACAAAAATCTGCAGCAGAAGGTGTGATGGTCTAGAGGGGGAGCGTCAGACTAACGTAACACATCAGGACCAGGCCGTCAGAGATGATAGAGGGTGGACTGAAAACTGTGTAGCAGGAAATGTGACGGTCCACTGATGGAGCGTCAGAGATAAGTAACGGTCCATGATGAGACCTTCAGATATGATAGAATGATATTGGGCTAAATGTGTAGCAAAAAATGTGACGGCCCAGGATTGGAGCGTCAGAGAAGGTAACGGTCATAGATGAGATCGTCAGACATGACAGAGCTTGATTGAACTGAATGTTGCGTAGCAGGAAATGTGACGGCCCAGACATGGAGCGTCAGGGGAGTGTGACGGTCGTACGATAGACCGCCAGAGAACAAAGTGCACTCCGAGACCGATTGTGCCGTGAGAGCCCAAACTCGAAGCAAGGTCATCTTAATCCATACTAGAACTCTCCTAGGCTTAGGATAAGGCCTTCTAACCCAATTCTGATCAAAATCAAGCCTTTAAAAGATAGAACTAAGCCCCAAAAATCGTAGCTTTCACCAATTCTCTGCTACAAGGGCAGAAAACCTCCATAAAAGGGCAAGGAACACCATGAAGAGAAGCTTCGAAGTGATAAGCATGGAAGAGAGGGTCTACACCGACCCTAAAGCAGCCAAGAAGGAGCATGGGGAGCTGCAACGGTTGACGTCAATCCCCAAGCATCTGAGCTCAAGTGCCTAAAGGGTGGTAAGTTCCAATTTATCCTCAAAAGGTCATAACTTGCTGCACTTTTATGCTTTTTATGATTCTTCCTTCTTCTTCTTCCTAGCCTTTGCCTGGTCCAAGGTGTTACTCCAACATAAAGTGGGTGGCTCCCATGGTCAAAGAACTCCCTTTAGAAGTAACTTCAATTCTTAGGGCATGGCACCTCCAACCTTTTCTAGTTTTGGCTAAGAACTTCCAGAAATTGTCTTTAGATTGGTCAAGAATTTCAGTCCTTATAGAATTATGGCATCCTCAAACACATACCTTCGTTTTCCCTTCCTTTGAAGCTATAGTCCTATTGGAGGAGGTAGAGACCTACCTAGCCCTTGCTAAGACTAAAGTGGGGGATAAAGATCTAGTGTGCCATACGGTCGAACCTATTGACCCATCCTTGATCCTAAGTGATTTCATACACAACCCACAGGACGTGAGGACCATGATCAGCCCAAACCACATTCACTTGATACCCATGGCTCAATGGATAGTCTCTCATTGTAAGAACAAGTGGGAGAGATACGAAGCCATTTCCAAGGCTGTGTCGGTTTGCCTATGCGGAGTCTTCCTCTTCACTACCACCGACCACCTCTTAGATATCCAAAACCTTAGCATCATCAGCGGGTTGTGGCGGGGTTTGTCGATATCTCAAGCAATCCTTTCATACCTTTACGAGGGACTTAGTTCTGCTTGCTTAGGAGAACCTTTGTTCGGCTCTATGATACTTCTCGAGTGTTGGATGGGTGTAAGAATTAAGTTCCAACCCAAGGAGAACATAACTTCAACCAGCCAGATCTTTGGGAGCCACCCTCTGTTCTTTATAGGAGGTGCCTTTGATTTTCTTCACAGGTTGAATGCAAGACAACGGACAAGAAAACACAGGATAAATGGCGCCTCTTTCTCAACACTTTGCCAATAGAGAAGTTCATGATGCGTCCAAGAGCCTTGCGGAGCACCTTGCTTAGGGTACCACGGCGACCAGGCCTTGATCTACAACTAGTGGGGAATACTACCATGGCGATCTATAACCCGCACCGGTGCCATCTTCAAATTGGGCTACCCCGAACCGAAGTTCCTGCACTATCACACAACCCTCCCCTTCTAGCTAGGAAGATGGGGATCGAGGAGGATGAAAGAGCGATCCGGAACGCACTGACCGTGTGGGAGATTAGCAAAGTGCGCCCGTGGCAAGAGGAAGTGGAAGAAGACGACGAGGGACGCCGTAGCTATGTGATGGAATTGCGCAAGATTCGCCCCCTTGCGGATAGAAAATTGAATGTAGCTTGAGAAATGATAATTGGAGCTTTTCAGTCAATTTTTATGTTATATTAAACTCAATCAAATGACATGGGAAGGTTCTGATTGAATGGGCATGAGTTCGTTGCTTGATCTGGCCTGAACATCCTTGAAAACAGAGCTTCTGGAGAGTGTAACGGTCCTTCTTAGTACCGTCACAAGAGTCTGACAGTCTCACGATGAGCCGTCAGAGGGGATGAGCTAAGAGTTCTGCCCTCAGGAAAATGTAACGGTCTAAGGTGGACCGTTAGAGCTAGGTGACGGTCTAATGCAGACGCGTCAGAGAGTGTGCTGATAGATAATGAGTGCCAACCTTATGGAACATGTAACGGCCTGATGATGCACCGTCACAGATATGTGACGGTCTAATGATGATGCGTTATAGACCTGAACCTGGAAATTTGTGATTTTGCAGTCCCAGGCTTGAACCTGCGTTCTGCACACACTTAGACGAGAAACAAGTCAGATCCGTTCTTAGACTCAACCCCTTGCCTCAAAGTAAGTTAGAGAACGACCATTCTTGATACTTGGTCAAGGGGTGGAGCCTTACTAAATAGGCGGAAAACATAATGGAAATAATGCGATGCATGCAATGCATATGATGGTATTTTTGGATTTTTGTGAGTTTTTAGAATATATAATTTTTCAAATTTTGAAAACATGTGATTTTTTTTGAAAATATGTTTTTTTTTGGATTTTGACATATATGATTTTTTTTGGATTTTGACATATATGATTTTTTGGATTTTGAAAATATATGCTTTTTGGATTTTGAAAATATATGCTTTTTGGATTTTGAAATATGTGATTTTTTTTGGATTTTGACATATATGATTTTTTTTGATTTTGACATATATGATTTTTTTTGGATTTTGAAAATATATGATTTTTTTAGATTTTGAAAACAGTGCCTCCCCTAGCAACGTGGGTCCTCCCTATTCCATTAAGAGTTCTCGAGGTTGGCGTGCAATGGAGGTGACAGCCCCTGGCCAGGGCCCAACTTGCATGACGGTGTCTCTACCAACGCCATACCCAGGGTACTTGCCTTAGTCCTAAAAGGAAAGAAAGAATACGGGGGTAAGCTTAGGCCAGATATAGAAGTTTTTAGATCTTGAGTTCCTTTCTAGACAACCCATTCAGAGACTCGGTCTGTTGCGCCGGGGCTTTATGTCCGTCATCGAACCTTTGTCCACTCTAGGCAAGCATACGACTGGGCTCATAGCATCCCACGGGGAACTGTACTGCCACTCTTGCCATGCCTAGTTTTTATTTTCTTAGAGCTTTGAGACTTTGATTGATAGACTTTGAGATAGACTTTTGCTTTTTGTCACGATGAATGCTCCTTTTCTTTACTCCTTTTTTCTTTTTCTTGTGGCGTCAGGTCATAACGGACTACCCGTATTTGAGACCTCCTCTCGTCAGGGTGCCTGGATTGGTCGTCGCCTCTTTATTTACTTCTTGCCCCTGGATTCAGCCGAAGAAAGAAATGGACAGGGACTTTGACTTTCCCCCAAAGGATGGCCAAGGAGAAACGGTGTCTACAATGTAGAAAACCCGACCAGGGACGTCGTGTAGTGTGTGATTGCCGTACTTAGGGTCCTCTCTTGGGGTGAAAGGGAAAGATTGCCTCGTTACCGGGGTGGCACTGGTTAGACTCTAAGGAAAGAAACGCTTAAGATACAACCCATTCCAAGTGTGAGCGAGATCCTCACCTTCGGCGTTCACCAAGCGGTAAGTATTCCCTGGATAAGCTTCTTTAACAATGAATGGCCCTTCCCAGTTAGGTTGCAATTTAGACCTAGGACCTACAGACCGAATGAATTTGCGTTTCAAAACCATATCACATTTTTGAAATTTACGCTCAATTACCTTCTTTTAAAAATAACGCGAAACTCTCTTTTGATAAACGGAAACGTGATCGGCCACGTTCATCCTCTTCTCGTCTAAGAGTTCCAGTTGCACGAGCAACGCCTCCCGGCGTTCATCGAGATTAAGTTCCTTGTTGAGCTGTACCCTTAGGGAAGGGATCAAAATCTCATATGGGAGCATCGCCTCCATCCCATAAGTGAGAGCATAGGGGGTTTGCCCCGTAGGAGTGCGGACGGAGGTGCGGTAAGCCCATAGAGCCTCTACTAATCTTTCTGGCCAATCGGAAAACTTATGTGATTCACATGTTTTCTTTATGATTTTGAGAAGGTTTTATTAGTGGCTTCGGCTTGACCGTTGCCTTGTGCGTAATATGGAGAAGAATGATGCAATGCAATATTGAACTTCTTACATAGGTCCTTGAGCTCTTGAGAGACGAACTGGGGTCCATTGTCGGCGACGATGCTGCTTGGCACTCCGAACCGCGAGATGATATTCTTCATGATGAAGCGGCACACCGTGGTAGCTTTAATCTCTGCGTATGCTTCGGCTTCAGTCCACTTGGTGAAGTACTCAGTGGCGGTAAGGATGAAGGATTTTTGCTTGATCTGAGAGTTGGGATCACCGAGCGGGCCGACAATGTCGAAAGCCCACATAGAGAACGACCAAGGAGCAGATAGAGGATGAAGAGATGAAGCTGGAGCATGAATTTTATCAGCATGGAGTTGGCATTTAAGACACCTCCGAACATAGAGGGAGCAATCTTCCTCTAGAGTGGGCCAATAGTAGCCCTGCCTAAGGATCTTCTTTGCTAGAGCCTGGCCATTGACATGACCTCCACACTCACTAGAATGGGCTGCTTCGACCACTTTCCAAGCTTCATCATCGTCCAAACATCTCATGAGCATCCCGTTAGTAGCACGCCTATATAATTCTCATACGATAATAGTATACCTTGAGGCGGCTCTCCTTATTGACTTGCGCTGCTCAGCATTTGCCCCTTCCGGGAACGATCTATTTTTACAAAACAACTCAATCTCATGATACAAGGGTAATTCTTCTTCCTCCAGGATCTCTTCTAACTCTATCAAAGATACTTCCTTCAACTCTTCCTTTTCATCTCTCGCCTCCACAGTCTTCCTAAGGTTGACATACCAAGGATCCTGAAGAGAGGGTGCGTCCAATCTCTGAACGATAATAGCCTCAGTACTCCGACTGAGAGGGAAAGATAGAGAGGAAGCAAGCGAAGCTAAAGCATCAGCTAGAATGTTCTGAGACCGGGGAGTGTGGATGTAGATCAACTTACAGAATTGCCTAGCCAGGAGCGTGACCAAATCATTATAAGGTCTGAGCTTAGGGTCATGCGTGCGGTAAGTGGACAGAACTTGCCACAGGACGAGCTGAGAATCCCCTATGATATTCAAGTAACGCACGCCTAGGAGGTAGGCGTGCTTCAATCCAGCTAGGAGAGCCTCATACTCAGCGATATTATTGGTAGCAGGAAATTGAAGTTGATAAGCAAAAGGAATCGTTACTCCTTCCGGAGTGAGCAGAACAACGCCTATCCCTCGGACCTGAGAATTGAGTGCACCATCAAAGTGCAGAGACCAGAAGGGATGATGAGTGAGAATGGAAAGATGCTCATCAGGGAAGTCATCTTGAATAGAATCTGTGTAGGGAATCGGGAGATGGGCAAGATGCTCAGCGATGGCGTATCCTTTGACCGCCTTCTGAACGATGAACGTGATATCAAATTGAGAGAGGAAACTCTACCAGCGAGCTAACCTACTAGAGAGGATAGGCTTTTCTAAGAGATAGCGGATCGGGTCCATTCTAGAGATCAGCCTAACTGGGTGGGCAAGGAAGTAGTGTTTCAGATTCTGAGCTACCCATACTAAGGCGGCACAAGTCTTCTCCATAGCGGTATATTTAGCCTCAGCTGGGTTGAACAACCTGGAGAGGTAATAAGCTGCCTGCTCTTTCCCTTCATCGTCTACTTGTGCTAAGACCGCCCCTAAGGAGTCCTCGATAATCGAGATGTATAGGATTAGGGTTTCCCAGGGACAGGAGGTTGCAGAACCGGGGGATTGGATAGATATTACTTTAGGTCCTCATAGGCCTTTTGACACTCTTGATTACATTCAAATTTGACTCCCGCCTTTAGCAATTCATAAAACGGGCAGCACCTCTGAGAATGCTGGGATATGAATCTTCTGATAAATTACAATCTACCAATCAGTCCTCGAAGTTCCGTAATGTTTTTTGGCGGAGGCATGTCCATGACGGCCTTTGCTTTATTAGGATCAATCTGGATCCCTCGTTTGCTAACTATAAAGCCTAGCAACTTCCCTGAAGAGACTCCGAAAATACACTTCTTTGGATTCATCTTGAGCTTGTACTCCCAAGCTCTCTGTAGCACCTTAGCCAGGATAGAGGGGTGTTCTTCTTTGGTTCTTGATTTCACCAAGATGTCATCCACGTAGGCTTCCATATAGATATGCATCATGTCGTGGAAAATAACCATCATTGCCCTCTGATAGGTGGCACCTGCATTCTTCAGACCGAACGGCATAACCACGTAGCAGTACGTGCCCCAGGGCGTGGTGAAGGAAGTTTTCTCTTGATCTTCCGGAGCGAGATGAATCTGATTATAACCTGAGTAACCATCCATGAATGATAAAGCTTCATACCCGGCAGTATTATCGACCAGAACGTCGATATGAGGCAGCGGGAAATCATCTTTGGGACATGCTTTGTTAAGATCCCTGAAATCGATGCAAATACGCACCTTTCCATCCTTCTTGAGAATAGGGACTATGTTCGCCACCCACTGGGGATATAGAACAACTCTAATGAACCTGACCTTGTATAACTTATCGACCTCTTCCTTAATCCTTAGGCCATGTGGGGATGAAATCTTCTCGACCTCTGTTTTACGGGTGTTGCCCCTGGTTTAAGTACGAGTCGGTGTTCCACTAAAGAGGGGTCAAAACCCAGCATGTCCTTGTAAGACCAGGTAAAAGAATCACTATACTCCCTTAGAACCTTGACTAGATCTTCTTCCACTTGCGGAGGGAGATTAGCGGCAATAATGATGGGCCTTGGGTCTTCTTCAGTTCCCAAATTTATTTTCTTCGTAGGTTCATCCACTACCGACGATGGCTCGTCGAATCTCTTTAATCCTTGCGCATATAGGTCGGCAGTGTCATCTACGTTGCTGTCCTCATCATCAATCAGGTCTTTCTCATCCAAGACTTCATAGACACCGAGTCCATCATCGCTCCATACCCCTTCTATTTCCTCTTCATCTTCAATCATGATTCCTGTAGTAACAAACTCTGGACACTTCAAAAGAGTATGACATCGCTGAGCTAGATCCTGCAAGAACCTATCAGGAATGGATTTGGAGTGACGCGCAAGCGGGCGCGGCTCAAGCTTGGAGGATTAGACGACCTAGAAGAGGACCCTACTTCTCTAGTTCTAACTGACTCTACTTCTCTAGACTCGACGGACCCTACGCCTAACCTAGGAGAAAGGAGATCTAGTGCAAAGGAAGGAGCAGGGGACTCGTGCCCTTGGGAGGAGGATGGAGACAAGGTACCATAATCTTCCACTGAAATCTTCGTTTCAAATTTGACATTTTTTTTGGAGATCAGTGGAGACCACACAGCAGGATGGAGGAGGAGGAAGTTGCATGGGAAACAACTCAGGGAAGATGCAATCGAAGAATGGGTCAGAGGATCGAAACCACATCTCATGGAGTGGGGTGGTGGAGGAAGGAGGAGTAAATAGAGTTGGCAGATCAATGGGTGGACAGCGCCCACATGCACATGGGACAAACAAGATTTCAAGTGGTCTTCCGCGCAATACGGATTGACCATGATCGGTGGTGGATGGGGTATGGACTCCAATTGTTGAAAGAGAGAAGAGAGGCGGGAGGGAGACCAAGAAATGACAGCGGGCGAGCTCCCCTTTTCTTGTAGATAGCTAATTGGTTTCTTGGGCCTCCATTGAACAAGCCGGGTTTCTCGATTCATCCTCTGACCATGGCCATCTGGTTCGCTGAACATTCTGGCAACTGACTGACTGAAATCTGGCATATCATCAACAAGCCCTTTTGGTAGCAGAGGTGGACTAGCAACTGTGCAAGCTGTATTTTTCTTTTCTGACTGTGCCAGCTGTGAATTTAGGGTGCCCGGCTGGAGAGGACCTTTGACAAAGTGTTGATGATAGTCCCATGTAAGTGGCCCTGAATCGCCCAAAACCGATAATGCGGACTCCCGATAACCGAGACCACACCTGCTCATCTTTCTTCCTTTGGGTACTGGCTTAGTACGCCCCTGTAACTGCGCACCGAGGCCTCTCCCCGGTTGATAACCCAGCTTCAATATGATATCCCAACCCTTGGAATCTCGGATCTGGGGTTTCACTTTGACATTGACGGGTGCAGTGGCGGGCTTGCATGGTGCATAAGCCTAAGGGAAATCTAGATCTAGTACAGAAATAATGGGCCGACTGCTGGGCCATAATGTGGGTAGAATCTTCCTGAAATAACCTTGACTGACTGGACCGTGGATGAGCTTTTTACTTTAACCACCCTCCCTTGAAAAGGGAATTTGAGATATTGATGCGCGATGGAGGGTACGGCACTGAGAGTATCGATCCACGGATGACCCAAGATAGCTTTGAACATGGGGTCGATGTCCAGCACATAGAATTCAATGGGCATGGTGAGAGGCCCAAGCTCAGCTTGAATAGTAACAATCCCGTGACATGCCCTCCGAGAATTATCATAAGCAGCTATAGTAGTGGGGGTCGGGCGTAGAAGCTCTTCTGACAGATTGCAGGCTCTGAGAGTGCTGAGCGGGCACACATTGATAGATGCCCCTGTATCAACTAATGCCTCATCAATGCTGATTTTATTCAAAATAACGGTGATGCAAAGCGGCATTTGCCGAGCTTCTGGTGGTGCTAGCTCGGTTTCAGAGAAGGTTACAGCTGGTCCCTTAGAGATAGTTGCCAATGCCGTAGGTAAACTATCGGCTGCCACGTCTTCACTAACCATCACCTTCTGAAGGAAGTTTCTGAGAGCATCTTGGTGAAGGGTAGATCTTTTGATAAGCTCCAGCACGGATATCTTAGTGGGCACTCGATCCAAGTGATGCAATAGATCGTATTGGGTCCCTGGTAATGGCTCGGCTTCTTCCTGCTCAGTCGCCAGTTGGGAAGACTGGGGATTGGAGGTGGAAGGATAATTATAGTGAAACATGCGCCCGCTCTGCAGGGTGAAATTATAGGCTGCCGCGGCCTCGGATGGGCTCAAGATAAGGGATTTAGTAGGCCCGGTGGGGTGGATGGGTGGTACGGAAGAGGATGTGGTGGAAAGGATGATGGGTGAGGGGTTGGTGGTAACAGGTGTGAGCGGAAGTGGGGAGATAAATATGGGCGGAGGTGTAATGAGTGGAGGGTTAGATGGAGGCGTGGTGATAGCGGGTGAAAAGGTGAGCGGAGGGGTAGTGATGGAAGCGGGGGTGAGTAATGGCGGGCTTGATGGAGGTGCGGGTGATGACGTATTTACGGGGGTGTATGGGAGAACAAGTGGAGAAGGGGTTTGGTGCGTAGGTATGAGGATGGAGGAAGCGGAGGAATTAAGGTAGTTGTGGTGAAGGGCCATAACCTGTGGCGTGGAGCTATCATCGTTAAAGGACCACCCGGCGTTAGGAGCCGGGGGTTGGACAACATTGACATGAGCTGGTTCCGGCGGCTGAGGCTGCGGAGCGGGAGGATGGTTCGGCATCGGGTTCTGGTGGATCCCCAAGTCTTGAACCGGCTGCTGTTGCTGTTGCGGCTGCTGCTGCAGCTGCGGTGCCTGTTGTTGCTGCACTTGCTGCCTCGGCAGCTGTCCTCTTTTCTCTTTGATTTGAACAATGGCCTTATGCATCTCAGCCCAATCAATCCTTTGTCCTTCATGGAGGTCATAGACCAAATCTCGGAACTGAAAGCTCGATTGTATGGCCCGACTGCCTGTGAAATATACAATACTTCGTTTGATCAACAGCCGTGTTCCAGATGGGCCGTTCCGGAGGGAGTTGGATTGCACTAACTGACATGAGAGCTGAAAATATGTCTGTGAGGGACTCGGGTAAAGGAGGATACTGGGCTCTCTTAGGTCCTGGATGCTTATTATTGTTGTTGTTATAGCCGTTGGGTGGAGGGACATTATGGTATTGCGGAGGTTGTGGAGGCTGCTGTGGAGCGGTGATGGTATTTTGTGGAGTGGCAAAGGTAGGCGGAGGATTTTGTGGAATGGTTGGGAAGTTTTGTGGAGCGGAGTTTTGCGAAGTGCGGGGGTTTTGCGGGAAGCAGAAAGGTACGGCTTGGAAGGGGAAGTTAACGGCTTGAACTTGCTCGTTGGTTTGAACCCCCTCGGTGACAGGCCCTTGAGGTTTCTTGTGATATTTTGGCTTATGGTTCTCAAAGAGCGAGTGGATGGGGGAGTCTTTGAACTGCGTTTGAATGAATCGCGCCCGACTATAGAGTTGGTGCATGTTGGCTATATCATTCATGGCCAGAATGTTGCGGAAGGTCGGAGTAGCATTGGAGATGAGTAACTTGACCTTCTCTTCCTCCGTAATGTGGCCTGGCACCCTGGCAGCCATCTGCCTCCATCTATCAGCGTAGGTTGCGAACTCCTCGTCTGGCTTCATCTTTTCGGCCACCAAATCTGTGAAAGAATATTCTGGGCCGACTCTGTCTTGGAATCGCTGGATGAACTTATATTTCACTATCTTGAAACTTTCGGCGTCCTCCAATGGCAGAGAGTAGAACCATTCCAGTGCAACACCGTCCAATGATCGGCGGAACAAATACGCCATGAGGCGATCATCATACTGAAATTGGGCCGATTCATATAAAAAGTCCCTCATATGAATAAAGAGATTGCCGTTCCCATCATATTTCCTGTAGTTAGGAGCTCGGATTGCGGAGAGAATCGGATATTCTGGAAGCTGGGGACTGGAACATCTGCCAAGGATTGTGGGTCAACCCATTTTTAGAGGAAATCAAGCTGTTGTTGCATGGCGGCCCACTTGTCAAGGAGTTCCTACTCCCTAGATGGAGTAGGGGTAGTGAGAGACGAAGATTGGAATTGAGGAGCAGAAGGATGGACTGTCGTAGGAGGTGGAAGCCCATAAGAAGGAGCAGAAGGATAAACGGACAAGGTAGGAAGCCCATAAGAAGGATATTGGGTGGAAGACGGACCCAGATTAGGATAGACTTGGGTGACCCCTTGCTGAGGGCGCAAGAAATCTGAAGGACCAACAAGGACTTGTGGCACCGATGGGCTGGGCATGTGATGATCCACCTGGATAAAAGAAGGGAGAGTAGACTTTCCCTTATCAGAGAATTGCTGGGCCGAGGCAGAAGATTGACCCTTTTCCATACCAGAAAAGGTGATGGTCCGGGGTTGGACCGGAGTAAGATCAATTGGAGTGGGCTGGATGGAGGACCCATCAACTCTAGACTGATCGATGGGAAGATTGGATTGGCCTTGCACAATCGTAGGAGATGGGGCATTGGCCCCCTGCATGGCCTAGTAGACAGCCTGGAGTTGGGCCGGATCCAACTGGGCCATCATTTGGAGAATGGAGCCAGCAGAAGGAGAAGAGAAGGAAGGAGTGGTTTGGCCGCCCTCCATAGGGACGGAGGACGGAAGAGGGGCAGACCCCTCTCCAGAAGGGAATGAGATAACCCTAGGAGGGTTTTCAAGAAGCCCTTGAGGGAGAGACTCCTCTTGGGAATGGGGAGGATTGAAAGAAGCCATGATGGGTTCGAAGAGCGGATTGGAGTAGAACTTGGAGAAGGAATTGACCCTTGGAGGTGACTCTAATGGACGAAGACAACTCCACATGCAACGGAAAGCCCTTGGAAAAAATAGCAAACAACACACAACAAACACACAATGAGTGATCAAACTTAGATAACTTTGACAAAGATGCAAGTGAAAACGAGATGACAACACTCAAATTCAACCAAGTTACTTAGATGATGCAACAAAGTCTTTACGATTTCTTCCTTTAAGACCTTAGTGACTTGATTAAGATGTGCTCTCCACAAGTAGGTTCCTAATAGGAAAGGACGTGCAGCTTGGTTGACTCTAAATGTAATCACTCCTTCACTTATGCAATCCTAGACACGGGATAGGAAAGGTACAACCGGCCCGGTGTCCGTGTGGGAATCCACGGCTCACGGGGACTTATGGAGGTCCCTGATGTGTTTTCCTAGTCGGCCCCAAGGAATATGGAGACGAGAGGTCCATGCACCAAGGTAGGAGAATGCAATCTAATGTATGAAAATATGCATGAACCTATGTGCACCAGGGTGCATGCAAATTCTAGCCTAGAATCTAGCAATCAAATATACACACAATGATATAAATATGTGAACCAACCAAGGAGGAGACCAAGTAGCATCCAAGTATGAAAATCACAGCAAAAATTACAGAAGCAAACTGCACCTCGGGATGCGTACCTATCTAGAGAATGTGACGGTCTATAACTCGTACGTCAGAGAAGTGTGACGGTCAAAGACCAGACCGTCAGAATAATGTAACGCGGGGACGCAGGACCGTCAGAGGAGCCAGAGAACCAGAAACAACAGGAGGTAAAAGGAAAATCCGGGAAAAACATGAACAACAAAGACAAGGAGATGATAGCAGGTTTAACAGAGATCAAAGCACGATTGGCACTAGATGTCCCACCGTGATCGCCAAAAAACTGTTGGTTTTAATGTGCCCCTTCTTTTGCAAGATGGGCTATGATGCCAACTATGAGCAGATAATGAGCCAAGTAATGAAATCAATCAACCTATGAACATGCGAATCATGAACCTAGGCAACCAAAACAAGCTCTAGCATGGGCATGCTATCTCAATCAAAACTAAACTAAGCAAGGAAAGAAAAACACACGCCGGAGTGTGGAATAAAGAATAAGGAAAAAGCACACCGTAGAGGTGGAACAAGCAAAAGTAAAGAAGAGATATGACGAAAGAGAAAAGCTAATGCCCAGACTAAGGAAAGATGTGATCGCCACCAAGGTAAAAACAAGCCAAAGACCTGATAAATACCTTGGAATAGGAGGATGATGCACCCACCCACGGGAGAGAAACAATCAGGAAACTGCAGCTCTGTCAGATGTGATGGTCGAAGGATGGTGCATCACAGAACTGTGACGGTCCCACGATAGACCGCTACAACACTCTAACGTGCCTGTGATAGACCGTCAGAGCTTCAGCAGAATAAGATCGAGAATCTTTTGATCTCCAAGCTTTCCATCCGGCCAGAGAGCTTGGGCCTCGCGCTAAGGAATCTGTGAACCTGCAAGAGAGTGTAGAACACAAGAAAAATAACCCAGATTAGCCCTTTCACAAAGTAGTATCAATAATCCAAAGAACTTATGAACATGCAAAAGGAGAGGGAAATATCGGGGAGATTGATTTTTTAACCCCTCTGGGCGTTTTAAAAGATTGGAGGATGTTTTAAATGAATGCAGCAAGTGCAAGAACGTAGGAGATGGAGAGGGACAATGCTAGGATTGCTTAGAAGAGGGAAAAGCACTAAGAACAATGACTTGACTGAATTAAACCCTTAAAACTGATACTCCATAGACTTTGGAAGTGGATGGACGTGGGAAGTAGCTCTCCTTGATTGGTTCTAGCTCCAGGATGCGGCAGCACTTCGACGTAAACTCCAGATTTCTCCCCCTCTGGGCGTGAAGTCAAGGGTTCTATTTATAGGCCCTCAAAGTCTAGGTTCGAGTTGAGGATAATCCAGCTAGAAAAATGACATTTCTTAGCAAACTCTTGAAGATAATAATCCCAAGAGTCCATAGAATCGAACGGAAACTTCTTAGGATGAGTATTGAGAGAGAAATCAAGGAAACAAACTCTCAAGTCGGCCACAGAGTAGCAGAGAAAAGACCAGGTTTGGCAGGACTCTCTGTAGGATGTAACGGCTGCTCGATAGACCGCCACACTGATGTAACGCTCCAGGAAGAGACCGTCACACAACCTTATCCCTTAAGAAGATAAGATCAACGGGGGAAGTTTTCAAACGTTGGACTCTAGATGAATGTAACAGTCAAGTGTAGATGCGTTACAACAAGGTAACGGTCGCACGATAGACCGTCACATTCGACGCGACGGTGGCAGCGGCAGATTTGATCGACCCCGAGTTTCTTGCCGTTTTCCCCTCTTTGGACTCTTTAGATCGATTCGAACTCTACAAACCTCAATAGAATCTATAAATAGGTGGATCTTGCTCCCTAGAAACTATATTTGCTTCGACGGCTGGTGGTGTGCTCGATCGTGGGAGATTTTTGGCATTTAGGGCGGTTCGTGTTAGGGTTCCGGAAACTTCTGTTCATCTTTAATAAAATATGCCATCTTGTTCATCTTTCTGTTCTCTTTCATTTGATACTAATTTACCCAATTTTTGTATACCATGTCGATCGAATTTGTTGTTTTACTCAGAGGTATATCCGAGAGGTTGTCTTCACTTTAAGTCCATTTTATATCAATTTATTTTTGCCTAAACCCTAATTAAAGTATGTTATCTTATTTGTCTTTGAATGCTCTTTCCAACGATACCAATTTGCCTAAATTTCGTTCATCCTGCTAATCGAAATCATCGTTTTAGTCAAGGTCTATCGGAGTTCGCCGCCGACAGATCTCAATTTTAAGAATGGTCGTACTAGTGACCGCTGTATGAAGAAATGGTCCGCGATAGACCGTCTCCTCCCCCGATTTTCAAAAAAAAATTATTTTAATGGACGCGTCCCATCTTTAAGACGCGTTCATATATATTAATTAGTTTAATATTTATGAGATATTATTAACGCGCCCTAGTACTCTGACGCCTTCTCGTAGACGCGTCCAGACTCTTAGACGCGTTCATTATTTAATTTCAATATATATATATAAATGGTTTTAAAGTAGCGGTATTCCTGATACCGTCTTATGCTAGTTGCGGCCTGCATATGACTGTCTTCTTCTCTTGTTTTTCAGCATGAAGTCGGCTCGTTTCCCTGCGTTTTTATGCTTTATTATGCGGTTATATTGCATGCTGCTAAAGTTAAAACACTCCATGACATGACCATTTAGGTTGCTAGAATAAAAAACTCTAATTTGGATCATTACTTGTCCTTCTATTGTTGGAAAAAGTGTAGAATTAATGGTCAAAAATCATGGTTTAACTTGTAAATTTTTGTATTATCTTTTTAATCGTTGTTCATCACTTGTTACTTTCTTAGGGTTGTTTGAGGGTCGTGCCACTCCGGTGGTTTCGACTTACCGTTACACTCATTTTTCGCTGATTTTGAGCCATTAATTCTCGGGCATCGAATACCTCTCCGTCGGATACTCCTTCCGCCGGACTAGGTGTTCATATTCCGAGGCCTCCGTAAGACTCCGCGAGATTGAGATTCCCACTAGGGCGTCGAGCAGGTTGTACCACCAAGTCTGAACTCAACGAAAGTCTATTTTTGGCGGAACGAGGCCCTGTCGAAGTTCTGCCGAAATTCTGTCAGATTTATGATAGCGACCCTTCCTAGACCGCCACTTGATGGCGGCGGTCTTGCCTAGACCATTTTCTTCTCGGAGCCATGTGGCCACTTTTTGACGTGTCCAATGTCCCGGACGCCTTCATGTAAACGCGTCCAGTTACTAAGATGCGTTCATGATTAGGACCCGACTTGGTTTAGCCGGTTTGGTCGAACCCACTTGATTGCGGTCCCCTCGTGACCGCCACCTTAGGGTAGCGGTCTAGGACTGACCGTTTCTTTGTTCAGCATCCTGAAATTTTACGTTTTTCGTAAGTATCTTGTGTTAGACCATTCTAGCCTCTCCAGGCTATTATACCTCGAGATTATGACCTTTGTTGGATCTATTTTGACATTATATCCTATGAAAAATCATCTAATATCATTCTTAAAGTCCTCTTTCCTAAATGACTTTCCCTTGGAATTAATGAGCCTGATAATTGGAGGTCTTCAAGGAATCTACTTCCTACTCATATTATCTTGCTTTCATGAGCTATTCTTGGAATTCCGATGCCATTAGTAAATTGTCTGGGAATTTCATGATACGGGATTTTGGGTCCAATATGGCACTCAATGCTAGGCATAAACTATTAGGGCCCGGATCTGGTCCTAAGGGTGAGGCAAAGCACAGACATGTACCGGTATTATGAATGATCAGGTGTGGCATTGCATCAACCATATGCAAGATTCGAGTTAGACATATTTACATCATGGACATCTTCCTTATATGCGTGACTTGATAAGTTTGAATATGAGGTCCGGAAGAGACAATTTGTGATATGAATATTAGTGCTTGTTATCTCTTGTACATGTTCCAAGTTATTCTTTTCCCATCATGTTCTTGTTCCTATCTCTTGTTTATCTTATTATTGAGCCTCCATGTGACCTTGCTACTCTTTAGATAATGATTATGTTTTCTGTCACGCATTGTTACTATTTCCATGCATTATTAAATGGCTAATCACTTACATCATTACCTGATGATAGAGTGTAATCTCTACTGAACTTCTTGCTCACCCAGTTTCCTCTAAACATTTTTCAAGTATATTAATGAAGAAACTACTACAGATGAGAACGGGCAAGAGTGATGGAGTTCCCGAGTTTTGAGAGTTGTGTCTTTTTATTTTTTCTCTTTAAGTCAAGTCCTGTAATATTGAGTCGTTTCCTTTTTTCTTATCGATGTAATGGAGTCAATGCTGTAATAATGACTTTTTGATATTAATAAAACTTATATTTATTTTGGCGCCAATTATCTTATGTTTATGTCTTTTGATTTGCTCTGTATCATGAATGAATTACTGTCACGTTCCGAACATGTCTTCCGTTGCTATCGGTTCGGGACGTGACACTTTCAGTCAAAGACAAAGGGCAGCGGCTTGAGATAGAAGCAGTAGCCTAATATTCAGTTACAGAAATTGTGGTATTGTTTCTTGGAGGAGAGTTATGCTCTTTGACATGTTTGCCAACCAATTTCGCATGTCAGAAAGACCTGTTTTACAGATAAACAATTTGGACTAAGGTTGGTTGTGCAGGATTAATGGAGACAGATATCCAGCTAAACAAAGCGTTAAACTAACATAATATTCTCAAAGTCTGAGATGGGTGACTTCTGCAAAAGGGTGACACAAATGTCTATTGGCATAAAGATCAATATGATATGGTTGGCGGCAGTTGCCCTTTAAAATCGATCATCCATTCCATCACACTCGACATCACTTGCTGATGTATCCTCTTCTTCATCATAAATAACTTCATCTATATATATCATCATCTTCTATTTCAGTTTCATCAACTTCATCAAAATGTGATGCATCACTTGTGCTACGGCTAGCCTTACCAATTGTAAAGAAAGAATAAGCATGGACTAGTTTAGAAAGGGTGTAGAACTTTATAAACTAAAAAGGGGAATAACATGTCAAACCTGTGCCATAACGAGCTGAAGACGACCACACAGCTGTAACAGATTTTGGGTAGCTGCAGACTTGAACATTGTCATCTGTAACAAGGAGTGATAGCAAGCAAGTACTTTTATTGATCCAAAAAATGAAAATAATACATGATGGATGAAATAGCTACAAATTCATCACAAGACAGAAAAAGGCTACAGGGAACAAAGAGCTGGATACAAACTAATAAATGAACATATAACCAAAGTACAATACAAAAATAATATACAGCTAGTAGTATACAAGTAATTTGACAATGAAAGCTTCTCATGCCTGATTAACTGATATTTGTTAGTATTACAACAAAATAAGGAAACATTTTACCAGTAGGTCTTTCATATTAGGCCATATTTCTGGACACTACGAATTATTACATAATATACACATGAAACCCTTTCTTCCATAACCTGTTTGAGAGAAACCTTTGCCACTTTGTCTTGGGAATAATCACCAGATGTTTACAGATTATGTTGGCACAAATTTCAGAATGATTAAAACATCAATTCAATTAAAGAAAGATCATCTGAAGTAGGTCCAGTGTGGCAAGAAATAAGAATTATTATAATATATTAATTCGCTATCAACAACCAGAAGATGTGCTTGGAAATGAAAAATACAAGTCTGATTCTCGACCCGGCATAATCCTCAGTTCTTGATCAAAGTAGGTCCTAAGACTGATGGTGATATTAATGACGACAAGCATTTTCATAATGATTTTTCTGCAATCTAGGACAAGTAAAGGTCACAAGTGGATAACAGGAATGCACTAGATTTAATTTCCCTCCATAAAGTCAACACATCATTTAAACATGAAGTCTATTTGATTTGTTGATTACCAAGGGTTTATATCGATTGAATGCATACACTACTTTAAGTATTACAACCATCAAATTCCGTTTTTGGATGGCTATTACATTAACTTATCCAAGAAAAAATGAGACTTGGGTAAACGAAGAAAACAGCAAATGCAAAAAATCAAAATGCATTTTAAGGAGAATTTAGTCCTGAAACAGCAATGTTGGTGTTGCAGTTATTTTTGTAAATGTTTACGTACCATATTTCTTACTAAAAAAACATTTAAAATCAAAACAAACCAATTGTTAATGCTGCAAAATTTCAAAAACCAGTGGATACACTAGTTAAATACTGTGTTCAGACTGCCAAGTTCTTCATCCGACTGAAACGGGTTCCTCATGGATTCTTTGGGTGCTCTGGAGGCCTTAGGCAAGGCCCCCCCCTCTCCCCTTTGCTCTTTGTCGTTATAGGGCAAGTCTTGAGCTGCATGTGGAAGAAAGCAAGGGATGCAGGGTTGATAGCCGGGGCCACTATAGGCAATGCTCAGGAAGACATCACTCACCTACAGTTCGCAGATGATACAATCCTCTTCGCCTCAACTGATATTGAGAAGCTTATCAATTTGAGGATCTTGCTAAGATTGTTAGGAGCTGTGAAGGGCTCAAAATTAATTTTTAGAAAAGTGTAATTATTGGGATCAACATCAAGGATGAAGAGAAATATGTTATTGCTCAAATCTTAGCGGCCAAATGGGGCAACTTTCCTATCAAGTACTTGGGTCTACCTCTGACTTGTAATAGCTTTAAGTCTTCAGACAAGAATGCTATTGTTAAGAAAGTGGGTGATCGCATTGCAACATGGAATGGGAACCTATTCTCAACTGGAGGAAGATCGGTCTTGTCCAAAAATGTGCTTCCCAATCTTGCTATTTATTTTATGTCTATTTTCAAGGGCCCTAAAAATGTCTGCAGCAGGTTGGAATCCTTGAGAGCATCTTTCTTTTGGGAAGACAAAGGTCGATAGGAGAACGGGGTGCATCCTATTGCTTGGAAATATGTTTGCAGGACCAAGGAAGAAGGCGGAGCAGATTTAACACCAATTGAGACAATCAACCAAGCACAACTCTTCAAATGGCTGTGGAAAGATGGCATGGATGAGTCATCCTTATGGAGAACTATTATTGAGAACAAATGTTTGGGCGATCAGGATGGATGGTTTTTTGAAGTACCCATCAGCCACCACTTCTAGTATTTGGAGAAATATTATGAGGTGTAGGGACTTCTACAAATGCTCATCCCTCATTTATCTAGGGGATGGTAGAAAGACCAGGTTTTGGGAAGACCCCTGACTGTTGAATAATCCTCTCATAGACTCATTCCCCAACCTGTATGCCATTACTATTAGGCCAGGTGTTAAGGTGGCTGATGTCGATCTGGTCAAAACTTCATGACAGCCCGGGATGGAATGTCCAGTTCAGAAGGAACCTTAATGATGTTGAATGGCAAGAGTATTTGAAGTTCTATAACCTGCTAGACAATCAGAAACCATTTTTAGAACTGAGAGATACTAGGGTGTGGAGATGGGAGGGGACAAGGAGATTTTCTATTAGGTTTGCTACTATTATTTTGAGGCAGGGAGGTAAAAGATCGAGTTCCTTGGCACAAGCAAGTGTGGAACAACAAACTATCCATTAGAATAAAGATTTTCTTTTGGAAAGTGACTTGGAGGAGACTATCTACTGCTGATAGAGTCCATAAATTCAAGCATAATATAAGGACCCACTATATTTTCTGTGGCAGCTATAAAGAAAGCTTGGATCACCTTTTCTTCAACTGTGTGATCATTCGAACAGTTTGGGAGCCCTTTTTCAGAACAAGCAAAGTGCAAATTCAAGCATGACATAAGGACCCACTGTATTTTCTGTGGCAACTACAAAGAAAGCTTAGATTAGCTTTTCTTCAACAGTGGGATCATTCGGACACTCTGAGAGCAATTTTTCAGAACTACCAAAGTACAAATTCAAGCATGATATAAGGACATACTGTATTTTCTGTGGCTACTACAAAGAAAGCTTGGATCACCTTTTCTTCAACTGTGAGATCATTCAGATAGTCTTGGAGCAATTTTTCAGAACTACCAAAGTGCAGTGGCAGACAAAGAGTCAATTGGAAGATTGGCGCGCAGAATGGGAGTTTCTTAACCCCCTTAAAGAAGAGAAGGAATTATGGGGTATGTGCGTCCCAGTCATGCTCTGGTCTATATGGAGGGAAAGGAATAATAGAATTTTTAGAGAGGAGTTCAAGCACCCCTCTACCATCATCCAGAGCTGCATCAACTGCTTGATGGATTGTCACTTCAAAGTGAAAGAGATTTCATGTCACTGTTGCACCCACTATTAGTCTCGGATAAATTAAGACTGTCACGCCTCGAGCCATGTGTATAGTGGAAGCAACTCGGGGAAACGTGGACAATCGGCAATACGTCACAAGCTAGCAATATAAATCAGAGCGCAATAACATCCGCATAAAGAGGAATGCACAATAATCGACCAAAAATCTAACTTTTATTGATAATAATCAAAAGTACATGAATATTTGACCCTCTTTTGATGTAATAACAACTAGACTTAATAAAAATGAAAATTACATAGTATGACTCAATAAAATAAAAATTACATGATGTGACTCTAGACTACTTAAAGACTTATGACACTCTAAGTCTTCTCTCAAGTCTTTAATCATCACTCTCGGACCCATCACTAGCATAGTCTGAATCCGACTCACTTGAATTTCCTGAAAATATTAGAAAAGTAGGTATGGGCACACTTGCCCAGTAGGTATCTTCGTATCAACATGAAGATAATGTTTAAATGATTAACATTTTAGCTCCAGAAAGTAAGATAAATGAAAAATGCGATACTCATACGCATAAAACCAATGTAACATAACAACATGACATGACTAAGGTAAGAGATTTGAGAAGATATACGAGCATGATCAAGCAAGACTATAAAGTGAAGTGGCCTTTCATTAACGAGAATGTACTTCACAACCATAAAGGCTGCGCACTAGAAAGTCATGAACAAGAAAGTACTATCAAGCATGTAAATTTTCACAAGGTTGTCTCATGGATTTCACCAGTTCATAAAAAAAGTACTCCCGGCGCAACGCGATGCCAGTGTTCATCATACCCCATGGTTTATAATATATTTTCGGCAATCAGCCGAGGGGGCTAGTGTCGAGCCTTTGGACACAATAAGTGCCCAATCTGCATCTTCAAGTTATAAATCAAGCTACTTCCACGAGATATCAATAAATGTTTCGGCCAATAATGCACAATCCAACAATAGTTCATGATAAGGTAACCAAGGTAGAGAACGCGCTAATACGAGATAATAAGAGTTCAAGGATGAATTGAAGACAAGGCCATGCCCCGGGAGAAATTCGACAGCATAACGACGTATTCGTTAACTTTCATATTCCATTAGTAACTTATGGAACAAGAGTTTTAAGTCCAGATAATCCATAGACCATCTAGGAACATAGAAAAATCAACCCGTGGGTCAAACCTCGAGTTACGAACACTTGAGATAGAAACGGTCATGCCTGGCCCATTTTCTTGAGATAGCGGTCTCCTCCTGGCCGCAACCCGAAAGTGGCGGTCACAGGATGGCTGCAACTAGACAGAGTCGATGCTAGAAAGAAAGAAGGGTTGATGCAGTAAAGACTCTAGGAGATAGCGGTCATGGGAAGGCCGCTAACTGTCAATAGCCATCTCCTTGATGGCCGCAACCAGCCAGGACTCAAAAAAACACCGGTCATGTGAGTGCTTTCTAGACAATTGGACTTTGAGGCTACAACTAGCTCGGCGTCCTAGTGGGAATCCCATGCTCGCGGAGAATTACGGAGGCCTTGAAACATGATCCCCTCGTCCGACAGAAGAAATATCCAGTGGAGAGGTTCACAAGTCTAAGAGGTGTTCCTATCACATGCAAGTGTAACTAATAGTCACATACCGGGGTATGTGCTATGTACTTAACCAGAAAGACAGTAGATGAGAGTGAAGTGCGTGGAACAACGATCAACACATCACAATAAACCATGTTCTATGAGCATAGAGAAAATGATTTAAATACAAACTATAAGAGTTTTGGCATGAAATTATCATAAGATTAAAATAAGTATTTAAAACATGTAAGACATGCAATCTATCAAGGCTGATGCATAATATAACCAATATCATGAATATGTAGTCAAAACTAGGAATAAAACTTATTTACATAGGCTTACCATGTATTTAATAGGGCCGATCTGCGCATTGTTTAGAGTTAACAGAGTGCAGGTCACAGAAATATAGTAGCAGTCCGGACATGGCCGCTATATTTAAATAGCGATCTATCGGGTGGCCGCTATCAGGAAATAGCGGTCTTTCTTTAGACTGCCTTCTGTCTCTCAGACAGAAGGTAAAAATCCATGCATGGAGGCCTATTTTAGGACAATAAACCTCAAACAAACATGCTGAATAGTGAGATAAGACATGCTAGATCCTAAGAAACGCATGGAGATGCATGGTTGACATGAATTAAGTCAAAAATGTTTATTTTTCTTATTAAAGGCATGGTTCATGCATGCAGTAATAACCTAGATGCACAATTAAAATAAAACATCAAATTCTCCAAGTATAGTGCATGAAATCACTAGAAACTAAAGGGCTTTTGTTCCTAACACGTTAATTTAGCCATCCATGAGATAACCTACCTTTGGGAGTGCTCCTAGAAATCAAATTTTTGACTTGAAGTCACTGCTAGCTCCTGCGCAGCTTGGAACCACCTATTTCTTGACCTTCTAACTTTTCAACCTCTCGTCTAAGTCCATGAAATTTGGAGGATAGGTAGAAGATACAAAGGACAACAATAAGTTCTAAAGATGCAACTCGAACTAACCTCGTCTAGGGCTTCTAATTGCCTCTTCTTCACTGAAAGATCGCACTGTTTCCTGTGCAGATTGTAACAAAATAGTAACTTCTGGGACTTCTAGATCCTTAAAGACTCGACCTCCTAGTACGAAGATTAGAGGGATGTTAGACAATATAAAGGAGAACAAAATCTTTAAAAGACATTACCTGAGATACTGTCTCCTTACCTTCGAAAAATATGATCCAACAATAGGGTTCGCGCGGGCCGAAGTTGGGTCTATTTATAGGGTTTGAGTTAGGGTTACTAGATTAGGTCAAAATAGAATCCTATTTTGGGCTCCAATCAATCCCTAAGAGTCATAGGCACGACTCCTTAGGAGATAACATCGATCTATGGGGATTAAGATGGGAAAAATTCCATTTTTTTCACGCTTCTTCTTCTCCCGTTTACAGAACCTAATAGCGGTCCTGTTGGGACCATTGCTTGTAAGTGGCGATCTGGCGATAGACCACCATTTGGCTTTTATTCCAAATTTCTTGGATTTCCCTATTCATCTCCTATTCATCCCCTAATTGGTATATATATCCCATTTAAATCCAAAAATAACCTCAATTACGTTTCTATAATTGGGCTAGGGCCTAAGAGGCTTGGATTTGGTCTTTTGGGCCTATTTGAGTGGGCTCAAACCTATTTTAATATCTGGGACTTTAGATAATTATTAATTAGCCCTTTACTCATTAAATAGTCTATTAAGCCTATTTATGACTTAAATAATTATATTTAAATTCAAAAAATTCCCAAGAAATTTCAAAAAAATTCTTATAATTTCAAAAAAATTTCAGGGATGCTATACCCTCCCCCACTTAAGAGAATTTGATCCCAAATTCAACACATGACTTTACGGAGAGTGTATTGTACTTACAATTGAATAGTTCGGGGAATCGTTTGTGCATGGCTTCTTCTGTTTCCCATGTGGCTTCTTGATATAGGCATTTATTCCATCGGGCCTTTACCATGGGAATAACCTTGTTGCGAAGCTGATGTACCTCTCAATCAAGTATTTTGAGTGGTCTTTACTCATACGTCAGATCCTTCTGTATCACTAGATCATCATGTCTTATAATATGAAAAGGGTCATAGACGTACCTCTTGAGCATAGATACATGAAATACATGATGGACGCCAGACAGTTGTGGAGGCAACGCCAGTCGATAAGCAACCTCACCATCCCTTTCAAGAATTTCAAAAGGGCCAATGAATCGCGGGGTAAGCTTGCCTTTAATGCCAAATCTTCGAATTCCTCGGCCTGTGGAAACCTTGAGAAATACATGATCTCCCACTTGAAACTCAGGTCTCTTCTCCTGATAGCAGCATAAGTCTTTTGTCTATCCTGAACCATCTGAAGTCTTTCTCTAATCAGCTTCACTTTTTCAATTGTATCCCGAACAAGATCAGGGCCTAGAAGTTATCTTTCTCCAACCTCATTCCAGCATATAGGTGAACGGCAACCCCTACCGTACAATGCCTCGAACGGTGCCATTTGAAGTCTAGATTGATAGCTATTATTATAGGCAAACTCCACTAGAGGTAGGTGGTTGTGCCAACTTCCACCAAAATCAATTACACAGGCCCTGAGCATATCTTTCACCATCTGATTGGTTCTTTCAGTTTGACCATCGGTTTGTGGATGAAATGCAGTACTGAAATTCAACCGGGTCCCTAATGAATGTTGTAGACCCTTCCAAAATTGAGACGTGAATCGAGGGTCTCGATCAGATATAATAGTGATAGGGACTCCATGTAGTCTCACAATTTTCTTCATATACAAGGCAACCAAAACATCTATGGACCATCGACTTTTAATAGGTAGAAAGTGAGCCAATTTGGTCAAGCGATCAATGATCACCCATATACCATCATGTCCTCCTTTTGACCTAGGTAGACCCATGATGAAATCCATCCCTACACTCTCCCATTTTCACTCGGGAATCTCCAAGGGATATAACTTTTCAGCAGGCTTTTGATGTTCTGCCTTAACTTGTTGGCAAGTGAGGCAGCGTGATACGTAGTCCGCCACTTCTCTTTTCATATTGGGCCACCAAAAATTCTTTTAAGGTCTTGGTACATCTTGGTAGCACCAGGGTGAATAGTATACCTTGATTTATGTGCTTCGTCCATAACCAGTCTTTTAGTGTCGGCATGATCCGGTATGCAAAATCAACCTCGGAATAGCAATCTTCCGTCAGTTGCCATTGAGAAATCTGGCCGTTGATCAACATTATCTTTGATTTCCATCAGTGTGGGGTCATTCTCTTGCAACTTGATCAGGTCTTCTATGAATGTAGGTTGTGACTAGATATTGGCAATAAAACACTCTTCTTCCTCTACATTAATATCTAGATTCAACTGGGCAAATTTGACAATAAGATTAGTCATACCTTTTATAAGGCTTGGTAACATTCCTATTGATTTTCTGCTGAGTGCATCGGCTACAACATTTGCCTTGCCTGGATGGTATTGGATGGAGAAGTCAAAATCCTTGAGATATTTCAGCCATCTTCTTTGTCTCATATTTAATTCCTTTTGAGAAAAAAGATATTTCAGACTTTTATGGTCTAAATACACCGCAAATTTTTCCCCATAAAGATAATGACGCTATATTTTCAGAGTAAATATGATGGCAGCTAGCTACAAATCATGAACTAGATAATTTTTCTCATGCCGCTTTAGTTGTCTTGAGGCATAGCAAATCACCTTTCCATTTTACATATGGACGCACCCAAGGCCAACGCTTGATGCATCCGTGTATACTTCAAACCCGCCGCCTTCGACAGGCAGTGCCAGAATGGGTGCAGTGGTGAGATGTTCCTTGAGAGTCAAGAAACTCTCCTCACACTCTGTGGTCCATACAAACAAATTTTCTTTTCTAGTAAGCCTTGTTAGAGGGACGACGATTTTAAAAAAATCCTTGATAAACCACCGATAGTAACCAGCCAGACCAAGGAAACTTCTAATTTTAGATATAGTCATTGGTAGGCTCCAGTTCTTGACAGCTTCTACCTTAAAAGGATCCACGACAATACCTTCTTTGGAGATAACATGGCCAAGGAAAGAGACTTCCTTTAACCAGAACTCACATTTATTTAACTTTGCATATAGTTGATGTTCCCTTAATGTTTGCAAGGTAATTCTCAAATGTTCTTCATGTTCTTCCTTTATATTGGAATATATGAGGATGTCGTCAATGAATACGACCACAAATCGGTCAAGATACGGCCTGAAAATATTATTTATGAGTTGCATAAATGCTGCAGGGGCGTTGGTTAACCCGAACGGCATAACCACAAACTCATAATGTCCGTATCTACTTTGGAAAGCTGTCTTGTGAATGTCCTCCTCTTTAATCTTCAATTGATGATAGCCAGACCTGAGGTCAATCTTGGAGAAATTCTCCGCAACAGAGATCTGGTCGAACAACTCATCAATATGCGACAGTGGGTACTTATTTTTGATGGTAAGTTGATTTAACTATCGGTAATCAATGCATAGCCTGAGAGATCCATCATTCTTCCTGACAAATAGAACCGGCGCACCCGAGAGAGATGTGCTTGGTCGAATGAAGCCTTTCTCTAGCAACTCCTGAAGTTGCTTCTTCAATTCTTTGAGCTCCGTGGGGGACATTCTGTAAGGGGCCTTTGACACAGGTGCCGCTCTGGGTGTGAGGTCAATAGAAAAATCGACTTCCCTTTCGGGTGGTAAACTAGGTAAGTCAGAGGGGAAAACATTAGGAATTCTTTTACGACCGGAATTTCTTCTATAAAGATTTCATTGGACTTGGTAACGACTACAGAAGTAAGAAAAACTTCACAACCTTACGAAATGAGTTTGTAAGCATGGAGAGAGGAAATAAGAGCAGGGTGTTTTATATATTTGATTCCAAGGAAAGAGAATTTTGGAAGGTCAGGTTTATGGAAAGAAATTCTCCTATTACGACAATTTATCTTGGCATAGTGTTCGACAAGCCAATCGATACCTAGAATAGCATCATAACCTTCTATGTTAAGGCATACTAAGTTTACAGGGAGATTATGGCCTTCTATTGTTACTTCACTATCTGGGTAGAAAGTTGTCAATTTAGTTCTTGGACCTAAGGGTGTTGTGATGGCTAGGTCCGAAGGTAGAGGAACATGTGTAATTGGCAAGGTCTTTGCAAAAGTAGTTGATATAAAAGAATGAGAGGCACCAATATCAAATAACACAAATGCAGGATGTGAATAATTATGAACAGTACCTTCCATCAACCCATCATCTTTGGGTGCTTCTTCATCAAGAACATCATTAAGATGCGCTTGCCGCTTCGTCCACCACTAGAAGATTGGTCCTTCATGAGAGGACAGTCCGGCATACGATGCTCCCGACTGCCACAGCGTAAGCAGGCGCCTAAACGTTTTCAGCATTTCTCGGCCGAATGGCCAAATTTCTCACAGAATGAGCAAGCCGCCATGACTTGCTTGTCTTCCTCCTTCGCCTTCTTATTCTTGTGATTGTCACTACCACTCCGTTCCGGGACCTCTTCTTACTATCACGGGATTTGTAAGGCTCCGTGATGCTGAACTTCTCTTTCTTTCCTCGTCGATCCGACTTCCGGCTGGACTCTTCACCCTTGCTTTTGTATTTTTTGACCTTCTCTAAGGTCCTCTCACATAGATACGTCTGTTGGACCATTTCTGTGTATGTACGGATATTTTACTGTCCTAGTTGTTGAATAAAATCGGGCCTTAAACCGTCCAAGAATCGGTTTGCCTTTAAGATGTATGTGCTCACTAGATGTTGGGCATAAGGGACTAGGCGGGAGAATTGTAGTTCATATTCTGCCACCAACATCATGCCTTGGCGTAGAGAAGCGAATTCCACAGCCTTTCGCTCCTTAACATGCTCGGAGAAGTATTTTGCTCGGAAGAGTGTAAGAAACTCATCTCATGTAGGCCGGGCATTTTTAGGTTGTGCCGAGGTGGCCTTCCACCAAGTACGCGCATCTTTGTTCAGTTGGAATGTGACGAGACGAACCTTCTCTTAATTGGTCAGCACATTGCATAACATTGAAAATCCTCTCCATCTCATCTATCCAATTCTCCACTTCGTCCGGATTGAAGGAGCCAGAGAATCACGGAGGATTTAAGCTCCGAAAGTTACGGTGCAGATCGCCAGCACCAGCCCTCGCGCCAGCTTGGGCCATAGTTTGTAGGGCCTGGGTAAGACTCGTAACGGTCTGTTGCATCCCGTCTCAGTCAACACGGTGTGCCATTGTGAGAATAAGGTACTTGAGAGAATAATTAATTAGTTAATTTCTATATAATTAATGGGGATTATCCTAGGGATAAATTCTAATTCAACTATCTCATCCCGGGCTCTACCCAATCTCTCATAGGTGAGAAACTTTATTTCCTTAGTTCATAGGTGTGGGTCCTTAAACCTTGGACTTAGCCTATGACATGATATTTTCCTAGGACTTACTTAATTATGCCTAGGCTCTGAGACCAACTTAACTGTCACGCCCCGAGTCATGTGTACAACGGAAACAACTCAGGGAAACGTGGACAGTCGACAATACGTCTCAAGCTAGCAATATAAATCAGAGCGCAATAACATCTGCATAAAGAGGAATGCACAATAATTGACCAAAAATCTAACTTTTATTGATAATAATCAAAAGTACATGAATATTTGACCCTCTTTTGATGTAATAACAACTAGACTTAATAAAAACAAAAATTACATAGTATGACTCAATAAAATAAAAATTACATGATGTGACTCTAGACTACTTAAAGACTCGTGACACTCTAAGTCTTCTCTCAAGTCTTTAATCATCACTCTCGGACCCATCACTAGCATAGTCTGAATCCAACTCACTTGAATTTCCTGAAAAGATTAGAAAAGTAGGTATAGGCACACTTGCCCAGTAGGTATCTTCGTATCAACATGAAGACAATGTTTAAATGATTAACATTTTAGCTCTAGAAAACAAGATAAATGAAAAATAGGATACTCATACGCATAAAACCAACGTAACACAATAAATGATATGACTAAGGTAAGAGATTTGAGAAGATATACGAGCATGACCAAATAAGACTATAAAATAAAGTGGCCTTTCATTAATGATCATGTACTTCACAACCATAAAGGCTACGCACTAGAAAGTCATGAACAAGAAAGTACTAGCAAGCATGTAAATTTTCACAAGATTGCCTCATGGATTTCACCAGTTTATAAAAAAAGTACTCCCGGCACAATGCGACGCCAGTGTTCATCATACCACATGGTTTATCGTATGTTTCCGATAATCAGCCGAGGGGGCTAGTGTTGAGCCCTTGGACACAATAAGTGCCCGATCTGCATCTTCATGTTATAAATCAAGCTACTTCCATGAGATATAAATAAATGTTTCGGCCAATAATGCACAATCCAACAATAGTTCATGATAAGGTAACCAAGGTAGAGAACGTGCCAATACGAGATAATAAGAGTTCAAGGATGAATTAAAGACAAGGCCATGCCACGAGAGAAATCCGACAGCATAACGGTGTATTCGTTAACTTTCATATTCCATTAGTAACTTATGGAACAAGGGTTCTAAGTCCAGATAATCCATAGACCATCTAGGAACATAGGGAAATCAACCCATGGGTCAAACCTCGGGTTAAGAACACTTGAGACAGAAACGGTCATGCCTGGGCCATTTTCTTGAGATAGCGGTCTCCTCCTGGCTGCAACCCCAAAGTGGCGGTCACAGGATGGCCGCAACTAGACAGAGTAAACGCTTGAAAGAAAGAAGAGTCGACGCAGTGAAGACTCTGGGAGATAGCGGTCATGGGAAGGCCGCTAAGTGTCAATAGCGGTCTCCTTAATGGCCGCAACTAGCCAGGACTCAGAAAAACACCGGTCATGTGAGTGCTTTCTAGATAATTGGGCTTTGTGGGTACAACCAGCTCGATGTCCTAGTGGGAATAATTTCTGTGTGGAACTACCTATTTCTGGCCTTCTAACTCTTCAACCTCTCGTCCTAAGTCCATGAAATTTGGAGGATAGGTAGAATATACAAAGGACAACAATAAGTTCTAAAGATGCAACTCGAACTAACCTCGTCTAGGGCTTCTAATTGCCTCTTCTTCCCTGAACGGTCGCACTGTTTCCTGTGTAGACTGCAGCGAAATAACAACTTCTGGGGCTTCTATTTCCTTAAAGACTCGACCTCCTAGCATGAAAATTGGAGGGATGTTAGACAATATAAAAGAGAACAAAATCTTCAAAAGGCATTACCTGAGATAGTGTCTCCTTACCTTCAAAAAATACGATCCAACATTAGGGTTCTCGTGGGCCGAAGTTGGGTCTATTCATAGGGTTTGCGTTAGGGTTACTAGATTAGGTCGAAATAGAATCCTATTTTGGGCTCCAATCAATCCCTAGGAGTCCTAGGCACAACTCCTTAGGAGATAACATCGATCTATGGGGATTAATGTGGGAAAAATTCCATTTTTTTCACGTTTCTTCTTCTCCTGTTTACGGAACCTAATAGCGGTCATGTTGGGACCGTTTCTTGTAAGTGGCGGTCTGGCGATAGACCGCCATTTGGCTTTTATTCCAAATTTTTTGAATTTCCCTATTTACCACCTATTTATCCCCTAATTGGTATATATATCCCATTTAAATCTAAAAATAACCTCAATTACGTTTCTATAATTGGGCTAGGGCCTAAGAGGCTTGGATTTGGGTCTTTTGGGCCTATTTGAGTGGGCTCAAACCTATTTTAATATTTGGGCCCTTTAGATAATTATGAAATAGCCCTTTATTCATTAAATAGTCTATTAAGCCTATTTATGACTTAAATAATTATACTTAAATTCAAAAAATTCCTAGGAAATTCTAGAAAAATTCTTATAATTTCAGACATATTCTTGGGATGCTATAGAGACATTCCCCTCAAGTTGGTCGGGGTTCAACATCCAGCGTACCACCGCTCCGCGGAATATTTCCATACAACGGGACTCCATAGCCCTTGTCACGCCCCGAACCGATAGCAGCGGAACGTGTCGTTTACTCGGAACGTGGCAGTTAAACAGTCGTGAATAATCAAGAGCAATCGCATAAGTCCAAATAATTTGGAACAACAATAAAATTTTTATTTCAAATATAAATATCTTACAAGGACTTGAAGACTCAACTACGTCACTATGAAAGAAAAAGAGATGACGCTCTAACAGACTTAGACAAGATAACTAAATAAGAGACACCATGCTAGACTCAAGAAAGATAAAAGACACATGTTCACTAGTTTTCGAAGCTCGCTTGCACACTTGTCCCTCCCATGTGAGTCTCGGTCTTGTTAGTCACCTGATTACCTGAAAAATATTGGAAGAGAACTGAATGAGCGAACGCTCAGTAGGAATTATATCTCCAGAACTAGCAATTGGTTTAAGTAATTACCTCTTCCAAATGAAAAATGCAATCCTAGCATGTCAATCATGTAAAATAGAACGATACGGAATTGAACATGATAACGAGAGGAAATAACTGTTGATCTAAGATAGGGAATTTCAAGTATTCAAGATTTCAAGTATTTGAACGAGTACCAAGTACATCAACAAAGTCTTTCATGTCATGAGATAATGGCTATTAGCAAGTAAGTACTTTACCCATTTCGGGCCACGCAAGTCATGTAAAGTCAATCAAGTCTAGCACGTGAGAGAGAGAGATAGAGGTATAGTGGAGTGTCGTAGATTCAAGCAAGTACTTTGGTGCAATGCCACACCGTGATCAATATAACTCCCATGGGCACAAGTACTTTCGGGTGCTCCTCCCAGGACCAGATCGGGCCCTTAAATGCGCAGGTATTGTTACATGTAAATATCTAGACAACCACTTTAGTGATAGTCATGGATTTCCAAGAACAAACTTATGTAGGATATCAAGGTAGATTCATGGATAGGTTCCACGGAATTCAAGGAAGAACATTAGATGGACAATGATAAAACCAACGAGAATCATGACGTGTCGATAACCTGGGTAGAGTCGGTACCTTAGCTAGGTAGCCGCGATAACTTGAGTGGATGACTAAACCTGTCACCAATCAAGGGACATGAATCAAGCTGAGAGATTGACCCCATCTATAAGGGACTCAATCCAAGACATTGCCTAGTGGAATATCAGCATTCCACTAGCTAGGATTTATTCTCTCATGGGCCAAGATAGCACCATGAGAGGGCTGGTTTACCACAAGACGTGGCAATCAAAAGCACAAGGTGTTTAAGGTACAACCAGCTCAGTCGGCCTTGAGGGAATCCAAGGCTACGAGGAGACTTACGGAGGTCCCAATGACTAACTCGCCAGTCCGAAGGAACGGAATGTCCAACGGAGGGCTCGTATGTCACCAAGAGTTGAGGTGTATGCGTGAACCAATCATGAAACAATGACTCCATCTACGGACGTGAGATGAGAGTGCCAAAAGACCCGAAGTATGGGTCAAAAACGGAAGAAAACTGTGAGAACATGTATACGTTAATCATAGAATTCATGTCTATACTATTCTATAATTAACTATATTTAAATAAACTTATATTATTTAACGCCCGTGGGTGCCATCATTTATTAATTAGCATCCTCTTGGGGAACGTTAATTTTCATGATTTTTAACTCAATTTATTTAACAAGAATTTACATTTATATCTATTTAATTGAATAAATTTAAAAACATACATTAAAAAACACATTGATTTATTTAAAATAATTTAAGAAAATAGAATATATGATAATTAGGAGAAAAATACAAGGATTCCATATATATATTTTTCATATTTTTCGGTTATGTATTTCAATAATAATAGATTTTCAAAGATATGTGTACATGCCATATATATATATATATATATATATTAGTTAAATATGATGCCGATCAACAGTGGCGTCCATTTATATGGTAACGACCGTATGTGGGTAGTCTTTTAAAAAAGTTGATTTTTTTAAGCTTCCCGTTTCTATACTAAATGATGTTAGAATCTAGTTTATAATATATCGAAATGACCGGCTCGAAAAACTCTACCTAACCATATGTTCAAAATAATTTTTCGACGAGAGACGGGAGATCTTACGATAGGGGGCACAAAAAAAGGTGCAACCACTTCCACTACCTCGGTCCCCATCCCAATAGTATGCCCAAAAATTTTCATGGCGAAAGGATACTTCTATATCCATTAACAACTATAAATGCGAAATACTCATAACCCACATATATCTAATTGACGACTGTCATAGATCACTTTTTTAGAATTTTGTTAGTTGACGCCATTGTGACTGTCACATTTTACTTTTATAACGCCCTTAACAGTGGCGTCAATTCCAGAAAACACGACATATGCGAAATCGTCAATTCCAAATGGGATTTGACGACCGTTTTGATAGGCGTCAAAATGAAATAGCGCCCTAGGAAGGGGCGTTATTTACTGTAAAACTTCAGAACACACCGATAATCATATGTATGATATAAATGCATGATAAGATGATTTTTATCTATAATGTTGGCCTTAAATCATGTTTTAACTTTATTTGGACTACGAAACTTGAGAAAACCTACAATACAATCATGATTTATCTTTGTTTGGGCTACGAAATTTGAGAGAACCTACGATACAATCATGATTTATCTTTGTTTGGGCTACGAAACTTGAGAGAACCTACAATACACAATCATGATTTATCTTTGTTTGGGCTACGAAACTTGAGAGAACCTACGATACAATCATGATTTATCTTTGTTTGGGCTACGAAACTTGAGAGAACCTACAATACAATTATGATTTATCTTTGTTTGGACTACGAAACTTGAGAGAACCTACAATACAATCATGATATATCTTTGAACCTAAAATACAATCATGATTTATCTTTGTTTGGGCTACGAAACTTGAGAGAATGGACTTTAAGAACAGATACTCTGTTATGTTACTGCGAATAGAGGATGAAGATTAACTGCAACAGGGGAAGAAGATGGGGTGCTTCTTCTTGCTCAGGCAATCGGCAGGATGCAGGATAGGAAGGAGATGCTTGTCCTTCACGTTGTAGTCAGCCGGAAGAAGAGTGGAAGCATAGGAAGAAGATGACTCAAGGGAACCAAAAGAAACCCACGCTCGGCAAGGACAGGAGGACGACGACGTGGTTAAGGTTTTCTCCTGTTCGATGGGCAAGGATGTTTATTGGGAACGGAGTCTTCGTAAGTTTAGAAATTGAAACAGGAGCAATATGTCCACGGTTTGATTCATGATTTCCTCCCCCTTCCAATACCACAGCCGCATGCCTCCTTTTGCGTGCGAAACCCTAAAGCTCATCCTGCATGCTACGTCCGAACATGCGTATATGGGTTATACGGGTAGCTGGTTGGGTTTGGGTTGGCCGCATGGCTCATGTATGTGGGTCTATGGTTTGGGCTACAGTGAGTGTTGGGTTATAAAAGGAGGTGTGGGCTTTATATATTCGTTTATACGCAAGGCCCCCTTTTTATGTATATATATATATATATTTATGGGTTGTCTTTATTATGTGTTTGGGTAGGCAGAAACCCATCCGCCCATAAATAAAAGCTTGGGTTTTTTTTTTGGGTTTGCAGTGGGAGATGGTTCACGTGGGTTTAGTGTGCAAGTGGACCCAAGGGAAATGATCGGGGGTTTAGTATTTGTTAGTTCGTATGGGTCAAGGCCCATGTTATGTACATGGTTATTAAGAGTAAGGCTTTGGTTAAAATAGTTTTACATCATTTGTTAGGCCACTCACTTGTATACGTGAATCCCAAAACTATAGGTTGTGGCCCATTTGTGTATATATGGGTTTATATAACTTAGGCATTTCTTTATTTAGCCTTCTTTTTGTAAGGGTTTATATATATATATATATATAGTCACAAATACTCCAGCTTAAACTATCAAGGCCCATTTATGTGTATATATATATATATACACTGGTTGTAATATTTTGGACTAAGGTTCAATAGTTATAAGATAACAACTTTAATAATTTATTATTTAAAATTCTCAAATCAACACTCAATAGGATAAAAACTTAATCTTTATCTATTGATAAACTAAATAGCAACCCGATTTAATTATTTAATATTAATATATAAATCAAACTCTAATCGATCCAAGTGGGCTCTTATAGGGGTTAGGGTCCTAATGGGCCTATTCTAGTTAGCCCAATAACCATTAGTCCAATAACTTAATAATTGAAGGAGATAAACAAAATAAAAGTCCATTCTAATTTAGTTTGTTTATCTTATTACGAGCATAAATGTAATATCTATTACTATTATTTTCAAGCATATATTTAGTATTTTCTTATTATTTTGACTATTGTAATTAAATAAGGTCCATTTAAGGTCTTATATTCATTTATTTCGATTTTAGTCTTTTAAAAAAATCCGGGGTGCTACACCCTCCCTCACTTAGAAAGAATTTGGTCCCCAAATTCACATCGCCTTCTACTCTAGATGGGGGATTAGATATAATTCCTTATGATACCATATAAGTGAAAGAAAAAATCTAAACATATCGAAAGAATCAATTTAGGATCGAGGATGAGGGATATCTTTCATAGCTTTTCCTTTCCTCGCGACATCGACTTCTGTCGAGGCTTGAGTCTTTCCTCGGCGGTCCCTAGTAGGACATTTTACTAACTTATGTTCCAAGCTCCCGCAACACAGACACGCTCCCATCTTCCGATAACACTCCTCCGACTGATGGTTTTTATTACCACAATACTGACATCTCTCTCGAGGAGCTACCAAATCTTTACCCTTCTTGCACTTCTTACACAGTTTGCACTTCTTACATTCTTGGGAACTACCACCCTCGTTTGACCTTTTCTTGGTCATGGTGAACTTCTCAAAACTAGTAGCTTGGTCTTTCCGTCCAACTCTCTCTTTTTCTTTCACTACCTTCTCTAACTCTTGGACTCTCCTGACGAGGTCCGCGTAAGTTTGGACGTCCACTAAGACCATCTAAGAGACAAAGCTCGACTTAGATGCTAGCATTTATCTAGGTTCCTGCAAGATTAATGGGGAGATTAATTTTAGACTTAGAAATTTCTATAATTAGTAGGAATGGGACATGAATATTTTATCCATTCTTTATAATATATCCCCATGCTCTACCCATTCTCACGGAATTCCTATAGGATGACCAACAAAGATGGCTCAACCTATCTCTTGGACTTAATGACCTAAGGATTTGAAAGCCGAAGCTCTAGTATGACTGACAAGGATACTTGACCTATCATTGGAATCTAATAACTTGAGGATGAGAAAGCCGAGGCTCTGATACCACCTCTGTCACGCCCCGAACCGATAGCAGCGGAACGTGTCGTTTGCTTGGAACGTGGCAGTTAAACAGTCGTGAATAATCAAGAGCAATCGCATAAGTCCAAATAATTTGGAACAACAATAAAATTTTTATTTCAAATATAAATATCTTACAAGGACTTGAAGACTCAACTACGTCACTATGAAAGAAAAAGAGATGACGCTCTAACAGACTTAGATAAGATAACTAAATAAGAGACACCATGCTAGACTCAAGAATGATAAAAGACACAGGTTCACTAGTTTTCGAAGCTCGCTTGCACACTTGTCCCTCCCATGTGAGTCTCGGTCTTGCTAGTCACCTGATTACCGGAAAAATATTGGAAGAGAACTAAATGAGCGAACGCTCAGTAGGAATTATATCTCCAGAACTAGCAATTGGTTTAAGTAATTACCTCTTCCAAATGAAAAATGCAATCCTAGCATGTCAATCATGTAAAATAGAATGATACGGAATTGAACATGATAACGAGAGGAAATAACTGTTGATCTAAGACAGGGAATTTCAAGTATTCAAGATTTCAAGTATTTGAACGAGTACCAAGTACATCAACAAAGTCTTTCATGTCATGAGATAATGGCTATTAGCAAGCAAGTACTTTGCCCATTCCGGGCCACGCAAGTCATGTCAAGTCAATTAAGTCTAGCACGTGAGAGAGAGATAGAGGTATAATGGAGTGTCATAAATTCAAACAAGTACTTCGGTGCAATGTCACACCGTGATCAATATAACTCCCATGGGCACAAGTACTTTCGGGTGCTCCTCCCAGGACCAGATCGGGCCCTTAAATGCGCAGGCATTGTTACATGTAAATATCTAGACAACCACTTTAGTGATAGCCATGGATTTCCAAGAACAAACTTATGTAGGATATCAAGGCAGATTCATGGATAGGTTCCACGGAATTCAAGGAAGAACATTAGATGAACAATGATAAAACCAACGAGAATCATGACGTGTCGATAACCTGGGTAGAGTCGGTACCTTAGCTAGGTAGCCGCGATAACTTGAGTGGATGACTAAACCTGTCACCAATCAAGGGACATGAATCAAGCTGAGAGATTGACCCCATCTATAAGGGACTCAATCCAAGACATTACCTAGTGGAATATCAGCATTCCACTGGCTAGGATTTATTCTCTCATGGGCCAAGATAGCACCATGAGAGGGCTGGTATACCACAAGACGTGGCAATCAAAAGCACAAGGTGTTTAAGGTACAACCAGCTCAGTCGGCCTTGAGAGAATCTAAGGCTACGAGGAGACTTACGGAGGTCCCAATGACTAACTCGCCAGTCCGAAGGAACGGAATGTCCAACGGAGGGCTCGTATGTCACCAAGAGTTGAGGTGTATGCGTGAAGCAATCATGAAACAAGGACTCCATCTACGGACGTGAGATGAGAGTGCCAAAAGACCCGAGGTATGGGTCAAAAACGGAAGAAAACGGTGAGAACATGTATACGTTAATCATAGAATTCATGTCCATACTATTCTATAATTAACTATATTTAAATAAACTTATATTATTTAACGCCCGTGGGTGCCGTCATTTATTAATTAGCATCCCTTTGGGGAACGTTAATTTTCATGATTTTTAACTCAATTTATTTAACAAGAATGTACATTTACATCTATTTAATTGAATACATTCAAAAACATACATTAAAAGACACATTGATTTATGTAAAATAATTTAAGAAAATAGAATATATGATAATTAGGAGAAAAATACAAGGATTCCAAATATATATTTTTCATAATTTTCGGTTATGTATTTCAATAATAATAGATTTTCAAAGATATGTGTACATGACATATATATATTTATATATATATATATATTAGTTAAATATGACGCCGATCAACAGTGGCGTCCATTTATATGGTAACGACCGTATGTGGGTAGTCTTTTAAAAAAGTTGATTTTTTTAAGTTTCCCGTTTCTATACTAAATGATATTAGAATCTAGCTTATAATATACCGAAATGACCGGCTCGAAAAACTCTACCTAACCATATGTTCAAAATAATTTTTTGACGAGAGACGGGGGATCTTGCAATAGGGGGTACAAAAAATGGTGCAACCACTTCCACTACCTCGGTCCCCATCCCAATAGTACGCCCAAAAATTTTCATGGCGAAAGGATACTTCTATATCCATTAACAACTATAAATGCGAAATACTCATAACCCACATATATCTAATTGACGACTGTCATAGATCACTTTTTAAGAATTTTGTTAGTTGACGCCATTGTGACTGTCACGTTTTACTTTTATAACGCCCTTAACAGTGGCGTCAATTCCAGAAAACACGACATATGCGAAATCGTCAATTCCAAATGGGATTTGACGATCGTTTTGATGGGCGTCAAAATGAAATAGCGCCCTAGGAAGGGGCGTTATTTACTGTAAAACTTCAGAACACACCGATAATCATATGTATGATATAAATGCATGATAAGATGATTTTTATCTATAATGTTGGCCTTAAATCATGTTTTAACTTTATTTGGGCTACGAAACTTAAGAAAACCTACAATACAATCATGATTTATCTTTGTTTGGGCTACGAAACTTGAGAGAACCTACAATACAATCATGATTTATCTTTGAACCTACAATACAATCATGATTTATCTTTGTTTGGGCTATGAAACTTGAGAGAACCTACCTCTTGAGGATTTGATGATGAACATTGAATGGACTTTAAGAACCGATACTCTGTTGTGTTACTGCGAACAGAGGATGAAGATTAACTGCAACAGGGGAAGAAGATGGGGTGCTTCTTCTTGCTCTGGCAATCGACAGGATGCAGGAGAGGAAGGAGATGCTTGTCCTTCACGTTGCAGTCAGCCGGAAGAAGAGTGGAAGCAGAGGAAGAAGATGACTCAAGGGAACCAAAAGAAACCCACGCTCGGCAAGGACAGGAGGACGGCGACGTGGTTAAGGTTTTCTCCTGTTCGATGGGCAAGGATGTTTATTGGGAACGGAGTCTTCGTAAGTTTAGAAATTGAAACAGGAGCAATATGTCCACGGTTTGATTCATGATTTCCTCCCCCTGCCAATACCACAGCCGCATGCCTCCTTTTGCGTGCGAAACCCTAAAGCTCATCCTACATGCTACATCCGAACATGCGTATATGGGTTATACGGGTAGCTGGTTGGGTTTGGGTTGGCCGCATGGCTCATGTATGTGGGTCTATGGTTTGGGCTACAGTGAGTGTTGGGTTATAAAAGGAGGTGTGGGCTTTATATATTCGTTTATACGTAAGGCCCCTTTTTTATGTATATATATATATATATTTTTATGGGTTGTCTTTATTATGTGTTTGGGTAGGCAGAAACCCATCCGCCCATAAATAAAAGCTTGGGTTTTTTTTTTTTGGGTTTGCAGTGGGAGATGGTTCACGTGGGTTTAGTGTGCAAGTGGGCCCAAGGGAAATGATCGGGGGTTTAGTATTTGTTAGTTCGTATGGGTCAAGGCCCATGTTATGTACATGGTTATTAAGAGTAAGGCTTTGGTTAAAATAGTTTTACATCATTTGTTAGGCCACTCACTTGTATATGTGAATCCCAAAACTATAGGTTGTGGCCCATTTGTGTATATATGGGTTTATATAACTTAGGCATTTCTTTATTTAGCCTTTTTTTGTAAGGGTTTATATATATATATATATATATATATATATATAGTCACAAATACTCCAGCTTAAACTATCAAGGCCCATTTATGTGTGTATATATATATGTATACACTGGTTGTAATATTTTGGACTAAGGTTCAATAGTTATAAGACAACAACTTTAATAATTTATTATTTAAAATTCTCAAATCAACACTCAATAGGATAAAAACTTAATCTTTATCTATTGATAAACTAAATAGCAACCCGATTTAATTATTTAATATTAATATATAAATCAAACTCTAATCGATCCAAGTGGGCTCTTATAGGGGTTAGGGTCCTAATGGGCCTATTCTAGTTAGCCCAATAACCATTAGTCCAATAACTTAATAATTGAAGGAGATAAACAAAATAAAAGTCCATTCTAATTTAGTTTGTTTACCTTATTACGAGCATACATGTAATGTCTATTACTTTTATTTTCAAGCATATATTTAGTATTTTCTTATTATTTTGACTATTGTAATTAAATAAGGTCCATTTAAGGTCTTATATTAATTTATTTCGATTTTAGTCTTTTAAAAAAATCCGAGGTGCTACAGCCCTTGTTTCATTTCAACTTTAAACTCCTCGCAGCAAACGAGGCGGTTGAGAACTTAACCCACAACGATTGTCATGATCGTGTGGTTCCGGGTAAAATCCCGAAAGGGTGAGATTTTTCTCCCTTGGATGTTCGAGGTGAACAAAGAAAACCCTAGTAACAAAGAAAGGAGATGCAAGAGATGGTGTACACACTGCTGAAGAAATCTAACGCACGTGTATCATGTAGCTCGGACAAACATAAATCCTCTCCTTTTGGCCGACGGCATGGGGAAGATAACAAGAGGCGCGTTCTCTCCTCCCTCCACGTGGCGTGCTGTGAGCAATAGACTCCAAAAAGCCTAAAGGAGGAGGCTTTAAGCAAAAAAGGATGAAAAGAGGCCTGTCCAGGGTCTGGGAGAACTACGCAGGGTCGCCCGACCCCAGGCAGACCCGCGCGCGGGTGGATGGCCCTGCCCAGGGTCGCACAACTCTGGGGGGTCCCGCCCTGGATTAAACCCCGGGCACGACTTGCTCGGGGTCGAATGACAGAGCAGTTCCCGAGCGGGCCTGCCCCGGGCCATTTGACCGCCGGTGGGGTCCCAGGGTCATTTGACCCCGCCGCCCTTTCTCTCTTGTAAAAAAAAAGAAAAGAAGAAGAAAAGAAAAAAAAAGGGAAAAAGGACCCTCCGGGGTCATTTTCACCCCATTCACCCCGTACAGGTTAAACTGACCTCGGTGGCCCTCCAACTTCTATAAATAGACCCCCAGGGTCTAGAAGGGGAGATGGACACACAGACGGAGAGAAAAAAAAAGAAGAAGAACACATACGAAGGAGCATCTAGTGCAAGAAGCCTTGTTTGTTGTTTTGGCCCACTAAGGGTATGTGATATCCTGGGCCTTGTGTTTATGCCCTTGAGGGCTATGTTTATAACTATGCCTCTTTGCGGGCCATGTTTGTAATTTTCTATGTGCCCGGGATGGCTAAATTATGTAGTTCCACACATATAATGAGAGAATTACAAAAATGTCCTTCCTAGGACTGCAAGAAATTTAAGTCCTGTTATTTACAGTTTTACCCTGTAAACTTCTATAATTGGGGCTATGCCCCTATATCCCGCGTCAGTGCAGAGACCTCTTATGTACAGTCGACAACTCGCCGACAACCCATGTACTCACTCAGATCATAAATGTACTTAGTTGTTCTTTTATGTGTGTAGATCAAGAAAAATTATAAGAGAATCTCGACTTCCGGGAAATTATGTACATACCACTCCCTTTGCGAATCAGCACACGTGCATCTTCTATAAAATTAACGCTTAAAAGAATTCTCGCCCTCCGGGCACGCTAAAATCGATACTAAGACTACCACTTAAAATAATTCACGTCGCTCCAGGTGTGCTTAAATCAACACTAAAAAGAATTCATACTTCTATGTCCCTTTTCCCGATGCTAACTCACACTCTGTCGTGTTTTATTGTGCAAGAATGGGCAAGAGAGAAGAAGAAGAAGAAGAAGAAGAAGAAGAATGGGGGTGGCCTCTCTTGAAAATGAACCGGCCAAGCTCCCCCTTTGCTTTGAATCGGCGCCCTCTCCCTCCAAGGTGAACCGGTGCAGCTTCCATGGCACCATGAACCGGTGCGCCCTCATGGCCACATGAATCGGCATGAGAAGGCCTCATGCCCCTCTTGAACCAGCGCGCGGCCTCCACACCTCAACCCCCCTTTGAGCCCAAGTGAACCGGCGCCACCCGTCTTGCAACCTGATCCGGCGCAGCTTCCATGGCACCTAAACCGGCGCTCAAGCAAGCCTCCCTTGGCTCCTTGATCTGGCACGCAAAAGCCTCCCATGCCCAATTGTTGAGTTCGTTGACTTTGGCAATAGTTTTGATGATAACAAAATATTATGTGTGCTTTATTGCGTGAATAGTTTTTTCATGGCTTAAACTCACGTCTATGTCGTGAACCACATAGTATGTTTCATCATGCATATGATTTCAACAATGCTTGTGGTGAATTCATCCTTTGGTATTAAGTGTGAATGAAACCTTTGATTTTGCTTACCTCAATGGTTTTAAAATGTGGTTCGATGTGTTCTTTGTTTTTGAATGGAATCATTATTGATAGTGCATATGTCATTGAATAACTTAATTTCATGAATGAAACATTTGCTTGATGGATTATGCTTTGCTTTGGTTGAGCGTGTTTCCTTGCTTTGGATGAGTGTGTTCATTGAAGATTTGCATGAAAAGAGTGTGGTATTGGTTGATGAATGGATGTTCATGAGAACAGTCTGTTTGGGGTATTTCTGAATGAGTGGTCTTGTCGAACATGGTTTTTGCAGAATTCTTATCAAGCAAGGAAGTTGATTTTGGTGGTGGTGTTTTAATGAAATCAAAATACGTGTGTAATATTGCTTGTGGTATACTAACTTGATTCCATTGTGTTTTTGCAGGATCAAAATTCATGGTGGACGCTTGGAAGTCAAAAGAATGCCTTAATGAGTATCTTGTTGTCCATGATCCAAAATAGGTGTTAAATTCCATTTTTATTCTTCAAGAACCATTGAAAAAGCCTTGTATTTCTCAAATCTTTCAATTGGATGAACTTCTAGGTTCGACTCACATGTGGTTTAATGCACTTTCTTCATGGGTTTTTGAGGTTCATATAGTGTTTAAGTGTTTTATATAAGTCTTGGTAGAAATTGGTTGAATGATGTTCTTTCTGTGGGGGTGCTAGGCACGGATCCAGAGGGGGGGTGAATGGATCCCCGTTAAAAATTATTGCAAAATTAAAACTTGAACAAAACTCATTCTACTCAGACTAGACTAAGGAAGGTTATGGCTAACACGGAACAAGCTTCGAACACTTAGCGTATAATACATGTGCTGTGCTGAATTGAAATAATTGAAGTGCACCTCGGCATACAAATGTGAGAGTCAACTAACAATCAAAACAACAAGCACTTGACAGTATGCCAGTGCTGAACTGAGATGCGTATATATCAATAAATGTAAATCGTTGAGCAAACGCAACCTGGGACACTACAAATAATAAACTGCTCTAGTAAAGAACATAAATCTTATCTCAAACAAGTAAATCAAACAGAACCAATATCGAACATATAACACTCGGATAATCACTAGAAACCCATCCTGTGAAAGAGACAGAAGATATGGAATTTGCAAACTTTCACAAATCACAAACCACGGTGCACTTAGAATTTTTAGATGGTTCAGTCTGCTACCACAGACCTACGTCCATCCCCCACTCAAACCATAGTGAGGCTTCAGCTGACTCACAGCTTGAACCGCTGAGCATCACAACTTGCTTACATCCGCTGAGCATCACGGCTTGCTTCCGTTGAGCAATCACAGCTTGCTGTCCAAGGATCACACCTCGCCCGCTGAGTAACACAGCTTGCTTGAAATGATAAGGAAAACAAAGAATGAAACCGAAAATAAAAACACCAAAAGATATAGCTCACACAGGAGCAAAACAGTTATGGATCTGATCCAAGAACTAATGAAGACACATATTCTCAAGCTCACTCTTCCTCTCTATTCTCTCTTGCTCACTCTCTTTCTCTTTCTCTGCTCACTCTCTCTTTTCCCTCAGATTTCTTCTAATTTTTCGATACTCTATTTTTCTCCTTCTTCTTCGTTCAGCAAACTCTCTCTCTCTCAGCACTCTAACTCTAACTCTTCTCACGAACTCTCTAACTCTTACTCTTCTGCTCTTCTATCCTTTTCTTCTTATCTCACTACCTTCTCATATGAGATCTCCTTCTCGGATCAGATCATCAAGTTTGAGCCCTCGATCGCCTTTTATACAGATGAGCATGAGTCTAGAGTCCCACGAGCTCTTTCAATGATTGGGCATGTGGAAGACGCATTCCCGCCCAAAAGTTTTCTTCCAGAAGGCGCACTTCGAAGGTCCACGTGTCAGGAGCTGATGAAGTTCAACCACGTGGCTTGATCATTCCTGAGGAGCTTGACACCTTGGATCATGTGTCTGTTTAACTAAACTCTGGGATCACGTGATCACTTAAGTGATTTATGATTTCTGCCCTTAAAGCGTTTGATTGAGTTCTTGTCAATAAGAAATAAGGCATTTCATCAAACACTTTATTATTATAATCAAATATAGATTTAGCCAATATTATATCAGTCAGATACACAGGTTAGAAATGTAAAAGATGATATATATACTTCGATTCAATCATACAATGCATTGACCTGTGTAAGACATAGGTAGACCTTATATGCATGGAAATGAATAAGTGCATCGACCTTCATAGACATATGCATAGACCTCTAAGACAGAATGCTTGAATATGCATCGACCTGTTTGTTCAGTGTAGTAGGAGATGCATCGACCTTCTAAACCAGAAAGCGTATATGCATCGACCTTCACTGTACATGCTAGCTAACTAGCATCGACCTACCTATGGTATGAACTAACTTTAGCAAATGCAGTGCACAAGATGCACCGACCTGATAGCGCATACTGTGCATACCTGCATCGATCTTATAGAGTGTAAGGCATATGTGCATCGACCTTTCTAACATGAAAACTTCAGGCGGACATATGCATTGACCTGATAGCCTAAGTGTATGAAGGTGCATCGACCTGTCTACTCAAAACACAAAAATAAGAATCAAATTGACTATCATGAAGAATATTGATGCACTGACTTGATAGACAGAAAACATATCATGAAGAACACTAATGCACTGACTTGATAGACAGAAAACTTGAATGTGCATCGACCTACTTAGCTACGTGAGTGCACATTCATCGACCAGTTATGGCCCAGACACTACATGTGCAACGACCTTATATGCAATAGGATGAATGTTCATCGACCTTTATATGCAATGGTCTAAATATGCATCGACCTTGACATACAACCATTCTACACATGCATCAACCTTCAGACTACAAGCATAAACATGCATCGACCTTAGCTGACACAGAGAAGGTATATGCACCGACCTATATGCTTCAGACTGAAATGTCCATCGACCTTACTTGACAAGAAGAAGGTATATGCACCGACCTTTCAATGCACTTGCTGACTCATAATAGAACAGTAGCATTCACCTGTTGTCACTTCAGCTTAATAGTGGTGGCTGTCTTTTCATGACTTTTTGAGTCATCTTCAGAACCTGTTCTGATAGAATTCAAACTTCTATTTATTGATACCAATGATGAAATAAATGCATCAAAGTTATATCATCAAGGTTATATATATAATGACACATAATAGTTGACATCATTCAAACCTAGTTGACATCATCAAAACCATAGTGACACAACAATCTCCCCCTTTTTGATGATGGCAATATTATGAGTCATTTGCAATAAATTCATCATGACGATCAAAGTATCAGTCATGCAGTACATCTTCTATTCTGACAGAATTAAAAATTTACTGATCATGCAACACATGCAACACAGTATCTGACAGAAGGAAACTCACATATTCTCCCCATAGAAGAACAGAAAGAAACTCACATATTCTCCCTCACACATTTTCCTATATGGAAGAGCACATAGCCTCTGTCAGAATTAAACAAGACTGAAACATGACTCACTTATTCTCCCCCTTTGACAACATCAAAAAGGAAGGAACAGTAAGCTAAACCAGTAGACTATCTTCTGGACAGGTAAAAAGTATTGAAGTGAAAGATATATCAACAAAAACATAGAGATACTCCTACACCCATATAAGGATAAGTGAGATGAACTCTTAAGAGTTATCCCCCTTTTTACAATTATGCAGAAGTGTTTCATCTATACTCCCCCTGCACAGATAATCCCCCCTTTTGACAAAGCAGAAGGAGAGGAAAGACAATTTATTAGCAAACCACAGGGATAATCAAGTTTAAATAGATCAAACTGACTAATAATGTGCTGATGAAGCAATTTCCCCCCTTAGACTGGACAGAGGGATTGAAAATGGAAGTAAATCATTAGACATACAGATTTAAACATTCACAGGTTCAATGAAAGTATCAGCAGAATTACTTGAACAATCAAAGATGAATTCAGGTCATGATGGATTGCATCAAGAACATTGAGTAGAATCTGATATTGAATTGAATGTGTAGATGGCATGAACTTTCTGAAGAAGGAATTTTAGTAGAAAATGGAAACTGAGCACATGAATTCCAAATGAGTTTTAACAAAAAATAATGTAATTCAATAAGATACCAATTTCATAAAACTGAGAATAACATGTTTCAGAATCTTCAATTATAAGGGCTTATGAATCTTTATTAAACATCATGGTTTAAATATGATGTATACACAATTTGTCAATAAAGTTCTATACTCATATCTGAAATCAAATTTTAATAAGAGTGAACCATGCCCTCATATTTACATCTTTGAATAACCTCCCTTCATCTTACTCAATCAATTTCAATGACTTCTTAGGAATTTCATTCAATAGTATTGAGGTTAAACAACCATGAAAAATTTCAGATTGGGTTCCTGAGGATCAGCAGTTTCAAATTTTTCTTTTGTTTAAAAATACTTTTCATATCAAATTTTCAGGTGTAATTAAGTTCAGCACACACCTTGTAACTAGAGGATACACATTGTTTAGACGCAAGTATCCCTAAGCACTTGGTATAACTGATTGTCATGCTTCAGAGATAGCATTGACACTTCATGACATATCTCAACTCATTTCTTTGATAAGTGAGATATATTTCTCAGTATTCAAGCCATTGCTTTGCCTGGATTTTCACTGAATTTTCAGCAAAGTTAATTATGGCACTACATGACATAGTCCTCTAGACTTCATGGTCAATGAACATGGTCTCGGTGACCAAAATCATTGCTCTGACAATTTTACCTTTAGGAACTTGTTGTGCAGGTTTTTATGCCGATTAACTGGGGTGAAGGAAGGAATACAGTGGGGAAGGAAAATACGGGAGTTTGATGTATCTCGGGTATCCTCCTTACGGGTGCATGCCTCTCACGGTAGTATCGGGCACTCTCCTTTCATGGAAAGTCGGAAAGGGTCGAATGGCACGAAAGTGTCGGGATAAAGGTTAACTGGACAAGATGCGGGCGTGCCAGTCGATCTCTCGACAATCATTCATGGAACCAAAGTTTGACTGGGGAAGCACCACCAGGGCGCGGCACGTGGGCTCGGGCGATCGGGTGACATGTGGAGAGAAGGGGTTCTATGGGTGCGAGTGCGTAGGCGATTGCGGGAATCATGTACTGGATGTCTTTCCCCATTGGTCGCAAGCAATCGGTGTTTATTTACATCGGATTGAATCTGAATACCTCCGTTCTATGCTGAAGAAAAGTCTGTATATGTGTCTGAAGCCGTGAGTAGACGGCTGGGGGCATTCAGCGCGTTATACCGAGGGGTGTTTACTGGGGTTAGGGTGTCAGGAACGGATGCCGAGTGGCATAGATAGAAGACTGAAGGCCGGGACGTGGGTGCGGGAGCACTCGTCTAATCGGCGGTGTTGTGCTGAGACACATATTTCTTTACAGGGAACCCATAATGGCCAAAGTACAACTGGCGCATGCCACGGGACAACTCCGACGTGTTAGTCGGTCCCCGGGTCGATGCGTGATGAATGAACACTTATGCGTTTTATAGAGGGCTCCTCCTGTGACGTGGGCCATGGCCGCGTTGCCGAACGGGGGCCTATGACTGGATAACTGAGGGGATACATCAATCTGGTATCTGGGCGAGGGTCGGTCGCGACTCGAGTTGAGCGGTCGGACATGGCCTCGTAACTGCAGGTAAGCATGACATCATGGCACGCGTGTGGTTGCGATCGACGGGCGTGCGAAGGAAAATCCGAGCATGAGGGGACGTCCGTTTGTATCACGATGTCTCACATATGGTGGGTGTTGACTCGTGTGTGACGGCTACATACGACGTGAGGGGAGTGCAAACGACATACCCCCGTCGTAGTAGACCGCCGAACAAGTCACCCACGTACAATTCTCCTTAGCTCGCTGCTTGGAGCCGCGCTCGAAGTCTTGTGCTTGCCGGATGTCGGACGATCTTGTGTATCTCTCTAGATGCCTTGTATTAGATGCCCCACCCCTTGAGCTCCTAAGGGATAGGGGAAGCTGAAGGGTCACAAGGGGTTTATGCAGACCACCTAAGGGGGTGAGCTGGTCCGCGTAAACCCAAGTGAATAGTGTCACTGGGTTACAGGGTCACGGACTGAGAGAGAGGGGGGAATGAGGTTTTGGCGGACCATCCAGGGGGCCCTAGCAGGTCCACCTAAACCCCCAAGGGTTTAGGTGGTCTGGTCTTTTTTTCTTTTTTTGAAAAATTATATATTTTTTTGGTTGAATGGTGGTTTACGCGGACCAGCCAGGGGGTCCTGGCTGGTCCGCCTAAACCCCCCCAGGGGGGTTTAGGCGGGTTCGCATGGAGAGAGAGAGGGGGGGCTGGTCCCCACCCTATAAAATCCCATTTTTGGCCTTTTTCTTCTTTAATTTGGCTAAGGAATAAAAGGACAAGTGGGTGAAGGATACGTGGCGGCTTGTGGAGACTTGTGCGCGTTGACTTGAGAATGAGCCCGTCGTGCTATCGCTCTGCGCTTCCATATCCGCGTGTTGACCCCTCGAACTGGTACGGGACACGAACTGCATCGTAGGACCATAATTGGATGAACCGGGGCTGAGTGGGGTCGTGGGACCATCGGGATGGAGGGAGGGGCGCGGCCCCCAGGGAGTTCACCCTCCCTGTGGCGCGCGGCCATGCCCCGGGGTGAACTGGCCCCGGGCTGGCCGTAACCCCGAGGGATGGGCCCCCGGGGGTTTTCTTGTGTTGCTTGGGGATGTCCTTTGACAGACTTTGACCTTCGGGAGGCTGGCATGGGCCTGTGGGGCCATTGTTCTTTGAGTTGTAGTGGCCGCTCGCAAGGTGTTCGAGCAAATGCCTGACACACCCCGGGTTGCCGAACGAGCCGCGTAAATGGCCAATGGGCCTTGGATTTGGCCTAGGGCCAATGGTAGATGTCCCTAGGGACTGGGAGGAGGCACCTTGGGCCCATGGGCCTCACCTCGCATTACGTGCCATGTTGTACAGTGGGTTGGCAGGGTAGCCTTGGGTTGGCCCAAAAGCTAAAGTTGAGTGGCATGTTGCCACGTGTCTAAGGGTCGGGGGTGGTCCCGACTTACTGGGGGATGTTGTAGAGCCCAATTAGTGTATTGGAATCACGGGGTGGCCCGTGGGTTGGTGTAGAAGGGTTGAAATATACGTGCCTGCAAGGTGTTCGGAAAAATGCCGAACACACGTGTGTGAGCCGTATGCACTTGCAGCGGGCCTCCAAAGCCTGTGGTTGACTTGCTCGGGTCCCCCTTTGACCTCGGAGGGTTGAATGAAGAGTCTCGGAGTAGGCCCGTGACTCTTTTACCAGATGCCATGTGGCGTGGCCTGGCGTCGGGGCGCCCCTGGGTGGTCCTGGGCGGCCACGTAGGGTACGGGCAAGGCCCGTATGAGAGTGGCCGGGGTTGACCCCAGACAATTGCTTGTGTCACCGCATGTCACAACAAGTTGGTTGGGACCGCTGTGGGGACCTGCAGGGTTGTAGAAAGGGCTAGGTAGCCCGTGTCTTGAAGGTGTTCGGGGAAATGCCCGAGCCCTTATTTCTGGGTATATTGGCTGGGAAATAGTCTGGGTACAACAAATGCCCCCCACGGGGCGTGCGTCGGAGGCGGGGACGAGGGCGTACGGCCCGTGAGATCCCCTTTCTGAGTTGTTGTAGTTGTATTTTGACGCTTCATGTCTTTATTTTGCTGTGTTGTACATGTGGATTTTCTGGTATGCTGACTATTTTTCTTGGTGCCTTGCCTTGCAGCTATGGCACGCTTTGGCAGAGACGGGCGGGTCCCGAGGCGGATGGCTCGGGAGGAGGATCACTGGGTGCAGCGGATTGATCGATTGATGCGCCCTCTAGATGCACCAGTGATCACTGTTGCTGGTAAAGAGCAACTGGATCGGGGCCATATGGCCGTGGCTGGGGGTCCGATTGGTGAGAGGACAGCTGGAGCAGGGGTCGAGGAAGTGGCCAGGGTTCTGGAGGCGGGTTGTTGAGTTATGGTTTTGATGATTGTTGTGATTATTGTTCATGACCGTTATGGTTTTGATGATAACTAAACTTAATGAGTGATTACGTGATGATAACTAAACTTGCATGGTTCAGATGGCAAATGGCAACGATTACATGGTCTTGATCCTTAGTTTGTATATAATCTTTGGTTGAATGTTTGATGTCAATGGGATGCATATATAGATCATTTGGATTCACAAAATGAAGGCTTCATGAGAATCTTGGTTGAAAGTGGTAGATGGCATCGAAGTGATTGAACTTGCATTGTCTTAACTTCATTTACTCTCTTATGTAGGTTTAAAATGAATGCCAATCCCATATGCAAAGGTATCAAGATTCATGGTGAGAACTTGACACTTTGCATGTGTATATTTTTGGGAGAAAATGGTAAGTTTCCATTTGAAGTTTTTGATCTTGATAGGATATATGATTGATATGTGTTCTCACATTGCATATACACTTGTCAAATTAGACCCAATCCCATTGTTGAATGCCATCCTCATGATATATGAAATTTGGTTCAATGATGCTATCTTATTGCACAAATTGGATAGCCATATGATCTTGATGTTATGTTATGGTTGATTGAGTTTTCCAAGTGTTTTAATCATCCTTGTTAATAATTTTATGTATGTACTTCATGCATTCATCACTTGGGATCATTGGGCATGTGTTCTTACATGTTTACTAATGTTTTTATTTTTTCTGTATTTTTTTCTGCAGGTTTGGGTCGACCTAAAGGACAATTTAGGTCGACCTAAAATTACTGTAGCTAGCGGTCGACCGCCAAGAAGTTTAGGTCGACCGAAAATCCCAGAAACCAACGGCCAACAGTTTTCTCAATAGCGGTCGACCGCCAGAAGCTGCAAGTCGACCGCCAGCCCCGAGCCAACAAAAGTTGACTTTGTTCTCCACTTCGAGAAGAGCCATTCTCCTTGTATTTCTTTAATCCTAATGACACCTAATCATCCACAAAATGTGGATCTGGTCTGGAGGATGTCCAAGGACCATTCAAAGGTTATAAAACCTCCACAAGAAGGGTTAGAAACCCTAATGCTTCAAGGGGATCAAGAGAGATCAAGGGATGCTAGAAGAGGAGATTCACGGGTACTGTAGCACCTCCGTGAACAGTGCTTCGAGCTGAAGTTCTTCATCATTCCTCAACACATTGAAGGTAAATCTGAAGCCAATATACCCCCATCCAAGTGAAGAAGCAAGCAACCAACAAAGAGAGATCAAGAGGGAGGCCATCAAGGCAAGAAGAAGGATGCAGGAACTCTTGAAAACATACTCCATTTTGTAAGTTCTTCATCCATCTCCAAGGTGTTTCAAGCCAAAGCTGAAGCCAGCAACCTCCAAGGAAGTGAAGAAGCAAGCAAGCAAGGATTCAAAGGAAGATTGCCCAAAGGGGAAAGAAGAAGAAGCAAGCAAGCACCGATTCGAGAAAAGGCTGCTAAAAGGTGAAAGAATATTATTTCTCAAGATCTATATGAAGTCTTTCAAGCTCTGCTCAAGTAAAGATTGAAGACACGTTCAAAGATCAGCAGCATACGTTCAAAGGGAAGCCAAATCAGGAGTTTTCTAAACTGTGCCTCATTGCCTTTGTGTTTTGGGTGTTATTTTTGTGTTCTTTCATAAACTACAAAAACTTGTGTGTGTGTGGATCGTTGTTGGATCCTTGGTCATGTGTGTGTGTGTTGTATTTTATTCGCGTGTGCGTAGGTCTTCTTAGATCTGCGTGTGTGTGTGGTTTTATCCAGATCTTAGTGTTTGTGTGTGTGGAGTGCTGCACTTGTCGCAGCGTGTGTGTGTCTTGTTGATCCGCTTGTTGGATCGTGTTGGAGACCTCGTCTCCGTGTGTGTGTGTGTTGGGGTGCGTCCCCGTGTGTGTGGGCAGGCGTCGTCCTGCGTGTGTGGTTGGAGCATCGTCTCCCGTTTGGAGATTTATCCCCGAGTGAAGCCTCACAGGTTTAATGAGGGTTGGACGTAGGATTACCGTCGTTGCATCTGAACCACCTTAAAAACCGCTGTGCATTGTGTGTTATTTGTGTGGTTTGATTGTTTTTGTTATATTGTCGTGTGGGAACGGAGAGATTGAGAGAATTAGTTAAACAATTTTCAAATTGCTAATTAATGTTTATCACATATTTTGTAAAAAGCCAAAAGTTTTTTTAAAATTTGTAAACACCCAATTCACCCCCCTCTTGGGTGTCATTGATCGCGGGACTTCAATTGGTATCAAGCTAAGGCTCTAATTTCATAGATCTAACGATCTAGAGTTATCCGGATCAATAACTACCATGATATACACTTTGAATTCTCGACCGGTATTTGATGGTTGTAATTTTGATTTGTGGTTAGGTAGAATGTTTAGTATAGTCAATTCATATGACCCTAAGCTATGGAAGCTTATTTCACATGGTCCTCATGAATTACCTAAAGACAAAAATGTCTGGACTGAAAATAAAAAGTGCAAACATGATCAAAATTGCTTGATTTTGAAATTGCTTATTGCTGCAGTTGATTCTAACTATTTCCCTTTTGTCTCCCATTGCAGGTCTGCGAAGGATATCTTGGATGGTTTAACCAAAGTCTGGAAAGAGTATGAAGACCAAGGCCTTGTGGCAGGTATGAGCGATCAAGGGAGTGATCAGCAAATTGAATCAAGCTCAAAGGTAAATTCTGATTCTGATAATGAAGATGAAGTTACTTATGAAGATTTGTTGATTGCATATGATGATCTTGCTGAAAAATACAAGAAGCTAAAATATGAAAACAAAAAATTGAAAAAGGATGTCGAACAAAACAAGTGTAATTCCTCTTGTAAAAAATGCTTGCATCTAGAGGAAATGATTGAGGCTCATGTGTTTGACATTGAATTTCACAAAGATCAAATATGTTCGTTAAGAAATGAAAATAAGGAGATGACTGTAAAACTGAATTCTATGGCCGATGATCAAACCTTGATAAATGAACTGATTCATGATGAAAAGCTTGTTAAAGAAAATGAGAAACTGAAGGAATTGAACAAGACCATTTCTGAAAGATTGTTAACTCTTGAAAAAGGAAAATCTGTGGTTGTTAGAGAATGTGAAAATGTGGATGAACTTAGGCAAGAAGTAGAATGCCTTAAGACTACCAATGCCATGTTGAATGTTAGTCTTTCCACTTGTGAAGAAGAACTTGCCAATTCTGAATTACAAATTTCATCTCTTCAATCTGAAATTCTTGACTTGAATGATTCGCTGTCTAGATTTGTAAATGGTCAAGAAAACTTGAACAAATTGCTTGGGATGAAAGTGAATTTTTAAAGGGAAGGGCTGGGCTATAATCCTGTGAACAAAAAGAAGTTTGAAAATAAAGTTTATACATCCTTTGTGCACAATTCAAATATAGCCAGCACATCAAATGAAAATCAGAAAAAGGAAAATCATGTTACACACACACATGCATCCACAAAGAAAATCAATTTGCATCAAAAATCTAAAAATGCTGCTAGCACACCCATGCATGTTGAACATTCTTCTGCCATACACAGACAACCAACTAGAAAGAAACTCACATGCTTTTATTGTGGAAAACATGGACATGCTATGCATAATTGCTTCATTATGAAGAATGATGACTTGAGAGCATGTAGGAACCAAGCTGTTTTGAAAAATGCAAAGGAGGTCTTCACCACAAAACCTTCCGTGCATTGTAATCACTGTGGTAAAAGAGGTCACACCAAGTCATACTGCTGGTTATTCATGAAGAAAGAGAGTCTTCACTCAACAAGTCATGCTCACATACATAAACTAGTAGAGCCAATGAGAAAGAAAAACGTGATGCCACGTGCTTCCCCCCATCACTTTGGCAAATCTGGGAATGTTAAGCATGATTATTTTCTCATGAAAAATTATGACTTGAATGTTGTTAAAAATTGGAAATTGCATACCAAAGTTACTTCTAACCCACAAGGACCCAAAAGGATTTGGGTACCTAAGAAGGCCAAATGAAAAATTTATTTTGCAGGTGTACCTTGGGAATGAAAAGCATGAAATCTGTTGCTGCTAACCCACAAGGACCCAAAATGATTTGGGTACTTAAGAAGGCCAAATGAGAAATCTGTTTTGCAGGTGTGCCTTGGGAATGAAAAGCATGAAATCTATTTTCATCAAGAAGGATGCAGATTATACTTCAAAAAATTCAAATGATGATGAGCTAGTCATGACCAAGCTTGAATCAACTGAGGAATACCTTGCAAGGTTGAAAATGATAAAAATCTCCTCAATCCGCCACCCGGAGACAGAAAGTGATCTAGATAAGTACCCAAAGTATGGTATAAAAGGCTCGCCACAGGTAAAGTTGATCAACCATTGTTCATGAGAAAATCAGGTAAAGTCCTTTTAGTGGTTCATGCATATGTGTTTATTATCATCTCTTGAACTACTAATAATGCTTTATATGATTATTTTGCAGGGATTATACAAGAAGATTTTGAAATGAGCATTATGATGAACTGATTTGTACCTTCTTTAAATTGCAGGTGGAAGATTTGGAAGATGACGGATGCTCAAGGCACAAGTATTGGGAAATTAACTTTTGAGCTATGTTTGAAAAACTCATAGTTGTTTTAACCATATTTCCATGAATGAAGATAAAAAAATGGTTTTGTTATTAGAATGCATATCCATTTTCATGCATAAACATTTGTGATGAATCTTGACATTTGCATGTGGAAGATTATGGAATGCACCTCTCAACAGGTCTGTTGAACTCAGGTAAAAATTCTGGAAACCTGACATGTTGTTGCCCTAGTATGATGTGATGATTTTGTCAAATTGCTTGAACCAAATTAAAAATCTTGAGAAATGTGTATGAGGTGATTGGCTATTGAATATCTCTCAATTTGAATTGCATGATGACATCTGAGCTCAATTGAGTATCTAGTATATCAAATACTGAGTAGTGAAAAGGTGGGTCACATCCGCCTGGGAACTCTCACTATGCGTGAGTTGGTCTTTGGATCAACGTTCTCCGCCTCGTACTAGAACTCAAAGAAGTCAAATGGTTGATCTATAAATGAATCTTTGAACTGAGTTATTTCAATTGAAAATATGTTTTTGCTCATGATTCAAACATTTGGCTTGTGAATGATTTCGAATTTCAAAACTTGTAAAAGATTTCTGAAAATCTGATTTTGAATAATTCTAAAAATTGGGTTGCATTGTTTAATTTTGATCATGTATGCAGCCTCATTCATAAAGATCATGTCAAAAAAAAAATGTTTGATTGATCCATTAATTGAATGTGAATAGTCTCATGTGGAAGTTGTCACATTGGATTGGAATCAAAGCTTTCATCGTGCTTTTACATCCTGCTTTCCATTTGCATATAGTTATAGGTTGCATGCATCATCATTCAATGCATAAGGTGCTTTTAGATCATACAAATGAATATCATAAGTCTGCATTACTTTGCACACTGCATCACATTCTTATATGCTCATACGTTATATTGCATTGAAACTCATGCATTAGTCACACTTTGTTCATTCAGTTAGCATCCATTCAATTGGTATCATATTGTCCATTCAATTGGTATCAAATTGACATCACATTGCTCGCATGCATGTCATAGTGCATTTGTATAAACTCCCAATGAGTGCTTGCTTGTTATTATATGTTATTCACCCCCATCCTTGAAACTTCTATGACCTTATGTCTTCTTGATAAATAATGCTGCATTTGAGTCATTTTTGGAGTGCTTCATATCGTACACTCCGGGGGAGTTTATATTTCATAAGTGCATCTATTTAGGGGGAGCTGCACTGTTATATATTTATGATATTTTCGGTATACATGCTGAATCAAATTCGCACACTTCTTGCACAAAATGTGAAAATGAGTGTTAATGATAAGTATATATGAATTTCTTTTTAACACTCTCGAGATGTTAAACTTGCTGCATGTATGTTGAAGAGACAGTTGAGGAAAAAGCTGCCTACTCATCCTTATTGAAAAAAAAAAATCTGAAATGATAATGAAAGATAGAGCAATGCTCGGTCTCACTGAGTAAACTGGACACATGTCACCTGAGACGTGATGTGGTTCATATCTGAAAAGTGTTGACTAGTATCTCTGTTCAAAATGAGGTGAAATGGTTCAGTATTCTGAGTAACCGGGGATTCTGGCATGAGCTCCATGCGTCTACTCGCGTAAAAAGGAATCATTTGAACCTGATCACTCTTGAAAAATTCTGACTATCATGTGATATTGGTTGAGTTGAAAAATATTGGTGAAAACTCATTGTGGTAGAGTGTAGCCTCCAATACGCTGTTCTCAAAATTGAAGTGCAGTGTGTAAAATATCTCCTTGTGTTGATTTAAAAATCTGAATATCTATATTGCAACTATCGTTTTTCATGTTACTCACTTACACTCTTGAAATTTGATTTAATATGTATTCAGAAAGTTGATTGACTGCATTAGCAATTGTATGAATCTCCTATATGCTTGCACAACCTCCCATGTGCTACACATGTACATTTCAATTGCCATGACTCTCTTGCACCCTTCTTATACCTATCCTCTCTTAAACAAGTCTGGAGGAGCTATGTTGCATGTATATATATGTATTTGTTTGATTGTACATCTCATATGACATCATTTGCATATATATAGCTTCATGCACTATAACCGAAAATGTCAAAATATGAAAATCCATCACATTCCAAAAATATTTTCTGAGTTCAAAAATTGGCCTAGTTATTTTTCATTCCATTGTATGCTTGCATTGAGTTTCATATGATTGCATTCATATTGTCATCATGTCTGTTCAGTTGTCTTGCATGCATTCATAGTGTCACATGTGTTACATTTCATGTAGTTCAAACCAAAATATAAAAATCAAAAAATTTGAAAATCAAAGAAAATCCTTTTGATATGCATTCCTGCTCTTGCTTATTGTGAAAATTTGAAATGGGATCTAGATTCTGAATGTTATCATGCTGAACACCCCATCCTGTGCACATCTTCCCCCACTTGTTTATATCCTTGAGGCCAATCACCATCTTCAATTGGTATCTATACATGCTTGACTGTATTTGCTTTGGATGGTATCATATTGACTTGTGAGACTAATCACCAATTGATCTCATCTAATTGGAATCATGTTGATTTGTTTGTCCATGATTTTCCCTTGCTTCTTCTGATTTGATAAGATGGGCTATTGCTGTTTCAAAGGGAGATGCTATTTCAAAGGGAGATTAGCTTGTTCTTCCAAATTTGGCTTCTTCCATCTTGTTGATATTGTTGATCATGTCACAGGGGCAGAAAGATCTGCATTATCCCGCTTTTTGATTATGTCAAAGGGGGAGAAAAATTGATGATTGTGTGTGATGATTGAGGTGTAACAAGGGGATTGTGTGTGACAAGGGGAGAAGAACCTTTTGTGCCATTCTGTTATATCATCATAAGTTTATCATTAAATTTATCATCATCACTAAGTTTGTCATCATAAAAAAGGGGGAGATTGTTGAGTTATAGTTTTGATGATTGTTGTGATTATTGTTCATGACCATTATGATTTTGATGATAACTAAACTTAATGAGTGATTACGTGATGATAACTAAACTTGCATGGTTCGGATGGAAAATGGCAACGATTACATGGTCTTGATCCTTGGTTTGTATATAATCTTTGGTTGAATGTTTGATGTCAATGGGATGCATATATAGATCATTTGGATTCACAAAATGAAGGCTTCATGAGAATCTTGGTTGAAAGTGGTAGATGGCATCGAAGTGATTGAACTTGCATTGTCTTAACTTCATTTACTCTCTTATGTAGGTTTAAAATGGAATGCCAATCCCATATGCAAAGGTATCAAGATTCATGGTGAGAACTTGACACTTTGCATGTGTATATTTTTGGGAGAAAATGGTAAGTTTCCATTTGGTGTTTTTGATCTTGATAGGATATATGATTGATATGTGTTCTCACATTGCATATACACTTGGCAAATTAGACCCAATCCCATTGTTGAATGCCATCCTCGTGATATATGAAATTTGGTTCAATGATGCTATCTTATTGCACAAATTGGATAGCCATATGATCTTGATGTTATGTTATGGTTGATTTGAGTTTTCCAAGTGTTTTCATCATCCTTGTTAATAATTTCATGTATTTACTTCATGCATTCATCACTTGGGATCATTGGGCATGTGTTCTTACATGTTTACTAATGTTTTTATTTTTTCTGTATTTTTTCTGCAGGTTTAGGTCGACCTAAAATTACTGTAGCTAGCGGTCGACCGCCAGGAAGTTTAGGTCGACCGAAAATCCCAGAAACCAACGGCCAACAGTTTTCTCAATAACGGTCGACCGTCAGAAGCTACAGGTCGACTGCCAGCCCCGAGCCAACAAAAGTTGACTTTATTCTCCACTTCGAGAAGAGCCATTCTCCTTGTATTTCTTTAATCCTAATGACACCTAATCATCCACAAAATGTGGATCTGGTCTGGAGGATGTCCAAGGACCATTCAAAGGTTATAAAATCTCCACAAGAAGGGTTAGAAACCCTAATGCTTCAAGGGGATCAAGAGAGATCAAGGGAGGCTAGAAGAGGAGATTCACAGGTACTGTAGCACCTCCGTGAACAGTGCTTCGAGCTGAAGTTATTCATCCTTCCTCAACACATTGAAGGTAAATCTGAAGCCAATATACCCCCATCCAAGTGAAGAAGCAAGCAACTAACAAAGAGAGATCAAGAGGGAGGCCATCAAGGCAAGAAGAAGGATGCAGGAACTCTTGCAAATATACTCCATTTTGTAAGTTCTTCATCCATCTCCAAGGTGTTTCAAGCCAAAGCTGAAGCCAGCAACCTCCAAGGAAGTGAAGAAGCAAGCAAGCAAGGATTCAAAGGAAGATTGCCCAAAGGGGAAAGAATAAGAAGCAAGCAAGCACCGATTCGAGAAAAGGCTGCTAAAAGGTGAAAGAATATTATTTCTCAAGATCTATATGAAGTCTTTCAAGCTCTGCTCAAGTGAAGATTGAAGCTACGTTCAAAGATCAGCAGCATACGTTCAAAGGGAAGCCAAATCAGGAGTTTTCTAAACTGTGCCTCATTGCCTTTGTGTTTTGGGTGTTATTTTTGTGTTCCTCATAAACTGCGAAAACTTGTGTGTGTGTGTGGATCGTTGTTGGATCCGTGGTAATGTGTGTGTGTGTTGTATTTTATTCGTGTGTGCGTTGGTCTTCTTAGATCTGCGTGTGTGTGTGGTTTTATCAAGATCTTAGTGTTTGTGTGTGTGGAGTGCTGCACTTGTCGCAGCGTGTGTGTCTTGTTGATCCGCTTGTTGGATCGTGTTGGAGACCTCGTCTCCGTGTGTGTGTGTGTTAGGGTGCGTCCCCGTGTGTGTGGGCAGGCGTCGTCCTGCGTGTGTAGTTGGAGCGTCGTCTCCGTTTGGGGATTTATCCCCGAGTGAAGTCTCACCGGGTTTGGTGAGGGGTGGACGTAGGATTGCCGTCGTTGCATCCGAACCACCTTAAAAACCACTGTGCATTGTGTGTTATTTGTGTGGTTTGATTATTTTTGTTATATTATCATGTGGGAACGGAGAGATTGAGAGAATTAGTTAAACAGTTTTCAAATTGTGAATTAATGTTTATCACATATTTTGTAAAAAGCCAAATTTTTTTTTAAAATTTGTAAACACCCAATTCACCCCCCTCTTGGGTGTCATTGATCGCGGGACTTTACGGGTGATCTATACAGTTACGACCGGAGCGGGGGCTATCCGTTGGAGTTCCCCCTGGATCGTCATCTGCTTGAATTCATCCGCGGCTATGTCCCTCCAGGCGTGGAGGAGGGCGACTCGTAGATTTCGGGAGCCTGCCGCCGGCTTGAGCAGGCCATCCTGATTGGGAGGGATAGCCTGCTTGGTAACACTTTCTGTAGCTACCCGAGCTTTTCAGAGGACTACTAGAGGCAGCGCCAGTTTCCCAGCGTCGATTGTTTGGGGTTCTTTGGCATGGCAGAGCAGTCCGGAGTCAGAGTTGGGCCGATTGGCCCCACTAGCTGGGATTTGCACGGCCACCACCGCATAAAGATGGAGGGAATTATTGGATTGGTATTAGAGCCCGCTGGTGTGCAGTACGCTGGAGAGGGCTACGATGACCACAGTATGCTGAATGGAATCATGCGGTAGACCGTCACTAGCTGGTATGGCCACTGGATAGTGATCCCGTCACATTAGTACTGCCAGGGTGCCACAGAGTGGTTGATGGGGATTGTCCACCACTACCGGGTATTGCTGGATCGAGCTGGGATCAGGTACACGGTGACTGTCGCTCTGTACGCGTACCCGTGCTACACTAGATTACTGCAGGGCCTGCAGGGCCTTGACTTATGGTCTTTGTTCAGGATTTCTGGCTTGTCGATTATCGACGAAGGGTACGAGGAGGTAGTGCTGGATGACCTCCACCGTAGTCATACTGATGGACTGGGAAGACACCGAGTGCCTTACACTTATCAGTATCTGATAACGACTTGGAGAGATTTGGCTCTGGCAGGAAGTGAGAGAGCCGCACAGACTCCCCGGGTGCCGCAGAATGTATGGGTCTGTCATTTTGATAACGGGCCGTTTTGCTTTTACCAGGAGTTTGCCAGGGATCAGACTCCCTGGGAGAAGTACACGGAGGTGAAGCTATGCTTCCGGACGTACTCCAGATATGTGTATGTGCCACGGGAGGGGTGGAATCCTCATGGTCTGCCAGATGTGACATAGCTTGCAACGTATCTGGCATATTGGCTGGCGACTTTTGTAGTTCCTCACGGAGAGAACGGGCTGTTGAGAGCCGAGTTGTTGTGGCCGGCTTGCTTGTTGGCTGAGGGGAGGCAGTTGGCTCTAGCTCCCGCTGCACTGGCCAACATCTACTAGGGGCTTGGAGTTCTGGCGACACACTCAGCGCCGAGGGAGAGGAGTATACTTCTACCGACCCACTACCTTAGTGTGTGGGCCGAGCTACTGTTCCCGGGACTGGTGACGCGGGGTACTGTGGTGAACCCAACGGCACCACTTTTGTTCAGCTTTACTTGGCAGCCATATGGGGATGCAGAGGAGCAGCTTGAGGGGGCTAGGAGGGCCCTTTGTTACCTGCCCGCCCGAGGCGAGGAGGGACTGCCCTTTGACAGTGCAGCAAGGGACCTCGACCTCTTTCTGGGAGCTTCAGGTGGAGGGCCGGCCAGCGCCCATCCCGGTCAGGGGGCAGCCGATACGAGACCGTGGACTAAGTGGATACTGAGCACCCAAGCAGCCGTGTTGGCGTTGCACCGGTTGGCGACAAGTTTCTTGGAGCCGTACAACCCACATCGCTTTGCCAGAAACTTCAGGTACGACCAGGGGATTCCGCCGAACAGGGAGTTCCATCTGACGGGCAGACAGTACAAGGGCAAGGACACCCACCTTCTTGCAGCGGCTTGGTGGGATTTTTTCTATCGCTGGGAGCCGGAGCGATTCCCGGTGAAGGAGCAGAGTCGTCAGGGATGATTTGACGTGCATTACGCCCGGTGGTGGTTCGGGCATAGTCATGTCTACAGATAGAAGGCCTCCGCCATTAGGAAGGCGGAGGAGAGTCACCTGCTGAGGGAGGATTTGCCTCCCATTGCATTGGACGAGGGGTACCTCAGGACCCGTGTTGCTCGGATCCATCGAGAGGTCGAGCGGATTATGGCGCAGTGGCCCCGGAGTGGCCGGGGTTCATCTTCTGGGAGCTGAAGCAATGGAGGGGCACTGAAGCCCCTGGGACGGGCATCGACGATAGCGACCGGCGTGAAGGTGTCTCGACCGAGGGCACCTACGGATTGGTGGACTCAGTTTCTGGCCGATTGTGGTATCCGGGGCAGAGGATCGCGGGACCGGGAGCTCCCGCGTGAGAGCTTCGCCGACACAGCGGTCGACGACTGGAGACGACACATCACCCACGCGATTGGGTCAGCTGGACCTGTGGAGTTCGTGTCCCAGGTTGAGTGTGCCCGCACTCGACGGGATATTCGGGAGGCCGTCACGATGGCGGCCCGAGCCTTGGCTATAGGGATGGAGCTGTTGGTGCCCCTACCATAGACCCCCTTTGGGGCTTCAGGTTCAGCTTTCCTCCCTTAGTCTATTCTCTTTCTTTCATTCTGTAATTCTTGGATCCAGAACTGAGATGTTGTATATTGCTGTGTTTGTCAGCAGGTTCGGCGACAGAGGGGGACCAGCCCTCCACGGGTACATCCTCAGGGAGTGGGGATGGAGGTCTGCGGCCTCGAAGGAAGCGCCCCCGTGTGGCGGATGCAGCGGTTGAGACTGGTGGGTCATCTGAGGGACCCCAGACTGGAGAGTGAGTTGAGGAGGAGACAGCCTTGAGTGAGTGTCTCCCCAGCTCTTTTGTTTTTATCTAGTTTAGCCAATATGATTGACTAATTCTGTTTTGTGGGACTCATCTGTCTATTGCAGCTCCGCAGGTGGTTGGTGTGGAGGCGACCTTCTCGCCCCCTCGAGATGTAGATCCCCCGCGTGAAGAGGAAGCCAGAGGGGAGGTCGACATGGAGGAGCTTACGCGCCTACTGAGGGAACCTTTCCCCAACATGGAGGACTTTCCCGACTTTGAGTCGTGGACAGCCACGGGAGGAGCCCGCGCAGGTAGTGTAGACACGCCATTCCTGACGTCTCCTGAGAAAGTCTCATATTACTATACGACGCCCCGCGACGGCTTACGCATTTCGAATCTCTTAAGTGCTTCCTTTTCTTGGGTCTTCTTCTGCATTTTTCGGCATCCGGAATCGTCTCGTCACGGCATTCGGACGGCATCAACACCAGTCGGACACATCAGAGGTTCTGAAACCAGGAAGGGTGTCTGCCGGGCGACCGCCACCGCCTGAACTGAGGACCCGGGTGGGTCTTTATGGGGGCGTCCAGGTCCCTGGACGCCCCCATTTTTTTAATTTATTTTATTTATTTTTTGTCAAAGCCCAAAATCAAATAAAAAATAATATATTAATGGAGGCGTCCAGGCCCCTGGACGCCTCCATAAAAACAACTATAAAAAATTAAAATGCCAGTTGGCATAAAAAACAAAACAAAAAAATAATAAAAAAAATATTTTCTTGGAGGCGTCCAGGCCCCTGGACGCCTCCATCAACTCCATCACGGGCGCCGCCCACCGAACGACGGCTTGTCGTGTGTGAAAGAATCCAAATTGTGGAGACGTCCAGCTGGCTGGACGCGCCCATTTCTGAATCACGGGTCGCCGCTCCAAAACCACGCGTGGTGCCAAACCACGTGCATCTTTCGACGGAGTTCGGTGGATGTTATAGAGGCGTCTGGGACCCAGGACGCCTCCATGAAAATATTCGAAAAAATTGATTAAAAATAGAATAAAATATTAGTTCGGCCCTGATGGAGGTGTCCAGGGTCCTGGACGCCTCCACCCTCCGGAGCCCTATAAATAGAGGTCCACCCCCTCAGTTCTGAGGGAGCCAAGCAGCGATCCGATAGGCTGCCGGAGCCCAGAGGCTACCGGAGCTATTTCTAACCCGTGGGTTCTCTTGTAGGAGGAGGTTCTGTCGGCTTCTCGGGTGTCCAGGCTCGCGAGAGGAAGGCTATCTTCATCCACCGCGCTTCCACGTCGTCCCTACGCTGCCGGAGCTCCGCCGGATCTCACCCTCGGCTCCTCCAATAAGCCTTTTCTTCCCCTTTTTCTCCATAGTTCTTTACATTCATCATACTGCATCCTCTATCTCCCTACATAAGAGCGCCGTCTCTTGCATACTTCTTGCATTCATCATCGCATTTTCCTCCTACTCGAGTCCGAGAGGGGTTTAAAACCACACCAACCAGGTGTGTGTCAGGTCACGATCTCGTTACTTTTATTGCAAGGAATTGTTACTACACTGCCATTTTCTAATTCCGTTCGTTTATTGTCTACTGTTTTGCAAGGGTAACCGAGGAAAGCCCTCTCCGTCAGCCGGCCGAAGGGGGAGGAAGAAGCAACCCGCCATCTCCCGCTCTTGAGGTAGGCGCGATCACTTTCTTCATTTTGGGATCTTTTGGCCCCTGGCGATTACATCTTGTTCTCGAGACCGCGGCGAGTCACTTCCCCAATGGCCGTTTAAATTCCCGTTCTTATATTCTCTTTATATTCTGTTATATTCTGCTCATATTCTCGAGGCCGCGGCTAGTCACTTCCCCAATGGCCGTTTAAATTCCCGTTCTTATATTCTCTTTATATTCTGTTATATTCTGCTCATATTCTCGAGGCCGCGGCGAGTCACTTCCCCAATGGCCGTTTAAATTCCCGTTCTTATATGTTATATTCTTATCTATTCATATTCTCGAGGTCGCGGTGAGTCACTTCTCCAATGGCCGTTTAAATTCTCGCTCTTTATATTCTCCTTATATTCTGTTATATTTTTATCTGCTCATATTCTCGAGGCCGCGGCGAGTCACTTCCCCAATGGCCGTTTCAATTCTTGCTATTTAATTTCTACACCATTCCCGTCCCCCCGAGACCGCGGCGAGTCACTTCCCGCTATGGCCGTTTAACCCCCATATCTTGCTATATTACATGTGTCCCGCTCGCCCCGCCGGAGCAATCTCCCATGGTGGCCCCTTCTCTCTTCTCTTATCTCTGTGTTGCAGCAAACAAATAGGAGCCCGCGCGCTCCGCGTCTTCTTCGCTCCCCAAACCGCGTGACGTCGCTCACAGATTGGCGATCACGGTGGGACCTCTACTGCTTCCTTTTGACTACCCTTGCAAGTTCGGCACCGTCCGTGCCTCTCCACCTTGGCGCCCTCGTGCGCCCCCGTTGTGCTCACGGCAGCACTGTCAGTTGTGATTGGTTGGGTGTTTATTATATGTTTGTTATTTCTGTTGTTTTTTTTACTCTATATCTCTGTCAGCATTCCATTGCATACATCCATCCCTCTTTTATATTCTTTTTCATTTTTTTTCTAAGGATCACCCTTTCCCGGTGAAGGAAGGACTCTCCGTTTGAGAATTCCTCTCAACGGACTAGAATCTCCTCCACTGGGACCTCCGTAAGTCCCCGACATCGAAGAATCTCCTCTTCGTTCACTGGGCTGGTTGTACCATTGAAGTTTCCCGGAGTTAGTCGTCCCATTCGTGGTAAGACGAGAGACCCTAGCTGACACGGTGGTGAAACAAAAATAAACTAGGGTCCCTATTTTGTGTGAACTTCGGATCTCGCTAAAAACACAAAAAAATCATCAAAATCAAAACACAAAAAAAGGCGTAAAGGCATCCACTTGTTTGATAATCTCTGCTACCTGCTTGCTAGTGTATGTTTTTGCGTTCTGGGAAAACTGTGAGCATGGCTCACGAGTCTTTTGAGGAGAACCACCCTAGTCGTGGTTTGTCAGCCGACCCGCGAGTCTATGCTATGGACTCGGGTCCTTCTCATGAGCCCTCGCATGAGGTGCAGGTTATTACCAGGGACACGTCCCCACCACAGGATATCTCTTCCTTACTGGGCGTCCTCGCCAACACGGAGCTTACCTCTGAGCAGCTCTGGGCCTTCCAGGCCATTCTAAAGGGGAAATCTGTTTCCCCCACGCCCCAGGAATCAACTCAGGCCATCGCACCTCTCCAAGAGTCCGTGCAGGCCATTCCATCTCCTTCATTGGCGCAAGCCATCCAGTCTCCCTCGCTTCAAGGACAAGCGAGCCAACAACCACCCTCATTCCAGTTCCCGTCACAATCTCAAACTCCCATTGTTCCCCACATACCGCTTCAACCGAGGCCAACTGTCAGCGATCCGACAGCCCCCTATCATTCGGGGTTCCCCCCTCAAGTCTCCGGGAGACAGTTTCTCCCCCAGTGGCAAGTGCCACCTTCGCCTCCAGAGGAGCTTGCCCAATCGCTCCTCAATAGGTTCAATCGCATGGACGAGCAGTTTCAAAATCTGAGAAGAATGGTGGACGTGAAAGCCACCCCGGAGGTTGCTTTACCAATCCTTCCCGTCATTCATCTTCCTCCCTCCGAAATGCCCACGTACCGCAGATACAATGGTACCGGCAACCCTTCATTCACCTCAAGGATTTCATGTATGAATCCTCCTATTGGCAAAACGATCAGAGGTCCCTGGCATACCTCTTTCGGAGATCATTGGATGGTCCCGCGCTAGAGTGGTTCTATTCTTTGGAGCCCCGCGAGGCCGAGAATTTTGAAATAGTCCAGAGAAGGTTCCTGCAGAAATATAGGGATAGGGTCGGTCCCTCACTCTCCATTACCGACCTAGTGGCCGAAAAGATGAAGCCCGACGAGGATTTTGTCCGCTATGCTGATAGATGGAGGTCTCTGGCGGAAAGAATAAGGGATACCCTCTCCGAGCCCGAACAAGTGAAGATGATTGTGTCTAATGCAACCCCACAGTTCAGACACGTCCTGGCCATGAATAAACTTACTACAATGGAGGAACTCTATGAAAGGGCCCGATACATCCAAACCCAGTTAAAAGACTCCCCCATTATGAACATGTTTGAGTCTTCGAAGCCCAAAGTGGTCAGAAAGACAGGCGCTGGTGTCCCGGGCGGAGCCACAGAAGGGGTCGTGACAAATGAGCAAGTGGGTGCGGTCAACAATGCCAACTATGCAGTCAACCCAAGGCCTCCACAAATGCCCCGACTTCCCCTCAACCAGGTCCTTTCCCTCTTCGTCCTCCACCCCAAAATAATCCACCCCAGGATAATATGCCTCCATTACGTCAACCCCAGCAACAACAACCACAACCTCAGCAACAACAACCACCGCTTCAGTACAACCAAGTTCCACCCCCGGGGAACTATGGTCCCCAACAGCAACAAAGGAGGCCGGTCGGTCCCAAGAGAGCCTACTATCCACCATTGCCAGAAACCTTAGCAGACATTTTTAATGCCCTCATGGCATCAAACCTACTCGCCCTACCCAGAGAAAGGCCCGTGTGGCCCCCGAATGTTGATACCTCTAAATACTGCGTCTACCACAGGCAGCCAGGACACACAGTAGATTACTGCTTCCATTTCAAAGATTACATCCATGATATGAATGATGAACATCAAATAGATTGGGATGAAATGAGACGATACGTCACTGCTCTCAAGGCTAGGAGACCTCCTCAGAGGCCACAGCAGCAGTTACAACAGCAGCAGTTACAACAACAGCCTCAGCAGGCCCCACAACAACAGCCCAACATGGGCGTAATCCAGAATCCATTACCAGAGCATCAACATCCCAATCATCAGGTTAACCCCATCTCCTCCTTCCCGGAAGTCGGGAGAGAGCAGGTGTGGCACCCGGAAAGTACCTCCATTCTTTCTACTGCCAATCCTATCATCACGCAACACCCTCACCTTGCCCGGGTAGCACCTCTCTCTCATCAACCCGCGTCAGTATCACCTTCACCATTTCCACTACCATTACGCCCTCTCATCCGCACCCCGATCTCCTATCAACCGACACTCCCCACTACGCCTTCACACCCTCTCATCTTCTCTCACTCCCCCACTTTACCATCCACCTCTACCACATTTACCCCTACGCCTTCTAAACCCCTTATCATTCGTCAACCATACATAACCCCGTCTTTCTCCACCATATCACCACTAATGCCTTCAAAACCACTCATTACCCATCACCCACCTCAAAATCATTGCCCGCTTCAAGCCCTACCCACTTCTACTTCGTCTCCACCTCCACCTTCCAGACCCCTTATCCTTCATAATCCGTGTGATATCCCCTCTACCTCCACCATGCCTCCACCTAACAAACCCCTCATCAGAAGCCCTGCTCCCGTCATCACCCCTACTTCATCAACCATTCCTCCACCACTACCCCTCAAATCCCTGTTAAAACCCACTGCTACCCCCACAGAGGTACAAAAGCCGCAGGCAATGGTGCTCCGGAGTGGAAGGATTTTCCACAGGGTTTTCCCCCACAACAGTCAGAATCCTGAGCGATCTCAGCCAGAGAAGGATGATGGAGAACAACCAGAAAGAGCTATCCCTGGAACACAGTATGATCTATTGAAACACTTGGACAAGACGCCTGCTCGGATCTCCATCCTGGAGCTACTTCAAAGATCCACATCCCACCAGGCGGCCTTGATGGAATATCTTCAAAAAGTCATGGTTAATGAGGATCTCCCCGTGGAGAAGATTTCGACCGTCCTGACCCCAACAGACATACAACCGGCCATCATGTTCCACAACTACGAGCTCGCTCCCAAGGAAGCTCGGAAATATGCATTGTGCATTTCAATAAAAATTAATGGGGTATCCATAAACCCGTGCCTTGTAGACACGGGTGCGTCCATAAATGTGATCTCCATGGACACCCTTCAGTTGTGTGGGGTCAACGAGGAACAAATAAGACCTTCCTCGATCACGGTCACGGCTTATGACAATAGTAAAAGGCCGCCGCAGGGGATGATTATTCTGAAGGCAGAACTAGGCCCCATGTCAATTCCCACGGAATTCCATGTCCTCGACATGGACCCCACATTCAAGGTTATACTGGGTCCCCCTTACATCGAAGCCATGGACGCTGTGCCTTCCACCAACCATCAGTGCCTGAAGTTTCCTTACAATGGGAGGATTATTAAAGTGGTCAGTACACCTGTCCTTCACACAGTGGATGCTATCAACACCTCTCTGCCCTCTGTTTGGCCGTCTCATCGGCCCATATTGTCACTACTGGACGTACGTGATTCATCTCACGTTCCACTAGCACCAAAGGAGCCGGTCAGGGCAACCGCAACATCATATCTCCCTTTTCACTCCAAAGGGTGGGAGATTATGAGGAACATCGGCTACCAACAGGGTAAAGGTCTGGGCGCACAGTTACAGGGTAGGCTCAAACCGCCAAAGGAAATTAGGCCGAACCGCAGGTTTGGCCTAGGCTTCAAAGGACCGTTCAAGGCGGATTGGAAGCCCCTCACATGGACTCTATCAAACCACTTCAACAGAGGGCCCGTTGTTCAGATGGGAGATTACCCACGAGAAGCATATGGGGGATCACATGCTGTATATTTGGCTGAAAAATGTCCGAGGATCACCAAAAGAGGCAAGAGCAAAGATCAGAATGCGAGTGGAACAAATGGTTCGACATACGGGACATTTTCGTTGCACTGGAAAGGATGTTCTCATCTCCGCAGCTTGAAGGACCACCATCAATCTCCGAAATACCAGAGAATATTACCACTCTTGCCAAGGTTCCAAACTATCCTCGTCCTCGCCAGAAGGACCCTGTCATCGACGGATCTTCATCCGTCCTCAACATTGCCGTCGACGGCTCATTAGCCGCCATCTTCTCCATCCACTCGTCTCAGCCTTTGCTGATATCTTCTTCCTGGGCCAGACAATTGTCTGATGATCTTCCCAGATCCCCTTCTCTGCTTACATACCTACGCGGGCTTTTCAACCCGCGCCAGGTCTTCAATCATGATTTGCTCTACGAGCCTCCCAATCCTCTAGCCATAACCACTTTTCTCTCTCCTCCAATCTCTTTTCACTGCTTTGTCATCAAAAATGAAAACGAAAAAAAAAAACGTCAATTTTCAAACTCCCCAACAACACATCTTCGTTGAGGAAACCTCCTACATCTCCCACGGGTGCGTCCCCCCTTGCGGACCACCCGTCCAAGGTCCGATGAGTGACCTTTTCTACCCCTCCTCTGAGGGGTCTTTTCCTGTACATTCTACACCATCCTCTTCGTCTTCCTCTTCTTCTGTAAATATTGTCAGTCAATCTAGGAATGATAGGTCAAGGGTAGTACCTAGGAAGAAATCCAAGGGTAGGCAGATCCCTCGTCGATTCCTTCTGGATTTAGCCGCCAGGTGTCAAGCCCTCCTTGCCATCCCCTAGTTGTTAGAAAATCCCATCCGGCTACCGAAAATAGAATGTGAGGGCGACTGTGCATTTGATGAAGGGTATGGAGTCTACGAGATCACGGATGAAGAATGCCCCACTGACGATGAGGGTGAAGAATATGAGGATGCGGCGGGCGCATACGCAAGTGGAATGAGGAGATTCGACGAGCCGTCAACCGCCGTAGAAGAATCCACCAAAGAAGTCAACTTGGGAACTGAGGAAGACCCTAGGATCATCCTCATAAGTGACAACCTACCACCCTCTGAAGAAGAGGCATTAATTGAGATTCTCAAGGAATATAAGGACACGTTTGCATGGAGTTACGAGGATATGCAGGTCTAGATTCAACCTTGGTCGAACACCGTTTAACCCTAAAACCAGGGTCCGTCTCGGTAAAACAAAGGTTAAGGCGTTTCCACCCTCAAATGGCTTTGAAAATGAAAGAGGAGGTCGATAAGCTCCATAAAGTCCAGGTTCATTAGAGTCGTCCTTTATCCTCAATGGGTGGCGAACATTGTCCCGGTCATGAAGAAAGATGGGAAAGTCAGGATTTGCATCGACTTCCGGGACCTTAACCGCGCGTGTCCAAAGGATGATTTTCCCTTGCCTCACATTGATGTGTTGATCGATAACACGGCAGGTTATGAGACCCTCTCATTCATGGATGGATTTTCAGGATACAATCAAATTCGTTTGGCAGAAGAGGATCAGGAAAAGACGTCATTCACTACCCCTTGGGGAACATATTGTTACGTGGTCATGCCGTTCGGATTAAAGAATGCTGGAGCTACTTACCAAAGAGCTATGATGGCCATATTTCATGACATGATGCACATATATCTGGAAGTGTATGTGGATGACTTGTTGGTGAAATCAAGGACCAGGATGGAACATCCAGAAGTTTTGGCTAAGGTCTTGCAGAGGTCAAGGGAGTTCCAATTGAAAATGAACCCGAAGAAGTGTGTGTTTGGTGTGTCGTCGGGTAAATTGCTGGGTTTCATTGTGAGTAAAAGAGGGATCGAGATAGATCCCGACAAAGCCAAGGCTATCAGGGATATGCCGCCTCCCAAGAATTTGAGGGAAGTCCGAGGTTTAATCGGGAGGCTGTAGTTTATTCATCGATTTGTGTCCCAACATTCACAAAGGTGTAGACCTCTCTACGAGTTGACCAAGCCAGGAGTAGAATTCCACTGGAATTCTAAATGTCAGAAAGCTTTTGAAGGGTTGAAGGAATATCTGGCTAGTCCACCCGTTCTCATTCCACCCAAACCAGAAAAACCTCTGATCCTTTACGTCTCAGTCTTGGATGACTCCGTGGGAGCCGTCCTCGCACAAGCTGATGAAGAAGGCAAGGAACGGGCAACCTATTACTTGTCCAAACTTCTCAATCCCTGTGAGCAGAAGTACACCGTCATGGAGAAAACCTGTGCTGCCCTCGTTTGGGTAGTGCAGAAATTGAAGCACTACTTCTTGGCTCATGAGGTCCACTTGATTGCTCGAATGAATCCTATCAAATTTCTTCTGGAGAAATCCGTCCTTACGGATAGGCTAGCACGCTGGCAAAGTTTTCTCTCTCAGTTCGACATCACCTACATCCAGCAAAAGGCGATTAAAGGCTATGCCATAGCCGAGCATCTCGCTCACCATCCTCTTCCCAAGTTCGATCCCGTCCAATCAGAGTTTCCAGATGAGGAACTAATGTCCGTCAACCAATCAGATGAGCCAATGTGGACACTATATTTTGATGGAGCTCTGAATTCTCAAGGGAGAGGAATCGGCGTTGCCCTCCTGTCGCCTGAAGGTCTCACATTCCCATTGGCATACCAGCTCAAATTTCCAGTTACCAACAATATAGCCGAATATGAAGCTCTTCTAGCTGGCCTAGAACTCGCTCATTCTTTTCGCATCACTGAGCTGCGAGTCGTAGGTGATAGTCAACTCATCCTTCGCCAGGTGCTCACTAAATATCGCACTCGCGATCCCAAACTCAAGCCATACCAAGAACTCACTGCTGCCTTTGCCAAACTGTTCACCAAACTGATCTTTGTTCATGTCCCTCGTCATCAGAATATTCTCGCCGATGCCCTCGCCTCGTTGGCATCATCCATAAGGTTCCCTCTAGGAAGATGGTTTGAGTCCATTTCCATCTACAAACTTCACGCCCCTGCAATCGATGATGCTTCCTACGTAAACATCAAAGATAGGATAGCAAGGAAGATCCTGCAGGAAGATATCCTTGAGAAGAGGGAGATCATGTTGGCAGAGGTTGAAGAAGAACTGGCCGATGAAGAGAAACCATGGTTCTATGAAATCGTCAAATACTGCCAAGATCAGTCTTATCCTGAAGGGGCCACCACAGAGGACAAGAAAGCCATAAGGAGGGTGGCTCAGAAATACACATTGGTTGGAGGTCTACTCTATAGGAGGAGCCTTACTGGTATTCTGTTAAGATGTCTTGGTGACGATGAGGTTTGGAAATGTGTAGAGGAGACGCACTCGGGTGTGTGCGGTGGCCACGTGAATAGTCAGATGCTCGCCAAGAAGATCATTCGGCAAGGCTTTTACTGGCCCACTATGGAAGAAGATTGTGCTGTCTATGTCCGTAGGTGTGTCAAGTGTCAACTTCACGCCGATAAAATCCATTCACCATCTTCCTCACTTCATCCAATATCCTCCCCGTGGCCTTTCTCCATGTGGGCATTCGACATCATTGGTCCCCTAGGTGATCCCAATTCCCTCACCAAGCAGAAATCTTTCATCCTTACTGCGACGGAATACTTCACCAAATGGGCCGAAGCCGAAGCTTACGCGGAAATCAAGGCATCAACAGTCTGTAAGTTCATCATGAAGAACATCCTCGCCAGATTCGGCGTCCCAAGCACGATCGTCACCGACAATGGGCCACAGTTCATTTCTCAGGACCTACAGGACCTCTGCAAAAGGTACGCAATTGCATTGCATCATTCATCACCTTATTACCCACAAGGTAACGGCCAAGCGGAGGCCACCAATAAAACATTGCTCAAAATCATCAAAAAAACCTGCGAGTCTAGTAAGTTTTCAGACTGGCCAGAAAAACTTATCGAAGCCCTATGGGCCTATCGCACTTCAATCCGTACCCCCACCGGGAAGACTCCATTTGCCCTTACTTATGGTATGGAAGCGGTAGTCCCGTACGAGACTCTGATCCCTTCTCTTAGGGTACAATTGGACGAGGAATTTTCCCTCGATGATCGTCGTAATTCACTCCTCGCCCAGTTGGAACTCTTGGATGAGAAGCGGCTGGCCGCTGCCGAACACGCGCGTGTGTATCAAAATAGACTCGCTCGCTTTTACCAAAAGAAAGTCGTTGAGAGAAAATTCAAAGTCGGTGAGATGGTCGTAAAAAGAATTTTTGTCAAACCTGGAGGGCCGCGTTCTAAGCTCCAACCCAATTGGGAAGGACCATTTGTAATTCAAGCCGTGTACCCTGGCAACGCCTACAAGCTAATCAACGCCGAAGGGACCGAGTTATCCCACCCTTGGAATGGGCTTTATCTTAAGAAATACTACCCTTAGCTTAATGTCAAAACATAAAAAAATGATGAAAAGATAAAAAAACATCAAAAATAAAGAAATATTGAAAACCACTAAAAATATGGAAAATTCAAAATGCCGATGCCTGGCAGTCACCATGTAGTTAAGTCCCTGCATCTAACCTTCATGTTAGGATAGGGCCCATTAAGGCTTGGTAGGCATCGGGTCTTGGTTTGCTAGAACCGTGGAGATCCCTGTCTGGCCACGTCGGCCTATGCTCGCTCGAAGGAAGCCAACATGTGCTCACTTATGTATTTTATTCAAAAAAGTCGGTAGCATCACCTACGGTGGGGCACCACCCAGAAGATCTCCGGAAGCTGTAATCTTTATTCTTTTCTCTTCGACCAAATGAGACAGTCGGCGCCCTTAAAACGCTGAGCATGAGAAACCGAAACTCAAACCCCAAAGGTAAGAGTAGGATCCATTTCCTCGAGCATCGATCAGAGCACGAGAAGAGGGCAGTGTCCCCGCAGGCATACGAAAAGGGAGCCCACAAACGTCAAACGACTATATCTCCCTCACCAAAAAGAAACACAAAATCAAAATCAAGAGAAAAGCCTGGTCGTGACCGTGCCTGTTGCGATAAACAGAACCCCTCAAAGCAAAAGTCTGAATCCACAAAAGGGGCCGTGGAATTTGGTCCGAAGTTGTCCGAAAGGAAAGAGTTAATGGGCCCTTATTCGCTCGCCGGGTTAGCGGTTTTGTCGATCCTCTCAGGAGGTTTATCCCCCACACTCTTCCTTCTCCCTCTAAAGATGAAGGTTCGATGGAGTTTCTGAAGGGTGAAAACTGCCCAGGGTCTGCGACCTTATTTTAATATACACATATGGTTGCCTACTTTGAAAAGTAAAAGCTATCGCTGCGAAGGAGTCTCCGTGTTTCTGGCTGGTCAAGACCCCTGTTTACCACCTTTATGTCTTCTTGTTTAACCTCGGGCTTAGGCCAATGCAAGCGCGTCACCTATGGGTGCGACGGCGTCTGATTCTGGGTCAGCGTCGCGCGGTTGGTCGTTAGGGTTTCAGGGTGTTCCATCATATACCATCTAGAGTTGTGAGGAAACAGACCCGGGTCGGGCAAATCTCTTACCTCAAACACCTTTTGGGTGAATCCCTGTGGTCGGAAGCGACTGGGAGCCTAAGCATGGCATGACAGTATTGTCATCAGGGTAAGTCTTAGCCGGCGGGATCATCATTCGAGGGGTCTAGAGGACCAAATCAACCTAGATGTGCACTTAGGATACCTGGGAGGTTAGTAAGAAACCCCTGTTCTCACGTAGGTTAGGTGCCATTTGGGTGCTTGCCTGGCGTTAGCAACAAAAAAATTGAAATGATAATAGCAACAAAAAAAATAGAAAAGAGAAAATGTACATATTTGCAAACAAAAAAATCTTTTTTATGATAAAACAAAAAAATGCCAAATATAAAAAGAAAACAAATCAATTTTGCATGATTGCATTTGCGTGCAGCATCTCACTTTTAATACCGCTTGCATTCGTGTGCTTGCCTGTCGCATTTATCATCACCGCATCTTTCCCTTGCCTTCGTTAAATAAAGACTTGGCCCCTTGACCAGTTATCAAGGACAGTCACAGTGACCATTTGCTTATTGAGCAAGGGGCCAAGTCAGAACAGAAGTTCTGATTTGTTTGTTTCAGTGATGTGTGCAGGGATTCGGGTAACAGAAGCAAAGGTGAAAACCAAACAAACCGAGCCTTGTATTTTATTCCAAAAAATAAAAAAAATTACATCAAGTTCCGCCCTCTCTCTCTGCATTACTCGTCCCACTACTCTCCGGAAAAACGCTCTCAAAGGTGCTACCCAACTACGAAAAGCGGTACTCCTACCGCTCTGTACTCCCCTTCCTATTTCCACACCCCGGTATTGATCCACAGAAGCAGCAGAGAAGCTACCAACACGAAAGCCACGCTCTCGTGCCCTTCGGTAGCGCTCCTCACCATCTCTCAGCCACTGTTCAGCAAGACCAAGGCTGATTCGGAGTTCGAATAGTTGGGCCTCCATGGCCCTTCGTTCCTCCCTTTCAGTCAATCTGTTGGCTCTTTCTCTCTCTGCGTCTCTTTCTTTCTCTGCACGTTCTCTCTCGCGGTCTTCCCTCTCCAACTGGAGAGTGACCCTCAGTTCCACGGCATCCCTAGAGGAGTCGTCATCAGGATGACGCCGCAGTTCCCTCTCCAGTTCTGCTATCCTAGCCTCCTTCTGCGCAGCTTGGGCAAGCGCTTCTTCCGTCTCCTTTTCCTGCCAAGTGTACCATCTCAGATACGCGATAAGGCGTAAACAAAGAGAACTCAACGCTGAAACTTTTACCTGTATACAGAGCATCCCTTCTGCCTCTGCAGCACGCTGCGTGGCGTGAGCAAGTTGCTCATGAAGCAAGTCAAGTTCTGAGGTGGGAATCCACAAGCTGGAAGAGGCACCACCTACTCCCATCGCTGGGGAAGCCGCGCCAATCTGGGCATGCTACGACCGTGTGAATTAGCAGCCAATATCTGGAATCTGGGGTTTTAACTAGGAACACAATGTACACCTACCAAGGCGCTCGTAGCTCCGCGGGCATCGCCCAACCAGTTGCTCCATCTCTGCCAAGCGAGTTCGTAAAGTCGCTATCATCGTATCACGGATATCCTGCAGTCATACAGTCAGCATTTCTACCAGAAAACTAAAAAAAAAGGAGAAAGAAGAAAAGAGAAAAGGGGGAAACCTACCTCCACAAGTCCCCGGGGTTGGAGCCGCTCTGCGTACTTTGTCCTATATAGACGCAAGTAGGCCTCGCTATCCCGCGCATGTGATTCTACAATCGTGCCACCCCGTTGCCAGTCTTCATACTGTTCAGGGAACCGCACGCGCCAGTCAACACAGGTCGCCGGTCCTCGCGTCTCTCTTCCAACGCGAGGTGGCGCAGCTGAATCCACCCATTCTTGAGCCAGTCCCAAAGTCCTCATAACCAATCGTAGTTGAAGCGGCTCGATTTCATTCAGACAGTGCATCCACAATTTCCGTCCGAACCGAACACGACTTGCTAGAACCCACGGCTGGTCGGCATCGACCATGTCTGAGTAGGGTCTCCAGTTTACCATCGCTGCAGGGAACTCCTGTAGCTCCCGCCTTAGCACCATCAGTTGGTAGGTTAGGGGTGCCGCACTCATGATGGGTTCCCACCGCCTGGCTAGCGGCACCATCGCAGGTCGCCAATGCCGAGCTCTCCCCATGGGGAGGTAATAATAGCTCCACAGCTGCTCGGCGCAGGTCATCAGTACCTTGCAAAAACACAAAAAAAATATACAAAACAAGCAAAACTAAAAATACCTGGATGAATGGTGTGAAACCACTCACAGTCATCTCACGGTCCGCTTCTTGGAACAGGCCTGCAAACAAGTGTGCCAGCATGGCAGCTCCCCAGGCATAGTATCCTACTCTTTCAAGATCTGACAGTAGCGCCAGGAAGCGACATTAGATACCGTCCCCTTTCGAGCTCAGTACCAATCTCCCCAAAAGGAAGAGGAGAAATCTCCTCAAATCTATGTTGCATCTTTCCCAGTTGCCGAAATCTGTGCAGTACACGGCACGGCATCCTATTTCCATCCTTTCCATGAACTCTTCTGAGGATTCATCGTCCCACCGACGAGTGTCGGTGAGCCCTAATGCATCCATGAGGGACGCTCTAGCTACCGACCTGTTCTTCCGACCATCTAGGTCCAAACCCAGTAACTTCTGGGCACCTTCTCGATAATCCGCATAAGTGACCCCGGTCACTGCCTCGCCCTCCACTTTCAGGCTTGTGATCCGGACCACATCCTCCAAGCTGGGCACCATGTGCCCCCAGGGCATCAGGAATGCCCGACTCACTGGGTCCCATCTCTCACACAAGGCTTGGATCAGAACCAGGTCGAGCTCGAGCGGCTCGATCCGAAGAAAGGTGCCAAATCCCATCACGTCTAGCCTCGCCTTCTGAAAATCTGGGAGACCTCGGTATGCTGCCACTACCAACTCCCATGGGATCTGTGATTTCATCACACTCTACGCATGCAGGGAATGGAGAGGAGGTTTGGTCATAAAGAAAGGAAGAAAAAAGAATGAAAAAGGGCAGGAAAACATGGCTTACGAGTTGCGATCGGGTCCTTTCGCTGAAGTGCCCTTTCGAGGTCTGAAAGTCTCTTAGAACTACTACCACTGGACCTGCTTCTCTTTGAGGAATGGGAAGATTCGCCCTCCATCCAACTCTCAGAATTTTGAACTCCTCCTCTCGCGTGAGAACTTGTGCTCCTCGAGTTAGCTCTCGATATACCTGGGAGGATAAAAGGGACAAGAATTTATAGAAATGGAAGGAGTGCAGGCCAAGATTGCCTCCATCACCTTTAATGATAGCCCTCGCAATGAGGCACCTACCATGCGGTCCCGTGTGTCACTTCACCGTTCGCACAGGGTGATTGATTGGACGAAGAACATGACGACTAGCCCCCTATGTTGTCTAGGGATACCCTATCATGTTTTGGAGGACGTCCGCAAAATTTGACACAACATCCGGGAAAAGGGACTAGGGCCATCATTATTGACTTCGACGGCAGATTCCCGTGGAAAATGGTCACAACAAGACGTGATTCTCCGCTTGGGGTGGAGTCTCGGCAGACCCATCACATGGGAATAGTGCAAAGGAGAAGAAGTGTAGGGAAGAAGGAATGCACAAGAGAACAAACGAGCAGCAAAAAATCAAATTACTCCATTCATAATTCTACATAAGCTGTCATAAACACTACAATCATAGAAAGGAGGCGGGTCCACTAGCTCGCCAACTCTTGCCATTATTTTCATGCTCGTCCCTCTAGGCGTCCCTCTCCTCTCCCCTTAGGTGAGGGTCCCTCAGAAGCCTCCTAGATCCCCGTGCAGTAGCACCCGCCTCACCTCGTGGCGTCGGCTCCACAGTAATGACTCGCTGCTCCTCCCCTGGTGTGGCGAAGAAGCCACTAGAGGCAAAGCGACCAGACTGGCGCAGTCGCTCCCCGAACTCTCGCGCTCTCTCGTAGCGCGTCTCCATCCCTCCTAGCCTCTGCACGACGGCCTGAAGGCCCAGCTGGAGCTCCCTCACTTGGACCTCCAAGGCCCTCCTCTCGGTCTGATCCCGCTATCGCTCGGACCTTCTCTTGACTTTCTCTCTCTGCCTCTCTCCTCATCATCTGCAGAAAAACCCTTAACTCCAGGATGTCTGGAGAAGGTCTCTCCTCACCACGATGCCGCAGCTCCGCTACAGTCACCACCCAGGCATCACGCTCCTCTTCCGCCCGGGTCGCGCGGGCCACCCCACCGGCAAGTTGCTCCCGGAGGGAGGCAATCTCGAGAAAAGGGGCCGAGGAACTGGAAGATGCGCCACCAATCATCCCTGCCGTCGCTGTCTGCTGGGCACGCTGGAACAAAATAAACAACGGCCGTTAGTGAAACTCCAAATCTGAAGATAAAAGTGCGGCACTTAACTTACTAGGAGCGACAGCTCATGTTGAGCGATGGCCAGCTGCCGCCTAGCCTCTGCCAGTTGAGTGCGCGAGCCGCTGATGCCACGCGTGTCCCCAGCTTGGGGAAGCCCCGCGTAACTCTCTCTCCGCTGCCATAGGAAGTCGGCACTGTCCTGCACCAATACGCTCCCTTGCTGTCTAGGGAGACGTACATGCCAGTCCTCGAGTCTCGCCTTGCCGCGACTCTCCTTCCTAACGTGGCTTGGCTCGTCTGCACTCACCCACTCATCGGCCAGGCCCAGGGTCCTCGCCATGTCCTGCACCAAGAAAGAAGGGGTCCCACATTAGTCAAAAAGAACGCGTCCCCTGTCCAGGACGCGTCCATCATTTAAGTGCAACGCTCGCCGAACCCTTTCCCCCCTCGCACGGCTTACTTCAAAACTCAAAATGGATCAAAGAGGGGGAAAACCAAGCACTCACCGAGCCGTGTTCACCTCCTTCCGCGCCGTTGGGCCCCTCGGGTCCCTCGGGGGCCCAAGCGGCCCTTCCTCCTCCATGGACGCCGTTTCGTGCTCTTGTGCGTCCCTCCTCGGACGAGGGGTCCCGCGTCCCTCTCCACCTTCGCCGTGCTCTAGACCACCTAACTCCATCGATCAAGAGAGGAAGGAGACGAAAAGGGGGACGAGCGAATTTTGGCGGGGGCGGGCTCGTTTGCAGGTAAGGCACGGACGAAGAAAGGCCATCCGACGCTTTAAATTTGAATTCAAAGGTTAAGACGCGTCCTCGCGCTTGGACGCACCCAAAAGAAAGCGAAGAAAAAAAAAGGATCAAAATCCCTCCATGCAAAGTAGTTCCCTCCTGTCCAGGGCTAAGTCCCGTGAAGCCTGAGCAACGTGGTGTGAAAGAAAGTGCAGGAAGGAAAAGGGCACACGACAAAAGGAACCACATGAAATCCATTTCATACAAACAGTCAAAAGTACATCATACAGTGAGGAGGGTGGAGCATACAAGCAACTCTCTAACTCTCACCACCACCCTCCTGGTCATCTCTCTCCTCCCTCCTCTGACGGGGATCCCTAGGGGGCCTCTGTGACCTCTGCAAACCCTGAGAAGCCGTGCTCACCTCTCCAGGTGGCACCATGCCAGCCTCCAAGGTGCGGCGACGCTGCTCAGTCGAAGAAACTAGAAAGCTGCCCACAGAAAAGGAACCGGACTGACGAAGTCGCGCCCCGCGCTCCTTCGCCCTCTGATACCGCTCCTCACTCTCCCGAAGTCTCCCCTCCGCCATGCCAAGACTCAGCCGGAGCTTCGACACCAGGGCCACCAGAGCTCTCCTCTCGTCCCAATCTCGATGTCGCTCTGCCATTCTGTACTCCCTCTCTTTCTCTAGGGTCTCCCTATCCCTCTCTCTCTCTCTCTCTCTCCACGCTCTCCCTATCCCTCTCCCTCTCCTCTCTCTCCCTCATCGCCTCTCTCCTCGACAGCTCGAGGGCGATCCGCAGATCCACTACGTCACGAGGAAGCTCCTCAGCCTCCCGTCTCCGCTCCTCCTCTAGCTCCGCAATCCGGGCGTCACGCTCTGCCACCCAGGCATCGCGCTCCTGCTCAGCACGAACAGCACGGGCCAGGGCCTCCCGAATCTCGGCCACCTGTCAAAGTACGCATGCACCGTAAGAGAACAGTGATAGAAGGAGAGCAGCCAGAAGGAGAGTCGAGGTCAGGTAGACACTCACTCGAGCCTCGCGGTCACGCTCGGCCTCCTCAGCTCGAGCCACCGCATACGCCAGCTGCTCCTGGAGGGCAGAAACCTCCGGAGGAGGGCCCCGCGAACTGGAACCCGCTCCACCAGCCATCCCGGCTGCCGCTGTCTGGTGGGCCCGCTGAAACACAGAGCAAACAACGGTTAGAGGCCAAGTATCAAAAATCCAGGTCATAAAAAAATGCATTGCATAAACTCACCAAGATCTCCAACTCCTGTCGGATGGCCACCAACTTCCGCCTGGCGTCTTCCAGCTGGGCTCGCAGATCAGCAATCATGTTGTCACGAGCATCCTACATTGCACATAAGTTAGTGCCACATGCATATACATATAGAAAGGTGAAGTATTTTCATTTCACTTACCCCTACCATACCACCCAAGGAGAGGCGGTCCCCGTACGTAGCTCGATACCGTCTCATGTAATCAGTATTGTCCTGTACATGGGACACCACTGGGACCCCGCCCTGCTGCCAGTCCTGGTACTGTGCTAGGAAGCGCGTGTGCCAGTCCACAATCTTTGCCTTCCCCTTGGTCTTCCGCTCAATGTGGACCGGCTCATCTACATCGACCCACTCTTGGGCCAGTCCCAACATCCTCATAACCAGCCTCAGCTGAAGCGGCTCGATCTCGTTCAGGCAATGGACCCACACGTCCTGCCCGAAACGAGGAAGACCCGCTACAACCCAAGGTTGGCCAGCGTCGCCCATGCCCAGGTAGGGTCTCCACACCACCTGCATCGCCACACATGCATCATGTTAGGTTAATTGAGTCGCATGCATAAAAACACAAAAAAATCATACGCATCATACCATGGCCTCGGGATACTCGCTCAGCTCCCGACGAAGCGACGCCAGCTGGTAGCCGTGGGGTGCTGCAACCACGACCGGCCTCCACTGTCGCGCTAGAGGAATGGCTCTCCTGTTCCCCTGCCTGGCCCTCCCCATCGGGAAGTAGTAATAACTCCACACCTGCATCCATCATACATCATTAGCACGAGTGATTGCATATTTAACTACGGTAAAATGCATAAATAAAATGTTTACCTGGAGAAAAGGTGCGAAGCCACTGACTACCGTCTCCTTCTCCGAAGTCTGGGAGAGATCGACAATCAAATGGGCAAGCAGAGCCGCTCCCCACGCGTAGTGCCCCACTCTGTCAAGGTCCGCCAGGATCCCGAGGAAGCGGCAGTGGATGCCATCCCCCTTCGTCCCTAGCAGAAGGCGGCCTAAGAAGAAGAAAAGAAACCTCCGGAGGTCTAGATCCACCAGCTCCCGCTCGCTCGGGTCCTGGGTGAAAGCTGCACGAGCGTCTCCCTCGAGTCGTGCCAGAAACTCCGCTCCAGTCTCGCTAACCCGATGGCGCGGGTCGACGAATCCGAGCGCCTCCATGATCTACACTTGGCCAACTACCCTGCTGTCCCTGTCAGTCACACTCGTCTCTAACCACAGCAGGTCCAGGACACTCTCTCGGTAGTCGGGGTAGGTGACCCCGCTCACCGCCTCTCCGTCAACCCGTAGCCCGGTGATCCGAGCCACGTCCTCGAGTGTCGGCACCATGTGCCCCCAGGGCATCAGAAACGCCCGGCTCGGTGCGTGCCACCGCTCCCTCAATGCCTGGATAAGAGGAAGGTCGAGCCGAAAGGGCTCGATCCTAAGGAAAGCTCCGAAGCCCATGGCGTCCACACGCGCCCTCTGAAAGTCTGGCAGCCCACGGTATGCTGCCACCACTAGGGACCAGCTGATCCGGCCCTTCATCACGCCCTGCACACCACAAAAGCAACAAAGAACACATCAGCATCATGAATAGTAATAAACAATAACACTGTATATACTACTTATTTATTTTATTTTATTTTATTTTAAAAAAAAGTTTTGTGGAGGCGTCTAAGACCTCGGACGCCTCCTTTACATTTTCTTTATTTTATTTTTAGAAAAAACCAAAAACCAAAACAAAAATAAATACAAATAGATATATATATATATATATATATATATATATTATCATGGAGGCGTCCCAGGTCCTGGATGCCTCCTTATTTTTAATTCTATTTTTATTATTTACATAAATAAATAAATAAAAAGGAAAAAAAAGAAAATGTTGAGGCGTCCAGGCCCCGGGACGCCTCCTTCCCTCACTCCCCGGCCCTCACCACACGGCCTCTCGTCCGCCTATCCAGCCTATTAAACCAACAGATTGAAGTTCCGAAGGGCTTACCGGGTCGTGATCGTCATCTCCCACGTCGCCAGCACCCGTGGCAGCCTCCACGCCCAAAGGGGGAGCCTCTTCCTCCGCCACAATCTCCTCCGCCGCAGCAGCCTCCTCGGCATCATCCCTCAGCCTCCTCGGACGACGAGCCCGTCGTTTCCGGTTCTCTCCACCCTGGCTCGGACCTCCTTGCTCCATTGGGACTAAGAATGGGTCGTCTGGTTTGACTGGGTCATCTAAATGAACAGTAAATGAACAAAAGGGGGGGAGGCCCCCCATATATATATAATCCACTTTATTTGGGGCGTCCAGGCGCCTGGACGCCCCACGTTTTTATTTTTTTCAAAATTCAAAAAAATTTAGGGGCGTCCAGGCGCCTGGACGCTCCCAAAACAAAAAGTAAAAAAAATTAAAAAATAAAAATTAGGGGCGTCCAGGCGCCTGGACGCCCCCAAAACAAAAACTAAAAAAAATTTAAAAAAACTTAGGGGCGTCCAGGACCCCGGACGCCCCAAAAAAAATAAAAAAATTTAAAACGAAAAATAAAAACTTAGGGGCGTCCAAGCCCTTGGACGCCCCCATAATAAAAATTTCAAAAAAAATAATAATAAAAGAGAAATAAGACAAGAGCATAAAAAAGAAAAATCACTAAAAAAAATAATAATTAAGGGGACAAGGGTCCAAAACATCCAAATGCCAGATTTTATTCTATCAGAAAAGTAGAATGAGCTACATCAGGGGTTTAGGCGCCTTAGGCCTTAACTTTCCCAGTTCGGTTACATAAGCCCTCCACAGCTCGCATTCTTCCACCACGTGCGCTAAGGCCTTTCCCGCAACACTTGTCTTCCAGGATGCTTTGATAGCCTTCGCCTCCTTCGCATCCGCTTCAGTGCCCAACTCTCTCTTCTTCAAAGGAACGATGCCAGTCGGTGGTGGGAACGAATGACGTGGGATGCCAATCTGGAGGCAGCACCGATGCGCATTATAAAGCACGAACTCGGTCACGCCAATCAGTTGAAGATCTACTTCGGGGGAAGGCCTCATGAGGAGATCAAGCGAAAGCAAACATGCCGGTGCGCAAGTAAAGAAGCCTTGTGTCACGGTGCGGAAGTGAGACCGCCAGTCTTCACGTTTCTTCAGCCACGGAACGCGGTTCACTACAGTACCACCGAAGCCTAACACGTCGGCTATGTGATGAAGAGGGCTTTGTTGGAAGAGCTTCGAAGCAGTTGGCATTCCCTCGCGGTGGTCGAATTTGAAGTGCAAATCAAGCCAGCAATTCAAGACAAGTGCGCAACCAAACGGAGGCTTACCCATGCTCGAGGCAGTAAGGCCGCTGTAAAGATAGGCAAGGATGGCGGGTCCCACCCTCTTTCCACTCCAGATTCCGCGAATGGCACTTAGTTGATCCTCCTCCACTATGTTGTCGGTATGAGGAAACAAGAGAGCACCCGCCAGACAGATAGTGAACCCCTTCATGATTCCTTCTAAGTAGTCATCATCTGGTGCCCCCCTCAGGGCGTCCATGACCCACTCCGCGAGCTTTTGCAAATCAATCCCCTTTTGATTACGCACCTTCCTGGCCGCGTCAGGCAGCATGAAGCTTCCAAGGACGCTTTCGGAAGTCCCCCGTGTCAGCATCCGCATAGCCTTCACCTTCTCGTCACTCTTGAATTTCTTCAATCCAAGCAGAAGTTCCACCTCCTCGAGGAGGATGGTCACCTCGAAGGTCGGGAAGATAAAAGTGTGGGTCTGGGGATGCCAGATCTCCACTAGTGCGCCCATAGCCGCCCAGTCCATACGAATCTTCTCGTAGTGTTTGGCGTGAATAAGGAGCCCCTGCAGATGCCACTTCGAGAGTATGGCCCTCATGCCGATGGAGATGTTGGAAGTTAGCTTTGAAAGCCATGGCAGTTTGGAAAACTTCCTCGGGCCTGGGAAGAGTGGATATGGCTGGAAGAGAAAAGAAAGAAATGAAGGAAGTAAGAAGAAGGTTCAAGTGGAGAAATTTGAAAAGAATCAGCTTACCATATGCGACATGATCGTCCCACTCAAATGACCCTCGAGGTCGGAGAGTCGCCTGATCTCACTGCTAGGCCTGCTCCTCTTCATAACGCGGGAAGACTCTCCTTCCATCCTGAAATCTCTAGATTCTCCTCTCCTTCCTCTCCTGAGCTTCCAAAACCCACCTTGGTGCATTTGAATGAACTAGCCTAAGGGGAGTTCTTATAGGAAGGGAAGATCGCTACAGGATGGAACATGTCACATCAGCGGTCAGTGTTAGGATTTTGGCTAGATCTCCTTTCCATTGTGGTGTGATTCTGTTATAAATCTGCTACTTTCTGATGTTACTAACCTATGCTGATCTGTGCAGGTTTTACTAACGGACGTCTTTGTCCTATCTCCTGCCCCACCTTTCAATGGTTGGTCCCACCATGTCATGCATCGTAGTATATGATACCTACGCTACTAGAACATGTCAAGGACCTTGCGGCCCGAACGAATCTGGGATTTGAGTTCCCCTTCAAAAAAACCAGTGATGATCCCGGAAGAATTTGGGTTGTACGGATGGGCCGTTAACTTGTGGTAGCATGGGGACGACGGTTCCATTCAGTGAGTTGGTGTGCGGATAAACGGGCCCCAGCCCAGTGTCGACTCACCGGATCGGTATCCTGACCCGTTCTTAACAAGTTGACAATATTATCCTTGGCTATTTTTTATTTTAGTTTGTTTTAAATTTTTATTTTAACCCAGCATGCATTCATATAGGACTTTGATTTATTGCGGAAGATCATTCAAGTGATTCGATTGCGAAAGCCGCTGTGTTTCAATTCCTACAAATATGAGATATTCCACTCGAAATGAAATACTGAGTTTCCTTGAAACGGCCCTATGCTGCTCTTCCAAAGGAGACCCTTGTTTGGACAGACCCTCAGATATTCCTTTACTTTTTACCTTGTTTGACCCACCTTGGCCGCAGCACTTCCACATTGGCTAGTAACGGCTCCCCAAAGGTGAAACCTCCGGTTTATGACCCAGGTACTTTCACACCGAGAAGTTGGTCTCTTTTTCGTGCCTGAGCGCACATCTCACCCTCCCTTATTTGATCTCCGTCCAAGCAATCGTCAATATTTGAAAGACCTTCTTCAAGGTCGCCTCATTGAAACTTCAGGAAAGATTCCAAGCAGTAACGTCAAAAGCGTGTCTCATCACACCTTGGCATCAACTTATCAGTCCGCTCCCACTTCATTTCACTCCACTCCCGATACCATTCCACTACGTGTCGCTCCCTTGCAAAGCAGACGCCAAGGCGGGGTAGCTGTAGACACGCCATTCCTGACGTCTCCTGAGAAAGTCTCATATTACTATACGACGCCCCGTGACAGCTTACGCATTTCGAATCTCTTAAGTGCTTCCTTTTCTTGGGTCTTCTTCTGCCTTTTTCGACATCCGGAATCGTCTCGTCACGGCATTCGGACGGCATCAACACCAGTTGGACGCATCAGAGGTTTTCGAAACCAGGAAGGGTGTCTGCCGGGCGGCCGCCAACGCCTGAACTGAGGACCCGGGTGGGTCTTTATGGGGGCGTCCAGGTCCCTGGACGCCCCCATTTTTTAATTTATTTTATTTATTTTTTGTCAAAGCCCAAAATCAAATAAAAAATAATATATTAATGGAGGCATCCAGGCCCCTGGACGCCTCCATAAAAACAACTATAAAAAATTAAAATGCCAGTTGGCATAAAAAATAAAACAAAAAAATAATAAAAAAATATTTTCTTGGAGGCGTCCAGGCCCCTGGACGCCTCCATCAACTCCATCACGGGCGCCGCCCACCGAACGACGGCTTGTCGTGTGTGAAAGAATCCAAATTGTGGAGACGTCCAGCTGGCTGGACGCGCCCATTTCTGAATCACGGGTCGCCGCTCCAAAACCACGCGTGGTGCCAAACCGCGTGCGTCTTTCGGCGGAGTTCGATGGATGTTATAGAGGCGTCCGGGACCCAGGACGCCTCCATGAAAATATTCAAAAAAATTGAATAAAAATAGAATAAAATATTAGTTCGGCCCTGATGGAGGTGTCCAGGGTCCTGGACGCCTCCACCCTCCGGAGCCCTATAAATAGAGGTCCACCCCCTCAGTTCTGAGGGAGCCAAGCAGCGATCCGATAGGCTGCCGGAGCCCAGAGGCTACCGGAGCTATTTCTAACCCGTGGGTTCTCTTGTAGGAGGAGGTTCTGCCGGCTTCTCGGGTGTCCAGGCACGCGAGAGGAAGGCTATCTTTGTCCACCGCGCTTTCACGTCGTCCCTACGCTGCCGGAGCTCCACCGGATCTCACCCTGGGCTCCTCCAATAAGCCTTTTCTTCCCCTTTTTCTCCATAGTTCTTTACATTCATCATACTGCATCCTCTATCTCCCTACATAAGAGCGCCGTCTCTTGCATACTTCTTGCATTCATCATCGCATTTTCCTCCTACTCGAGTCCGAGAGGGGTTTAAAATCACACCAACCAGGTGTGTGTCAGGTCACGATCTCGTTACTTTTATTGCAAGGAATTGTTACTACACTGCCATTTTCTAATTCCGTTTGTTTATTGTCTACTGTTTTGCAAGGGTAACCGAGGAAAGCCCTCTCCGTCGGCCGGCCGAAGGGGGAGGAAGAAGCAACCCGCCATCTCCCGCTCTTGAGGTAGGCGCGATCACTTTTTTCATTTTGGGGTCTTTTGGCCCCTGACGATCACATCTTGTTCTCGAGGCCGCGGCGAGTCACTTCCCCAATGACCGTTTAAATTCCCGTTCTTATATTCTCTTTATATTCTGTTATATTCTGCTCATATTCTCGAGGCCGCGGCGAGTCACTTCCCCAATGGCCGTTTAAATTCCCGTTCTTATATGTTATATTTTTATCTATTCATATTCTCTAGGCCGCGGCGAGTCACTTCCCCAATGGCCGTTTAAATTCCCATTCTTATATGTTATATTCTTATCTATTCATATTCTCGAGGCCGCGGCGAGTCACTTCCCCAATGGCCGTTTAAATTCTCGCTCTTTATATTCTCCTTATATTCTGTTATATTTTTATCTGGTCATATTCTCGAGGCCGCGGCGAGTCACTTCCCCAATGGCCGTTTCAATTCTTACTATTTAATTTCTGCACCATTCCCGTCCCCCCGAGGCCGCGGCGAGTCACTTCCCGCTATGGCCGTTTAACCCCCATATCTTGGTATATTACATGTGTCCCGCTCGCCCCGCCGGAGCAATCTCCCGTGGTGGCCCCTTCTCTCTTCTCTTATCTCTGTGTTGCAGCAAACAAATAGGAGCCCGTGCGCTCCGCGTCTTCTTCGCTCCCCGAACCGCGTGACGTCGCTCACAGGTAGGACTTTCGACCTTGGGCGCATGCCGTGGCTTTGGTTTGCCTCTGGTTATTTATTGTGACTTTTCAGATTATGTTGGGGGGTAGAGGCACCAGGGGACGAGGCCCCTGCTGGGACACAGGGTGAAGTGCCTAGCCCGACCAACGAGCCAGGGCCCCCGGTGGCCCGTAGTTGTCAGGGTGAGTGCCCGACTACCGTCGAGGGAATCTTCTTATCGTTGGTGAACTCCTTTTAGCAAGCCAAAATTATTGACTTGACTTATGTTGCTGGTTTGGCAGGCGAGGACGCGGTGACGACCCTGGAGATGATCCGAGAATTGGCGGATACCGGCCCGTCAGTGGCCCTGCCATCTTTCGGAGATGAGCCTGAACTGGTGACCTCCGTGCCCTCAGCTACCGTTGAGGACACGTTGGGTAGACCACCGCCGTTGCTGACGAGGGTGCCTCTCCAATCTTTGTCGACTATAGTGTCGGCCTGTACGGTGGGGCTGGTGGAGTCCTCTAGTGTGGGACTGTCAGGTATGTAACTGAGCACCTGATCTCTTTAGGGGGAATTATTGTACTCTCCCTCCCGTGCTGAGCTTTGACTGGGATGGATTGCAAGTGCTTCTTCCCCTTTGGAGGAAGGAGAGCTCCCTCGGGATACGGACCAGCCATCAAGAGATGAACCTCCCGTCGCAGCTACTGCTGGGGGGCGACGGGGAGTTTGTCGACATTGAGGGGGTTTCTGAAGGAGACGCCCCGACTGGTGAGCTTCTTTCCTAGCATCTTTGACTAGGGAGCGATCTTTATGCGAGGCTGGGCTTGATAGTAATCTAATCTGGTTTCCTGATGTATAGGTGCCCCTGATTTACCCACGGTCGGGGGTTCAACAGAGAGCTTGTCTGGTTCTTCGGAGGGTGGCAGCGCCACAATGGAGATTGATGAGAGCTCGAGCTCCAGTTCTTCTTCTTCCTCCGAGGCCTCTTCTGCCGGGGATGCCGAGATGGAGGCGGCGTTGGAAGGTATATGTGGCTTCCCCTTGCCTCTGCATTGGCTTTGATACATAAGTTGCGGCAGAGTGCTAACATTTGACTAGAGACTGAGGAGGAGCGCGCGTCGGCTCCCGTTGAGGACGGTCAGGAAGAGACCTCCGTTACCCCAATGGCCATTGGAGAGGACCGGGTTGCAGGGGAGTCTATACCCTCTCCGACTCCGGTAGAGGACACCGTCGGGGTGGAGGAGAGGTTACCTTCACCGACCCCGAGCGGGGAAGTCACAGGCGCTGCAAGAGCTACACCAGGTGAGGGTCAGGACCTTTCTCAGGTTTTTCACCCCATCTTGTCATAGGGAAGTCCTGAACAGTGTTGACCCATTTTGTGTTTGATGGGGTTGTACAGGTCCCTCTGGTGTGCTGACTGAGATGGGTCGCTCCTCTCTCACACTGGAGATTGAGTGGCCTAGATCCTTTTCACCACTGGAGCCACTGCTGGACGCCAGCATAGGTGCGGCCTTGCTTTAGAGAGCGCGGGGCTACGTAGGGGGTGATCCTCTGCCTTCCCCAGAGGAGCTTCATCAGTGGTTGCGAGAGTGCACACGCGATTACCACGGCCTCGGGTTCCCTCGAGGGCCCTGGATGTCTGGCTTGGCCGTCTCTGGGCAGAGTACCTGCGGCTTCTGGAGGCTCATGAGCAGTGGGCACAACGGCTGGCGGCCATCTGGGGGGTACGGGAACAGTGCGTTCAGCTTATGGCAGTTGTGACCTAGCAGAGGAGGCTTGCCAACGCGGCCGTGTCTCTTGCTCAGGACTGTGCCAGGCAGCTGAGCGAGGTGACTAGCAAAGCGGAGGCCCTGTAAAAGGCCTTAGAGGAGCAGCGGCAAGCTGTAGAGCTTGCTGGAGTTGAGTGGCAGACTGCCGAAGTCGGAGCCGAGGCTAGTGTTTAACTAGCGTCGGCCTTAGAGGCGGAGCTGGCGACTGCGGAGTCCCGCTTAGTGGAGCTAGAGGGGAGCGAGGCTAGGCCGTGATTGTATCACTTCCCTTTCCCCCTTTTTGTTATCCGGACTACGTATTTTTTGTTACCCCAAGGGCATGTCTTAGGCTCCCTGTTATAGAGTATCAATGACAAATTCTGGATTTTTGTGTTGTTGTTTGCTGAGTTGTCCTTCTCCCCAATCTGTGGAATAGGGTTGAGTACAATGGGTGGCTACCACTTACTGTCAGTTGAGGATTGTTTTAACACGTATCGGCATAAGGGGCAGCGAACTAAGTTTTACCTGAAACTAGAGCTAAGATGAAAAACTGGGTGGGGAGAGTAGTGTGATTGGATATTAGGTACTGGGTACTAGATGCTCGTTGTTTGTGTTGTTAGCTGGTAATGGAGCTCTTCTGGACTTAAGAAACTAGGACTGAGCTAGCCAAATGGCCTCAAAGGCATCACAGTCGAAGGCCGTGAGCAGGACTGGAACTGGTCGGTCCACCCGTGGAGGGATTATGACCGAACTTGGAGCTGGAAGCTGGCGACTGGACCGCGAGGGCGTTGTAGCCGGTGACTTGAGTTAGAAATTGGCGGCTGGCCTGTGAAGGCGTTATAACCGCGGTACTGGGACGGGTGGTTGGCGGCTGGCCTGTGAAGGCGTTGAGCCGTAAACTGGAGCTGGGAGCTGGCAGTTGGCCTGCGAAGGCGTTGTAGTCGAAAACTGGAATTGAAAGCTGGCGGCTGGCCTGTGGAGACGTTGTAGCTAAAAATTGGAGTTGAAGGCTGGCGGCTGGCCTGTAAAGGCGTTGTAGCCGGGAACTGGCGGCTGGCCAGTAAAGGCGTTGATGCGGGACAAGACCACGGACACGACAAGCTCGTGACTGCCCCTTAACGAGGGAAGCGTCGGATGTGCGCGGTTGAGAAACTGGCAATGAGATAGGGTGATCGGCTCTCTTTTATGGCCGGATCGGGTCACGGGACGGTCTCGCACTCTCTCGCAGCAGCGGTAATGAATAGATAAAGTGAGCTAGATATCCCTACACATGCTCTCTAGCAGCGGCATAAACAAATATATATGAAGTAAGCAAAATGCCAAGTAAGGAGCGAGGACGATACCTCCACGCGCTTGGCGTGGGGACGACGGACCCGGCCGAAACTCGTACTCCCGGGACAATTAATACACCATATTACAGTAAATGAATTACTGCCCACTCCACGCAGGGAGGTAAAGGGCTACACAAACGGGCCCGAGAGGATCGAATTCGGGTTGACGGGCGGCTTCTCACGTCTCTTCGGCAGCACCCAAACTAGTGATGGTGGGGCCCACGTGCTGTCCGGAGGGGTCGAGTGGGACCCGGTGACACCGCTGTAGTGGGGACACTTAGGGAAGCGTTCCCCGGGCTGGAGACACGCTGGTTCACCGGTCGGAGGCCGGGCGGCTCCGATCGGCACCGGTCGGAATAACCGGCCACGGACCTGCCGGTTCTATTTTCCGGCGCGCGCTCCGGAAAGAACGGACTCTGCGATCCGCCCCGATGTCAGAATGCGACGAAACCAGTGCCGTTGGAAAGAGGCTTCGAAGCGCTTCAACCCAGGGTGATTACAGAAAAATAATCAAGCATGTACTTCTGATTGGCGAATTTTGAAGGTTGCTGTTGTACAGTTCCTGAAATCTCAGGTCAGCAGAGAACTTTCCTGTGGATTGCCTTTGACCGCGAGGTTGACGTCCGAATCTGGGGTTGTGTTATTCAGAAAAGTTGTGGGAAATTAAGTTACTAAACCAAGACTATTTTTGGATCTGGATTTGGAGGTGGTGGTGATTTGTTCTGATTTGGGAAGTGGAGGGTGCTCAGATCTGGGATCTGACTGACAACACTATAGCTGAGGAAGAACATGAATTTCTAAAAATAGATAAAAGGCTGATAAGAAATTAAGAAAATTTGTGGATGTAGGGGGTGATGAAAAGAACTCCCAGTAAAATTAGGAGGATTTGGACAAATCAAAAAGATGGCCGGAGGTGAGAAACACAGGGCTACTGTCACTATAGACAGAGACAAAATAGAACTAGGAATGAAAGATGAATGAAAATGGGAAAATACTAAACGATGAAATTTGGGTGTGAAAATTTAGGTGGAGCTTGGGATACAAGGGAAGAACACACCATAAAAATTGCAGGCCACGAAGAGGCCGTGGCAGATAGCAGGAATTTCGGGAAGAGACCTCTGTCCAGCAGAACAGAACACCGAGAACGGTTTCGCGGCGGCTCGAAGGCGGCACGAACGGACGGCGGCGGCGGCGGGGATAGGAGGTAGAAACACTCTAGAACTTGAGGTTGGAGAAGGAAGAACAATAGGAGAGAGGAAGGGGGTGCACTATGCTCCAAGCTTCAACACAATTTTATGATTTTTCATTGCTTTTCTCATAAAAATACAAGCTCATATATGTTTCCAATCAAATCAATTGTGCACCCTTGGATCTAGGGGTCGGGGATTGAAGGGCTGGGATTAAGTGTGAATCACACACAAAAAAAACATTTAAATAATAGGGGAAGGGGGCGGCCTATTGACTATAAGGGAAGTTGAATGGGGTAGGTGGCCAACCATTGGAATATTGACCCATTTGTCTCCCATGTGTCCATATGACTAGTCCACCCTTCTAGATGTCCACCTAGGATGGTTGACCAGCCCCACAAGGTGACATGGACCAATGGAAAAGGGCTGAGGGCCCCCTTGATGGTCCTACTGCATAATTGCATAAAAATCCACATCTACGGGAGTGACGCATTGGCCGATAAAGCCGTACAATTCCGCGTATACTTTCCCGTGGATATAAAAATAAACTAAAGGATATAAATGCAATATGAAAAGTACTGGCTCGGCGTCGATGCCCATCAACTCTCCCCGGGTGGGAGGAACTCGACCCCGTCGAGTAGGGGTATGGATGCTCGAGTACTCCGGCGGATCGTCACCGTGCCAAGTAACGCGGGTACGCTCCACTCCAAGTGATCGTCACCTGCTCATTCCATATATACTCGATATACGCGAACTGCTATGGGCTAGAGGTGGACACTCCGGGTGGGGCACTCTCAAAAGGAAAGGAGCAGCTCGAAGACTCACTAGGAATCACCGCTGAGTCCCTATAGGTGACTGATCAGGTATAGATGTGGAACCGATCCCATACTCATCAAGTGAGTCCACTCGCCTCTTACTCATAAGAGAACGACAACGAGCTTGCACAAGACACATGCAGACAAACGACACACAAACCATGCAAACAAACCACACAAAACAAACCACACAAGGAAAACACACCGACTCATATATGACCCTAGACTAAGGTGGTGACATCAAGCCCACTAAGTGGCGGCATCCTGGGCGGCGGGTGAGCCGTCCAACTCTCCCCCCATGGCATAGTACTCATCGGCTAGTGCTTGGTCGGCCTCATAATTGACAAGTTCAAGCTCAGATGGCAAGGTCTCCTCAACCCCTAGAGCTAGTGTGGCACGAGTGGGACATTGGTTGGCGAAGTGGCCAAACCCATGACAATGGAAACATTGCAGCCGGGACCGACTGCTCTCTCCGATAAGAGGGGCCTTACCCTTATCCTCCCGACGGGTAGGGGGTGTAGGCAACAAGGGTGGTGTAGGTGCCGTGGGCAACAGAGGAGGGAGTGTCGGGGCCGTGGGACGGCCTATGGGTGCCGGGGGATGGGCAACGGGTGCCGGTGGTTGGGGTGGAGGTAGATCCCGTGGTGGGGGAGGTCGAGGTCTAGGAGCAAAGGGCTCCTGACGGACGGGCTCCTGTGGACGAGCCATAGGTCCCCTCGGGTATGAACCTAAGGAGCCACGGGAGTCACTACGGGGAGGAGCGGGGCTCCATCGGGGAATAGACTCGAACTCACCCTCGAATTGCTCCATCTCGAGAGCAACTTGATAAGCATCCTCCAGCTTGTCCACCTTTCGGCGGAGAAGCTCATACCGTAGGTGTGGGCGTAGACCACGCCGGAACCGAGAGACGGTAAGGGAATCCTCCTCCGTGGCATCACATCGCAAGTAGTATTCATCAAATTCGGCGATGTAATCAGAGACGGACTGGTCTCCTTGGGTGAGACTTTGCCACCTCTCTATAAGACGCTGGCGGTAGGATGTAGGGAGGTACTTCTTCCTAAGCTTCTCCCTCATATCGGTCCATGTATCGATCGGGGGTTCTTGACGATGAAACAATAGGTTCTCCATGTTCCTCCAATAGGTTTGCGCTTGGCCTAAAAGTTTCATCCTGGCGTACTTGACTTTTCGTTGGTCCGACATCTCGAACCACTCAAAATATCGGTCCATACCAGCCTCCCAATCAAGATAGACCTTTGGGTCCAAGGACCCATCAAAGGTGGGAGGGTCGGCCCGAACGGTCCGAATGGCCCGTTCATCCATATCTTGGTCGTGGGTACGCCGTGTAGGGCGGTAATCATGACCATGCCCCCGATGCTCATTTTCGGACTCATAGTCATGCACCTCGGGGACTTCGTGCCTCCTATTAGCTATCCCTTGAACCCTTGGAGTCGCGGGTTGTTGACCCGGCTCCGGTTGACCTTGTGTAGGTTGGACGGGTGCTTAGACTGGGGCAATTGGTGGTGCCTCGGCTGGACCTCTCTCTAGTGCGGCAACTCTCCCGACCAATCCTTGAACGGACTGGTTCGACCCAGCGGCCCTATCCTCTACGGCTTTCATCCTCTCTTCTAGGCGGGTGCCTAGACCATTCACTCGGGTACTCGCTCCTTCCATCCTATCCACTCGAGTACTTAACTCATCCATGCGCTCACTCAACCCATCCATTTTCCCCACAAGAGTTCGGAACAATGTGGCCACTTCATCGGAACTATAGACTCGGGATTCCGCCATAGGTGGTGGTGGGGGTGAGTATTGAGTACCTCGACGAGTGGGCATGCAAGACACGGAGTAGGAGACACCGACTAAGGCAAATGCACACTACAAGATGATGCACCTAGACGTAACCAAAACTCGGCACGTGGCGGAGTTAATCGATCCGAAGATCACTCGCGCAAGTGTGCGGCCTTCCCGATAGGCGTAGCCTAACGTTCGGACAACACCTTTTGATATACCAGGTTATTGGGATGCAATACAAAGGACACTTTTTTTTTGTTTTAGAAATATGATGATCATAGACTCGACTTAAACCGACTAATGACTCGATGTAAATGACACTCTTTTTTTTTATTTTTGACACCCTAGACTCAACTCGCTCTGATACCAAATTGATGCGGGATGAGACCACGGACACGACAAGCTCGTGACTGCCCCTTAACGAGGGAAGCGTCGGATGTGCGCGGTTGAGAAACCGGCAATGAGCTAGGGTGATCGGCTCTCTTTTGTGTCCGGATCGGGTCACGGGACGCTCTCGCACTCTCTCGCAGCAGCGGTAATGAATAGATAAAGTGAGCTAGATATCCCTACACATGCTCTCTAGCAGCGGCATAAACAAATATATATGAAGTAAGCAAAATGCCAAGTAAGGAGCGAGGACGATACCTCCACGCGCTTGGCGTGGGGACGACGGACCCGGCCGAAACTCGTACTCCCGGGACAATTAATACACCATATTACAGCAAATGAATTACTGCCCACTCCACGCAGGGAGGTAAAGGGCTACACAAATGGGCCCGGGAGGACCGAATTCGGGTTGACGGGTGGCTTCTCGCGTCTCTTCGGCAGCACCCGAACTAGTGATGGTGGGGCCCACGTGCTGTCCGGAGGAGTCGAGTGGGACCCGGTGACACCGCTGTAGTGGGGACAGTTAGGGAAGCGTTCCCCGGGCTGGCGGCACGCTGGTTCGTCTGGCCGGAGGCCGGGCGGCTCCGATCGGCACCGGTCGGAATAACCGGCCACGGACCTGCCGGTTCTATTTTCTGGGGCGCGCTCCGGCGAGAACGGACGCTGCGATCAGCCCCGACGTCGGAATGCGACGAAACCAATGCCGTTGGAAAGATGCTTCGAAGGGATTCAACCTAGGGTGATTACAGAAAAATAATCAAGCCTGTACTTCTAATTGGCGAATTTTGAAGGTTGCTGTTGTACAGTTCCTGAAATCTCAGGTCAGCAGAGGACGTTCCTGTGGATTACCTTTGACTGCGAGGTAGACGTCCGAATATGGGGTTGTATTCTTCAGAAAAGTTGTGGGAAATCAAGTTATGAAACCAGGACTATTTTTGGATCTGGATTTGGAGGTGTTGGTGATTTGTTCTGATTTTGGAAGTGGAGGGTGGTCGGATCTGGGATCTGACTGACAACACTGTAGCTGAGGAAGAACACAAATTTCTAAAAATAGATAGAAGGCTGATAAGAAATTAAGAAAATTGTTGGATGTAGGGGGTGATGGAAAGAACTCCCAGTAAAATTGGGAGGATTTGGACAAATTAAAAAGATGGCCGGAGGTGGGAAACACAAGGCTGATGTCACTGTAGATAGAGACAAAACAGAACTAGGAATGAAAGATGCACGAAAATGGGAAAATACTAAACGATGAAATTTGGGCTTGAAAATTTAGGTGGAGCTTGGGATACAAGGGAAGAACACACCATAAAAATTGCAGGCCACGAAGAGGCCGTGGCAGATAGCAGAATTTAGGAAGAGACCTCTGTCCAGCAGAACAGAACACCGAGAATGGTTTCGCGACGGCTCGAAGGCGGCACGAACGGCGGCGGCGGCGGCACAGACGATCACCGGAGATAGAGGGGAAGGGATAGGAGGTAGAAACACTCTAGAACTTGAGGTTGGAGAAGGAAGAACAGCAGGAGAGAAGAAGGGGGCGCAATATGCTCCAAGCTTCAACACAATTTTCTGATTTTTCATTACTTTTCTCATAAAAATACAAGCTTATATATGTTTCCAATCAAATCAATTGTGCACCCTTGGATCTAGGGGTGGGGGATTGAAGGGCTGGGACTAAGTGTGAATCACACACAAAAAAACATTAAATAATAGGGGAAGGGGGCGGCCTATTGACTATAAGGGAAGTTGAATGGGGTGGGTGGCCAACCATTGGAATATTGACCCATTTGTCTCCCATGTGTCCATATGACTAGTCCACCCTTCTAGATGTCCACCTAGGATGGTTGACCAGCCCCACAAGGTGACATGGACCAATGGAAAAGGGCTGAGGGCCCCCTTGATGGTCCTACTGCATAATTGCATAAAAACCCACACAATCTACGGGAGTGACGCATTGGCCGATAAAGCCGTACAATTGCGCGTATACTTTCCCGTGGATATAAAAATAAACTAAAGGATATAAATGCAATATGAAAAGTACTGGCTCGGCGTCGATGCCCATCAGGCGTTGTAGCCGGGAACTGGAACTGGAAGCTGGCGATGACCGACCCTCAGGGGTGTAGTGGCCATCATTGTTGTCGAGTGATGTTGAGCTCGCCATCGGGGTGTGTTATAGCCGACGACTTTGTAAGTGAAGAATAGAGAGGGTGAGAGTTTTTTTTTCTCTTTACCAGCCCTACCGCCCTTGCGAGTTTTCGCTAGAGCTGGCCCCCTTTAGTTTTTTTCGGTGTGCCCTTGCGGGTTTTCACACCGAGGGGTTACCTGATTTTGCCTAAGGCGCCCTTTCGGGTTTTCACCTTAGCTGGGTTGGTGGCAATTTTTTCCCCCAGTCGCCTCGTGGAGGGAGTTGACTGAGGCCACCGGGTATCTCTATTCTTAACCCCATTTTTTTTATATATATATATTTTTTGAGACTGTCGTCCATAGCATATTATTGTCAGGGGACGTAACCTGAGACTGGAAGGTGTGGGTAGCCGAATATTGTTCGACCATTCATAATGGTTTTTTTTCTAAAAGTCCTCAAGCCATAGTGATGAAGGGTCACCTTGTCATGGCAGGGTATGACCGGAGTTGTGACTAGTGAATCAGGGATTGTATGGGGGAACTGGGACTATAATGAACTGGAAGGTTCTGGAATTGTAGGGTATGTAGGATGTAGGGGTAGAGAATAATAAGTGGTTGGGGATGTACCGGGATGCAAGTTTAATAGGATGGTGACTGGGAGATCGACTATCGCAGGGACTGGTTGATCTGTGTTGTCGAAGCAAGGGCTAAAGGTTGGCCAAACTTTGCAGGAATAATGCAAGGTTAACTGGGGATTGGAGGGTTCGCGCCGTAGCAGTGCGAATGGATTGGAGACTGGCTCTGGATGAGGCTAACGGCCCACCAAGGAATAAGTGGGAGGCCGTCCTGACTAGTGGGGAGAAAAAGATTTTCTCATTATCGGCTCTATCGCCCTTTCAAGTTTTCGCTAGAGCCGACCCCCTTTAGCTTTTTCAGACGCGCCCTTGTGGGTTTTCACGTCAAGGGGTTTCCCAATTTTGCCTGAGGTACCCTTTCAGGTTTTCACCTCAACCTGGTTATTGGCCTTTTTGCCCCCAGCCACCCTATTATGGTGAGGATGACTGGGTCTGTCAGGACATCTCTATTTTTAACCCCATTTTTATTTTTTTGTGTTTTGTTGTTATTTTTTTTTTGACTTACCTGAGAACATGGTGGTTAGACTGGTGCCGGTGTAGGGGTGCCCGTGTTCCCGTGGTGACGGGAATGAGGGCAGGAGATCAGTCCCAGCAGATGCCTGGCGGTGATTCCGAGGAGCTGAGCTGGCTGGTTGACTGGGAATTATAGACTGGAAGGACTGACCGGTTAGATCCTTCATGGGGAAGGACCGGCCTTATTGGTGCTAGCCGGGACGTGCGCCTTAGTCTGGATGGCACGCGAACTCGTGCTCTGGTGCGTAATACAGCTTCATGTATTTGCCATTGAGAGGCGTGAACGGTCTGTGACCTTTGTGATCAACAACAGTGTATGCCCTACCCTCATAGACGTTCTGGATGATGTATGGACCTCGCCAATTTGGATGTAGTTTTCCACCAGAGCATCCTGCCATGGCCACTTTTTCTTTGATCATTACAAGGGGTGGCTACCTTTGGCGGGTTACCCTCCGTCGTGCGCCTCCTCCTCCCCCTGTTGCATTGGTGGGTGATGCTGCTTCGCAGCTCCCCCTTGGGCCCCTTCCAGCCCCATCTTCTCTAGGCGCCGCCACCGCTCGTACGGTCGAAACTCTGTCATCCCTCGCTGCACGCCATCCTATCGGCCCTTCGGTGGGCTCTTTGACCCCGCCCACCCCTACCCTTGATGGGACAAAGGGTGGAGCAGAGCTCTATTTTTGGGCTCAGCTCCCTTGCCCGCACCCCTGTCATTCTCTATCGGTGCTGTCGGCCCCTGCCCCTCCGTCGGTGCTGTTGGCCGTGGCCTCGTCATCGTGCCCCCTCCACCTTGCGAGCGCCTTGACATTGGGCACTCGGGCCCGCCGATGGTGTCTTTAGAGGGGAGGAGTGCTCGTCCTGCTACTCTATCCTGTGGTGCTCGGTCTGCGTCATCCGAGAGCTTCGCTGGCGTGCTGCAGTCCGCCATTGGCCAAGCTCTGCCTCTTCGTCCTCCTACCTCCCAAGCGACGGCGGGAGTGGCTGGGGCTGTGCCTCCTGCCTTTGGATCCTCCTCTGAGTGCTTTCTCGGTGGAGCTCCCTCAACGTCGACGGCCCTTGCCTCCCCTCCGGCACTTCCGCTTACCCTCCACCGTCGACACGTTCATGGCCTCCCCAACACGTTTCCTTCCTTGGTTGTCACCTCGCAAGGGCTCTCGACCACCTCCGTACACCCCACGTCCTCTTTGTCTACATCATAACCGTTCCTTCCTTTGGCTACCACTTATCCCCCCGTTGACAAGATTGGACCGTGATGGAACACCCCACAATACGGTACTCTATTTCTAGCACTGCCCGGCCTCTCTTCCCCTGGCGCTCCGCCACTGCCTATGGCAGCACCCTCCTACGGTCGGTGTTGCCTGCTGCACCTATGGACGTTGTACCGGTCACCTCTTTACTTGCTGTCTCCCTGGACGTTGTATCGGCTACCACTTCACCTGTTGTCTCCCTGGACGCTGTTCCAGTCCCCGCTTCGCTTGCTGCCCCTCTGGAGGTTCTACCGGGCCCTCTGTGAGTGGCATGTTGATCCTACTATTGCCTCGGCCTTGGTTCATCTGCACCGGCTGTGGTCTGCTGCCCACTTCCACTGTAATCCACGTCATCCCCGACGGTCTTCATGGCTCATTGCACACACGTCTTCAGGGTAGGCGGCCCATCCCAGGTGCGCCCCTGAGCGCCTGCCAAGCTTGCGGCTACTGGCGACCACGTGCTGCATTCTCCACGGCGGTCTTGCTTCTGCTGCCACGATGACCACATTCTGCGCTCTCCACGCCGGCCTAGCCTTGCTGGCACCGTCGTCCTGGCGACCACGTCCTGCTTTCTCCATCACTGTTGCCTTGCCCCATATACTGGGCCTCATTTCTATTTCTTCTCTTTTTGGTTTATTGGGACTTGCCCACCCATTGTAATTGGGCTCCTCCCTTCCTTTGTAGGATGCCCCCCCCCCATCCCTAGACCTTTGTTGTCCCATGTATCCCTAACCTTTCCTCTCCCTCTTCTGCTTATTATCTATAAAATTTTCTTATATGATGGTCGGGGTCGAATTTTCTCCCCTTGCCCCCTACAAGTATAACCTTAGTAAAAAAACAAGGTCGCCTTGCTTGAAAGCTTGCTGCTTGACGAGCTTATCGTAGGCCCGGGCCATGCGGGCCTGATACACTTGCAGGTGTTTCTAGGCTTCGACTTGCTTGCCTTCTAGATCGGCGAGCTCTTCTAGCCTTCTCCGATACTCATCTTCATCAGAGCCAGCGAGGCCAGTATGGATCGCCACGCGATAAGAAGCTAACTGGACTTCGATGGGGATAACAGCTTTTGTACCATAAGCAAGGGAGAATGGTGAGCACCCTATGGGGGTTTTGTAGACCATTCAATAGGCCCATAATGCTTCGAAGACCTTTTCACCCCAGTCGCACTTCCGATGGCTAACCATCTTAGCCAGGAGCTTACAGAGGGTTTTGTTGAAGGCTTCCGCCAAACCGTTAGCCTGGGGGTTGTAGACCGAAGAGGTTCTCAAGTCGATGTGGAATTTGGCCGCTAACTGGTATACGGCCTTATTCTTGAAAGGTGTCCCGTTGTCGGACACTATGCAATTGGGAGTATCAAATCGGTATATAATATTGTGCCGGATGAATCTAGCAACGATTTCGCCGGTGACTTCTCACAAGGGTAGAGCCTCCGCCCAATGAGAGAAGTAGTCAGTGGCGGCCAAGATGTATTTATGGCCCTTGGAAGATGGCAAAAAAGGCCCCACAATGTCCATGCCCCACTCAGCGAATGGCCAGGTGGGGGCCGTAGGACGCAGTGGGTTAGGAGGTTTTCTGGGTAATGGGCCAAAGGCTTGGCATTGATGGCATGCACAGGCATGCTGGATGCAATCCGCATACATGGTCGGCCAGTAGAAACATTTGAGCTTGATGTTGTGCTTCATTCGGTCTCCAGCCTAGTGTGCACCGCACAATCTGGAGTGAACCTCCCGCATGATGGCTCGAGCTTATGCCATAGAGACACACCTCAAGAGAATCGACTTGTCCTTCTCGTGGACTAGTCGATACAGGGAGGCGCCGATCAGCTCGTAAGAGGTTGCTCGGCGGAGTAGTTGGACCCTTTGAGCTTGGTCAGGGGGGAGCCACCCTTTCTTGAACTTGATGATGGGCGCATGCCAATCATCCTCTTCTGGAGGTGTGCTCTGGTCAAGGTCATGGACCTCGTAAATGGTGAGATCGGTGTCGCCTTCGAGTGAGCTCGGCATCAACCTTCTATGTTTGATGACGATTTCGACCTCACCCTCGGGAGGGATCTTGATGGCCACAGCCAATTTTGCTAAGGCATCCACCTGAGCGTTCCTGCTTCTGGGAATGTGATCTATTTCGAAGAAATAGAACTTCTGAGTTAATCTGGTGACAACGGTATGGTATGGAACCAATTCTGGCTTCCGCAAGTCATAAATGCCGAGGACCTGTCGGACTATTAGCTGAGAGTCCCCGTAGGCTTTGAGGCATTTAATGCCCATGTGGAGAGCCATCTGGAGCCCAATGAGTAGAGCTTCATATTTGGCTTCATTGTTGGTCAGGGACTTCATGAGGGCGCAAGAGTTGTACAAAACTCCGCACTGAGGAGTCAGGAAGACTATGCCAGCACCTGCCGTGGTGGCTGGATCCTGGTTGCTTCTGGTGATCCCTCAGGAAGCACCATCGAAGTAGTGCTCCCAGCAAGGCACGCTGGTTGTGAGAGCGCTTTACTGCCAATAATGCAAGACATCTCCGCTCTGTTCAACGGGTTGTTGTGATTGAGTAGACAGGGACTCCTCATCCGGGAGCTCCGAGCTGAAGGGTGAATTGTCTGGCACTGGATGGGCTGCCAAGAATTCAGCCATACCCTGTCCTTTGATTGCTTTTCTGGGGACATAGGTAATGTCGTACTCCATCAACATGAGAGCCCACCTCCCCAGTCTGCCTGAGAGGATAGGTTGTCGAAAGAGATACTTCAAAGGGTCGTGCTTGGATATAAGCTCGACTTGATGGGACAGGAGGTAATGCCGCAGCTTCTTAACCGCGAACACCAATGCCAAGCAGACCTTCTCCATAGGGGAGTAGCGGTACTCGGCACCGATTAGCTTCCGACTGAGGTAATAGAGGGGCTGCTCCTTACCTTCCTCGTTGATTTGCACCAACAGAGCTCCCAATGAAGCGTCCATGGCCGCAATGTAAAGGATGAGGGGTCTACCCTTAACTGGTGCTCCCAGGACCAGGGGAGTAAGGAGATACTCCTTGATTTGCTCGAAAGCTGCCTGGCATTCCGAGTCTATTTCAGCGTGTTTTTTCCTTTCCCTTTTCGTTCGCGTATCGATCAACCATTTGACTAACTGGTAATCAACTGACTGATTGACGACGCGGGCGTGCCAGTCACATGAGTGATAATTTTATTGTGCGCTCATTCTGACCCATGTCGAGCGAATGTGAGGTTCGGTCGGGACCAGCAGTCCGCCATACCGTAAAGGTTATGGCGTTAATTACATCCCCCACGAGGAGGGAACACTTTTGATTAATTGCCGAGATATCGGGCTGTCAAAGCCGGAATAAAGGGTACAGAGTAGGCAAGTGATCATGCAGGATGATACGATTGACTACACACGATTTATTAGGGTGGACCCTGGTACACGGCGGAGGACTTAGGCCCGAAGGCCACCTTCACGCGTAGCAAAGCCTCCAATCAGGCGTAATCTGACCTTCTGGCGATGTTATTTGGTATACCAAGGATGCACACATTCGGGCATGCATTAATGTGACATGAATACTCGGACCAAGACGTGACGGTAAGGATTCGAGACATATCGATTCAAGCTTGAACATGCTAATTTTATTCAGTTTATTTGGTTGAAGAGCTTGCATCCTTCTATGGTTAGCATAGGAAATCATCCCATGAGTGGGAAAAGGGTTAGAATGACGCGACGACACGATTCGGAACGAAACCGGTGCAGTGCATGCGAAGAAAGGGGCTAAAACGCTTGAAACGGCGTCCTGAAACGTAGGTAAAGGGTTTAAAACGGCGCCATAACTGTAGGTAAAGGGAAACCCTGTTAAAACGGCGTGGGGAGCTGGGGCGCGCCGGGAAGGGCGCGCCGGAAAGAGCGCACCGGAAAGGGCGCGCCGGGAAGGGCGCGCCGTTTTAAGGCGTTATCGCGCATGAACACGCCGAATTAACCCGATTTCATGGAAACAGGAGCTTCGTCAGTTTATTCATGGATTTATTAAAAGGTTTTTGGAGGATTTTGAGAATTTATTGAGTTGATTATTCATCGGATCGGTCCCGAGTCATCCAAAGGTCAAATCACGGGCTCGCGTGAGGTCCGGACTCGAGCGCGGCGATTGTTCCGAGTTTAAACTCGTTCGAGCCGGAATTTCGGCGGCATCTCCCCATCCCAAAGGATTATCGGGGAGACGCAGGGAGTACTCACGTGGCGGAGTAAACCCCTAAAAGCCGGGTGGCGCAACGGCGGCCGGCAGACCCCAAACGGATAGGAAACCCCGAGGGCTAGCCTACGAGGGGCACCATCATTCCGTGGGTTAAAAGGTGATCAGACGAGATGACCAATAAGAGAAGGTAACCCCGAGGGCTAGCCTACGAGGGGCACTCGACTCATAGTCAAATCATGATCGAAAGGGACAGCCAATAGGGAAGAGAAGCCCTCGAGGACTAGCCTGTGAGAGGTTTCCAACCCGTGGCCACCACGATATCCTTGAGGATAGTGGATTTGATGTTGGGCCAAAGCCCTGTTTATATTCACCAAAAAGATCATGAGGATACATACCACGAAGGGGTATGACCCTGTGATCCACTGGTGATTCATGGGGAATGTCCCCTCTCCCCGTCGGACAAACTCCTCGGGAAAATCGTCATGAGTAGGACAGGACAGGATGCATTCGATAGAAAGGAGTTAATTGGACTATGCACATGATAAACCAGCCGGTTGACTAGTTAGCAAGGGGGATTATGTTGATATCGGAGTTAGCCTGTTAGCATAGAGAGTAGCTTGTTAGCTTGTAGCTTTCCACAACCGAGGGAGGGCAAACCACTGAACAATCAGCATAATGAACAGAAAGATATTAGTACCCATAGACGATGCGTTTTGATTATGGGGATACCCCCATCCCCCTCCATTCATGACTAGGAACGGAAGGAGGGCGATGGGAGAAGGTCCCGGGGCTCTGACCAGGGGAGCATCGAGGTGCCTTCCTCTGGCCAATGGCCCTCCACGGAATAGAAATTGATGCGAGAAGAAAACCCTGGGGAGAGGGTAATATCACTATTGCCCTTGAAATCATTAGGGCGTATACATCGGAGAAACCGCGGGGAGAAACCTCGATCCAGTATATGGCAACGAATCTTCGGATATGTAGATAGGTATTGGTGATCTTATTCAAATATAGAAAGGGCGAATGCCCAGATGGCTCATTACAAATGCTCCGCATCCCATAGTCAGCATTCAAGCCGGAAGCAGGGGGGATAAACAAAGTTAGAAGAAGCAGGGCATCGTGGGCTCATATCATCGCCCAAGATGCTACAGCGTCGTACCCGCGCAGGGGTTTTTCGAGAAAAGGGGAGGAGAAAGAGATGATGAAGGGGGAGAGGGCTCGTATCATCGCCCTTCCCGCTTCATTTACATTACATCAGAAGAGAGAAAATGGAGAGAATCGTCAGAAGCAAATCATGAAACCCACCTAAGCTTCTTCTCCAAAGCAGAGTATCGAAACTAACTCCTCTTCTCCGACTACGGAGGGCTTCGAGCGAGCGGACAGAGGAGGATCGCAGCGGCCCTCCGTGGAAACCCTTTCTTCTCCCCCAAGACTTCTCGCTCTCGGACGATTGGCTCTCTTTCTATTTTTCTTCTGATTTTCCTCTCCCCTCTCCGGATTGGATCTCTTCTTTTCTTTTTTTATCTAATCCCCTCTCTTTCTTTTTTGATCCGGTCTCTTCTTTTCTTTGGCCGAAGGCAGGCTATATATAGCCTTATGGTTAATTCGGCGCCCCAGGAAGAGGCGCGCCGGATTGACGGCGTCGGGGAGAAGCCCCATTTGGCTTTTGCGCGCCAGTTCGACGACGCCGGGGAACAGCCCCATTTGGCTTTTACGCGCCGGTTCGACGGCGTCGGGGAACACCCCCTATTGTTCTTGGCGCGCCGGTTTGACGGCGCCGTTTTAACCTATTCACTTGGCGTGTCCAGTCCGGTGGGCCCGGAGATGATTCCGGAAGCTCCCGTTGACTGTTCCTCTCGCCCTGGCCATCGAAGGGCCTTGATGGGGTGTTGACAAAGCTCTTGATACGACGAACAGCCTTAATCAAGACTTCGTGTGTGTCTAGTCCGAGCACACGGGTGTCTTGCTGATACAGCCTTCGGCACTGTGATTTGTGCTTCTTGCTGAGACGGACTCGTGCTCGAAGCTTCCTTACTGGATGACGTTACATCCTGGATAATTCCACCTTGAACGGTGATCAATCGGCCACTAACGGGCCCACTATGGCGAGAAGCCGAACCCGTGCCGGGTAATCGGGGTCTTCTGCTGACAGAACCTTCGGCCCCTTGTTGCGGATGGCCGAGGACATTCTTCCTCCTTAGGATAGTCATTGGGTAGACCGTCGTCCTTGGTCGGGCGACGGATGCGGGGTAGTGGCATGACGAGGTCGATGTCGGATCATTGGGCAGGCTTGAGCGCGCTGCCGGTTGGTTGCGGGTTCACTTCGACTCTCCTGAGGTAAAGTCCCCGACGTTCCCTTCAAGGTGGCTCAGGGCTTCGTCAGCTTGAGGGGTTATCTTGATAAGTTGATCTTTATCAGCTTCTGTGCTTCAGTGGGCCTTATCATTCATCTTTGCGGCTTGGTTGCCAAAGGATCATATTTTGAGTGCCAACAAATGCCCCCCAGACGTAGGCAGTGCAAGTGAGGCAGGAATGCGGCAAGGCCTACGTATGAGCTTCGTTTGGTTGACGGAGGCTCGAACGGCACTTAATTCTGGCGTCGGACATTAATCCGGCGAGGCAGGAAGCCTGACGGCGTCACTTAAAATGGCGCGGCCTTTGGTTCATTGGTTAAAACGGCGCCGCCTTTACGGCGCGCCCTGGGCTTCGGGGGTTAAAACGGCGCGGCCTATACGGCGCGCCATTTGCTTAAAACGGCGCGCCCCGGGGCGCACCGTTTTAACAGGGGTGGACCCCCCTATATATGGCCTTCTTCTTCATTTTTTTCTTCACATCTGTTCATTTGTGAAAGTCTCTTCTCTCTCTTCATCTCGCTTTCTCCTCTTCCCGCGGCGCCGAGCGGCTCTTGGGTTCGGGCGATCTCGCCTGTGAGCGGGTGAGTTGAGTGTTGCTGTTCTTTGGGTTTTGAACCCATTCTTCGGTCCCCGGGAGGCTCTTTGTAGGACTTGTCCTCGGAGCTGGATCCCTCGGGTGTCCCCTTTGGCCCAGGCCTAATGGCTGTGGCTGCTTTTAGGGGCTGCTCCCTTTGTGGATGGCTTCCACTTTCTTTTTGGCAAACCCTCGAGCTGAGGAGATGCTGTCGAAATTTTGTCAGAAATATTGCTTCGATCCACTGATTTCTGACTTTTGTTTGTTCTTTTTCGGGTGCTATTTTGCAGATAACATGGCCTCCGTCTCTTCTTCCTCCGTATCCCGGGTCGCCGTGACATGGGGGAATGTCCATTCCCTTGATCGGGGGCTCCGACATGTAGCCGTGGTGGCTGAGTCTTCGGACTCAGAAACCGACACCGTCGACACCGGCCGTTTGTTGATTCTTGACGGCAACCACTTCAGGTATGACCGAGGGGACGACATCAGACGGGACCATCCCAAAGATAAGCACCTGATGGCGTTCCTCGAGCGCTTCGACCTTGGCGGGAAGCATGATTTAATTCTGGTCTGCAGAGCTGAAGGAGCGCTACTGGCGGAGCGGGACAGCCTGACTGAGTCAGTCACCTATGGTATGCCCATGTACATCCCCGGGGAGCCCAGGAAGTGGGGGGCCGTGCTCGGAGTGCAGGAATTATCCCCCGAGGCCGGGATGCTGACGAGAGCGCCGCAGTATACACCAGCTCGCTGGAATGAAACCGCCGGCCGCGTTGACAGGGAGAAGCCCATATATGGTCTATTCCTCGCACCGCTCCATTGGGGATACCGGGACGAGCCTTTTCTTTTGGACTGCTTGGCGGTCCGGTTCAAACATCAGGTTTCAGTGGGGTGGTTTGGAGAGCTCAAAGCCACCGATGCTCACGCCTTCAGACCGGGAGCAGTTGAATTTACAGACTTTGTGTTGCGGCAATACGCCCCCATCCTGGTGCACGCCGGAGTTTATCAGAGCGTATACGCTTCCCGGTATAGATACCCGATCTCCCGAGGTCTATGTTGCGGGATGATTGAAGTCTTCTGCCCAGAGTACAATACTTTCTACACTGCAGAAGGTGAAACTTCATTGGATTTATGGAGCCTTTCTCAGCTGAGCGGCCTGTCGATAGATGGAGAGCCGTATGAAGAAGTTTGCTTCCCAGACTGGCTGAAGGACCAGACGGATGGTGAAGGCAAATACTTCACGGGCTTCGCCTACCGTTATCTGATGAAGGCGTACCGCACCTTGCTGCGCCTGACACTTGACTCGCGGGAAGCGCGAAAGCCTGGTGAGAAGAGACGCGTGCGGATGGGCACGTGGCTTCAATATTTCTTTGGTGGGGAGCAGCACTATGAGGACTTCCCCACAGTGGTTCCGACAGCGGTGGCGCGAAAGAAGAGGGCTCGGCGCCAAGCAACATATCCTGCTGTCTCAGGGAGAGGGCGGCAGGCCGGCCCGAATCCCACGGGAGTTGACGCAGTTACACACTGTGCTGCGTACTTGACATATTGGCTTTGTTCATTCGCCCTTCCTCAAGGAGACGAGACGGTGATCAGGCCGGAGGTGATTTACCCTGCCTGTTTGATGGCTTGGGGGACGAAGCTGTCCCTGTGCCCTGTGGCTTTATGCCTCATATACAAAATGTTGGGGGATTTGCACAAGTCGCGCATCCCCAGAAATTCGCGGACAGTTGGTCCCCTCCACTTTTTTAATGCCTGGGTCTGCACCCTATTTCCTGAAGCAGCTCCCCGGTCAATGCAGTCAGATCGTCCTTTGCCGCGGATGATCGAATTTGCCAGTGCCGAACCGTCCTCACTGGCGGATCAGCTTTTCGCCATTCGGGGGAAGTTGACTACAGTTCCAACAGATTCCCCTGGCGTTCTGCATTTCTGGAGCTTGGCTGCCAGCTCTAGCCCTCTTGTCAACCGGATGCGGCAATGCCGATTATTTGAGACAGAGGAATTTATTCATCAGCTGACCGGGTCGAAGAGCACAAGGCCCATCTTGGAGCCGGACCTGGTTGAGTGGGCGCTGTCTATTCGCCCCAGTGTTCCAGTCTTCAGGAAAAGCGGCTTGCTGTGGCTGGAGCCGTATTATCCTTTCCGTTTCAGCCAAAATTTTGGATACGACCAGCAAATTCCTTCTTCTTCAGCCCGATTCAATCTGCCGAATAGACACCGGGCTGGTCAGACGGCTACTGATGAAGCCCGTGGATGGTGGGACTACTTCCATCGCCGAGAGGATGTATCATTCAAGGTGCCAACCCTGGCTCGTCTGCCCCGAGTGACTCCAGACTTCATCAAGTGGTGGAATGCACGAACGGGCTTTTATCGGAACTTCCGGAAGGACTACTGGCATGCTGCCGAATGCCATTTTTTAGACTCCCAGCGGGAGCCCATTCTGGATGTTGATCCAGCCTACTTGAAGAGGCTGAAATCTTGGTCCAACATTGAGGTGATGGCATATGTAGAAGCCAGGAAAGCTGCGAAGGGCAAGTCGTCCCGAGCCGACCCGAAGATGCCAGAGATCCAGAGGAATGATTATATTAAGACTCTCTGGGGGCTGTGTCGGGTTAGCAGTGACCGGATTGCTCTTCAGACAATCCCTCTTCCGGTGGAAGAACCTCTTCCTAGTATGGCGAGCTGGCGGCCAGAAGTCGACCATTTTCATCCCTATCGGACCTTCATCGGGAGGGAAGACAGGCGGGCTGACTTGTATACCAACACCCCCTGGATATTCGCCCTGCTTCATTCTCATGGGCTTTCAGTTGCCAGTCCGTTAGAAGCCATTCGGAGCCATCAGCTTCTAATATCCTTCAAGTATGTCGACGGCTGGGGATTCGACCACTTGAGCTTATATCATCACTTGTCCTCCCGTGGCCATGAAGATTTGGCCCAACTGACGGAGAAAAGTGAAACAATTGGTGATGTATGCTGGCTGATCCGTGAGGCGGCTTCCCGGGACAAGGCGCCAGTATTGCTTTACTGGCCACTCAGTCCTCGATATACTGGGCTGCCAGGTAATGCTTGTTTTCTTCTTCAGCCCTGAAGCTATTTCTTCTATAGTCAGTGTGCCTCTTCTTACTTATGTGTTTTTGCAGCTCGCCTTTCTGCCGGAGCAACTCGACACTGTAGGGAGTTGATATCTAAGGCGGAGAAGCCTTCATATTTTAATACTCCAGAGCCGGCTCCGACCACGACGCCACTACCCCCTGGGGACTCGCGGAAGCGGACCAGGTCTCAGGTCAGGGAGGCCATCAGTAGGGCTAAGAAAGCCAAGAGGGCAGAATCCTGTGCTACTTGGGCACGTCGGAGGAAAGCTGCTGAAGAGGAGTCTACGGGTCCCCTTCCTCGAGTTCCGTCATTTTCTGAATTTGAGGCCGCCCGGACACAAGGGCCTGAGGGCGAAGGTGACTTCTTATTCTTGCATGGCCTGTTTGTTTATTTCCTCTGCCCTGGCTGATCATCTTTCCTTTTAGTAGCTGCTGGCACTACCTCCGCCGTTGTTGGGTTGGAGGCGGCAACCGGAGCTGCTGCTGGGGAGAGAGAGGAGGAAGCCCCCTCGGGCTCTGTTGAGGGTGACTTGCCTTCACCGACACCCCATCGAGAAACAGAAGGTAATTTGTAGCATGCCGATTGAACTTGGTGGCATATCGTGTTTTCAGTCAAGTCCTGACTGTTTATTATCCTTTGACTCTAGTCGACGTTCAGCCCACACTGCTCCCTGAGGTTGGTGCCTCGGCAGGGGTTGCCATCGGAGAGCAAAGGCTTCCAAGGGACCGGCCCCTGGATAGTCCGCCGATAGATGTTCCCGAGATGGCGATCGCCGAGGAGGTTCTGGATAGAGGGCCTCCTCTCAGCGACACGGTTCATGCTCAGGTCCTGGAGATCAGAGAACAAGCAGAAGAGTCATCCTCTTCTGAACAGGTTGATTACGGTGGCGGCTCCGGCGATGATGAGGGGTTCCCGATGGCGGACACCGAGGCTGAGGACGTCGGGGCTTCATCAGCTTATGAGAGCGACCTGCCAACGTTTAGCCCTCCGAGGCTATTGGGAGCCGAGCACGGGCCATCATACCCGGCTACAGGAGAAGGGCCAGAATCTTCAGAGGCCACTTTGGGAGGCCTAAATATAGTGCCGATTGAGGTAGGAAGTATTCTGATTCCCACTTGCAGCACTTCTTTTAATTTTCAAGCCAGTTGGCTGATGTACATATATGGAATGCAGGCTGAGGTGGTACCGCCGGCTATAATGATCTGCATACCCCTTCTAGACGTGGATATGGGTCAGTCGGCCTTCCCACCAGTTGTGCGTCCCATTGCCCTGCGGCTTCCACGGACCTATGCTGCTGCAGCGGCCTCAGAGTAATCTAGTGTGACTGCCGAGGTCGGCGGCCTGCCCGAGGTTGCAGGGGCTCAAGCCCTGGTTGCCGGTGACGAGTCATTGCTGAAGCCGAGTGACCCCTCGGAAATAGAGGCAGGGGAAATTATTATAGGCGAGGCCGATATCATTAAAGCTCTGTCGATCATAGAGGGCTCTCCTGCCTCAGTGACCGGTGAGACTGCTCAGGAAGAGCAAGCGCCTTCCGTTGCGGCCACGTCTGTTGTAGCCTCAGCGCAACGGGCGGGCAAGGAAGTTGCCATCATGGAGGTTCCTTCAGTTGATGTAGCCGAAATAGTCGGGCTAGATGTGGGCGTCGTACAGACTATGCCGTCGACGTCCCTCGGGGTGGCCGACGACATCTGGGCCGAGGTAGATAGCAGGGTAGACTTTCAGCTCCCCGAGACTTCGCCACTGGGCCTACAATTTTCTGGAGACATGGTGTGGCAGTCTCTGGATAACCTCCAGCGGGCCATGTTAGCTTCTCCGGACCTGACTTATCTGCAGCTGAGAAGCTTGATAGATCATCTCTCCCGATCGCTTTTAGCATTCGGCTATCCAATGGATGATTGGACTCCGCGGGTTGTGATGTTGTTAAAACACGCCAACAAGCGGGAGTTCCTCAGTCGAGAGGTTTCTGATCAGCTGACTGCCGCGAAGCTGGAGAAGGCAGATTGCCGCACCGCCATCAGTTCATTGAGGATGACCGTGGGACAGCTGAGAAATGTTGCCAGTAATATCTCGGAACGTCGGATGCTCCTCACGGCACGGATGGACGAGTTGCGCTCGGAACTTGCTAAGGTCGAAGCCGAGCTGCAGGAAGGCGAGCGCCTAGAGGTCCAGACAACGGAAGAGGCTGACCTGGCTGAAGGACAACTTGCCTCACTAGACGAGAGGTTATCTCAGCTGACAGCCACCGAGACCCGTTTGCAAGAGTTGACACGATACCCTTCGCTGGGCCTTTTAGACTTGTCAGATATCTTCCGGCGCCCTCTACCGTGACCTTGCTTTTTTTTTTCTTTCTTTCTTTTTTTTGTAATGCTCCTTTTGTCTTCGGAGCTCATGTACCCCCGGGGGATGCCCCGGGCAAAAAAAGTGTTCCACCCATTCTCATTAAATGGAAATATTTCTTTTCATCGCCATCAATCGCGACTTCTTTTCCTTCTTTCTTTTCTTTATTCTGGATGGTCACCCGAACCTAGGGATACTTGCTGATGGCGCAGGAGAGCGCTCACGCCTCCAAGGAAGGGGTGAGGTGTTCGCTCCACCGCGACGCAGGTGATCTCAGAACAGGGCCCTTGCCATGGCAGACCATAGGTAGCGCAGGCAGATGCACCTAACGAATCTTGCCGCTGGTGATGAGAGGTGTGTTATGACCCTTGACACGGGTCAAATGTCGATGCCATGATGTTTTGTTGGTCAGCGAGGGCGGAGGGCCCAGGTTAGAGAGTAGTCGACCGATCTTGTCGATGGTGACAAGGGTCGAAAAGGGGTAGACGGTCTTGCCGATGGTGACAAAAACCGGATAGGTAGCGACCGATCTTGCCGATGGTGACAAGGGTCGAAAGGGGGTAGACGGTCTTGCCGATGGTGACAAAAACTGGATAGGTAGCGACCGATCTTGCCGATGGTGACAAGGGTCGAAAGGGGTAGACGGTATTGCCGATGATGACAAAAACCGGATAAGGGTAGCGACCGATCTTGCCGATGGTGACAAGGGTCGAAAGGGGTAGACGGTATTGCCGATGGTGACAAAAACCGGATAGGTAGCGACCGATCTTGCTGATGGTGACAAGGGTCGAAAGGGGTAGACGGTATTGCCGATGGTGACAAAAACTGGATAGGTAGCGACCGATCTTGCCGATGGTGACAAGGGTCGAAAGGGGGTAGACGGTCTTGCCGATGGTGACAAAAACTGGATAGGTAGCGACCGATCTTGCCGATGGTGACAAGGGTCGAAAGGGGTAGACGGTATTGCCGATGGTGATAAAAACTGGATAGGTAGCGACCGATCTTGCCGATGGTGACAAGGGTCGAAAGGGGTAGATGGTCTTGCCGATGGTGACAAAAACCGGATAAGGGTAGCGACCGATCTTGTCGATGGTGACAAGGGTCGAAAGGGGTAGACGGTCTTGCTGATGGTGATAAAAACTGGATAAGGGTAGCGACCGATCTTACCGATGGTGACAAGGGTCGAAAGGGGTAGACGGTATTGCCGATGATGACAAAAACCAGATAGGTAGCGACCGATCTTGCCGATGGTGACAAGGGTCGAAAGGGGTAGACGGTCTTGCCGATGGTGACAAAAATCGGATAGGTAGCGACCGATCTTGCCGATGGTGACAAGGGTCAAAAGGGGTAGACACTGGACGTGTATAAGTGGGATATCGGATGAAGACCCTCGCCCCGACCTCGAAAATGGCCTTTTGGACGGCGGATGGTTCATCACTATTCATCATTCATTTTTATTCACATTACTGACCTAAGCGCCCTTTCGGGTTTTCGCCGAAGCCAGCCCCCTCTTGCTTTTGCCCGCGCGCCCTTTCGGGTTTTCACGCAGCGGGGTACCCGATTTTGCCTGCGACGCCCTTTCGGGTTTTCACCACAGCTGGGTTATAGCCATTTTTGCACTTGACCTGATATAGGAGCAAGTCTGGCGGGGTATCTCTATTTTTTTAACCCCATTTTCCTTTCTTCCTTTCTTTTTTTTTTGATTCGGGGTGCGGGAAAACTGGACCGCAAAATATTGACTGACCTTGTCAATGATGACAAGGATCGAATCCTGTTTCGATTCGTCGACACTGGTTAGATGTCGAAGCAAAGGGGTATGGTCTATTAACAAGGATGTAGGATCCGAGTTAGGGATAAAGATCGAACGATCTCGCCGATGATGGCGAGAGTCGAGAAGGGTTTATTCGTCGGCATGGGTTTGTCAACAGGGACGTAAGGCCCAAGTTGAGGGTAGAGATCGACCGATCTCGTCGAGGATGACGAGGGTCGAAAAGGGTTTGTTCGTCGGCATATGTCACTGCTGAAACAAGGATGGGGTTGTCAACAGGGACGTAAGGTCCAAGTTGAGGGTAGAGATCGACCGATCTCGCCGATGATGACGAGGGTCGAAGAGGATGTGTTAAAGGATTTCCGGCGGGACTTTGATGATTGTCCCTTTTGGAGTTTTATTGGGTGGAGAATAGGAGAGGCATTTGGAGATTACCACTTTACTGACTCAAGCGCCCTTTCGGGTTTTCGCCGAAGCCAGCCCCCTCTTGCTTTTGCCCGCGTGCCCTTTCGGGTTTTCACGCGGCGGGGTACCCGATTTTGCCTGCGACGCCCTTTCGGGTTTTCGCCACAGTCGGGTTATAGCCATTTTTGCACTTGTCCCGATATGGGAGCAAGTCTGGCGGGGTATCACTATTTTTAACCCCATTTTTCCTTTTTCCTTCTTTATTTTTTTTTTATTCGGAATGCGAGCCGAGAGAGGGTAGCTTGATCAGGGCGAAATGCCGCTAACCAAGGAGAGGTAGCGTGATTAGGGCGGAATGCCGCTAGCCAAGGAGAGGGTAGCTCGATCAGGGTAGAGTGCCACTGACCGATGAAAAGTAACTTGATCAGGGCGGAATGCTGCTAACCAAGGAAAGGGTAGCTTGGTTAGGGCAGAATGCCACTAAACAAGGAAAAGTAGCTCGATTAGAGCGGAATGCCGCTAACCAAGGAAAAGTAGCTCGATTAGGGCGGAATGCCACTAACCAAGGAAAAGTAGCTCGATTAGGGCGGAATGCCGCTAAACCAAGGAGAGGGTAGCTCGGCTAGGGCGGAGTGTCACTAGACCAAGGAGAAGGGTAGCTCGGTTAGGGCGGAGTGCCACTAAACCAAGGAAAGGGTAGTTCGGTTAGGACGGAGTGCCACTAGACCAAGGAAAGTGTAGCTTGATTAGGGCGGGATGCCGCTAACCAAGGAAAAGTAGCTTGATTAGGGCGGAATGCCACTAACCAAGGAAACGTGTGTTCTGACCGATCACTCGGGGTGTGTCGGCTGCGCTGCATGATACAGCTTAATGTGTTTTCCGTTGAGGGGAGAGAATTGGATGACTCCTTTGTGGTCTACAAGGACGTAGGCACCCCCTTCATATACTCGGCGGACGATATACGGTCCGACCCAATTTTCGACCAGCTTTCCCTTGGGGTTAGAAGCCATCACTTCTCTTCTTTTGACCATTACCAGGTCTCCTTTCTTGAACTCTCGACCCTTGACTAGCTTGTCAAAAGCGCGGGCCATGCGAGCTTGGTAGAGTTGGATGTTTTGTTACGCCAGGAGGCGTTTTCCTTCGAGCTCAGCGAGCTCTTCCAATCTCCTTTCTGCATTGGTCTGCTCACCACTGACTAATCCATGCTGGATGGCAACTCGTAATGAAGGCACTTCAAGTTCAATCGGCACTACAGCTTCCGACCCATAGACAAGGGAGAAAGGTGAACAGCCGGTTGGGGTCTTGTAGATAGTACGATAGGCCCAAAGCACTTCGTACATCCTTTCCTCCCAATCTTTTTTATTGGACTTGACAGTCTTTGCCAGCAACGTGCACAGTGTCTTGTTAAAGGCTTCTGCGAGTCCGTTGGCCTGAGGGTTGTAGGGGGACGATGTCCTCCAGTCAATTTTGTATTTGTCGGCCAGCCGATAAACCTTCTGATTTCTGAAATGGCTGCCATTGTCAGAGATGATTCGGCTGGGGATTCCGAACCGAAATATTACATTCTGCTGGAAGAATCTTGCAACTAGCTCTCCCGTCACATCTCTTAGTGCTATTGCTTCTGCCCATCTGGAGAAGTAGTATGTAGCTGCTAAGATGTATTTGCACCCTGATGAAGATGCTGGCAGCGGCCCTACCACGTCCGTGCCCCATTGAGCAAATGGCCAGCTCGGTAGGGTGGGATGCAGTGGCACTGGAGGTCTCCTTGCCACATTAGCATGTTCTTGACATTTCTGACAAGCTTTGGCAAACTTGCAGCAATCATCAAATATAGTGGGCCAATAGTAACCCAACTTTTTTATCTCAATTTTCATTTTCGGCCAGCCTGGTGTGCTCCAGCTGATCCTGCATGACTTCCTGCATCACCTGTCCTGCTTCTGCTAAAGACAAGCAACGGAGTAGGACTTCCTTCGGGCATCTGCCATAATCGGAACAAGGTCCCGCTTCTCATCTCGTAAGAATCCTTGATCCTCAGGAGCTTCATTCTCTGTTCCTTTTCTTTTGGAAGTTGCTGGTGTTGAAACCAGCGTAGGAGATGCTCTCGCCAGTCGGGCTGCTGAACCCCTTCGATGACTGCTACTTCCATCTCTTGTTCGTCGGCCAGAACCTCTGCTACGCTGGGGACCTGTCGGCGGTTGATCACTGTTATATTCAGGCTTGTGTCTGGCGGGACCGCCAATGAACTGGCCAGCTTAGCGAGGGCGTCTGCCTGAGCATTCAGGCCTCGATTGATGTGCTTGATGCTGATGAAGTAAAATCTTGACATCAGGCGAGTTGCCAACTGGTGATAGGGGAGGAGCTCTTGCTTTCGTACATCGAACTCTCCTCCAGCTGTTTTATAACTAGCATGGAGTCTCCGAATGCTTCCAGCATCTGAATCCCCATGGATAGAGCGATTTGCAATCCAATTATCAGGGCTTCATATTCTGCTTCATTATTCGTGCATGGTTTGTTTATGGAGCAGGATGTGTGCACCACTTCTCCTTCCGGAGATTTCAGGACTATACCTGCCCCTGCTCTGACCCTGGATGATCCGACGGCAGAGGTGTGAATTCTGGAAGCGCCATCGAAGTATAGCTGCCATAAGGAAGGCTGCACTTGGGCGACTTCTACGGTTTCATCTTCAGGAAGCTCCGGCTCCCACGGGTAGTCCCCGGGTACCGGATGTTCAGCGAAGAAGTCTGCAATAGCTTGACCTTTGATGGCCTTGCGCGGTACGTAGGAGACATCAAACTCCATAAGGATTACCGCCCATTTGCCCAGGCGGCCTTTGAGGGCCGACTGGGACATGATATATTTCAGGGGATCCTCCTTGGACACCAAGCTGATTTCATGCGACAACATATAATGCCGGAGCTTTTTGACTGCGAAGACTAGTGCCAGGCAGATCTTCTCAATATAAGTATATTTCTCTTCAGTTCTGACCAGTCTCCGACTGAGGTAATAGAGGGCTTGTTCTTTCCCTTCTTCATTATTCTGGGCCAGCATTGCCCCCAGAGAATTATGTGTAGCTGCTATATACAGTATCAATGGTCGTCCTTTCACCGGTGCGCCCAACACTGGAGGAGTTTTCAGGTAGTCTTTTAGCTTGTCGAAGGCTGCCTGGCAATCTTCATCCCAATAAAAGGGGACATCTTTCATCATCAACTTGTGAAAAGGCTGGCATCGCCCTGACAAATTGGAAATGAAACGCCGGATATAAGCCAAACGGCCCTGTAGTGATCTCAGCTCGGAGATGTTCCTTGGCGGGGGTAACCCCTGAATCGCCTTGATCTTTGCGGGGTCTATCTCGATTCCCCGATATCGGACGATGAAGCCCAAGAATTTTCCGCTCGACACTCCGAACGCACATTTCATAGGGTTCATTTTTAGCTCATGCTGCCTCAGCCTCTGAAAAACAATCCGGAGGTCTTGCAGGTGATCTTCTTTTCTTCTGGTTTTGACCACCAGGTCATCTATGTAGCACTCGACCTTGTGGTAGAGCAATTCATCAAAGATTTTGGTCATTGCGCGCTGATAGGTTGCGCCAGCATTCTTAGTCCGAATGGCATTCTCTTGTAATGATAAATGCCTTTAGGAGTTCGGAAAGCAGTATGGACTCGGTCATGCTCCGCAATCCAAATTTGATTGTAGCCGGAAGACCCATCCATGAATGACAGGGCTTCATGGCCGGTTGTAGCATCGATCATGACCTCGGTTATTGGCACCGGAAAGTCATCTTTAGGGCAGGCTTTATTTAGATCTCGGAAGTCAACACAAATCCGGATCTGTCCATTCTTCTTTTTCACAGGGACGATGTTCGCCAGCCATGTGGTGTACTGTTTTCTTCAACAAATCCCACGTCAATGAGTTTGTCGACTTCGGCACAGATTTGGGTGATGAGCTCTGGCGTCATGCGCCGCGGCGGTTGCTTCACCGGCTCGGCTTCAGGGTTGATTGCCAGCTCATGTTGTGAGACAGCGGGGCTTAGACCTGGCATCTCTTTATAAGTCCAGGCGAAGCAATCCCGGTATTCTAAAGTAGTTGAATGTACAGCTCCCGTTCTTCTGGGGATAGTTGGGCACTGAGGAAGGTAGGCCTAGGGTCCTTCTCATCTCCCAGGTTGACTTCTATCAGTTCATCGACTGTGGCTTGGCCTCCGTCTTCTATCTCCGGAGGTGTCGGTTGGAGGTCAACGAAGTCTGGAATACCATCTTGAGGGTCGAGTACTTCGACTTCCTCATCAGACACCGTCAGAGCTTCCTGAGGTTTCTTGATCTCTTGTGCCAGCGGCCGGGTGGATTGTTCTATTAGAAGATCCATTGCCGTTGCAGCTTCCAAGGATGAAAGAGCAGCCTTGGTGTTTGCCGATGGATTACAGCCATGACAGGCTGGTAGCCGTTCACTGCCCGGCCCAGACAGCATGCTGATTTTGTAGCAGAAGTTGAGGAAGTTTCGCCTTCTGGGACAGTTGTATCTTCCGCAGAAGTGGCTTTTTCTTTTCTGGTAGCTGGCTCCCCTTGATTGTGGTTGACCAAGGCCCCCCTGATTAGCAGAAAGGGTGTTGAAGTTGTCATTAGTAGGACCCCTGTAGAGGGAGAGACCCCTACTTCTTGAATGTCTTCGGCTTCGCTGCTGCTAGCCGTATCAAATTTGGCTTGAAAGGCCGCTTCTTCAGGATGAACCTGCTCCTAGCATCGGCAAGGAGCCGAGGTTTCTGCTTCTTGATTTTGGGATTGAGCGAGTTCAAGATATTCGGCTTCCGCCGGATACTCATCAAAGGTTGCCCTCAGAGGGCTATCTTCAGTAGTATAGAAGGCGGAGATAGTATCCACCTCGTACCGTCCACTGTAATAATATTCTTCCAGGGTGAAGCCCAACCCTGGATGTTGAGAGACACGTCTCATTTCCTTATCCAGATTTGCAGGATACCACATCTTCTGGAAAGCTTCCTTGCGTTTCTGAGACTGATCGGGAGGGATGTGTTGCTTTTGAAACATCCTGGCCGTTCGATCAGTTGTAAATGCCAGGCCCTGAACAGGAACCCGCGGGTTGGCTAGATCCTCAGGGAGGCTACAGTCTGTGTCTTCCTGAGTGGGATGCTCCTCAGCTGTATAGAACAAGCTGCTGGGCCCATCTTCCTGTGTCACCTCCCAGGCTTTGAAAGGTTCGACAGTGGGATCATTGAGGCCGGAGACTGGCTTGGTGAGGCCGGCCGGGACTCCGATGCGGTCGTGCTGTCGATCGACATGCACTTCCTTAGCTTTGGGGTATAATGCTGGGGGTGTCACCCTGCCGACATTTCCGGAAGCCGTGATGTAGGAGACCACCTTCGGCTTGACATATCCGCGCGGCGGTGGTGGATACCAACCGTCACCCGATCTATTCTTCGACGCCCCTACGGGGGCTTCAGCTTCAGAAACCTTCCGGGGAGACCCCGTATATAGGTTGGCGTCCGTCAAGTGACATTCAAACACCTCGAATGGGTGGATGTCAGCAAATATCCTCTCCTCCTTCCCCTGGAGGCTATATTTGATGCATTGGTGGAGCGTGAAGGGCACCACCATATTTTCATGCAGCCATGGGCGGCCGGGCAGCACTTTGTAGGAGGTGCGAGAGTCAATGACATGAAACTGCACCGTTGTAGTGAAATCTGCCAGGGTCAGTGTGAACTCTGCCACCCCTCTAGATACTTCACATTTTTGGTTGAAGCCAGCGATACGCATATCCCTGACTTTCTCGAGATGCACATTGAAGTGGTACCTCTCGTATATTCTGTATGGCAGGATGTTGACTGCTGCACCAGGATCGATCAGAATCCGGTTCAGTTCTCTTCCATTCAGATGCCCTTTCATATATAGCGGCCTGTTGTGACTGGCAGTAGGCAGTAGCATGTCTTCTGGAGAGAAGGTCATACTGGCTTCTGGTATAGCCTCAGCTATGCAGGTTTCAAAATGAGCAGGCGTCTGCAGAGCAGTGATGATCGCCTGTCGAGTCTCTTCACTTAGAGAGAGAATTTCCCAGATCGTAAATCGAGCGGGGAGCTTCTTGAGCAACTTCATTATTCGGCTCCCAGCCCGGACATTGGAGAGCTTCATCTCTTCAGCCCATCTGGGCTTGGGGAGGTTTTGATTTGTGGGTCCAGATGGACCTGCTTCATCTTCCTCGGACTCGGCACCCTCTTGACTGGCACCGGTTGTCGGGTCTCCTTTATTAGCTGTTGTAGGGCAAGCTCCATCTGCCTTTGCATCCTCAGTAGATTACGCTGGCTGCGGGTGAATGACCCCGGGTGTAGGGTTAGCCTCTTGACAGGGCTGCTTCCCTTTTGACATCTTCATAAATTCAAGGAATGAAGGGACTGCCTTGCCCCCACTCTTGTTGTATAGGCCTGACGGAGGAGGGATTTGGGCTCCCTTAACTCCCGGCGGAGGCTTCTTGTAGGGTTGCTTCCCTCTGAACATAATGTTGTGATTGGGTGGTGGCTGGCACCCCCATTTCCGGCCTGACCGATTAGCATGCGCAGCAGTTGCGGCCTCGGCCTTGCCTCCCCAAGCATGGGGTGTGAAGCAAATTTCTTCTTCTTCCTCTTCTCCGGGTAGGTTGAAGAGTGCTGACAGGGTATTGCAGGAGACGACCTGTGTTTTATGGGCCCCAGCGGCCTTTCTTTTCTTCTTCTTTTGCTTTTTCTTCTTCTTGGTTTCTGCATGTGCTTGCCCCCAGAACAGGTTGCTCTCTTGAGGTGGTGCTGCTTCAGCTTCCTCCCCTTGCTTGAGTGAGAGTTGCTCCAGCTCTTGCCATGGGACGTGGTCCCGTACCAGCAGAGGTTTCAGTTCGGGCTGCACATATTCATCTAGCCCTTCAATTAAGTGTTGCAGTCGAAGGACCCCAGGATTGGTTTCCTTGATTACTGGCAGCGGAGTTTGTCTCCTCCTGTTAGGTGTATGTATTCTGACAGCTGTAGGTGGAGTGACCCATACGGGTGCTACCACTGGCGGAGTAGGCTGGGGTGTAATGCCACGGATATGTGCCCCCTCTTTTGGGCGGGGTGCCCTCTTCTTCTTGTGCTTCACAGGGATTTGCTGCCACCCATGCTGTTCTTTCACGGGCTCCAGGAAATGGATTTCGTAGGTGCTCCGTGTGCTTGCTTCAGAGATCTCCTCAGGTAATACCTGGTAGAGGGAGATCATGTTGATTGCTACCCTCCTGAAAGGGGCTTCATGTGGCTGAGGAGGGTCTACTTTGTACTCTCCCAGCTCTATCTCATTCTTCTTCACCATCCCTTCGATGACGTCTTTGAAAACATAGCAGTCTTCGATTGGTTGTCCCAACATCTGGTGGTAGGGGCAGAATCTTGGACTGTCTTTTCTTTTCAGGTCCTCCGGCCTCCTTGGTTCAGGCAGAGTGACCATGTTGTATTCTGTTACCCAGTCGAACAGGACTCGGGTCTTGTCTTTTGGAAAGGAATAAGCTTTTTTCATTTTGTCCCTCAGCGAAGGACCTTCTTTATCATCTAGAGCTTTTACAGGTTGTGGGGGAGCCGCTTTCTTGCCCTTCTCCTTCTGTTGTTCGAACGCCTTGATATCAAGCGCATTCGCTTCTTTAGGCGTGGGGCGCCGCTCCGCAGTCTTGCCTTTCTGGGCTGTGTTGGCAGTCGACGTCGGGACAGGCTTGGCTAGAAACTCCACCTCAGCCACCACATTATTCAGCCGATCGAACGACCGTATCTCCATACCAATCATCTTTTCCAGGACCTCCCTCCTGAGATTTTGTTTACATATTTGCACATCGTCCTACTGTTGCGGGGGCCGCTTACATCTCATTCCGAGGTTCCTCCACCTCTTGATGTAGTCAAGGGCTGTCTCATCTGCCCTTTGTCTTGTTGAATAGAGCTCAGCCACTGTGACCTCCCTCTCTGTGACATAGAATCTTTCTCTGAACTTCCTCTGCATATCTGACCAGTCACTAATTGACCCGGTCGAGAGATTGGAGTACCATTCAAATGCGAGCCCTGTAAGCGAGGACCCGAAGAATTTCAGCAGATATGACTCGTCGGTGGCCAGATCACCCATAACGGTCATATAATATGCAATATGCTCTTTTGGGGAACCTTTCCCGTTGAATTTGTCAAATCTAGGCGGCTTGTTGACTCCCGGGGGAAGTCGTTTAGCCGCATGGTGTTGCGGGTAGGGCACCCGATAGACATCGAATGCGACGTAGTCACCTTCACTTTTCTCTGCGAGCTTCAGCTCGATCATCCTCTCCACCATCATCCGGTTCACGACCGTGGGGTTGACTGGCTCCGGATAGAAGTGTGCTGGCTGTAGGTATGGGGTGACCAGGGTGGTCGCCTGTGGAGGACGCAGCAGCGGGGGTGTTGGGTGCACCTGAGGGAGCACCGGAGGTAGCAGCGGCTGAGGCTGTGGTGGCCGCTGTTGTGCTGTCGTCACAGTTGGTTCTGACGGCTGGGGTAGTGTATAGAGAGGTGGAGGGTCGTCTTGACGAGGCGCTCCCCGGGATGATTCACCCTGGACTTCGGGTGGTTTAGAAGCTGATGAGTGCTCAGTCTTTTCTATCAGCTGTTTCTTCAGGGAATCTATTTCCCGTTGATATTTTTGCAGCAGCATCAGAACTGATGGATCTATAGTGGTGGGGACACCTTCTGTTGTTTCCCCGGACGTATCCTCAGGCAGGATGTCGAGGAGTACGTCGTCTTCTTCTTCCGTCGTCACCACATTAGCGATCAAGACGGGGGCTTTATCATCCCAGTGGAGGTAGACCTGGGGCTGTTTCTCTTTCATCATCGTCAGAAGCCCTCTTGTTGCTTCTGTCCTACGGGTAGTTGGCCCCGACCGTACGGCCAATTGAGCCAGTTCTTGGGGGTCTTCAGGAAGCTCCCCATATCGGCTGGACACACCAGCCATGTTGCAAGTGAAAACCTGCATCCTTCTTCTTTTTCGATGGACCCTCCGCCTGGCTTGTTGAGGAAAGGCCAGCCCCTCGAACACAAAAACCCTTCTTCTTTCTTCCCGCTCGGGGAAGGCTTCATTGGCTTCGATCTCAAAGCCGTCATTGTATCCATTGTCGTCGACTGATGACACCATCATTCTATCTTCCATCTCTTCTTCATGTGCTGCCGATGGGCAGTAATCTTCCTCAGTGGCGATTGTTTGCATCAACCGCTGCTGTCCGAGTGAGGGGTTGCCTAAACCTCAGAAATAGCTTCTGACCAAGCAGGTCATTTCTTCTCGACCTCGTTCTTGGTGTAATACGGGGGAGAGTGGTCGGCCTCCCGCAGGAGGAATGTAGGCCAGTCCAGCTCTGTCGGCTGGCTGTTGGAATCTTCGCCCCGTGGCAGGGACGTTGGCTTGACGGGCCGCAGCCCGGAAACTTCTGTGGCGCGGAGGATCCGCAAACACCTCTTCTTCCATCTTCGGGGGTAGGCCCCTTTCTCTTATCACCTCCGCATCGTCATTCGTAGGATGGCGGCGGATGGGCGTCAGCTACTGGACAGGTCGGGTCCGTTTGGGAACCCACACCTGTTTGAACTTCCTCGGCTTGAGTGCCGGGTTTCCTTGGCCATGGTGGCCGGCTTCTTCCATTTCTGCCCTCCTTCCAGCAAGGGCTTGATATGTGTTGTGGACAGGAACGTTGGGGATGACTCGGTCCGAGGTCACCCGTGCCGTGCGTCCGTCGAGGAAGACGCGCATGCCTCCAACCAGTATTGACTTCCCGGACAGAGACACAGTTCCGGTGATCACAGTAGCGTTCCTGCGGACCTGGTGACGCTGACGTCCTCCAGGGTGTCTGTTGGCGACAGCGGGGTGCGTCCCACGTACAACGTGGTGCACCATACAGCTAGCGGCCGGGGCCGGATTCTTGCGCAAGTTGTCGCCGCGGGGAACCTTCAGAGGCTCCACCTCCTCCACAGTTTGCTTGGCAGGTTCTGGGGCTTCGACCTCCAGGATGTCGACGAAGGCCAAACCCAGAAAGTTGGGGAAGCCAACAACGGCAGGGAAGCTGCCGAATTCCATAGGTACCGCCAGGTACCCTTGCGCGTGTCCAGCGACTATCAACTGATCAAAGTCGACGCCAGCTATTCCACGAGTTGTCATTGTTTGCCTAAGAAGACAAACAGGAAAATAATCAGTAGTCTTTGAAAGGGCTTCGAAACCCGGATATCTCGGCAAAGAGATGAAAGGTGACACTGGTCCCACCGGGCGTGCCAGACTTGTTTCAGCGTGTTTTTTCCTTTCCCTTTTCGTTCGCGTATCGATCAACCATTTGACTAACTGGTAATCAATTGACTGATTGACGACGCAGGCGTGCCAGTCACATGAGTGACAATTTTATTGTGCGCTCATTCTCACCCATGTCGGGCGAATGTGAGGTTCGATCGGGACCAGCAGTCCGCCATACCGTAAAGGTTATGGCGTTAATGACATCCCCCAGGAGGAGGGAACACCTTTGATTAATTGCCGAGATATCGGACTGTCAAAGCCAGAATAAAGGGTACAGAGCTGGCAAGTGATCATGCAGGATGATACGATTGACTACACATGATTTATTAGGGTGGACCCTGGTACACGGTGGAGGACTTAGGCCCGAAGGCCACCTTCACGCGTAGCAAAGCCTCCAATCAGGCGTAATCTGACCTTCTGGCGATGTTATTTGGTATACCAAGGATGCACACATTCGGGCATGCATTAATGTGACATGAATACTCGGACCAAGACGTGACGGTAAAGATTCGAGACATATCGATTCAAGCTTGAACATGCTAATTTTATTCAGTTTATTTGGTTGAGGAGCTTGCATCCTTCTGTGATTAGCATAGGAAATCATCCCATGAGTGGGAAAAGGGTTAGAATGACGCTATGACACGATTCGGAACGAAACCGGTGTAGTGCATGCGAAGAAAGGGGCTAAAACGCTTGAAACGGCGTCCTGAAACGTAGGTAAAGGGTTTAAAACGGCACCAGAACCGTAGGTAAAGTGATGCGGGACGGACACGGGAGACGACACTATATGGTGCCACCCTCGGACTCTAGATGAAGACGCGACCAGCAGCACACACCAGGGAGACACTAAGCCCGACACTATGAGCTCCTAGTGGCAAAACGTCGCTAACAGAAGTGGAAGCTCACTCGTCGTCCCATGCGAGGGAAAGCGCGGACCGTGCGCGGTTAAGGAACCGGCGGAGGTCAAGGGTAGTCCGACTCAACTTCCGGACTCGGATCGAGTCGCGGGACGGGTCACTCTCACTCTCACAGCGGTGACATGGACACACGGGCTAGTACCTACACTCTCGGCAGTGGCAAAAGACCATATACTAGCTAAGCAAATGAACGCCAAGAAGTTAAGACTTTACCTCCACGCACCCGGCGTGGCGAAGACAACCCCGGCCAATCGCGGACTCCCGATTAACACAATTTTACAGAAATATAATAATTTGACCCACTCCACGCAGGGAGGTAAAAGGTCACATGCGGGGCCTGGGAATCACGCAAATTGGGTTGACGGGTAGCATCTTGATGTCGCCCGACGGTGCCGAACTCCGCGTTTTCGTGCTTTCCGAACGGCGGGTTCTGCGGGCCTGTGGGGCCCACGGGTGGCGCTGGCCTCCGGATCTACAGGAGTGGGTCCCACTGTGGTGGGGACCCCTGGTGGCACGCCTCCACGGAAGGCGGTCGACCGGGAACACCGACCGGTGGCCGAACAACTCCGATCTCCAAGCTTTTGGAATGCTGCCCACGGATTTTTAGTTACTATTTTCAGGCGCATGCTCCGGCGAAAACGGCCGCTGCGATCAATCCCGACGTCGGATCAGGACGCATGAGCTATTGTTGGAAAGCTCTCTTCAAATGCTTCAATATAGACCCAGAGAGATCTGCTGGATCTGGTCGGATCAGAACTTTAATGAATTTACAAGCCCCTGTTGTACAGTAACCGAAACCTCAGATTTGCAGGGTACTTGTCTGAGAACCACCGTTGACCGCCTAGTAAACCTCTGCTTCAGATCTTGAGCTCTTCTTCAACGTTGTAGAAAATCAAACCATGAAGTGGGGACAATTTTTGGAATTGGATTTGGAGGTGGTGGCTATTTGATATGATTTGTGGAGTGACTGGTGGTCGGATTTGGGAACAGGTGGACAGAACTGTAGCTGGGACTGAGAATGATTTTTAGAAAATATGAAATGGGCGAACCAGAAATTTAGAAACATTTTGGATGAAGGGGTGGATGGAAGGAAACTCCAGTAAAATTTATGGGACTAAAAAAAATCAAAAGACGGACCTAAGACATGAAACACAGGGCGGATAGGAACCTGGACAGAACTTTGGCAGAACTGGAATGAAAGAGGGAACGAAAATCAAAAATTATGAAATGAGATCTGAATGACAAACCAATTTTTTTGGGACATCCTTGACACCTATGGAACCTCCAGTAAAATCCCCAGGTCGATCAGAGCTCTTGGCTGAGTTTGGAATTTCATCGAAGTTGCTGTGGTACTGTGCGGGCAGAACTCCGATGAAGACGATGGCGGTGCGGTGGCGGCGGCGACCGGAACTGATAGGGTGGAGTCTCACCACCAGAAGGAAGCCTTCACAGCTTCAAGGGGAGAGGGAGGGGCGGCCTAAGCCTTGATCAAGGGATTTTCTTCCAATTCAAATGCATTAATTCCAGAAAATGGGAAAATACAAGCATATATAGGTCATATGTCTAATCAGCCCTCAACCGTTGGATCTAGGGGTGTGAGATGGAGGGCTGGGATAGCATGTGACCATCCACACAAATTAAAATAAAAAAATACAAGGAAGGGGGCGCCCTATTGACTTTGGTGGCAAGGGGGGACAAGTTTGGTAGCCACCTTGGACTTTGAAGTCCACTTGTCTCCCATGTGCCTTTTACCATTCAAACTTCTAGATGCCTCCATTTGACATGTTGACTGACCCCACATGGGGCCCATGGGCTGAGGTGGATCAATGGGAGGGGCCCTGGGGGTCCCGTGGGGCCCGGGGGTCCCACTTTGCAAATAAGCCCCTCGAACTATCTAAATTACACACTGATGAAAGAAAATAAAATACATTACACACAAATAAAAATCCCCAAAAATATGATAAATGCTATGACTCAGTGGGGAACCTCTAGACTGTCTCCGAGCCATAGGGATGCTGAGGTGGCTCGAGTCGTGCTCCTCGTGCGATACCGGTGGCTCGCCGGCTCGTGTCTCGCATGCGCTCGGGTGTTCGCACCAATTCTCCCCGGGTGGGAGAAACTCGACCCTGTCGAGTAAGGGTCTGCATCGCTCCGGTATCGCTCCAGAAGATCCGGATCAATCCGCTGCAGCTCTCCATGTGTGATCCATGTGTCCTCAGTAGCGGGCCATCCACTCCATCGCACTAGGTAGCGCGGGTAAGATCCACTCCTGGTAACTGTCACTTGCTCGTCCAGTATACGATCTATATGCTCATGCTCCCGTGAAAAAGGGGCTGGAGGTGGAAGTGGACACTCAGGTGTGGGATCACTCTCAAGGGGAGGAGATGGCTCAAAAGGCTCACTAGGGATCACCGCTGGGTCCCTATATGCAACAAGATCCGATACATTGAAGGTAGAGCTTATACCATATTCCTCGGGCAGGTCCACAACATACGCATTGGATCCAACGCATTTCAACACTCTAAAGGGACAGGCTCCGCGAGCTTGCAACTTCTTAACGGTTCCAGAGGGAAACCATTCAGGTCTTACCCTGATCATGACGTACTCGCCCTCATGGAACTCTCGGTGGTGTCGGTGGGCATCGGCTAACTCCTTGTACCGTGCATTGCTGGCCTCAATGTGACGACGGATGTCGTCAAGCAAACTCCTAACATGCCTAGCAAACGACTCGGCCGACTCCGACACTCTAGCATGGATAGGCATGGGGACAAGGTCAACGGGCTTCCTAGGCCTACGACCTGTGACAATCTCAAATGGACTCATGCCGGTAGACCTATTCACCGAATCATTGTATGCAAACTCAGCCATGGGTAAAATGAGATCCCAATCCCCAATGCGGTCCTTAACTAGACACCTCAAAAGATCTCCCAGACTCCTATTGACCACCTCGGTCTGACCGTCTGTCTGGGGATGATATGCAGTGGAAAACTTGAGGTGCGTACCCATCATATGCCATAGTGTCTTCCAAAAATAGGAAGTGAATCTAACATCACGGTCAGACACTATAGTGCGAGGCAACCCGAACTTGCACACCACATGAGTAAGGAATAGGCGGGCTACCCTAGAAGCATCCGAAGTCTTCGAGCAGGGGATAAAGAGGGCCATCTTTGAGAAACGGTCAACCACCACATAGACCGAGTCATGCTTCCTAGAGGTACGTGGCAATCCCAAAACAAAATCCATACTAACATCTTGCCACGGGGCATCAGGCACGGGGAGAGGCGTATAAAGACCCGAGCTTTGTTTCTTCATCTTGGCTGTAGCACAAGTACGGCACTGAGCCACGATGTTAGCAACATCGCGCTTTAAGCTCGGCCAATAAAAAAGATGCTCCCCTGCCTCAATAGTCTTCTTCCGACCAAAGTGGCCGGCTAGACCTCCCGCATGTAGTTCCCACGCTAAGAAATCTCGAACCGAAGTTCGGGGAACACATAGCCTGCTACCTCGAAAGAGGTAACCCTCTTGAAGCACATACTCATCAAGGTCTCTCGAGGGTCCGGCCTGGAGGGTGGTAAAAATCTGACCGAAGTCAGGACAATCAACATAGGCCTCCTTCATCTTCTCTAACCCTATGACCTCGGCACTCATGGTGGTAAGCAAACATGCTCGCCGACTCAAGGCATCAGCCACCTTGTTCTCCACTCCAGCCTTATGTTTAAACACAAAGGTGAACTGCTGGAGATACTCGACTCAACGACTATGACGTGAATTAAGCTTCTTTTGCGAATGGAGGTACCTCAATGCTTCGTGGTCGGAATATAGGACAAACTCCTGATGTAAAAGATAGTGCCTCCAATGCCTAAGAGCCTAAACAACTGCGTAGAATTCTTTATCATATGTGGAATATCGCAGTTTCGCGTCATTCAACTTCTCGCTGAAATATGCGATCGGGTGGGACTCCTGACTCAAAACTCCTCCAATTCCCACGCCCGATGCATCACAAGAGACCTCAAACACCTTCGAGAAATCAGGCAGTCGAAGGATAGGTGTCTGGGTCATTCGCTCCTTGATGTCCTTGAAGGCGGAAGATGCGGCCTTTGTCCATACAAATGTGCCCTTACGGATGCAATCCGTGATCGGGGCGGTGATGGAGCTAAATCCGCGGATGAAGCGACGGTAGAACGTCGCAAGGCCAAGAAAGCTGCGGACATCATGAACCGTACGGGGTTCCGACCACTCAACAATGGCCCGGACCTTCTCTGGATCGGCGGAGACCCCAGTACTAGACACAATGAAACCCAAGAAGGTAAGCTGAGGTGTCATGAAGGCGCACTTCTGTGGGTTCGCAAACAACTGCTCTCGCCGAAGAAGTAGATAGACCTGCCGAAGGTGGTCCAAGTGGTCCCCTGTGGTGCGGCTATAGATAAGGATATCCTCAAAATACACCACTATAAAGACTCCAATGAAAGGTCGAAGGACCTGAGTCATGAGCCGCATGAAAGTGCTAGGGGCATTGGTCAACCCGAAAGGCATGACCAACCACTCATATAGACCATCCTTGGTCTTAAATGCGGTCTTCCACTCATCACCTGGCCTAATCCTCACCTGATGGTAGCCACTCTTAAGATCGATCTTCGAAAAGATAGTGGCACCTGCCATCATGTCTAGCATGTCATCCAGGCGGGGAATAGGGAACCTGTACTTCACGGTGATCTTGTTGATGGCACGACTATCAATACACATTCTCCACGTGCCATCCTTCTTCGGGGCGAGTAATGCGGGTACAGCACATGGACTCATGCTGTCCCGGACAGATCCTTTCTGCACAAGCTCATCGACCTGCCGTTTAAGCTCGGCATGCTCCGTGGGGCTCATTCGATAATGTGGAAGGTTGGGCAAAGAAGAGCCCGGAACAAGGTCGATAGCATGCTGAATATCCCGCATGGGTGGGAGTCCCTCGGGAAGCTCATCGGGAAAAATATCAGCAAACTCCCGCAGAATAGGAACAACCTCGGGTGGGAGCTCACCCTCGGAGTCCCGCTCCACCTCTCGGACCGTAATGGCAAACACCGGACAGCCCTGACTAAGCTCCTGCTCCATTTCCTGGGAGCTAATCATCATCAATCTCCTCGTCGAGGGCTCTCCTGGGCCAGAGGTAACGGTCATAGCCCGAGCTGGGGATGGGGTACTAGGCCCGGGAACGGAAGGCTTCGGAGTACTAGGGCCAGTAGGACCCCTAACAGATGGGCTCCTGGGCCGAACGGGTTGGAAGGTGACCCGCTGGCCATCGTGGTCGAAGGTACAGGTGTTCGACCGACTATGGAGTGTGGCATCTCGGTCGAATAACCACGGCCTACCAAGAATGATACTTCCCACTTCCATGGGAAGAATATCGCACCAGATCTCGTCATGGTAGGAGTGGAGCTGCAGTGGGACCAAGCACCGCAGCCTGACCGAAATGGAAGTGGTATCCACCCATGATACCTGGTAGGGGCAAGGGTGGTCTACGGGTGTGAGACCAAGTCGAGTGACAGCGTTCGTGGAGATTGCATTGATACAACTCCCGCTATCGATGACCACCTTGCAAATTTGCTTTCCCAGCCTACAGAATACATGAAGGATAGTGGTCCGACGCCAGTCATCATTGACCTGTGGCTGGGTAAGGATACATCTGACGACCCCCACGTGGGTATCGTCTGACTGCTAGACATCCTGGGCCTCACCTCCCATCTCATAGTACTCGTCAGCTAGCTCTTCATCTGCCTCATAGCTGACTAACTCGAGGCCGGTAGGGGTGGTATCCTCGGCCTGTGTGTCCCCAATGTGAAGAGATGGGCGGGTGGGCTGGTTGGCAAAATGGCCAAATCCATTGCAGCGATAACACTGCTGCCGTGATCCACTAGGCTCCCCAATCATAGGTCCTTTACCTTTATCCTCCCGACGGATAGGAGGCGTAGGCAACAAAGGACGTACAGGAGGTGCGGGTGCCGGTGGACGGGCTATGGGTGGGGCCGTAAGATGCTGGGGATGAGGAAGGTCCCTCGGGGGTGGAGGATGAGGCCTAGGAGCAAAGGGCTCGGGGCGAGCGAGCTCCTGAGGTCGTGCCATGGGGGCCCTCGGATACGTGCCAGATGAGCCACGAGACTCGACACTACGAAGGGGAAAGGAGCCCAACCGATGGGGTGACTCAAACTCGGCCTCGAACTGCTCCAATTCAAGAGCAATCTGATATGCCTGCTCCAAAGTGGTGGCATTGCGGCGAAAGAGTTCATATTGATAATTGGGCCGCAAACCTCTCCGAAAGCGGGATATCGTCATGGTGCTCTCTTCCGTGACCCCGCACCGCAAATAATACTCATCGAACTCGGCGGTGTACTCGGTCATGGATCGGTTCCCTTGGGAGATGCTTTGCCACTTGTCTATGAGACGTTGGCGATATGAGGCGGGAAGGTACTTCTCCCTCAACTTGGTTTTCATATCATCCCAAGTACCGATCTGGGGTTGACGTCGCTGGTTGAGCAGGCTCTCCACATTGATCCAATAAGTTTGGGCCTGCCCTTGTAGCTTCATCTTTGCGTATCGGACTCTTCGGTGGTCCGTCATCTCAAACCACTCGAAGTACCGATCCATGCCGGCCTCCCAATCTAAATACACCCTAGGGTCCAAGGACCCGCTAAAAGTGGGAGGGTCCGCACGCACACCCCTAAGAATGCGGTCGTCATCCTCGTCATCACGATTCCGTCGTTGATGACGACGACCGTTACCCCCGTGATCATTGTCGGAGGCATAATCATCCATTATAGGCGCCTGTTGCCTCCCGACATCCTCCACCTGAGCCCTTGGCACAGCGGGTTGCTGCACCGGCTCTTGTTGGCCGTTTGTCAGCGCGGGTTGCGCCGCTACTGGGCCCCTCTCTAGGACGGCAATCCTCCGAACAAGGCCTTGAATGGACTGCTCCGAAACCGCGGCCCGATCCTCGAGGACCTTCATCCGCCCTTCTAGACGCGTCCCTATGCCATCCATACGCGTACTAAGACCATCCATACGCGTGTCTAAACGATCCATGATGGCCCTGAACATCTCGGCCGTGGAAGACTCATCCGAACTACGGGCTCGGGAGTCCGCCATAAGTGGTGGTGGCGAGTATTGGGTGCCTCGACGGGTGGGCATGCAAAGACGTACGAACTAGGTGACAACGACCGACTAATGCAAACACACTAAATGATGCACTTAGACCTAAACCAATATCCGGTACGGGGCGGAGTTAATCGATCCGAAGATCACTCCCGCAAGTGTGCGACCTCCCGATAAGCGTAGCCTAACGTTCGGATAACACCTTTTAAGATACCGAATAAAGGGTGCAAATGCAATTTAAAACACACCTTTTTTTTTGTTGTTTTGAAAATAAGGATGATCCTAGACTCGACTTAGACCATGATGCATGACTTATGCAACGACTACCCTAGACTCGACTTGCTCTGATACCAAACTGATGCAGGACGGACACGGGAGATGACACTATATGGTGCCACCCTCAGACTCTAGATGAAGACGTGACCAGCAGCACACACCAGGGAGACACTAAGCCCGACACTACGAGCTCCTAGTGGCAAAACGTCGCTAACAGAAGTGGAAGCTCACTCGTCGTCCCAAGCGAGGGAAAGCGCGGACCGTGCGCGGTTAAGGAACCGGCGGAGGTCAAGGGTAGTCCGACTCAACTTCCGGACTCGGATCGAGTCGCGGGACGGGTCACTCTCACTCTCACAGCGGTGACATGGACACACGGGCTAGTACCTACACTCTCGGTAGCGGCAAAAGACCGTATACTAGCTAAGCAAATGAACGCCAAGAAGTTAAGACTTTACCTCCACGCACCCGGCGTGGCGAAGACAACCCCGGCCAATTGCGGACTCCCGATTAACACAATTTTACAGAAATACAATAATTTGACCCACTCCACGCAGGGAGGTAAAAGGTCACATGCGGGGCCCGAGAATCACGCAAATTTGGTTGACGGGCAGCATCTTGATGTCGCCCGACGGTGCCGAACTCCGCGTTTTCGTGCTTTCCGAACGGCGGGTTCTGCGGGCCCGTGGGGCCCACGGGTGGCGCTGGCCTCCGGATCTACAGGAGTGGGTCCCACTGTGGTGGGGACCCCTGGTGGCACGCCTCCACGGAAGGCGGTCGGCCGGGAACACCGACCGGTGGCCGAACAACTCCGATCTCCAAGCTTTTGGAATGCTGCCCACGGATTTTTAGTTGCTGTTTTCAGGCGCGCGCTCCGGCGAAAACGATCGCTGCGATCAATCCCGACGTCGGATCGGGACGCATGAGCTATCGTTGGAAAGCTCTCTTCAAATGCTTCAATATAGACCCAAGGCGATCTACTGGATCTAGTCGGATCAGAACTTTAATGAATTTACAAGCCCCTTTGTACAGTAACCGAAACCTCAGATTTGCAGGGTACTTGTCTGAGAACCACCATTGACCGCCTAGTAAACCTCTGCTTCAGATCTTGAGCTCTTCTTCAAAGTTGTATAAAATCAAACCGTGAAGTGGGGACAATTTTTGGAATTGGATTTGGAGGTGGTGGCTATTTGATATGATTTGTGGAGTGACTGGTGGTCGGATCTGGGAACAGGTGGACAGAACTGTAGCTGGGACTGAGAATGATTTTTAGAAAATATGAAATGGGCGAACCAGAAATTTAGAAACATTTTGGATGAAGGGGTGGATGGAAGGAAACTCCAGTAAAATTTATGGGACTAAAAAAAATCAAAAGATGGACCTAAGACATGAAACACAGGGCGGATAGGAACCTGGACAGAACTTTGGCAGAACTGGAATGAAAGAGGGAACGAAAATCAAAAATTATGAAATGGGATCTGAATGATAAACCATTTTGGTTGGGACATCCTTGACACCTATGGAACCTCCAGTAAAATCCCCAGGTCGATCAGAGCTCTTGGCTGAGTTGGGAATTTCGTGGAAGTTGCTGTGGTACTGCGCGGGCAGAACTCCGATGAAGACGATGGCGGTGCGGTGGCCACTCGTGGCGGCGGCGACGGCGACCGGAACTGATAGGGTGGAGTCTCACCACCAGAAGGAAGCCTTCACAGCTTCAAGGGGAGAGGGAGGGGCGGCCTAAGCCTTGCTCAAGGGATTTTCTTCCAATTCAAATGCATTAATTCCAGAAAATGGGAAAATACGAGCATATATAGGTCATATGTCTAATCAGCCCTCAACCGTTGGATCTAGGGGTGTGAGATGGAGGGCTGGGATAGCATGTGACCATCCACACAAATTAAAATAAAAAAATACAAGGAAGGGGGCGCCCTATTGACTTTGGTGGCAAGGGGGGACAAGTTTGGTAGCCACCTTGGACTTTGAAGTCCACTTGTCTCCCATGTGCCTTTTACCATTCAAACTTCTAGATGCCTCCATTTGACATGTTGACTGACCCCACATGGGGCCCATGGGCTGAGGTGGATCAATGGGAGGGGCCCTGGGGGTCCCGTGGGGCCCGGGGGTCCCACTTTGCAAATAAGCCCCTTGAACTATCTAAATTACACACTGATGAAAGAAAATAAAATACATTACACACAAATAAAAATCCCCAAAAATATGATAAATGCTATGACTCAGTGGGGAACCTCCAGACTGTCTCCGAGCCATAGGGATGCTGAGGTGGCTCGAGTCGTGCTCCTCGTGCGGTACCGGTGGCTCGCCGGCTCGTGTCTCGCATGCGCTCGGGTGTCCGCACCATGAAGGGAAACCCTGTTAAAACGGCGTGGGGAGCTGGGGCGCGCCGGGAAGGGCGCGCCGGGAAGAGCGCGCCGGAAAGGGCGCGCCGGGAAGGGCGCACCGTTTTAAGGCGTTATCGCACATGAACGCGCCGAATTAACCCGATTTCATGGAAACAGGAGCTTCGTCAGTTTTTTCATGGATTTATTAAAAGGTTTTTGGAGGATTTTGAGAATTTATTGAGTTGATTATTCATCGGATCGGTCCCGAGTCATCCAAAGGTCAAATCACGGGCTCGCGCGAGGTCCGGACTCGAGCGCGACGATTGCTCCGAGTTTAAACTCGTTCGAGCCGGAATTTCAGCGGCATCTCCCCATCCCAAAGGATTATCGGGGAGACGCAGGGAGTACTCACGTGGCGGAGTAAACCCCTAAAAGCCGAGTGGCGCAACGGCGGCCGGCAGACCCCAAACGGATAGGAAACCCCGAGGGCTAGCCTACGAGGGGCACCATCATTCCGTGGGTTAAAAGGTGATCAGACGAGATGACCAATAAGAGAAGGTAACCCCGAGGGCTAGCCTACGAGGGGCACTCGACTCATAGCCAAATCATGATCGAAAGGGACAGCCAATAGGGAAGAGAAGCCCTCGAGGACTAGCCTGTGAGAGGTTTCCAACCCGTGGCCACCACGATATCCTTGTGGATAGTGGATTTGATGTTGGGCCAAAGCCCTGTTTATAGTCACCGAACAGATCATGAGGATACATACCACGAAGGGGTATGACCCTGTGATCCACTGGTGATTCATGGGGAATGTCCCCTCTCCCCGTCGGACAAACTCCTCGGGAAAATCGTCATGAGTAGGATAGGACAGGATGCATTCGATAGAAAGGAGTTAATTGGACTATGCACATGATAAACCAGCCGGTTGACTAGTTAGCAAGGGGGATTATGTTGATATCGGAGTTAGCCTGTTAGCATAGAGAGTAGCTTGTTAGCTTGTAGCTTTCCACAACTGAGGGAGGGCAAACCACTGAACAATCAGCATAATGAACATAAAGATATTAGTACCCATAGACGATGCGTTTTGATTATGGGGATACCCCCATCCCCCTCCATTCATGACTAGGAATGGAAGGAGGGCGATGGGAGAAGGTCCCGGGGCTCTGACCAGGGGAGCATTGAGGTGCCTTCCTCTGGCCAATGGCCCTCCACGGAATAGAAATTGATGCGAGAAGAAAACCCTGGGGAGAGGCTAATATCATTGTTGCCCTTGAAATCATTAGGGCGTATACATCGGAGAAACCGCGGGGAGAAACCTCGATCCAGTATATGGCAATGAATCTTCGGATATGTAGATAGGTATTGGTGATCATATTCAAATATAGAAAGGGCGAATGCCCAGATGGCTCATTACAAATGCTTCGCATCCCATAGTCAGCATTCAAGCCGGAAGCAGGGGGGATAAACAAAGTTAGAAGAAGCAGGGCATCGTGGGCTCATATCATCGCCCAGGATGCTACAACGTCGTACCCGCGCAGGGGTTTTCCGAGAAAAGGGGAGGAGAAAGAGATGATGAAGGGGGAGAGGGCTCGTATCATCGCCCTTCCCGCTTCATTTACATTACATCAGAAGAGAGAAAACGGAGGGAATCGTCAGAAGCAAATCACGAAACCCACCTAAGCTTCTTCTCCAGAGCAGAGTATCGAAACTAACTCCTCTTCTCCGACTACGGAGGGCTTCGAGCGAGCGGACAGAGGAGGATCGCAGCTGCCCTCCGTGGAAACCCTTTCTTCTCCCCCAAGACTTCTCGCTCTCGGACGATTGGCTCTCTTTCTATTTTTCTTCTGATTTTCCTCTCCCCTCTCCGGATTGGATCTCTTCTTTTCTTTTTTTATCTGATCCCCTCTCTTTCTTTTTTGATCCGGTCTCTTCTTTTCTTTGGCCGAAGGCAGGCTATATATAGCCTTATGGTTAATTCGGCGCCCCAGGAAGAGGCGCGCCGGATTGACGGCGCCGGGGAGAAGCCCCATTTGGCTTTTGCGCGCCGATTCGACGGCGCCGGGGAACAGCCCCATTTGGCTTTTGCACGCCAATTCGACAGCGCCGGGGAACACCCCCTATTGTTCTTGGCGCGCCGGTTTGACGGCGCCATTTTAACCTATTCACTTGGCGTGTCCAGTCCGGTGGGCCCGGAGATGATTCCGGAAGCTCCCGTTGACTGTTCCTCTCGCCCTGGCCATCGAAGGGCCTTGATGGGGTGTTGACGAAGCTCTTGATACGACGAACGGCCTTAATCAAGACTTCGTGTGTGTCTGGTCTGAGCACACGGGTGTCCTGCTGATACAGCCTTCGGCACTGTGATTTGTGCTTCTGGCTGAGACGGACTCGTGCTCGAAGCTTCCTTACAGCATGACGTTACATCCTGGACAATTCCACCTTGAACGGTGATCAATCGGCCACTAACGGGCCCACTATGGCGAGAAGCCGAACCCGTGCTTGGTAATTGGGGTCTTCTGCTGACAAAACCTTCGGCCCCTTGTTGCGGATGGCCGAGGACATTCTTCCTCCTTAGGAGAGTCATTGGGTAGACCGTCGTCCTTGGTCGGGCGACGGATGCGGGGTAGCGGCATGACGAGGTCGATGCCGGATCATTGGGCAGGCTTGAGCGTGCTGTCGGTTGGTTGCGGGTTCACTTCGACTCTCCTGAGGTAAAGTCCCCGACGTTCCCTTCAAGGTGGCTCAGGGCTTCATCAGCTTGAGGGGTTATCTTGATAAGTTGATCTTTATCGGCTTCTGTGCTTTAGTGGGCCGTATCATTCATCTTTGCGGCTTGGTTGCCAAAGGATCATATTTTGAGTGCCAACAGAGTCCCAGGTGAATGGGGCGTCTTTCTTCATCAGCTTACTGAAAGGCGCACATCGGCCGGAGAGGTTAGAGATAAACCTCCGAATATAGGTCAGCCTCCCTTGGAAGGACCTAAGCTCAGTGATGTTGCTAGGTGGTGGGAGCTCCCGGATCACTTTGATCTTGCTGGGATCCACCTCGATTCCTCGGTATCTGACGATGAAGCCGAGAAATTTGCCAGTGGATACATCGAAGGTGCACTTCATGGAGTTCATCTTGATCCCATATTGCCGGAGATGCTCAAAGACTTGGCAGAGGTCGCGCAAATGGTCTTCGCGCCTTTTAGTCTTGACGACGAGGTCGCTGACGTAGCATTCGATGATGTTGTGCAGCATCTCATCGAATATTTTGATCATGGCTCTTTGGTAGGTGGCACCGACATTCTTCAAACCGAAGGGCATGAGCTTGTAGTTGAAAATCCCCTTGGGGGATCTAAAGGCTGTGTGGTTCTTATCTTTGAGGGACATTCAGATTTGATTATAACCGGATGACCCTTCCATAAAAGACAAGGCTTCATGGCCGGTGGTCATATCGACCATCGTTTTTGTAATTGGGACTGGGAAGTCATCCTTCGGGCAAGCTTTGTTGAGGTCCCAAAAGTTGACGCAAATGCGGACTTGACCATTCTTCTTCTTGACTGGAACTATATTGGCGAGCCAGATCGAGTAGATGCACGGCTCGATGAAGTCGACCTCCGCCATTTTATGGACTTCGGCCGAAACTTGGGGCTCCTGCTCATGGCGCATGCGCCGCTGTGGTTGCTTGACCGGAGCGATTGAGGGAGAAATGGCTAGATCGTACTCCGCCACGGAGGGGTCTAGCCCTGGCATCTCTTTGTAGGTCCAAGCGAAGCAGTCTTTGTATTCAAGCAAGAGTTGCTTGTAGTCCTGCTTCTCCGCCTCGGTAAGGAGAGCGCTGACGAATGTAGGCTGAGGGGCTTCATCGTCGCCCAGATTGATCTCCACAAGATCATCGACGGTCGCCTGGCCGCCATCCTCCAGCTCGGGAGGAGCGGGTTGGAGGTCGATGAAATCGTTATCATCAGTGTCGGCTTTGTGTATTTCTTGGTTCTCGAAGCCACCGATTGATGCTGAAGGGACAAGAGAATGGTTGTCACTGGGATCCACTAGGGATTGATCTGGGCCGCTTGTCTTTGTCCAGCAGTCATTAGCTGGAGCTGCCGAGGTCTCCCTGGGGTTGCCCGATGAAGCGGACAATCTTTCGCAGCTAGGACCAGCAAGATCCCCCCCTCAGGAGGGTTTATTGTACTGGGTCCCTCGACTGGCTGAGAAGCCAGAGGTGCTTCTCCTACCCCTTTATCTTGGCAGGGAGGCGAAGAAGGTTCCTCGACGGCTTGAGCCGGGGTTCTAGCTTTGGTGGAGATTGGGATAAGGATTTCCTCTCCTTAGTCCCCGGAGCTATCGAATTTAGCTTCGACTCTTGTTCTGTCGTCGGCTGGTAGCGCCAAGCCTATGACGTTAACTGTGTAGTGGACGCGAAAGTTCAGGTTCTGGTCGTAACCAAGCCCCCTGGTATCCTTATGGAAGGACGGGGGTTGCCCCCAGCCCTGGGAAGACTCCCATAGTTGACGGAAGTATCTTTGTTGGCAGGGGTTTGCCACAGGGGAATGTGTTGCTTCAAACACATTTCTTGAATATGCGGCGATAGATCGCCCCCACACCTGAACTGCTTCAGGGGTATCATCGGCTTGCCTAGGCCAGTCGAAGTCATCATCTGGCGGGGCTTGAGGGACCATGTCTCCCTTATAGAAGACAATGGGTTTGTCCATGTTAGCCTTTCTCTTGTTCTAGCGTTGTCGCTTGAAGGTGACAATGAATGTCGTCAGCGACTCGACGCTGTGCTCCTCGAATGCACATCGGAGCTGGATGCAGTCTGGTGGCAAGCATATACTCTTTCCAATAGCTCGGCTAATGAGATTAGCCTCGAAGCCAATCTGGCACCTCTCAGGGCAGTCTGGGGTTGACTTGTTGAGGCGCAGCCGATTAAGCTTGGCCTTTTCCTTGTCAACAGAGAAGAGATCATCATCGTCTTCCTCTGAGAGCCAACCGTTGCTTTTGCTCTTGATCACGGGGTAGGGACTGATCCCCTTGAAGTAGAGTGTAGGGTCGGCCAGGTTGCATTCTGCTGGTGTGAACGGTGACAGGTCTGCAAAGACCTTGTGTTGCTCCCCATCCTTGGCATACTTGATGCATTGGTGGAGAGTCAATGGGATGACCCAATTTTCATGGAGCCAAGGTCTGCCCAGTAGCATCTTATAAGACGTGTTGGAGTCGATGATGTAGAATGTCACCTTGGAGGCAAAATCAACGAGCATTAGATCGACGTCCACCCGGTCGAGGACGTCCTCGGTGTTCTAGTTAAAGTTGGATATCTTGACCGCTTGAACCTTCTGGAGGTACAGGGTCAGATATAGAGACTTGAATGTCTTGAGCGGCATGATGTTAACAGCAGCACCAGTGTCTACCAGGATATGGTTCATATCATGCCCGTTGATCCTCCCCTTCATGTAGTGAGGACAGTTATGGCACGGAGGGGAAAGCAGCATGTCTTTCTCCGTGAAGGTGATAGTGGCTGCGAAGGCTCAAGAGGCAGCCGCCTTCATTTCCGCGGCATGTGCTTCATAGACTTTCGGCTCCTGGAGTATTTTGATAAGGGTTTCCCTTAGATCCTTACCCCAAGCGATGGCTTCCCAAATTGGAATGCTGGCAGGGAAGCGTTTCATTTGGTGGAGGACCTTCCGGTCAGCTCGGGCTCGAGCATCCTCCAGAGAGGGTAGTACGTCAGGTTGAACCTTCTGCGAGCTGCCATGCTGTTCCCCGTCGGGGAGTTGCACTGCCTTGCCCTTACCACCGGGATCAGATTGGCCTTGATCACTAGCGGACTCTTGGAACAGGAATGCCAGTGACGACTCTTCTGGGGGTGATTGGCGGGCTAGCTCATCCTTGCCGGACGGTCCCGCTTGCTCTGCCATAGAAGCCGGTACTATCACAGGGGCTGGGAGGCCGACATCGAGTTCGCCCCAAATTTCTACTTTTGGAATGGGAGCTGGTTCCTCCCCTCGAAAGAGGATGACTCATTCCGGGTCGAAAGTGGACGGAGAGAGGGGTAACTCGAGAGTCCTCCCACGGCCTCTACCGCGTCCCCGGCCACGACCTCGGTCGCGACCGGTGTGTTTTGGAGCTGGCCATAGCCCCAGAGGGGCGATAGCCCTTTGTCTTGTCCGGGATGCTACTGGCTCACCCCGCCAAGAAGTGTTGATATTGTCGGGAGGTGGGATGGCCACCTTGTTGCAGGTGCAGTGCCGGAGCATTTCTTCCAGCTGCTCTGTAGTGATCTCCTTGTCTTTATAACACAAGGAGAGCTCGTTAGGGATCACGAGTCTTTCGCCGTTCTTGAGCTTTTGGATCATCTCTTGGACCCAATTTCGAAGGCAGGCTCGTTTCTGCATTTCTTCCCACGGGATGTAGGTGTCGAGTGGGAGAGCCCCTCTAGGACGAGGGGGAACGTATTCCTCCAAGTCATCAATGAGCCTCTGGAGCCTTTGAAGAGGCATTGGCTCGGCCGAAAATTGTAGGGCGGCTACTTGTTTAGCCTGCTTCTTGAGCCGCCTTCTGAGATTCTTCCTCATATGTTTCTCTTGTCTCTTGGTGATAGTGGTCTCCAAGGGAGTAGGAGGGAGAGGTGCTGGAGCCGGAGCTGACAAATCCTGATGAGGATATCTCTGAGCCGACGCCCTTGTAAGGCGAGGTCGATGACTCTTCCTCGCCCAGATCTCGATCCAGGCGCCTTCCACTTGTTGTATCTGGAAGGTGGCGTTGATCGCCTGCTCGATTACCTCCAGCGACAATTCCTGGTACGCCGGAATGTTGGGACTGGCGTCTGAAGACGTGTGCGCGGTTTGATGTCTTACCAGTGGTGGCGACGAGAGCCTACGAGGAGTTGGTAGGCTGGTGCTGGCGTCCGAAGACGTGTGCGCGGTCTGATGCCTTAATCGTGGTGGCAGTAACTCTTTAGAAACTGGTAGGCTAGTGCCGGCGTCCGAAGACGTGTGCGTGGTTTGATGCCTTAACCGCAGTGGTGGTGGCTTCTGTTGAGAAGCGGGCAGAGAGGTGCACTGGTCGTCTTGCTCCTTTGCCTTGCCTTTGCAACCAGGCTGAGAGCTGGGCCTAGCAACAACTGACAGCGTCGCAAGGCATTGTCACTCTGCACAGTTATTCTGACTCTATGGAATGGCGGAGCCTTGTGGCGGTGGGCCCGCCACTTGAATCGAAGTCATTGAAGACTCCGAAGATGTCTTCTTTGTACTTCGGATTGTGTCAACGGGTAGGTGGAGAGGACCCAACGGCCCCTCCACTGAGGAGGTGTGATGAAGTTGAGGCGAGGCCTCACCCTATTTTTGCTTTCCCTTCCTATCCGCGGTCATCTGCGACGGAGATAGGACGGGGAGAGGATGAGGGAGAGCTGAAGAGCCCATGATCGGCTCGCCCACCAAAACATCCTCTCGGCCGAGAAGGACCCGGAGGAGCCTAGCGGTGTCTTCTTCAAGGAAAGGGAGAGACTTTAGCTCCCGCCAGGACCGCCACTGCACGGCCAAAGTGGCTGGGGTTGGCTGGCTAGCTGTAGAGGCCTGAGGGCCCTGAAGGGCCAGAGGAGCATGAGAATGGATGACGTTGACCGAGAAGTTAGTCGGCTCCGTCTCTTGACTAGCATCCTGCTCTCTACGCCTCCGCAGTTGCTCGAACGCCTCTTGATTGTCAGTCCGGAACTCGAGCCATTCTGGAGGATGCTGGTAAGGCAGCCCGTGCCCATTTTCATGAGGAGAGTCTGGCCGCTCTGGCACATCCCTGGCGATGCTCAGGGTCTCTTCGACAAGTTTTTGAAGCCTGACGAGCGACATGGAGTTTCCTTCCGAATCGATCTGCTCCCATCGGATCTGTTCCTGGATGAGGTATTTAACTTCCTCACAAGACTCAATCGGGTGGCAGATTCTGGCGTGGAAGGGGCAGTACTGGGAGTGACTACGATCCCAATGGGTGTAGTCGACAGGCGAGTCACGGGGCATGATTTGCCCAGTCTCGATGAGGACATCGAAGAGTCATCGGGTTCTCTCCCTGGGGAAGGAGAGAGGTCTCTGATCATGCCAAGGCCTCCACTCTGGATACCAGATCAAACGTTCCCTTCGATTAGCCCAGGGCTCCTCTGACTCGTCGTCAGAGAGAGAGAGAATGTGGCCATCATGTGGATGACATTGGCCGAGGGGTGAGCCACGCGGGCTGCCTTAGCCAGCCTGGCCCATGTGTGTGGTTACGAGGGATCGACGTGACCACTCTTCATTTTGACGAGACCGTCTCGGATCAGCTTCTGTGCCTGAGTCTTAAAGACGTAACAATCTTCAATTGAATGACCCAACATGCGATGATACAGGCAATAACTGGGATCATCGGTCTTCAGGGCCTCATACGGCTTGCGGATTTCTGGCAGTTTGACGATCTTCTGGGCCATGCAGAGGTCGAAGAGCATCTTCATGTGTTCCTTCTTGAAGGAGAAGGGTGTCTTTATACACTCCGAGAAGGAAGGAGCAGCCGGCTTATCCGCTGGCTTTTTGTCAGAGCCACTGGGTTCGGCCCCTTTATTGGCCTTGGCGGGAGGGGTGAACTCTATGATATTCACCTTTTTACCGGGCTGGCGTTCTCGCGCTTGTTTACCCTTTGCTGCAGTATAGCTCGGGTTATCGGCGAAGAACATTTCTATCTCGGTGACTGCCGAATTGAGTTGGTCGAAGCCTTTAATATTGGTGCCGAGAAGCTTTTCGCTGACCTCGGCCGCCAGACCTCGATGACATATAGTGATGGCGTCCTCTTGGACGGGTGGATTGACACACCTCATGCTGAGGTCTCGCCATTTTTTGATGAAGTCGAGGGCACCCTCACCCTTTTTCTGCCGAAGAGAACAGAGTTTGGCTAGGGAGACCTTTCACTCGGCTGTTTGAAAGCGGTCGAGGAATTTCTTCTGGAGATCGACCCAGTCGATGACTGAGTTGGACTTTAGGCGGGAATACCATTGAAATGCCATTCCCGTGAGCGAAGTGGCGAAGTAGCGGAGGAGATATGATTTGTCCAGCACTAACTCACCCATGGCCGTAACATAATAGGCCAAGTGTTCGTGTGGCGACCCCTGTTTGTCGAACTTTTGTAGCTTCGGGGGCTTGGAGTACTCTAGGGGAAGCTTTTTTAACTGGTGGTGAAGCGGGTAGGGTACACTGTAGAGATCCACCGTGACCTCCCCTTTGCCATATTGGGCGAGCTTTGTCTCGATGATGCGCTCGATCATCTGGCGTTGCGCCAAGAGATTCTTTGGCACTGGCGTGTTGGAGGCTCGTGGTTGAGTCTCAACCGGGGGTGTGTCGAACCCAGTTGCCAGTGGGGTTCGGGCAATCGCCGCTGAGGTATTGGCAGCATCGCGAGCCACCGGGGGTACCGATACCTCGGCCTGAGGCCTAGCAAGTTGCAGAGGATGAAGGTCTCGTTCCTAGAGGAGGTACAAAGGGCCTTCAGGTGTTGGTTCTCCTTCATAAGAGTGTCGAGGGTCACTTCTTGAGCCTCGTTCGTAGAAGGGTCATTTTTGACTGGCTCTATGTTGACATGAGGGTCACGGTCTTCCACCGGGACCTCTTCTGCGCGTTCCAACGCCTACGGTCCGATAGAAGTGCCGATGTGACATGTTAGAGGAGGTGGCGGAGCCTGGTCGCGCGGGCTCTTGAAGTGGGACAGAGGCTGGTTCAAGTCGTGAGATTGGGTGTTTGGATGGTGTTCGGTGGTGTAGCACGCGAACACTCGAACCGCATCATTGATGAACCAGGCCGTCCGCTTCCTCCATGGGTGTCGCTCGGGGCGGACAGGCATCCCTAGTCTGTCAAAGACCAAGATGCATTGCAGAGGGGGCTCACTCTCGATGTCAGTCGGAGGAGAACCCTGGATAGGTTGTTGGAGGGCCCTAGGACAGGCTCGCCTTTGCTTCTGCTTGCTTGCGTGGGGGACATTGGACGACTGGGCGTCGTCAGACGATGCTACTGTGAGGCCAGTCGCATCCCGTCTGATGTCAGGTCTGAGCGCTCATAGGGGGTTTGTGATACGCACCCTTCAAACAGCTTGAGCTTCTTCTGGGGTGACCCAGATTATTCTCAGGTCAGATTACTGATCCCCCTTGTCACCGCTTTTTCGACGAGTTGTCTTGGGAGACCGCGTGTTTGGCTGAGGTGGGCGCCCCCGGGCTGCTGCCGAGGAACCCACTCCTTTAAGCTCCGCCCCGTCCTCTCGTGTTTGACGTAAGAGGTCAAAACGATTGGAAGTGGGGATGGTGGGGATGGTCCGTTCCTGGGGTATGATTGGTTCACCCCCATCGAGACGGATCCGCAAGTCGCAGACAAGGACCGTCTTGCCTGAGTTGCTGGTTGCAGCAGCGAGTCCCCTAGTTCTGCGGCCATGGCGACGCTTCTTCTGAGGAGCTGAGGAAGACTCCTCCCCAAGATGGTAGACCAAGAAGACCTGGCCTGGAGAGACCGGCAACATGAGGTCGTCGGTCAGAAGTGTTGGGATCGGCCCCCGGGGTAAGTAACCCGCGCCGGGAGTCGATGGCTAGGCGACTCGGGTGTAAGCCTTTGCCCGCATCGATAGGAGTGTCACCGATGCTCGAGATGACGCTCTTGCACCGGAAAGTGACGCCGTTGGAAGTGCTGGGATGCCGACGCTCCTGGGTCGAGGACCCGTGGAAGGTGTCGGTGTAGTCCATGCCCGGGTCGGAAGACCCGAGGGAGGTGCCGAGGAACATTGCCCCCCCCCCGGGAGAAGAGCCACGGGGAGAGCCGGTTCAACTGGAGCTCGAGATTGGGGTCCCGAGTGTACTACCTGATGGGGACATCAAGGCAAGACCGTCCGCATTTTGTTTGCATTTATGTCCTTTCATATTTATATGTATACCCTTGTGTTATATGGGTACGCAATTGTAAGTCTTAGTGGGTTTATATGTAAAATTCCAGTAGGACCAAGCAAGGGGGGTCCTCAGCCCTTTCCCATTGGTCCATGTCACTCATGTGGGGCTGGTCAACCATCCTAGGTGGCCATCTAGAAGGGTTGAATGCCAATTGACCACATGGTAGATAAGTGGTTAACATTTTCAAAGGTAGGCCACCTACCTTTCAACCCATTCACCCTAGTCAAGGGGGCGCCCCTCTCCCCTCATTATTTTATCATTTTTGGTGTGTTAATCACACTTAATCCCAGCCATCCAATCCCCTCCCCTAGATCTAATGGTGTAGATTAGGTTTGATGTAAGGCATATAAAAGGTTGTATTTTCCATTTGTTGGCATTAATGAAGAGAAAATTGTTGGAAAATCAAGAGTGTTCTTGAGTCCCTCCTCTCTCCCCCTGGTGTTCATCTCCTCCAACCTCAAATTCTAGAGTGGTTCTATCTTCAATCCCCTCCTCTCAACCTCCGGTGATCATCGGTGCCGCCGCCGCCGCCGTTCGTGCCGCCATCGAGCCGCCTCTGTAGTTCTATCTTCATCCGACCACAGCAGCTTCCACGAATTGTCTGTCTCAGCCACGAGCTTTGATTGATCTGAAAATTTTATGGTGTATTCTGCCCTTGCATCCCAAGATCCACCTAACATTCCACGCCAAAATTCCTTCGTTTAGTATTTTTACATTTTCGTTCAACCTATCATCCCAGATCTGCCAGGTTTCTGTCTACAGCGACAGAACCTCTGAGTTCTCCCCCTCCAACCATCTTTTTGATTTTTCCAAACCCTCCAAATTTTACTGGGAGTTCTGTCCATCACCCCCTACATCCTCCAATTTTATTAATTTTTTATCAGCCTTCTATCTATTTTTAGAAATTCGTGGTCTTCCTCAGCTATAGTGTTGTTAGTCAGATCCCAGATCCGACCACCCTCCACTTACAAAATCAGAACAAATCATCACCACCTCCAAATCTAGATCCAAAAATATGCTTGGTTTCCTTGTTCGATTTCCTACAACCTTGCTGAAGAATACATCTTCAAATTCGGACATCTACTTCACGGTCAAAGGCAATCAACAGGAAAGTTCTCTGCAGATCTAAGTCTTCGATTACTGTACAACAGCAGCATATAAAATTCGCCAACACAAAGTACAAATCTGGTGAATTTTTTTGAAGGCCACTAGATTGTAGTACTTCGAAGCAGCTTTCCAATGGCTCTGATCTCGACACATTCTGACACCGGTGCGGATCGCAGCGTCCGTTCTCGCCGGAGCGCGCGCTGAAATATAGAACCGGCAGATTTTCGATCAGTTTTTCCGACCGGTGCCGAACGGAACCGCCCGGCCTCCGGCCGGCGAACCAGCGTGCCGCCAGCCCGAGGAGCGCTTCTCCAAGTGTCTCCACTACAGCGGTACCACCGGGTCCCACACGGCCCTTCCGGACAGCACGTGGGCCCCACGGTCGTGAACACACGTGTAGCCGAATCAACACACGAAGCTGCTCGTCAACCTGAATTCGGTCCTCCCGGGCCCATTTGTATAGCCCTTTACCTCCCTGCGTGGAGTGGGCATGTTCCCATTGCTGTAATTATTGTGTGTTAAGTTTCCCGGGAGTACGAGTTTTCGGCCGGGTCCGTCGTCCCCACGCCAAGCGCGTGGAGGTATCGTTTTCGCTCCCTTCTCGGCATTTTGCTTACTTCATATATACTTGTTTATGCCGCTGCTAGAGAGCATGTGTAGGGATATCTAGCTCGCTTTATATGTTCATTAACGCTACTGCGAGAGAGTGCGAGACCGTCCCGTGACCCGATCCGGGCACAAAAGAGAGCCGATCACCCTAGCTCATTGCCGGTTTCTCAACCGCGCACATCCGACGCTTCCCCCGTTAAGGGGCAGTCACGAGCTTGTCGTGTCCGTGGTCTCGTCTCGCATCAATTTGGTATCAGAGCGAGTTGAGTCTAGGGTGTCCAAATCAAAAAAATAAAGTGTCATTTACGTCTAGTCATTAGTCATTGTCTAAATCGCGTTTAGGGTCATCATTGGTTTAAAACAAAAAAAAAATTATCTTGCATCTCCATTCCTAGGGGGCCCAACCCCATCTTTGCAACCATGTCCGCATCCCGAGCCTATAGTCCAGATGAAGTGGGCGCAATGTTCCAAGCCATGATGGGACAAGTGCAAAGGTTCAGTACAAGCCTAGATATGTTTAGTACTAGCCTAGATCGGTCTATCGGGGTAGATTGGTTGTTCCTGGAGCCACCCCAAGGACCCCTTCACCACGATAAGGAAATTCCTTCCTCACCCATGAGAGCTTCAATGCCATCACTCTCTATTTCCGAACTGGATTCAGAATCATCTCATTTGGAACTACCAAAGCCCGAGCCCCCCGTGTTTTTAACGGGTACATTATACATAGCCGAGCCGCTTCTTAGTTGGCTTAAGGATGGCTTGGTCCCACTCCCTTACCCGTCTATGGACCCTACCCTACCTTTAGTGCCCGCCAACTCCTACCATACTACGTTCCGATCTCGTCACCATGTTGACACATTGGGTGACCTTATCCTTGGTTTAGGTTGGCAATGACAGTTGACACATATGTTGGCCCGAGGTTTCGACCAACCCACGAGTCGTAGCTTCACCCATCCGGCCTTCGGGTCCATTACCTCCGAGTGCACAGTGGGTTGTGTCACCACGGAGGTTCTTCTACTTCTCCCGCTACCGGATGAGCCCGACTTCATGACTTTGCTTCCGAGGGAGGAGTCATATTTCCTATACACGGTCCCATCTACCATGACGGAGGAAGGTGACCACCCGCACCTTTAAGAATTTCACGATTGGGACCATGTCATGTTGGAACCCACTTCATGGGGTCACAGCTTCTTCGACCCTTTTGACCCCTTCACTAGTGAACCTCCCGAGTTTTCATACTTATTACCCTTCTTCCGTGGAGTTCACTATCCCACCTTTTCCACTCGGGCCAAGCAAACTCCACATAGCCATAGGTCCGAACCATCATTCGGGGGTAAGGAAGACTTTGGTTTCCCCGATCCCTCTAAACCACCCGCACCTCCCGGACTTCCCGCATCCAAGCTCAATGTCTATGATTGGTGCATCGTAGTATGTCTAGGAGTTCCCCATGACGTCAACCTCCGGTTACGTCAAATGCATGTATGGCACATATTCGGGTGTCCTGGTCTGCCGTCATCCATGTACGGGTCTGACTAACACTAGTTTTGTCTAGAGTCATGCATGAGTCTGTTTCTTCTTTATGTGGTTTGCATATGTGTGTTAGTGCATGGTGAGTCTGCATGTGTCTTGTTTCAGCTCGTTGTCATTCTCTTATGAGTAAGAGGCGATTGGACTCACTCGATGAGTATGGGATCGATTCTACATCTAAACCCGGATCAGTCACCTACAGAGACTCAGCGGTGATTCCTAGTGAGTCTTCGAGCTGCTTCCTTCCCTTTGAGAGTGCCCCACTCGGAGTGTCCACCTCTAGCCCATGGCAGCTTGTGCATATCGAGTATATATGGAATGCGTAGGTGCTGGTCACTTGGAGTGGAGCGTACCCGCGTTACTTGGCACGGTGACGGATCCGCCGGAGTATTTGAGCTTCTATACCCCTACTCGATGGGGTCGAGTTCCTCCCACCCGGGGAGAATTGTTGGGGACATCGCGGCAAGACCGTCCGCATTTTGTTTGCATTTATGTCCGTTCATATTTGTATGTATACCCTTGTGTTATATGGGTACGCAATTGTAAGTCTTAGTGGGTTTATATGTAAAATTCCAGTAGGACAAAGCAAGGGGGGCCCTCAGCCCTTTCCCATTGGTCCATGTCACTCATGTGGGGCTGGTCAACCATCCTAGGTGGCCATCTAGAAGGGTTGAATGCCAATTGACCACATGGTAGACAAGTGGTTAACATTTTCAAAGGTAGGCCACCTACCTTTCAACCCATTCACCCTAGTCAAGGGGGCGCCCCTCTCCCCTCATTATTTTATCATTTTTGGTGTGTTAATCACACTTAATCCTAGCCATCCAATCCCCTCCCCTAGATCTAATGGTGTAGATTAGGTTTGATGTAAGGCATATAAAAGGTTCTATTTTCCATTTGTTGGCATTAATGAAGAGAAAATTGTTGGAAAATCAAGAGTGTTCTTGAGTCCCTCCTCTCTCCCCCTGGTGTTCATCTCCTCCAACCTCAAATTCTAGAGTGGTTCTATCTTCAATCCCCTCCTCTCAACCTCCGGTGATCATTGGTGCCGCCGCCGCCGCCGTTCGTGCCGCCATCGAGCCGCCTCTGTAGTTCTATCTTCATCCGACCACAGCAGCTTCCACGAATTGTCTGTCTCAGCCACGAGCTTTGCTTGATCTGAAATTTTTATGGTGTATTCGGCCCTTGCATCCCAAGATCCACCTAACACTTCACGCCAAAATTCCTTCGTTTAGTATTTTTACATTTTCGTTCAACCTATCATCTCAGATCTGCCAGGTTTCTATCTACAGTGACAGAACCTCTGAGTTCTCCCCCTCCAACCATCTTTTTGATTTTTCCAAACCCTCCCAATTTTACTGGGAGTTCTGTCTATCACACCATACATCCTTCAATTTTCTTAATTTTTTATCAGCCTTCTATCTATTTTTAGAAATTCATGTTCTTCTTCAGCTATAGTGTTGTCAGTCAGATCCCAGATCCGACCACCCTCCACTTACAAAATCAGAACAAATCACCACCACCTCCAAATCCATATCCAAAAATAGTCCTGGTTTACTTGTTCGATTTCCTACAACCTTGCTGAAGAACACATCTTCACATTCGGACATCTACTTCACGGTCAAAGGCAATCAATAGGAAAGTTCTCTGCAGATCTGAGTCTTCGGTTACTGTACAACAGTAGCATATAAAATTCGCCAACACAAAGTACAAATCTGGTGAATTTTTCTGAAGGCTACTAGATTTTAGTACTTCGAAGCAGCTTTCCAACGTCTCTGATCTCGTCGCATTCCGACACCAGTGCGGATCGCAGCGTCCGTTCTCGCCGGAGCGCGCGCTGAAATACAGAACCGGCAGATTTCTGATCGGTTTTTTCGACCGGTGCCGAACGGAGCCGCCCGGCCTCCGGCCGGTGAACTAGCGTGCTGCCAGCCCGGGGAGCACTTCTCCAAGTGTCTCCACTATAGCGGTACCACCGGGTCCCACATGGCCCTTCCGGACAGCATGTGGGCCCCACGGTCGTGAACACTCGTGTAGCCGAATCAACACACGAAGCTGCCCGTCAACCCGAATTCGGTCCTCCCGGGCCCATTTGTATAGCGCTTTACCTCCCTGCGTGGAGTGGACATGTTCCCATTGCTGTAATTATTGTGTGTTAAGTTTCTCGGGAGTACGAGTTTTCGGTCGGGTCCGTCGTCCCCACGCCGAGCGCGTGGAGGTATCGTTTTCGCTCCCTTCTCGGCATTTTGCTTACTTCATATATACTTGTTTATGCCGCTGCTAGAGAGCATGTGTAGGGATATCTAGCTCACTTCATATGTTCATTACCGCTGCTGTGAGAGAGTGCGAGACCATCCCGTGACCCGATCCAGGCACAAAAGAGAGCCGATCACCCTAGCTCATTGCCGGTTTCTCAACCGCGCACATCCGACGCTTCCCCCGTTAAGGGGCAGTCACGAGCTTGTCGTGTCCGTGGTCTCGTCCCGCATCAATTTGGTATCAGAGCGAGTTGAGTCTAGGGTGTCCAAATCAAAAAAAAAAGTGTCATTTTCGTCTAGTCATTAGTCATTATCTAAATCACGTTTAGGGTCATCATTGTTTTAAAACAAAAAAAAATTATCTTACATCTCCATTCCTAGGGGGCCCAACCCCATCTTTGCAACCATGTCCGCATCCCGAGCCTATAGTCCAGATGAAGGGGGCGCAATGTTTCAAGCCATGATGGGACAAGTGCAAAGGTTCAGTACAAGCCTAGATAGGTTTAGTACTAGCCTAGATCGGTCTATGGGGGAGATTGGTTGTTCCTGGAGCCACCCCAAGGACCCCTTCACCACGATAAGGAAATTCCTTCCTCACCCATGAGAGCTTCAATGCCATCACTCTCTATTTCCGAACTTGATACGGAACCATCTCATTTGGAAATACCAAAGCCCGAGCCCCCCGTGTTTTTAACGGGTACATTATACATAGCCGAGCTGCTTCTTAGTTGGCTTAAGGATGACTTGGTCCCACTCCCTTACCCGTCTATGGACCCTACCCTACCTTTAGTGCCCGCCAACTCCTACCATACTACGTTCCGATCTCGTCACCATGTTGACACGTTGGGTGACCTTATCCTTGGTTTAGGTTGGTAATGGCAGTTGACACATATGTTGGCCCGAGGTTTCGACCAACCCACGAGTCGTAGCTTCACCCATCCGGCCTTCGGGTCCATTACCTCCGAGTGCACAGTGGGTTGTGTCACCACGGAGGTTCTTCTACTTCTCCCGCTACCGGATGAGCCCGACTTCATGACTTTGCTTCCGAGGGAGGAGTCATATTTCCTATACACGGTCCCATCTACCATGACGGAGGAAGGTGACCACCCGCACCTTCAAGAATTTCACGATTGGGACCATGTCATGTTGGAACCCACTTCATGGGGTCACACCTTCTTCGACCCTTTTGACCCCTTCACTAGTGAACCTCCCGAGTTTTCATACTTATTACCCTTCTTCCGCGGAGTTCACTATCCCACCTTTTCCACTCGGGCCAAGCAAACTCCACATAGCCATAGGTCCGAACCATCATTCGGGGGTAAGGAAGACTTTGGTTTCCCCGATCCCTCTAAACCACCCGCACCTCCCGGACTTCCCGCATCCAAGCTCAATGTCTATGATTGGTGCATCGTAGTATGTCTAGGAGTTCCCCATGACGTCAACCTCCGGTTACGTCAAATGCATGTATGGCACATATTCGGGTGTCCTGGTCCGCCGTCATCCATGTACGGGTCTGACTAACACTAGTTTTGTCTAGACTCATGCATGAGTCTGTTTCTTCTTTATGTGGTTTGCATATGTGTGTTAGTGCATGGTGAGTCTGCATGTGTCTTGTTTCAGCTCGTTGTCATTCTCTTATGAGTTAGAGGCGATTGGACTCACTCGATGAGTATGGGATCGATTCTACATCTAAACCCGGATCAGTCACCTACAGGGACTCAGCGGTGATTCCTAGTGAGTCTTCGAGCTGCTTCCTTCCCTTTGAGAGTGCCCCACCCGGAGTGTCCACCTCTAGCCCATGGCTGCTTGTGCATGTCGAGTATATATGGAATGAGTAGGTGCTGGTCACTTGGAGTGGAGCGTACCCGCGTTACTTGGCACGGTGACGGATCCGCCGGAGTATTTGAGCATCTATACCCCTACTCGACGGGGTCGAGTTCCTCCCACCCGGGGAGAATTGATGGGGACATCGAGGCAAGACCGTCCGCATTTTGTTTGCATTTATGTCCGTTCATATTTGTATGTATGCCCTTGTGTTATATGGGTACGCAATTGTAAGTCTTAGTGGGTTTATATGTAAAATTTCAGTAGGACCAAGCAAGGGGGGCCCTCAGCCCTTTTCCATTGGTCCATGTCACTCATGTGGGGCTGGTCAACCATCCTAGGTGGCCATCTAGAAGGGTTGAATGCCAATTGACCACATGGTAGACAAGTGGTTAACATTTTCAAAGGTAGGTCCCATTCACCCTAGTCAAGGGGGCGCCCCTCTCCCCTCATTATTTTATCATTTTTGGTGTGTTAATCACACTTAATCCCAGCCATCCAATCCCCTCCCCTAGATCTAATGGTGTAGATTAGGTTTGATGTAAGGCATATAAAAGGTTGTATTTTCCATTTGTTGGCATTAATGAAGAGAAAATTGTTGGAAAATCAAGAGTGTTCTTGAGTCCCTCCTCTCTCCCCCTGGTGTTCATCTCCTCCAACCTCAAATTCTAGAGTGGTTCTATCTTCAATCCCCTCCTCTCAACCTCCGGTGATCATCGGTGCCGCCGCCGCCGCCGTTCGTGCCGCCATCGAGCCGCCTCTGCAGTTCTATCTTCATCCGACCACAGCAGCTTCCACGAATTGTCTGTCTCAGCCATGAGCTTTGATTGATCTGAAATTTTTATGGTGTATTCTGCCCTTGCATCCCAAGATCCACCTAACATTTCACACCAAAATTCCTTCGTTTAGTTTTTTTACATTTTCGTTCAACCTGTCATCTCAGATCTGCCAGGTTTCTTTCTACAGTGACAGAACCTCTGAGTTCTCCCCCTCCAACTATCTTTTTGATTTTTCCAAATCCTCCCAATTTTACTGGGAGTTCTGTCCATCACCCCCTACATCCTCCAATTTTCTTAATTTTTTATCAGCCTTCTATCTATTTTTAGAAATTCGTGTTCTTCCTCAGCTACAGTGTTGTCAATCAGATCCCAGATCCGACCACCCTACACTTACAAAATCAGAAAAAATCACCACCACCTCCAAATCCATATCCAAAAATAGTCCTGGTTTCCTTGTTCGATTTCCTACAACCTTGCTGAAGAACACATCTTCACATTGGGACATCTACTTCACGGTCAAAGCCAATCAACAGGAAAGTTCTCTGCAAATCTGAGTCTTCGGTTACTGTACAACAGCAGCATATAAAATTCGCCAACATAAAGTACAAATCTGGTGAATTTTTTTGAAGGCCGTTAGATTGCAGTACTTCGAAGCAGCTTTCCAACGTCTCTGATCTCGTCGCATTCTGACACCGGTGCGGATCGCAGCGTCCGTTCTCGCCGGAGCGCGCGCTGAAATACAGAACCGGCAAATTTCTGATCGATTTTTCCGACCGGTGCCGAACGGAGCCGCCCGGCCTCCGGCCGGCGAACCAGCGTGCCGCCAGCCCGGGGAGCGCTTCTCCAAGTGTCTCCACTACAGCGGTACCACCGGGTCCCACACGGCCCTTCCGGACAGCACGTGGGCCCCACGGTCGTGAACACACGTGTAGCCGAATCAACACACGAAGCTGCCCGTCAACCCGAATTCGGTCCTCCCGGGCCCATTTGTATAGCCCTTTACCTCCCTGCGTGGAGTGGGCATGTTCCCATTGCTGTAATTAATGTGTGTTAAGTTTCCCGGGAGTACGAGTTTTTGGCCGGGTCCGTCGTCCCCACGCCGAGCGCGTGGAGGTATCGTTTTCGCTCCCTTCTCGGCATTTTGCTTACTTCATATATACTTGTTTATGCCGCTGCTAGAGAGCATGTGTAGGGATATCTAGCTCGCTTTATATGTTCATTAACGCTACTGCGAGAGAGTGCGAGACCGTCCCGTGACCCGATCCGGGCACAAAAGAGAGCCGATCACCCTAGCTCATTGCCGGTTTCTCAACCGCGCACATCCGACGCTTCCCCCGTTAAGGGGCAGTCATGAGCTTGTCGTGTCCGTGGTCTCCTCTCGCATCAATTTGGTATCAGAGCGAGTTGAGTCTAGGGTGTCCAAATAAAAAAAAAAAAGTGTCATTTACGTCTAGTCATTAGTCATTGTCTAAATCGCGTTTAGGGTCATCATTGTTTTAAAACAAAAAAAAAATTATCTTGCATCTCCATTCCTAGGGGGCCCAACCCCATCTTTGCAACCATGTCCGCATCCCGAGCCTATAGTCCAGATGAAGTGGGCGCAATGTTCCAAGCCATGATGGGACAAGTGCAAAGGTTCAGTACAAGCCTAGATATGTTTAGTACTAGCCTAGATCGGTCTATCGGGGTAGATTGGTTGTTCCTGGAGCCACCCCAAGGACCCCTTCACCACGATAAGGAAATTCCTTCCTCACCCATGAGAGCTTCAATGCCATCACTCTCTATTTCCGAACTGGATTCAGAATCATCTCATTTGGAACTACCAAAGCCCGAGCCCCCCGTGTTTTTAACGGGTACATTATACATAGCCGAGCCGCTTCTTAGTTGGCTTAAGGATGGCTTGGTCCCACTCCCTTACCCGTCTATGGACCCTACCCTACCTTTAGTGCCCGCCAACTCCTACCATACTACGTTCCGATCTCGTCACCATGTTGACACATTGGGTGACCTTATCCTTGGTTTAGGTTGGCAATGACAGTTGACACATATGTTGGCCCGAGGTTTCGACCAACCCACGAGTCGTAGCTTCACCCATCCGGCCTTCGGGTCCATTACCTCCGAGTGCACAGTGGGTTGTGTCACCACGGAGGTTCTTCTACTTCTCCCGCTACCGGATGAGCCCGACTTCATGACTTTGCTTCCGAGGGAGGAGTCATATTTCCTATACACGGTCCCATCTACCATGACGGAGGAAGGTGACCACCCGCACCTTTAAGAATTTCACGATTGGGACCATGTCATGTTGGAACCCACTTCATGGGGTCACACCTTCTTCGACCCTTTTGACCCCTTCACTAGTGAACCTCCCGAGTTTTCATACTTATTACCCTTCTTCCGTGGAGTTCACTATCCCACCTTTTCCACTCGGGCCAAGCAAACTCCACATAGCCATAGGTCCGAACCATCATTCGGGGGTAAGGAAGACTTTGGTTTCCCCGATCCCTCTAAACCACCCGCACCTCCCGGACTTCCCGCATCCAAGCTCAATGTCTATGATTGGTGCATCATAGTATGTCTAGGAGTTCCCCATGACGTCAACCTCCGGTTACGTCAAATGCATGTATGGCACATATTCGGGTGTCCTGGTCTGCCGTCATCCATGTACGGGTCTGACTAACACTAGTTTTGTCTAGAGTCATGCATGAGTCTGTTTCTTCTTTATGTGGTTTGCATATGTGTGTTAGTGCATGGTGAGTCTGCATGTGTCTTGTTTCAGCTCGTTGTCATTCTCTTATGAGTAAGAGGCGATTGGACTCACTCGATGAGTATGGGATCGATTCTACATCTAAACCCGGATCAGTCACCTACAGGGACTCAGCGGTGATTCCTAGTGAGTCTTCGAGCTGCTTCCTTCCCTTTGAGAGTGCCCCACTCGGAGTGTCCACCTCTAGCCCATGGCAGCTTGTGCATATCGAGTATATATGGAATGCGTAGGTGCTGGTCACTTGGAGTGGAGCGTACCCGCGTTACTTGGCACGGTGACGGATCCGCCGGAGTATTTGAGCTTCTATACCCCTACTCGATGGGGTCGAGTTCCTCCCACCCGGGGAGAATTGTTGGGGACATCGCGGCAAGACCGTCCGCATTTTGTTTGCATTTATGTCCGTTCATATTTGTATGTATACCCTTGTGTTATATGGGTACGCAATTGTAAGTCTTAGTGGGTTTATATGTAAAATTTCAGTAGGACAAAGCAAGGGGGGCCCTCAGCCCTTTCCCATTGGTCCATGTCACTCATGTGGGGCTGGTCAACCATCCTAGGTGGCCATCTAGAAGGGTTGAATGCCAATTGACCACATGGTAGACAAGTGGTTAACATTTTCAAAGGTAGGCCACCTACCTTTCAACCCATTCACCCTAGTCAAGGGGGCGCCCCTCTCCCCTCATTATTTTATCATTTTTGGTGTGTTAATCACACTTAATCCTAGCCATCCAATCCCCTCCCCTAGATCTAATGGTGTAGATTAGGTTTGATGTAAGGCATATAAAAGGTTCTATTTTCCATTTGTTGGCATTAATGAAGAGAAAATTGTTAGAAAATCAAGAGTGTTCTTGAGTCCCTCCTCTCTCCCCCTGGTGTTCATCTCCTCCAACCTCAAATTCTAGAGTGGTTCTATCTTCAATCCCCTCCTCTCAACCTCCGGTGATCATTGGTGCCGCCGCCGCCGCCGTTCGTGCCGCCATCGAGCCGCCTCTGTAGTTCTATCTTCATCCGACCACAGCAGCTTCCACGAATTGTCTGTCTCAGCCACGAGCTTTGCTTGATCTGAAATTTTTATGGTGTATTCGGACCTTGCATCCCAAGATCCACCTAACATTTCACGCCAAAATTCCTTCGTTTAGTATTTTTACATTTTCGTTCAACCTATCATCTCAGATCTGCCAGGTTTCTGTCTACAGTGACAGAACCTCTGAGTTCTCCCCCTCCAACCATCTTTTTGATTTTTCCAAACCCTCCCAATTTTACTGGGAGTTCTGTCTATCACCCCATACATCCTTCAATTTTCTTAATTTTTTATCAGCCTTCTATCTATTTTTAGAAATTCATGTTCTTCTTCAGCTATAGTGTTGTCAGTCAGATCCCAGATCCGACCACCCTCCACTTACAAAATCAGAACAAATCACCACCACCTCCAAATCCATATCCAAAAATAGTCCTGGTTTACTTGTTCGATTTCCTACAACCTTGCTGAAGAACACATCTTCACATTCGGACATCTACTTCACGGTCAAAGGCAATCAATAGGAAAGTTCTCTGCAGATCTGAGTCTTCGGTTACTGTACAACAGTAGCATATAAAATTCGCCAACACAAAGTACAAATCTGGTGAATTTTTCTGAAGGCTACTAGATTTTAGTACTTCGAAGCAGCTTTCCAACGTCTCTGATCTCGTCGCATTCCGACACCAGTGCGGATCGCAGCGTCCGTTCTCGCCGGAGCGCGCGCTGAAATACAGAACCGGCAGATTTCTGATCGGTTTTTTCGACCGGTGCCGAACGGAGCCGCCCGGCCTCCGGCCGGTGAACTAGCGTGCTGCCAGCCCGGGGAGCGCTTCTCCAAGTGTCTCCACTATAGCGGTACCACCGGGTCCCACATGGCCCTTCCGGACAGCATGTGGGCCCCACGGTCGTGAACACTCGTGTAGCCGAATCAACACACGAAGCTGCCCGTCAACCCGAATTCGGTCCTCCCGGGCCCATTTGTATAGCGCTTTACCTCCCTGCGTGGAGTGGACATGTTCCCATTGCTGTAATTATTGTGTGTTAAGTTTCTCGGGAGTACGAGTTTTCGGTCGGGTCCGTCGTCCCCACGCCGAGCGCGTGGAGGTATCGTTTTCGCTCCCTTCTCGGCATTTTGCTTACTTCATATATACTTGTTTATGCCGCTGCTAGAGAGCATGTGTAGGGATATCTAGCTCACTTCATATGTTCATTACCGCTGCTGCGAGAGAGTGCGAGACCATCCCGTGACCCGATCCAGGCACAAAAGAGAGCCGATCACCCTAGCTCATTGCCGGTTTCTCAACCGCGCACATCCGACGCTTCCCCCGTTAAGGGGCAGTCACGAGCTTGTCGTGTCCGTGGTCTCGTCCCGCATCAATTTGGTATCAGAGCGAGTTGAGTCTAGGGTGTCCAAATCAAAAAAAAAAGTGTCATTTTCGTCTAGTCATTAGTCATTATCTAAATCACGTTTAGGGTCATCATTGTTTTAAAACAAAAAAAAATTATCTTACATCTCCATTCCTAGGGGGCCCAACCCCATCTTTGCAACCATGTCCGCATCCCGAGCCTATAGTCCAGATGAAGGGGGCGCAATGTTTCAAGCCATGATGGGACAAGTGCAAAGGTTCAGTACAAGCCTAGATAGGTTTAGTACTAGCCTAGATCGGTCTATGGGGGAGATTGGTTGTTCCTGGAGCCACCCCAAGGACCCCTTCACCACGATAAGGAAATTCCTTCCTCACCCATGAGAGCTTCAATGCCATCACTCTCTATTTCCGAACTTGATACGGAACCATCTCATTTGGAAATACCAAAGCCCGAGCCCCCCGTGTTTTTAACGGGTACATTATACATAGCCGAGCTGCTTCTTAGTTGGCTTAAGGATGACTTGGTCCCACTCCCTTACCCGTCTATGGACCCTACCCTACCTTTAGTGCCCGCCAACTCCTACCATACTACGTTCCGATCTCGTCACCATGTTGACACGTTGGGTGACCTTATCCTTGGTTTAGGTTGGTAATGGCAGTTGACACATATGTTGGCCCGAGGTTTCGACCAACCCACGAGTCGTAGCTTCACCCATCCGGCCTTCGGGTCCATTACCTCCGAGTGCACAGTGGGTTGTGTCACCACGGACGTTCTTCTACTTCTCCCGCTACCGGATGAGCCCGACTTCATGACTTTGCTTCCGAGGGAGGAGTCATATTTCCTATACACGGTCCCATCTACCATGACGGAGGAAGGTGACCACCCGCACCTTCAAGAATTTCACGATTGGGACCATGTCATGTTGGAACCCACTTCATGGGGTCACACCTTCTTCGACCCTTTTGACCCCTTCACTAGTGAACCTCCCGAGTTTTCATACTTATTACCCTTCTTCCGCGGAGTTCACTATCCCACCTTTTCCACTCGGGCCAAGCAAACTCCACATAGCCATAGGTCCGAACCATCATTCGGGGGTAAGGAAGACTTTGGTTTCCCCGATCCCTCTAAACCACCCGCACCTCCCGGACTTCCCGCATCCAAGCTCAATGTCTATGATTGGTGCATCGTAGTATGTCTAGGAGTTCCCCATGACGTCAACCTCCGGTTACGTCAAATGCATGTATGGCACATATTCGGGTGTCCTGGTCCGCCGTCATCCATGTACGGGTCTGACTAACACTAGTTTTGTCTAGACTCATGCATGAGTCTGTTTCTTCTTTATGTGGTTTGCATATGTGTGTTAGTGCATGGTGAGTCTGCATGTGTCTTGTTTCAGCTCGTTGTCATTCTCTTATGAGTAAGAGGCGATTGGACTCACTCGATGAGTATGGGATCGATTCTACATCTAAACCCGGATCAGTCACCTACAGGGACTCAGCGGTGATTCCTAGTGAGTCTTCGAGCTGCTTCCTTCCCTTTGAGAGTGCCCCACCCGGAGTGTCCACCTCTAGCCCATGGCTGCTTGTGCATGTCGAGTATATATGGAATGAGTAGGTGCTGGTCACTTGGAGTGGAGCGTACCCGCGTTACTTGGCACGGTGACGGATCCGCCGGAGTATTTGAGCATCTATACCCCTACTCGACGGGGTCGAGTTCCTCCCACCCGGGGAGAATTGATGGGGACATCGAGGCAAGACCGTCCGCATTTTGTTTGCATTTATGTCCGTTCATATTTGTATGTATGCCCTTGTGTTATATGGGTACGCAATTGTAAGTCTTAGTGGGTTTATATGTAAAATTTCAGTAGGACCAAGCAAGGGGGGCCCTCAGCCCTTTTCCATTGGTCCATGTCACTCATGTGGGGCTGGTCAACCATCCTAGGTGGCCATCTAGAAGGGTTGAATGCCAATTGACCACATGGTAGACAAGTGGTTAACATTTTCAAAGGTAGGTCCCATTCACCCTAGTCAAGGGGGCGCCCCTCTCCCCTCATTATTTTATCATTTTTGGTGTGTTAATCACACTTAATCCCAGCCATCCAATCCCCTCCCCTAGATCTAATGGTGTAGATTAGGTTTGATGTAAGGCATATAAAAGGTTGTATTTTCCATTTGTTGGCATTAATGAAGAGAAAATTGTTAGAAAATCAAGAGTGTTCTTGAGTCCCTTCTCTCTCCCCCTGGTGTTCATCTCCTCCAACCTCAAATTCTAGAGTGGTTCTATCTTCAATCCCCTCCTCTCAACCTCCGGTGATCATCGGTGCCGCCGCCGCCGCCGTTCGTGCCGCCATCGAGCCGCCTCTGCAGTTCTATCTTCATCCGACCACAGCAGCTTCCACGAATTGTCTGTCTCAGCCACGAGCTTTGATTGATCTGAAATTTTTATGGTGTATTCTGCCCTTGCATCCCAAGATCCACCTAACATTTCACACCAAAATTCCTTCGTTTAGTTTTTTTACATTTTCGTTCAACCTGTCATCTCAGATCTGCCAGGTTTCTTTCTACAGTGACAGAACCTCTGAGTTCTCCCCCTCCAACTATCTTTTTGATTTTTCCAAATCCTCCCAATTTTACTGGGAGTTCTGTCCATCACCCCCTACATCCTCCAATTTTCTTAATTTTTTATCAGCCTTCTATTTATTTTTAGAAATTCGTGTTCTTCCTCAGCTACAGTGTTGTCAATCAGATCCCAGATCCGACCACCCTACACTTACAAAATCAGAAAAAATCACCACCACCTCCAAATCCATATCCAAAAATAGTCCTGGTTTCCTTGTTCGATTTCCTACAACCTTGCTGAAGAACACATCTTCACATTGGGACATCTACTTCACGGTCAAAGCCAATCAACAGGAAAGTTCTCTGCAAATCTGAGTCTTCGGTTACTGTACAACAGCAGCATATAAAATTCGCCAACATAAAGTACAAATCTGGTGAATTTTTTTGAAGGCCGTTAGATTGCAGTACTTCGAAGCAGCTTTCCAACGTCTCTGATCTCGTCGCATTCTGACACCGGTGCGGATCGCAGCGTCCGTTCTCGCCGGAGCGCGCGCTGAAATACAGAACCGGCAAATTTCTGATCGATTTTTCCGACCGGTGCCGAACGGAGCCGCCCGGCCTCCGACCGGCGAACCAGCGTGCCGCCAGCCCGGGGAGCGCTTCTCCAAGTGTCTCCACTACAGCGGTACCACCGGGTCCCACACGGCCCTTCCGGACAGCACGTGGGCCCCACGGTCGTGAACACGCGTGTAGCCGAATCAACACACGAAGCTACCCGTCAACCCGAATTCGGTCCTCCCGGGCCCATTTGTATAGCCCTTTATCTCCCTGCGTGGAGTGGGCATGTTCCCAATGCTGTAATTATTGTGTGTTAAGTTTCCCGGGAGTACGTGTTTTCGGCCGGGTCCGTCGTCCCCATGCCGAGCGCGTGGAGGTATCGTTTTCGCTCCCTTCTCGGCATTTTGCTTACTTCATATATACTTGTTTATGCCGCTGCTAGAGAGCATGTGTAGGGATATCTAGCTCGCTTTATATGTTCATTACCGCTGCTGCGAGAGAGTGCGAGACCGTCCCGTGACCCGATCCGGGCACAAAAGAGAGCCGATCACCCTAGCTCATTGCCGGTTTCTCAACCGCGCACATCCGACGCTTCTCTCGTTAAGGGGCAGTCACGAGCTTGTCGTGTCCGTGGTCTCGTCCCGCATCAATTTGGTATCAGAGCGAGTTGAGTCTTGGGTGTCCAAATCAAAAAAAAAGTGTCGTTTACGTCTAGTCATTAGTCATTGTCTAAATCGCGTTTAGGGTCATCATTGTTTTAAAACAAAAAAAAAATGATCTTGCATCTCCATTCCTAGGGGGCCCAACCCCATCTTTGCAACCATGGCCGCATCCCGAGCCTATAGTCCAGATGAAGTGGGCGCAATGTTCCAAGCCATGATGGGACAAGTGTAAAGGTTCAGTACAAGCCTAGATAGGTTTAGTACTAGCCTAGATCGGTCTATCGGGGTAGATTGGTTGTTCCTGGAGCCACCCCAAGGACCCCTTCACCACGATAAGGAAATTCCTTCCTCACCCATGAGAGCTTCAATGCCATCACTCTCTATTTCCGAACATGATCCGGAACCATCTCATTTGGAACTACCAAAGCCCGAGCCCCCCGTGTTTTTAACGGGTACATTATACATAGCCGAGCCGCTTCTTAGTTGGCTTAAGGATGGCTTGGTCCCACTCCCTTACCCGTCTATGGACCCTACCCTACCTTTAGTGCCCGCCAACTCCTACCATACTACGTTTCGATCTCATCACCATGTTAACACATTGGGTGACCTTGTCCTTGGTTTAGGTTGGCAATGGCAGTTGACACATATGTTGGCCCGAGGTTTCGACCAACCCACGAGTCGTAGCTTCACCCATCCGGCCTTCGGGTCCATTACCTCCGAGTGCACAGTGGGTTGTGTCACCACGGAGGTTCTTCTACTTCTCCCGCTACCGGATGAGCCCGACTTCATGACTTTGCTTCCGAGGGAGGAGTCATATTTCCTATACACGGTCCCATCTACCATGACGGAGGAAGGTGACCACCCGCACCTTCAAGAATTTCACGATTGGGACCATGTCATGTTGGAACCCACTTCATGGGGTCACACCTTCTTCGACCCTTTTGACCCCTTCACTAGTGAACCTCCCGAGTTTTCATACTTATTACCCTTCTTCCGTGGAGTTCACTATCCCACCTTTTCCACTCGGGCCAAGCAAACTCCACATAGCCATAGGTCCGAACCATCATTCGGGGGTAAGGAAGACTTTGGTTTCCCCGATCCCTCTAAACCACCCGCACCTCCCGGACTTCCCGCATCCAAGCTCAATGTCTATGATTGGTGCATCGTAGTATGTCTAGGAGTTCCCCATGACGTCAACCTCCGGTTACGTCAAATGCATGTATGGCACATATTCGGGTGTCCTGGTCCGCCGTCATCCATGTACTGGTCTGACTAACACTAGTTTTGTCTAGACTCATGCATGAGTCTGTTTCTTCTTTATGTGGTTTGCATATGTGTGTTAGTGCATGGTGAGTCTGCATGTGTCTTGTCTCAGCTCGTTGTCATTCTCTTATGAGTAAGAGGCGATTGGACTCACTCGATGAGTATGGGATCGGTTCTACATCTAAACCCGGATCAGTCACCTACAGGGACTCAACGGTGATTCCTAGTGAGTCTTCGAGCTGCTTCCTTCCCTTTGAGAGTGCCCCACCAGGAGTGTCCACCTCTAGCCCATGGCAGCTTGTGCATATCGAGTATATATGGAATGAGTAGGTGCTGGTCACTTGGAGTGGAGCGTACCCGCGTTACTTGGCACGGTGACGGATCCGCCGGAGTATTTGAGCTTCTATACCCCTACTCGACGGGGTTGAGTTCCTCCCACCCGGGGAGAATTGATGGGGACATCAAGGCAAGACCGTCCGCATTTTGTTTGCATTTATGTCCTTTCATATTTGTATGTATACCCTTGTGTTATATGGGTACGCAATTGTACGTCTTAGTAGGTTTATATGTAAAATTCCAGTAGGACCAAGCAAGGGGGGCCCTCAACCCTTTCCCATTGGTCCATGTCACTCATGTGGGGCTGGTCAACCATCTTAGGTGGCCATCTAGAAGGGTTGAATGTCAATTGACCACATGGTAGACAAGTGGTTAACATTTTCAAAGGTAGGCCACCTACCTTTCAACCCATTCACCCTAGTCAAGGGGGCGCCCCTCTCCCCTCATTATTTTATCATTTTTGGTGTGTTAATCACACTTAATCCCAGCCATCCAATCCCCTCCCCTAGATCTAATGGTGTAGATTAGGTTTGATGTAAGGCATATAAAAGGTTGTATTTTCCATTTGTTGGCATTAATGAAGAGAAAATTGTTGGAAAATCAAGAGTGTTCTTGAGTCCCTCCTCTCTCCCCCTGGTGTTCATCTCCTCCAACCTCAAATTCTAGAGTGGTTCTATCTTCAATCCCCTCCTCTCAACCTCCGGTGATCATCGGTGCCGCCGCCGCCGCCGTTCGTGCCGCCATCGAGCCGCCTCTGCAGTTCTATCTTCATCCGACCACAGCAGCTTCCACGAATTGTCTGTCTCAGCCACGAGTTTTGATTGATCTGAAATTTTTATGGTGCATTCTGCCCTTGCATCCCAATATCCACCTAACATTTCACGCCAAAATTCCTTCGTTTAGTATTTTTACATTTTCGTTCAACCTGTCATCCTAGATCTGCCAGGTTTCTGTCTATAGTGACAGAACCTCTGCGTTCTCCCCCTCCAACCATTGTTTTGATTTTTCCAAACCCTCCCAATTTTACTGGGAGTTCTGTCCATCACCCCCTACATCCTCCAATTTTCTTAATTTTTTTCAGCCTTCTATCTATTTTTAGAAATTCATGTTCTTCCTCAGCTACAGTGTTGTCAGTCAGATCCCAGATCCGACCACCCTCCACTTACAAAATCAGAACAAATCACCACCACCTCTAAATCCATATCCAAAAATAGTCCTGGTTTCCTTGTTCGATTTTCTACAACCTTGCTGAAGAACACATCTTCACATTCGGACATCTACTTCACAGTCAAAGCCAATCAACAGGAAAGTTCTCTGCAGATCTGAGTCTTCGGTTACTGTACAACAGCAGCATATAAAATTCGCCAACACAAAGTACAAATCTGGTGAATTTTTCTGAAGGCTACTAGATTGTAGTACTTCGAAGCAGCTTTCCAATGGCTCTGATCTCATCACATTCTGACACCGGTGCGGATCGCAGCGTCTATTCTCGCCGGAGCGCGCGCTGAATTACAGAACCGGCAGATTTCCGATCAGTTTTTCCGACCGGTGCCGAACGGAGCCGCCCGGCCTCCGGTCGGCGAACCAGTGTGCCGCCAGCCCCGGGAGCACTTCTCCAAGTGTCTCCACTACAGAGGTACCATCGGGTCCCACACGGCCCTTCCGGACAGCACGTGGGCCCCACAGTCGTGAACACGCGTGTAGCCGAATCAACACACGAAGCTGCCCGTCAACCTGAATTCGGTCCTCCCGGGCCCATTTGTATAGCCCTTTACCTCCCTGCGTGGAGTGGGCATGTTCCCATTGCTGTAATTATTGTGTGTTAAGTTTCCCGGGAGTACGAGTTTTCGGCCGGGTCCGTCATCCCCACGCCGAGCGCGTGGAGGTATCATTTTCGCTCCCTTCTCGGCATTTTGCTTACTTCATATATACTTGTTTATGCCGCTGCTAGAGAGCATGTGTAGGGATATCTAGCTCGCTTTATATTTTCATTACCGCTGCTGCGAGAGAGTGCGAGACCGTCCCGTGACCCGATCCGGGCACAAAAGAGAGCCGATCACCCTAGCTCATTGCCGGTTTCTCAACCGCGCACATCCGACGCTTCCCTCGTTAAGGGGCAGTCACGAGCTTGTCGTGTCCATGGTCTCGTCCCACATCACTACTGGGAAGTCACGAACTCGGGGCTGTGAGCCCGTGTCAAGTGTTGGCCTTGCCGGGATTCGGGATCGAAAACCCGATGCAGATGCTGGGGAGCCGCAAACCTAGGGCTGAAAGCCCGTGTCGGGTATCGGCTTTGCTGGGACTCGGGGTTGGAGACCCGAGGAGAATGCTGAGACGCCGTAGACCCGGGGCTGAAAGCCCGTGTTGGGTGCCGGCTTGGCCGAGGCTCGGGGTTGAGGACCCGAGGAAGGTGCTGGGAAGCCGTAGACCAGGGGCAGGGAGCCCGTGTTGGGTGTCGTCTTGGCTGGAGCTCGGGGTTGAGGCCCCGAGGGAGGTGCTGTGAAGCCGTGGACCCAGGGCAGGGAGCTCGTGTTGGGTGTCGGCTTGGCTGCGGCTCGGGGTTGAGGACCCGAGGAAGGTGCTGGGAAGCCGTGGACCCGGGGCAGGGAACCCATGTTGGGTGCCGGCTTGGCTGGAGCGCGGGGTTGAGGCCCCGAGGAAGGTGCCGTGATGGTGACCGAATTCCGGGGCATGGGGCCCATGTTGGAGATCGGACGAGGCTAGCCTCGGGAAGTGATGTTCACCCGGGCTGACATTGATCTGGGGGCCCTATAGGGGCCTGCAGTGACAGTCCGGTGCCCGGCACTCAGGCGGGACACTGGTGCTGGGGGTGCGCATGGCGCGTTGGCCGCAGGGGCCACTGGAGAAACTGGAGTCGGCTGAGAAGCAACCACATGGATCACACCCAGAAAGTAGGGCGATCCGATGACCAGGGCGAAACTGCCGAAAGCGATCGGCGTCGCCAAGTAGCCCACCCGGGCATGGGTGGCGATAACGTTGGGGCCGGAAGTGACGGCCGCCATAGTTGCTGGAATGCTGAGTGCTGCGGAGGCGACTATCACTAACAGTCGCCGAGAGCAGCCTGACGATCAGAACGCGAACCGAGAGCTGCTGGAGAATGCGCACACGAGTACTGTCCTCTGCCTCTCCTGCAAGGACAGGAAAAGGGCACCGGGCTTCAGGGCTGGCACATACTTTTCTTCAGCAAAAAGAAGGAAGGTGGGAGACGTCCAATCAGGCGTGCCATCCTCTCTGTTGCGCGGGTTTTTATGCCGATTAATCGGGGTGAAGGAAGGAATACAACGGGGAAGGAAAATACGGGAGTTTGATGTATCTCGGGTATCCTCCTTACGGGTGCATGCCTCTCACGGTGGTATCGGGCACTCTCCTTTCACGGAAAGTCGGAAAGGGTCGAATGGCACGGAAGTGTCGGGATAAAGGTTAACCAGACAAGATGCGGGCGTGCTAGTCGATCTCTTAACAATCACTCATGGAACCAAGGTTTGACTGGGGAAGCGCCACCAGGGCATGACACGTGGGCTCGGGCGATCGGGCGACACGTGGAGAGAAGGGGTTCCATGGGTGCGAGTGCGTAGGCGATTGTGGGAATCGTGTACTGGACGTCTTTCCCCACCGGCCACAAGCAACCGGTGTTTATTTACATCGGATTGAATCCAAATACCTTCGTTCCATGCTGAAGAAAAGTCTGTATATGTGTCTGAAGCCGTAAGTAGAGGGTTGGGGGCATTCAACAGCTAGGGGTACACGTTAGACCGAGGGGTGTTTACTGGGGTTAGGGTGTCAGGCACGGATGCCGAGTGGCGTAGATAGAAGACTGAAGGCCTGGACGTGGGTGCGGGAGCACTCGTCTAATCGGCGGTGTTGTGCTGAGATGTATATTTCTTTACAGGGAAGCCGTAATGGCCAAAGTACAATTGGCGCATGCCACGGGACAACTCCGACATGTTAGTCGGTCCCCGGGTCGATGCGTGATGAATGAACACTTATGGATTTTACAGAGGGCTCCTCCTATGACGTGGGCCATGGCCGCGTTGCTGAACGGGGGCCTATGACTGGATAACTGAGGGGATACATCGATCCGGTATCTGGGCGAGGGTCAGTCGCGACTCGAGTTGAGCGGTCGGACATGGCCTCGTAACTGCGGGTAAACATGACGTCATGGCACGCGTGTGGTTGCGACCGACGGGCGTGCGAAGGGAAATCCCGGCATGAGGGGACGTTCGATCGTATCACGATGTCTCACATACGGTGGGTGTTGACTCATGTGTGACGGCTACATACGACGTGAGGGGAGTGCGAACGACACACCCCCGACGTAGTAGACCGTCGAACAAGTCACCCACACACAATTCTCCTTAGCTCGCTGCTCGGAGCCGCGCTCGAAGTCTTGTGCTTGCAGGGTGTCGGACGATCTTGTGTATCTCTCTGGATGCCTTGTATTAGATGCCCCACCCCTTGAGCTCCTAAGGGGTTTTTATAGGGGAAGCTGAAGGGTCACAAGGGGTTTACGCGGACAAGCTAAGGGGGGGTTAGCTGGTCCGCGTAAACCCAAGTAAATAGTGTCACTGGGTTACGGGGTCACGGACTGAGAGAGAGGGGGGAATGAGGTTTACGCGGACCAGCCAGGAGAGGGGGGAATGAGGTTTACGCGGACCAGCCAGGGGGCCCTGGCTGGTCCGCGTAAACCCCCTTATGATAGGGGGGGGTTAGGCGGTCTGGTCTTTTTTTCTTTTTTAAAAAATTAAATTTTTTTTTGGTTGAATGGGGGTTTAGGCGGGTTCGCAAGGAGAGAGAGAGGGGGGGGCTGGTCCCCACCCTATAAAATATTGTTTTTAGCCTTTTTTTTTCTTTAATTTGACTAAGGAATAAAAGGACAAGTGGGTGAAGGATACGTGGCGGCTTGTGGAGACTTGTGCGCGTTGACTTGAGGACGAGCCCGTCGTGCTGTCGCTCTGCGCTTCCACGTCCGCGTGTTGACCCCTCGAACTGGTATGGCGCACGAACCTCATCGTAGGACCGTAATTGGATGAACCGGGGCTGAGTGGGGTTGTGGGACCACCGGGCTGGAGGGAGGGGCGCGGCCCCTAGGGAGTTCACCCTCCCTGGGGCGCGCGGCCATGCCCCGGGGTGAACTGGCCCCGGGCTGGCCGTAACCCCGAGGGATGGTCCCCCAGGGGTCTTCTTGTGTTGCCTGGGGACGTCCTTTGACGGACTTTGACCTTCGGGAGGCTGGCATGGGCCCGTGGGGCCGTTGTTCTTTGAGTTGTAGTGGCCGCTCGCAAGGTGTTTGGGCAAATGCTTGACACACCTCAGGTTGCCGAAGGAGCCACGTAAATGGCCGACGTGCATTGGATTTGGCCTAGGGCCAATGGTAGAAGTCCCTAGGGGCTGGGAGGAGGCGCCTTGGGTCCATGGGCCTCACCTTGCATTACGTGCCGTGTTGTACGGTGGGTTGGCAGGGTAGCCTCAGGTTGGCCCGATAGCTAAAGTTGAGTGGCATGTTGCCACGTGTCTGAGGGTCGGGGGTGGTCCTGACTTACTGGGGGGCGTTGCAGAGCCCAATTAGTGTACTGGAATCACAGGGTGGCCCATGGGTTGGTGTAGAAGGGTTTAAATATACGCGCCCGCAAGGTGTTTGGAAAAATGTCGAACACTCGTGTGTGAGCTGTATGCACTTGCAGCGGGCCTCCAAAGCCTGTGGTTGACTTGCTCGGGTCCCCCTTTGTCCTTGGAGGGTTGAATGAATAGTCTCAGAGTAGGCCCGCGACTCTTTTACCGGATGCGACATGGCGTGGCTTGGCGTCGGGGCGCCCCCGGGTGGTCCTGGGCAGCCATGTAGGGTACGGGCAAGGCCCGTATGAGAGTGGCCGGGGTTGACCCCAGACAATTGCTTGTGTCACCGCGTGTCACGGCAAGTTGGTTGGGACCCCAGTGGGGACCTGCAGGGTTGTAGAAAGGGCTAGGTAGCCCGTGTCTTGAAGGTGTTCGGGGAAATGCCCGAGCCCTTATTTCTGGGTATTTTGGCTGGGAAATAGTCTGGATACAATAGAACTATTCAAATTATTCAGATATTTAAAAATAATACTGATTTCATGTATTTCAACCAAATAAAGTCATGTTTCTAACATTTTTAGATTTCATAAGATTTTACGAGTCTCAACATGAAACGGTTGGTTAAAGTTTATTAAAGTTGACTCAGATATTTTCAAGACATTCATAACCAAACTCAGTGTATATATTAAACTTAAATCAATCTGATCTTTTTAATCATTCATAATCCTGTATAATAGAAGATTCCTTAATGACAAATTTTTCAGATTTTATGATCAAGGTACACAGATTGAAATCTTCTCAATTTATAGATAGATCAAGATAGTTTTATGAGCAGCTAGATTACCAATGGAAATCAGCAATAGAAACAATCACCAGTTGTGAGTGATGTTTTCAGATATGTAACAGAGATGGCCAAAAGTGCTTCAGTTAGACATGAATTCAAGGGATAGAATCCTAATCAAGTATCCAAAAGATCAATGATATAGCACTGAAAATCAAGCATGTAAAGATGGTAATCTCCCCTTCATAAATATAGGAGCATCAAACAATTGATTCTATAACAGATAAGAATGATAATCAGATGAAGCAAAAAAAAATCAATCTTGGGGTATTTGGGTGCAATACAGAGATTCAGACTGAAGATAGAGGCATTAGTTGACTGAAAAAGTCAGTGAAAGAATTTGAGATAGATAAGCAGATATTCAGCCAATCAATCCAATTCATGACAAATGCTTCCCCTGACTAAATGCACCCAGTCAATCTTTTTGGTGTTTTCAATATGAATGGTATACATTCAGTATATGCATGATAACAAATGCACATGAGTAAACTGTAAAATGCAGGAACTCCCTTTTTATGAAAAACAATTTTGATATTACTTATGACATGAAGACCTTTGTAGGGAGTTGATTGATGCCAAAAAAAACAAACACATATGCATATGCATGAGACACAAAATTACCCTGATTGAATCCCCCTGTCTATATGCATTGTATGACTTCTCTGAATGCAACAGACATAATGAACATTGTGCAGGGAGTTTAATGAATTATGCTCATGAAAATCTAGACAGCTCTATGTGCAAATTTGACCTATGATACTAGGCAGAGGACTTGGTCTAAAGACCACCTTACACATAGTAAGAACCTCCAGACAGATCGCATCTGCCTTTCAGTAACTTACCATTTGATATACCATATTGGTCATGCAAGATAATGCAGTGTAAATGCAATCCTATATGTATCTCAATTTTAATGATAGTTTATCAATCATATACAGATGAAGAATGTATGCAACATATTTTTAGTGAATGTGTAAAGTGTGCATTAAGACATATACAAACATTTAAACAAATGCAATTGACATATGCAAATATCAGATGGAAATATAAACATGTATGCATGAGATTCTGACTAACAAGTCAAGTATGATATGCAACTTTCTTAATGAGATTATTGAAGACAGACATGATCAACCCTGTAAAGAGCAGAAATGGGGTTTTATCATACTCAGGTGTCTTGACTTATTAACTCCTTTTATTCCTCAGTCCCAAGGCACTCCTGCAAAATAGATTCTCATTTTGCAGATTTAGGTACCCAAGAATTCTTGGGTCCTGAACTGTCAGTGGCACCTCTAGAGGGTGCTTTCCACATTTTATGAGCTTTCAAATCATCAAGCAACATTAAAGAGCAATTCAACATGTTATGCCCAAATTGACCACAGTAATAACATGAATATGACTTTTTCACAGCTTTCAGATAAGCATGATTTTTTAATTTATGTGAATATCCAATGTTGTTATGATGAGAATTTTTATTTTTATTTACATGCCAACAATTCTTGATTGTATGGCCATTCTTTCCACAGTGAAAACATGGAAAAGAAATTCTTCTATCAGCATTTAGCCAGTATTCATTTACCCTGTGACCCGGTGTTCCACACCTAAAGCACACAATGTGCTGGCCATTTGAAACATATTTATTTTCACTGACAACATGATGATTTGCAGGGAATTTGACATATTTATCATGATAATTATATGCATGATCATGAGTGTTTCTGGTTCTTACATGAAACTTTTATCTTTTATGACAAGCCAGCCAACAATTTACAACTTTGTGGCCTGGCTTCCCACACTCAAAGCATGCAAATGATTTTTCTTTAAAACTAGATTTATTCTTACCAAAAGTATTTCTATTTGTAGGGAATTTAACAAATTTAGAATTAAATTTCTTTCCCTGAGCATGCCAACATTGAGCACCAATGTGGCCAAACTTGCCACAGCAAAAACAGTGAATTTTCTTTCTGTGAAATGCATGATTTCTGTCATGAAATTTCTTAGCATGCTTTGCACTAGCATTCAAATCATCTTGTTCCATTAATCTGCACTCATACATCAAGTGACCAATCTTATGACAGTAGAAACATGAAATATTAAATTTCTTTGAAGCATGGTGATTTTTCACATAAGGGTTCTTAGAATGCATGTTATTGAATGTCTTTTTATGTGTTTGCTACACATGATTTTTCTTGGATTCATTTTGTTTATGAATTTTCTTAGCAGCAAACTGTTTTGGTGATTGACTAGAGGTACCAGCCACTTCAGAACTTTACACAAAAGTGGAATATAGCTGATTTCCCATAACCTTTTTAATCCCAGAGATGTGTCCTATGATTTCTTTTTGTTTAATCATATCATCTTTCAAGGACATTTTTATTTTGCCTTTGTCCTTAACAAATTTGGATGAAGACTTATTCATCTCCGTGATGAAGATATCTGAAGCAACTTTTTCCTTTTCATAGTCAGTCAGTTTTATTTCAAAACTTCATTTTTTTTATATTTTTCAATTTCTTTTTCAAGTGAAGGAGTTACTGATTTTTCTTTCTCAAGATCAAGCAATCTGTCAGACATGACAGTATTGAGCTCCTTCAATTTTACCATTTCTTCCATCAATTTTTCATTTTGAACTAGATCATTAATTAAGCTCAGTTTTTCTTCTAGTTCAAAATTTTCATTTATCAATTCTTGATTCTCATTTTTCAGCAAACAAATCTGTTTCTTATGTATTTGATCATCAGATGAACATATATCATAAGATTGTTTCAGTTTCGAACATTTTTCACATGAGGATTTTGAATCAATTTTCTTTTTTAATTTCTTATTTTCAAATTTCAGTTTCTTATATCTATCAGAAAGCTCTTCATACATGCTTAGCAATTCATTAAAAGAGAGTTCTTCTGATCTAGAGCTTACCTGAGATGATGAATCCTCAATCATTTGATCACTATTATGACTACTCCGGTTGACCATCAGGCATTTTTCTTCTTGTTCCCCATGTGTAGCAGTCACTCTATCAAAAGTTTTCTTTCCCGAAGTGCACCTAAAAACAAAAGGAAATTTGTCAGTATCAACTGTAACCTTCAAGATATTGAGAACTGTGATGTTATCACGGTTCTTCAATCTGTCCTCATTAGACCACTTGGTCTGATCATGAGGCAGTTTATGTGAGCCGTTAGATACAAGACTCCATAAATTAGAATCAATGGAGCTTATGTAAATACATATGCCGCCTAACCAGTCATTGAAATTAGTACCGTCGAATACTGAACAATGAGCCATTGAGATAATAAAAACCAATTTAAAGTAGTAGACTGAACACAGATGAAGCACTAGACACAGTAATCTATAATAGCAAATGCACCAATAAGATAGCAAGATCCTCTACAGATCGTTGGATCTGATGAATCAGAGACCCTCTCTGATACCAATTATTGGGGTGCTAGGCACGGATCCAAAGGGGGGGGTGAATAGATCCCCGTTAAAAATTATTGTGAAATTAAAACTTGAACAAAACTCATTCTACTCAGACTGGACTAAGGAAGGTTATGGCTCACACGGAACAAGCTTCGAACACTTAGCATATAATAAGGGTGCTGCGCTGAATTGAAATAATTGAAGTGCACCTCGGCATATAAATGTGAGAGTCAACTGACAATCAAAACAACAAGCACTTGACAGTATGCCAGTGCTGAACTGAGATGCGTATATATCTATAAATGTAAATCATAGAGCAAACGCAACCTAGTGTTGAAGTTAGATGGAAGGCTCTATCACCACAGGATGTGGATCTAGAGGGGGGGTAAATAGATCAACTGGCTATTTAAAAATTAGGCCTAGAATCAAATGCGGAATTAGAAGAACACTAAAAGAACACAGCCAATGCACCGAATGAAACACACAAGATATGCTGAACAAGCAATCAAACACACGAGAGGCACAAAGACTTTTAGGTGGTTCGGTCAATCCGACCTACATCCACCCCACATTAAACTCGAATGTGGATTACTGCTGATACACAGCTTCAATCTGCTGGGCACTACAACTTGCCAACAACGGCTGGGGCTTACAGCTTATCCCGACCAGAGGAACACCCTCTGCAACAGTTGAGCTTCACAGCTTGCTCTGCTGGGCACTACAACTTAGCCGACCAGAGGTAACACCTCTGCAACCCGCTGCCTCACAGCTTGAAACCACTGACTAACAGCTTGATAGAACAAGAGTTTTCAAAGAGAAAATAGTAAGACTGAAAACAAACAAAACACACAATCGAATGGAAGAAAACCAAAATGACTGTAGCTCAAAGTTGAGCAATATCAGCTCTGGTAACTGGACCAAGAGACTAATTCACAAGCTCTCATATAACTCTCTCAACTCATCTCTTCTCACTTTCTTCTTCTCTCCTTTTCTTCTTCTCTGCTTTTCTTCCTCTCACAGTGGATCTCGGTGGCTGCTGCTTCAGACTGGATGTATAGACTTCGCCAACTTCGATCAGCCTTTACAGAAGATGAAGACTGCTATATATAATAGCAGTAGGTGGATAAGGGCACGTGGCTTCCACATTTCCCGCCCAAGTGAATTTACCAGATCCGAGGTAATTCCATCCACGTGTCAGCATCTGCACACCTCGTCCTCCTGGGATCACGAGCCATGTCAGCAATCTCAGTAGAGAATCCCTGTCAGACAGAGTATCGGATGATCAGGTTAAATAACAACTCTGTATAGACTTATCAGAAGAACTACGTTGTATAGACTTCATATAAGTGAAAGCTATGTACAGACTTGCTGTATGAAGCAACCGCTGTATAGACTTAGGTGATATGAAGACTGTCAATGTATAGACTAAGTGAAGATCAATGCAATGTACAGACTTCGCAAATGAAGATGCAATGTGTAGACTTCATGAATGAAGATGCAATGTGTAGACTTCAGTGAGACTCAAATGAAGACAAACGATGGATAGACTTCAGAACTGATGCACGATGTACATACTTCATGAGACTCGAATGAAGACAAGCGATGTATAGACTTCACGACTGATGAATGCAATGTACAGACTTTGCAAGATGTGAAGGAGTTGAGTGTATAGACTTCACGATGTGAAGACTTGTCAACAAAAGACTGTACAGACTTGAGGTGAAGACCTATGTATAGACTTTCTAAAGGAACGGCTGTATAGGCTTGAAGCAATGGAAAACATCGACTGTATAGACTTTGAACTGCAACGAAGGAACAGATGCCAATGTACAGACTTTGGCAAACAACGATGTACAGACTTGGCCAAACAGTCCAATGTATGGACTTGAGGCATGGAGGCCAATGTACAGACTTTACCTTGTGCAAGTTACAGTGAATGAATGTATAGACTTCGAACTCTTGAGCTCTGCATAGACTTTGCAGTCAACAGGCGATGTATAGACTTTGGAGTCTGAGACCAATGTACAGACTTTGTGAAACAGAAGCCTGTATAGACTTGGAAGATCAAGACGCTAAGGAAGACGGTCATTGTATAGACTTACATGCCATTGATAAATGCATGCTACAGTCCAATGTGTGGACTTACATGAGACACTCATTGAGACGGTCATTGTACAGACTTAGTAAAACAGAAGCCTGTATAGACTTGGAAGATCAAGGCACTAAGGAAGACGGTCATTGTACAGACTTCGCCTGACACCGTCCAATGTACAGACTTTGCCTTAGACTCTAAATGAGACGGAGAGTGTATAGACTTAGCCAATGCAATGAGTTGACGCAGTCCAATGTACAGACTTTCAAGCCTGAAGGCCAATGTGTGGACTTGCATGAGACGCTCATTGAGACGCTCAATGTACAGACTTCGCCTTAGACTCTAAATGAGACGAACAATGTATAGACTGTGCAATGCACTGTGGATGTATGGACTTTGCAACGACGGGCAATGTGTAGACTTGCTAGGATGCTGCAATGGACACGGACAGTGTACAAACTTACTTTACTGAAGCAATGTATATACTTTGAGACTTTGAGTGTGTGTTCAGTGTGAAAACAAGATAAAATGCATATAACACACAGATAATATGATAAATGTAATTTCATCAAAACATAAACATTGTTGCCAATCAATCAAAACAATGTGTTACCATATGAAGTAAAGTTACATGTCAACACCATCAACACAGAGGAGTCACAACAATCTCCCCCTTTTTGATGATGGCAACCCACTATCATATAGAGTAGCAACATCCTGTTATACAGATGCATTTTTGATGAAAGACATGATTTGTTATTCAGATTGTTATGCAGATGCATGTAGATGCTATGAATGACATGCTGCATGCATGTAGATGCTATGAATGACATGCTGCATGCTACAAAATGTAAGCAACTCCCTGCTAACAAAATTTCCCCCTTTTGCCATACCATGATGCAGATGCATGCACTCCCCCTAAATGCAGAATTCTCAATTGAGAATTCTCCCCCTGAACAGAAGGAATGAATTCAGACAATATTCTCCCCCTTTGCCATCAACAAATAGGAGGGAAAGTGATGCAAGGGAAGGAAAAAGAAAGTTCAACTGACTGGCATGCTTAGCAAGTAGTTCAGAAAATAAGCAACTAAAGCACAGAACCTTCAGTCATATGAACTGAGAAATGGCTTAGAAATTGAAATCCTGGTTTAAAGGTTATAAAAATGAGAGTTCATGCACTACAGTCATTGGATAAGGTAGATGTGCATGATAAAACAATAAACCAGAGTCATATTTTCATGAGAGATTCACTTTCAGAATATCTTACTTTCATAGACTCCGTAAAATGTGTTAAGAGAAACCAGGTCATGTATTGAAATTAAACAATTGACATCTATGAAATTTCTTTGAAGGAACAGCATTTTCAATAGTATTTCATTTAGAGCATTCAGGTACCAAAAGTCTTTTTGCGTAAAGGTATACGTTTATCAGACGCCAATACCCCTAGATACTCAACATGATGGACCATCTTGCCTATGATCAAACTCAATAGAATTGATTGACACCTTTTTGTGTGAGGGTACATGTTTATTAGACGCCAGTTACCCCCAGGTACTCAGTGAAAATAACCTACTGTTTTGATCATTTTATACAGAGATAGCTGATACACCTCATGACATGAGTGGTGTCCACTTCTTTGATGGATCACTCAGTTTCTCAGTGATTTATCAGTCATTGCTCTATCAATGCTATTTTTTAAATAATTTTCAATGTTTTTCAATATCTTTCTTAGCTACCCTTTATTTGTTTCAGAATGACTTGTTTAAGGACATTACACATATGTAGCTTCTCTAACATGATTTCAGATGAGTTTTCAGATTTCAGATATAATTCGCTTTGTCTGACATGAAATAAGATAAGGGTTGAGAGGTTTATCAATTTTCAGCATCCTTATTTACGGATTGTAGTCTTTCAACTCTAAAGATTATAAATTTAAACCATTAAGTCAGTCTTTAAGCAATTAAAGTTCTTATAAGAGAAGAAGTCTATTTTCTATTGCTTAATATTAGAACTGACTAAAAGATTACCATACTGTCAGACTTAACTCTGAATTATATGCAATACTCCCCCTATCTATGTGCATGTGATCTTGCAGACGTGGACTGAACAAATGATTTTGAAAATCATGCTTACTCATACTATCTTATCGTGCAGTATGACCCATGGTACTAGGCGGAGAACCTGGTCATAAGGGCCATCTCACACATAGTAAGAACCTCCAGATAGATTTCCCTGCCCTTTGGTAGCTTACCATTGGATATACCAGGGTAATGCAAGGAGATGCAGTGCAATACAATCATGTAGAAATATAGACATATCATGCATCTAGACATATTTATGCAATGATGATCATGAGTGCAATAAAAAATATGAGAATCATGCACTATCATAAGTCTGTTGCACAATGTTTGTTCAATCTATCAACAATAAGTCCAAATCAAAAGTTTATTCAAAGCAGCTCAAAAGTTTTATTCAAGTCAACAAAGAGTTCATTCATTATGCTAAAATTTACACAAGCCAAGTTCTCTTCTAAAAAATTTAAAATTTTCATTTCCAAGTGACTTAGTAAAGATATCAGTAACTTGTTTGTTTGTTTCAATGAAGTCCAGTTCAATTTCCTTTTTGTTCACATCATCTCTTAGAAAATGATGTTTTATTTCTATGTGCTTAGTCCTAGAATGATGAATAGGATTTTTAGCAAGGCATATGGCACTAGTATTATCACATAGAATTGGAATACATTCCAGTTTTATCTGATAATCATCTAGTTGGTGCTTAATCCAAAGTACTTGGGCAGCACAATTACCTGCTGCAACATATTCAGCTTCAGCTGTAGACAATGCTACAGTGTGTTGCTTCTTAGATGCCCAAGATACTAGACAGCCACCAAGGAATTGACAATAGCCACTAGTGCTTTTTCTATCTACTCGACACCCAGCATAATCAACATCAGTGTAAGCTAGAAGCTCTAACTCACACCTAGCAGGATACCATAATCCTAGCTCTTGGGTGCCTAGCAGATATCTAAAAATCCTTTTCACTGCTTTAAAATATTTTCTTTAGGACTGGCCTGAAACCTAGCACATAATCCTACAACGAATTCAATATCAGGCCTAGATGCTGTTAAGTAGAGAAGGGATCTGATCATACCTCTGTATAACTTCTGGTCAAATGGGTTACCTTTAGTGTCTTCATCCAAGCTTGTAGAGGTACCCATTGGAGAAGCTATCTCTTTAAGGTTATCCATCTTGTATTTCTTGAGTAGATCCCTTGTGTACTTGGACTGAGCTATAAACATTCCATCCTTTGTTTGTGTAACTTGCAGTCCAAGAAACAATTTGAGCTCACCCATTGAGTTCATTTCAAACTCATTAGTCATTGTTTTAGAAAATACCTCACACAATTTGGGGTTAGTTGACCCAAAAAAGATATCATCCACATAAATCTGTACAATAAGAATTTCAGAATGACTCACCTTTGTAAACAAGGTCTGATCAACTACTCCTCTAGTGAAATTTTGATCAGTGAGGAACTTGCTCGACCTGTCGTACCAAGCTCTGGGAGCTTGCTTTAGACCATAGAGAGTTTTATTTAATTTGTAAACATGATTAGGGAAATCTAGACATTCAAACCCAGGGGGCTGTCTAACATAGACATCCTCATTAATTTCCCCATTCAAGAATGCAGATTTTACATCCATCTGCTGGAGGATTATTGTTGTGCCTCTGTGGTTTTGATGATGGTTTTGATGATTGGTTGTTGATGTGAGTTAATCAAATGTTCAGTCATCTTGCCGCTCAGTTTAGATTAACATATTTGATGTTCAGTCATGTTACATGTTAAACTGATGCATAAAGCATTCATTGCTGTGGTTTTGATGTAAAGCATTCATTGCTGTGGTTTTGATGATTAGTGTTTGATGATTGCTGGGGTTTTTTGTTGGGTAAGTCATTGCATTTGAAGTTCAGACTGTTTATCTCCTGCATAAAGCATTCATATGCATTTGTAGAAGATATACAGAGTCTGCATCTTTGAAAAGTCTGTACAGCGCATCACTCACGTTGGAAGTCTATTCATTGGCATTGGTCATCTAAGTCTATACTTTGGCATGAAGCATCTCTTGATGTATGTACATCCTTCAATGAACCTTGAAGTCTATACACTGATTCACTGTTCATCGCCTTTGGGCATCAAAGTCTGCACATCAGCTTGCATGATTTCAAAGTATGTATATTGCACAGCATGCATCAATTCCAAGTATGCATATTGATTCAGGTTCTCCAAGTCTATACATTTGCTGCAAAGCTCAAATCTTCAAGTCTGTACAGCCGTTTGCATTTGGATTTCATGTCTAGACATTGCACTGTAGCGTCCATCGTCTTCGTGTTAATTCTGTGTTTTAAGTCTTCATGATGTTTCTGCATTTGTGTCTTCTGTCCTCGTGTTGACTTAACACACTTCGTGTTAGTCTTACGTCGTGTACTTCTTCTTCTAATCAAGTCGAGTCTGTCTGTGTAACCCGTGTCGTTTTCTGTGTGAGCCTCGTGTCGCTTCTCTCTGTCTTCTAGTTGTATCTCGTGTCATCATTTATGTCTGCTTGTTTAACTTCGTGTCACTTACTGTTGTTCCTCGTGTCGTTTCTTTCTGGTCCCACTGCTTCATCACGTGTTGTGATAGCCATGGCATCTACTGTCTTCGTGTCATCCTCTTTATGTTCGCTTTCGTGTCTCCGTGTTGTTTACTGTAGCAGCTCGATTTGTTCTGATGAACTTCGAGTCATTTCCCAGTGAACCCCGTGTCGCTTCACCTCGTGCTATTCTCATCGTCTTAGTGTTGTTTTCACTTCGTGTTGTTTTCAACCCATGTCAATTACTGTTCTGTCTTCGTGTTGTTTTCACTACGTGTCGATTTCTGTTCTCAACGTATTAGTGTTGTTTTCACTTCGTGTCAACTTCACTTCGTGTCGTTGACAGTCCGTGTTGTTTCACTTCGTGTCAACTTCACTTCGTGTCATCTCTTTGTATTCTATCTTCGTGTTGGTCTTTCATTTTAGACTTCGTGTCTCTCTCTCGCCTTGACCACACTCCGTGTCGATTTCAGTTTTCGTCTTCGTGTTGTTTTCGACTCATGACGGCCTCTGTCATCTGTCTTCATGTCATCTTTGTTCTATTGCGTGCAGGACATCGCAGCACCTCGTGTTGCTTCCTGTTTCACTTTCGTGTCATTTGTCTTGTTGCGTATTCGTGTCATTTTTATTCGTCCTAGTCCTCGTGTCTTTCTTGTGTTGAAACCATACTTCGTGTTGGTTTCTGTTCTCGTCTTCGTGTCTGTTGTCAGCACGTGTCGTTCTCTTTACTGTGTGTTGTGTCGTGTTTTCTAGACTTCGTGTCTTTCTTATGCTAAAACCACACTTCGTGTTGGTTTCTGTCCTCGACTTCGTGTCGTTGTCAGTCTGTGTCGTTTTTACCTCGTGTTGTTTTATAACCTCACTTCGTGTCATTCTCTTCGTTGTGTCTGTTCTGTCACAGTGTATCTCGTGTCATTCTTTCCTTACTTCGTGCAGATCTAGTTATTGTGGCCCTGAGTTTTAATGGCTTTTCATCTCTTTGCAGGTCCGAGGAAGAAATATTCCCCAGTGACAGGCAGCACGTGATCCGAGACTGGAATGAAGCCTGCTGAGAGACTGCCACGTGGTCCGAATTCTTAGGGCTGGAAATGTGGAGGTCACACGTCGTGGCTGATACTGCTGCTGCTGCTGCTGCTATATATATGAGCCTTCTTCCACTGAAGAAGATTTGATCGAGTTGGCAAAAAGAAAAGCTCATACAGAGAGCCACGATCCAGATAGAAAAAGAAAAGGAGGAATAGAAGAGCAGAAGGAGAAGAAGAAAGAGTGAAGAAAGAAGAAAGAGTAAAAAAAAAAAGAAGAAGTGCAGCAGAGAGAGTGAGAGATTAGGAGAGTAGAAGAAAGAGAGAGAGAAGAGCAGAGATTGAGAGAGTGAAAGAGAAGAAGAAGAAGAGATGAGAAGAGGAAGAAAAGCTTACCTGAAGATCCGTCTACTGGACCGTGGATCAAATCCAGGCCAGTCAGCTCCGTTGAGAGCCACATTATGTGTTTCATTTTTCAGCTTTCTGTTTTGCTGAAGTTATTTTCGTTTATTGCCTTTCCTTTATTTTCTGGTCTGCGGTGTTTCCGATACTCTGTAGAGAGGTCGGGGTTCCTCCTGTAAGTTCAGGGGAAGGGAGATTGATATCTCCGGTTGCAAGTAGCTAGGTGCTACTTGTGGGTTCCCTCCGGTTTGGAGGAAGGGAGATCTGATCTCCGGTTGCAAGTAGCTGGGAGCTACTTGTGGGTTCCCTCCGGTTTGGAGGAAGGGAGACTTGTCTCCGGTTCTGGACTTGTGGATTCAAGTCCAGGGGTTCCCTCCAGGTCTGGAGGAAGAGAGACCGTGTGTCTCTGGTTTGCTAGTGACTGGTGTCACTGATGGTTCCCTCCGGTTGAGAGGAAGAGGGGAGGCTGTTCCCCTGGTCAAGCTGTTTGGCAGCATTTGTTGCAGACTGAGTCTGCGGTTTCTAGCGTGAGCTAGTGAAAGCCACACTCGGTTTGAGTGTGGGGTGGATGTAGGTCTGCTGGACCGAACCACCTAAAAACTCCTATTGCACTATGGTTTGATTTATCTGTTTTTGCTTCCGCTAGGTGATTGCATAGGGGCGCTCTAAGTGTTTGGCTTATGATTGAGTAGAAGAGTTGATTGGATTTCTTAGAATACTTTAATCAGTCAAGAGAGCGAAATACCAGTTGAGCTTCAGATTGCCTGATCTGTCTCGTTAGCTCTCTAGTTTTTATATTGAATGAAAGAGTTTTAAACGGGCTATATTCATTCACCCCCCCCCTCTGAATACTACACCGAACCTAACAATTGGTATCAGAGCGGTTCCCTAGCTCAACAGATCCAACGATCTGAAGGGGATCCTGCCATCGTGTGAAGTTTCTTATCTGTGTGTGTGTCTGTCCTGCTGCTTGGATCTCTCATCAGAACAATTACTGTTCTAAAATTGTTTGTTTAAATGTCTTCTCTCGTGATATTTGATGGTTCAAATTACAGCAGTTGGTTGGGCGGCATTGGCATTCACCTGAGTTCCATTAATCCTAAATTATGGAATCTCATATCAAAGGGCCCACACAAAGTGCCTCAGGATGAGGCCAGATGGTCTAGGAGGGACATGAGGAAGTTTAAAGAGAATACTGAAGTCTTTAATACTCTGAGAGACTCAGTAAATATTGACATGTTTCCTTGTACTGCAGGTTGCTCAACAGGAAAAGAAATCATGGCTCAAGTGAAAGCCATACATGAGGAAACAGGTGGACTGTGCTTAGTCGGAAATGGAGGAGACTATAGTGACAGCCATAATCCAGAAGATGATAATGGCAAGGCAAGCTCAAATGATCAGGAAGAGGATAATGATGAAGAGGTAAACATCTTCGAAAACTTCTCTTTAGATGATTGGGAGAATGCATACGCTGAGTTGTTCGAGTTTCATGAACAATTAAGAAAACAATACAAGAAATTGAAAAATAAAAGTGACCGAAGTAGTTCTACTCCACAATGTGAAAACTGTTCAAATATGCAGAAATCCCATGACGTCTATTTATCTGATTTTCATATGCATAAAAACCAGAATGAAAAATTGATGAAAAAACTTGAATGTGTTAGCTCTGAATTGGATATTGTGAAATCCGAAAATGAATGCCTTAAGAAACAATGTGAAAAACTTCAGGCTCAAACAAAATGCACTGATAATTCTGCTTGCAATGAATGTGCATTCTTGAAGGAATTGATTGAAGATTTAGACTCTGATGATAATATACAGAAGAAACTAATCACTTCCTTGAAGAAAGAAAATGATTCACTACTTATTCAGAAGAAGGAAATCGATAAATTACAAGATAAGCTGGTTGAAGAAAACCTTCATCTGAAGGAACAACACAAAAAGCTAATGGTTCTTAATACTATTTTTTCTGAAAAATGGTTGACAATTGAAAAAGGGAAATCTATTCTGAAAGAAAATGAAGTGAGTAATGAATTCACATTGACACTGGAAAATGAGACTCTGAAAAGTCTGAATGATGAATTACAAAATCAACTTATGTTGTGTGAGGACCACATTGTGTCTTTGGAAAGAGAAATTGAAGATCTAAGAAACTCTCTGTCAAAATTTGTTAAGGGAAGAGACAATTTGAATAAGCTCCTTGGTGCGAATGTGAATTTTCAGAAGGAGGGACTGGGTTACAGTCCAGACATGAAGAAGGCCTTTGGAGAAAAATTGAAGACTGTTTTCGTTAAAAGTTCAGAACAAGAAAAGCCCTCTACCTCATTCTCACCTCAGTACAAAAATCAGAAAGAGAATGAAAAACAGAAAACAAATAGAAAGAACTCTTCTATGCATATTGATCACAGTCCTCACCCACACTCGCATACATCTAGAAAGAAAATGATCTGTCACTACTGTCACAAACACGGACATTTGATGCATGATTGTAATTTGATGGAAAAGGATGACCTAGCAGCTGCTCAAAACAATCAGGCTAGAAAGCATGTCCCGTGGGATAAGAAAATTGATTGTTATAACTGTGGAAAAATAGGACATGTTGCTGCACAATGCTGGTCAGGGTCGTTTAGAAGAAACTCCCTTCAATGTTCTCATTGTAGAAAGCATGGCCACACAGTCAAAGACTGTTGGCATATCCAGGGTAGGAATGTCAATTTCAAATATGCTAAATTTCCCACAAAGAAAAATGATTTTGGAAGAAATAAAATTGCATATAAAAGAAAGATCTCTACATGTTCTGAATGTGGTAAGCTAGGCCACAAAGCTGCCAACTGTTGGCTAGCTGATTATGGAAAGAAAAAGTTTCATGATAATCAAAGAAATACTCATGCTCATCTACATAGGCATCATACTTCAGCTAATTCGGTGGTGTCATGTAGATATTGTGGAAGGCTTGGTCATTTCATGAATATTTGCTATCTGATGGAATTTGATGATTATCCTGCTAAGAAACCTTTTAGAACCCCTGTGAGGGCTAATTCAGGACCCAAGACTGCTTGGATTCCTGCAGGATCAAAATAATTAATCTTTGCAGGTGTGTCTTGGAAATGAATAAAGGGGGCTAATCAACCAAGGCACTCAAGAATGAGAACCCCATGACTACATTTCAGGTTAGCTCTGAAAAAAAAAAAAAAAAAACTCTGCTTAAATTCTGTCCTCTGAATTTGGGTGCTCTAAATGCCTGCATATCATGATTAATTCTTTTGTGCATCATCTAACTGAATCTAATTGAAAATCTGAAATGCACATGGAAATAATTGAAGTTTACCTCTGAATGCATTACATATCAATGCCATGATGAATGATGTGCCAGACTTCTTGTATGGTGAATTGCATATCATGTACTCTGAAATTCCTGAAAATCTGAACTGAATGTGAATGCTGTTTGAAAACTGTCTGTTGCATAATTCATTGAAAAACCTGAATTGCATATAGGACTGTTGAGTTTACCTTGTTATTCATGACCTCGATGGTATATCAAATGGTAAGCTTCCTAAAGGCAGGGAAATCTGTCCGGAGGTCCTTACTATGTGAGAGCTGGTCTTTTAGACCAAGTGCTCCGCCTAGTACCATGGGTCACCTTGCTGATAAGGACAGTCTGATTGTGCATGAATCATTTGATATCATATGTTCAGTTTTCAGTGCAAACATTGCATGTTCTCAGGGGGAGTTAGGTGCATATCTTTGCATAACAATTCAATGTCGAGTCTTTGCATGTCCCTGCATACATATAGTGCATTGCATTTCCTTATATTGAAAATGCCAAAAAGGGAGTTTGAATGCATATTGTGAGGGGGAGTTAATGCATTGCATATAGGTTGTCAAATGCATACATTTGTCAGAACTCATAGCATATCCTTTCTTATTGATTTTGTTGACAAACCTTGATCATATTCTGATAAACTTTGTGCTTCAAAATCTCTCTTAACAATTGATAATTCTCCTATCAATTGGTATCATTTGGCTTCAGAATTCTATCAGTCTTTCATGAAGATTTCAATGGGCTATCTCGATCATAAATCTGAAAAACTCTTGAACTAGAAATCTTCTATTATACATTCTTAAGAATGACTGAAATAACTCATGTGGTTTAAGCTTAATGTATTCATGGAGTTTAATTTCAAAATATCTTAACATATCTGAATCATGTTTAATAAACCTTAACCTTTTGTCTCATGCTGTGTCTTGTGAAAAATCTCTGAAATCTGCACTTTTTGAATACATGACTTTATTTGGTTAAGTACATGAGATTAATATTGTTTTGAAGCAAATGAATGTTTCTGAATTGTCTTAAGGGTAAAGTAATTGTCAGAGCAATGACCTTGGTCACTGAGAAACACATATCCAAAGGACTGTGTCATGAGGTGCCTTAGTTAACTCTGCATAAAATTCATTGAAAATCAGGCAGAGCAATGGCATGCATACTGAGAAATACAACTCACTCATCCAGAAATGATTTCAAGTGTGTCATGATGTATAAATGCTATCTCTGTTCATATATATAGCATGACAGTTAGTCACACTAAGTGCTTTGAGATATTGGCCTCTGATCAAGGTATATCCTCTAGTTACAAGATGTGAACTGAACTAGAGTGCTCGTAAAATTCGTAGCATGAAAAATTGTTGAACAAATTGAAATATCTGAATATTGATGCTAAAATCAATTTGCTATCACCCTAGATAAAATCATATGACTTCATAATTGCTTGATTTCAATACTGGTGCATGTAATTCTGAAAGAAGTCAATAAATTTGATTGTGTAAGAGAAAGGGAGTTTTTATCAAGATAAATATGAGGGCTTGGTTCATTTTTATTAAACCATGGTTTTAGATATCAATACAGAATTTTATTGATAAACTCTGCATACATCATGTTTAAACCATGCTGTTCAATAAATGTCATTCATAAGCCCTTATGATGGAAGACTTTGAAAACTTATGTTTTAGATTTATGAGATTGATATCTCTTTGAAAATCTGGCTGAATTCCTTGTGTTTGGAGCATCCTTGAAAAACCTGTTAATTGAATTTCTTCTGCTCATGTCCTTGGTTCATTGACCTGAACTTCTCCTTATTTGCCCCTGTGGTTACCCTCTCTTGCACCCTCTCATCTATCTCATAAGATTCCACTGATTGAGGGGGAGCTTCCATGTCATGCATCACTTGAATATCAATTGGCATCTATTCAGGGGGAGCATTCCTTGTCATATGTATCATGCTGCATAGAAGGAGAAGAATTGTGCTCTTGCATTCATATTTCTGGTATCTGAATCTACATTCATACCCCTTCCTATGGTTTATTTTGTTTATATCAAAGGGGGAGATTGATTGCCAAAAAGGGAGAATCTTGTTCTTGAAAGGGGGAGAAATTGACTAAACTTTTATACATGCTATAATTACTCAAATTATTCATATTTCTGGTATCTGAATCTACATTCATACCCCTTCCTATGGTTTATTTTGTTTATATCAAAGGGGGAGATTGATTGCCAAAAAGGGAGAATCTTGTTCTTGAAAGGGGGAGAAATTGACTAAACTTTTATACATACTATAATTTCTCAAATTATTTTTCTTTTTGATGAAGTCAAAGGGGGAGAATAATTTGAGTCTTCAGAATGCCTCACATCATCAGAATGACTCAATTTATTGAAAGTGTTGCCATCATCAAAAAGGGGGAGATTGTTGTGCCTCTGTGGTTTTGATGATGGTTTTGATGATTGGTTGTTGATGTGAGTTAATCAAATGTTCAGTCATCTTGCCGCTCAGTTTAGATTAACATATTTGATGTTCAGTCATGTTACATGTTAAACTGATGCATAAAGCATTCATTGCTGTGGTTTTGATGTAAAGCATTCATTGCTGTGGTTTTGATGATTGATTTGGTTTTGATGATTAGTGTTTGATGATTGCTGGGGTTTTTTGTTGGGTAAGTCATTGCATTTGAAGTTCAGACTGTTTATCTCCTGCATAAAGCATTCATATGCATTTGTAGAAGATATACAGAGTCTGCATCTTTGAAAAGTCTGTACAGCGCATCACTCACGTTGGAAGTCTATTCATTGGCATTGGTCATCTAAGTCTATACTTTGGCATGAAGCATCTCTTGATGTATGTACATCCTTCAATGAACCTTGAAGTCTATACACTGATTCACTGTTCATCGCCTTTGGGCATCAAAGTCTGCACATCAGCTTGCATGATTTCAAAGTATGTACATTGCACAGCATGCATCAATTCCAAGTATGCATATTGATTCAGGTTCTCCAAGTCTATACATTTGCTGCAAAGCTCAAATCTTCAAGTCTGTACAGCCGTTTGCATTTGGATTTCATGTCTAGACATTGCACTGTAGCGTCCATCGTCTTCGTGTTAATTCTGTGTTTTAAGTCTTCATGATGTTTCTGCATTTGTGTCTTCTGTCCTCGTGTTGACTTAACACACTTCGTGTTAGTCTTACGTCGTGTACTTCTTCTTCTAATCAAGTCGAGTCTGTCTGTGTAACCCGTGTCATTTTCTGTGTGAGCCTCGTGTCGCTTCTCTCTGTCTTCTAGTTGTATCTCGTGTCATCGTTTATGTCTGCTTGTTTAACTTCGTGTCACTTACTGTTGTTCCTCGTGTCGTTTCTTTCTGGTCCCACTGCTTCATCACGTGTTGTGATAGCCATGGCATCTACTGTCTTCGTGTCATCCTCTTTATGTTCGCTTTCGTGTCTCCGTGTTGTTTACTGTAGCAGCTCGATTTGTTCTGATGAACTTCGAGTCATTTCCCAGTGAACCCCGTGTCGCTTCACCTCGTGCTGTTCTCATCGTCTTAGTGTTGTTTTCAACCCATGTCAATTACTGTTCTGTCTTCGTGTTGTTTTCACTACGTGTCGATTTCTGTTCTCAACGTATTAGTGTTGTTTTCACTTCGTGTCAACTTCACTTCGTGTCATTGACAGTCCGTGTTGTTTCACTTCGTGTCAACTTCACTTCGTGTCATCTCTTTGTATTCTATCTTCGTGTTGGTCTTTCATTTTAGACTTCGTGTCTCTCTCTCGCCTTGACCACACTCCGTGTCGATTTCAGTTTTCGTCTTCGTGTTGTTTTCGACTCATGACGGCCTCTGTCATCTGTCTTCATGTCATCTTTGTTCTATTGCGTGCAGGACATCGCAGCACCTCGTGTTGCTTCCTGTTTCACTTTCGTGTCATTTGTCTTGTTGCGTATTCGTGTCATTTTTATTCGTCCTAGTCCTCGTGTCTTTCTTGTGTTGAAACCATACTTCGTGTTGGTTTCTGTTCTCGTCTTCGTGTCTGTTGTCAGCACGTGTCGTTCTCTTTACTGTGTGTTGTGTCGTGTTTTCTAGACTTCGTGTCTTTCTTGTGCTAAAACCACACTTCGTGTTGGTTTCTGTCCTCGACTTCGTGTCGTTGTCAGTCTGTGTCGTTTTTACCTCGTGTTGTTTTATAACCTCACTTCGTGTCATTCTCTTCGTTGTGTCTGTTCTGTCACAGTGTATCTCGTGTCATTCTTTCCTTACTTCGTGCAGATCTAGTTATTGTGGCCCTGAGTTTTAATGGCTTTTCATCTCTTTGCAGGTCCGAGGAAGAAATATTCCCCAGTGACAGGCAGCACGTGATCCGAGGCTGGAATGAAGCCTGCTGAGAGACTGCCACGTGGTCCGAATTCTTAGGGCTGGAAATGTGGAGGTCACACGTCGTTGCTGATACTGCTGCTGCTGCTATATATATGAGCCTTCTTCCACTGAAGAAGATTTGATCGAGTTGGCAAAAAGAAAAGCTCATACAGAGAGCCACGATCCAGATAGAAAAAGAAAAGGAGGAATAGAAGAGCAGAAGGAGAAGAAGAAAGAGTGAAGAAAGAAGAAAGAGTAAAAAAAAAAAAAGAAGAAGTGCAGCAGAGAGAGTGAGAGATTAGGAGAGTAGAAGAAAGAGAGAGAGAAGAGCAGAGATTGAGAGAGTGAAAGAGAAGAAGAAGAAGAGATGAGAAGAGGAAGAAAAGCTTACCTGAAGATCCGTCTACTGGACCATGGATCAAATCCAGGCCAGTCAGCTCCGTTGAGAGCCACATTATGTGTTTCGTTTTTCAGCTTTCTGTTTTGCTGAAGTTATTTTCGTTTATTGCCTTTCCTTTATTTTCTGGTCTGCGGTGTTTCCGATACTCTGTAGAGAGGTCGGGGTTCCTCCTGTAAGTTCAGGGGAAGGGAGATTGATATCTCCGGTTGCAAGTAGCTAGGTGCTACTTGTGGGTTCCCTCCGGTTTGGAGGAAGGGAGATCTGATCTCCGGTTGCAAGTAGCTGGGAGCTACTTGTGGGTTCCCTCCGGTTTGGAGGAAGGGAGACTTGTCTCCGGTTCTGGACTTGTGGATTCAAGTCCAGGGGTTCCCTCCAGGTCTGGAGGAAGAGAGACCGTGTGTCTCTGGTTTGCTAGTGACTGGTGTCACTGATGGTTCCCTCCGGTTGAGAGGAAGAGGGGAGGCTGTTCCCCTGGTCAAGCTGTTTGGCAGCATTTGTTGCAGACTGAGTCTGCGGTTTCTAGCGTGAGCTAGTGAAAGCCACACTCGGTTTGAGTGTGGGGTGGATGTAGGTCTGCTGGACCGAACCACCTAAAAACTCCTATTGCACTATGGTTTGATTTATCTGTTTTTGCTTCCGCTAGGTGATTGCATAGGGGCGCTCTAAGTGTTTGGCTTATGATTGAGTAGAAGAGTTGATTGGATTTCTTAGAATACTTTAATCAGTCAAGAGAGCGAAATACCAGTTGAGCTTCAGATTGCCTGATCTGTCTCGTTAGCTCTCTAGTTTTTATATTGAATGAAAGAGTTTTAAACGGGCTATATTCATTCACCCCCCCTCTGAATACTACACCGAACCTAACAATTATACCTAGGGAACATGCATAAGCTAATAAAATTCTAACAGCTTCTAATCTGGCTACAGGGGCAAATGACTCTTCAAAGTCAATACCAAACTCCTGGTTGTACCCCTGAGCAACAAGTCTGGCTTTATTTTTAATAATATTCCCTGATTCATCTGATTTTTTCCTGAAAACCCACCTAGTCCCTATGACTGTTCCATGATCAGGAGGTGGGACCAAGTGCCACACCTTGTTCCTGTCGAACTGATTAAGCTCCTCATACATGGCATTAATCCAATGCATATCCTTGAGGGCACATCCAATGGACTTGGGTTCAATTTGAGAGACAAGAGCATATGCATTTAATTCATCCTGAATTCTAAAGTGACCTCTAGTTCTAGGGGGATCATTCAGATTGCTAATGACATTATTCACAGGGTGATCTTTAAGCTATCTAATATTAACAATCTGAGTTTCAGGAATTTCACTTACCTCCCCCTGAACTTCAGGTTCTTCTTCATTTTGCTCTTCTTTATCTTCCTCACCATCAGACTGGTCTGCAGAGTTTTCATCTTTCAAAATGTTCCCATCTTCGTTTCTGCAATAACCATGGTTAGTTTCCATCAAGGTTTCATCAAAGATAATGTGTGGAGATTCTTCAACAATTTTTGAGTTTAAATTGAACACTCTATAAGCCCAGGTGTTTTCAGAATAACCGAGGAAGATTCCTGGTTCACCTTTTGGCTCAAATTTATCAAGGTCCCTCTTGTCATTTATATGTATAAAACATTTACAACCAAAAACCTTGAAGTGGGCGATTGAAGGTTTCTTACCTCTCAAAATCTCATAAGGGGTTTTCTGGGTGGAAGATCTTACCATTGCCCTGTTAATTACATAACAGGCTATGTTGACTACTTCAGCCCAGAATTTTCTTGGCAGTTGACCTTCAACTAAGAGAGTTCGGCCCATTTCCGCTAGAGTTCTGTTCCTCCTCTCGACAACACCATTCTGCTCAGGTGTCCTGGGTGAGGAGAACTTATGATGAATCCCACTTGACCTGCAAAATTCTTCAAAGTGTGAGTTTTCAAACTCAACTCCATGATCAGTCAAAATATTTTCAATTTTCTGATTTATTCTTATACAGAACTCCTGAAATTCTGAGAATGCATCATTCTTATGTGACAGAAAAAATACCCAAGTATACCTAGAAAAATCATCTACTAAGACAAACCCATACCTCTTCCCTGATAAACTGACAGACCTGGTTGGCCCAAATAGGTCCATGTGTATCAGTTCATAAGGTTTAGTGGATAGGTTTTCTGTCCTAGATTTGAATGATTTTCTAGTCAACTTGGACAGAATGCATGCGTTACAAAATTTATTGTCCTTTTTAAAAGAGACTTCAGGGAGTCCTCTAACCATGCTATGCTTGTTTAGTTTATGCAAAATAGTATAACTAGGATGGCCTAACCTACGATGCCATAAAAATGCTAAATCTTCTCTATTGGCAGTAAGACATAGGTTAGAATGCTGAATATCATCTAGATCTATCATGTATGTGTTATTTATTCTTTTTCCAGAGAATTTTATAATTTCTGAATCAGGTTCAAAAACCTTGCAGCATTGAGAATCAAATAAAACCTTATGACCCTTATCACACAACTGGCTGATACTAAGTAAATTGTAAGCTAACCCTTCAACCAGCATAAAATCATCAATGCAGCAGGTAGAACACTTACCTACCTTACCTGATCCAATGATCCTACCCTTTGTGTTGCTTCCAAAGGTGACAAGGCCTCCTAGCTTTTCAGTTAGCATGCAAAACTTGGCCTTATCTCCTGTCATATGCTTGGAGCAGCCACTATCCAAGTACCACAGGTTGCTCTTGGCTGCCAGGCATACCTGCACACACAATTAGGGCAAAGAGTTTGGAACCCAAGTCTGATTGGGCTCCAATGCAGATGAAGTGCAAGTAAAGAAAGAGAGCATGGTTTTGGGAATCCACATTTGTTTGAAGCAGTTCTATTCAGTGAATTTTCCAGATTTCTTTTTGTTTTACTTTTTCTTGTTGACTTTCTTCTTATTTGCACCAACAGAGTTATTCAGAGAATTGTTGTTATTGTGCCAATGCTTCGGCCAGGTTGCATTCATAAAGTTTTGGCCATAGTAGTTCCTGGGCTGGCTGTGGAAATGTTGATAATTCCTAGGCATCCGACTACCATACCCATTTTCCCAATTTCTGACATAGGGTCTGTAAAAGTGTGTAGGTTGATGAACATACCCTGTATGCATCCCTTGAGTTCTAGTCCACCCACACCCATTAGGATAGATTGACTGTGTGGGGTAGTAGGACTGAACTCTAGGTGGATTGAATTTGTTGGGCTGACTTCTGAAAATATTTTATCTTCCCTGCACCCTTGACCCTGCTGACCTATTCATAGGTTTTGGTTGGGTCCTTTTCTGTGATGATGGTGGTGAAGACTTTTTGGCATTGACATGGGGTTTGTTTACCTAAGCAGGCTGACCCCTAACCTTGGGTTGAGCACTAGAGCTAGGTTTGGAAGTCCCAATTCTACTAGGCTCACCTACTTTCTGTTTGCCCTTCTCCTATGCATTTAGCCTTTTCAGATTCAAATTTGTCTTTACAGCATTATTAGAATTCATGTTGATCAGAGGTCCTTTCTCCTTTTGTGCAACAAAGGAAATAGTTTTCATTCCAAAGCATTTAGTTGCACTAGAGTTAAATCCTAGGCCCTCTCTTCTGAAATTTACCTTTGACCCCAATAATGCATCTAAATTTTCAGATCCTTGGGTCATTTTCTCAATTGTTTTTAGCTTATCCTCATTATCTTTCTGAACTTCATTAATAGATTTTTTCAACTCATTATTCACATTGAGGACAGCTTCATATTTTTCAGAAACAATTTTTATCTTATTTTCATAATTCTGAATTTTTAGTTTCCATGCATCAATTTCATTGTCTAATCTCACATTTTCTTCCTTAGAAATTTTCAGTTCTTTATTGATTTCTTCAAATTCAGAACATGTGAGTTTCAGCTTACTATTCTCAGTTTCTAAGCAGGCAATTTTATCAGATAATGAAGTATCATTTTGCATGATTTTAATTTTTCTTCGTAGATGCCTGTTTTCTTTTCTGACCTCATCTACTCTATCAGTAAGTTCATCATAAGCAACCATCCAATCAGTAATAGTAAAATTTTCATAGCGAGAGGATACCTCATCAGATTCTTCCTCTCTATCTTCTGAGCTGGTTGCCATGAGACAGATTGGCTTCTCAGCTTCAACTTCACTGTCCGAAGTGACGCTCAAAGATCCCTCGTCCTCATCACTTCAGGTACTCACCATAGCTTTCCCTTTTGTGTTCTTCTTCTTGGACTTGTCCTTGAGGTTCTGATTTGTTGGACATTCAGCTTTAAAGTGACCCGCCTTCCTGCATTGATAGCAAACATTAGTTTCAGTTTTCTTTATAGGGTTTGATTTATACCTTCTGTCTCGGCGGCCACTGTTGGGATTTCTTCGGCTGAATCTTCTTCCTTCCTTCTTGAGAAATCTCCAGAATTCCCTAGTAATCATGGCGATATCAGCATTTGCCACTTCTTCTTCAGACAAGCTCTCTTCAGTTGATGATCCGTTGGGGCTGGATCGACTGGATCTGCTAGCATCAGCCTTCAGAGCTATAGGCTTCCTCTTTCTGTCAGCCTCCTCTATCTTCGGCATATTCATCTCATAAGCCATTAGAGATCCGATCAGCTCATCTGCCTTAGTATTGTGTAGATCTCTTGACTCTTCCATAACTGTGGCCTTGGTGTGCCAAATTGGAGTCAAGGATCGCAAGATCTTCCTGACTACATCATACTCAGAATACTTTTTCCCGAAGCCTCTGAGACCATTTGTGATAATAGTCAGCCGAGCATACATTTCTTTGATCGTCTCATTAGGCTTCATCTTGAAAGCTTCGTATTCTGAAACCAGTAGATTAGTCTTAGTCTCTCTGACTTGTGAAGTCCCCTCATAGATGACTTCAAGTGCATCCCACATCTCCTTCGCTGAGGAGCAGACAAATATTCGTGAGAACTCGGTGGGATGCAGAGAGCACTGGATTGCATTGATTGCACTCTAGTTGAGCGTGGACCTTCTAATTTCCTCCTTGGTCCATACATCTTCATTTGGGGACAGCTCGAAAGGTCCCTTGCTAACCACCTTCCAAATTTCATAATCTTTAGCCCTCAAGAATACCTGCATACGGTGCTTCCAGTATGCGTAGTTGGTTCCATCGAAGTACGGGGGCTTGAATGTGGAGTGTCCTTCAGCTATCATCCCTCTTCCGTCCATCTGTGCTTATCCTCTTTGGGCGGTAAGTCCCTGTAGAAGAGTCTAGCTCTGATACCAAGTGTTGAAGTTAGATGGAAGGCTCTATCACCACAGGATGTGGATCTAGAGGGGGGGTGAATAGATCAACTGGCTATTTAAAAATTAGGCCTAGAATCAAATGCGGAATTAGAAGAACACTAAAAGAACACAGCCAATGCACCGAATGAAACACACAAGATCTGCTGAACAAGCAATCAAACACACGAGAGGCACAAAGACTTTTAGGTGGTTCGGTCAATCCGACCTACGTCCACCCCACATTCAACTCGAATGTGGATTACTGCTGATACACAGCTTCAATCTGCTGGGCACTACAGCTTGCCAACAACGGCTGGGGCTTACGGCTTATCCCGACCAGAGGAACATCCTCTGCAACAGCTGAGCTTCACAGCTTGCTCTACTGGGCACTACAGCTTAGCCGACCAGAGGTAACACCTCTGCAACCCGCTGCCTCACAGATTGAAACCGTTGACTAACAGCTTGATAGAACAAGAGTTTTCAAAGAGAAAATAGCAAGACTGAAAATAAACAAAACACACAATCGAATGGAAGAAAACCAAAACGACTGTAGCTCAAAGTTGAGCAATATCAGCTCTGGTAACTGGACCAAGAGACTGATTCACAAGCTCTCATATAACTCTCTCAACTCATCTCTTCTCACTTTCTTCTTCTCTCCTTTTCTTCCTCTCACAGTGGATCTCGGTGGCTGCTGCTTCAGACTGGATGTATAGACTTCGCCAACTTCGATCAGCCTTTACAGAAGATGAAGACTACTATAAACAGCAGCAGGTGGATAAGGGCGCGTGGCTTCCACATTTCCCGCCCAAGTGAATTTGCCAGATCCGAGGCAATTCCATCCACGTGTCAGCATCTGCACACCTCATCCTCCTGGGATCACGAGCCATGTCAGCAATCTCAGTAGAGAATCCCTGTCAGACAGAATTTCGGATGATCAGGTTAAATAACAACTCTATATAGACTTATCAGAAGAACTGCGTTGTATAGACTTCATATAAGTGAAAGCTATGTACAGACTTACTGTATGAAGCAACCGCTGTACAGACTTAGGTGATATGAAGACTGTCAATGTATAGACTAAGTGAAGATCAATGCAATGTACAGACTTCGCAAATGAAGATGCAATGTGTAGACGTCATGAATGAAGATGCAATGTGTAGACTTCATGAATGAAGATGCAATGTGTAGACTTCAGTGAGACTCAAATGAAGACAGACGATGTATAGACTTCAGAACTGATGCACGATGTACATACTTCATGAGACTCGAATGAAGACAAGCGATGTATAGACTTCACGACTGATGAATGCAATGTACAGACTTTGCAAGATGTGAAGGAGTTGAGTGTATAGACTTCACGATGTGAAGACTTGTCAACAAAAGACTGTACAGACTTGAGGTGAAGACCTATGTATAGACTTTCTAAAGGAACGGTTGTATAGGCTTGAAGCAATGGAAAACATCGACTGTATAGACTTTGAACTGCAACGAAGGAACAGATGCCAATGTACAGACTTTGGCAAACAACGATGTACAGACTTGGCCAAACAGTCCAATGTATGGACTTGAGGCATGGAGGCCAATGTACAGACTTTACCTCGTGCAAGCTACAGTGAATGAACGTATAGACTTTGAACTCTTAAGCTCTGCATAGACTTTGCAGTCAACATGCAATGTATAGACTTTGGAGTCTGAGACCAATGTACAGACTTTGTGAAACAGAAGCCTGTATAGACTTGGAAGATCAAGACGCTAAGGAAGACGGTCATTGTACAGACTTAGATGCCATTGACAAATGCATGCTACAGTCCAATGTGTGGACTTACATGAGACGCTCATTAAGATGGTCATTGTACAGACTTAGTAAAACAGAAGCCTGTATAGACTTGGAAGATCAAGACGCTAAGGAAGACGGTCATTGTACAGACTTCACCTGATACCGTCCAATGTACAGACTTTGCCTTAGACTCTAAATGAGATGGAGAGTGTATAGACTTAGCCAATACAATGAGTTGACGCAGTCCAATGTACAGACTTTCAAGCCTGAAGGCCAATGTGTGGACTTGCATGAGACGCTCATTGAGACGCTCAATGTACAGACTTCGCCTTAGACTCTAAATGAGACGGACAGTGTATAGACTGTGCAATGCACTGTTGATGTATGGACTTTGCAACGACGGGCAATGTGTAGACTTGCTAGGATGCTACAATGGACACGGACAGTGTACAAACTTACTTTACTGAAGTAATGTATATACTTTGAGAATTTGAGTGTGTGTTCAGTGTGAAAACAAGATAAAATTCATATAACACACAGACAATATGATAAAAGTAATTTCATCAAAACATAAACAGTGTTGCCAATCAATCAAAATAATGTGTTGCCATATGAAGTAAAGTTACATGTCAACACCATCAACACAGAGGAGTCACAACACCTGGGACACAACAAACAATAAATTGCTCTAGTAAAGAACAAAAATCTTATCTCAAACAAGTAAATCAAACAGAACCAATATCGAACATATAATGCTCGGACAATCACCAGAAACCCATCCTATGAAAGAGACGGAAAATATGGAATTTGCAAACTTTCACAAATTATAAACCACGGTGCACAGAGATTTTTTAAATGGTTCGGTCTGCTATCACAGACCTACGTCCATCCCCCACTCAAACCTGAGTGAGGCCTCTGCTGACTCATAGCTTGAACCGCTGAGCATCACAGCTTGCTTACGTCCGCTGAACATCACAACTTGCTTTCGTTGAGCAATCACAGCTTGCTGTCCAAGGATCACACCTCGCCCACTGAGCAACACAGCTTGCTTGAAATGATAAGGAAAACAAAGAATGAAACCGAAAAGAAAAACACCAAAAGATATAGCTCACGCAGGAGCAAAACAGTTCTGGATCTGATCCAACAACTAATGAAGACACAGATTCTCAAGCTCACTCTTCCTCTCTATTCTCTCTTGTTCACTCTCTTTCTCTCTCTACTCACTCTCTCTTTTCCCTCAAATTTCTTCTACCTTTCTGATACTCTATTTTTCTCCTCCTTCTTGATGGGAATCGACGCCGAGCAAGTGCTTTTCATATTACATTTATATCCTTTAGTTTAATTTTATATTCATGGGAAAGTATATGAGCAATTGTACAGCTTTATAAGCCAATGCGTCATTCCCACGGATTGTTTGGGTTTCTTTGTAATTTGTCAGTAGGACCAGCAAGGGGTCCCTCAGCCCTTTCCCATTGGTCCATGTCACTCATGTGGGACTGGTCAACCATCCTAAGTGGCCATCTAGAAGGGTTGAATGTCAAATGCCACATGGGTAGACAAGTGGTTAAATTGGTCCAAGGTAGGTCACCTACCTTCACCTACCATACCCCTTGGTCAAGGGGGCGCCCCTCCCCCCTATTATTTTATGTTTTTTTGTGTGTGTTGTTCAAACCTCATCCTATCCCTTCAATCCCCCTCCCTAGATCCAAGGGTGTACATTAGATTAGATTGGTAGCATAGAAAAGTGTGTATTTTCATATGGAAATTAATGAAAAATCAGAATTTTTGTTGTAATCCAAGAAGCTTGGTGCGCCCCCAGCTCCTCCCCTCTGGTTCCTCTCCTCCAACCTCCAGTTCTAGAGTGTATACACCTTCTATCTTCCCCTCTCAACCTCTGATCTTCATCTGTGCCACCGCCGCCGCCGTTCGTGCCGCCTTCGAGCCACCGCGGAGCCGTCTTGATGTGAAACCGACCCTTGGACCTATTTTCAAGCATTCAAGTTGAGTAGCGGACCCACAATAACGAGCTCACCCGTTCGGTGCATACTTGTGCCCGTTGGCAACTAGGCGATGTTGGAGAGGGTCCGAAGCGGGACCAAGAGGCTCCAATGGTTGGCAAGCTTGGGAGAACCCAAAATGGATCTAGGTTACCTGAATCATGGGCGGCCAGCACACCAAGGGTGTGGGTTAAGTGGATACACTCTCAACTCACCCGCGGTGGTCGCTCACGGACTAGCAATTTGGGCCGAGCTCTCACTTTCCGTCCGACGCAACACTAGCAACAATACTAAGCTAAGCAATTGATTAAACCAAGCAAGAGAGGGACCGAGTCTCACCTAGCCGGCGTGAAGACGCCGACTCCGGCCGGAGACGAGGGCGAGCCGGGAGGCGAGGGTATACACCCGATCGCCGCGGCGATGTAGCTTGAACCTGAAATTGAAAGAATTACACCACTACACCTCACGTAGGAGGGATGATCTTGGGGTGGGGATCATTCTTATTACAGTCAAAACTACCTCCACGCAGGGAGGGGCCTTCAGCCGGCCAAGCGGGGTGGGGTTTTATGCAAAGGAAAAGCCGATCTTCCGAGGCCGCCGGTTCTGCCAATCTGCAGGTCTGCAGGATAGGATGACGCTGTTGATGCTGCCACGGGCTCAACGGGGCTCCAATCTTGACGAGACCAGCGCCAAAAGTTTCCCCACTGGCAGAGGATGAAGCTTGAATTTTTGGGCGATGTTCCGATCTGGGGGCTGACTGCTCCGGCGATTGGAAGGTGGCGGCCGTTCTGGTCTCTGGCCGAGCACAATATGAAACAGCCGGTTGCAGACGTCACTATGGGCTCTCCCGGACTCTGATTGGAATGAAATTGGCGGTGACGCGATCGTGGCCGGAGTAGCTTTGAGCGGGAGTTGACGGGGATGCAATCCGATGTCGGTGGAGAGAGGGGTGACCGGAGAAGTGACAACTGGTCTAACCTGGGAGCACAAGGGACAGTCTGTCCTCTCTGACGAAGAAAATGGGAACAGAGGGTTCCGGTTGCCGATTGAGTCCCTTCTTCTTCGAGGTGGCAGCTAAATGGATGTAGTTTCAACCCTCCAAAATTGGCAATCAGATCCTTCACGTGCTGGCCGTGGCAGAGTCTGGAACGGGACTCAATGGTTCTGCCTCTGTCTGGTGCAGAGCAATGGGGCCTGTTGCAGAGAGTGCCACGATCTTCACCGAACTCTGATTGAGACGAGACTTGAACTGTTGGCACCGTGGTTGAGTCCTCTTTCCTTAGACTCTAACGGCGTGGTCGGCAGGTGTCGGAGAAGACCGGGACGAATAGATGAACAGAGGGGTGTCGGTTCTGGCTTCTGAAAACTGACCTGATGCCTTGGAGTAGAAAATTCGTAACTTTCGATGCCGATATCCAAATGCAGCTCTGTTTCTTGAGGATTAAAGAGGACTTGTGAGGGAAGATTTCTTCTGAAGAACACTTGATCGTAATCCAAAAGGGTTTGCCGTGGTGGAGCTTCCAATCTCGTTCTGGTTCTTTGCCTGGGAGGTCCTGCGCAGTTGAGGGAGATCGGCTCCTGCGGACAGCTCGGAGCTCGGATGATGGCGAGACCACCTCGGTTGGAAAGCTATTCCGCAGACAATTCCGGAGATGTAGGCCTTGCCACTTGAATCTTGGAGGGGCGACCGTAGCTTCTTCTGTAATTCGCTGGAGTTCTGCTAGAAGTGGAGATGGGGGAGTGGGTGTGCACAAGAGAGAGGGTGAGAAGAGAGGAGGGGGAGGAGGGCAACCAGACCAAAGGAGATCTGGTTTGGGTCGACCTAGGGTGTGGGAGGGATGGTAGAAAGGAGGGAATTTCGAATTTGGGCTTTGGGAGAGGTTAATTCAGCCTTGGGAAGGTGGTGGGGTAGTTGGGGGTTGGAAGGTGGGGAGAGGATTGGGGGAGAGGCTCTTGGGACTAGAAGTGGAGTAAAGATGGTTTATGGGAAGTTGAAGGGAGTTAATGGAGGTATGGGGAAGGGGGAGGGGTCTTAAATAGAGGTGAATAGGGAGGAGAGAGAGTGAGTTTCGAAATTTAGAGAGAGAGGGGAAGAGAGAGATAATAAGAGAGAGAGAGAGAGGGAGATTGACTAGAAGTCTAGTGGGATTTGGAAGTTGGCATTCAAATTTTCATCATAAGTTCTTACAAATGAGAGAGGGGTGGGGTATTTATAGACTCCATACATTTTCTAAGACCAAACTGACCCTGACAAACTAACTAATGACCACACAGTCCAAGGGAGGGGCGCCCCTGGGCCAGGCCCAATAGATTGGGCCCATTAACCTAATTAACCAACATAATGACTCAATACTTAGGAAAATGACTCAACAACCTAGGTACATGACTCAAATAAAGGGAAAATTACATGATAATGACTCAAATAAAATGTGAAGATTACATGACTAGACTCAAAAATACATGACAAATATAATGGTGCTTGCCGACGAACAATCCGAATCTGGAGAAAGAGTGGAGGGGCAAGGGATGCCCTCATCATACCCCCGGGGTGGGGAAAACTCGACTCCGTCGAGTATGTGTCCACCAGGGAAGTAGTGCATCGAACTGCGGCTCGGGGCGATCCACGATCTCCATACTCAACCCGCGACCCTAGTCGGGGAACGGCGCTTCAGTCGACAAAGTGACTCGGTCATACCCTCATGCTGGCGATGGGATCTTGCTTGCCTAGTATTGCCGCTGTGTGCTTACGTCGGGCTCTCAGGCTATTTGTGGTGGCACTCCGAGGGTGTCTCTCACAAGGATAGGTGTAAGCTGGAGGCACTCACTAGGATCCACCGCGGTGCCCTTATAGGGTGCTAGATCCGCCACATGAGAAATGGGGAGAATCCCAAAACCCTTTTGAAAGTTCAACCCATAAGTCGGGTTGCCAAAGCCACTCGGAACTTGGCAAGGTCCAAGTCCTCGTGCCCTCAATTTGGAGGTGACCCTAGGGTAGAGCCACTCCAAAGTCATCATCGTCAAGTTACCAACTTGGAATTCCAAGTGGCGCTCACGAGTGTTTGCTCGCTTGTTGTGAATCTTACCGCTTGTTGCTTGATTTTTGCTTGGATGCATATGCCATGTACTATGATGCGGTGTGAGCTGACAATGTATGGTATGCAAAGGGGGTCCAGGACAACCACATATAGACCTATCATGCTTTGATGGTATGAAGACTTTGAAGGATTTGGGAGGACCGGGGCATCCATAGGGGTCCCTCATGTGAGTGAGTGTGATGAATGTTGGAGGACCCGGACATCCATGAATGCTCCAAACATGCTTGAGATTTATGATGAATGATGGTGGGCCTTTACAACCAAATATTGACCACTCATATTTTCTTCTTGACATGTGGGTGATATGGATGAATGTACCCGACAGACTAATCATGCCAAGCGGTGTGATGTGCCAAGACATATGAACTCCTTTCCCAAAGATGACTTCCTTATGTGGGATGGTGGGGTGGTCTTTGAGCTTCCACTCAAAAGGGTCAAAGGGATCTAGGTAGGTGGATATAGGGTGGGTCATTTCCTCAATCCCGAGGTGTTTGTTGCCTAAGGTCAATGCTCTCATGGTGTAACTCGATTCTAGGAAGGGAGGAGTTTGGGTTAACATGGGCGGTATGGGTAGGGTGAGGTGGGTGGTGAATAGGGGGAGTGGGTCACATGGAGATTTAGGTTCCCATAGAAAAGGGTCAAAGGGATCATGGTAAGGGTTACCTAGGTAGGGGTACTCCATGTTCTCAAGGTCCTCAAATGGTGAGTCCTCCTCCTTGATAATTGGGCCAAGGTTGCTAATGGGTTGGCCGATCAAAGCACTTGGGATCTCTATGGTTGGGGAGTGGAATAGGATAGGTTCTTCCTCCATGGGAAGAAGGATGATGATCTCACTAGTAACTTGGCCATTAGTGTAGATGGAAGTGATGGAGCCAATGGTGGGATATGCTAGGCTAATGGTGTTAGCTTCGGACGGCCTCATGGCTAGCATATTGGTCAAGCGAATTTGTCCATGTAGGTAGTTCACTAAGTCTCCCAAATCTTCCACACAATAGGAAGTTTGATAAGTGACATGTGGCTGAATGGGAATGATTTGGGATTGATATCCCATGGGTAGGTGGCATGGTTGTGATCTAGGAATGGTGAGACCTTTCTTGAGCCATTGGAGTACGGACTCATCTATGGTGATGGTGTCATGGGGAAGGGTGTATAGCTCTTGAGGGACTAGGCTAGGAGCGGTGGGTGAGTTGTGTGGCCCTTGGATTTCCTTGATTTTGGGAGGTGGATCCGAATTGGTACCCATCTCCACTTGGGTAGGTGTGTGGGTTGCAACTTCTAAGGACAATGGGGTAGGAAGATCTATGGTGGGTGGGTTGGTGTTAGTCGAAGCAAGGTGCACCCGAGGAGGTGAGCAAGGTCGGACGTGGATTGGACTTGGGAGTGGAAGTAGCGGAGGCCTAATTTTGGGTAGGATTGGGGTGGGAAGTGGAAGGTGGGTTGGCTGAGGGGTTTTGGGTTTGGGGGTGGTGGCCATTATGGGCCTTGGTGGAGGGGTGGACACGGTGTCCACATGGTTTTTAATGGTGAGGGTTGGATGAGTGGTTGTCACTATGGAGGGAATTGGGTTGGTTAGGGGTCTCTTGCCCTTGGGTTTATTTGGGGTGGAAGTGGGGGCTAAAGGGGCTTGACTAGTGTAGGTTTGGGAAGGGGGTTTTGGTTGGGGTGTGGGGGCCCTTATGGGGTTAGGTGGGGAGGTGGAGGCCTTGGACACTTGGGTTCTAGTGTTACGGGTTTGAACGGGTGGGGTTGGAGGAGTGGGAGTGCTCCTCGAGTTTTGGTAACCCGGGTAGGAGGGAGGAGGTCGGGGAGTGTAGACTTTCCTAAGTTCGACTTTCATGTTCTCCCATGTGTTAATAGGCTCTAGCCTCATAACCCTCCTAAATTGTTCAATGAACTTCCACCTACTCTCGGCATGGTACACAAGACGACTCTTGGCAAGGTAGATTCTCATGGGTTCACTCATTGGACTCCTCTTAAAGTATTTGTCCATGTTTTCCTCCCACTCTAAATATGCACTAGGGTGGTATCCGTTAAAGATAAGGTCCTCAAATAGGACTATGTCCAAAGGGGTGTCAATCGGACCTTTGCGGAGGGCCGAGTGTGAGAGATGTGACTTACATGAAGTAGCCATGCTAGTGGACAAAAGAGATGCAACCGAAGACTCTAAATGCATATGAGCGTCCTAGGACCAACTTGATAGAGACAAGTTGTGAACTTGCTCTGATACCACTTGATGTGACACCGACCCTTGGACCTATTTTCAAGCATTCAAGTTGAGTAGCGGACCCACAATAACGAGCTCACCCGTTCGGTGCATACTTGTGCCCGTTGGCAACTAGGCGATGTTGGAGAGGGTCCGAAGCGGGACCAAGAGGCTCCAATGGTTGGCAAGCTTGGGAGAACCCAAAATGGATCTAGGTTACCCGAATCATGGGCGGCCAGCACACCAAGGGTGTGGGTTAAGTGGATACACTCTCAACTCACCCGCGGTGGTCGCTCACGGACTAGCAATTTGGGCCGAGCTCTCACTTTCCGTCCGACGCAACACTAGCAACAATACTAAGCTAAGCAATTGATTAAACCAAGCAAGAGAGGGACCGAGTCTCACCTAGCCGGCGTGAAGACGCCGACTCCGGCCGGAGACGAGGGCGAGCCGGGAGGCGAGGGTATACACCCGATCGCCGCGGCGATGTAGCTTGAACCTGAAATTGAAAGAATTACACCACTACACCTCACGTAGGAGGGATGATCTTGGGGTGGGGATCATTCTTATTACAGTCAAAACTACCTCCACGCAGGGAGGGGCCTTCAGCCGGCCAAGCGGGGTGGGGTTTTATGCAAAGGAAAAGCCGATCTTCCGAGGCCGCCGGTTCTGCCAATCTGCAGGTCTGTAGGATAGGATGACGCTGTTGATGCTGCCACGGGCTCAACGGGGCTCCAATCTTGACGAGACCAGCGCCAAAAGTTTCCCCACTGGCAGAGGATGAAGCTTGAATTTTTGGGCGATGTTCCGATCTGGGGGCTGACTGCTCCGGCGATTGGAAGGTGGCGGCCGTTCTGGTCTCTTGCCGAGCACAATATGAAACAGCCGGTTGCAGACGTCACTATGGGCTCTCCCGGACTCTGATTGGAATGAAATTGGCGGTGACGCGATCGTGGCCGGAGTAGCTTTGAGCGGGAGTTGACGGGGATGCAATCCGATGTCGGTGGAGAGAGGGGTGACCGGAGAAGTGACAACTGGTCTAACCTGGGAGCACAAGGGACAGTCTGTCCTCTCTGACGAATAAAATGGGAACAGAGGGTTCCGGTTGCCGATTGAGTCCCTTCTTCTTCGAGGTGGCAGCTAAATGGATGTAGTTTCAACCCTCCAAAATTGGCAATCAGATCCTTCACGTGCTGGCCGTGGCAGAGTCTGGAACGGGACTCAATGGTTCTGCCTCTGTCTGGTGCAGAGCAATGGGGCCTGTTGCAGAGAGTGCCACGATCTTCACCGAACTCTGATTGAGACGAGACTTGAACTGTTGGCACCGTGGTTGAGTCCTCTTTCCTTAGACTCTAACGGCGTGGTCGGCAGGTGTCGGAGAAGACCGGGACGAATAGATGAACAGAGGGGTGTCGGTTCTGGCTTCTGAAAACTGACCTGATGCCTTGGAGTAGAAAATTCGTAACTTTCGATGCCGATATCCAAATGCAGCTCTGTTTCTTGAGGATTAAAGAGGACTTGTGAGGGAAGATTTCTTCTGAAGAACACTTGATCGTAATCCAAAAGGGTTTGCCGTGGTGGAGCTTCCAATCTCGTTCTGGTTCTTTGCCTGGGAGGTCCTGCGCAGTTGAGGGAGATCGGCTCCTGCGGACAGCTCGGAGCTCGGATGATGGCGAGACCACCTCGGTTGGAAAGCTATTCCGCAGACAATTCCGGAGATGTAGGCCTTGCCACTTGAATCTTGGAGGGGCGACCGTAGCTTCTTCTGTAATTCGCTGGAGTTCTGCTAGAAGTGGAGATGGGGGAGTGGGTGTGCACAAGAGAGAGGGTGAGAAGAGAGGAGGGGGAGGAGGGCAACCAGACCAAAGGAGATCTGGTTTGGGTCGACCTAGGGTGTGGGAGGGATGGTAGAAAGGAGGGAATTTCGAATTTGGGCTTTGGGAGAGGTTAATTCAGCCTTGGGAAGGTGGTGGGGTAGTTGGGGGTTGGAAGGTGGGGAGAGGATTGGGGGAGAGGCTCTTGGGACTAGAAGTGGAGTAAAGATGGTTTATGGGAAGTTGAAGGGAGTTAATGGAGGTATGGGGAAGGGGGAGGGGTCTTAAATAGAGGTGAATAGGGAGGAGAGAGAGTGAGTTTCGAAATTTAGAGAGAGAGGGGAAGAGAGAGATAATAAGAGAGAGAGAGAGAGGGAGATTGACTAGAAGTCTAGTGGGATTTGGAAGTTGGCATTCAAATTTTCATCATAAGTTCTTACAAATGAGAGAGGGGTGGGGTATTTATAGACTCCATACATTTTCTAAGACCAAACTGACCCTGACAAACTAACTAATGACCACACAGTCCAAGGGAGGGGCGCCCCTGGGCCAGGCCCAATAGATTGGGCCCATTAACCTAATTAACCAACATAATGACTCAATACTTAGGAAAATGACTCAACAACCTAGGTACATGACTCAAATAAAGGGAAAATTACATGATAATGACTCAAATAAAATGTGAAGATTACATGACTAGACTCAAAAATACATGACAAATATAATGGTGCTTGCCGACGAACAATCCGAATCTGGAGAAAGAGTGGAGGGGCAAGGGATGCCCTCAGTTCCTCTCCTCCAACCTCCAGTTCTAGAGTGTATACACCTTCTATCTTCCCCTCTCAACCTCTGATCTTCATCTGTGCCACCGCCGCCGCCGTTCGTGCCGCCTTCGAGCCACCGCGGAGCCGTCTTCAAGTTTCTGTCGTGCTGGATAGAGGTGTAGTTCGTGAATTCTTGCTGCCAGCCACGAGCTCAGATGGATTTGAAATTTTGCGAGTGTGTTCTTGCCTTGAATTACCACCTCCACCTAAATGTTTACGTCCAAAATCCTCCATTAGTAATTTTCCATTTTCATTCATTTTGCATTCCCAGATCTATTTTGTCTCTATCTACAGTGACAACAGCTCTGAGTTTCCCATCTCCGACCACCTTTTCAAATTTTCCAAACCCTCCCAATTTTACTGAGAGTTATGTCCATCATCCCCTACATCCACCATTTTTTTTGATTTTTCATCTGCCATCTATCCATTTTTTCAAAATTCGTGTTCTATCTCTGCTACAGTGCCTTTAGCCAAATTCCAGATCCGACCCACTGTTAGTGAAAAAATCCTATCACTTTGTAGCCACATCCAAACTTGTCCAAACCAGTTTTTCGATCTTCCTAGATCCATTTGCTACACCTTTGATGAAGACCTCAAGAGCTGAATCGGACATCTACCCTGCGGTCAACGATAGTTCTCAGAGGACAGCCCTGCCACTGTACAATAGCAACCTTCAAAATTCGCCAATTGGAAGTGCAGGCTTTTTTATTTTTATGTAAGCATAGAGAGTTGAAGCCCTTCGAAGCAGATTTCCAACGGTGCCAGTTTTGTCGCATTCCAACGTTGGGGCTGATCGCAGCGTCCGTTCTCGCCGGAGCGCGCGCCGGAAAACAAAACCGGCAGATCCGTGGCCGGTCATTCCGACCGGTGCCGAACGGAGCCGCCTGGCCTCCGGCCGGCGAACCAGCATGCCGCCAGCCCGGGGAGCGCTTCTCTAAGTGTCCCCACTACAGCGGTGCCACCGGGTCCCACACTGTCCCTCCGAACAACGCGTGGGCCCCACAGCCACAAGTTCGGGTGCTGGCGAAGAGACGCGAGAAGCCGCCCGTCAACCCGAATTCGGTCCTCCCGGGCCCAGTTGTGTAGCCCTTTACCTCCCTGCGTGGAGTGGGCGATATTTCATTGCTGTCATCATTGTGTAATATTTATCCCGGGAGTACGAGTTTCGGCCGGGTCCGTCTTCCCCACGCCGAGCGCGTGGAGGTAACGCATTCGCTCCCTTACTTGGTATTTTGATTACTTCATATATATTTGTTTATGCCGCTGCTAGAGAGCATGTGTAGGGATATCTAGCTCGCTATAATTTCATATCACCGCTGCTGCGAGAGAGTGAGCGAGACCGTCCCGTGACCCGATCCGGACGCGAAAGTGTGAATTGACCACCCTAGCTCTTGCCGGTTTCTCAACCGTGCACGTCTGACGCTTCCCTCGTTAAGGGGCAGTCACGAGCTTGTCGTGTCCGTGGTCCCGTCCCGCATCAATTTGGTATCAGAGCAAGTTGAGTCTAGGGTGTCAAAAAAAGTGTCTTTTGCATTACATCCCAATAACTCGGTATATCAAAAGGTGTTGTCCGAACGTTAGGCTACGCCTATCGGGAAGGTCGCACACTTGCGCGGGTGCTCTTCGGATCGGTTATCTCCGCCGCGTACTGAGTTTTGGTTATGTCTAGGTGCATTAGTTAGCATCGCATTTTACTTTTAAACTTAAAAAAAAATGGTCTTGCATCTCCATTCCTAGGGGACCCAACCCCATCTTTACAACCATGGCCGCATCCCGAGCCTATAGTCCCGATGAAGTGGGCGCAATGTTCCACGCCATGATGGGACAAGTGCAAAGGTTTAGTACAAGCCTAGATCGGTTTAGTACTAGCCTAGATCGGTCTATCGGGATAGATTGGTTGTTCCCGGAGCCACCCCAAGGACCCCTTCACCACGAGAAGGACATTCCTTCCTCACCCATGAGAGCTCCAATGTCATCACTCTCTATTTCCGAACTTGATTCAGAACCATCTCATTTGGAGCCACCAAGGCCCGAGCCACCCGTATTTCTAACGGGTACACTATACATCGCCGAGCCACTTTTTTAGTTGGCTCAAGGATGGCTTGGTCCCACCTCTTTCCATCCATGGACCCCATCCTACCTATAGTGCCAGTCAACTCATTCCATACCACATTTTGATCTCGTCACCATGTTGATACGTTGGACGATCTTGTCATGGGATTAGATTCACAATGGGAGTTGACGCATCTTTTGGCCCGAGACTTTGACCAACCCGCTAGTCTTAGCTTCACCCATCCGGCCTTCGGGTCCATTACCTCCGAGTGCACCATGGGTTGTGTCACCACGGAGATTCTTCTACTCCTCCCGATGCCGGCCGAGTCCGACTTCGTTCCCTTTTGCCCAAGGGAGGAATCTTATTTCCTACACATGTCCGTCATCCCACCGATCATAATGTATGGTGGTGATTATGAATTCCAAACTTGGGACCATGTCATGTTGGAACCCATCTCACGGGGTCATACCTTCTTCGACCCTTTTGATCCCCTCACTAGTGAATCTCCCGAGCCGCCATCTTCACTCCACTTCCTCCGCGGAGTTCGCTATCAAGCCTTTTCCACTCGGGCCAAGCAACCTCCACATAGTCATAGGTCCGAACCATCATTCGGGGGTAAGGAAGACTTTGGTTTCCCCGATCCCTCTAAACCACCTGCACCTCCCGGACTTCCCGCATCCAAGCCCAATGTCCATGATTGGTGCATCGTAGTATGTCTAGGAGTTCCCCATGACGTCAACCTCCGGTTACGTCAAATGCATACATGGCACACATTCGGGTGTCCTGGTCCGCCGTCACCCATGTACGGGTCAGACTAACATTAGGTATGTCTAGGGTCATATATGAGTCGGTATGTTTTCCTTGTGTGGTTTGTCTTGTGTGGTTTGTTTGCATGGTTTGTGTGTCGTTTGTTTGTCTGCATGTGTCTTGTGCAAGCTCGTCGATGTCAGTCCCTTATGAGTGTGAAGCGAGTCGCCTCACTCGATGAGTATGAGATCAGTTCTACCTACACCCGGATCAGTCACCTACAGGGACCCAGCGGTGATTCCTAGTCAGTCGTCGAGCTGCCTCCTTCCCTTTGAGAGTGCCCCACCCGGAGTGTCCACCTCTAGCCCATGGCAGCTTGAGCATATCGAGTATATATGGAATGAGCAGGTGACGATCACTTGGAGCGGAGCATACCCGCGTTACTTGGCACGGTGTTGGATCCGCCGGAGTACTCGCGCATCCCTACCCCTACTCGACGGGGTCGAGTTCCTCCCACCCAGGGAGAGTTGATGGGAATCGACGCCGAAGAAGTACTTTTCATATTGCATTTATATCCTTTAGTTTATTTTTATATCCACAGGAAAGTATAAGCGCAATTGTATGGCTTTATAAGCCAATGCGTCATTCCCACGGATTGTTTGGGTTTCTTTGTAATTTGTCAGTAGGACCAGCAAGGGGGCCCTCAGCCCTTTCCCATTGGTCCATGTCACTCATGTGGGACTGGTCAACCATCCTAAGTGGCCATCTAGAAGGGTTGAATGTCAAATGCCACATGGGTAGACAAGTGGTTAAATTGGTCCAAGGTAGGTCACCTACCTTCACCTACCATACCCCTTGGTCAAGGGGGCGCCCCTCTCCCCTATTATTTTATGTTTTTTTGTGTGTGTTGTTCAAACCTCATCCTATCCCTTCAATCCCCCTCCCTAGATCCAAGGGTGTACATTAGATTAGATTGGTAGCATAGAAAAGTGTGTATTTTCATATGGAAATTAATGAAAAATCAGAATTTTTGTTGTAATCCAAGAAGCTTGGTGCGCCCCCAGCTCCTCCCCTCTGGTTCCTCTCCTCCAACCTCCAGTTCTAGAGTGTATACACCTTCTATCTTCCCCTCTCAACCTCTGATCTTCATCTGTGCCACCGCCGCCGCCGTTCGTGCCGCCTTCGAGCCACCGCGGAGCCGTCTTCAAGTTTCTGTCGTGCTGGACAGAGGTGTAGTTCGTGAATTCTTGCTGCCAGCCACGAGCTCAGATGGATTTGAAATTTTGCGAGTGTGTTCTTGCCTTGAATTACCACCTCCACCTAAATGTTTACGTCCAAAATCCTCCATTAGTAATTTTCCATTTTCATTCATTTTGCATTCCCAGATCTATTTTGTCTCTATCTACAGTGACAACAGCTCTGAGTTTCCCATCTCCGACCACCTTTTCAAATTTTCCAAACCCTCCCAATTTTACTGGGAGTTCTGTCCATCATCCCCTACATCCACCATTTTTTTTGATTTTTTATCCGCCATCTATCCATTTTTTCAAAATTCGTGTTCTATCTCTGCTATAGTGCCTTTAGCCAGATTCCAGATTCGACCCACTTTTAGTTAAAAAAATCCTATCAATTCGTAGCCACATCAAAACTTGTCCAAGCCAGTTTTTCTGTTTTCCTAGCTCCATTTCCTACATCTTTGATGAAGACCTCAAGAGCTGAATCGGACATCTACCCTGCGGTCAACGATAGTTTTCAGAGGATAGCCCTGCAGATCTGAGAGTTAAGCCACTGTACAACAACAACCTTCAAAATTCGCCAATTGGAAGTGCATGCTTTTTTATGTTTCTGAATCATAGAGAGTTGAATCCCTTCGAAGCAGCTTTCCAACAACGCCAGTTTCGTCGCATTCCGACGTTGGGGCTGATCGCAGTGTCCGTTCTCGCCGGAGCGCGCGCCGGAAAATAGAACCTGCAGATCCGTGGCCGGTCATTCCGACCGGTGCTGAATGGAGCCGCCTGGCCCCCGGCCGGCGAACCAGCATGCCGCCAGCCCGGGTAGTGCTTCCCTAAGTGTCTTCACTACAGCGGTGCCACCGGGTCCCACACGGCCCCTCCGGACAGCGCGTGGGCCCCACAGCCACAAGTTCGGGTGCTGGCGAAGAGACGCGAGAAGCCGCCCGTCAACCCGTATTCGGTCCTCCCGGGCCCAGTTGTGTAGCCCTTTACCTCCCTGCGTGGAGTGGGCGATATTTCATTGCTGTCATCATTGTGTAATATTTATCCTGGGAGTACGAGTTTCGGCCGGGTCCGTCTTCCCCACGCCGAGCGCGTGGAGGTAACGCATTCGCTCTCTTACTTGGCATTTTACTTACTTCATATATATTTGTTTATGCCGCTGCTAGAGAGCATGTGTAGGGATATCTAGCTCGCTATAATTTCATATCACCGCTGCTGCGAGAGAGTGAGCGAGACCGTCCCGTGACCCGATCCTGGCGCGAAAGTGTGAATTGACCACCCTAGCTCTTGCCGATTTCTCAACCGTGCCCGTCCGACGCTTCCCTCGTTAAGGGGCAGTCACGAGCTTGTCGTGTCCGTGGTCCCATCCCGCATCACTTCTTCTTCTTCCTTCAGCAAACTCTCTCTCTCTCTCAGCACTCTAACTCTGACTCTTCTCACGAACTCTCTAACTCTGACTCTTCTGCTCTTCTTTCCTTTTCTTCTGATCTCACTACCTTCTTAGATGAGATCTTCTTCTCGGATCAGATCATCGAGTTTGAGCCCTCGATCGCCTTTGATACAAACGAGCATGAGTCTAGAGTCCCATGAGCTCTTTCAATGATTGGGCGTGTGGAAGACGCATTCCTGCCCAAAAGTTTTCTTCCAGAAGGCGCACTTCAAAGGTCCACGTGTCAGGAGCTGATGAAGTTCAACCACATGGCTTGATCATTCCTGAGGGGCTTGACGTCTTGGATCATGTTTCTGTTTAACTAAACTCTGGGATCACGTGATCACTTAAGTGATTTATGATTTTTGCCCTTAAAGCGTTTGATTGAGTTCCTGTCAATAAGAAATAAAGCATTTCATCAAACACTTTATTATTATAATCAAATATAGATTTAGCCAATATCATATCAGTCAGATACACAGGTCAGAAATGTAAAAGATGATGTATATACTTCGATTCAATCATACAATGCATTGACCTGTGTCAAACATAGGTAGACCTTATATGCATGGAAATGAATAAGTGCATCGACCTTCATAGACATATGCATAGACCTCTAAGACAGAATGCTTGAATATGCATCGACCTGTTTGTTTAGTGTAGTAGGAGATGCATCGACCTTCTAAACCAGAAAGCTTATATGCATTGACCTTCGCTGCACATGCTAGCTAACTAGCATCGACATGCCTATGGTATGCACCGACTTTAGCAAATGCAGTGCACAAGATGCACCGACCTGATAGCGCATACTGTGCATACCTACATCGATCTTATAGAGTGTAAGGCATATGTGCATTGACCTTTCTAACATGAAAACTTCAGGAGGACATATGCATTGACCTGATAGCCTAAGTGTATGAAGGTTCATCGACCGGTCTACTCAAAACACAAAGATAGGCATCAACCTGACTATCATGAAGAACACTGATGCACTGACTTGATAGATAGAAAACTTGAATGTGCATCGACCTACTTAGCTACGTGAGTGCACATGCATCGACCTGTTATGACCCAGACACTACATGTGCAATGACCTTATATGCAACAGGATGAATGTGCATCGACCTTTATATGCAATGGTCTAAATATGCATCGACCTTGATATACAACCATTCTACACATGCATCGACCTTCAGACTACAAGCGTAACCATGCATCGACCTTAGCTGGCACAAAGAAGGTATATGCATCGACCTATATGCTTCAGACTGAAATGTGCATCGACCTTACCTGACAGGAAGAAGGTATATGCACCGACCTTTTAATGCACTTGCTGACTCATAATAGAACAATAGCATTCACCTGTTGTCACTTCAGCTTAACAGTGGTGGATGTCTTTTCATGACTTTTCAAGTCATCTTCAGAACCTGATCTAACAGAATTCAAACTTCTATTTATTGATACCAATGATGAAATAAATGCATCAAAGTCATATCACCAAGGTTATATATATAATGACACATAATAGTTGACATCATTCAAACCTAGTTGACATCATCAAAACCACAGTGACACAACATGATGCGGGACGGACTGAGGAGACGACGCTACATGAGACGGACACGACTCGACCAGCAATGACACGACTACTAGAGCGACCTCGGCTCGACACTAAGAGCTCCTATGGACTACACGTTGCTAACAGAAGTGCAAACTCACTAGTCATCCCATGCGAGGGAAAGCGTGGATCATGCACAGTTAAGGAACCGGCAGAGTTCAAGGTAGTCTGACTCAACTTCCGGAATCGGATCGAGTCATGGGACGGGTCACTCTCGCACTCACAGCGGTGACATGGACACACGGGCTAGGAACCTACACTCTCGACAATGGCATATAACCGTATACTAGCAAGCAAATGAACGCCAAGAAGTTAGACCGTTACCTCCACGCACCCGACGTGACGAAGACAACCCCGGCCGAATTACGGACTCCCGGTTAAATAATGTTACATCATTACAATGATTTGACCCACTGTACGCAGGGAGGTAAAAGGTCACATGTGGGGCCTGGGAATCACGCAAATCGGGTTGACGGGCAGCATCTAGATGTCGCCCGGTGGTGCCGAACTCCGCGTTTTCATGCTTTCCAAACGGCGGATTCTACGGGTCCGTGGGGCCCACGGACGGCGCTGTCCTCCGGATCTGCGGGAGTGGGACCCACTGTGATGGGGACCCCTGGTGGCGCGCCTCCACGGACGGTGGTCGGCCGAAAATGCCGATCGGGGGTCAAATCATTATACTAGCAAGCAAATGAACGCCAAGAAGTTAGACCATTACCTCCACGCACCCGGCGTGGCGAAGACAACCCCGGCCGAATTACGGACTCCCGGTTAAACAATGTTACATCATTACAATGATTTGACCCACTCCACGTAGGGAGGTAAAAGGTCACAAGTGGGGCCCGGGAATCACGCAAATCGGGATGACGGGCAGCATCTTGATGTCGCCCGGCGGTGCCGAACTCCGCGTTTTCGTGCTTTCCAAACGGCGGATTCTACGGGTCCGTGGGGCCCACGGACGGCGCTGTCCTCCGGATCTGCGGGGGTGGGACCCACTGTGATGGGGACCCCTGGTGGCGTGCCTCCATGGACGGTGGTCGGCTGAAAATGCCGATCGGGGGTCGATTGGCCCCGATTCCCAATCGTTGAATTAGCTGCCCACGGATTTTGATTTCTATTTTTTGGCGCGCGCTCCGGCAAAAATGGACGCTGTGATCAATCCCGATGTCGGATCGGGGCACATGAGCCATCGTTGGAAAGCTCTCTTGAAGTCCTTCAATATAGGCCTAGAGAGATCTGCTGGATCTGGTCGGATCTGAACTTTATTGAATTTTCAAATTCCTATTGTACAGTACCCAAAACCTCAGATCTATAGGTGAGCGGTCTGAGAACTACCATTGACTGCAAGGTTGATGGCCGATTCAGCTCCTAAACTCTTCACAAAAGTTATAGGATTTTGAACAAGGAAGATGAAAATATTTTTTGTGGACTGATTAGAGGTGGTTACGAATTGATATGATGTTTGCACTGGACAGAGGTCGGATCTGGGAACAGGTGGAGAGCACTGTAGCTATCTCTGAAAACGAATTTTGGAAAATAGGTGGATGGTTGATAAAAAATCAAGAAAATTCATGGAAGGAAGGGTTGATGGAAGGAAGCCCCAGTAAAATTGGGAGCTCTAGCAAAAATCACAAAGGGGTCCGAACATGGGAAACGTAGGAAAATTGGAAAATCTGATCTGAAACTGGCAGAACTGAAGTTGGAATTTGAACGAAAATGGGAAATTATTAAACGGAGGATTTATGACCCACCAATTTTTGTAGGATGTGGGAAACACCTCTAAAACATCCCCTAAAAATCCCAAATCGATATGAGCTCATGGATGATGGCAGGAATTCGTGGAAGTGGCAGCTACGGGTAGATGGCAGAACTCTGACGGTTGAGATGGCGGTGCGGTGGCGACTCGTGGCGGCGGCGATGATGACCGGAACCGATAGGGAGGAGTCACACCTCCAGAAGGCAGCCTTCACAGCTGCAAGGGGGAGAGGGAGGAGAGAGGAGGAGGGGGGTGGCCAAGGCCTCTTCCAACAATATTCATCAATTCATATGCATTAATTGTATCAAAATGGAAAATACAAGCTTATATAGGTCACTTATCTAATCCATCCTCCACCGTTGGATCTAGGGGAAGGGAATGGAGGGCTGGGATTAGATGTGACCATCACACAAAAAATATAATAAAAAAACAAAGGGGGGGGCCTATTGACCATGGTGAAGAGGCTTGACATGGTAGGTGGGGTGGGTGGCCAAATTTGGACTTTCCAAGTCACTTGTCCCCCACTTGGCCCACCCTTCTAGAAGCCTCCATGTGGATGGTTGAATGACCCCACATGGGACCCTAGGCTGAGGTGGATCAATGAGAAGGGGCTTGGGGGGCCCGTGGGGCCCAAGGGGTCCAAATTGCACACAAGCCCCTCTTACAATCACAATTGCAAACCGAATAAAATGAAATAAACACACATTACACACAAATAAAGTCTAAACAAATATGATAAATGGGGAGGCTCAAGGCAGAGTCTCCAGGCTGTCTCCGAGCCAGATGGACGCTGAGGTGGCTCGAGTCGTGCTCCGTGTGCGGTACCGGTGGCTCGGCGTATCGCGCCGCTCAACTATTTGGGTGTCCGCACCAATTCTCCCCGGGTGGGAGAAACTCGACCCTGTCGAGTAAGGGTCTGCATCGCTCCGGTATCGCTCCAGAAGATCCGGATCAATCCGCTGTAACTCTCCATGTGTGATCCACGTGTCCTCGGTAGCGGGCCGTCCTCTCCATCGCAGTAGGTAGTGCGGGTAGGATCCACTCCTGGTAACTGTCACCTGCTCATCCAGTATATGATCTATATGCTCACGCTGCCGTGGCAAAGGGGCTGGAGGTGGACACTCAGGTGTGGGATCACTCTCAAGGGGAGGAGATGGCTCGAAAGGCTCACTAGGGATCACCGCTGGGTCCCTATATGTAACTAGATCCGAAATATTAAAAGTAGAGCTTATACCGTTTTCCTCGGGCAGGTCCACAACATACGCATTGGATCCAACGCGTTTCAACACTCTAAATGAACTGGCTCCGCGAGCTTGCAACTTCTTAACGGTTCAAGAGGGAAACCGTTCAGGTCTTACCCTGATCATGACATATTCGCCCTCTTCGAACTCTCGGTGGTGTCTATGGGCATCGGCTAGCTCTTTGTAACGCGCATTGCTGGACTCAATGTGACGACGAATGTCGTCATGCAAACTACTAACATGCTTAAAAAAGAAAAACACACAGATGCACACACGACCCTACAGAAACCTAATGTTAGTCAAACCCAATCATATGCAAGGTGGTCCAGGACATCCGAATGTGTGCCATGCATGCATTTGACATAACCGGAGGTTAATGTCATGGTGGACTCCTAGACATCCTACGATGCACCAATCATGGACATTGGGTTTGGATGTGAGAAATCTGGGAGGTTTGGGTGGTTTAGGTGGGCCGGGGAAACCAAAGTTTTCATTACCCCCAAATGACGGTTCGGATCTATTGCCATGTGAAGGTTGCCAGGCCCGAGTAGGAGGGGTGTGATAGTGGACTTCCTTAAAGAGGTGGAATGGGGGTTGTGGACCAAGGGGCCCACGAAGAAAGGGATCGAAGGGATCAAAGAATGTGTGGCCCCTCGATATGGATTCCCTCATCTCAAGATCACATGTGTGGAAGTCTAGAAGGTGTTGTTGATCTCCTTCATTCATGAAGGGAGATGAGACGGTGGGGGTATGATGGTGGACCCTCTCAAAAGGTGGAGTAAATATGGTGGGTCACGGGGTCCACAAGAGAATGGGTCGAAGGGATCAAAGAAGGTATGACCCCTCGGACTAGGCTTCCATAAGTCACTGTCCCACATTTGGAAATTTTGGAGGCGTAAATGATCACCTTCATTCATTGTGAGAGGTGGGACGGCAGTCATAGGTAGAAAGTAAGATTCCTCCCTTGGGCAAATGGGAATGAAGTCGGGCTCGACCGGCATAGGGAGGAGTAGAAGAACCTCCGTGGTAACATGACCCACGGTGTACACGGAGGTGATAGACCCTAAAGAGGGATGAGTGAAACTACGACCTGTGGGTCGGTCGAAGCCTGGAGCCAACAAGTGCGTAAATGTCAATTGCCGGTCTAACCCTTTAAGAAGGTCATCCAATGTATCCATATAGTGATTAGACAGGAAAGTGGTGTGAAACGAATTGATTGGCACCAGAGGTAGGATAGGGTCCATTGATGGGAGGGGAGATGGGGCCAGGCCACTCTTAAGCCAGCTAAGGAGTGGCTCGGCTATAAGTAGCTTTCCCGTTAGAAACACGGGTAGCTGTGGCTGAGGTGGCTCCGAATAAAGATCGGAGAGTTAGGCTTCCCCAACCCTTTTGTCCCCTAGGGCTAGAGAGGTCTGAGTGGGACATTGCCCGACAAAGTGGCCAATCCCCTGGCAGCGATAACACTACTGTCGTGATCCACTACGCTCCTTGATAAGTGTGTCCTTACCCTTATCCTCCTGACGGACAGGGGGTGCAGGCAATGGGGCTCTCGTGGGTGGGGGAAGAGGATCCACTATGATGGGGAGAGGACCTTGGGATGACACCTTAGATGGCAACGGGTTGGGACTACCGGTTGCTACCTCCTTAGGCTCGTGTAGGAGTACATCACTAGGAGTATGTGTCCTATCCACCCCATCCAACCGGTCCAAAATCATTTGCATAAGTTCGGAAACGGAGTGGGTTGGAATAGGGATATCATGGTGGACTCGCCCGTATTCAACCGTCCTAGGATTAGGTCTTGGCTCATCTACGTGTGGGGCTCTTTACCTCCGACTAGGACCCACTTGGTTGGAAGTGATTAGGTGGGGCCGGTTGGAGGTGACCGGTTGGGGCACGCAGACCTTCCTAAGCTCTCTCTTCATGTCCCACCATGATTCGATGGGCCATTACCTCCTAACCTCTCTCAAGCGCTCAATGTGGTCCCACTTTTCGGCGGCCTCGTGTAGAAGCCTCTCCTTGGCAAAATAGAATTGCCCGGCTTCGGACATGGTATAACAATCAAGGCATGTGTCCATGGCGGCCTCCCACTTGAGGTAGTCGCCCGGGCCATTGGAGCCATAAAAATCCGAGGCTTCGGGCCTACGGAAGTGGTGGGGTTGGATTCCCCAACTTTGGTGGTGTCGCCACCATTCATATGAACTAGGCGTTTGGGAACCCATGGGACTCGGGGAGCTAATGGATGACCATGCCGACACTTGGACACGACAAGACACTAGACATGACCCAAAATACTAATGCAAAGTTGGCATGAGACTCAACTACACACTTAGACATGACTATGTTGGAATGCACTAACTAGGAACCTAGACTTAAACCACTATTCGGTACGTGGCGGAGCTAAGCGATCCGAAGATCACTCGCGCAAGTGTGTGGCCTTCCCGATAGGCGTAGCCTAACGTTCGTGTCGCACCTTTTGATATACTGAGTAGAGGAATGCAAATGCAACCTTGGACTTAAATGACCCTAGACTTGAACGACGCTCTGATACCAAACTGATGCGGGACGGACTGAGGAGACGACGCTACATGAGACGGACACGACTCGACTAGCAATGACACGACTACTAGAGCGACCTTGGCTCGACACTAAGAGCTCCTACAGACTACACGTCGCTAACAGAAGTGCAAACTCACTCGTCGTCCCATGCGAGGGAAAGCGTGGATCGTGCGCGGTTAAGGAACCGACAGAGTTCAAGGTAGTCTGACTCAACTTCCGGACTTGGATCGAGTCACGGGACGGGTCACTCTGGCACTCACAGTGGTGACATGGACACACGGGCTAGGAACCTACACTCTCGACAGCGGCATATGACCGTATACTAGCAAGCAAATGAACGCCAAGAAGTTAGACCGTTACCTCCACGCACCCGACGTGGCGAAGACAACCCCGGTCGAATTACGGACTCCCGGTTAAACAATGTTACAACAGCACAATGATTTGACCCACTCCACGCAGGGAGGTAAAAGGTCACATGTGGAGCCCGGGAATCACACAAATCGGGTTGACAGGCAGCATCTTGATGTCGCCCGGCGGTGCCGAACTCCACGTTTTCGTGCTTTTCGAACGGCAGATTCTACGGGTCCGTGCGGCCCACGGACGGCGCTGTCCTCTGGATCTACGGGGGTGGGACCCACTGTGATGGGGACCCCTGGTGGCGTGCCTCCACGGATGGTGGTCGGTCAGAAATGCCGATCGGGGGTCGATTGGCCCCGATTCCCAATTGTTGAACTAGCTGCCCACTGATTTTGATTTCTATTTTCCGACGCGCGCTCCGTCGAAAACGGACGCTGCGATCAATCCCGATGTCGGATCGGGGCACATGAGCTATCGTTGGAAAGCTCTCTTGAAGTGCTTCAATATAGGCCTAGAGAGATCTGCTGGATCTAGCCAGATCTGAACTTTATTGAATTTTCAAGTTCCTGTTGTACAATACCCAAAACCTCAGATCTGCAGGTGAGCTATCTGAGAACTACCGTTGACTGTGAGATTGATGGCCGATTCAGCTCCTGAACTCTTCACAAAAGTTATAGGATTGTGAACAAGAAAGATGGAAATATTTTTTGTGGACTGATTAGAGGTGGCTACGAATTGATATGATATTTCCACTAGACAGAGGTCGGATCTGGGAACAGGTGGACATCACTGTAGCTAGCTCTGGAAACGAATTTTGAAAAATAGGTGGAGGGTTGATCAAAAATCAGGAAAATTCTTGGAAGGAAGAGTTGATAGACGGAACCCCCAGTAAAATTGGGAGACCTAGGAAAAAATCACAAAGGGGTCCGAACATGGGAAACACAGGAAAATTGGAAAATCAGATCTGAAACTGGTAGAACTGAAGTTGGAACTTGAACGAAAATGGGAAATTAGAAAACAGAGGATTTATGACCCACCAATGTTTGTAGGATGTGGGGAACACCTCTAGAACATCCCATAAAAATCCCAAATCGATCTAAGCTCGTGGATGATGGCAGGAATTCGTGGAAGTGGCAGCTATGGGCAGATGGCAGAACTCCGACGGTTGCGATGGCGGTGCGGTGGCGGCTCGTGGCGGCGGCGATGATGACCGGAACCGATAGGGGAGGAGTCACACCTCCAGAAGGCAGCCTTCATAGCTGCAAGGGGGAGAGGGAGGAGAGAGGAGGGGGGCGGCCAAGGCCTCTTCCAACAATATTCATCAATTCATATGCATTAATTGTATCAAAATGGAAAATACAAGCTTATATAGGTCACTTATCTAATCCATCCTCCACCGTTGGATCTAGGGGAAGGGAATGGAGGGATGGGATTAGATGTGACCATCACAAAAAAAATACAATAAAAAAACAAAGGGGGGGGGGCTATTGACCATGGTGAAGAGGCTTGACATGGTAGGTGGGGTGGGTGGCCAAATTTGGACTTTCCAAGTCACTTGTCCCCCACTTGGCCCACCCTTCTAGAAGCCTCCATGTGGATGGTTGACTAACCCCACATGGGACCCTAGGCTGAGGTGGATCAATGGGAAGGGGCTTGGGGTGCCCGTGGGGCCCAAGGGATCCAAATTGCACATAAGCCCCTCTTACAATCACAATTGCAAACCGAATAAAATGAAATAAACACACATTACACACAAATAAAGTCTAAACAAATATGATAAATGGGGAGGCTCAAGGCGGAGTCTCCAGGCTGTCTCCGAGCTAGATGGACGCTGAGGTGGCTCGAGTTGTGCTCCGTGTGCGGTACCGGTGGCTCGGCGTATCGCGCCACTCAACTGCTCGGGTGTCCGCACCACAACACTTTCATTGCATGGATGCATGGTGAGTTTATTTCAATTTTTGAGTAAACAAGCTTAATGTGTTATCCATGATAAAATATTTAAATTCTCATGCACATCACTTGTTTTAAGCATAAAATTCATGGTTGAATTTTTGATGTCAATGGGCTGCATGTTTACATAATTTGGATTCACTAAAATAGGCATTTCAATGTGCAGATCAAGAATGGGTTGACCCCCTTATTGAAAGGGTCGACCACCGCATATTTCCTGGCCCAGACAGTAATGTTTCTGAAAGTGGGACGTCCCAGTTGGTAGATGGGACGTCCCATCTCTGTTTCACCCTCTGCACGTGAATTTTGCAAGTCCGCCAAACCCACTCGTGTGACCTCCGATGGGGCTGATTTTTACCACAATACCCCTGGGTTATTGATACACCTATTAGTGTCATTTTGGAGGGTTCTAGAAGGGACTTCCAAGTCTTTTGGACCCTTCCCTAGATATAAAATATCTTGTTGTGAATTTTGGAGTTTTTAACTACTAGATCTAATTCTTTCTATCTTGCAGGATAAGGAGAACAAGGAGGAGGGGAAAAAGAAGAAAAAGGAAGAAATCATCTGTATCCGTTGATCTTTGAAGCTCGAGGAAGAAGAGAACAAGAAGCGGACTGAAGAGAGGAATCTAGTGATGGTAAAATCGTGATCATTCATCAACTTCGGTTTGGAGTATTGGATCATTCAAAAAAGGGAAAAATCTCTACATCCTTTGTTAGATCATTTATGATGTTTTTCATGATCTGTCTTTCATTATGGGCATCATTGTCTATTTTCCTTTTATTTTGAACTCAGAATACTGTGTGTGTGTGTGGAGACTGCGTTCTCTGTATGAGCTGGATTGCGGGGTTTGTTACCTGAGTTTGTGTGTGCGTTGTTGGGGCACGTCCCCATGTGTGTGCTGCTTCGGCAGCGTGTGTATTGGGGTTTTTACCCCATGTGTGTGGGGAGGAATCCCCGTGTTAGTTGCATTCGCAGCATGTTGAGAAAGCCTCACTGGGTTTGGTGAGGGGTGGATGTAGGCGGACGGGTGTCCGGCCGAACCACCTGAAAAATCCCGTTGTCCTATTTTTTGCTGTGTGCTTGATTGATAGATTTTCGCATATCGATCGAGTAGGCCTAGTGAGAACGAGAGCATCATTTGCTTAACACGATCGTGAGAGTTGGGTGAGCTTGAGAGAATTAATTTCATCATGTTTCAATTTGTCTCATCTCAAATTTAATTCATATCTTGATTTAGGTAATTGTTCATACCACTTTTAAGAACACAATCTTAGTTAAAATTTGCCATCTTGTTTTGGAGGACAATTCAACCCCCCCTTCTTGTCTGCGTACATCGCCATTTGGGCCAACAAGTTGTATCAGAGCGAGGTCTTTGGTTTTTGTTCAACCTCACGGTTGAAGAGTAAAGATCTTTGGTGATGGCTAATATGGATTCATTTCCTATTTTTGATGGTTCTTTATACTTCATGGGTTGGAAAATTCTGTGTCTACGTAACTAGTTCTGATCCGAAGCTTATGAAGTTAATTACGCATGATCCTCACATTCTACCTAGAAATAAATCAAAGTGGACCGATGAGCATAAGAAGAAGAACACTGATAATCTCTTTGTTTTGAATGTTCTCAAGGCTGTAGTAAGCACTAACAAATTTCCATTTGTTTCCAACTGTAGTTCTGCAAAAGAAATCTGGGATGGGCTATGGACAAGTAAAATTTCACGTCCAGTTAAGAACGAATACACACAACTCTAGGCGTGTGGTGTCAAAGCTCGTCTGAACCTCTCACCAAAGAAGAGAATCTCAGAAAGATCCAATGGGCCGGCCCCGAGGGAGTCCGACGCCTGAAAACACCTTACGCCCTCTAGGGCCCATTAAACCACAGGGAGCTAGACATCCCTGAACCAATACGTTGTCGTAGATTCACCCCGACAGCGAAGAATATACCGGGAGGCCTCGAGATCCCCGAGTCCCTGAAAAAGATCAGCAACTGCGAACAAAGTACGTACCATCAGGTTACACATAGATGGGTAAATTAAACCTCGGATCTCAAAGAGGAACAGTTTTGGACTTGGAAGTGTTAAAAACAAGCACCCAAACAACCCAGTGGCGTTCATACCCTATCTGATCCGGTGGCCCCTTAGCGGATCTAATCTGGTGGCGTCTTAAGCCAGTTGGTCCGGTGGCCCCTCAGTGGGTCTGATCCGGTGGCGCCTAAGACACCTGAATCGATGGCCCCTCAGCGGCCTCGATCTGGTGGAACCTTTTCGTATGTTGATCTGGTGGCGCTTTTAGCACTTGATCCGGTGGCATCTGCAGCGGCTTGAATCAGTGGCGCCCCTGGGCTCCCTAATCCTATGGCTCCTCAGCGCTTCCCATCCGTTGGCCTGTTTCAGTAGCCCATCCAGTGGCACAATGAGCCTTCTCCATCCAGTGGCCCGTTTCAGCAGCCCATCCGATGGCATGATGAGCCTTCTCCATCCGGTGGCCCCGACGCGTTAGATGAAAGTGGTAGGTACCTTGTTTTTCACGGACCGTTGGGCATTTCCTTTACCCAGGGGATCCTCACCTTGGCGCACAATGGCCGTGAATTGAACTGTCACCATTTGGGAAACCTTTCATGGCGTGCCATCCTGGCTACCAACGCTCTGCACACACAGTATCTGGAAACCAGCCAGCGGATACGGCAGAGAGAAAGGACTGGGAGAATCTTCTCCCGTTGACCCCAAGGTTGCCACCACTCTCGTATAAATAAGACCAAGAGAACAAAATAAAAAGGAGGGGGAGGAGAGATACCAAGTCTGAGGGCTCGAAGAGAAATAGGTAGAGAAGAAGAAGAGAAGATAGAAAAAGGGAGAGAGCGGTTCCTTCGACGCCCCTCTCCCCTGGGCTGCCTGCTTGCTGCTCCATTGGCTCCCACTGAGTGAAGAGAGAATAGAAGAAGAGAAGAAGAAGGTGAGTGAGGGAGAGAAAGAAGCTTGGGGAGGGGAGGAACCGGTGCTCCGCCCCCTCCCCCATTGTATTTCATCCCTTTCCTTATTCCCCTTTTTGTTTCTTTGTTCAATGTATTAGCTGCTGTACTCCCCTAATTTTGCAAGGAATAAAAGAAGGGTTTTGAAAGGTGTTCATGTTCCTGGCCGTCGTGCTCACGTTTATTACAGTCTGTGTAGTCCCAGACTTTTGTTCTTTTTTTTTATGAATGAAGGATCAGAGCTCGCTCAACGTGATGAGTGCAACTCTGAAGCCTACGCCTTAAAGAGTGTTTCATCCGGGGTCTCCCTACGTTTGGGGGGGGGGGGGGGTCACACCGTTTATCCTCTAAGTCTTTTGCCACTCTGAGTCTTTTGCTACTCTGAGCCTTGCTTCGAAGTGTTGATTGAGTGAGCATTAGCATCTAGGCCCTGCCATGAAGTCCCGCGATCAATGACACCCAAGAGGGGGGTGAATTGGGTGATAACAAATTTTAAGAAAGCTTTAACCAATTTGAAGTCTGTATGGTGAGATAGCAACTATCAATTTAGATCTGATGCAAAGGAGAATAGATCTATCAAAATCAACCACTATAATAGCTCTTTGGTACTAGGCGGAGTTACGGAATCCGAAGATTCTCTCACACAAGATGTTATCTTTCCGACAAGACTAACCTTGTCGGTCCGAACCCAGCTTTTGATATACCGGGGATCTATTAGAGAATGATCAATTAATCTAGATCTAAACGAAGAAATCAGCAGATGCAAATAATTTAACTACGCGAACATGCACATAATGAAGATAGGAGAAAAGGATCAAACCACACAAGAGACAGTAATTTTTAGGTGGTTCGAATGCAACGACGGTAACCTACGTCCACCCCTCACGATCTGTGAGGATTCACACGCTATCTTGTAAAGAGTTACAAGATCAAAACACACACACACACACACACTCGTGTGAGTTCGGAACTCCCACGAAGGTGCACAAGCACCGAATCACATAGAAATGTGAAGAAGAGAAGAACCACACACACACAAACACAGATCTGTATAGATCTATACACACACAAGTGTTTAAATATTACAAGAACACACACTTGAAGCTTGATGAGGAATGTAAGGAGAAACACAAAATGAAAACTTCAAATTAAAGCTCCCCCTTAGTGGATGAAGATTGTTTTGGATGAAGCTTGCTCCTCAGCTTGATCTTCACTTGAATGGCTTGCAGATGAACTTGAGAACCTTGCTCTTGGATGAAGAACTCTGGGACACAGCACTGTTCACGGAGCTACAGTAGCAACCCTCTTTCTCCCCTTGATAGCCTCCTTGAGCTTCCTTGAGTAATTAGGGTTTCTTTCCCCCAAGAGGTGTTTTTATATATCTTGGATGTTCAAGGACAAGCCAAGACACAGATCCACAATTTCAGGGATGTCTGGAGACTTTTGGGATTAAAAAAACCTTTGATAGATGCTTCAACATCGTGGATAAAACAAAGTCAACAATGGAGGCTTCGAAGATGGCGGTCGACCAGGCATAGGTGGGAGGTCGACTGGAATTTTACTGAACTTGAACTTTTCAACACCGGGAAAACCGGTCGACCAGTCCAGTGGGGGCGGTCGACCGAACTCTGTAATTTTACAGAGTTTTCAGCTCTGGGAGATTAGGTCGATCGCCCATGCTGGTCAGGTCGACCGAACTCTGAAAAACATGCTGAAATGAATTGTTAGCCTAGTGGATCATATCCATATGACAAGAGCTTCATGTCCTCATTCAATTCATGCATTTTGGTTTTAATATGGCTTTGATTTGTGCATTCGGAGATGTTCATTTGAGCTTCATATCCATGCTAACATTTGAGCTTGTTTAGACATGATGGAGTATTTGTTAAGGCATGATACAGTTGAACATCGGCTTTGGTGTAAATGGCGTTGAAAGAGAACTTACCAAGTTATGAACCTATTTGTAATGCGAGGGTTTTGTTATCATCAAAATCAACTAGGGAGACTCAACAATCTCCCACTTTTTGATTATGACAAAACTCTGGATTACAAGTGCATTGGCATGCCTTTAAGCAAACTTGGAGCTAAGCAAGGTCAGTAATCCACAAGGTGAATAAAACAAAAATTCTTTTCTTTAGGTGAAACAACATAACCCATTCGACACTTTATTTGCCAAATAGAAGGAAATGATAGACAAAAGCCAATCATGTAATGCCGAACACCAAGTGCATTATTTTCATCATTTCATTACAAGGTACATTGATGCTTGAGGGAATGCAAGACTTCTAGACATCATGACAAAAGCAAATGCAAGACATACTCACAAGATGCAATGACTCAAGAAGAAAACCTCACAGATGATCATCCATGCAAAACACAAGGACAAGCATGCATAAACTATATATAAGACATGCATAACTACTTCTCCCAAAGGAGGGTGTAGATAAAAATATAACCCAAAAGACACAAGACCCAAAGACACATACTGGAGAAGGAAACTAAAGAACATCCTTAGTGGCCATCTGTAGGAGGCTGTTCGTCTGGTGGAGGAGGAGGCACATGGCCAAGGCGCTGCCGAATATCTGCAAGTAGGTGGTCTTGATGCTGAAGGCGGTGCTGGATATGGGTAAGGGTTTGATCCCTATCATAGTCACGGTGCTGCATGTTCAGGAGAACGCAGTTCATAGCATGAAAAGCCTCACATGAATCTTCATGGCTCTGGGTGAGGGTGGTCATGTTGGTGGAGAGAGTGTGCATCTGAGTGGCTAAGGAGTCCAAAGCTGTGGAGAAGGAGTCTGGACGATGTGGCCGTGATTCCAGCATGGTGCCCATGGTTGCTATGTTGTCCCCAAAGGTAGAGAGTTGTTCCCCAAAGGCATCCACCTGAGTCTCCAGCCCAGTGAACCACATGTCAAAAGTCTCATAGTCTACCCAAGAGTGTTGTCCGGCCCCCTGAGTAGAAGACTCTCTATGATAGAACTGTGGTGGAGGAGGCATCTCGAGATCCATGTGATGAGGTGAAGGTGGAGGAGGCTACTCCTCAGCCAGAACTGGAGGGGGAACATCTCCTTGACCCTACTGTTGCTCTTGTTCCTGCTCCTCCTCACTGTCAGCTTCTTCCCCATAAACTGGTATATCTCGGCGTAGCTCGCCATCAGGACCATAGTAATATCCAAAATCGGAGAAGATTTTATGCTCATTGTATATATCATCCTGTCAAACTCGAATAAAAATTTCACCACCCAAGTGAATCCCAGTATATACAAACATGCCTATCAGCTATGAAGCATAGCGTAAGGATCTCCTCAATTGGGTTCGGCATGTTCCTATCAAGTCTGTGATGAGCCAACCCGTGTTTACTAGGCTTCCATTCATAACATGATAAAACAAAAATTTGTGAACTTCTGTGACTTCATTTCTACTCCCACTTTTTGGATAGATAAGTGAGGTGAACATGTGGTGCAATATCCTCTACAGTGGTGAAAAATAATTTGCATTTAAGGTAATCAAATCACTAACTCCACACACATAGTCACCGTTTGTCATAGCAATAAATGTGACCTCAACTGCGTCATGACCAAAAATCATGTCAGCACCCCTGGCTGAGACGCCTAAGGCTCGCCAAAAAGATCGGGAGTGATATGAATCTCAACACCTTGGACAGTCGTGTATAACTCTTCATCCCTCTCAACTAAATTTCCATAAAACTACTGTACGAGGGTGTGATAATAACGAGTGTATCTAGTGACAAAATCTGTCCAACCCCCTTGAACTTCAAAAAGAGCACATAAATCGGGCAAGATATCGTTCACATCATTGAAGTCAACCAGTCGAGGGTCAATAATAGGACGAGGAGACAACTGAGGTGCATGGTGAGGTGCAGGTGCTTGCTGTGGTGGAGGAGCTGGGGCCTCTCGTTGTTGACGGCTTGATTCTCCTTGGACAGGACGCCGAGAGCTCCATCAAGGCGGCATCCTAGACCAGAAAACTCACCGAGAAACCCTTGAAGGATCAAGCTCAACCCAAGGGATGAAGATGGACCAAAAGGGCACCCCTAGGGCTTGGAATGAACTTCTCCACAACCTGGAACCTTGGGTAGATCTTCACGAATGCACGAACGGCCGCAGAGATATCGTCCCGAAACTGTGACGAATCGACTGGATCTTGTGCGGGTGAAGGAAGAAGTAGATTTTTGGGCTAGGGAAGTAGAGATATGTGGTTCTAGGGTTAGGGAAATGTATTGGAGGAAAGGTGGAGGTGATAGAATGAGAGAATGGGGTGTTTAGTCCCCATATAAGATGGTTCAGTTGTGGTTCGGCCGGGCCAGTTCGCTGGGTTCGGTCAACCGGACCGGGGCTGGCGATCGATCAAAGTGGTCGACCTAGCCATAAAAGCGCATTTTCATCCCTTTTTATTTTTTGTTCCTTTTTATTTTCTTTATTTTCTTTTTTTTTATATGAGCATCATAATCAACCGACCTTCTTAATGGAACCAACATCATGAAGTAGAGAGAAAGAAAAGAGATGAGGTATAGAGAGGATGCTCTAGCTCCCCCTCAGAAAGTGCCTCAGATCTGAAGTCATTGGGTCAACATTTATTTAATCAAGGAATATTCATCCTTAGAAAATTTTCAAGGAGGGCTGTATGTATAAATACACTCAAGCATGCATGTATGTAAATACACACACGTTATCAAAAATAAATTCATACAATATGCATGTTAATATGCCCTTTATGCATATGAGTTTCCAATTTTTAAATATAAATGCATCACTCATCCTAGTGCAGATCTAAGTATGTATGCTCTCACCCTTGCACATCCCAACTTCTCTTCTTATCTTGCTGAATTGATCCTGGTTTAGGGGTTTTGTGAAAATATCAGCTAGCTGATTGTGTGTGTCATTGAAGTTCAATTCAAAGACCCCTTTTCCTACATGATCTCTCAGAAAATGATGCCGAATATCAATATACTTTGTCCTAGAATGTTGAACATGATTTTTTTGACAAACTGATTGCCCTGGTATTATCACACAGGATTGGAACACATTTCATTTCAACATCTAAATCAAGCAATTGACTTTTGATCCAAAGTACTTGGGGTCTGCAACTTTTGGCGGCTACATATTCAGCCTCGGCCGTTGAGAGAGCTACTGAATGTTGTTTCTTGGAGGCCCATGAAACTAGGCATCCACCAAGAAACTGACAGTACCCATTAGTACTTTTACGATTGTTGGCACCGGCTTATTTTCTCGAATTAATCGAGGATTAAGCATAGGGAAATACTCCCTAAATAGAGCAAAACGGCACATCGCCAAAGCTGCTCTACTAGTGAAGTTGAGCTCGGAAATTAAGACACTTCACCGGGTCAAGCGATGCAACATAACAACCGGGGATCGGCCCCGAGCAAATGGCGCTATGCCAGCCAGTTTCCCGACAATCGGGTCCGTTTCGAGATTCGAGACAACCTACCGTACCTTACGGCACTCTATGAAGATTTTGGGATCACCCCCGTACACCCTACATACGGTATTACACCATCGACGCTTCAACAACCGAGTTAACTCATAACTCAGAATAGCCTGCCACATCATACGATTCTTCGCCAAGGAGCGAGGGTCACCTCGACCACCAGACAAACGACATCATCATGTCAACGCCCCAGTCACCGGGCCCAACTAAGGGTCCTAACCAGCTAGCCGTGACCCATGGCAACATCAACAATTGATCGGGCCCACCCCCGATCACTCAGTTTACGGGTTTACCTGCGTTCAACACAGCCACCCGAGGCGACCCGGGGGCGCCCTGACTATAAACCACGCCATGTGGCACCCAGCAACGAGGCCGGGGTCTACCCTCAAGTCGCCTCCCTCCAGCCCTCTGAAGTCAAAGGAAGACCCATCTGGGCCAACCACAAGCTTCAGGAGCTCACAGCAACCTTATACGGCCCACACACGCGTGTTGATAATTTTCTCGAGCACCTGGTAGGTGCGTATGCTCCAGCCACTCTACAGCAAGTCCGAGCCCAACTCGGGACTCCCAGCAACCCATCGCGTCATGCACCACCATGGTGTGCCCTTGCACGCGGATCGACCTGAGCGGTCAGGTCACGGGGGTCAAGGGGGTAGCACCTCTTGCGGGGGTCTCCGGTCAACCCCCAGTCAACCCCCAGTCAACCCTCAGTCAAACCCATGTCAAACCCCAGTCAACCCCCAGTCAAACCCCCAGTCAACCTTGGGTCAAACCTTAGTCAACCTCCAGTCAAACCCTAAGCAACCCCAGTCAAACCCTCAGTGAACCCCCAGTCAAAACCCAGTCAAACCCCCAGTCAAACCCTCAGTCAACCCCCAGTTAAACCTCTAGTCAAACCCCAGTCAACCCCTAGTCAAACCCTTAGTCAACCCCTAGTCAACCCCCAATCAAACCCTCAGTCAACCTCCGGTCAAACCCCAGTCGACCCCCAGTCAAACCCTCCATCAACCCCCAGTCAAACCTTAGTCAAACCCTAAGTCAACCCCCAATCAAACCCCAATTAAACCTCCAGTCAAACCCCAGTCAACCCCCAATCAAACCCTCAGTCAAATCTCAATCAAACCCCTAGTCAAACCCTTAGTCAAACCCTCAGTCAACCCCTAGTCAAACCTTCAGTCAAACCCCCGTCAAACCCCCAGTCAAACCCACGGTCAAACCCGGGTAAACCCCCCCAGTCAAACCCGCCTAAACCCCATGGGGAGGGGGTTTACCTGGACCAGACTCACCCCTCAACCTAGTCCGCGTAAACCCCTTCCCTTCAATAAAAAAATTTGACTTTTAAAAAAATTAAAAAAGCCCAAACCAGCCCGCCTAAATCCCCTTGGGGTGGGGTTTAGGCAGACCAGCCTCACCCCCTGAGGCTGGTCCGCCTAAACCCTTCACAGCCCACTTTTTACCAAAAAACACCCTTCATGAAGGGGTTTACGCGGACCAGACCAACCCATTGGGCTGGTCCGCTTAAACCCCACCCAGGGGAGGGGTTTACGCGGCCCAGCTCAACCCTATGAGCTGGTCCGCGTAAACCCTTTCTCCCCTACTCAGCCCGTGCACTATTCAATTGGGTTTACGCGGGCTAGTTTGAACGTATCAACCTAGTCCTCCTAAACCCATCCCTAATGCACTACTCAATTGGGTTTATGCGGGCTAGCTTGAACCTATCAACCTAGTCCTCCTAAACCCATCCCTGATGCACTATTCAATTGGGTTTACGCGAGCTAGCTTGAACCTATCAACCTAGTCCTCCTAAACCCATCCCTAATGCACTATTCAATTGGGTTTATGCAGGTTAGCTTGAACCTATCAACCTAGTCCTCCTAAACCCATCTTGACCCTTCAACTTCTCTATAAAACCCCTTAGAAGCTCAAGGGGTGGGGACATCCAGCATATGCATGAATCAAGGCTTCCAGTGATCTCCAAGCTTCAAGCAGCTCTAGGCAACGAGCAAGGAGAATTGTGTGTGGGTGGCTAGGTCGTCGGCTAAGGACGCCGAGGGTATGTCGCTTGTACTTCCCTCACACGGTGTTCCGCCATGACACACAAGTCTACCCCCGCCACGTGTGTGACGTTATGACAAGGGTGAACTCCCCCTCATGCCGGGACTTCCCCTCGCGTGCCCGCCGACTGTAACTACGCACGCACTATGATGTCAGGCTTCCCCGCAGTCACGAGGCCACGTCCGACCGCTCGACTCGAGCCGTGATCGACCCTCACCCGGACACCAGCCTGATGCTTTCTCCAGCTATCCAGTCATACCCCTCATTTGGCGAAGCAAACATGGTCCGTGCCACGAGAGGGACCCTCTGTAAAATAGGCGGATATCCACCTTATCCCGCATTGACCCGGGGACCGACCCACGCATCGGAATTATCCCGCAGCTTGCGCCCATTGTACTTCGGCCTCCTCAGCCCACTTGTAAAGCCCACGCGGCTCTCATACAGCATGAAACCAGTTGAATGTAGGTACATGTACTCGGGTCTCAGCCTCTTCACGGCGCCTAGTTACTTCAGTCACAACGGTGCCTCCGGCACCCGACTGCCAGTCACACGGGGCCCAGAGCACGACCATCGAGGTCTCTCGGTGCTCGCCTCCTTCAGTCACAATGGTGCCTCTGACACCCGACTGCCAGCTACTCTAGTCACAACGATGCCTCCGACACCTGACTGCCAATCACACAGGGGCCAGAGCACAACCATCGAGGTCTCCCGGCGCTCGTCTCCTTTAGTCACAATGGTGCCCCCGGCACCCGACTGCCAGCTACTCCAGTCACAATGGTGTCTCCGGTAGCCGACTGCCAGTCACATCGGGCCTAGAACACGACCATCGAGGTCTCCCGACGCTCGTCTCCTTCAGTCACAATGGTACCCCCGGCACCCGACTGCTAGCTACTCCAGTCACAACGGTGCCTCCGACTGCCAGTCACACCGGGCCCAGAGCACGACCATCGAGGTCTCCCGAAGCTCGTCTCCTTCAGTCACAACGGTGCCCCCGACACCTGACTGCCAGCTACTCCAGTCACAATAGTGCCCCCGGCACCCGGCGCTCACCTCCTTCAGTCACAACAGTGCCCCCGACACCCGACTGCCAACTACCCCAATCACAACGATGCCTCCGGCACCCGACTGCCACCTACCCCCGTCACAACGGTGAAGTCCCACGACCAATGACACCCAAGAGGGGGGTGAATTGGATGTTTACAAATTTTAACAAAACTTTTGGCCTTTTTGAAATATGTGATAAAACACTAATTAAGAGATTCAAATCTATTCAATCACAAATTGGATTTATCAAAGTCTATATGGTGATGAGATAGATTATGCAAGATGAACGTGGATAAATCCTGAACAATAAGGTACACTAACACTCACGTAGAATGGGGGTAAAGGAAAAGGACCAAACCACACAAATCAAAACACAATGCACATCGGTTTTTAAGGTGGTTCGGATGCAACGACGGCAATCCTACATCCACCCCTCACCAAACCCGGTGAGGCTTCACTTGGAGATAAATCCCTAAACGGAGACGACGCTCCAAACACACACGCAGGACGACGCCTGCCCACACACACGGGGACGCGCCCCAATACACACACAGACACGGAGATGAGGTCTCCAACAACATCCAACAACCGGATCAACAACACGTTGCGATAGATGCAACAATCCACGCACTAGAACGGCCGGATCTAAATAAATCCACACACACACACATGCAGATCTAAGAAGACCCGCACATACACACACACGAATACAACACAATGACCACACACGACCATGGATCCACAACGATCCACACACACACAAGTGTTTACAGTTTATAAAAAACACAAATATAAAGCCCAGAACATAAAGACAATGAAGCACAGTTTAGAAGACTCCTGATTTGGCTTCCACTGAGTGTATGATGTAGAACTTGGAACAATGCTTCCTGCTTCACTTGAATGGCTTTGATGGAGCTTGAAAGGCTTGTGTAGGAATGAAGAGATCTTCCACGCGGTACTGTTCACGGCTACAGTACAACTTCTTCTTCCTTGGATAGATTTCATGATCTCCTTGACGCTTGCTTGCTTATCCTCTTCCTTTTAGGTTGCTAGCTTCAGATTGAGCTTGAATACCTTCAGATGAATGAAGAAGTTGCTGGACGAAGTACTGTTCACAGAGGGTTGCAGCAGCCTTCTTTTTTCCTTTGATAGCCTTTCCCCTTGATCTCCCCTTGGATCTCTTAGATGGTTAGGGTTTATGACTCCAAAAATGAGATATTTTATAACCCTTGAATGGTCCATAGACAAGCCCCTGACCAGATCCACAAATCATGGCTTAATTGGGGTCATTGGGATTAAACAAATGGATGAAGATTCCTCTCCACAAGCTAGAAATCGAAAGTCAACAAAAGGGGCCTCGGGGCTGTCGGTCGACCGGCAGTAGTGGGGCGGTCGACCGAAATTTTGCAGAGCCAACACTTTTCGTTGCTGGCAATTTTGGTCGACCGGTCACTGTCCGTCGGTCGACCGGACCTTGCACGGTCGACCGGTCCTTGTGTGCGGTCGACCGGTTCTGAGAACTGCTGTAGCTTTTTCGTCTCTGGAAATTCTGGTCGACATGTCTATGATCGACGGTCGACCGAAATGACCCATACCTGTAAAAAATGAAGTGTTAGGCCAATGAAACATATCCATAAGTCAAGATCTTCATGTCCTCATCAATTCCACGCATTTTGGGTTTGGTTTAACTTAAGTTTATACATTTGGAAAGCTTAAACCATTTGAGCGTTTGTCATTGATTGGAGTGAAGAACTTTTGCATTCGAAGAACTTATGCAATCAAACCGAACTTGTAAGCTGTCAATCCATGCAACCATTGTGAACCTCAATTACCATGAGTGAAATCTATAAAAGAGAAGTATATGGCATACCCATGGTGAGATTGATGCTATAACAAGGTAAGAATCTTACCAATGGTTCTTGACAGTAAATGACATATACCACCTGTGTTGAATTGTAGAAAAGCAAGGTACTTATCCACATGTTTGGTTTACCAGGTGACTGCAATGAGATTATAAGTTTGATCCTGCAAGCAAGATAGACAAGGTTTAATACCATGTTTGTTTACATTAAAGAGATTATGAAACCTCTTTCCTCTTGTAAAACCAATTCGATCAAGCAAGGATCAAGACCATGTACCATTGCCATTTGCCATCTCAATCATGCATAAACAACAAGAGCACAAGGACTCTTTGATTATTACACAGCCAAGTAGCATCATGAATCCTCATACCATAAAGTTTGGTTCTTATCAAACTATAAAGTTTTGTTATCATCACTTAGTCACACATTAAGTTTAGTTATCATCAAAACTATATGCAAACCATATACAACAATCTTTCCTTTTTTGATGATGACAAACTTTATGACTGACATAGTCAGACCATATTCTTCACCCCTTTGACATGATCAAAAAGTGGGGGGAAGACAATGAAGTTCAAATTTCAGCAAGCAGATTCATAAAGCAATGAGGAACCACATCAGAAGTGCAATTGAGGCAATATCATAGCAATGATACCAATTGTTGATTATGGAGACAGAAGTGTGTGTAGACCCAGATTCACCAATCAAGATGATACCAATCAAGGAAAATACATTCAAGCACGTATTGATACCAATTGAAGATAATGGCTGGCCTCAAGACGAGATGCTCATCAGGAAAGCATTTAAATTTTTAGAACCCATTTCAGAGTTTCACAACATGCAAGAGCAGGAGGGCATATAAAAAGATTTTCTTTGATTTTTAAATATTCTAATTTTTATATTTTCTGGAAATGCATAAAAACTCAATGCAAGCATGTGATGACACTGTGAATGTATGTAATGCAATTAAGTAGACATGATGACACTATGAATATCAAATGAAGGCAAATATCCCATATTACAAGTGTAAAGAGATGGAAGTTCAAAATTTTGGAATTTTTATTGATTTTTAGATTTTTACATTTTCTGTTGAAATGCATGGAGCGATGTACATGCAAATGATGACAACACACTGCAACCAAACAGTTACATATAAACATACATGCAACATATCTCCCCCATACGTATATACGAAGGGAACGGGTATAAGAAAGATGCATGAGAGTCATGACAACCGGAATGCACATGTGTAGCACATAGGAGGTTGTGCAATCGTATAGGAGAGTCATGCCATGATCAATGCAGTCAGTCAATTTTCTGAATACATATTAAATCAAATTTCCAGATGTATAAGTGAGTAACATGAAAAATGATAGTTGTAATATGGATATTCAGATTTTCAGATAAACACAAGGAGATATTTTACATACTGCACTTCACTTTTGAGAACAACATATTGGAGGCTTCGCTCTACCTCAAGGACTTTCAACATTAATTTTTTTAATGATATCACAACATAATCAGAATTTTTCTAAGAATGATCAGGTTCAAATAATTCCTTTTTACGCGAGTAGACACATGGAGCTCATGCCAGAATCCCCGGTTACTCAGAATATTGAACCATTTCACCTCTCTTGAACAAAGGTACTTTAGTCAACACTTTTCAGAAATGAACCACATCACGTCTCAGGTGACATGTGCTCAATTTACTCAGTGAGACTAAGCATTGCTCTGTTTTACATTTTCATTTCAGATTTTTCAACAAGGATAGATAGGTAACCTTTTCCTCAACTATCTCTTCAACACACATGTAGCAAGTTTAACATCTTGAGAGTGTTGAAAAGAATTTCATATATCCTTATCTTCAACATTCATTTTCACATTTTGTGCAAGAAGTGTATGAATTTGATTCAGCATGTATACCGAAAATATCATGAACACATAACAGTGCAACTCCCCCTAAATAGATGCACTTATGAAATATGAACTCCCCCAGAGTGTATAACATGAAACACTCTAATAATGACTCAAATGCAACATTATTTAGCAAGAAGTATGTGGTCTTAGAAATTCTAAAAGATGGGGGTGAATAACATATAATAGCAGGCAAGCACACATTGGGAGTATATGTAACATGCAATGCAAATATGTAATGTGATGCAAAATTGCTGATACCAATTGAATGGATACCAACTGAATGAACCAAATGCATCTAATGCATGTGTTCTAATGCAATGAGAATATAAGAATGCAATGCAATATGCAAAGGCAAGATGCAAACCTTTATTTTCAGAATTTCTGGACAGATTTCACATGAGGGCATTCACATTTAAATGATAAACAATTAAGCATTTTCCAAGACATGGCCCTCATGAACAAGGGTGCAAATATGATCAACAACAAACAATGCAACCCAACCGTTTTCAAGAATTTATTCAAGACAAATTTTCAAGATCATTTCACAGGTTAGAAATGGGAAATCATCCACAAGCCAATTATTTGAATCATATGAGCAAGAACAAATGTTCAATTGAAATAGCTCAGATCAAGGACTCATTCACAAATCAACCATTTGACTTTTCTGAGTTCTAGTACGAGACGAAGAACCTTGATCCAAAGACCAACTCACGCATAGTGAGAGTTTCCATGTGGACGTAATCCACCTTTTCACTGCTCATCATTTGATATACCAGATACTCAGTCAAGTTGAAAAGACCTCAAGCAATTCAGATTGAAAGATGTTCAATAATCATCAAAATCTTTAGAGTTTGTAATGCCATTCAAATTATTTGACAAGTTCATCTCATCATGCTAGGAAGATAACAAGTTAGTTTTCAAGCATTGATACCTATCAAGTGAGCAACATCATCATAGCAGGCTGGATGAATGACAATTCAAGTTTTAGAATCAATACCTGAATTCAGCATATATCACCAGGTGCCTTCAATCATGTTACCTCAATAATAGCCTTAAAAGAGACTAGTAGTTCATTGTTAGTCCCAAAAATTGAAGTCCCGAAACTCACACAACAATGTCTTGATCAACTCAGATATGACAATTAATATGAGATGCATTTCCACAATGATGAGTTCAATTTACAATTCAAAATCATTCATTCAAAAACAAGCTCCCCCTTTCTATGTGCACAAATTATATAATTGACATTTGTGTTTTAAAAATCATGCAGCCTATGACCTAAATGAACATGTGACTCATGGTACCAAGCGGAGGCACATTCTCACGCATGGTGATAGGCTTCAGACAAGAAAGACTTGCCCTTGCTCAAGTCACCATTTGATATACCATGTAGTCATGCAATGATAAATAAACAGATGAATTTTCAGATTCATGAAATGCAGGCATGCAATGGTGGTTCATGAAAAGTGCAATTGCATTCTAATGGCAAAAATAATTTTTTTATTTATTTTCATTTATGGAGATTTGGTTGAAGCAAGTGTGAGTTTTTTAAATAGAGCTCAGAATTATTTTCAATACTTGTGTCTTGAGCATCCATCATCTTCCAAGCCTTCCACCATGCCTTGGGTACTTGCTTTAGCATGTACAAGGACTTTCACAGCTTGTACTTGAGTTGATCCTGGAGGTTGTTCAAGTTCTGATATCACATCTCCTGGTGGCAATTGAGAAGGTTCTCATCATTTTTCATCCTTGCAAGGTATTCCTTTAGTTGATTCAAGCCTGACTATAGATGGCCAGCATCACTTAGACTTGGGGAGTGCAATCTGCATCCAAAGACAAAAGACTTGATTTGTCAATTTCGATTCAAATTTATTAGCAATGACATGATAAATTCCCTTAGCAACCAACAACACCTTAGGAAGGTCTAGACATGATGCATGACTTAGACCTTAAGCCCATATGACGAATGTGGTTGCTCCCCCTTAGTGTGTGCATGAATTCAAGATGTTCAGTAACATCCTAATGCCATGTGCAGTCATGGATGAAGACAAAACCTGGATGTGATGAGTGCGAAACATGGATGTGATGAAGGCAAGAGAAATGCAATGCATTATGACATGAGTTCCTTTAAGTTGAGAAGTAGATTCTTCAACTTTTGCGCATGAGAGTATGTGACGGCATATGCAAACATGAAGATGTATGCAAACTTAATGCATGAAATGAAGTCATGGTTTGGCAAGTCTTTGAGTTCCCCTTCAATAGGATGCTGTATGATAAGTGATATGCACAAAGAAATGCAAACAACCATGGATGGAATGCATGTACAGACATATGCATTGTCACAAGATTCAACACAAAGCAATTCAAGACATAGCACATTCACTGGAGAGAGTAAGAGGGATATCACCTGAGTTTTCAAACTCAATTTTTGATTTTCAGTTTTAGCCTTTCTTGAGTCACTTGACTCGTGTGCCTTACCTTCTTGACGAAAACAGATTTCAACTTTTCATTCACGTGGCACACCTGCAAAATAGATTTCTCATTGGGCACTCTTAGGTACCCATATCCTTTTGGGTCCTTGTGGGTTGGCAGCAACATAAGCATGTGGTTTTCAATTTTTGACAACATTCATATCGTCATTTTCATCAAAAGACAACCATGCATCATATGTCCAGATTTATCATAATAATCACAACATGACTTTGAATACTTAGAGGTGTGAGGATTCTTTGAAGCATTTGGTTTTTTGTTCCACTCTTGTTTCCTATTTGCAAAAGGTTTTATTCTTTTCCTGCATGTTTCTAAATCATCATTCTTCATCGTAAAATAATCATGCATGGCATGAAAATATTTTCCACAGTAAAAATATGAGAGTTTCTTTCTAGGTGATATGTGTGTGTGGCAAAGGTATGTTTAACATGCATGGTGGTGCTAGCAGTATTTTTAGATTTTTGATGCAAATTGATTTTCTTTGTCGATGCATGTGTGTGTGCAACATGATTTTTCTTTTTCAGATTTTCATTTGATCTTTTTATTATTTGAGAAGAGGATTGATTTGGAGACCCATTTGATGTGCTGGCTAGATTTGAACTATGCACAAAAGATGTATAAACTTTGATTTTAAACTTCTTTTTATTCTCAGGATTATAGCCCAGTCTTTCTCTATGAAAATTCACCTTAGTCCCCAAGATTTTATCCAGATTTGCTTTTCCTTTCACAAGCTTAGACAATGAAGCATTCAGATCAAGAATTTCCTTCTCAAGTGATGAAATGTGCAATTGATAGGAAACCATCTCATTTTCACAAGAATTAACTTGTTCGTGTAAAGCGGCATTGATGGTTTTATTACTTTCAATTTTTGCAACAACGCATGCACTTTTTCAGATTTATCAACATTCATAGATTTCTCTTTTTCAAAAGCAAGCAGTCTTTCAGAAATAGCACTGTTCAATTCCTTCAGTTTCTCATTTTCACTTGCAAGCTTTTGATCAAATTCATTTTGAGCATTGTCCATTAGACTTATTCTCTCTCTCACCTCTTTGTTTTCATTTCTCAGGGAGCAAATTTGATCTTTGTGAATTTCAAGATCGAACACATGAGCATCAATCAATTCCTTCAAGTGTGGGCATTATTTACACGAGGAATTACAGTTATTTTGTTCAGCATTCTTTTTCAGTTTTTTATTTTCAGATTTTAACTTCTTATATTTATCAGCAAGCTCATCATATGCATTCAACAAATCTTCATAGCTAAATTCATCTTCATTATCAGAATCAGAATTTACCTTTGAACTTGATCCACTTGGCTGATCACTCCCTTGTTCACTCGTGCCTGCCACAAGACATCTATCTTTAAGCTCTTACTTGAAGTCTGCTAATCCATCCAATATTTCCTTCGCGGATCTGCAATGGGAGATAAAAGGGAAATAATTAGAATCAACTGCAGCAGTAAGCAACTTTAAAACCAAGCAATTTTGATCATGTTTGAGCTTTTGATTTTCAGTCCAGACATTTTTGTCCTTAGGCAACTAATGAGGACCATATGAAACAAGCTTCCATAGCTTAGGGTCATATGAGTTGACAAGACTGCACATTCTTTCTAACCACAAATCAAAATTGCAACCATCAAACATCGCTGGAGAATTCAAGGTGTACATCATGGTAGTCATTGATCTAGATCTCTCTAGATTGTTAGATCTATGAGAAATAGAGCCTTAGCTCTGTTACCAATTGAAGTCCCGCGATCAATGACACCCAAGAGGGGGGGTGAATTGGGTGCTTATAATTTTTAACAAAATTTTTGACCTTTTTGAAATATGTGATAAAGCACTAATTAAGAGATTCAAATCTATTCAATCACAAATTGGATTTATCAAAGTCTATATGGTGATGAGATAGATTATGCAAGATGAACGTGGATAAATCCTGAACAATAAGGTACACTAACACTCACGTAGAATGGGGGTAGAGGAAAAGGACCAAACCACACAAATCAAAACATAATGCACAGTAGTTTTTAAGGTGGTTTGGATGCAACGACGGCAATCCTATGTCCACCCCTCACCAAATCTGGTGAGACTTCACTCGGGGATAAATCCCTAAACGAAGACGACGCTCCAAACACACATGTAGGACGACGCCTGTCCACACACACGGGGTCATGCCCCAATACACACACACACACGGAGATGAGGTCTCCAACAAGAGCCAACAACCGGATCAACAACACACTACGATAGATGCCGCAATCCACGCACTTGAATAGCCGGATCTAAATAGATCCACACACACACATGCAGATTTAAGAAGACCCCCCCCCCCCCCCACACACACGAATAGAACATAATGACCACACATGACCATGGATCCACAATGATCCACACACACACACAAGTGTTTACAGTTTATAAAGAACACAAATATAAAGCCCAGAACACAAAGACAATGAAGCACGGTTTAGAAGACTCCTGATTTGGCTTCCACTGAGTGTATGATGTTGAACTTGGAACGATGCTTCCTGTTTCACTTGAATGGCTTTGATGGAGCTTGAAAGGCTTGTGTAGGAATGAAGAGATCTTCCACGAGGTACTATTCACGGCTACAGTATAGCTTCTTCTTCCTTAGATAGATTTCTTGATCTCCTTGATGCTTGCTTACTTCTCCTCTTCCTTTTAGGTTGATGACTTCAGATGGAGCTTGAATACCTTCAGATGAATGAAGAAGTTGCTAGACGAAGTACTATTCACGGAGGGTTGCAACAACCTTCTTTTTCCTTTGATAGCCTTTCCCCTTGATCTCCCCTTGGATCTCTTAGATGGTTAGGGTTTATGACTCCAAAAATGAGATATTTTATAACCCTTGAATGGTCCATAGACAAGCCCCAGACCAGATCCACAAATCATGGCTTAATTGGGGTCATTGGGATTAAACAAATGGGTGAAGATTCCTCTCCACGAGCTTGAAATCGAAAGTCAACAAAAGGGGCCTCGGGACTGTCGGTCGACCGGCAGTAGTGGGGCGGTCGACCGGAATTTTGCAGAGCCAACACTTTTCGTTGCTGGTAATTTTGGTCGACTGGTCACTGTCCGTCGGTCGACCGGACCTTGGGCGGTCGACCGGTCCTTGTGTGCGGTCGACCGATTCTGAGAACTGCTGTAGCTTTTTCATCTCTGGAAATTCTGGTCGACAGGTCTATGACCGGCGGTCGACCTAAATGACCCATACCTTGAAAAAATGAAGTGTTAGGCCAAAGAAACATATCCATAATTCAAGATCTTCATGTCCTCATCAATTCCATGCATTTTGGGTTTGGTTTAACTTAGTTTATACATTTGGAAAGCTTAAACCATTTGATCATTTGTCATTGATTGGAATGAGGAACTTTTGCATTCGAAGAACTTATGCAATCACACCGAACTTGTAAGCTGTCAATCCATGCAACCATTGTGAACCTCAATTACCATGAGTGAAATATATAAAAGAGAAGTATATGGCATACCCATGGTGAGATTGATGCTATAACAAGGTAAGAATCTTACAAATGGTTCTTGACAGTAAATGACATATACCACCTGTGTTGAATTGTAGAAAAGCAAGGTACTTATCCACATGTTTGGTTTACCATGAGACTGCCATGAGATTATAAGTTTGATCCTGCAAGCAAGATAGACAAGGTTTAATACCATGCTTGTTCACATTAAAGGGATTATGAAACCTCTTGCCTCTTGTAAAACCAATTCAATCAAGCAAGGATCAAGACCATGTACCATTGGCATTTGCCATCTCAATCATGCAAAAACAACAAGAGCACATGGACTCTTTTATTATCACACAACCAAGTAGCATCATGAATCCTCATACCATAAAGTTTGGTTCTCATCAAACTATAAAGTTTAGTTATCATCACTTAGTCACACATTAAGTTTAGTTATCATCAAAATCATATGCAAACCATATACAAGAAATGGTGCCTCCGGCACCCGACTGCCAGCTACTCCAGTCACGTTGGGGCCCGCGGCACCCGACCACTCAACTTTCCCAGCACAACGGTGCCAACGGCACCCCCACTGCCCCGACCTCGGGCGTCATCCTACTGAGTCACAGGTCCTCTAACGGGCACTATGTACAGATACGGAACTACCCACACAATAACGCAATTAACCGAGGACCATCATAAATGACAGAATTGTCCCGTGGCTCGTAAGCAATTGTAATCAGGCTCTCATGCCCCCACATAAATACCTTTCATGGCATATAAGTCATGTAATCCATTCAGGGAGTGGATCCCCCTGCTCACCGGAACTAGTCTCTCGGCCCCCAGTTATCCCTGTTGTGTTGATGTTGCCCTGTCGCTATTGCACGGACTAAGCCCTCCCGACGTCGCGACTCCCAGGGTCCCTGACTCTCTCTTCGACAGTAGAAACAAAGGTATTCGGATTCAATCCGATGTAAAATAAACACCGGTTGCTTGCGACCGGTGGGGAAAGACGTCTAGTACATGAATCCCCGTAATCACCTGCGTACTCGCACCAGTGGAACCCCTTCTATCCATGTGTCACCCGATCTCTCGAGCCACGTGCCGCGTCCTGGCGACGCTTCCCCGGTCAATCCTTGGTTCCACGCAACCGTCCCTATCCCATTCTCCCCGAATGATTAACCCTACGCCATCCCTTCCAGCACGTTCATATCGTTCTCTCTGCCTTCTTCTCAATACCTCCAGAATCCCCGCGTGCCCAGTCAACCTATCTCGGCCTTCCGTAAAAGGCGAGTGTGCACCTCCCGCCTCGAGGACAAAACAACAAGTGACTCCCCGCACGCATATAACAACGATCAATAATGCATCCAGCATAATCCACATCGGTATATGCAATCAAATCAAATGAGCTGCCGATCGGAAATCACAAGCCAAAGTGTAGTGTGCCAATTAAATACTGAAAAATTCATTTTACAGCCAACAGATGAGAGTCTTTAGGACATGACTGAAAATGAGCACATAGACATACACTGAATTGAATGTCAGGGCGGCATACTGTGAGATACAGTAGTGATCCGATCATACTTCGAAACAGTGTAGGATCTACTGTTTTACCATTTTCATCTTTGTCTAACTTCATGGTTGTGGCGATCGGAGTTGATAGGGGTTTTGCTTCAGCCATCCCAAATTTCTTTAACAGCTCCAGTGTGTACTTAGATTGATTTATGAAGATGCCTTCGGGCATTTGCTTCACCTGCAATCCAAGAAAGAAGTTTAGTTCACCCATTAAGCTCATCTCAAATTCTCCTTGCATAATTTCTGCAAATTGATCACATAAGGTATTATTAGTAGCTCCAAAAATAATGTCATCCACATATACTTGAACTACTAATATGTCTTTACCTAATTTCCTCGTGAAGAGTATTTGGTCAACCTTACTTCTTTTTAAACCATTTTTCATGAGAAATGAAGTAAGCCTTTCATACCATGCCCTTGGTACTTGCTTCAACTCGTACTAGGCCTTCTGCAACTTGTACACATGCTTTGGATGTTTTGGATCTTCAAAACATAGAAGTTGCTCTACAAAAACATCCTCTTTGATGTAACCGTTAAGAAAAGTAGATTTAACATCCATTTGAAATAATTTGAAGTTTAGTGAGCAAGCATAGGATAAAAGAATCCGAACTGCTTCTAATCTAGCAACTAGGGTAAATGACTCGTCAAAATTAATACCCATTTCCTTGCTATACCCTTTGGCTACAAGCCGAGCCTTGTTCCTAACAACCAATCCCATATCATTCAATTTATTTCTGAAAACCCAGCAGGTTCCTATTACGGGTTGATTCTTAGGACGCGTCATAAGAGTCCACACCTTGTTTCTTTCGAACTAGTGCAGCTCTTCATGCATAGCCTGGATCCAGGATTCATTTTGCAGAGCTTCCAGTACATCCTTAGGCTCTTCTTGTGAGATTAAGGCCATTAGATCATCTTCTTCTACTTGCCTTAGTGATGATCTAGTTCTTACCCCATCTTGAGGATTACTGATTATGTTTTCAGCTGGATGATCCTTCAAGAACGTAGAAGAACTGGGCAAGTCGGGATGTTGTACTTGTTGCTCTTGAAATGTTTCAATTGAAGAATCTTCATCCTTTTCACTTTTGCTGGAGATCCCTTCAGTTGGTTCATCTTTGGCCTTTGCATTATTTGGACGTTTGGAATTTTCATCTGCATCCACAATTGGAACAAGTTGACTTGTCAATTTTAATTCAGATTCATCAAAGATCACATGAGGACTTTCTTCAACAACCAAAGTCCTCTTATTAAATAATTTGTAAGCTCTGGAATTAAGTGCATAACCTAGGAAAATTCCTTTATCACTTTTCTCATCAAACTTACCTAGGTTAGACTTTCCATTGTTCAGGATGAAGCATGGGCATCCAAAGGGTTTAAGATGGGAAATGTTTGGTTTCTTACCCTTGTAAAGCTCATACGGAGTTTTCTTAAGAATGAGCCTTACCATTGCCCTATTGACGATGTAGCACGCTGTACTTACCGCCTCGGCCCAAAAATATTTTGGTAGGAGATTTTCACTTAACATGGTCCTTGCCATGTCTATCAGTGTTCTATTCTATAACACCCGTTAAAGAAATAAAATTCAAAAACTAAATAAATAAAATAAAATTACCACTATTTTAAAATTTCAAATAACCAAAAATAAGACAAACAAAACAAAAAAAAATAGATAGAAAACCTTTTTATGACTATTAAATATTTAGATAAGTTAATTTCTAATAGTTAAAACTATTATAAGATACCAAATTATATTCTCACAAATTATAAAGTCAAAGAAATCAATTTTTCATAATTTAATAAGTCTGTTTTCTAATTATTTAGAATTTAGTAAGTTATAAGCCAATTTCCCCAAGAAATTAAATTTTTAGATTTATAAAATTGAATATCATAAATAATTTAATCTTTCAATTATATAAAAATAAAACTAAATAATTTTCACCCTAAACCTTATCATATATAAAGATCACTTCTTGTAACAAGAGGACTTACTAGGATAGTTGGTTAAGTAGTGTGTCACTAACCTTGAGGACTAGGGTACCTTTTCTTCTTCTTTAGAATTTTAATACTAAGATTAAAGGTAGGTTTAATTAATTACCATGTGATTAATCTTAACGATATATGTAAGAAACGCCCGTGACTGTGGGTAACGACATATGAAATGAATAGTAACGGATGAATAGTGCTACTTTTTATGTAAAAAGAATTTTTTTATAAAAATTATATGTAAAAATAGGAAAAATTATAATTAACTTACCCATAAAATTTGGTAGACATACTCCACCAAACATTAAATATAAAATTCAATTAAGAATGTCATAAGTTTAATATAAACAAATATAACCAGAAGTAACGCCCCAGATAGAGGTGTCATTTAAAAAAAAAACGTCATTTTCATGCCAACCCATCTGTGCACACGTTGGCGCCTACCCAGATCCGTTTTTCACGGATCTGGCCCCCCTATCTTGTCGATTCTAGTTCCCTATCTTGTCTAGTAAACCACTCAGAAACCACCTTAAATCCTCCCTCGTAGCTGCTAGGTGGCTTTGGTTAAGGGTTGCAGAAGGTTCAGTTGCTGCAGAGGTTGCTGCAGAAGCTGTCTCTTGCAGAAAAAACTTTGTTCTGCCATTTCTTTATTCTACCATCTTCTTGAGGTAGGTGTTCTCAAAGCTTTAACCAAATAGTTAACCAAGTTAACTAGGTAGTTCATCTCCATGCGAATCTCGTTATACGTATGTTTAAGCTTTAGATGATAAATCACCTTAATAAATCCCATGCGAATCTCGTTATACGTGTGTTTAAGCTTTAGATGATAAATCACCTTAATAAATCCCATGTTTTAAGAATAAACTATCAATCTAGTAGTAAATTGTTAAGTAGACATGTCTGTTAGATATTCATGTTAGTAAATTAGCAGATCATGATAGTTAATTAACAGATCATGATAGTTAATTAGCAGATCATGATATTCATTATGACTATTAGATATTAGCATTAGTTAATTAACAGATCCGTCAATCAGTTAACTACTATATCAACTATTAGTTAATGGGAAGCATGCTAGCTAATCACAAGACCCTATTAACAGAGTAGCTAACTATACAAATATACTACGGGTTAGTTATAGTAATAATTCCCGTACTTCATTACTTATAGCCAGCTAGGTAAAACCAAAGATATAGTTTTAACGGTTAGTTAAATGTTAATATATGTGTGACAGTTAGGTAATTGATAATACTACAGATATAACAGTTAATACAGTTAAATGTTAATTAAATGTATGCCAGTTAGTTAGTAGTTAAGTTAATACTGGTACTACTAAAAACAATTACACGCAGTTAAATGTCAAAACCTGTTAACTGTTGTTATAATCAGTTAACTGTTACTAAAATTAGTTAACTGTTAATATATGTATACGAATCCCATAGCTAACTGTTACTAAAATTAGTTAACTGTTAATATATGTATACGAATCCCATAGCTAACTGTTAACTGTTAATATATGTATACGAATCCCATAGCTAACTGTTAACTGTGGTTATAATTAGTTAACTATTAACTGTTAACCGTTAAAATAAATACTTTGATTAGCCAACCAGTTAATTAACCAGTTAACTATCACTATTAAATGACACCTTGGAATAATAGTGTTAATCTGTGTTAGTCTTAATTGTTAGTTAATTGTTAATAAAGTTAAATGTTACCTGTTAGCTAGAAAAAAAAACTAAAGATATAATTTTAACCCTGTTAGATATAATTTTAACAGTTAGTAACAGTTAGTCAATTGTTAAAATAGTTAAATGCAGTTAATACAGATAACGTGTTAATATAGTTAAAGGTTAATAGTTAAACTGTTAATATTAACACACGCAGAAGTGTGACACCAGTGTCGACACCTTAAATGCATGAATAGTATGAATAGTAGCATATGAATAGTGCACCTTCTTATATTAAAAGAATTTTATAAAAATAATTATATGGAAAAATAGAGAAAAATAAGAAAAATTCATACCCCTAAAATTTCACTACAAGATCAGTTAAAAAAAAATTAAAAATAAAAATAAAAGTTCAGACTTCCCGAAGAGGCGCCCCGGACCAGGGCGCCAATTCCCTGAGAAACGGTAGCCCTGGGGGCGCCAATTCTGTAAGAAGTGGCTTAGTCCAAGGCGCCAATTTGATTTTTTTCCAGATTAACAAACAACTTAATTAATATATATATACCATACAAATTCTACAAATGCTTAGTTACGTAATGAGAACGGTATCAAAGGGTCTTGCAAGGTCAAGAAAAATAAATGATATGAATGATGCCAATCAAAAAGAATTATAACTATAGGAATTTACTGCAGGAGATAAAAATCAATATAGTAATTACTGCAGGAGATAAACCCTACTCTAAACAGTATGCTAGGTATTAATCTCGCACGGTTCTCTGCGTTTTCCTACGTATAAATGCACCTTGGATTCCAACCCGATCCACCTTATATTTCTTACTGGTCAACCCTTGAAATTCTATATTGGCTATAAAATGATAAATGAGAGTGGATGTCAAAAACATGACCTAATGCTGGCAAAAGGGCCCGGTCTGGTCCTGGGAGGAGCACCCGAAACCCTTGGGAAAGATCTCTTGCTTGCCGACGTCTAGCATTACGCCGGGATACTTGTCAGATCGAGACAGTCCACCCTCCCTACTTCACTTGCTTGACTTGCGTGGCCTGAATGGGCAATACTTGACTGGAATGAATTGAAATAGCCAATTCTTGTTATACATGTTTGAAATTTACCTTGCTTACTATTGCTTGAATTCCGTTAGTTGCAGTTATCACTTGCTTGATATCACGTGTTGCTATTATTGAAATTGAATCCAGTTTTGTCGATTTTTAAATTCCTTGATATCTACATGTCTGCATGCATAGGTTACTTGCATTAATTGAACTGGTAATTACTTATAGCCTGTTAAAATTTGAGATGTAAATCCTACTGAGCAATTCGCTCATCTAGTTGTTTCCTAACCATTTCAGGTGAATTGGAGACCGACCATGATTTAGGAGGGGAGGAGTCTGAGTGATGAGAGCAGTTATTCATTATGTCGTTGTAATCCTTCCATGAACAAATAAAGTGTTGTTGTAATAAATGTTAAGTTGTAATTTCATACTTTAATCGAATAAAGGTTACATATTTGACCTTTTAGTATTGTATTAATTGTTAGTTCAAATTAATTTAGATATTTGCGCACTCTGTAAATGTTAAAGGAGGAAAATCCTTTAAATTTTCTAGCTCGCTTTGGTTCTCTATAAAGAACTGTCGCGCCGCGGGTAAGCTTCCGCACTCGGGACGTGACATATTCTCTCTCCACTACACCGTTTTGCTGAGGCGTTCTGGGTGATGAGAAGTTATGTGTATATCCGTGCTCTTCACAAAAATTGCTGAAGTCATGATTCTCAAACTCACCACCATGATCACTCTGGATGGTAGTGATAAGATAGCCTCTATCATTTTGGATTTTCCTGCAAAACACTTGAAACTCCATCAAGGCATCACTTTTATTGGCTAAAAATAACACCCATGAAAATATGGAATAATCATCAATAATAACAAATCCAAAAGATTTTCCTCCTAGGCTGGATACCCTAGTAGGGCCAAATAGATCAAGGTGCAGCAATTCTAGAGGCCGGGAGGTAGAGAGAATATTTTTATTTTTGAAGGAGACACGTGTTTGCTTGCCTTTTGTGCAAGCCTCACAGATGTGGTCACTTTTAAATTTTAATTTAGGCAATCCGTTCACCAAGTCACGTCTAGACAATTTGGCGAGTACTCCAAAACTAGCATGACCTAATCTTCAGTGCCACATGTTGTGACCCCTCTGTGTTGATGATGTTGACAATAAGTTTTACTTCATTGGCAACAGCTTATTTTGATTGATTGGCAACTGTTCTTATTTTGATGAAATTGTTTTTATCAGGTTGTCTGTGTATATAATGCAGTCAGAGTCTATATATTGTTATGCACACACTCACAGGTCTACACAGTGCATTGCAGCATGAACATAGAGCCTATACTTTTCCTTGTTTAGTCTAGATAGTAGTGGGTCGACCCCCTTCTCAGGTGGGTCGACACCCCCAGAGTACAAGTCTATACACTGTCTGTCTGTCTTGTGTCTCATGCAGCGTCTTAGGCATTTTGTTAAAGTCTATACAGTGTAGCTCACACGAACACTCAAGTCCATACATCGTGAAGTCTGCACATTGTGGCACCCAATGTATATACATTGCTCATTCGTTCATTCAGCATTGTCAAGTCTATACATTGGTCAGTGCCAAGTCTGTACAGTGAGCGTCTCATTGGTGAAGTCTGTACACTTACCAGTTGAACTTCAAAGTCCATACATTGAACTGTAGCTTGCACGAAGCTAAGCCCATACATCGCTCAAGTCTGTACAGAGTCTAGTGTCTTAGTTAGCGTCTCATGCATTCGGGCAAAGTCTGTACATCGGTCTTTCAGCAAGTCTGAACATCGTCCGTCTCTGTTAGCGTCTCAGGCATTGGGCAAAGTCTATACATCGGACTATTACAGCAAGTCTGTACATTGTCCGTCTTAGTTAGCGTCTTATGCATTGTGGCGAAGTCTATACAACCGACTGTTCAGCATGTGACCAAGTCTGTACAGCCAGGGCGACTGTTAAGTCTATACATTGATCATTACCTACGTTCTGAACTGAACTGTGTAAGTCTATACATTCCTCATATCTTTTACCTACGCTCAGTTCAGTAAGTCTGTACATTGGTTGATTTATCGACGTTGCCTTGCCAAAGTCTTCACATTGGAAGTCTGTACATCATTCGTGAAGATTGAACAACGAGCAAGTGTATACATTGGACGAGTCTGCATCGTGCATCAGTCGTGAAGTCTATACATCATCTGTCTTCATTAGAGTCTCATGGAGTCTGTACATTGCACTCTCCTTTACAAAGTCTATACACTGAAGTCTATACATTGCATTTCCATTCACGAAGTCTGTACATTGCATTCACATTTCACAAAGTCTATACATCATGAAGTCTACACAAGGCATTTCATCTTACAAAGTATGTACAAAGTTCTTCACTTAACCTGATAATCCGATACTCTGTCTGACAGGGATTTGTTACTGAGATTGCTGACATGGCTCGTGATCCCAGGAGGACGAGGTGACCAGATGCTGCCACGTGGATGAAAGCACCTCAGATCTGGCGAATTCCTTGGGTGGGAAAACGTGGAAGCCACGCGCCCTTATCCAATCTGCTGTTGGTATATATAGAAGTCTTCATCTTCTGTTGAAGGCTGATCGACCAGTGGCAAGTCTATACAGTGAGACAAACCTGAGGCAGCAGAGAGCCACCGAGATCCAAAGAGAAGAAAAGCAGAGAAGAAGAAAAGGAGAGAAGAAGAAAGTGAGAGAGATGAGTTGAGAGAGTTATATGAGAGCTTGTGAATCAGTCTCTTGGTTCAGATACCAGAGCTGATATTGCTCAAATTGAGCTACAGTCGTTTTGGTTTTCATTCCATTCGATTCTGTGTTTCTTACTTTTCAGTCTTTGTTATTTTTCTTTTGAAAACTCTTGTTCGATCAAGCTGTTAGTCAGTGGTGTCAAGCTGTGAGGCAGCGGTGCGCAGAGGTGTTACCTCTGGTCGGCTAAGCTGTAGAGCCCAGCAGAGCAAGCTGTGAAGCTCAGCTGTTGCAGAGGAGGTTCCTCTGGTCGAGATAAGCTGTAAGCCCCAGCCGTTGTTGGCAAGCTGTAGTGCCCAGCAGATTGAAGCTATGTATCAGCAGTAATCCACATTCGAGTTGAATGTGGGGTGGACGTAGGTCGGATTGACTGAACCACCTAAAATTCTTTGTGCCTCTCGTGTGGTTGCTTGTCTATCTAGAAGATCTTATCTCTATTATCCGGTGCATTGACTGTGTTTGATCAGTGTTCTTTTAATTCCGCATCTGAATCTAGGCATAATCATTTTATTGGCCAGCTGATCTATTCACCGCCCCTCTAGATCCACATTCTGTGGTGAAAGAGCCTTCCATCTAATTTCAACATTTGGTATCAGAGCCTAACTCTTCTGCAGGGACTTACAGCCCGAAGAGGAAGGTACAGATGGACGGAAGAGGGATGATAGCTAAAGGACACTCCACATCTAAGCCCCCGTACTTCGATGGATCCAACTATGCATACTGGAAGAACCGTATGCAGGTTTTTTTGAGGGCTAAAGATTATGAGATCTGGAAGGTAGTTAGCAAGGGACCTTTCGAGCTGTCCCCTAATGAAGATGTATGGACCAAGGAGGAAATTAGAAGGTCCACGCTCAACTGGAGTGCAATCAATGCAATCTAGTGTTCTCTGCATCCCACCGAGTTCTCACGAGTATCTGCCTGCTCTTCAGCGAAGGAAATGTGGGATGCACTTGAAGTTATCTACAAGGGGACTTCACAAGTTAGAGAGACCAAGACTAATCTACTGGTTTAAGAATACGGGGCCTTCAAGATGAAGCCAAACGAGACAATCAAAGAAATGTATGCTCGATTGACTATTATCACAAATAGTCTCAGAGGTTTTGGGAAAAAGTATTCTGAGTATGATATAGTCAGAAAGATCTTGCGATCCTTGACTCCAATTTGGCACACCAAGGCCATTGTTATGGAAGAGTCAAGAGATCTGCACAATACAAGGGCAGGTGAGCTTATCAGATCTCTAATGGCATATGAGATGAATATGCCGAAGATAGAGGAGGCTGATAGAAAGAGGAAGCCAATAGCTCTGAAGGCTGGTGCTAACAAATCCAGTCGATCCAGCCCCAACGGATCATCAATTGAAGAGAGCTTGTCTGAATAAGAAATGGCAAATGATGATATTGCTATGATTACTAGGGAATTCCGGCGTTTTCTCAAGAAAGAAGGAAGAAGATTCAATCGAAGAAATCCCAGTGGTGGCCGCCGAGACACAAGGTACAAATTAAACCCTGTAAAGAAAGTTGAGACTAATGTTTGCTATCAATGCAGGAAGGCTGGTCACTTTAAAGCTGAATGTCTGACAAATCAGAACCTCAAGGACAAGTCCAAGAAAAAGAACACAAGAGGGAAAGCTATGGTGAGTACCTGTAGTGATGAGGATGAGGGATCCTTGAGCAACACTTTGGACAGTGAAGTTGAAGTTGAGAAGCCAATCTGTCTCATGGCAACCAGCTCAGAAGATAGAGAGGAAGAATCTGATGAGGTATCCTCTCGTTTTGAAAACTTTACTATTGCTGATTGGATGGATGCTTATAATGAACTTGCTGATAGAGTAGATGATGTCAGAAAAGAAAATAGGCATCTACGAAGAAAAATTAACATCATGCAAAATGATACTGATGCGGGACGAGACACGGACACGACAAGCTCGCGGTCGTCCCTTGCCGAGGGAAGCGTCGGACGTGCACGGTTGAGAAACCGGCTAAAGCTAGGGTGGTCAACTCACACTTTCGTGCCCGGATCGGGTCACGGGACGGTCTCGCTCACTCTCTCGCAGCAGCGGTGATATGAAATTATAACGAGCTAGGTCCTAAAACATGCTCTCTAGTAGTGGCATAAACAAGCATATATGGAAATAAGCGAAATGCCAAGCAAGGAGCGAATACGATACCTCCACGCGCTCGGCGTGGGGACGACGGACCCGGCCGAAACTCGTACTCCCGGAACAATGATACACAAGATTACAGTAATACAAATCCCTGCCCACTCCACGCAGGGAGGTAAAGGGCTACACAATGGGGTCCGGGAGGACCGAATTCGGGTTGACGGGTGGCTTCTCGCGTAGCTTCGGCCGCACACGTACTCGCGCCTGTGGGGCCCACTTGCTATCCGGAGGGGCCGTGTGGGACCCGGTGGCACCGCTGTGGTGGTGGATGCCTGGATGAGCGCTCCCTGGAGTGGAGGCGTGCTGGTTCGCCGGTCGGAGGCCGGGCGGCTCTGATCGGCACCGGTCGGAACAACCGGCCACGGATCTGCCGGTTCTATTTTCTGGTGCACGCTCTGGCGAGAACGGACGCTGCGATCAGTCCCGACATCGGAATGCGACGAAACTGGCGCCGTTGGAAAGCTGCTTCGAAGGGCTTCAACCTTATGGGATTAAAAAAAATAACAAGGCCTGTACTTCTGATTGGAGAATTTTGAATGTTGCTGTTGTACAATGTCTGAACTCTCAGACTAGCAGGGAACGTTCCTGAGAGTTGCCTTTGACCAATATGTGAACGTCCGTATATGAAGTTATGGTATTCAGAAAAGTTGTAGAAAATCAAGCTAGGAAAATAGCAAAATAGGTTTGGACAAGTTTGGATGTGGCTTCGAATTGATAGGATTTTTGAACCGGAAGTGGGTCGGATCTGGAAATGGGATGAAAGCACTGTAGCTAAGATAGAACATGAATTTTGAAAAATGGATAGATGGCGGATAAAAATCAAAAAAAATGGTGGATGTAGGGGATGATGGATAGAACTCCCAGTAAAATTGGGAAGGTTTGGAAAATTCAAAACGGTGATCGGAGATGGGAAACTCAGAGCTATTGTCACTATAGATAGAGACAAAATAGATCTGGTAATGAAAGATGAACGAAAATGGAAAATTACTAAATGGAGGGGTTTGGACGTGAAAATTTAGGTGGAGGTGGGGATTCAAGGTAAGAACACACCCTCAAAATTTCAAATCCATCTGAGCTCGTGGAAGGCAGAAAGAATTCACGAACTACACCTCTATCCAGCAGGACAGAAACTTGAAGACGGCTCCGCGGCGGCTCGAAGGCGGCACGAACGGCGGCGGCGGCGGCACAGATGATCACCGTGTTATGCCCCTTAGTCACAAGCATGTGCTATTTAGTATTGTTGAATTGATGATAGCAATGCTATTTTTTTTTGATGATTGCAACAAAGTGAGTGCATTTCTGTGCATCCTTATCCTTGAGCATTCTGCAAATGATAGCAACATGAATGAAGATGAAATGATGTTTTGAATGCATTATTCTGCTTGAATAGATTGCATTAATGTGTCTCAGCATACATTGTATCTCCCTGTTTGCATTGTTCATAAAGTCTGTTCAGCCCACACTCAAAGCTAAGTCTGTACATTGAGCGTCTCATTGAGCGTCTCATGGAAGTCCATACAGTGCATTGCATTGGCTAAGTGTATACACTGTCAGTCTCATTTAGAGTCTAAGACAAAGTCTGTACATCGAACTATGCTAAGTGAAGTCTGAACATCCGATTGGCTATGCATCACTATTCATAAAGTCTGTACATCGGACTGTTACAGCAAGTCTCTACAGACTCCACCGTCTCACTTAGCGTCTTAAGCATTTTAGGCTAAGTCTATACATTGCTGCATTGCTTGCATGTGTAGAGTCTACACAATGCTACAGGCATCAAGTCTATACATTGGACCGTGGCTCTCCAAGTCTATACATTGCTGAGCCATTCGACAAGTCTGCACATTGGGCTTTCACGAGAAGTCTACACATTGGTCTCCACTTGAAGTCTATACATTGGCCAAGGGTCTTCAAGTCCATACATAGTCGTCTGATGCATATTGATTGAAGTCTGTACAACATGCCTTGCTGTTCACAGCGTTCTTGTTTGTGACTTCTCTAGTGTTTTGATGATGAGCATCACTATGTTAAATATTATCATTTTAATCAGATATCTTGCGTAATGTTATGTAATTGAAATTTCCATGATTAACAGGAAAACTGCTATGAGGTAGTACCTTGTTTGTCCGTACTGTTCCTTTCATACTTCGTGTTGTTTGTGTTCACTACACTTCGTGTTGTCCTTTTGTACGTCGTGTTGTTCCAACTATGTTTGTTGATTGTCTTCGTGCTGTTTACTGAAGCAGCTCGATTTGTTCTGATGTACTTCGAGTCATTTTTCCTGTGAACCTCGTGTCGTTTATTCAGTATCTAGTTGCTCATCTCGTGTCATCCTCTTTATGTTTGCTCTTGTGTGTTCGTGTCATTTACTGTAGTTACTCGAGTCGTTTTCCTGCTCTCACTGTTTTATCACGTGTCGTTGTAGCCGTTCCTGTTGTTATGTCTTCGTGTTATTTTTGCGGTTGAGTCTTCGTGTTGTTTTTCTATCTTCGTGTTGCCTTTCCTAGACCTCGTGTCTTTCTTGTTTTGTAACCACACTTCGTGTCGATTTCTATTTTCGTCTTCGAGTCGTTCGTACGTTCGAGCAACTTAGTACTCGAGTTGTTTTCGTGTGTATTCAAGTCTTTTTTGTAAAGTGTCGTTTCACCTCGTGCCGTTCTCTTTGCTGTTGGTTATGTCGTGTTGCTTTTGTATTCATGTCTTCGTGTTATTCTTGTGTTTATGTCCGCGTGTTGTTTCTTTCTATCTTCGTCCAAGGTTCCTCTGATCGTCTGTTTTCTACCGTTTTACTTCGTGTTGTTTCCTTCTCACTTCATGCTGTTCTCATCTGACTTCGTGCCGTTCTCTTTGTAATGTTAGTTTTATAATTTTGTATCTCGTGTTGTTCTCTTTTTACCTCGTGCTGTTTTCATCTGACCTCGTGTCATTCTCCCTTTATTTCGTACTGAAGTAATCTTGTGTATCTCGTGTCATTCTCAGTACAGTGCATCTTGTATTGCTTTCACATACCTCATGCAGTTTTAGTTATTGTGGCCCTGAGTTTTAATCGTGTTAATTCCTTGCAGGAGAAGAAGAAGGTGGTTCGAGAAAATATTCCCCAGTGACTGGGCGGCACGTGATCCGAGGTTGAAATGAAGCTGGCTGAGAGACTGCCACGTGGTCCGAATACTTAGGGCTGGAAATGTGGAGGTCACACGTCGGGGGTGATGCTGCTGCTATATATATGAGCCTTCTTCCACAGAAGAAGACTGATCAAGTTGGCGAGAGGTAAAGTCCATACAGAGAGCCACGATCCAGACAGAGAAAAAGAAAAGAGCTGCAGTAGAAAGCAGAAGAAGAAGAGAAGAAAGCAGAAGAAGAAGAAGAGAAGAAGAGCAGAAGGAGAAGAAGAGAAAGAGAGAGTTAGAGAGCTCGTGAGGGTTAAGAGAAAAAGAAAGTGACAGAGAAGAGAAGAGGAAGAGAAGCTTCCTGAAGATCTGTCTACTAGACCGTGGATCAAATCCAGGCCAGTCAGCTCCATGCGAGCCACATTTATGTTATCTGTCTTTACAGCCTTCTGATCGCTGTGTATTTTTCTTTTCTTATTTTTCCCTTTTCATTTGGTTAGCTTTGTACTTCCGATCCTCTGGACTGAGGTCGGGTCCCTCCTGGTCTGGAGGAAGAGAGGTCTGCGACCTCTAGTTTACAAGTGGCTGGAAGTCACTTGTGTGTTCCCTCCGGTTTGGAGGAAGAGGGGAGGTTGTTCCCCTGGTCAAGCTGTGTGTCAGCGGTCTTGCAGTGGTGGTCTCCACTGGATGGGTTAAGCTATATTTCCCCAGCGGTTGCAGAGGATTAGATCCTCTGGTCGGCAAGCTGTAGTGCCCAGCGAAGCTGTGTATCAGCGGGTTGTTTGGCTAAGCTGTAAAGCCCAGCGGACGCAAGCTGTACTGCGCAGCAGGAAGCCACACTCGGGTTGAGTGTGGGGTGGATGTAGGTCTGCTGGACCGAAGCACCTAAAAGCTCCTTGTGCGCTATGGTTTGACTTGTCTATTTGTGCTTCCGCTAGGTGATTGCATAGGGGCGCTCCATGTGTTTGGCCTCTGGTTGAGCAGTAGAGTTAATTAGTTTTCAGTTTGACTAAATCTGTCTTGTTAGCTCTCTTGTGATCTCACTGTGTGTTTGGTTAGTTTCACTACTGCCAATTAGCCTTCAAGTTTGTTTAGTTTGCGAACTAGCATTTTTTTAGTGAGCGAAATATTAACTGGGCGAAAGGTTTTTAAAAGTCATATTCATTCACCCCCCCCTCTGAATACTGCACCGAACCCAACAATTGGTATCAGAGCAGGTCTCTGATCTATCAGATCTAACAATCTGCAGAGGATCCTGCTGATTTGTTTGGTGCATTTCAGAGTGTGCTTTCAGTGCTCGATATTTTGTTTTATCGACTTGTGCACTGCTTTGCTCATCTGGTTCTGCTGCATTCCCTGTCATCTGGTCTACTGCGCTGAATCTGGTTGCCTTTTACTCAAATGGGTTGACCTCCGGTTTATGATGGTTCTAACTTTGATAGTTGGCTAGGAGGCCTATGTGTGTACGTAGACTCCATAGATCCCAAACTATGGAGGCTACTATCTAAAGGCCCACACAAACTGCCTCATGATGAGACCAAGTGGTCTAAAGAGGACAGTATAAAGAACCGTGACAATGTCATAATCCTTAACATCTTAAGAGCTACAATCAATACTGATATGTACCCTTTTGCTCTCAGGTGCACATCTGGAAAGGAAATATATGACAGAGTTGTCTCTGCGCATAATCAGCAAGGTGATAGCTGCTTGATGGCCAACCGGGATGATGAAGATGCGATCTCATCTTAGGTAAGCTCTGAATCAGATGGATACTCCTTTGATGAATTGATAGTGATGTATGAAGAATTGTTCAAAGTATCCAAGAAATTAAAATCTGAAAACAAGAAATTGAGAAAAGAAGTGAAATTTTTGAAATCTGAAAAGGAGCACATTAGAGAAGATAATTCTTGTAAAGCTTGTGTTATCTTGGAAGAAATGATAAATGAGTTTGATTCTGATCACAATTTGCAAAAGGAACAAATCAAATCTCTAAAAGAAGAAAATGCTTATCTGAAGGAACAAAATAAAAAACTAATGGTTCTTAACACTATTTTCTCTGAAAGATGGATGACAATTGAAAAAGAGAAATCAGTATTGAAAGAGTGTATCAATTGCAGTGACGAAGAAATTGTTAGTTTTTTAATACACACTGCTGATTTGGAAAAAGAAATTGATTTGTTAAAAGAAAAACTGGCTGGTTATGAGAAGGAGAAAGTTGATTCAGAAAATCTTATAATCTCCTTGGAAAGTAAAATTACTGAGCTGAATAGTACTTCATCTATGGTTGATAAGGATAAAGGCAAAATGAAAATATCCTCTGAAGATGAAGTAAGTGATCAATGTGAAGGGAGTGATAACAATTCTGAAATTAAGCAAGCTAAGAAGAAAGAGCTGTACATAACTTTTATTCGTAGCTCTGGCTTAGTTAGGACTTCAACTTCTTCTTCATATGTGTATGCTGTTCAGAAAATTCAAAAACGAAATAAAAATCAGAAAACCCCAAAAACTCAAAGGAACTGTCTGCATGCTAAAAACTCATCTGATAAGTGCCATGTTTTAAATAAATTTAATGGTTCCTGTTCTTGTCATTATTGTGGTAAGCATGGACACTGTATGAGTGAGTGTTTTGTGATGAAACAAGATGATAGAAAGTATGCTAGAAAAGTTCTGTCTGATCAGAAAAAGGGTAATCTGAATGTTAAAGAATTTCCTGCTAGAAACCATGATTCTAGGAAAAAGAATCTAAAGTGTTTTTGTTGTGGGAAGTTTGGCCACATTGCTGCAGATTGCTGGCATGCTCATGGAAAGAAAGTCAATTTAAAATCTGTAAATCTCCCTGCAAATAAAACTACTTTAAGTGTGGGAAGTATGGCCATACAGTCAAGGACTGTTGGCATGATCAGAAGAATCATGTTAACTCCCATGTTTTTAAATTCCCTGCAAAACATTTTGAAAAACTTGCATGTTTTAACTGTGGGAAGCCAGGTCATAGAGCGGTTGATTGCTCGCTGGATGATTCTGGTAAACAGAATTTTAATTCTGATAATAAACATGTTCATGCATATGCACTTAGAACTCCTGCTTATAGGAATGTGCATAAAATAAACTTCAGAACTGCTGCATCATGCCACTACTGTGGTCAGCTTGGTCATTCCATAAATAATTGCTACCTGATGGAATTTGATGATAAACATGCGAAAAATATGTTGAGAAAATCTGCTAGAAGTGTCAGGGTAAATGCAGGACCCAAGACTGCTTGGGTCCCTGCAGGATCAAATTGATTGACTTGCTGCAGGTGTGCCTTGGTGGGAGAAATAAAAGGGGTTAACCAAGGCACTCAACAAGAAAACCCTAGGATACTCCATTTCAGGTTAGTTCTGAACTTTGTTTTAAATTCATCATCTGAAATTGTTGTTTTGCTTGGTTGATTTTTGATGTTCTCTCCATGTCTAGCTGATCAGTCTGCACTCCAGACTCAGCTATTGAATTCATTTCTGCATATATCTGATGCTCTTCTCTTGCTATATGTTGAAAAATCTGAAAAAGGATGAAAATGCTTATAACTTGGATGCATAAATCTGAATTGATTGCATACCTGTCTCATGTATCCTTGGTGCATAATTTGTATGTAGGACAATATGTTGCATAGCATATCTCTTACATCATGGTGTCAGGGGGAGCTGTGAGTTGAATTCAATTCATTGAATCCTTGTTACTTCTCATTGTCCCCATTCAACTCATTCATATTAACTGTCATCAGATGCTATTGAACCATATTGCCAATTGCTATCTTCTAACTAACCTTCACTAAACAACAGTACTGCTCATGGTCTAGTGAATTGAGTTACAGTTACTACAATTGTTCTTTTATAAGAATCACTCTTACAATTGAAAGGAACTAAAGGTTTAACCTTTATAAATTGGAGAGTCAAATGTCTACCTTCAGAATCTGAGATAAAAGAAATCTTTTATAGCTCTTAATCTTTGTTTCATGGTAAGAATAGAAAAAGTTTTTTTTTACCTGAATGTGTTAATCTGGAAATGTCTAGAACAGGTGAATAAGAGTATGTAATGATTTTTTAAACAATCACTCTAAAAGAATTAAGGGCAGCAGTAAATAAGATCATAAATGTAAAAGAGCTGAACATAGTGACAGAGCAATGGCTGATTGCACTAAGAAACTGTGAACTCCTCCAAAGAAGCAGGAGAACTCACATGTCATGAGGTGCTTCAGAATATCTCTGTTCATAGGGTTGAATCTGATGCTGGACAATATGCTCTGATACCAATTTGATGCGGAACGGGACTGAAAGGGCTAGGACCTATGAAAGCAACACAGTGCGGCCAGCACTCGCACGCCAAAGGCAAGCCGGGCGACTGACCTCCGTAGCGTTCCTCCGGGTGGAGGCGTCTCTCAACAAGAAACTCAAGCCCAACGACCGTCCCTATGAGGGAAGCGCGGGGATCTCAGCGGCTAAGGAACTGCCGTACGCCTAAGGGAATCTAGTCCGAGCTCGGCGCTCGACTAGGGTCACGGGATGGGTGCTCTCAACTCACAGTCACGCGGTGATGAAAAGACTAGCTAGGATCCTAAGCACTCACGTGGCATAATAGAAAGCATACTAGCAAAGCAAATGCCAACAAAGGGAGCGTCGCACGTACCTCCACGCCTAGGCGTGGGGAAGAAACCCCGGCCGAGATCAACAACGCCGATACACAAGGATGAACAATAATACAACCTCAACCACAAATGCCCACTCCTCGCAGGGAGATAACAGGCTACAACATAGAGATTCGGGGCTGCCGATGTACGGGCTGACGGGCGGCACTCGGTGAAGGGTTGGCCGCGACGAGGACCCGAGCGGCGATCGGCAGGTTCGCAGCAATGCGTGACTCGGCGGTGAAAGCTCCCACGACCTGATCCGGTGTCCGATTGAGGCGCCGTTAGCGAGGGCGCGTAGCTAGTTCACGGGAGGAAGTCTCGGCCAAAGGGGGCATGCAGATTCTATCCGTGGAAGCCGAGGGCGCACCTGCAAGTTGCGACAGGGATTCTGCTCCCAGAACCGCATGATCGAGCGGGAAAAATGACAAGAAATAGCTCCGAAGGGCGAACGGAGCTCCGCTTGTTGGAAGAAGAAGAGGACGCAGGGCAGCAGGTCCCGACCGAAGGGCTTGTTCAGATCCAGTCGTGATTGAGTGCAGCAAGCTTGGGAATCTGCAGGTAGTCCTGGCGCCGGGTGGACAGGGCAGACCTGCACGACCTCACGGGAATGGACGTCACGAACAGCTCGGACGTCGGAACGTGGTGAGGTCGGCGGCGCTGGAAAGAGGATGAAGAGAGGTACGACCGGTGAAGATCCCACGTCCAAACTCCATCCCGTGGGATTTTTGCAAGGGGGCGGACAGAACCAGGTTCGCAGGGAGAGGGGGTCTTGCGCGCGCTCACGAAGAAAACCGCCACGGGTGATGCCGAACTCCGAATGAGGCGAGACCACCTCGCACGCGTTGGCGACTCGTAGCAGGATCGTCCAAAAATGGGCTGGTCGCCCAAAATCACCAGGAACAGAGGAGGACGTCACAGCTCTTGGAGACAAGATCTGGTTGCACTGAGCTTGAATCTGTGAAGAGATAGAAGAGAGGGGGAACCTCGGCGTCGCACCGAGGGGATGGGGAGTCACACCCCAAGCTTGCTCCCGTCGCAGGATCAAAGAGAAACAGAGGGGGGCGCAGCCACCTTCAAGGAAAATCAGCAATTTCTTTCATTCATTAATTTCTTCTCCAAAGAAAATACAAAGTTTATATATGGGGAGGGAGAATGCTAGGGTTGAAACCCTAGCCACAAGGGAAAGGGGGAATGCGCAATGGGCTAGGGGGGAAAGGGGGGGTGCGCACCACTTCCTAGAATCTAGGAGTGGATTGGGGATGGGGGCGGCCAAAGGAGGGAGGGGGGTGATCGAATGGGGAAGGAAAGGGGGGGGGGCGCACCCCTCTTCCTAAAATCTAGGAGAGGGGCGGCTGCCACCTTCCAAGAGGAGGGAAAGAGGGGAGGGGGGCGCCCAAACCCTAACCCTAGGGAGGGGGGCGCAAATCTCCAGGTGGGCCAAGCCATGGTTGGGCAGCCATGCCCAATGGGCCAAGGCTTGAACCAAGAAAGTGGCCCAATAACCCCATCTACTACCTAATAAGCATAAAAGACTCAAGTAAAGCCTAATTGGCCCCCAATTGGCCTACAAAGGTCCACACAACTAATAAAAGTGTCCACGCAGGGACTAAACCAAGGCCCAACATGGCCTCAAATGAGAAGAAAGATCCTCTAGTAGATGCCGTCGTCGCCTAGTCAAAGAGATGCTGGCGTGCTCCGTGTGCTCTGTCGAGTGATGCGGCGCGTGTCCTCACCAATTCTCCCCGGGTGGGAAGAACTCGACCCCGTCGAGTACGGGTCACGGTCGCTCAAGTAGCGCTCCAGCAGGTCCGGGTCGATCCTCTCCAGCTCTCCACGTGTGATCCAGGCGTCGTCTGTCGCAGGGCGCCCTCTCCAACGCACTAGGAAGCGTTGGTAGGCTCCGCTCCTGGTCATGGTCACCTGCTCATCCAGTATACAATCTATATGCTCGCGTTTCTGTAATGGGGCTGGAAGAGGTGGACGCTCAGAAGGTGTAATACTCTCAACAGGAGGGGAGGGCCCAAAAAGCTCACTGGGAATCACCGCGGGATCCCGATATGCCACCAGATCTGAGACATTGAACGTCGAACAGATCCCATAGTCGTCTGGCAGCTCAATCTCATACGCATTTGACCCAATTCGCTTCAAGACTCGAAAGGGTCTAGCACCGCGGGCCTGGAGTTTCTTCACGGCCCCCGAAGGAAACCGTTCAGGTCTGACCCTGATCATGACGTACTCTCCCTCTCGGAACTCACGAGTGTGTCGATGCGCGTCAGCTAACTCCTTATAACGTGCGTCGCTGGCCTCAAGGTGGTGGTGATGCAGACTCCGAATAAGATGGGTAGACTCATACCTACGTGAATGCAGGGGTGGTCCTGGACATCCAAATATGGATCTAACAAGCCTATGACGCCTACCTGACTTGACAACATGGGGAGGACCTGGACAACCAAAGTAGAACCTAGCATGCACATGTGTCCTATGACATATGGTAGACTCAGAAGGATGAATAATCCCAAGCTTACTCATGACATCTCCCCTATATGACGATGGACATGGTGAAACATGGGGAAGAGACATGTGTCCCTGGCCTCCTAAGCTAAGGCATCTGGATGCCTGCAAGGTGAGGTGTTGACTAGAAGGCCTAGGTGGTGTATGATAGTGGACCTCCTCGACAAGGTGGGGAAAAGAATATGGGTCGAGAGGCTCACTAGGGAGGGGATCGAATGGGTCAAAGAAATGATGAACCCTCTCGACAGGTCCCTTCACAATACTTGCCCATGTGCGACATTCGCCCAGGTGCAGATGATCACCTTCAGGCGCTCTAATGTATGGGGCAAGAGGCTTATGAGGAAGGTAAGGAAGGCAAGGTTCCTCCCTCGGGACCGTGATACCATAAGAGGGGACAAAATCAAACTCCACGGGTATGGGAAAGAATAAAAGGACCTCAGAGGTGATATGTCCTATGGTGTAGACCGAGGTAATAGACCCCATAGCAGGGAGTGTAAAGCGATGACTATAGGGTTGGTCAGACCCTAAGGTCAACATATATGTCAACTCCCATTGACAATATAAACTCCTAAGGAAGCCCTTCACATTTTCAAGAAAGCAGAAGGACCGAAAAGTGGTGTGAAAGGAGTTAACGGGCACTACTTATAGTGCGGGGTCCATGGATGGGTAGTAGGGGGTGTCTCGGACCAAGCCCTTCCTAAGCCAGCTAAGAAGCGGCTCATCTATGTATAGCTTCCCCGTTAAAGGTACGGGTAGCCCTGCGGACTGGCTGCCTTGGATGGGTATGATGTAGGGGTTGGCCATAGGTGTGAAGAAATGGGAATTTATTCCCCTAGGAGTGGGCATGCTATGAGCAACTCTAGGGGGGTCATGATGGGGCACTTCCTCTACCCTCCCTATCCGCCCGACCAGACCGTGGATAGATCGGTCATAAACCTCAGCGCGGTCCTCTATGGCCATGAGTCGGCTCTCCAGACGGTCGGTCTGGTCCTTAATGGTTTGTTCATACCTATCCATGCGCTCCCTGAACTGGGCCATCAAATCCTTTAGAGAATGGCCTCCCTGGGTGGTACCACGGGGGTCACCCATAGTGTCCGGGCGATGGTAGTGGGTACCACCCCAAGTGGGCATGCAAAGGGACCTAAAGGGGCTAAGGGGGACACACTAGACCTATATGGGTGGACATATGCTAAGTGGAATGCAAGACTGACCCTAGACGCAAACCTATATGCTCTGATACCACTTTGATGCGGGACAATATGCTCTGATACCAATTTGATGCGGAACGGGACTGAAAGGGCTAGGACCTATGAAAGCAACACAGTGCGGCCAGCACTCACACGCCAAAGGCAAGCCGGGCGGCTGACCTCCGTAGCGTTCCTCCAGGTGGAGGCGTCTCTCAACAAGAAACTCAAGCCCAACGACCGTCCCTATGAGGGAAGCGCGGGGATCTCAGCGGCTAAGGAACCACCGTACGCCTAAGGGAATCTAGTCCGAGCTCGGCGCTCGACTAGGGTCACGGGATGGGTGCTCTCAACTCACAGTCACGCGGTGATGAAAAGACTAGCTAGGATCCTAAGCACTCACGTGGCATAATAGAAAGCATACTAGCAAAGCAAATGCCAACAAAGGGAGCGTCGCACGTACCTCCACGCCTAGGCGTGGGGAAGAAACCCCGGCCGAGATCAACAACGCCGATACACAAGGATGAACAATAATACAACCTCAACCACAAATGCCCACTCTTCGTAGGGAGATAACAGGCTACAACATAGAGATTCGGGGCTGCCGATGTATGGGCTGACGGGCGGCACTCGGTGAAGGGTTGGCCGCGAGGAGGACCCGAGCGGCGATCGGCAGGTTCGCAGCAATGCGTGACTCGGCGGTGAAAGCTCCCACGACCTGATCCGGTGTCCGATTGAGGCGCCGTCAGTGAGGGCGCGTAGCTAGTTCACGGGACGAAGTCTCGGCCAAAGGGGCCGTGCAGATTCCGTCCGTGGAAGCCGGGGGCGCACCTGCAAGTTGCAACAGGGATTCTGCTCCCAGAACCGCGTGATCGAGCGGGAAAAATGACAAGAAATAGCTCCGAAGGGCGAACGGAGCTCCGCTTGCTGGAAGATGAAGAGGACGCAGGGCAGCAGGTCCCAACAGAAGGGCTCATTCAGATCCAGTCGTGATTGAGTGCAGCAAGCTCGGGAATCTGCAGGTAGTCCTGGCGCCAGGTGGACAGGGCAGACCTGCACGACCTCACGGGAATGGACGTCACGAACAGCTCGGATGTCGGAACGGGGTGAGGTCAGCGGCGCTGGAAAGAGGACGAAGAGAGGTATGACCGGTGAAGATCCCACGTCCAAACTCGCTGATGTCCGTCCCGTGGGATTTTTGCAAGGGGGCGGACAGAACCAGGTTCGCAGGGAGAGGGGGTCCTGCGCGCACTCACTAAGAAAACCGCCACGGGTGATGCCGAACTCCGAATGAGGCGAGACCACCTCGCACGCGTTGGCGACTCGTAGCAGGATCGTCCAAAAATGGGCTGGTCGCCCAAAATCACCAGGAACAGAGGAGGACGTCGCAGCTCTTGGAGACAAGATCTGGTTGCATTGAGCTTGAATCTGTGAAGAGATAGAAGAGAGGGGGAACCTCGGCGTCGCACCGAGGGGATGGGGAGTCACACCCCAAGCTTGATCCCATCGCAGGATCAAAGAGAAATAGAGGGGGGCGCAGCCACCTTCAAGGAAAATCAGCAATTTCTTTCATTCATTAATTTCTTCTCCAAAGAAAATACAAAGTTTATATATGGGGAGGGGGAATGCTAGGGTTGAAACCCTAGCCACAAGGGAAAGGGGGAATGCGCAATGGGCTAGGGGGGAAAGGGGGGGTGCGCACCACTTCCTAGAATCTAGGAGTGGATTGGGGATGGGGGCGGCCAAAGGAGGGAGGGGGGTGATCGAATGGGGAAGGAAAGGGGGGGGGCGCACCCCTCTTCCTAAAATCTTGGAGAGGGGCGGCTGCCACCTTCCAAGAGGAGGGAAAGAGGGGAAGGGGGCGCCCAAACCCTAACCCTAGGGAGGGGGGCGCAAATCTCTAGGTGGGCCAAGCCATGGTTGGGCAGCCATGCCCAATGGGCCAAGGCTTGAACCAAGAAAGTGGCCCAATAACCCCATCTACTACCTAATAAGCATAAAAGACTCAAGTAAAGCCTAATTGGCCCCCAATTGGCCTACAAAGGTCCACACAACTAATAAAAGTGTCCACGCAGGGACTAAACCAAGGCCCAACATGGCCTCAAATGAGAAGAAAGATCCTCTAGTAGATGCCGTAGTCGCCTAGCCAAAGAGATGCTGGCGTGCTCCGTGTGCTCTGTCGAGTGATGCGGCGCGTGTCATCACCAGAATCTATAGGGGGAGCCCTCACCAAGTAACTGAGGGTACTAGCCTCTAATCAAGGTATACCCTTAATGTCAAAAGTGAAGACTATTCCTTGTAGGTCTTGATCTGAAATAGGTCTTGTAGTTTATGCCTAGTAACTAGGGGTACCTGCCTCTGATCAAGGTGTACACCTAATGTCAACAGCATAAATGCCACAGGTCTATTCACTTAGTTCAGTTTCTAAAAATTCAAAAGTGAAATAGAAACTACTGTAACGCTTTGAAATCAAAAGTCAATTGGTGAAAATTATTTTTCTCAATACATATTCAAGTTGCCCTTCTTGAAATTCCATGTTCAATCACAAAAGGGTATTATTTCTGACTTATCTATTAATACCACGTGGCCTAGATTCATTGCTATAATTGGAGTCTATAAACTTTTTTTCAGGGGTCAGCTGCTTTACTCTAGATTTATCACTGTTAAGCCTGAATTTTTGTCAAAACTATATGTTGCTGATTCTTATACTTTAAACTGTTGTTTATAATAAGGCTTATTCTCTGAACCAATGTTTCAGCTGTTGTCAAGTGACCCTCCTACCTTCTCTACCTTTGTATATCGGTCCATTTTCCTTCTCAAAGGGGGAGCTATTATTTAGGGGGAGAAATAATTCAGGGGGAGTCCTATCTTCCGGGGGAGTTTATTGATCTAAGGAAAGTTTGCATGCATACTGCCTTGTTGCACATTTGTTCATATTATTTTTCTCTTTTTGATCATGTCAAAGGGGGAGAAAATTCTGTGTGACTCATTGTCACTTTGTGTTGCCATCATCAAAAGGGGGGAGAATGTTATGCCCCTTAGTCACAAGCATGTGCTATTTAGTATTGCTGAATTGATGATAGCAATGCTATTTTGTTTTGATGATTGCAACAAAGTGAGTGCATTTCTATGCATCCTTATCCTTGAGCATTCTGCAAATGATAGCAACATGAATGAAGATGAAATGATGTTTTGAATGCATTATTCTGCTTGAATAGATTGCATTAATGTGTCTCAGCATACATTGTATCTCCCTGTTTGCATTGTTCATAAAGTCTGTTCAGCCCACACTCAAAGCTAAGTCTGTACATTGAGCGTCTCATTGAGCGTCTCATGGAAGTCCATACAGTGCATTGCATTGGCTAAGTGTATACACTGTCAGTCTCATTTAGAGTCTAAGACAAAGTCTGTACATCGGACTGTGCTAAGTGAAGTCTGAACATCCGATTGGCTATGCATCACTATTCATAAAGTCTGTACATCGGACTGTTACAGCAAGTCTCTACAGACTCCATCGTCTCACTTAGCGTCTTAAGCATTTTAGGCTAAGTCTATACATTGTTGCATTGCTTGCATGTGTAGAGTCTACACAATGCTACAGGCATCAAGTCTATACATTGGACCGTGGCTCTCCAAGTCTATACATTGCTGAGCCATTCGACAAGTCTGCACATTGGGCTTTCACGAGAAGTCTACACATTGGTCTCCACTTGAAGTCTATACATTGGCCAAGGGTCTTCAAGTCCATACACAGTTGTCTGATGCATATTGATTGAAGTCTGTACAACATGCCTTGCTGTTCACAGCGTTCTTGTTTGTGACTTCTCTAGTGTTTTGATGATGAGCATCACTATGTTAAATATTGTCATTTTAATCAGATATCGTGCGTAATGTTATGCAATTGAAATTTCCATGATTAAAAGGAAAACTGCTATGAGGTAGTACCTTGTTTTTCCGTACTGTTCCTTTCATACTTCATTTTGTTTGTGTTCACTACACTTCGTGTTGTCCTTTTGTACGTCGTGTTGTTCCAACTATGTTTGTTGATTGTCTTCGTACTGTTTACTGAAGCAGCTCGATTTGTTCTGATGTACTTCGAGTCGTTTTTCCTGTGAACCTCGTGTCGTTTATTCAGTATCTAGTTGCTCATCTCGTGTCATCCTCTTTATGTTTGCTCTTGTGTGTTCATGTCATTTACTGTAGTTACTCGAGTCATTTTCCTGCTCTCACTATTTTATCACGTGTCGTTGTAGCCGTTCCTGTTGTTATGTCTTCGTGTTATTTTTGCGGTTGAGTCTTCGTGTTGTTTTTCTGTCTTCGTGTTGCCTTTCCTAGACCTCGTGTCTTTCTTGTTTTGTAACCACACTTCGTGTCGATTTCTATTTTCGTCTTCGAGTCGTTCGTACGTTCGAGCAACTTAGTACTCGAGTTGTTTTCGTGTGTATTCAAGTCTTTTTTGTAAAGTGTCGTTTCACCTCGTGCCGTTCTCTTTGCTGTTGGTTATGTCGTGTTGCTTTTGTATTCGTGTCTTCGTGTTATTCTTGTGTTTATGTCCGCGTGTTGTTTCTTTCTATCTTCGTCCAAGGTTCCCCTGATCGTGTGTTTTCTACCGTTTTACTTCGTGTTGTTTCCTTCTCACTTCGTGCTGTTCTCATCTGACTTCGTGTCGTTCTCTTTGTAGTGTTAGTTTTATAATTGTGTATCTCGTGTTGTTCTCTTTTTACCTCGTGCTGTTTTCATCTGACCTCGTGTCATTCTCCCTTTATTTCGTACTGAAGTAATCTTGTGTATCTCGTGTCATTCTAAGTACAGTGCATCTTGTATTGCTTTCACATACCTCATGTAGTTTTAGTTATTGTGGCCCTGAGTTTTAATCGTGTTAATTCCTTGCAGGAGAAGAAGAAGGTGGTCCGAGGAAATATTCCCCAGTGACTGGGCGGCACGTGATCCGAGGCTGAAATGAAGCTGGCTGAGAGACTGCCACGTGGTCCGAATACTTAGGGCTGGAAATGTGGAGGTCACACGTCGGGGGTGATGCTGCTGCTATATATATGAGCCTTCTTCCACAGAAGAAGACTAATCGAGTTGGCGAGAGGTAAAGTCCATACAGAGAGCCACGATCCAGACAGAGAAAAAGAAAAGAGCTGCAGTAGAAAGCAGAAGAAGAAGAGAAGAAGAGCAGAAGGAGAAGAAGAGAAAGAGAGAGTTAGAGAGCTCGTGAGGTTTAAGAGAAAAAGAAAGTGAGAGAGAAGAGAAGAGGAAGAGAAGCTTCCTGAAGATCTATCTAGTGGACCGTGGATCAAATCCAGGCCAGTCAGCTCCATGTGAGCCACATTTGTGTTATCTGTCTTTACAGCCTTCTGATCGTTGTGTATTTTTCTTTTCTTATTTTTTCCTTTTCATTTGGTTAGCTTTATACTTCCGATCCTCTGGACTGAGGTCGGGTCCCTCCTGGTCTGGAGGAAGAGAGGTCTGCGACCTCTAGTTTGCAAGTGGCTGGAAGTCACTTGTGTATTCCCTCCGGTTTGGAGGAAGAGGGGAGGTTGTTCCCCTGGTCAAGCTGTGTGTCAGCGGTCTTGCAGTGGTGGTCTCCACTGGACGGGTTAAGCTGTATTTCCCCAGCAGTTGCAGAGGATTAGATCCTCTGGTCGGCAAGCTGTAGTGCCCAGCGAAGCTATGTATCAGCGGGTTGTTTGGCTAAGCTGTAAAGCCCAGCGGACGCAAGCTGTGCTGCTCAGCAGGAAGCCACACTCGAGTTGAGTGTGGGGTGGATGTAGGTCTGCTGGACCGAACCACCTAAAAGCTCCTTGTGCGCTATGGTTTGACTTGTCTATTTGTGCTTCCGCTAGGTGATTGCATAGGGGCGCTCCATGTGTTTGGCCTCTGGTTGAGCAATAGAGTTAATTAGTTTTCAGTTTGACTAAATCTGTCTTGTTAGCTCTCTTGTGATCTTACTGTGTGTTTGGTTAGTTTCACTACTGCCAATTAGCCTTCAAGTTTGTTTAGTTTGCGAACTAGCATTTTTTTAGTGAGTGAAATCTTAACTAGGTGAAAGGTTTTTAAAAGTCATATTCATTCACCCCCCCCTCTGAATACTGCACCGAACCCAACACACCGGAGATAGAGGGGAGGGGATAGGAGGTAGAAACCACTCTAGAATTGGAGGTTGGAGGAGATGAACCAGAGGGGAGGAGCTGGGGGCGCAAGAAGCCTTTGGCATTTCAATAATTTTTTTGAATTTTCATTAATTTCCATATGAAAATACACACTTTTATATGCTACCAATCTAATCTAATGTACACCCTTGGATCTAGGGAGGGGGATTGAAGGGCTAGGATGAGGTTTGAACAACACACAAAAAAACATAAAATAATAGGGGAGAGGGGCGCCCCCTTGACCAAAGGGTATGGTAGGTGAAGGTAGGTGACCTACCTTGGACCAATTTAACCACTTGTCTACCCATGTGGCATTTGACATTCAACCCTTCTAGATGGCCACCTAGGATGGTTGACCAGCCCCACATGAGTGACATGGACCAATGGGAAAGGGCTGAGGGCCCCCTTGTTGGTCCTACTGACAAATTACAAAGAAATCCAAACAATCCGTGGGAATGATGCATTGGCTTATAAAGCCGTACAATTGCGCATATACTTTCTCGTGGATATAAAAATAAACTAAAGGATATAAATGTAATATGAAAAGTACTTGCTCGGCGTCGATTCCCTTCAGATACTTCATTGTCTGATAAAATTGCATGCTTAGAGAATGAGAACAGTAAGCTGAAACTCACATGTTCTGAATTTGAAGAAATCAAGAAAGAACTGAAAATCTCTAAGGAAGAAAATGTGAGATTAGACAATGAAATTGATGCATGGAAATTGAAAATTCAGAATTATGAAAGTGAGATAAAAATTACTTCTGAAAAATATGAAGCTGTCCTCGATGTAAACAATGAATTGAAAAAGTCTATTGATGAAATTCAGAAAGACAATGAAGATAAGCTGAAAACCATTGAGAAAATGACCCAAGGATCTGAAAATTTAGATACATTATTGGGGTCAAAGGATAATTTCAGGAGAGAGGGCCTAGGATTCAACTCTAGTGCAACTAAGAGCTTTAGAATGAAAACTATTTCATTTGTTGCACAAAAGGAGAAAGGACCTCTGATTAATATGAATTCTAATAATGCTGTGAAAACAAATGTGAATCTGAAAAAGCCCAATGCAGAGGAGAAGGGCAAACAGAAAGTTGGTGAGCCTAGTAGAATTGACACTTCCAAACCTAGCTCTAGTGCTCAATCCAAGGCTAGGGGTCAGCCTGCTCAGGTAAACAAACCCCATGTCAATGCCAAAAAGTCTTCACCACCACCATCACAGAAAAAGACCCAACAAAAATCTATGAATAGGTCAGCAGGGTCAAGGGTGCAGGGAAGACAAAATATTTTCAGGAGTCAGCCCAACAAATTCAATCCACCTAGAGTCCAGTCCTACTACCCCACACAGTCAATCTATCCTAATGGGTTTGGGTGGACTAGAACTCAAAGGATGCATACAGGGTACGTTCATCAACCTACACAATTTTACAGACCCTATGTCAGAAATTGGGGTAATGGGTATGGTAGTCGAACAACTAGAAACTTCCAATCTTTTAGCCAGCCCAAATATCACCTTGACCAAAACTTTATGAATGCAACCTGGCCGAAGCATTGGCACAACAACAACAATTCTGTGAATAACTCTGTTGGTGCAAATAAAAAGAAAAAAAAAACAAAAATAAGAGAAAGAATAACAGAAGGAAATCTGCAAAATCCACTGAACAAAGTTCTTTTAAACAAATGTGGATTCCCAAAGCCATGCTTTCTTCCTTTACTTGCACTTCATCTGCATTGGAGCCCAAACAGACTTGGGTTCCAAACTTTTTGCCCTAATTATGTGTGCAGGTATGCCTGGCAGCCAAGAGCAACTTGTGGTACTTGGATAGTGGCTGCTCCAGGCATATGACAGGAGATAAGGCCAAGTTCTGCATGCTGACTGAGAAGCTAGGAGGCCTTGTCACTTTTGGAAGCAACACAAAGGGTAGGATCATTGGATCAGGTAAGGTAGGTAAGTGTTCTACCTGCTGCATTGATGATGTTATGCTGGTTGAAGGGTTAGCTTAAAATTTACTCAGTATCAGCCAGTTGTGTGATAAAGGACATAAAGTCTTATTTGATTCTCAACGCTGCAAGGTTTTTGAACCTGATTATGAAATTGTCAAATTTTCTGGAAAAAGAATAAATAACACATACATGATAGATTTAGATGATATTCAGCATTCTAACCTATGTCTTACTACCAGTAGAGAAGATTTAGCATTTTTATGGCATCGTAGGTTAGGCCATGCGAGTTATACTATTTTACATAAACTAAACAAGCATAGCATGGTTAGAGGACTCCCTGAAGTCTCTTTTAAAAAGGACAATAAATTTTGTAATGCATGCATTCAGTCCAAGTTGACTAGAAAATCATTCAAATCTAAGACAGAAAACCTATCCACTAAATCTTATGAACTGATACACATGGACCTATTTGGGCCAACCAGGTCTGTCAGTTTATCAGGGAAGAGGTATGGGTTTGTCTTAGTAGATGATTTTTCTAGGTATACTTGGGTATATTTTCTGTCACACAAGAATGATGCATTTTCAGAATTTCAGGAGTTATGTATTAGAATAAATCAGAAAATTGAGAATATTTTGACTGATCATGGAGGTGAGTTTGAAAACTCACACTTTGAAGAATTTTGCAGGTCTAGTGGGATTCATCATAAGTTCTCCTCACCCAGGACACCTGAGCAGAATGGTGTTGTCGAGAGGAGGAACATAACTCTAGTGGAGATGGGCCGAACACTTCTAGTTGAAGGTGAACTGCCAAGAAAATTCTGGGCTGAAGCAGTCAACACAGCCTGTTATGTAATTAACAGGGCAATGGTAAGACCTTCTACCCAGAAAACCTCCTATGAGATTTTGAAAGGTAAGAAACCTTCAATTGCCCATTTCAAGGTCTTTGGTTGTAAATGTTTTATACATATAAATGATAAGAGGGACCTTGATAAATTTGAGCCAAAAGGTGAACAAGGAATTTTTCCTGGTTATTCTGAAAACACCCGAGCTTATAGAGTGTTCAACTTAAACACAAAAATTGTTGAAGAATCTTCACACATTATCTTTGATGAATCCTTGATGGAAACTAACCATGGTCATTGCAGGAATGAAAATGGGAACATTTTAAAAGATGATAACTCTGCAGACCAGTCTGATGGTGAGGAAGAAAAAGAAGAGCTGAATGAAGAAGAATCTGAAGTTCAGGGGGAGGTAAGTGAAATTCCTGAAACTCAGATTGTTAATATCAGATATCTTAAAGATCACCCTGTGAATAATGTCATTGGCAATCTGAATGATCCCCCCAGGACTAGAGGTCACTTTAGAATTCAGGATGAATTAAATACATATGCTCTTGTCTCTCAAATTGAACCCAAGTCCATTGACTGTGCCCTCAAGGATGTGCATTGGATTAATGCCATGCATGAGGAGCTTAATCAGTTCGGTAGGAACAAGGTGTGGCACTTGGTCCCACCTCCTGATCATGGAACAGTCATAGGGACTAAGTGGGTATTTAGGAATAAATCTGATGAATTAGGGAATATTGTTAAAAATAAAGCCAGACTTGTTGCTCAGGGGTATAACCAGGAGTTTGGTATTGACTTTGAAGAGTCATTTACCCCTGTAGCCAGATTAGAAGCTGTTAGGATTTTATTGGCTTATGCATGCTCCCTAGGAATAATCCTCCAGCAGATGGATGTAAAATCTGCATTCTTGAATGGGGAAATTAGTGAGGATGTCTATGTAAGACAGCCCCCTGGGTTTGAATATCTAGATTTCCCTAATCATGTTTACAAATTAAATAAATCTCTCTATGATCTTAAGCAAGCTCCCAGAGTATGATAGGTTGAGCAAGTTCCTTACTGATCAAACTTTCACTAGAGGAGTAGTTGATCAGACCTTGTTTATAAAGGTGAGTCATTCTGACATTCTTATTGTACAAATTTATGTGGATGACATTATTTTTGGGTCAACTAACCCCAAATTGTGTGAGGAATTTTCTAAAACAATGACTAATGAGTTTGAAATGAGCTCAATGGGTGAGCTCAAATTGTTTATTGGACTGCAGGTTACACAAACAAAGGATGGAATGTTTATCACTCAGTCCAAGTACACAAGGGATCTACTCAAGAAATACAAGATGGACAACCTCAATGAGATAGCTGCTCCAATGGGTACCTCTACAAGCTTGGATGAAGACACTAAAGATAAACATGTTGATCAAAAGCTATACAGAGGTATGATCGGATCCCTTCTCTACTTAACAGCATCTAGGCCTGATATTCAATTTGCTGTAGGATTATGTGCTAGGTTTCAGGCCAGTCCTAAAGAAACTCATCTTAAAGCAGTAAAAATGATTTTTATATATCTGCTAGGCACCCAAGAGCTAGGATTATGGTATCCTGCTAGGTGTGAGTTAGAGCTTCTAGCTTACACTGATGCTGATTATGCTGGGTGTCGAGTAGATAGAAAAAGTACTAGTGGCTATTGTCAATTCCTTGGTAGCTGTCTAGTATCTTGGGCATCTAAGAAGCAACACACTGTAGCCTTGTCTATAGCTGAGGCTGAATATGTTGCAGCTGGTAATTGTGCTGCCCAAGTACTATGGATCAAGCACTAACTAGATGATTATCAGATAAAACTGGAATGTATTCCAATTTTATGTGATAATACTAGTGCCATATGCCTTGCTAAAAAGCATGTCCATCATTCTAGGACTAAACACATAGAGATAAAACACCATTTTCTTAGAGATACTGTGAATAAAAAGGAAATCGAACTGAATTTCATTGAAATAGACAAACAAATTACTGATATCTTTACTAAGCCACTTGGAAATGAAAAGTTTAAATTTCTTAGAAGAGAACTTGGATTGTGTAAGTTTCAGCATGATGAATAAAATTTTCAGCTATTTTGAATAAAATTTCTGATTTGGACTTGCATCTGATAGCTTGTATAAAACTCTGTGAAGGTTGAATGGTGCAACAGATTCATGATCATGCATGACACTCATATTATTTTCTCATGATCATCACTACATATCATTTAGTCATGAATGTGTCTAAAATCACATGCATATAGAACTGTTTTGCACTACATTTCTCTGCATAACCCTGGTATTTCAAATGGTAAGCTACTAAAGGGCATGGAAATCTGTCTGGAGGTTCTTACTATGTGTGAGATGGTCCTTGTGACCAAGTTCTCCGCCTAGTACCATGGGTCATATTGCATGATAGTGCAGTCTGAATAAGCATGAACTTCAAAATCATTTGTTCAGTCATCATTTGTAAAACCACATGCTCATAGACAGGGGGAGTATTGCATATGATTCAGAGTTGAGTCTGACAGTATGGCAATCTTTTAGTCAGTTCTAATATTAAGCAATAGAAAATAGACTTCTTCCCTCATAAGAACTTTAATTACTTAAAGACTGACTTAATGGTTTAAATTTTATAATCTTTAGAGTTGAAAGACTACAATCAGTAAATAAGGATGCTGAAAATTGATAAAGCACTCAACCCTCATCTTATTTCATGTCAGACAAAGCTAATTATATCTGAAATCTGAAAACTCATCTGAAATCATGTTAGAGAAACTAAGTATGTGTATTGTCCTTAAACAAGTCATTCTGAAATAAATAAAGGACAGCTAAGAAAGATATTGAAAAATATTAAAAATTAATTGAAAAATAGCATTGGCAGAGCAATGACTGGTAAATCACTGAGAAACTGAGTGATCCATCAAAGAAGTGGATAACACTCATGTCATGAGATGTATCAACTATCTCTGTATAAAATGATCAAAACAGTAGGTTGGTTTCACTGAGTACATGGGGGTAACTGACGTCTGATAAATGTGTACCCTCACACAAAAAGGTGTAAATCAGTTCTATTGAGTTTGATCATAGGTAAAATGGTCCATCATGTTGAGTATCTAGGGGTATTGGCGTCTGATAAACGTATACCCTTACGCAAAAAGACTTATGGTACCTGAATGCCCTAAATGAAATAATATTGAAAATGCTGTTCCTTCAAAAGAAATTTCATGGATGTCAATTTGTTTAATTTCAATACATGACCTGGTATCTCTTAGCACATTCTACTGAGTCTATGAAAGTAAGATATTCTGAAACTAAATCTCTCATGTAAATATGATTCTGGTTTATTGTTTTATCATGGACAGCTACCTTATCCAATGAATGTAGTGCATGAACTCTCATTTGTATAACCTTTAAACCAGAACTTCACTTTCTAAGCAGTTTCTCAATTCATATGACTGAAGGTTCTGTGCTTTAGTTACTTAATTTCTGAACTACCTTCTAAGAATGCCAGTCAGCTGATTCTTCTTGTTCCTTCCCTTACATCTTCTTTCCCTCCTCTTTATTGATGGCAAAGGGGGAGAATATATTGTCTATTTGATGAATTCATTCCAGGGAAGTGTATGCATCATGTCTATGGCAAAGGGGGAGATCTTGTGAGCAGAGAGTTGTGTTCATGTCTCAGCATGTCATTCATAGCATCTACATGACAAATCTGAATAACAAATCATGTCCTTCATCAAAAATGCATCTGCATAACAGGATGTTGCTATTCTATATAATAGGGTGTTGCCATCATCAAAAAGGGGGAGATTGTTGTGACCCCTCTGTGTTGATGATGTTGACAATAAGTTTTACTTCATTGGCAACAGCAGTTTTGATTGATTGGAAACTGTTCTTATTTTGATGAAATTATTTTTATCAGGTTGTTTGTGTATATAATGCAGTCAGAGTCTATATATTGTTATGCACACACTCACAGGTCTACACAGTGCATTGCAGCATGAACATAGAGCCTATACTTTTCCTTGTTTAGTCTGGACAGTAGTGGGTCGACCCCTTTCTCAGGTGGGTCGACACCCCCAGAGTACAAGTCTATACACTGTCTGTCTGTCTTGTGTCTCATGCAACGTCTTAGGCATTTTGTTAAAGTCTATACAGTGCAGCTCACACGAACACTTAAGTCCATACATCGTGAAGTCTGCACATTGTGGCACCCAATGTCTATACATTGCTCATTCGTTCATTCAGCATTGTCAAGTCTATACATTGGTCGGTGCCAAGTCTGTACAGTGAGCATCTCATTGGTGAAGTCTGTACACTCACCAGTTGAACTTCAAAGTCCATACATTGGACTGTAACTAGCATGAAGCTAAGCCTATACATCGCTCAAGTCTGTACAGCGTCTAGCGTCTTAGTTAGCGTCTCATGCATTTGGGCAAAGTCTGTACATCGATCTTTCAGCAAGTCTGAACATCATCCGTCTCTGTTAGCGTCTCAGGCATTGGGCAAAGTCTATACATCGGACTATTACAACAAGTCTGTACATTATCTATCTCAGTTAGCATCTTATGCATTGGGGCGAAGTCTATACAATCGACTGTTCAGCTTGTGACCAAGTCTGTACAGCCAGGGCGACTGTTAAGTCTATACATTGATCATTACCTATGTTCTGAACTGAACTGAGTAAGTCTATACATTCCTCATATCTTTTACCTACGCTCAGTTCAGTAAGTCTGTACATTGGTTGCTTTATCGACGTTGCCTTGCCAAAGTCTTCACATTGGAAGTCTATACATCATTCGTGAAGACCGAACAACGAGCAAGTGTATAAATTAGACGAGTCTTCATCATGCATCAGTCCTGAAGTCTATACATCATCTGTCTTCATTAGAGTCTCATGGAGTCTGTACATTGCACTCGCCTTCACAAAGTCTATACACTGAAGTCTATACATTGCATTTCCATTCACGAAGTCTGTACATTGCATTCACGTTTCACAAAGTCTATACATCATGAAGTCTACACAAGGCATTTCATCTTACAAAGTCTGTACAGAGTTCTTCACTTAACCTGATAATCCGATACTCTGTCTGACAAGGATTTGTTACTGAGATTGCTGACATGGCTCGTGATCCCAGGAGGACGAGGTGACCAGATGCTGCCACGTGAATGAAAGCACCTTGGATCTGGCGAATTCCTTGGGTGGGAAAATGTGGAAGCCACACGCCCTTATCCAATCTGCTGCTGGTATATATAGAAGTCTTCATCTTCTATTGAAGGCTGATCGACTAGTGGAAAGTCTATACAGTGAGACAAACCTGAGGCAGCAGAGAGCCACCAAGATCCAAAGAGAAGAAAAGCAGAGAAGAAGAAAAGGAGAGAAGAAGAAAGTGAGAGAGATGAGTTGAGAGAGTTATATGAGAGCATGTGAATCAGTCTCTTGGTTCAGATACCAGAGCTGATATTGCTCAATTTGAGCTACAGTCATTTTGGTTTTCATTCCATTCGATTCTGCGTTTCTTGCTTTTCAGTCTTTGTTATTTTTCTTTTGAAAACTCTTGTTCGATCAAGCTGTTAGTCAGTGGTGTCAAGCTGTGAGGCAGTGGTGTGCAGAGGTGTTACCTCTGGTCGGCTAAGTTGTAGAGCCCAGCAGAGCAAGCTGTGAAGCTCAGCTGTTGCAGAGGAGGTTCTTCTGGTCGGGATAAGATGTAAGCCCCAGCCGTTGTTGGCAAGCTGTAGTGCCCAGCAGATTGAAGCTGTGTATCAGCAGTAATCCACATTCGAGTTGAATATGGGGTGGACGTAGGTCGGATTGACTGAACCACCTAAAATTCTTTGTGCCTCTCGTGTGGTTGCTTGTCTGTCTAGCAGATCTTATCTCTATTATCCGGTGCATTGACTGTGTTTGATCATTGTTCTTTTAATTCGCATCTGAATCTAGGCATAATCTTTTTATTGGCCAGCTCATCTATTCACCCCCCTCTAGATCCACATTCTGTGGTGAAAGAGCCTTCCATCTAATTTCAACACCATAGCCGTGCATTCTCATGATTGTTTGCAATCAAGCACACATCATCACATGAGACATCATCAATATCAACAATATATACATTATTATTTCTTTTTTCAATGAATTTTATCTCATTTGTATTCTTATTCATGACAATGCAGTAGATTTTATCCAAAATAATCTTGAATCCTTTGTTGCATAACTGGCTTATGCTCAAAAGATTATGATTTAAGCCCTTTGCCAAAAGCACATTCTCGATAAGAGTTTCAGAATTCTTACCTATATTGTCGATTCCACTGATTTTACCTTTGTCTTTGCCTGCAAAAGCAACTGAACCTCCATCCTTGTCTTGCAGTGTTGAGAACACCTTTTTGTCCCCTGTCATATGCCTTGAACAACCGCTGTCCAGGTACCATTTGCTCCCCTTAGCTTCAATGCATATCTTCAAGAAACAACATTCTCATCCAATTATTTTTGGTACCCAAATCAATTTGGGTCCGTAGGAGTTAGTCCAGTTCTGTGCATATCTTTTTCTGGTCCAAATGGCATGATTTCTTTGATTGTTTTGTTTGAACCCATAATTAGCAATAACATGTCCAAATCTACCACAATGAAAGCAATTGACATTTGAAAATCTTCTTTAGAATTGACGTGGTTTAGCTTGAACATGTTTTGGCTTGGAGTGAGAACATGAAGAATATTTGTTATCTTTTTCATGAACATAGGATGTAGTGATCTTATGCTCAAATGATTTTTTATTTTGGGGAATGTATCCCAATCCTTCCTTTTGGAAGTTAACCTTGACTCCCAACAAATTGTCTAAGTTTTGTTTGCCTTTGACAAACCTAGACAGAGTGCACTGAAGTTCAACCACTTCTTCAACCAATCTCACGTTTTTCTTTTCAAGTTATGAATTTGAGTTTCAGAACCTCTTCTTCATTTTTCAAATTTTCAAAACCTTTTTCAATTTCAGATAATTTGCACATCAATTCTTCTTGATTTTTCTCACTGGCTAAGATTGTTTGTAGCAAACTTTCTTTTTCTTCAGTTAACTCGAACCATTCCTATTCCAGTTTCTCAAATTTCACATAAATATCCTAATGTGTTAAATCATCAATCTTCTTTTTGAGAGTTTTATTTTCAGATCTGGTTTTTCTATATTTTGTATATAATTTTTCATATTCTAACTCCATTGTTCATTTGAAATAAAATCAAGGTCAGAATTTACCTCAGTTGAATCATCTTCGTGTGCCATGAGGCACAGGCTCTCCATGAGCTCCCCGAGCTATTCTTCGGACTGCTCTTCCTCTTCGTCGCTCCATGTAGCGACCATCGCTTTTGGCTTTCTGAATTTTTCTTTCTTGAACTTCCTCTTTAGATCTGGACACTCTCCTCTCATGTGCCTGGGTTTCTTGCATTCGTAGCAAATGATGATGTTTTGCTTGCTTGGCTCCCCTTTAGTTTGAACGAACTTTCTTTGGCCCTTTCTGAAATTTCCTTGGAAATTCTTCTTCTTCTCAAAAATTTCTTCACTTGGCGGATCAACATAGCCAAGTCTTCTTCATTATTACTTTCTTCGCTAGACTCCTCTTCTTGGGAATCATCATCAGATTGGTGGGCTCTAAGTGCCACCGTTTTCTTCTTCTTGGTTTCCTCCTCAGCAGTTCTTTTGATGTTAATCTCATAGGTCATGAGTGACCCTATGAGCTCGTCTAGGGAAAGTGTGGACAGATTCTTCGAATCCTCAATGACTGTGACTTTTGTGTGCCACGCAGGTGGAAGAGATCTTAACACCTTCCTCACAAGATCAGAGTTGGTGTATTCCTTTCCAAGACTCTTGAGACCATTGGTGATCTCAGTCAGTCTTGCGAACATCTCAAAAATGGTTTCTTAGGCTTCATTTTGAATAGCTCATAATCTCTGACAAGTAGATTGGCTTTAGTTTCCTTAACCTCAGAGGTTCCTTCATAGATGAGCCGCAATTTGTCCCACATCTCCTTTGCTGAGCTGCACATGGATACACGAGAAAACTCATTAGGATGTATAGTGCATTGCATAATGTTCATAGCATTAAAATTTACAGTGGATTTCTTAATTTCTTCAGGTATCGATTTATCCTCATCATCAGAGAGCTTATAAGGACCCTTGTCCACGACCCTCCAGACTTCGTACTCCCGAGCCCTTAGGAAAACATGCATTCTATTTTTCCAGTAGGAGTAATTTGAACTGTCAAAGAAGGGAGGACGATTAATGGAGTGGCCCTCGGGCATCAAACCTTTGTTTGCCATTGATCTGGATTTGACTCTAGATTGTTTGATCTAAAGGAAATAGAGCCTTAGCTCTGATACCAATTAAAGTCCCGTGATCAATGACACCCAAGAGGGGGGTGAATTGGGTGATAACAAATTTTAAGAAAGCTTTAACCAATTTGAAGTTTATATGATGAGATGACAACTATCAATTTAGATCTGATGCAAAGGAGAATAGATCTATCAAAATCAACCACTACAATAGCTCTTTGGTACTAGGCGGAGTTACGGAATCTGAAGATTCTCTCACACAAGATGTTATCTTTCCGACAAGACTAACCTTGTCGGTCCGAACCCATCTTTTGATATACCAGAGATCTATTAGAGAATGATCAATTAATCTAGATCTAAATGAAGAAATCAGTAGATGCAAATAATTTAACTACGCGTACATGAACATAATGGAGATAGGAGAAAAGGATCAAACCACACAAAAGACATCAATTTTTAGGTGGTTCGGATGCAATGATGGCAACCTACGTCCACCCCTCACTATCTGTGAGGATTCACACACTATCTTGTAAAGAGTTACAAGATCAAAACACACACACACACACACACACACACACACACACACACACACACACACACACACACACACACACACACACACACACACACACACACACACACACACACACACACACACACACATACACACTCGTGTGAGTTCGGAACTCTCACGAAGGTGCACAAGCACCGAATCACATAGAAATGTGAAGAAGAGATGAACCACACACACACAAACATGGATCTGTGTAGATCCACACACACACAAGTGTTTAAATATTACAAGAACACACACTTGAAGCTTGATGAGGCATGTAAGGAGAAACACAAAATGAAAACTTCAAATTAAAGCTCCCCCTTAGTGGATGAAGATTGTTTTGGATGAAGCTTGCTCCTCAGCTTGATCTTCACTTGAATGGCTTGCAGATGAACTTGAGAACCTTGCTCTTGGATGAAGAACTCTTGGACGTAGCACTGTTCACGGAGCTATAGTAGCAACCCTCTTTCTCCCCTTGATAGCCTCCTTGAGCTTCCTTGAGTAATTAGGATTTTTATCCCCCAAGAGGTGTTTTGATATATCTTGGATGGTCAAGGACAAGCCAAGACACAGATCCACAATTCTAGGGATGTCTGGAGACTTTTGGGATTAAAAAAACCTTTGATAGATGTAGCATCGTGGAGAAAACAAAGTCAACAATGGAGACTTCGAAGCTGGCGGTCGACCGGGCATAGGTGGGCGGTCGACCGGAATTTTACAGAACTTGAACTTTTCAACGCTGGGAAAACCGATCGACCGGTCCAGTGGGGGCGGTCGACTGAACTCTGTAATTTTATAGAGTTTTCAACTCTGGGAGATTAGGTCGACCGCCCATGCTGGCCAGGTCGACCAAACTCTGAAAAACCTACAGAAATGAATTGTTAGCCTTGTGGATCATATCCATATGACAAGAGCTTCATGTCCTCATTTAATTCATGCGTTTTGGTTTTAATCTAGCTTTGATTTGTGCATTCAGAGATGTTCATTTGTGCTTCATATCCATGCTAACATTTGAGCTTGTTTAGACATGATGGAGTATTTGTTAAGGCATGATACGGTTGAACATTGGCTTTGGTGTAAATGGCCTTGAAAGAGAATTTACCAAGTTATGATCCTATTTGTAATGTGAGGGTTTTGTTATCATTAAAATCAACTAGAGAGACTCAACATGCCAGTCCATAGCTGAGACCCAGGTTTCCTCAGTCTACAAAAATCCCCCCCGCTTAAGAACAAGCTTTCCCCTTGCTGGCCTTTCGCTCGCATGAGTCTTGATCCGGTGGCTTTTCCACCACCTTGATCCGGTGGGTCACCCACCTCACTTGATATGGTGGCCCTCACGGGGTTTGATCTGGTGGTGTCTTAGTCCCACTTGATCCGGTGGCCCTTGCCACCCTCCTCACTCGGTGGCCTTGCCACCATCCTCATCTGGTGGCCGTGCCACCATCCTTATCCGGCGGCCCTCGTGGGGTATGATCCGGTGGCGCCTTAGCCCCATTTGATCCGGTGGCCCTTGCCACCCTCCTCACTCGGTGGCCTTGCCACCCTTGTGATCCGGTGGCATCACCACCCTTGTGATCCGGTGGCCTTGCCACCCTCCTCATCCGGTGGCATCACCACCCTTATGATCCGGTGGCCTTCCCACCACCCTCATCCGGTGGCCTTGCCACCATCCTCATCCGGTGGCCTATCCACCCTTGTGATCCGGTGGCCTTGCCACCTTCCTTCATCAGGTGGCTTTGCCACCGCTTGATCCGGTGGCTTCGCCACTGCCCTGAGCCGGTGGCCTTTGCCATCACTTGATCCGGTGGGGTCTTGTTTCCCCCCGTGTGTCTTAACCATATTCTACCTTCAACCGGTGTCCTCAGTTCATTGGCTTTCAGTTTCTCCCGATTTTCTCAAGGTGTTGCCGCTCCGTGCGCTCCTCTACTTTCGGGGCCATCTCGGACTCGTCCAGAGGTGTGTACCCGCTCTACCCCCCAGCAGCTGGGTCCGGGGGAGATGCTGCTGAATTTTTGCCAGAATAATACATATTAAGATACAAAAGGAAGCAACAAACAAATAAAAAAAATAAATAATAAGAAGATGCTCCGGCTGAGACAAAAGAACTGTGGAAGACATGAAGAGAACTGAACATGAACACTGCCATGACTTTTTGACAAGCCTGAACATGAGCATCAACTGCATAAACAAAGAAGGGGATTAACTAAAACTTCTCATATGCATGTGTTGTACCCAGAAAGTTCCCTAGCAAAATATTAAAGGATAAGGGTTCGGGAATTTTCCCGAACACCTATAAGGCATGGACTACCCAGCCTCTCCTACAACCAGTCCCAGCCTAACCAAGGGTCCCAACCAGCTAGCCGTGACATACGGCGACATCAACAATTGGCTGGGATTACTCCCGATCACTCAGTGGCGAGTTTTTCCTGTATTCTACACGGCCACCCGGGCCAACCCGACGGCGCCCCGACTACAAGTCACGCCACTTGGCACCCAGCAACAAGGCCAAGGCCTACCCCAAGATGCCTTCTCCCAGCCCTCCGAGGTCAAAGGGAGACCTAACTAAGTCAACCACAGGCTTTGGAGGCCCGCAACATGTATATACGGCACGCACACGTGTGTCGGGCATTTCCCCGAACACCTGGTGGGCGCATATATCCCAGCCCTTCTACAACAAACCACGGGTCGACCCGCGGCTCCAACATAACAGTCGGGTTCTATAGCAACCCCCCAGCAAGTCGGGGCCACCCCCAACCCTCAGACACCTGGCGATGAGCCGCTTATCCTTAGCTCTCGAGCTAACCCGGGGATACCCTGCCAACCTGCCGTTCAACACAGCACACACCATGAGGCCGGGCCCACGTACCCAAAGTGCCTCTTCCTAGCTCCCACGAGCTTATACCCTTAGCCTCGAGCCAAATCTAAGGCCCACCAGTCACCTATTTGACCCGTTCGACAACTCGAGGTGTGTCAGGCATTTACCCAAACACTTTGCGAGCAACAGCTACGACACGACACCCACAAGCCCCCATGAGCTAATCCTAGCATCCCGGAGCCTTTTATCCTTTAAAGGACACCCCAAACAACAAGGGAGGACCCCCGGGGGCCACCCCTCGGGGCTGCAACTCGCCCGGGGGAGAGTTCACTGCGACGCGGCTGTGCCCCGGGGAGGGCAAACCCCCTTGGGGAGCACGCCCTCCTCCCAGCCTAGTGGCCCCATGACCCTCTCCCAATCCCAGTTGCTCCCAGTTCGTGCTCCCAGTTCATGCAGTTCCTACGAGATCTACTGGCATACCCGTGTGCGGGAGGATTCGACAACGATGGAGCCTTGGGGGCGCAACATCACACGCGTCAATCGTCGGGTCCACACGCACAAGTGATCTGTCGGCCAGTCTAACCCTCGTATCCTTTAGTCTCCTTGCAGTCACACTGAGTCAGAGTGGGGACAAAAAAGGGTAAACATTGGTTTTTATAGGGTGGGACCGCCCCCCTCTCTCTCCCTTTGATCCGCCTAAACCCCCCGGGGGAGGGTTTAGGCGGACCAACCTGATCACCCCAGGCTGGTCCACCTAAACCCCTGTTAAAATAAAAAAAAACTTTTTTGCACGAAAACCTAGCCCCCAGCCCGATCCGTGCGCCAACGCTTATGGGTTTAGGCGGACCAACCCAGCCCTTGGAGTTGGTCCGCCTAAACCCATCCAGAAAGAAAAAAAGATTTTTCAAAAAAGAAAACCCAATTTTTGCCCCGCCTGAACCCCTCCGGGAAAGCGTTTAGGCGGACCAAACCCTGCCCTAGTTTGGTCTACCTAAACCCCCCCTGGGGTAGGGGTTCCCCCTGGTCTAGTCCGCCTAAACCCTCCCTCCCCCACTCAGTAAATTAAAAAAAATGTTTTCCAAGGGTTTACGCGGACCAAGTTTGGCCCTCAACCTGGTCCGCCTAAACCCTTCCCTGACCCTTCGTATTCCCTATAAAAGCCCCCTTGGGAGCTCAAGGGGCATGCATGCAAGAACCTACGATCTAACTGCTACACCCTCAGATTTCCATAGGCATCTAGCAAGGGTCGAGGACGCGAGGAGCTTAGTGTGGACGGTTGACTTGTAAAATAGCTTATACACACCGAGGGTATGTCACTCGTACTCCCCCCACATGACGTTTAGCCATGTTACACAAGTCCACTCCCGTTACACACAAGGCATTATGACCACGACAAATATACCTGCCTCCCGGGTCTACCCACGCATGTCAACTTACGACGGCCACACAAACGGCATGATGTCACATATACCTCCATCACGGGGTCGTCTCCGACTGCTCGATCCGAGCCGAGCCCGGCCATCGCCCAGTTACCGGCCGGCACCTCCTCCGGCCACCCAGTCCAATCCTTCCTCACCGAATCAGGCGTGGCCCTTGCCTCGAGGAGAGCCTCTGTAACACATGCGAACACCCGCCTTATCATGCATTGACCCGGGGACCGGCTCACATGTCAGGAATGTAGTGCGGCTTGCACCAGTTGTAATTTGGACGCTGTGGCCCACCTATAAAGCCCATGCGACTCTCATAAAATATATTACCACCTGAATGCCTGACTCTGCATCCATATTCGGGTCCTAGCCTCTCCAGCACCATTTGGTGTGTGTGTGTCCAGTGCCCCAGACCCCAGTAAACACCTACCAGACAGACGTGAGCCCATAGCTACGGAATGCTCCCGGCCCTCCACCCATGGCTTCAGATACATACGGGCTCCTCTTCAGCATGAAACGAAGGTGTTCGGATTCAATTCGATGTAAATAAACACCGACTGCTTGCGGTCGGTGGGGAAAGACGTCCAGTACACGACTCCCTACACTTACCTACTCACTCGCACCTGTGGAACCTCCCCTCTCTCCACGTGTCGCCCGTTTCCTAAGCCCACGTGCCGCGTCCTAGCGATGCTCCCCAGTTAAACCTTGGTTCCATAGGTGATTATCGAGAAATCGACTGGGATGCCCGCATCCTAGCATCGTTTCCCCAAATCTTGAAACCTTCCCGTGTCATCGGACCCCTCTCGACTTTCCGTGAAAGGAGAGTGCCAGGTACCGCCCTGAGAGGCCTACGGTCACAAAGGAGGGTACCTGAGATACATCAAAATCCCATATTTTCCTTTCCCTCCATGTTCCTTCCCTCATCTCGGTCACCGGCATCAAAAAGAAAAAAAACCCATTGATGCGTTTCGAATCGCCACGCAGACAAAAGGATGGCTCGCCCAGTGTGATGTCTCCCGCCTTCCTTCTTTTTGCTGAAGAGAAGCATGTGCCGGCCCTGAAACCATGGTAGCCTTTTCTTGTCCTTGCAGGAGAGGCAAAGGAGGGTACTCACGCGCATTTCCCAGTAGCTCCCAACTCGCGTTCTGATTGCCGGACCACACCCGGCGACCGTCTCCTCCACAGCATTCAGTGTTCCAACAACTATGGCGGCCGTCACCTATGGTCTCATCATCATCGCCACCCACGCACGGGTGGGATACTTGGCGACGCCGATTATTTTTGGCTGCTATTCCCCAGCTGTCGATGACCCTACTTCCTGGGTATGGTCCCCGTGGCTATTCCACAGCTACTCTCAGCCTCCACTCCCTATGGTGTGGCAGACATGCCACACCAGTCTCCAGCATCAATGGCCCGCTCGGGCGTCAGACTCAGGCCGTCCGTCACCGGCCCCCGTGGGGGTCCCAGATCATCCCCTACTCGGGTGAGGTTTTCCCCGCGGGCCCAGTCTTGGCCGACCTCCAGTGCGGGCCTGGTGCCCCAAGCCTCGGCCACCACAACAGCATCCCACCCGAGCCTCCAACCCCGAGCCCCATGCAAGTCAGCATCTGACATGGGTTTCTACCCCTGGGTGCTCGGCTTCCCAGCACCCTATTCGGGCCTTCGGGTCCGAGCCCCAGTTGAGCCAGCTCCCCACATGGGTTTCCCAATCCGGGGGCATGGCTCCCCAGTACTCTGCTCATATCTTTCGACCTGAACTCCGAAAGAGCCATCGTCTAACGCGGGTTCTCAACCCCAAGTTCGAGGCTCCCTAGTGTCCAGACCGGGCACACAACCCCGATTTCTCATGGTCCGTCCCCGGTGTACACCTTCTACATCGAGCCCTAGGGCTCTCAGCTCCACTACGAGGTTCTTCCCCTTACTATCCAGTAACGCTGACTCCCAGCACATCATTGCCTCTATGGGACGCGGTAATCTCCATATCGGTCGTGGGTCCTTTGTCCCACACCCCAGCTCCGCTAGCGCTCGGTACAGGTTCACAACCTCGGGTGGCTGGCACCTCAGTATCTTCTATGACGTTGCTTCCCGGTGCAAGAGTGTCATCTCGAGCATCGGCAACGCTTCTATCGGCTCGGGCAAGAGCTTACACCTAAGTCGCCTAGGCATCGACCCCCGACGCGGGTCTCGTACCCTGGGGGCCTATCCTAGTACTTTCAACTGAGAGCTCCATGCTGCCAGTAACCGCAGACTGGGTCTTCTCAGTCTATCACCACGGGGCGGGGTCTTCCTCAGCTCCCCAAAAGAAGCGTCACCACGGCCGTAAAGGTAGATGATTCACTGCTGCAACCAGTAACTTAGGCAAGACCATTCTTGTCGGTGACCTGCGGATTCGCCTCAATGGGGGCGAACCAATCATTCCTCAGGAACGGACCATTCCTATAGTTCCCACCACCAACCGCTTCAGCCTCCTATGTCGAACGCGAGAGGATAGAGTGGAGCTTAAAGAAGCAGGCACCTCGGCGCCAGTCCGAGGGTACCCACACCAGTCTGATATACAAACTCCCAGATCTCATCGGTGGAACAACGACAAGGGAGACCACCAACCCGACTTGAGAAGAATTTGGGTCACCTCGGAAGAAGCTCAAGCCGTTCGGAGGGCGGGTATTAGAAACCCCTTGCGAGCGCTCAGACGCGGCATCAGGCAAGACACGACTGATCCCACAACAACACCGTCTGACGATGCCAGTCATCTAATGTCCCCCGCCTGGGCAAGCGGAGGCAAAGATGGACCCGTCTCGGGGCCCGCCAGCAACCTGTCCTGAGTTCTCATCAGGCCGACATCGGGATGGAGGCTCCTCTGCAACGCACCCTGGTCTTCGACAGACTAGGGGTACCCATCCGCCCTAAGGAACACCCTCGGAGGAAGGGGACGACCCTGTTCGTCAATGACACGGTTAGGGTGTTCGCGTGCTATGCCACTGGACACCAACCTGACACTCAGTCTGACGATCTGAACCAGCCGCTGGCCCACTTCAGGAGGCCGCGTCATCAGACTCAGCCTCCATCCCCGATAGGTCACATTGGCACTACCGCCAGACCGCAGGCATCGGAGCGATCGAAAGAAGTTCCAACCGAGGACCGTGGCGCTCCTGTCAATGCGGAACCGGTCAACAATGATCCCCCCGCGAACGAGGTTCAAGAGGTAACCCTCGAGACTCTCATGAAGAAGAACCAACATTTGAAGGCCCTCCTGTAAGATCTCCTTCAAGAACGGGACCTTCATCCTCAGCCACCTGCTAGGCCTTCGGCCGAAGCACCAGCCCTGCCAGGGGGGCATAATGATGCCAATGCCTCAACGGCAGTGGCTCGAGCCCCGACAGCAGCCGGCTTCGGCACATCCCTAGTCGAAGCTCAACAGCTAGCATCTAACATGCCAGTGCTGTAAAATCTCATGGCATAATGCCAGATGATCGAGCGGATTGTCGAGACAAAGCTCGCCCAGTATGGCGAAGGGTTGCCACTGTAGATCTCTATAGTGTGCCCTACCCGCTTCACCACCAGTTGAAGAAGCTTCCTCTGGAGTATGCCAATCTCCCAAAGCTACAAAAGTTCGGTGGGCAAGGGTCTCCACATGAGCACTTGGCCTACTACGTTACGGCCATGGGTGAGCTAGCGTTGGATGAATCGTATCTCCTCCGCTACTTCGCTACTTCGCTTATGGGAACGGCCTTCCAATGGTATTCCCGCTTGAAGCCCAACTCAGTGATCAACTGGGCAGACCTCCAGAAAAAGTTCCTGGATCTTTTTTAGACAGCCAAGTGAAAGATCTCCCTAGCCAAGCTTTGCTCTCTCCAGTAGAAGAAGGGCGAGAGCGCCCTTGACTTCATCAAGAAATGGCGAGACCTCAACATGAGGTGTGTCAATCCGCCAGTCCAAGAAGATGCCATCACCATATACCGTCGAGGCTTAGCGGCTGAGGTCGGTGAAAAGCTCCTTGGTACCAATATCTTAGGCTTCGACCAGCTGAATTCGACCGTCGCCGAAATAGAGATGTTCTTCACCGACAACCCGAGCTACATTTCAGCAAAGGGTAAACATGCACGATAACGCCCTCCCGATAAGGAGGTGAATATCATCAAGTTCACCCCGCCGTCAAAGCCCATAAAGAGGCAGAACCAAGCGGCCCCGACAAGAAGCCAACAGATAAGTCAGCCGCTCCTTCCTTCTCATAGCGTATGAAGACACCCTTCTCCTTCAAGAAGGAATATACCAAGATGCTCTTCGACCTTTGCATGGCCCAGAAGATTGTCAAGCTGTCAGAAATCTGCAAGTCGGACGAGGCCCTGAAGACCGACGATCCCAGCTATTGCCCATACCATCGCATGCTGGGCCATCCGATTGAAGATTGCTACGCCTTCAAGACTCAGGCGCAGAAGCTGATCCGAGATGGCCTCATCCAAATGAGGAGTGGTCTCGTCGATCCTCCGCAGCCACATACGTGGCCTAGGCAGGCTAAGGCAGCACGTGAGCTTCACTACTCAGCTAACGTGATCCACATGATGGTTGCGTCCTCTCTTTCTGACGTTGAAACAGAGGAGCCCAGTACCAGCCGAGATGAGCGTTCACTCTGGTATCCGGGGTGGAGGCCATGGCATGACCACATACCTCTCTCCTTTCCTAAGGAAAGGATCCGGCGATTCTTTGATGTCCTCATCGAGAGGGGGCAAATTATGCCCCGAGATCCGCTGGCAGATCACACTCACTGGGACTTCAGTCACCCTTAGTACTGCCCTTTCCACGCCAGAATCTTCCACCCGATCGAGGCTTGCGAGAAAGTTCAGTACCTCATCCAGGAATAAATCCAGTGGGAGCAGATTGATGCTGAGAGAAACTCCATGGCATGTGTGAGACTTTGCCAAGCTATCGGAGAAACCCTGAGCACCCACCGCCAGGGATGCGTCAGAACTGCCATACTCTCCTCAAGAAAATGGGCACGGGCTGCCTTACCAGCATACCCTAGAATGGCCCAAGTTTCAGACCGATAATCGAGAAGCTCTCAAGCGATTGCGAAGGCGCATGGAGCGGGATGCTAGTCAAGAGACTGGGCCGAGTAACTTCTTGGTCAACATCATCCATCCTCCTGCTATTTCGGCCCCTCCGGACTCCCGTACACCGCCAGCCACCCAGCCGGCCCCTGCCATGTCGGCCATGCAATGGAGGCCCTAGCAGGAGATGGAGTCTCTCCCCTTCTCCAGATAGGACACCGCCAGGCTCCTCCGGGTCCTTCTCGGCCGAGAGAATGTCCTGGTGGGTGACACGACGATGGGCTCCTTAGGTCCCTCTCACTCTCCCTTTGCCCTACCTCCATCTTTGGCATCCGGGGATATGAAGGGGAAGCAAAAGCAGGGTGAGGTCCCAGCCCGGCCGTGTCATGTCCCCTCAGCTGGTGAGCCATCGGGTCCTCCCCGCTTGCCATGTAACCCAATCCATATTGCAAATAAGACATCTTCAGAGTCTTCAGCGACTTCGGCTCATACGTCGGTCCCACCGCCACGAGGCCCAGTCGATGCGCAAAGTCGGGGAAACTACCCAGAGCGGCAATACCCTACAGTACCTTCGGCTACCGCCGAACCTTGCTCCCAACACGATTGCAAGGGAAAGACCAAGGAGCAAGACAACAAGCATGTCTCCCAGTCCGCATCTCAGCAATAGAATACGCCACCGCGGCTAAGGCATCAAACCGCACATACGTCTTCAGATGCCAGCACCAGTCTGTCGGTTCCTCATAGTGATGGGGACATCCCTAGCCACTCCATCTTTTTTCGGGACTCCGGTTGCTCGCCATCGGCACATCATCATCTCCGTCACTTAATTTTGAGTCGTGGTATGTAATTTTCATTTTATTTGAGTCATGTATGTGTAATCTTTCTTTATTTGAGTCAGTTAATAGGTTAATGGGTCAGTTTGTTAGTCAATTGGGCCCAACTAGTGGGCTAGGCCCAGGCACGCCCATACCTTGGACTTGTTGGTCATTTACTTATTTGTCAGGGTCAATTTGGTCATAGGAATTATGTCAGCCTATAAATAGGCCCCCACTCCTCTCATATGTACACCTTTTGATGAAATTTGAATAGAAGAAAACCCCTTTGAGAATTTTCTCTTCACCCCCCTTGTGGAGTGAGACTCTCCACCTATCTCTCCTTCTCTCTCTCTCTAGATGGGGGCGCACCCCTCTTTCTCTCTCTCTCCTCCCCCCCCCAATTTTGAAATTCTCTCTGTCTCATCCCCATTCACTCCTCATTAAAACCCTCCTCCTTCCCCATACCACCCATTCAATTCCCCCCCAACCCCAATGGAGAATCCCCTCTCCCTAGACAACTTTTCAATCTCTCAAGCAACCTTTCACTCTCCCAAGCCACCCTCTCATCTCCCAAGGGAGAATTCCCCACTCCCCGAGCACCCCTTACCTTCCCCAACACACCCCTTCCCATCCCCAAGGCATCCATTAACCACCCCCATTAATCCAAATTCAAACCTTGGAGGGAGATCCCCCCTCCCTCGCCCTCTCCAACCCCTTGGTACTCTAGTTGGCAACTTCCCTTCCACCACCTTCTAGGACCGACGTCCAGCCCCCATTCTCCCCCTCTCTCACCTTGGATCGCCCCCTCACTGACACCCTCACAGCCAGGGGTCGCCCTCACACCTATCCACCCCATTTCCCTCTCACATCTACCCCATTTCCCACCCCCTATCTCAACTGCCACCCAGAGACAGCAACAGCAGATTCATCCACTGGGTTGCAGTGCCGTCCACGATGGTTCCACAAAGCTTCAGGTGACCCATCCTACATCGTCGGCTTCATCTCCAAGTCAGCTTTGAAACGAGAGGTCGAGCGTCATCATCCGACACCGGTGGTGTCCAAAAGACCCATTTCCGACAGACTGCGCACCCCGACTCCGACAGACGACCAGAGGCAGGTTGCAGGAGCTCTCACGGCCATTCCTTCGAGCTTCTAGGCGCACAATTTGGCCGAGGCAAGCTCCCACAAGCCCTCTTCACGTCCCAGAAAGGAGGAGGCCATTCGGACACCGGAGTAACCTGTTCCGGCAGTTTATCCTAGAGCGCACAGACTACTCCGCCAGACTCAGGTCACACCATCCACTGCGTCCAACTCCGGCCTTGGTTGAGGTCTCCGTCAGATCTAGTACGAAGTCAACTCATCCTCGGTCACGTCGGTACCAGTCCCGTCTCCATCAGAGCCCAGAGGAGTCCGTGGTGACTTCTGCATTAGCTTGCTGTTGTCCTGAGACAGACAGGGTCCACGACCAGAGATGAAGTACAGAAGCGACCACGGTTTGCACGGTGAGATTCCTAGTGAGATTTTCAGCTGAGATCTACCCCCACAAGCCCTCTACACATTCCAGAAAGAACGAAGTCATTCGCCCACCGGAGCACCCCATTACGGCCGTCTTCCCTGTCTCGCGCAGACTGCCCCAGCCAATTTCAGGTCGGACCACCGCCTATTCATATGTCCATCACACCATCCTACGATCTTGGACAATGTTCTCATTTTCTCCTTTGTGAAGAGGACTCAACCACGGTGGCGTCAACGCCAGCCTCGTCCCCATCGGAGCTTAGAGGCGTCTATAGTGCCATCTTCTTCAGACTGCTGTAACCCTGAGTCAGATGGGACCGAATCGGAATAGCTTAGATCCCAGAGCTGCCATGACTTCATCCCATCCCCGATCAGCCCAAAAATTACCCGACGCGTTCCTTGGCCAGTCGGGATTGTTTCGGCACTAGTCCCACCTCCGTTAGAGATCATACGAGGTCGTGACAGCTCCGACACCCGACTACTGTCCGCCATGCCCAGTCTGGCCAGAATCAGACCGGCTCAAGTCTCCGGCCCGCTTCGACTTCCAACAGAGTCCGGACGGCCCGCAAGACTTACGGGAGGGTCCAGGTCTATCCCAGGAGTGAACAGCATCAACCAGCTTCCAGTAGCTCCCGGCGACGCCCGTAGCACCTTCGGCTTCAACTTGCTGTCCTTGCAGAACCCGATCGGACAGATTCAGTCCCGCCACCCCCCGCCCCTTCGCTTGGCTGGCTGAAGGCCCCTCCCTGCGTGGAGGTAGTGTTTGACTGTAAGAATTGTTCCCAACCCCTTGTTCAACCATCCTGCGAGAGGTGTAGTTGTGTATGTTATAAATTTTTAGGTCAAGGTGACATCGACGCAGCGTGCGGGTGCGTACCCACGCTTCCCCGCTTGCCCACGTCTCCGGCTGAGATCGATGTCTTCACACCGATCAGGTGAGCGTATGGTTACCCCTCCTTGCTGGTTCACTTTGCTGGTTTAGTATCGCTCTAGTGCTATCGGATGGTGAGGAGAGCGCCCGATCTCAAATCCCATCAAGTTGAGTGACCACCGAGGAGAGAGTTCGAAAGATACTCCATAACCTACGCCCTCGGGGTGCTGGCCGCCCACGGAATTGGGTATTCCAGCCCCTTAGGGGTTCAACCAGAGCAAAGCCAAACCCCCGGAACGGCGAGGTCCCACCTCGGACCCTCTCCACTATCACCGACTTGCCTACGGGCAATAGTGAGCGCTACGCGAGTGAGCTCGCCCGAGTGAGTCCGGTCCTCATTCTTTGCTTGCTTGCGAGAATAGGTCCTAGGATCATCGTGTCACCCCCGTGGCATCCTTGGCCGTGCCACATCACATAGACTCCTATCGCCACTGTGGGTAAGGCACCAAACCGTGCACACGTCTTCGGACGCCAGTCCCAGTATCCCAGCATACCAGGAGTTTCCACTTGAGGTCATTGAGCAGGCGATTAATGCCACCTTCCAGATACAACAAGCAGAAGGTGCTTGGATTGAAATCCGGGCAAAGAAAGGCCGTCGACCTCACCCCACCAAGGCACCACCTCGGAGGTATCCCCATGAGGGTTTACTAGCTTCGGGTCCAGCACATCCCCCTCCTACTCCCCTAGAGACAGCCATCGCCAAGAAACAGGAGAGGAACAATAGGAAGAACCTCAAAAGGCGGCTCAAGAAACAAGCCGAGCAAGCGGCCGCCCTACAATCACCAACCGAGCCAATGCCCCTCCAGAGGCTCCAGCGGCTCATTAATGACCTGGAGGAATACATTCCCCCTTGTCCAACTGGCACTCTCCCACTCGATAGCTATATCCCGTGGGAAGAGATGCAGAAGCGAGCCCGCCTCAGAAGCTGGGTCTAAGAGATGATCCAAAAGCTCAAGAATGGCGAAAGACTCCTGATCCAAGAAGAACTCTCCTTGTGCTATAAAGATAATGAGATCACAACAGAGCAACTGGAATAAATGCTTCGGAGCTGCACCTGTAATATGGTGGCTATTCCACCCCCTGATAACATCAGCGCTTCCCGACAAGGTGAACCGATGGCCTCCCAAACCAGACAGAGAACTACCGCCTCGCTCAGGCTACAACCAGCTCCAGAACACACTGGCCGCGGCCGAGGTCGTGGTCGGGGACGCGGTAGAGGCCACGGGAGAATTCCCGAGCTACCCCTTCACCCGCCCACATTCGACTCGGAGCGAATCATCCTCTTTCGAGGGGAGGAACCTACCCCCATTCCGAAGGTGGAAGTTCGGAAGGGACCGGGCATCTTCGATCCTGCTGGCGTCGAAGAGATTGCTGCCAGCGTCCTAGTCTCTGCCCTAGCTTATTCCTCTTCCGCAGAACAAGCAGGACCATCTGGTAAGGACGAGCTAGCTCGCCAGCCACTCTCAGAAGAGTCACCATTGGCACCCCTGTTCCAGGAATCCACGGACGATCATAGTCAACCCGACCCCAATGGCAAAGGCAATGCAGTGCAACTCCCCGACAGGGAGCGGCACAGCAGCCCACAGAAAGTTTAGCCTGACATACTACCATCATTAGAGGATGCTCGAGCTCGGGGTGACCGGAAAGTCCTCCACCAGATGAAGCGCTTCCCTGCTAGCATTACAATCTAGGAGGCTATCGCTTGGAGTAAGGAGTTGAGAGAAACTCTTATCAAAATACTCCAGGAACCAGAAGCTTATGAAGCGCATGTTGCAAAGATGAAGGCCGCCACATATGAAGCCTTCACAGCCACCGTCTCTTTCACGGAGAAGGACATGCTGCTATCCCCTCCGTGCCACAATTGTGCCCTCTACATGAAGGGGAAGGTCAATGCGCATGAGGTGAATCGGATCCTGGTGGACGCCGGTGCTGCTGTCAACATCATGCCGTTGAAGACATTCAAGACTTTATATCTGACCCCATACCTCTAGAAGGTGCAAGCGGTCAAGATTTCTGGCTTCAACCAAGACACTGAGGATGTCCTCGGTCGGGTGGATGTCGATCTGGTGCTCGATGATTTCACCTCCAAGGTGACATTCTACATCATCGATGCCAACACATCATATAAAGTGCTACTGGGCAGACCCTGGCTCCATGAAAATTGGGTCGTCCCATCAACTCTCCACCAATGCATCAAGTATGCCAAGGGCGGGGAACAACACACGGTCTTTGTAGACCTGTCTCCATTCACTCCAGCGGAATGCAATCTCACCAACGCTGCGCTCTACTTCGGGGGGATCAGTCCATACCCCGTGATCAAGAGCAAAAGCAACGGCTGGCTCTCAGAGGAAGATGATGATGACCTCTTCTCTATTGACGAAGAGACGGCTAAGCTCCATCGACTACGCCTCAACTCCAAGTCAACCCCAGATAACCCCGAGAGGTGCAAGATCGACTTCGAGGATAACATTATTAGCTGAGCTATCGGTAAGAGTATATACTTGTCACCATACTACATCCAGTTTCCATGTGCATTGGAAGAGCACAGCGTTGAGTCGCTAACGACATTTATTGTCACCTTTAAGCGACAACGTAAAAACAAGAAGAAGGCTAATAGAGACAAACCCATTGTCTTCTATAAGGAAGACATGGTCCCTCAAGCCCCACCAGACGATGACTTCGGTTGGTCCAAATGAGCCGACGATACCCCTGAAGTAGTCTAAGTACTGGATGACCTGCCGCCGCATATTCGGGAGATGTGTCTGAAGCAACACATCCCCCAATGGCAAGCTTTCGCACATCGGAGATACTTTCACCAGCTATGGACCCCTTCACAGGTTCGGGGGCAACCCCCATCCTTTCATAAGGATACTAGGGGGCTTGGCTACGACCAAGACCCAGACTTCCGTGTCCACTACGCGGTCAACGTCGTAGGTTTGACACTGCCAGTCAATGACCAGGCTAAAGTCGAGATAAAATTCAACAGTTCCCAGGACGAGGAAGAGGAGATTCTGATCTCGATCCCCGTCAAAGCCAGCACTCCAGTCCAAGAAGTTGAGGAATCCTCCTCGCCTCCCTGCGAAGATATCAGGGCTGAAGAAGCTCCTCCTGCCACCCGACCTATCGAAGGACTTGGTTCGACAAACTCTCCTGATGGGGAAGGTATCAAGGATACCAGCTGTGAAGGATTGTCAGCTTTAGCAGGAAACTCCAGGGAAACCTCAACAACACTTAGTAGTTTGAGGACCACTTTATTTGGGAATTAGACTAAAATTTCTACCCAAAGGGACATGCCACCGGCTAGCCGCATATTCGGGAGCCTCCCACTCTTCTTCATAGGAGGTGCATCCGGGTTTTCTACACAGGTTGAATGTCGGACGTCGGATAAGAAGACACGGGACGATTGGCGCCTTTTCCTCAACACCTTGCCACTTGACAAATTCATGATGCGACCACGGGTTCTTCAAGGCACTACTCTAAGATTACCCTGATGACTGGGCCTAGACCTGCAGCTAGTGGGGAACACTACCTTGGCAATCTCCAACCCGCACCGGTGCTACTTATAAGTTGGACTTCCCTGTACTATGGTTCCAGCACTATCTCACTACCCTCCCCTTCAAGCTAGGAAGATCGGGACCGAGGAGGACGAGCAGGTGATCCGGAGTGCTCTAACCATGTGGGAGATCAGCAGAGTCCGTACCTTGCAGGCGGAAGTGACAGAAAATGAGGAGGATTACCGAGCTTACGTGAAATCACAATGCAAAATTTGGCCCCGCACGGATGTGAAATGTAACTTGAGATTCCATTGATCATGTATTTAAAATTATGGAAAGAATGATGTATTATGAACCTTGAATGAATAAAATGAAAGATTGGATTTGAAAGATTTGTAGTGAGATTGTTCCTTTCACTTGATGGTTCAGATAGGACAAGATTCTCCATTTTGAAAACGGTCCAGAAATGGACAGCCAGGCCCACCTAACGGTCTAGCGATAGACCGCAAGGAGAAGGACCCCAGAAAAAACTGAGCCTTTTCGGCTCTCAGGAATGGCATGCGGTCACCACTTGATCGCTAGGAAGATCTTAACGGTCTATCAAAAGACTGCAAGAGAGTAGGAACAGAGAAACCTGAGCATTCGGGTTCTCGGGTAAGGAAAACTGATGCAGGATGGGACGCGACTCGATGCCAATTTAAATGCCAACCTTACACTCTAGGCAAACTCGCGACTCGTCCCTGGCGAGGGAAGCGTGCGAACGTGCGCGGTTGAGAAACCAGCAATGAGTCTAGGGTATTTGGCTCTTCCATGCTCAGATCGAGTCACGGGACAGGTCACACTCACTCACTCTCACAGCGGTGATAAAATTATAACGAGCTAATTATCCTATCACTTACAGCGGCACATGAATATATACGAGGAAAGCAAATGCCAAAGTGGGGAGCGGACATGATACCTCCAGCTCGGGCGTGGGGAAGACGACCCTGGCCAAGACTCGTACTCCCGATACAGTAATTAAACAATAGTTACAGCAGTGCATTTTATGCCCACTCCACGCAGGGAGGTAAAGGGCTACAGTGAGACCTGGGAGTAGCGAACTCGGGTTGACGGGCAGCAAGCCGGGAGGGCTTTCGGGCCGGACACGGGCTGCTGGTCTGACTCGGTACTGTTCAAACTTGCTGGACAACAAGTGAAGTCGGCTGCTAGGACGGTGGCTTCCGGTCACCTTCTGGCCGCGGTGGTTGGCTGGGACGTTGGCGAGAGGTCCCTCTTCGATCCCTGAGGTCGGCGGCGGCCGAATCTGAGCCAGCATATTTTGCAAGAATTAACCGGCGGACTGCTCTGCTGGCCTGTTCACGGAATAGATTTGCGCACTTCCACGAAAATAATTGTTGCGCCCAGATCCATAGGCGGATTGGAGCGAAATTGGCGCCGTTGGAAAGACGACTCAAAGGGATACAACATATATTAATTTGACAACCATCAAGTGAACGGATTGGAAATGAAAAACTATGTGGCACAGTTGTTGCTTCTGGGTTGGATTACGGATAGTCAGGACAGAGAAGGATCTGCCTAAAAATGAATTTTAACCGATAGGGAAGTGGTGGATCTGGGTCTTGGAGATTTTATGGGGGATAGATGGGGATGTGGGGGACGTGCACAATTTTTTTGGTAATTTTCTGGAGTGGTTTAAGGGGTGGGAAAAATAAAAGAACAAGACACTGTCTCTCAAATCTGCAAACTGGCAGATTGCGCGGGTGGAACTAAATGACTGGGAAAAATGGCAAACAGTGGAAGATTGACACGAAATTTAAAATTGGAGGAGGTAACAACAAGGGGGATGATCCATAAAAATTTGATGACCATCAGATTACTGGATTTGGAGAACCAACCTATTCTTTGGGCTTCAGTTCTGTAGGTCGCAGATCTGGATAGCAGGATGAAGGTGGGGTTGTGGCGGCTCGTTGGCGGCTCCGATGGCAGCGGCAGCTGAGCTTCACACCCTGGGGAGGAGATAGATCTTGGAATCCACCAAGATTATGGCATTACACCATAGAAATCACCACAATCCAACTGCAAGGGGGAGAGAGGAGAGAGGGGCACCCTTGGGAATTCTTGTGCACAATGCACTTTTTTCATCATTAATTCTCCAAAATATGAAAATACATTGGTTATATAACTCTAACTAAAAGACCTAATTATCCTCAGATCTAGGGTTAGGGAGGGGCAATTAAGGGATAGGAAAATTTTCTCCCATGTGGTAAAATTAATACTAACATAAAAATGCTAAAAGGGGGGGGTATTTTAATCCCACATAGGACAAGAGAGGGGAGCTTGGTCAATGTATACAACACATTTGACTATATGTTGTGGATGGAGAGGTCTCCTACGTGGGTGGTATTCTCCCTTTGGAAGAGGAGGATGTGGCAAGTAGACAAAGTCTACAAGTGTGGCTTGGAAGAGGAGAATGTGGACATATGTAAATAAATGTCAACAAAGGTGGCTATGGGATGAGGAATTTTTTTTACCTTGGCCAATAGTTTCCCATGGACCAAAGACCAACTCCTGTGGGCCCTAGATGCTAGGTGGCCCAATGAGAGAGAAGGTGGGTGATGGGGACATCCCCCAGCCACTCCTTCTTTTTCGAGACTCCAGTTGTTCGTCATCGGCGCATCATCATTTCCGTCACTTAGTTTTGAGTCATAGCTTGTAATTTTCATTTTATTTGAGTCATGTTTGTGTAACTTTCCTTATTTAAGTCAGTCAATTAGGTTATTGGGCCATTAGATTAGCTAATTGGACCCAACTAGTGGGCTAGGCCCATGGGCGCCCCCCTGGGATAGTTTGGTCATTAGTTCTTTTGTTCAGGGTTATTCTGGTCCTAGAAATTGTCAGTGCCTATAAATAGGCCTCCCCTCTCCCTCATTTGTAACCTTTGATGTAATATTGACAGAAAAATTTCCAACCCTTTTCTCCTCTCCAATATTTTCTCTCTCTCTCTCTCTCTCTAAGAGGGGCGCCCCCCTCTCTCTCTCCTCCCACTCCCACCTACTTTCTCTCTCCTCCCCCCTCCATTAACTCATCCCAAGTTCCCAACAGCCCCTCTTTACTTCACCCCAACCCCAAGAGAACCTCCACCAATCTTTGCCCCACCATCCAACCCCCAACTACCCATTTCCCTTCCCCAAGCATCTCTCCACCTCCCCAAGGCTGAAGAGGCTCCTCCCTAGGCCAAATTTGAATCTCCCTCCCTTGCTGGCTGCCCCTCACCCCTCCCCATCACCCCCTTCCTCTCCTGGTCGCCCTCCCCATTTCCCCTTGCTTCCCTTGGCCATCCTACCCTCATACACACAACCCTACACCACCATCATGTTCCCAGCTCGCAGGCAGCAACAGAGGTTCTAGTTGAAGGCTCGACCACGACATCATCTCCAAGGGTTTGCTGAGAAACCCTATAATTCTGGAAAGGCCGTCCAGAGAGCTTCTCAGGCGAGGTGGTCTCGCGTCCATCCGAGCTCCGAGTTGCCCAGGAGAGCCGTTCTCCCCAAGTTGCACATGACTACTCCGGCAGAGAACCAGAGCCTAAGTTCCAGTGTGACCACGGCCGTTCCTGAGAAGATATGGGCTTGAAACTTGGCTGAGGTGTTCTTCTCCAAGCCCTATGCCATCCCCAAGAAGGAGGACCTTGTTTGGACCCCGAAGCCCTACGTTCCAGTCATTCTCCCAGAGGCGCGCAGACTGGCCCTGCCTGATCGAGGTTGGACCGACATCTGCTTATCAGCCCGGTACGCTCTCCTCCGACCCCTGTTTGGGGCCCCGTCAGTCCCTATTCGAAGCTACCTCGTCAACGGTCGTGTCGCAGCCAGTTTCCCCTCCATCATAGTTCGGAGCAGCCTGAGACAGCTTCTGCAACCAGCCTCTGCCTCTCTGCCTCAGACAGGGACAGTCCGGACCAGTCCGAACCCAGCACTAAAGCGACCTTCGTCATCGCCCAATCGGCGCCAAACTTCTTCGGGCTCTTCCTGGATCAGTCCTGGACGTCCCAGCACTAGTCCGCCCCCAGGAAACCTCCGGACGAGCTCATGGCTGTCCCGACACCGACATTCTGTCCAGCAATCCCAGGCAGGGTAGAACCGAACAGCTCGAGAAGATGAAGGCGCAGCACCTCGGATTGGCCTCCGGACGATCACCAGCTCCTTCGGCCGACTGCTACCATGCCCCTTGATTACTCAGCATCTGTCTCGCCTTCCAGCAGCACCGGGTGACGCCCGTAGCAACCCGACTTCCAGTTTCCACCTCTGCTGGTCACACCAGGACAGATCCGGCCTCTTCGGTTATTGCCATCCCCTCGCTTGGCCGGCTGAAGGCCCCTCCCTGCGTGGAGGAAGTTTTGGATGTAAACCACTTAACCCCCACTCCGAGAACCCCCTCCTGCGTGAGGTGTAGTGCTGTAGTTATTTGTTTTTAGGTTGAAGCTCCATCGGCGCAGCGTGCGGGCGCGTACCCACACTTCCTCCCTCGCCCACGTCTCCGCCGGGATCGGTGTCTTCACACCAATCAGGTGATCATCCGGTTACCCTCCTTGCTAGATTTACTTTGCTAGTTTAGTATCGCTTTAGTGCCGTCGGACGGTGAGGTGAGCACCTGAACTCATACTCGATCAAATTGAGCGTCCACCGCAGAGCGAGTTGAGAGAGATTCCCCATAACCCACGCCCTCGGCGTGCTGGCCGCCCACGGAGTTGGGTATCCCAGCACCTTAGGGGTTCAACCCGAGCTAAGCCAAACCCCCGAAACGGTGAGGTCACATCTTGGACCCTCTCTACCATCGTCGACTTGCCTACGGGCAATAGTGAGCACTACGCGAGTAAGCTCGCCCGAGTGAGTCCGGTACTCGTTCTTTGCATGCTTACGGGTATAGGTCTTAGGATCATTGTGTCACCCCGTGGCACCATTTCGTGCCACATCAAGTGGTATCAGAGCAATAGGATGTGTCACATCAAATTGGTATCAGAGCCAGGTTCTCAACTTGTCTCTACAAGTTGGTCCTAGGGTGCACATATTCATTTAGATTCTCCCGGTGCATCGCACTTGTCCACTAGCATGGCCGCCTCATACCGACCATACCCATCGGACCTCTCCATGAGTACAAACCCCCAAGGGAAACTCACCACCAACACACATGACCTCCACGGCCATGTCGACTACCTAATGGGAGCCATGACCGATGCCTATGAGCGGCTTGATAACATAGAGGTTCGACTCACCCAATTAGGGGACAATAGGCCCGCCCCAAGGGTGGACAATAGAAGGACATCTCCCCCACCTCCCACCTTTGATGGAACTCATCCTAATGACTATTTAGATTGGGCGGCTTCAATGGACCAGTGCTTTACTTGGTATCCCATGTCCGAGGATGGAAGGCCTGGGTTGCCAAAATGCAACTTACTAAGTAGGCTCAAACCCATTGGTTGCGAATTGTCGGGTTAAGGATAATTAGAGGGGAAGCCCCCATCACCACATGGGGGAACATGAAGGATCAACTTACGGCTAGATATGTTTTCCCCTCCTACCAGGATCACCATAGCCTAAGGAGCACTTCGACTCCTCTATCCCCACCCGGCCAACCCAAAATCCCTCACCAAACCTATACCCCACAAGCCCCCTTGGCCCCCACCACTACCCCTCCATCGCCCCCTAAAAGGGACACACCTCCCAAAACCAATCAACCCAAGCCTCCTCACCCACCCCACCTCCCTCTTCCAACCACAATCTTACCCCAACCTAGGCCACCACTACTTCCACTTCCAACCCCAACCCAAGTCCGACCTTCTTCACCACCTAGGTGCACCATGCACCGGCTATCGCCAACCCACCCACCATAAACCATCCTACCCATTGGCCTTAGAAGTAGTGGCCCACACACCCAACCAAGTGGGAATAGATGCCAATCCGGACCCCCTTCCCACCTTAGAGGAAGCCATGATCCATACGCTCGACCCCTTGGAAAAAGAGGCCGACCCGAGGCCCCTACTCACCCTTGAGAGATCAAAGTTCACACCAATAAGGACGAAGAGCCACAAATCTTCCCACGGCACTTAGCCCGGCTCCTCAAAGGCCACATGGCACCCTCACCATCAATGAGCCCATACTCCAATGGCTCAAGCAGGGACCCACCCTTTCTAGCTCACCTGTCACGCCCCGAGCCTTATTTATAGCGGAAGACTCGCTCGGGGAGCGCGAAATAGCCGGCATGATAAGCCTCTTGCAAGCAAGAACAATCAGAGCACAAGATAATCACACACATAAATGCAATTGCACATGATTTAATCAAACTTCAACTTTATAAATGATCAATATTCATAATACAACCACTTTTCATCATCTTCTCCTTCTACTTGACTCAAGAAATAGGAAAATTACATTGACTCAATATAAACATGATAAACTTTCTAAGTCTTCACTCTTATCTTTATAACACTTTCACTCGCTTCCGGACCCGCTACTATTATAGCCTGAATCTGAACTATTTCCATCTCCAGAAAAAAAAACATTGAAAGTAGGTCATGAGCACACTTGCCTAGTAGGTATCTTCGCATCAACATGAAGGCACTATTAAAGTAGTTAACATTTTGCTCTAAATAAATAAGGTAAAATCATGCAATGCGACGATCATGCGATTAAATCAAAGTAACAAGATAACCATGTAAGATAGAATGATCAAGAATGAGCTAGCAAGAATATAACAAGAACATGGTATTGGCCTTCCATGAACAAGAATGTAACGAGATTGTACTAGCAAGCCACATATTCATCATACTAGTCTCTTTTGAGTACATAGTTCGTGAATTTCTGTGGAATATCAAGCAAGAATGTCGTGCCGTGGATCTTCACTTATTTATAGAAATAGTACTCCCAGCGCAATGCGATGCCAGTAGCATCATACCCCATGGTTTATAAAATAGTATGTTTCCGACAATCAGCCGAGGGGACTAGCATAGAGCCCTTGAACACAATCAGTGCTCGATCGCATCTTCAGTTATAAATTAAGCTACTTCCACGCAATATAACAGTAAAGTATGGCCAAGAATATAGCACTTCCAATAATTCCATGATAACGAAAATCAATGAATGAATGCTTCAATGTAAGAATGTAGGAGTCAAGAAATAGGCTTTAAACAATGTCATGCTCATAGAAATAAATCGACAGCATAACGGTATTTTCCTTAACTTCCATTTCATTTAGATCAATTTAAGCAATATGACAAGTTCTAGATCATCAGGTTTGTCTAGAATCATTGTAATATCAACCCTTGGTCAAACCTTGGGTTAACATAAACAAGCTATGTAACGGTCATTGGCTGGGCCATTACATTATGTAACGCGCCAGTAATGGGCCGTTATATTAAGCTGAGTTCAGAAAGATAAAATTAAACTAAGATGAATGTGACGGTCGTCCATTGGGCCGTTACATGTGCCTGACGGTCCAGTGGAGAGCCGTTACATTACAAGAACCAGAAAGGTCGATAGTGTAATCTAGTTAATGGGCTTTGATGGTACAACCAACTCGGCGTCCCAGTGAGAATCCCAGGCTCGCGGAGAATTACGGAGGCCTTGAAACAATGATTTCCTAGTCCATTGGAAGGAATATCCAATAGAGAGGTCCTCATGTCCAAGATGGTGTTCCTATAGTGCAAAGTGTGAACTAATGACAACATACCGGAATATGTGCCATGTACGTATAGAATTGACTCTATTGACAGAGAGAGATATGTATAATTATGATAAAAACTGCGTCAAAATACAATGTTAAAAAGTCATGCTTTATAGTACAAAACTATATAGTTTGGTTTCAAGAAACTAACATAACTCAAATACAAGTGAGATAACCAAAACATGCAATACCTATCATGAATAATCAAATAACCTTAAAATCACATGATTAGGTTTAAAACTTAGGTAACTAGGCTTTAACAATAATAATATTGGCAGGTTATATTCTGTCTTAGGGTTGACAGAACACAGAATATAACGGTCTGGAGATGGGGCGTCACAGTGACAGTGACGGTCAGGACCCAGCCGTTAAATGAATGTAACGCATCTGTCCAAGCGTGTTAGAACCAACAGTGCAATTCAAATACCACAGAGTGTGTAACGGTCTATCGTAGGGCCGTTACTTGAAAGTGACGGTCCTATGCTAGTGCGTTACAGTATCTGCTAACAGAAAATGGTATAAGCATAAAGAGATTGATTCATATCATGTCTATAATCAAAATATCATGACTTTCTAGACATGATAACGAAGTATAGGTTATCTATATGCATGGGTATTGATGAATAGATGGATAGTCAAGTCTTTAATCTTTAGTTAGGGCTAAGAGAAACATGATATGCATAGAGCCAATAAAACATGAAATTGATGATCAAGCATGCATGAAATCCAATCAAAACAGAGGCTCTTAGTCCTATTACGTTGTTTTTGCCGTTCATGAGATATCCTACCTCTTACTTAGACTGTAGTTTCTGAATTTGGTTGAGAACCTTGCCCTAGATCCCTTCCTTCTCTTGTGACTTTTTCAGCAACTTCCTTGGGCTCTAACTCCACGACCTCTTGACCTAAAGATGTGAAATTCGGAGGGGAGTTAGTCTAAAGTATTGTAATCAAATACTTCTAAAGAACTTACCTGAGATAGTGACTCCTTACCTTGCTTCTTTACGTCCAAAAAGTAAGGGTTGTACAGTTCAGAACTATGCCCTATTTATAAGGTTTAGACTAGAGTTTGAGGATTAGATCGAGTTTAGAGTCCTTATTTCATCAACTCCTAATCCCTAAGAGTCCTTAGTATTATTATAACTCTTCCCAAGTCGATCCTTAGTGGGTAAGATCTCAAAGTGTCAATCCTTTTATGAGTTCTTCCACTCACGGAACTAACAGGTTTGTAACGGTCTGGTGCCCACGCGTTACATGGATGTGGCGGTCTTACGATAGACCGTTACAGTCATCGTAGGTAGAATTTTAAATCATTAAAACTCTTTTAATAATTATATATATAATTACCTTATATAATTAGTATTTTCCTTAAAAATCCGTGGATAAGCTTAAATACCTTCTGGAATGTGGGCCTAACTTAATGGGCCTGAGTTAAAAACCTTTTAGACTTTACTTAAGTGGGTTGGGTTAATTGATTAACACTATTTGGCCTTTTAATGACTTATTTAATCAAATAGACCATTTATAAATTTATTTAGGCCTTATAATTTCTAGAAAATTATTTAAAATTTCTGGGGCACTACACCCTCCCCCACTTAGAAAGAATTTGGTCCCCAAATTCAAAACATGGATTGTGGAGAGTGTACTTACAGTCAAATAATTCCGGGAATCTTTTCTGCATGGCTGATTCGGTTTCCCATGTTGCTTCATAAGGCCATGCTTTCTTCCATTGAATTTTAACCATAGGAATGACCTTATTTCTGAGTTGACGCACTTCTCGATCTAGAATCTTTATCGGTGATTGTTCGTATGTCAAGTCTTTCTGAATCTCTATATTGTCATAAGTGATAATGTGATCTGGATCATACACATATTTCTTCAGCATAGAGATGTGAAATACGTCATGAACTCTTGCTAATTGTGGTGGTAAAGCCAATCTATAAGCCACTTCACCGATCCTCTCGAGGATTTCAAATGGACCGATAAATCTTGGAGTTAGCTTTCCTTTAATGCCAAATCTTTGAATAGCACGACCTGGAGAAACCTTTAAATATACATGTTCTCCTACTTGAAATTCCAAGTCGCGTCTTCGATTGTCAGCATAAGATTTCTGCCTATCTTGTGCCATTTTCATCCTTTCCTGAATGAGCTTGATTTTCTCTGTAGAATCCTTGATCAAATCGGGGCCTAGAAATTGCCTTTCCCCTATTTCATTCCAACATATTGGTGATCGACAACTTTTCCCATATAGGGCTTCAAAAGGTGCCATTTGTATGCTTGCCTGATAACTGTTGTTATATGCAAATTCTACCAGAGGTAAGTGATCATGCCAACTTCCTCCAAAATCAATGACATAAGCCCTGAGCATATCTTCTACCACTTAATTTGTTCTTTCTGTTTGTCCATCAGTTTGTGGATGGAAAGCTGTGCTAAAATTCAATCTAGTCCCAAGTGAGTGTTGTAAACCTTTCCAGAACTCTGATGTGAATCAAGGATCTCTATCTGATATAATAGAGACAGGGACACCATGTAGTTTAACAATTTCTTTTATGTATAAGGCTGCTAGAATATCCACAGACCATCGACTCTTAATTGGTATGAAATGTACAGATTTAGTCAATCGGTCTATGATTACCTATATGCCATCGTGTCCACCTCTTGTCTTAGGTAATCCCATGATGAAATCCATTCCTATGCTCTCCCATTTCCATTCAGGAATATTTAAGGGATGCAATTTTCCTGCGGGTCTAAAATGTTCCGCCTTAACTTGTTGACATGTGAGACATCGTGACACGAAATCTGCTACTTCCCTCTTCATATTGGGCCACAAGAAGTTTCTTTTAAGATCCTGATACATTTTTGTACCTCCTGGATGAATGGTGTACTTTGATTTATGTGCTTCTTCTAAGATCAATTTCTTTGTGTCTTCATGATCCGGTATACACATTCGGCCCTTGAATAGCAATCTTCCATCTTCGGAAATAGAAAAATTCTGTCTCTGTTCAATATTGGCCTTAATTTTCAGTAAAATTGGGTCATCCTCTTGTAACTTGGCCAAATCCTCAATCAATGTAGGTTGAGCTCAGATGTTTGCTATAAAGCAATCGTCTTCCTTAATGTCAACATCTAGATTTAACTGAGCAAATTGAGGAATAAGGTTAGTCATACTAATCATGAGACTTGATAACATACCAATTGGTTTTCTGCTAAGTGCATCTGCTACAACATTCGCCTTGCCAGGATGATATTGAATAGCGAAATCGAAGTCTTTAAGTTATTCCAACCATCTTCTCTGCCTCATGTTAAGCTCTTTTTGAGAAAATAAATATTTCAAACTCTTGTGGTCTGTGTAGATCGTGAACTTTTCCCCATAAAGATAATGACGCCAAATCTTCAAGGCGAATATAACTGCTGCTAATTCCAAATCATGTACTGGATAATTCTCTTCGTGACGTTTCAATTGTCTTGAAGAATAGCAAATCACCTTTCCATCTTGCATAAGGACACATCCTAAGCCAATTCCAGATGCATCCGTATATACTTCAAATCCAGCACCCTCTATTGGTAGCGACAAAACAGGGGCTGTTGTAAGATGATTCTTAAGACTTTGAAAACTCTTTTCACAGTCCTTCGACCAGATAAAAGGATTTTCTTTTCTAGTAAGTCTAGTTAAAGGAACCACGATCTTTGAAAAGTCCTTTATGAATCTTCTATAGTAACCTGCTAGACCCCAAAAGCTTCTGACTTCTGATACAGTCGTTGGTCGACTCCAATCTCTGACAGCTTCTACCTTAGAAGGATCTACAGCAATACCTTCTTTTGAAATAATGTGGCCTAGGAATGAGACTTCCTTGAGCCAGAATTCACACTTATTGAGTTTGGCATATAGCTTGTGTTCTCTAAGTGTTTGCAAAGCTATCCTTAGATGTTCTTCTTTAGTCTTGGAGTATATCAGGATATCATCGATGAAGATGACGATGAACTGATCTAAATATGGCTGGAAGACACTGTTCATAAGTTGCATGAATGATGCTGGGGCATTAGTTAACCCAAACGGCATTACCACGAATTCATAGTGGCCATAACGACTTCGAAAAGCCGATTTGTAAATGTCCTCTTCTTTGATTCTAAGCTGATGATAACCTGATCTTAGGTCAATCTTAGAAAAATATTCTGCTCCCGAAAGCTGATCGAAGAGCTCATAAATACGCGACAATGGGTATTTGTTCTTGATTGTAAGTTGATTCAATCGCCGGTATCAATGCATAATCTGAGAGAACCATCCTTCTTCTTGACAAATAGAACCGGCGCACCCCAAGGGGATGTGCTAGGTCTGATAAAACCCTTGTCTAGAAGTTCCTGTAATTGCTTCTTTAATTCCTTGAGTTCTGTGGGGGACATCCTGTAAGGGGCTATAGAAACAGGTGCTGCACCTGGAATGAGTTCGATGGTAAAGTTTACTTCCCTCTCGGGCGGTAAATTAGGTAGTTCAGATGGGAATACGTCAGGGAATTCATTTGCAATAGGAATGTTTACTAGGATAATTTCCTTAGATTCGGTGACAATGACTGAAGCAAGAAAAACTTCACATCCTTTCGAGATAAGTTTGCAGGCGTGAAGAGAAGATATAATGGTAGGATGCTTCTTGTATTTGATTCCAAGAAAGGAAAATCTTGGAAGACCGGGCTTTCGAAAAGATATAATTCTATTTCGATAGTTGATATAAGCATCATGGTCTACAAGCCAATCTACCCCTAAAATGACATCATAACCTTTCATATCAAGGCATATTAAGTTTGCGGGGAGATTGTGTCCTTCTACTATCACCTCACAATCAGGATAATACTTGGTAAGCTTAGTTCCAGATCCTAAAGGTGTAGTAATAGCGAGATCTGAAGGTAGGGAAACTGATTCAATTGGTAAGGTTTTTACAAAAGTGGTGGAGATAAAAGAATGAGAAGCACCAGTATCAAATAGCACGAATGCAGGACGAGAACAGATTTGAAGAGTACCTTCTATGAGCCCATCATTTTGATCCCTGGGCGCTTCTTCTTCATCTATAACTTCATTGAGGCGAGCCTGCCTCCTACGTCCTCCATTGTTTGATTGTTCTTTCATAAGGGGGCAATCTGGTACACGATGCTCCCTACTCCCGCAACGCAAACAAGCACCTAGGTGCTTCCAGCATTCTTCAGCCGAGTGGCCGAATTTCTCACAGAAAGTGCATGCCGAGGCGACTTGCTCCTTCTCTTCTTTCACCTTTTTACTACTCTTTTGAGAACTTCCACCGTTCCCGTTCCTTGATCTTTTCTTATTATCACGGCTTTTGTATGGTTCGTGATGCTGAACTTCTCCTTCTTATAATGCCGATCAGAGCGTCGGCTAGATTCCTCTCCCTTTCCTTTCAACCTTTCGACCTTCTCTAAGGTCCTCTCACATAAACATGCGCTTTGAACCATCTCCGCATAAGTGCGGATATTCTGTGTCCCCAGTTGTTGAATAAAATTGGGCCGTAACCCGTCCATAAATCGGTTTACTTTTAATAAGTCTGTACTAATAAGGTGAGGCGCATATGGTGCTAGCCTTGAAAACTGTAATTCATACTCTGCTACGGTCATCATCCCCTGACGAAGGGAGGCAAACTCCATAGCCTTCCTTTCCTTGACATGCTCGGAGAAATATTTGGAACGGAATAAAGTAAGAAAACCATCCCATGTGTGAGGCGCATCGGCCGGAGGTGCCGGAACCGATTTCCACCAAGTACGGGCGTCCTTATTTAACTAAAACTTCGCTAGATGGACTTTCTCCTGATCAGTGCATTGTATAACGTCAAATATCCTATTCATCTCATCGATCCAGTTTTCTGCTTCGTCTGGGTTGAAGATCCATAGAAACGCGGAGGATTTAGACTCCGAAAGTTGCGATGAAGATCTCTTGCCCTTGCCCCTGCACCACCTTGTGCTATAGTTTGCAGTGCCTGGGTGAGGCCGGCAAAAGTTTGTTGCATACCGTCCCAATCTACGCGATGAGCCATGATAAAAATAATAAGGTACCTGAGAGAGAAAAATAACACTAGTTATTTCTCATGAAAACCAAATCTTAAAAGCTAATTAATTATCTTATCCCGGGCTCTACCCAATCCTCACATGGGTACGAAAATTCTTCCTTAGTTCATAGGTATGGGTCCTTAACCTTGGACTTATCCTATGACATGACTCTTTTCCCTAAGTCCTGAGACTTAGGCTCTGATACCAACTTAACTGTCACGTCCCGAGCCTTATTTACAGCGGAAGACTCGCTCGGGGAGCGCGAACAGCCGGCATGGTAAGCCTCTTGCAAGCAAGAACAATCAGAGCGCAAGACAATCACACACATAAATGCAATTGTACATGATTTAATCAAACTTCAACTTTATAAATGATCAATAATCATAATACAACCACTTTTCATCATCTTCTCCTTCTACTTGACTCAAGAAATAGGAAAATTACATTGACTCAATCTAAACATGATAAACTTCCTAAGTCTTCACTCTCATCTTTATAACACTTTCACTCGCTTCCGGACCCGCTACTATTATAGCCCGAATCCGAACTATTTCCATCTCCTGAAAAAAAAAATGGAAAGTAGGTCATGAGCACACTTGTCCAGTAGGTATCTTCGCATCAACATGAAGGCACTATTAAAGTAGTTAACATTTTACTCTAAATAAATAAGGTAAAATCATGCAATGCGACGATCATGCGATTAAATCAAAGTAACAAGATAACCATGTAAGATAGAATGATCAAGAATGAGCTAGCAAGAATATAACAAGAACATGGTATTGGCCTTCCATGAACAAGAATGTAACGAGATTGTACTAGCAAGCCACATATTCATCATACTAGTCTCTTTTGAGTACATAGTTCGTGAATTTCTGTGGAATATCAAGCAAGAATGTCGTGCCGTGGATCTTCACTTATTTATAGAAATAGTACTCCCAGCGCAATGCGACGCCAGTAGCATCATACCCCATGGTTTATAAAATAGTATGTTTCCGGCAATCAGCCGAGGGGACTAGCATAGAGCCCTTGAACACAATCAGTGCTCGATCGCATCTTCAGTTATAAATTAAGCTACTTCCACGCAATATAACAGTAAAGTATGGCCAAGAATATAGCACTTCCAATAATTCCATGATAACGAAAATCAATGAATGAATGCTTCAACGTAAGAATGTAGGAGTCAAGAAATAGACTTTAAACAATGTCATGCTCATAGAAATAAATCGACAACATAACGGTATTTTCCTTAACTTCCATTTCATTTAGATCAATTTAAGCAATATGACAAGTTCTAGATCATCAAGGTTTGTCTAGAATCATTGTAATATCAACCCTTGGTCAAACCTTGGGTTAACATAAACAAGTTATGTAACGGTCATTGGCTGGGCCGTTACATTATGTAACGCGCCAGTAATGGGCCGTTATATTAAGCTGAGTTTAGAAAGATAAAATTAAACTCAGATGAATGTGACGGTCGTCCATTTGGCCGTTACATGTGCCTGACGGTCCAGTGGAGAGCTGTTACATTACAAGAACCAGAAAGCTCGATAGTGTAATCTAGTTAATGGGCTTTGATGGTACAACCAACTCGGCGTCCCAGTGGGAATCCCAAGCTCGCGGAGAATTACGGAGTCCTTGAAACAATGATTTCCTAGTCCATTGGAAGGAATATCCAATAGAGAGGTCCTCATGTCCAAGATGGTGTTCCTATAGTGCAAAGTGTGAACTAATGACAACATACCGGAATATGTGCCATGTACGTATAGAATTGACTCTATTGACAGAGAGAGATATGTATAATTATGATAAAAATTACGTCAAAATATAATGTTAAAAAGTCATGCTTTATAGTACAAAACTATATAGTTTGGTTTCAAGAAACTAACATAACTCAAATACAAGTGAGATAACCAAAACATGCAATACCTATCATGAATAATCAAATAACCTTAAAATCACATGATTAGGTTTAAAACTTAGGTAACTAGGCTTTAACAATAATAATATTGGCAGGTTATATTCTGTCTTAGGGTTGACAGAACACAGAATATAACGGTCCAGAGATGGGGCATCACAATGACAGTGACGGTCAGGACCCAGCCGTTAAATGAATGTAACGCGTCTGTCCAAGCACGTTAGAACCAACAGTGCAATTCAAATACCACAGAGTGTGTAACGGTCTGTCGTAGGGCCGTTACTTGAAAGTGACGGTCCTATGCTAGTGCGTTACAGTATCTGCTAACAGAAAACGGTATAAGCATAAAGAGATCGATTCATATCATGTCTATAATCAAAATATCATGAGTTTCTAGACATGATAACGAAGTATAGGTTATCTGTATGCGTGGGTATTGATGAATAGATGGATAGTCAAGTCTTTAATCTTTAGTTAGGGCTAAGAGAAACATGATATGCATAGAGCCAATAAAACATGAAATTGATGATCAAGCATGCATGAAATCCAATCAAAACAGAGGCTCTTAGTCCTATCACGTTGTTTTTGCCGTTCATGAGATAACCTACCTCTTACTTAGACTGTAGTTTCTGAATTTGGTTGAGAACCTTGCCCTAGATCCCTTCCTTCTCTTGTGACTTTTTCAGCAACTTCCTTGGGCTCTAACTCCACGACCTCTTGACCTAAAGATGTGAAATTCGGAGGGGAGTTAGTCTAAAGTATTGTAATCAAATACTTCTAAAGAACTTACCTGAGATAGTGACTCCTTACCTTGCTTCTTTACGTCCAAAAAGTAAGGGTCGCACAGTTCAGAACTATGCCCTATTTATAAGGTTTAGACTAGGGTTTGAAGATTAGATTGAGTTTAGAGTCCTTATTTCATCAACTCCTAATCCCTAAGAGTCCTTAGTATTATTATAACTCTTCCCAAGTCGATCCTTAGTGGATAAGATCTCAAAGTGTCAATCCTTTTATGAGTTCTTCCACTCACGGAACTAACAGGTTTGTAACGGTCTAGTGCCCACGCGTTACATGGATGTGGCGGTCTTACGATAGACCGTTACAGTCATCGTAGGTAGAATTTCTAAATCATTAAAACTCTTTTAATAATTATATATATAATTATCTTATATAATTAGTATTTTCCTTAAAAATCGTGGATAGGCTTAAATACCTTCTGGAATGTGGGCCTAACTTAATGGGCCTGAGTTAAAAACCTTTTAGACTTTACTTAAGTGGGTTGGGTTAATTGATTAACACTATTTGGCCTTTTAATGACTTATTTAATCAAATAGACCATTTATAAATTTATTTAGGCCTTTATAATTTCTAGAAAACTATTTAAAATTTCTAGGGCACTACATCACCACCCCACCACTCATCCCTTGACCACCGGTCCCAAATAGTGCTCATCTGACCTCCCCATGTCACCTATCAATCCTCCTATCTTGTGGAGAATTTGGGAGATTTGGTGGATTGCCTATACTGGCAAGTCCACTTGACCGATCTGCTATCCAGGAGCCATCAAGGCCTTCCACTCTTAGCTTCACTTGCCCCACCCTTGGCTCCATCACTGCTATCTGCACGAGAGGTCACTGCACTTGTAAGATCATCCTCCTCTTCCCCATGGAGGAAGAACCCATCCCGGTCCACTCCCATCCCATCTTTATTCCGGGCATGAAGAACGGTCAACCCACCCAAGTCACTAGCCCAATTGTCTTGTTGGAAGAAGATGATGCACGACCTTTAGATGTCCTTGATGGCATAGAGCCCCTCTCTCTAGGTGGCCCTTTCCATGATCCCTTTGACCCCTTCCCATGGGAACTCAGGTACCCAAGTGGCCCACCCGCCTTCTTCCACCCACTACTTCCTACCCCCACCCACAATGTTTGACCAAACCCACCTCTTCCTAGACCCCGACCATATAAGGGAAGCCACGGCCATGGCCAGCATACACCTAGGGAATGAGGGAGCACTCCACCCCAAGATGTCCACCTTCCTAGACCCATTTGACCCTTACGAGTGGAAGCTCAAGGGCCATCCACTACCCCCACACATGGAAGTCATTTCTGGGATAGGAAAGCATGTGTCATGGCATATCACATCATTCGGCATGGTTAGTAGGTCAGGTTATCCCATATGTGTGGCACACACATTAAGACAGATACATGACTGGCCCACATTTGGATGTGCCGGCCCTCCCCCATCCATAGTCATCCATCAAGTTGGTTATGTGCATGAGGGATACACGTTTGGTTGCCCTGGTCGCCGGTGTTGGTCGCACTTAGGCATGATAGGATCTCTTGTGGGTGCCCAGGACCTCCCACATATGGCATGATAGTTAGACACCCCATGCATGATATGTTCATCTACGGATGCCCTGGCCCCCCTAGGTCTGTCAAAATAAAGTCAATCCAAGACCGATCTACATTTGGTTGTCTAGGTCCACCCCTGCACACTATAGTTGTCACACCTACACCACATCATAATGCATGGCATGAGCACTCAAGCAAGCAATTAGCAACGAGAGGCAAGGTTCACAAAGAGCAAGCAAAAACTCACGGACGTCACTTAGAATGCCAAGAAGGCGATGCAGTGATGGTGATATCGGAGTGGCTCTACCCTAGGGCTATCTCCAAACCGAGGGCACGAGGACTTGGACCTTCCCAAGTTCCGAGTGGCATTGGCAACCATGCTTATGGGCTGAACTTACCAAAGGATTTTGGGATACAACTGACTTTTTACATGGCGGATCAAGCACCCTATGAGGGCCCCGCGGTGGAACCTAGTGAGCACTTCGAGCCTACACCTACCTTTGTGAGTGACACCATCGAGAGCCTCCACATATCAGCCTGAGAGACCGACGTGAGCACATGGAGGCGATACTAGACAAGTAAGGTACCATCACCAAGAAGAGGGTGTGCCTGCGCTATCCTGAGAAGTGGAAGAGCCATCCCCCGACTGTGGACGCAGGTTGAGTTGGGGGGACATGCTTCACCTGGATCAGCTTTGGTGTACTGCTACCCTGGTGGACCCATACTCGACGGGGTCGAGTTCTCCCCACCCCGGGGGTATGATGGGGACATCCCCCAGCCACTCCTTCTTTTTCGAGACTCCAGTTGCTCGTCATCGGCACATCATCATTTCCGTCACTTAGTTTTGAGTCATAGCTTGTAATTTTCATTTTATTTAAGTCATGTTTGTGTAACTTTCTTTATTTAAGTCAGTCCATTAGATTATTGGGCCATTAGATTAGCTAATTGGACCCAACTAGTGGGCTAGGCCCATGGGCGCCCCCCCTAGGATAGACTGGTCATTAGTTCTTTTGTTAAGGGTTATTCTGGTCCTAGAAATTGTCAGTGCCTATAAATAGGCCGTCCCTCTCCCTCATTTGTAACCTTTGATGCAATATTGAAAGAAACATTTCTAACACTTTTCTCCTCTCCAATATTTTTTTTCTCTCTCTCTCTAAGAGGGGCGCCCCCCTCTCTCTCTCCTCTGTTGTGTCCCTGTCATTTTGATGATAGCAAACACTATAAGTCATCATGTGTTTTCATGAAGATTTATAGATTGAATGATATTTGCAATATGCATCTGATTATGCATTCAGTCATTGCACTGTGCATTAATGAGGTTTGATTGATGGGCATTATTTGTTGATAAGAATGTCGACTCTAACAATCGACACTGGGTTGGTGCACTTCATGATCATACACATATAAGTCCTTGCATATTCTGTCCTAGACTTTGCATCGAGATCTGTGCACTTCTATTAAAGTCGGTGTAGTTTTAGTTGATTGCATACTCATCTCAGTGCACACTTAAGTCTGTGCTAGCTTTGCACTTGATAAACAAAGGTCCATGCATATCACTGCACATGCATACCAAGGTCGGTGCATTTCATGCTAGCGAGCTAAGTAAAGGTCTGTGCATACACTGTAGCATGCATATAGTCAGTGTTAGCTTGCATATTACAAGGTCTGTGCAAGTTTTATCTGGAAGTAGTGCATACCAGGTGCATACCAGGTCTGTGAAAATTTGGCTCTTCATAGCAAGTCTGTGCATGCTGTATGAAGTTTGTGCACATTGCACAATTAAGCCGGTGTTAATTCTTAGCAAGTTGCATATAAAGTCAGTGCAGGTTCTTATGGAACCGCATGCACGGTCAGTGCATCTTTTAATCTAAGGCTCATAACATCGGTGCATATGTGCACTCAGGTGCAACTTTGCATGTTATTTGCATACAGTAGGTGTTGTCCTTGCCTCGATGCATGACTATGTCTAAGGCATATCTAGGTCAGTGCAAGTCATAAGTCGGTGCATATTTTGTGTGTTTGTACACAAGCTCGGTGCAAGCTCCTATAGATTGCTTACCCAAGGTCAGTGCATAGTCGTTCTCACCACATACATAAAGGTCAATGCATGGTCCTGTAGTCTGCTTAAAGGTTGGTGCATGTTTTGCATACAAGGTCCGTGCGTATCTGCCTTTGGCATTTAGATGGTCAGTGCATGCTATGTTTTGCACGCACCAAGTCGGTGCATATCTTTGGCAGCTCATGCTCACGGTTGGTGCAAGTCTACCTCGTGCAACTCTCATGGCTGCGAGTAAGTAAGTCTATGCAACACTCATTGCTGTACGCGGCCAAGTCGTTGCAGGGTCTGTCGTTGCATACATCTAGTTCGGGCATGCTTAGTTCTAGGTGCATGAAGTTGGTGCAACAGTTACTGTTGCACGCCATCAAGTTGGTGCAACTCTTGCACCGTGCACATAAAGTTTGTGCACATTACTTTAGCATGTCTGTGCTTATATCACATAATGCATAACCGAGTCTGTGCAACTCTTGATTCTTGCACGCGCAGAGACTGTGCAAGATAGCTCTTGGCACATCGAGTCAGTGCAGAGTATGTACCAACTCGGTGCACTTCTTGATCATACTCACACGTAGTTTGTGCATCTTTTAGCTCTGCACCTGAATCAAGTCTGAGCACATAATTAGTGTGTGAATGTTGAGTCCGTGCATAAGTGACCTTATGCTATACTGAGTCTATGCATGCCTGCTTTAACACCTTATCAAGTCTGTGCAATTTTCATACCTGTCTGACTATTGTATGTTTTGATATATTAACAGGTCAGCAACTTATGATCCTTAAGGAGGGCACGTGATCCAAGCATGACCATCCTGCCACATGGATTCCCATTCGTCCAAATCCTGACACGTGGCTAGGAGATTCCAGAAGTCTCTTGGCGGGAGTGTTCCCTCCACATGGCCCATGTGTGAGCTCGTGGGTCCCAGCCTGAAGATATATATAAAACCCTCTTTCTGCGATCAGATGGGCATGAAGATAACTAAGAAAAAGAGATCGAAGCAGAAAGTAGAGAGATAGAAGAAGGGCAGAGCTAAAAAAGAGGCTGCCAGAAGAAAAGAAAAGAGAGCTAGTAGCAGAAGAAAAAGAAGAAGAAGAGAGGCAGTCAGTGAGTGAATAAGAAGTTGAGAGCCAGAGTGAGAGAGAAGAAGATCATGAGAAGGAGAAAGAGGGTGCAACCAGTACATCCTGAAGATCTATTCATGAATTGACTCATGGATCAAATTCACAGTCATTGTGCTCTTCGGAGCTATATCTGTTTTTGTTTCTCTTGTTTGCTTTTCGTTTGCTCTTTTCATATCCTTAGTGCTTTCTGTTTCCCATGTTTGGGATCGGGGTTCCTCCTGTGGACTCAGGAGAAGGGAGAATTGTTCTCCGATTTGCAAGTGGCTGGGTGTCACTTGTGGGTTCCCTCTGGTGTGGAGGAAGAGAGGTCCGTGACCTCTGGTTTGCTAGTGACGGGGTGTCACTAGAGGTTCCCCTCCGGTCTGGAGGAAGAGAGATTCGTCTCGGTTCTGGTCTTGTGGGTAGCAAGTCCAGGTGCCAAGCTTCTGTGGGTTGCAGAGCTTGGTTTGAGGGATTTGTCTCCCTCGGTTTGTCAAGCTGTTAGGCAGAGTCTGTTGCAGACTGAGTCTACTGTTCTTGCATTTGCAAGGGAAGCCTCACTCCGATTTGGGGTGAGGGGTGGACGTAGGCAGACTGTGGGTCTGGCCAAACCACCTAAAAATATCCTGTCCATCGTGGTTTGCCTTGCGTACTGTTCCATATCATCTATCCCCCTTCTCAAGTTGTTTGAGTGTTCTATATCAGAAGCTTTCCTGCGTGATTTGGTATTGCTATTAAGTGTTTGACTATATGCTTAATAGAAACATATGCTTCTTAGTGCTTCTCGTCCCTTGAGCAAATTTGTGAGTAGAGTCTGCGCGATCCCTTGGGTTATCTATCTTCAGCATTTTCAGTTTCCTGAGTGAGAGAGCACAGTGGTCTCAGTCGACTTCATTGAGTGTAGGAAAAAGTTTTATTCTCTGTAGATTTGAATCGAAGCAAATTTTTAAAGGGGATTCATTCACCTCCCCTCTGAGTCCGTGCCTAGCACCCTAACAATTGGTATCAGAGACGTTGCTGTCTTATCGGATCCAACGACCCGCAGTAGATCCTGCAGCCTCTTTGGTGCATTTCTGAGCATACCTATTTCGGTGCACTGAATTGTTTGTTGATTTGTATTAATGGCTCATCCACTGGTTTTCAATGACTCAGAATTTAATTCGTGGCTTAGCAGTCTGCGTAGCTTTGTTATATCTGTTGATACTGATATGTGGAAGTTAATTTCACACGGTCCTCATAGATTACCAAAGAAAAAGTCCGAATGGACTGACAATCACAGATCAAAGTATGGAGAAAATCAGGAAGCCTTTGATTTAATGAAAGCTTCAACTAACAAGGCCTTACACTCATGCTTTCAAGAATGCAGGTCCGCCAAGGACATTCTGAATAAGCTGAAGCTAGCTCACAAGAGAAATGAGGATAGCTGCATGATGGCTAACGAAAGTAATCAAAGTGGCAGCCAAAATGAAGAGGAGGATGATGAGGAGGTAAACCCCTTTTAGAATTACTCTCTAGATGACTGGGAAGATGCATATGCTGGTTTGTTAGAATCTCATGAATAATTAAGAAAACAATACAAAAACTTGAAAAAGAAAATTTATCGGGATAGTTCAAGTTCTCAGTGTTAAAATTGTTCAAATATGAAGCAATCTCATGATGCCTGTTTATCTGATATCCATATGTATAAAAGGCAGATTGGGTTGCTGAAAATTGAAAATCAAGGATTTGTAGATCAGATTTCTGAACTAGAAGGAAAATTCAACTCAACCAATGATGATCAGCTTGATAGGGTGCTAGGCCCGGATACAGAGGGGGGTGAATGTATCCCTCTACCAATAATGCCCAAATTAAAACCTGGATGCTAGACACAGTCCATAATAAAACTAATTCAATTGAACTCATAAACAAACACATGGAGCGCGCCTAAGCAATCATCTAGCGGAAGCAAAGCAAGGCAATCAAACCACTGCACAGATAATTTTTTAGGTGGTTCGGTCCACAGACCTACGTCCACCCCTCACTCCCAACCGGAGTGAGGCTTCCACTAGCACAAGCTAGAACGCAGACTCAGTCTGCAACAGGTGCTGCCAAACAGCTTGACCAGGGGAACAACCTCCCCTCTTCCTCCAGACCGGAGGGACACTACAAGTGACTCCCAGCCACTTGCAAACCAGAGGTCACAGACCTCTCTTCCTCCAGACTAGGAGGGAACCCACAAGTGACTCCCAGCCACTTGCAAACCGAAGACACAAGGTCTCCCTTCTCCTGAGTACACAGGAGGAACCCGACCTCTATCTAGAGAATCAGAAGAACAAAGGTAATCAGAGAACAAAAGGAAAAATAAGAAATGAAAATAACACAGCAAACAGAAAGCTAGAAACTCAAATGCATAATGTGGCTCTCAACGGAGCTGACTGGTCTGGATCTGATCCACGGTCCAGTAGGAACTTCTTCTGCTACTTCTCTTCTTCTTCTTCTCAACTCACGCTCTCTCTTTCTCTTCTCTACTCTCCTTTTCTCTCTCACTATCTTTCTCATTTCTTTCAATCCTCTCGAGCTCTATCCCTCTTTCTTTTTCTTTTGTTGCTCTCACACTGTCTTTTTCTTCTGATGCTTCTCTACTGCTCTCACCTTCTTCAATCACACTCTCCTCTTCACGATCAGTCTTCTTCTGAGGAAGAAACTTCGCATTTATAGCAGCAGCAGCTAGGGCATGTGCAGGGCTAATGCTCTCCATGATTCCCGCCCAAGCTTTAGTCCACGTGGCGGCATCTCAGCTTCTTGGATCACGTGCCAGGTGCCAACCTCGGATCACGTGCCCAGACACTGTAGGTTTAATGAAGAGTTCAGTCGATCAGCAGAACCAACACAGGCTGTACATAGTTCAATCAAGCAGCAATGTATAGACTTAACAATGTAATGTGCATGCAATGTACAGACTTTGCGTGCAGGCTGCCAGCGATGTATAGACTTCCTGCATGCAGGCTGGCAACAATGTATAGACTTTGCTGCATGCTGTGGGACGCAATGTACCGACTTTGCGGCAGGCAGCTGGACGTTGTATAGACATGCTGTGCAGGCTGTGGGACGCAATGTATAGACATTGCAGTGCTAGCTGCCAGCGATGTATAGACATTGCAGTGCTGCCGTGGGACGTTGTATAGACTTACTGTGCAGACTGCCAGATGCAGTGTACAGACTTTGCGTGTGTGTGCTGAGACGATGTGTAGACTTGGTTCGAGCAACACACTGACTGTACAAACTATATGAATGCAGAGCTAGACCCATGTACAGACTTCATACATGCAAGACTGAAGCGTGTACAGACATGATGTAGCATGATTGTATGGACTTAGTGTGCACGCTAGAAGACGATGTATAGAGTTGATGTATGCAGCCATAAAGATGTACATACTTTGATTGTGTGCATGACAGAACAATGTTTAGACTTGCTATAATGCATGCATGATAAAGGAGCAAACGGATGTATAGACTTTAAGTAAAGATGCATGGGCAATGTATAGACTTAGCATCTAACTAAGTATGCACAACGACAAGGGATGCTCAGGCATGCAGTCAAGGGATGTACAGACTTAGCAGCTAGATGCACACAATGTATAGACATGATCAATCTTCAACAGATGGATGTATAGACTTAGAAGATATGTGTGTGAAGCTCAACAAAGTATAGACTATGCATATGCACAATAGTGAGTGTATAGACTTGCTACAGCATCAAAGCAACATATCGATGTACAGACTTTGGCTTGATCAAAGCACAATGCACATATGGATGTACAGACTTGAACGTAGGTAAAGATACCAAAGTTCAGACTTGTGCAAAGTATGGACTTAGTGTTGTGTGAGCATTGCTGCTGCCAGTGTACAGACTTGATGATGTGCAATGCATGAACAACCGATGCAGTGTGCAGACTTGATCTCTTGCAATGCAGCAATGTATAGACTTTACTATGCGTGCATGCTACGATGTGTAGACTTGATGAAATGCAAGGCAACGCAGACACTGGCTGTATAGACTTGGATATGTATGCAGGGTGAGGCAAGGATAACTCTGTATAGACTTTGAAACATAAAGAGGCACACGGAGTGTACAGACTTGGTATGCGACAACAGGCTGTACAGACTTGCATGAGACGATGCCTAAGATGCTGCATGAGACGATGCCAACGACTATGCCAACGCTGTACAGACTTGCTAAGACGATGCAAGAGACGCTGCCAGACTGTACAGACTTCGAGTGAGACGATGCATGAGACGGTGAACAATGTATAGACTTTAACGTAGGTAAAGTAGACATTGTATAGACTTTGCGAACACACAGCAGTGTATAGACTTGGACGCTTGCTATGCCTGCGATGTACAGACTTAGTGTTGCGACACTAGGCCAATGTACAGACTTAGACCACCTGCATGCTATGCAATGTACACACTTCTAATGCCTACAATCTATGCAATGTATAGGCTTGGCGGACTTGCATGCTGTGCAATGTGTAGACTTGAGGTCTCGCATGCAATGCAGTGTGTAGACTTTGAAGTGCTTGCAGCTGTGCAATGTGCAGACTTTGAAGTCTCGCATGCAATGCAGTGTGTGGACTTGTCATGCCTACACAAGGTGATGTACATACTTTCTGCATGATGCTAATGTGCAGACTATGTAAATGCATGCAGTATATAGACTACACTTATCTGGGGAGTTGACCTATCTAGAAAGGGGGTCGACCCACTTCTGTCCAGACTATGCTGAGTGTGATGATGCATGGATGTTTAGCCTGTACTGACAGAGTAAAGCAACTGATGTATATGTATATAAATGCTTTATGCAGTAGATAACATGACTGAACATCAAATGCAATGCTTTAGATCTGATAAACTGACTGAATATCACATGGTGACTCATAGTGCTTAACTCACATCAAAACCAATCATCAAAATCACAGGGGCACAACAATCTCCCCCCTTTTGATGATGGCAACACTGTCAACACAGTGAGTCATTCTGATGATGTGAGTCATTCTGATGACTCAAACTATTCTCCCCCTTTGACTACATCAAAAAGAAAATAGTTTGAGAAGTTAAAGGACATTTATGACTCAGTCAATTTCTCCCCCTTGCTATAATCAAGATGAACCATGGAGAGGTATGAATGTAGAGATGCAGATGCAACAAGAAATGCAATACCTCCCCCTAAATATATGAATGCAAGGTCACAATTGATATGAACATGATTCAATATGACAAGGAAGCTCCCCCTGAATAGATACCAATTGTTATGCATCTGTTGCATTTCTCCCAATTGATATGGTTGAGAGGGAGACCACAGTGGCATTCAAGGATAAGTTCAGGTCAATGAACCAAGGACAGTGAGCAGAAGAGTTTCAAATAATCAGATTTACAAATAAGCTCCAAACACAAGAAGTTCAGCCAGATTTTCAAGGAGATACCAATCTCATAAATGAATAACAGAATTTTTTAAAGTCTTCAATTATAAGGGCTTATGAATGAACTTTATTGAACAGCATGGTTTAAACATGATGTATGCAAAGTTTGTCAATAAAAGTCTGTATTTATATCTAAAATCACAGTTTAATAAAAGTAAACCAAGCCCTCATATTTATACCTTGATTAACCTCCCTTTCTCTTACACAATCAAATTTACTGACTTCTTTCGGAATTACATTGACTAGAATTGAGATCAAGCAATTATGAAGTCATGTGAATTTGTCTAGGGTTATAGCAATTTAGCTTTTGCATCAATATTCAAATATTACAATTTGTTCAGCAAATTTTCATTCTACATATATCCAGAGCACTCTAGTTCAGTGCACACTTTGTAACTAGAGGATATACGTTGATCAAACGCCAATATCCCTAAGCACTTAGTGTGACTAACAATCATGCTTTATATTAACAGTGATAACATTTACATCTCATGACATACCTCAACTCATTTCTTTGATGAGTGAGATGTATTTCTCAGTATGCATGCCATTGCTCTGCCAGATTTAACAATCATTTTTAAGCAGAGTTAACTATGGCACCTCATGACACAATCCTTTGGACATGGTTTCTCAGTGACCAAAGTCATTGCTCTGACAATTATTTACCCTTTAGACATTTCAGAGAGCTCATTTGCTTCAAAACAATACTACTTTCATGTACTTAACCTCATAAAGCCATGTATTCAATAGTGCAGATTTCAGAAGTTTTTACAAGACTCAGCATGAAACATTTGGTTGAAGTTTATTAAAAACATGATTCAGATATTTTTTAAGAGATTTAAAGTCAAACTTCAATGAAAACATTAAATTTAAACCAGTTGAGTTATTTTAGACATTCATAAAATCGTATAATAGAAGATTCCTAGTTCAAGTGTTTTCAGATTTATGAACGAGAGATGTCCCATTGAAATCTTCATGAATGACTGATGGAAGAGGTCTTCAAGAATGAGTGTTTTTGAAGCTCATTGTTTTCAGATATGATCAAGGTTTGTCAATTAAAATCAATGAGAAAAGGTTATGCACATCAAGCAAGATATCAGGAGGTCAGGCATGCTTCAGGATTTTCAAGATTAACATGCAATGAATTTTGACAAATGTATGCATTGACTCCCCCTGACACTATGCATTTAATTACTCTTTTTGGCATTTTTCAATGAAATGCAATGCAATTAACTACATGTATGCAAAGACATGTAATGTTTGCCATGAAGACTGAACACATGACAATGTGACTCATGCTCATTCAGACTGCCCTACCAAGCAAAATGACCCATGGTACTAGGCGGAGCACTTGGTCTAAAAGACCACCTCACACATAGTAAGAACCTCCAGACAGATTTCCCTACCTTTTGGTAGCTTACTCTTTGATATACTATAGTGGTCATGCATGATAATTCAACATGGGCAGCATGCATGGATCAAATTTCAGCTTTTCACATTTTTCAGAATGCAATTTGTTTTCAGAGATTATGCATATCAACAATTATCAAACAACTGCAATTGGCATATGTATGCATCAGATGCAGACAACCCTTTTAATCTCATATTTGCACAGAACACTCAGCAAGTGCATGATCAGAAAATAATGTAAATGGCAGATGATGAATGAATATGCAAAATCAGATTTAACATGTTATGCAGTAAAACTAAAAACAGGAAGTGCAAGAAATTTACCTGAAAAGTTCAGGAAGGGGTTTTCATTCTTGAGTGCCTTGGATTAATCCCCTCTTTATTAATCAGCTTCCAAGGCACACCTGTAAGTTAGCAAACTATTTTGCACAAATAGGCACCCAAGAAGTCTTGGGTCCTGACATGACAGTATCACTCCTAGCAGGTTTTCTCAGCACATTTTTAACTTGATGATCATCAAATTTCATCAGAGGATAACCATCCGTCAAATGTCCAGATTTGCCATAATGATGGCAAGAAGCAGCAGATTTCTGATTTGATTTATGCACATTCTTATTAGCATGAATTCTATGTGCATATGCATGAAAATTTTTGTTAACAGAATTAAAATTCTGTTTACCAAAACTAGTCTTGCTTTGGTACCCTACCAGCCAACAGGTTACAGCCCTGTGACCTGGCTTTCCACAGTTATAGCATGAAAGTTTTGTAAATTGTTTTACAGGGAATTTGACAGCATGGGAGTTAACAGAATTCATCTGAATATGCCAGCAGTCCTTGACTGTATGGCCATTTTTCCCACACTCAAAACATGTAGAAATCTTTCTTCTAAATGCAAATTTATTCCCACCAAAATCATTTCTATTTGCAGAGAATTTAGCATGTTTGAAATTCTCATTCCTACCCTGAATATGCCAACAGTCCTTGACTGTATGGCCATGCTTTCTACAGTGAGAGCATTTGAGAGAATTTCTTCTGAAGGAACCTGACCAGCATTCAGAGGCCTTGTGACTAGTTTTGTTGCAGTTAAAGCAAATGATGTGCTGGTTCTTTGAAACAGATTTGTTCTTATTAAAAACATGCTGGCTTGCAAGGAATTTAACATGATATGAATGAGATGTTTTCTTACCACTTGCAAATCAGCAGTGAGCAATTGTGTGCCCTAATTTACCACAGTGAAAATATTCAATTTTCTTTTTCTGAGATGAAGAATTTTTCTCATGAAATTTCCTAGCATTCATTATGCTGGCACTCATATCATCTTTCTCCATCAACCTGTAGTCATGCATCAGATGACCAGGTTTATGACAATAGTGGCATGACATTTTCTTTTTGTGTGCGCATGTGTGTGTGTGTTTAGGTTATGTGTCACATGCACATCATCAACATGAGTGTTTCTTTGCTTGCTCTTCACATGATCATTCCTTTTCACTTTTTCAGCTTGTTTCTGAAAGTCAGTTTGTTTCTGCATTTTCTGAACAGTGGGCTGTTTTTCTTTTGAGGTGGTGGCTATATTTGATGAAGTGACAAACGATGTCATTAACTTGTCTTTAAGAGTCTTTTTATTGACATTGTTGTAACCTAACCCTTCCTTCCTGACATTGATTTTTACACCTAGTAGCTTGTCTAGGTTTTCTTGCCCACTCACAAACTTAGACAAAGAATTCCTCAAGTCTTGGATTTCGTTTTCAAGAGAGGCAATGTGTAACTCATAACTTGCAGTCTCTTATTCACTGCAATTGACAGCTTCATTCAAAACCTTGTTGGCTATTTTATATTCTTCGATCTCCTTTCTCAGATCTTCTACTTTTTCAATTTCATTTGTAGAGATCATTTTCCCTTTCTCCAATGTAAGAAGTCTTTCAGACATGGCACTGTTTAACAATTTTAATTTTTCAACTTCTTCTTTAAGCTTATCATTTTGAACCAATTCATTTATTAGAAGCTGATCTTCTGAATTGACTTCTTGCTTTCTTCTATTTTCAAATTCCTGCATTTCTCTTTGCTGTTTTTCATCCTTTTTCTGTAACTCCATGTTTACAGATTTTATGGCTTCAAATTTCTCAATCAGCAAATCATTCTCTCGTTTAAGTTTCTCTAATTTTTCTTCATTTTATTTGTAGAATTTTCTGAGGGAATCTTTTTCAGACTTCAGCTTGTCTAAATCTGAGTTCACACTTTCGAAATTTTTCATCAATTCTTTACTCTGAACAGAATCATGACAAGTTAGGCTAAGCTTCTTCTCAAGTTCAGAGATTTTTTTTTACATGATCTTGATTCTCAATTTTCAGTAATGAAATTTGTTTCTTCAACATTTGAATATCAGACATACAAGCATCATGAACATTTTTCAGTTCAGCACAATTTTTACATGGAGAATTCAAACTGTCTGATCTACTATTCTTCTTCAAATGTTTGTATTGTTTTCTTAACTGATCATAAGATTCTTGCAATTCATCATAAGCAGCAATCCAATCATCTAATGAAGAGTTCTCGAAGGGATTTACCTCTTCATCATCATCTTCTTCATTTTGGCTACCACTTTGATTGCTTCTGTTAGCCATCATGCAGCTGTCCTCACTTCTCTTCTGAGCTCGCTTCAGTATATCTAGAATGTCTTTAGCAGAGCTGCAATCATGAAAGCAGGAATGTAAAGCCTTATCACTAGCTACCTTCATTAGATTCATAGCTATCTGATTCTCTTCATACATTGATCTGTGACTGTCAGTCCATTTGGACTTTTTCTTTGGTAATTTATGAGGACCGTGTGAAATTAACTTCCACAGATCAGGATTAACTGATATAGCATAATTTTTCAGACTGACAAACCATACATTAAAATTGGAGCTGTTGAAAACTGGTGGATCACCCATGGAAACAGATCAGATTTAATGCAACAGGAATATTGATGCACCAAAAGCAAAATAGCACCTAAGACTGCAGGATCAGATCTGCAGGTCACTGGACCTTCTATGCAGACACCCGCTCTGATACTAATTGATAGGGTGCTAGGCCCGGATACAGAGGGGGGTGAATGTATCCCTCTACCAATAATGCCCAAATTAAAACCTGGATGCTAGACACAGTCCCAGAATAAAACTAATTCAATTGAACTCATGAACAAACACATGGAGCGCGCCTAAGCAATCATCTAGCGGAAGCAAAGCAAGGCAATCAAACCACTGCACAGATAATTTTTTAGGTGGTTCGGTACACAGACCTACGTCCACCCCTCACTCCCAACCGGAGTGAGGCTTCCACTAGCACAAGCTAGAACGCAGACTCAGTCTGCAACAGGTGCTGCCAAACAGCTTGACCAGGGGAACAACCTCCCCTCTTCCTCCAGACCGGAGGGACACCACAAGTGACTCCCAGCCACTTGCAAACCAGAGGTCACATACCTCTCTTCCTCCAGACCAGGAGGGAACCCACAAGTGACTCCCAGCCACTTGCAAATCGAAGACACAAGGTCTCCCTTCTCCTGAGTCCACAGGAGGAACCCGACCTCTATCCAGAGAATCGGAAGAACAAAGGTAATCAGAGAACAAAAGGAAAAACAAGAAATGAAAATAACAAAGCAAACAGAAAGCTGGAAACTCAAATGCACAATGTGGCTCTCAACGGAGCTGACTGGTATGGATCTGATCCACGGTCCAGTAGGAACTTCTTCTGCTACTTCTCTTCTTCTTCTTCTCAACTCACGCTCTCTCTTTCTCTTCTCTACTCTCCTTTTCTCTCTCACTGTCTTTCTCTTTTCTTTCAATCCTCACGAGCTCTATCTCTTTTCCTTTTTCTTTTGCTGCTCTCACACTGTCTTTTTCTCTGATGCTTCTCTACTGCTCTCACCTTCTTCTATCACACTCTCCTCTTCACGATCAGTCTTCTTCTGAGGAAGAAGCTTCGCATTTATAGCAGCAGCGGCTAGGGCATGTGCAGGGCTAATGCTCTCCATGATTCCCGCCCAAGCTTTAGTCCACGTGGTGGCATCTCAACTTCTTGGATCACGTGCTAGGTGCCAACCTCGAATCACGTGCCCAGACACTGCAGGTTTAATGAAGAGTTCAGTCGATCAGCAGAATCAACACAGGTTGTACATAGTTCAATCAAGCAGCAATGTATAGACTTAACAATGCAGTGTGTATGCAATGTACAGACTTTGCGTGCAGGCTGCCAGTGATGTATAGACTTGCTGCGTGCAAGCTGGCAACAATGTATAGACTTTGCTGCATGCTGTGGGACGCAATGTACAGACTTTGCGGCAGGTAGCTGGACGTTGTATAGACATGCTGTGCAGGCTGTGGGACGCAATGTATAGACATTGCAGTGCTGGATGCTAGTGATGTATAGACATTACAGTGCTGTCGTGGGACGTTGTATAGACTTACTGTGCAGACTGCTAGATGCAGTGTACAGACTTTGCGTGTGTGTGCTGAGACAATGTGTAGACTTGGTTCGAGCAACACACTGACTGTACAGACTATATGAATGCATAGCTAGACCCATGTACAAACTTCATACATGCAAGACTGAAGTGTGTACAGACATGATGTAGCATGATTGTATGGACTTAGTGTGCACGCTAGAAGACGATGTATAGAGTTGATGTATGCAGCCATAAGGATGTACATACTTTGATTGCGTGCATGACAGAACAATGTTTAGACTTGCTATAATGCATGCATGATAAAGGAGCAAACGGATGTATAGACTTTAAGTAAAGATGCATGGGCAATGTATAGACTTGGCATCTAACTAAGTATGCACAACGACAAGGGATGCTCAGGCATGCAGTCAAGGGATGTACAGACTTAGCAGCTAGATGCACACAATGTATAGACATGATCAATCTTCAACAGATGGATGTATAGAGTTAGAAGATATGTGTGTGAAGCTCAACAATGTATAGACTATGCATATGCACAATAGTGAGTGTATAGACTTGCTACGGCATCAAAGCAACATATCGATGTACAGACTTTGGCTTGATCAAAGCACAATGCACATATGGATGTACAGACTTGAACGTAGGTAAAGATACCAAAGTTCAGACTTGTGCAAAGTATGGACTTAGTGTTGTGCGAGCATTGCTGCTGCCAGTGTACATACTTGATGATGTGCAATGCATGAACAACCGATGCAGTGTGCAGACTTGATCTCTTGCAATGCAGCAATGTATAGACTTTACTATGCGTGCATGCTACGATGTGTAGACTTGATGAAATGCAAGGCCACGCAGACACTGGCTGTATAGACTTGGATATGTATGCAGGGCGAGGCAAGGCAAACTCTGTACAGACTTTGAAACATAAAGAGGCACACGGAGTGTAGAGACTTGGTCTGTGACAACAGGCTGTACAGACTTGCATGAGATGATGCCTAAGATGTTGCATGAGACGATGCCAACGACTATGCCAACGCTGTACAGACTTGCTAAGATGATGCATGAGACGCTGCCAGACTGTACAGACTTTGAGTAAGATGATGCTTGAGATGGTGAACAATGTATAGACTTTAACGTAGGTAAAGTAGACATTGTATAGACTTTGCGAACACACAGCAGTGTATAGACTTGGACGCTCGCTATGCCTGCGATGTACAGACTTAGTGTTGCGACACTAGGCCAATGTACAGACTTAGACCACCTGCATGCTATGCAATGTACACACTTCTAATGCCTGCAGTCTATGCAATGTATAGGCTTGGAGGACTTGCATGCTGTGCAATGTGTAGACTTGAGGTCTCGCATGCAATGCAGTGTGTAGACTTTGAAGTGCTTGCAGCTGTGCAATGTGCAGACTTTGAAGTCTCGCATGCAATGCAGTGTGTGGACTTGTCATGCCTACACAAGGCGATGTACATACTTGCTGCGTGATGCTAATGTGCAGACTATGTAAATGCATGTAGTGTATAGACTACACTTATCTGGGGAGTCGACCCATCTAGAAAGGGGGTCGACCCACTTCTGTCCAGACTATGCTGAGTGTGATGATGCATGGATGTTTAGCCTGTACTGACAGAGTAAAGCAACTGATGTATATGTATATGAATGCTTTATGCAGCAGATAGCATGACTGAACATCAAATGCAATGCTTTAGATCTGATAAACTGACTGAATATCACATGGTGACTCACAGTGCTTAACTCACATCAAAACCAATCATCAAAACCACAAGGGCACAACACAGCTTCTTATCAATATTTTAGTTTAGAATGAAAAACTGTTGGAGGAACTTGAATGTGTTAATTCAGAACTAAATAAGCTAAAATCTGAAAATTATTCCCTTAGAAAATCTGTTAAAGAAAATGAAAAAAAATATTTGGAAAACTTGAGCAAGAGAGGAATTTGTTGCTGAAAAATTTGATGCCATCAAATCTGTAAACATGGAGTTGCAGAAAAATGTTAAAAAATAGCAAAGAGAATTGAAGGAATTTGGAAATGGAAGAAAGCATGAGGTGAATTCAGAAGATCAGCTTCTAATAAATGAATTAGTTCAAAATGATAAGCTTTAAAAAAAATTGAAAAATTGAAATCGTTAAACAATGCTATGTTTGAAAGGCTTCTCACATTGGAAAAAGGGAAAATCGTCTGTGCAAACGAATCTGAAAAAGTTGATGAGCTTAGAAAGGAGATCGAAGAATACAAAACTGCTAACAAAGTATTGAATGAAGCTGTTAATTGTAGTGATCAAGAGATTGCAAGTTATGAAATACACATTGCATCTCTTGAAAATGAAATTCAGGATTTGAACAGTGCTTTGTCTAAATTTGTTAGTGGACAAGATACTATGAACAAATTAATGGGAACAAAGGTTAATTTTAGGAAGTTAGGGCTGGGCTACAAAACTGATAATAAGAAAGCCGTTGAAAATAAACTGATGACTTCATTTGTAAAAGCTTCAAATGTGGCCACCACATCTCAAGTTGAACCGCCCACAGCTCATGGAAATAAAAAACAAAACAAAATTCAAAAAACTAAAACTCAGAAACAAGCTGAAAAAGTGAAAAAGAATGTTCAAGTGCAGAATAGAGAAAGAAACATTCATGCTGGTGATGTGCATAACCCAAACACACATACTCATGCATACAACAAGAAAATGTTATGCCATTATTGTCATAGATTTGATCATGTGATGCATGAGTGTAGATTGAAAGATAAAGATGATCTGAACGCTAGAAAAATGGATGCTAGGGATTCCTCTGTTAAGAAATTTCCTATCACTAAGAAAAAGAGTATCACATGCTCTAATTGTGGTAAGATAGGACGTGTTGTTGCACAGTGCTGGTTTGCAAATGGTAAGAAAAGTTCACAGTCATATCATGCTAAATTCCCTACAAACCAACATGGCTTTAATAAGAATAAATCTATTTCAGTGAACCAGCACATCACTTGCTTTAACGGTAACAATCCTGGTCACAAGGCTACTGAATGCTGGTTAGGTTCTCTTAAAAGAAATTCTCTTACGTGCTCTCACTGTGGAAAGCATGGCCATACAGTCAAGGACTGTTGGCATATCTAGGGTAGGAATGTGAATTTCAAATATGCTAGATACCCTGCTAGGGAGAATGTGCTTGGTAGAAATAAAAAGTAAAATTTCCATGATAATGCTAATGTGCAGAAAAGAAATTTAAAACCTACTGTCTCATGTCATTACTGCGGGCAAGTTCGGCATTCCATGAGTAGTTGTTCTCTAACGATTTTTGATGATGTGAGAGCCCAAAGGATGTGGAAGGCACCCATTAGAGGCGCTACTAACAATCTAGGACCCAAGAAGACTTGGGTACCTAGAAACGCAAAATGAGATCTGTGTTTTGCAGGTGTGCCTTGGAAGTTGAAGAATAAATAAGGGGTTGAATAAGCTAAGGCACCCAAGTTCGGTAAAACTCCATCTCTCTGCTTGACAGGTTTGAGCATCTAACTTTAGATAATTTCCTTCAGTAAGTTGCATTTCATGCTTGATCAGATCAGTCTTCATGCATACATGCTCACATCTGAATTTCAATTATTCTTCATAGGTCCTCAAATGCATATGCTGAATTATCTCTGCGTACTTCGAGCTGAGAATGAAATGAATGTCATTTTCTAAAAATTTGGGCTACATGTCTCTGATGTTTGCATGGTTCATATTGCATATGACTTATCTGAAAATATGTTCATGCCTACTTAAGCTGATCTTCATAAAAACGCTTAAATCTGAAATAAATCCCTCTTCATGCGGAACTATCATATTTGTTTTAAGTATGCTGTACATAATTTGCTCTCTGAATTGAATGTTTAAAATTTACATTTTTACTATCAATAGAAATAGCCTTGGTTTCTCATGCAGCAGATTGGGGGTAGCTTATGTCTCATGACACATCTGCATGTAGACAAGGGGAGTTCAGACATTTTGCAACATTCACAAGTACTTGAAGGTGTTTAGATTCATGCATCCATTTCAAATTGATTACATATCATTTATTCTAAAAATTCTAAAAGATTGAGTGCATTTTGTCAGGGGGAGCATATAAATCAACTTTTGAATTGCATGATTATTCATCTGCTTCCTTACGATCTATTTCGGTCAACTTGAATTTATCATTTAGTCAACCAAAACCTTCATTGTCTAGCCATATTTTTGCTCATTCTACAATCCGTGCTCCTCCTGCAACATACATCAACTACTGGCATCAGTTAGTATCACTTACATCTAATCTTTCTAAATTCACTTACACTCATACTCTTCTTGAGTTTGAAATATATTGCTGCTCTTGCATTTGCCTGATGCAATCTTGGTCTTCTCTGCAACATGCATGAACTTCAAATGTTCTCACATATGATGCGTGTTTCAATTGTTGGTTCTGTTGTTAAGTCGGCTGCTTCTGAATCCCTTCTTGATCCTTCTGAACTTCAGGAAAATTTGAATTTGCATACCTCATTCATAAATCTAGAAATCTTGTCAATAAGGAATTTTCTATTATAAAGAATTATGAATGTACAAAAGATCTTGTTGGTTTAAGTTTAATGTATTCATTGAGTTTGTTTTTGAATGTCTTGAAAAATATCTGAATCATGTTTTAATAAACTTTAACCAACCGTGTCATGTTACATTTTGAAAAATCTTCTGTAATCTATATTTTTGAAATCATGACCTATTTGGTTGAAATACATGAAATTTATATTATTTTTAAACAAGTCTTTCTTCAAAACCTTATGGGTAGCTGTGTCTAAATGTTAATTCAGTTATGCAATGGTAGAGCAATGGCCAAATGCGCTGAGAAACTGGGATCCTTGTAAAAAAAAAATAAAGGACCCAATGTCATGATGCTTCTTGGCTAACTCTATTCAGAAAATTAACAAAGGTTAGTTTCACTGAGTAACTAGAGGTACCTACGTCTGGTAAACGCGTACCCTTACGTTAAAAGGTGACATCTATACTTGAAACAGAATGGTACATTCTGCTGAGTAAGCTAGGGGTACTGGCGTCTAATCAGCGTCTACCTTTACGACGAAAGGTATGAATTATTCCTGACTATTCTGAAAATTAAAAAGAAATGAAAATTCTGCTGAACCCAAAAGGTGAAAATTCAGAAATGTCAAATTATTTAACCTCAATACTCATGACTATTTTTCCTAAAGAAGTCATTGAAGTAGATTGTGTAAGATGTAGGAAGGTTAATCAAGATGTAAATATGAGGGCTTGGTTCACTCTTATTAAAATTGATGTTAGATATGAGTACTAAACTTTATTGGAAAACCGTGTATACATCATGTTTAAACCATATAGTTCTATAACATTTTTTCATAAGCCCTTATCATGGAAGACTCCGAAATACTCTTACTATTTGATTTATGAATTTGCTATCTCTTTGAAAATCTTATTGAATTACTTATGTGATTGAAGCTCATTCTGCATTCTTCTGCTCACCGCCATCTGATTATTGATAACATTCATTCTAACCAGAACTTATCCTTGATTGTCCCTGTGTCTTTGCTGATTGATGCTTATCACTTCTTCCACTCTAATTCCTCTGCTCTGTCAAAGAGGGAAATTGTCACATCAACATACTTCTGGCATTAAGGGGGAGATTAATCTACTTGACCCTCCTTCTTGGCCATCCTTCATCACACCCTATTCGTACTTCTTTTCACCTCACATTTTCAGGGGGAGTAGGGTCACATGTTGTGCATGTTTTTATCTGGATGTTCATGCTCTTTTGGTATGGGGGAGCATAGCTTATCAAACTATTTTTTTTTTGGTGAAGTCAAAGGGGGAGAATAGTTTGTCTGTCAGCATCTTGGTTTATCTTCATGACTCATATATCTTCATGACTCATAGTGTTGCCATCATCAAAAAGGGGAGATTGTTGTGTCCCTATCATTTTGATGATAACAAACACTATAAGTCATCATGTGTTTTCATGAAGATTTATAGATTGAATGATATTTGCAATATGCATCTGATTATGCATTCAGTCATTGCACTGTGCATTAATGAGGTTTGATTGATGTGCATTGTTTGTTGATAAGAATGTCGACTCTAACAATCGACACTGGGTTGGTGCACTTCATGATCATACACATATAAGTCCTTGCATATTCTGTCCTAGACTTTGCATCAAGATCTATGCACTTTTGTTGAAGTCGGTGCAGTTCTAGTTGATTGCATACTCATCTCAGTGCACACTTAGGTCCATCCTAGCTTTGCACTTGGTAAACAAAGGTCCATGCATATCACTGCACATGCATACCAAGGTCGGTGCATTTCATGCTAGCGAGCTAAGTAAAGGTCTGTGCATAGACTGTAGCATGCATATAGTCTGTGTTAGCTTGCATATCACAAGGTCTCTGCAAGTTTTATCTGGCGGTAGTGCATACAAGGTCTGTGCACATTTGGCTCTTCATAGCAAGTATGTGCATGCTTTATGAAGTTTGTGCACAATGCACAATTAAATCGGTGTTAATTCTTAGCAAGTTGCATAGAAAGTCAGTGCAGGTTCTTATGGAACCACATGCACGGTCAGTGCATCTTTTAATCTAAGGCTCATAACATCGGTGCATATGTGCACTCAGTGTAACTTTGCATGTTACTTGCATACAGTAGGTGCTGTCCTTGCCTCGGTGCATGACTATGTCTAAGGCATATCTAGGTCAGTGCAAGTCATACGGTCGGTGCATATTTTGTGTGTCTGTATACAAGGTCGGTGCAAGCTCCTATAGATTGCTTACCCAAGGTCAGTGCATAGTCGTTCTCACCACATACATAAAGGTCAATGCATGGTCCGGTAGTCTGCTTAAAGGTTGGTGCATGTTTTACATACAAGGTCCATGCATATCTGCATTTGGCATTTAGATGGTCAGTGCAGGCTATGTTTTGCACGCACCAAGTCGGTGCATATCTTTGGCAGCTCATCCTCACGGTCAGTGCAAGTCTACCTCGTGCAACTCTCATGGCTGCAAATAAGTCTGTGCAACATTCGTTGCTGTACGCGGCCAAGTCATTACAGGGTGTGTCGTTGCATAGATCTAGTTCGGGCATGCTTAGTTCTAGGTGCATGAAGTCAGTGCAACAGTTACTGTTGCACGCCATCAAGTCGGTGCAACTCTTGCACCGTGCACATAAAGTCTGTGCACATTACTTTGGCATGTCTGTGCTTATATCGCATAATGCATAACAAAGTCTGTGCAACTCTTGATTCTTGCACGCGCAGAGACTGTGCAAGATAGCTTTTGGCACATCGAGTCAGTGCAGAGTATGTACCAACTTGGTGCACTTCTTGATCATACTCACACGTAGTTTGTGCATCTTTTAGCTCTGCACCTGAATCAAGTCTGAGCACATAATTTGTGTGTGAACGTTGAGTCCGTGCATAAGTGACCTTATGCTATACTGAGTATATGCATGCCTGCTTTAACACCTTATCAAGTCTGTGAAATTTTCATACCTGTCTGACTATTGTATGTTTTGATATATTAACATGTCAACAGCTTATGATCCTTATGGAGGGCACGTGATCCAAGGCAGATCGTCCCTAGAAGAAGTTGCCACGTGGATTCCCATTCGTCCAGATCCTGACACGTGGCTAAGACATTTCAGAAGTCTCTTGGCGGGAGTATTCCCTCCACACGCCCCGTGTGTGAGCTCGTGGGTCCCAGCCTGAAGATATATATAAAACCCTCTTTCTGCGATCAGATGGGCATGGAGATAACTAAGAAAAAGAGATCGAAGCAGAAAGTAGAGAGATAGAAGAAGAGCAGAGTTGAAAAAGAGGCTGCTAGAAGAAAAGAAAAGAGAGATAGCAGCAGAAGAAGAAGAAGAAGAAGAGAGGCAGTCAGTGAGCGAAGAAGAAGTTGAGAGCCAGAGTGAGAGAGAAGAAAATCGTGAGAGGGAGAAAGAGGGTGCAGCCAGTACATCCTGAAGATCTATTCATTAATTGACTCGTGGATCAAATTCAGTCATTGTGCTCCTTGAAGCTATATCTATTTTTGTTTCTCTTGTTTGCTTTTCGTTTTCTCTTTTCACATCCTTAGTGCTTTCCGTTTCCCTTGTTCGGGATCGGGGTTCCTCCTGTGGACTCAGGAGAAGGGAGAATTGTTCTCCAGTTTGCAAGTGGCTGGTTGTCACTTGTGGGTTCCCTCTGGTGTGGAGGATGAGGGGTCCATGACCTCTGGTTTGCTAATGACGGGGTGTCACTAGCGGTTCCCCTCCGGTCTGGAGGAAGGGAGATTCGGCTCCGGTTCTGGTCTTGTGGGTAGCAAGTCCAGGTGCCAAGCGTTTGTGGGTTGCAGAGCTTGGTTTGAGGGATTTATCTCCCTCGGTTTGTCAAGCTGTTAGGCAGCCTCTATTGCAGACTGAGTCTACTGTTCTTGCATTTGCAAGGGAAGCCTCACTCCGGTTTGGGGTGAGGGGTGGACGTAGGCAGACTGTGGGTCTGGCCGAACCACCTAAAAATATCTTGTCCATCGTGGTTTGCCTTGCGTACTGTTCCATATCATCTATCCCCCTTCTCAGGTTGTTTGAGTGTTCTATCTCAGAAGCATTCCTACGTGATTTGGTATTGTTGTTAAGTGTTCGACTGTGTGCTTAATAGAAACATATGCTTCTTAGTGCTTCTCGTCCCTTGAGCAAATTTGTGAGTAGAGTTTGCGCGATCCCTTGGGTTATCTATCTTCAACATTTTCTGTTTCTTGAGTGAGAGAGCTCAGTGGTCTTAGTAGACTTCATTGAGTGTAGGCAAAGGTTTTATTCCGCGATAGATTTGAATCGAAGCAAATTTTTAAAGGGGATTCATTCATCCCCCTCTGAATCCGTGCCTAACACCCTAACATCCTCCCCCTCCCACCTACTTTCTCTCTCCTCCCCCCTCCATTAACTCATCCCAAGTCCCCAACAGCCCCTCTTTACTCCACCCCAGCCCCAAGAGAACCTCCACCAATCCTTGCCCCACCATCCAACCCCCAACTACCCATTTCCCTTCCCCAAGCATCTCTCCACCTCCCCAAGGCTGAAGGGGCTCCTCCCTAGGCCAAATTTGAATCTCCCTCCCTTGTTGGCTGCCCCTCACCCCTCCCTATCACCCCCTTCCTCCCCTGGTCGCCCTCCCCATTTCCCTTTGCTTCCCTTGGCCATCCCACCCTCATACACATAACCCTACACCACCAGCATGTTCCCAGCTCGCAGGCAGCAGCAGAGGTTCCAGTTGAAGGCTTGGCCACGACATCATCTCCAAGGGTTTAATGAGAAACCCTATATTTCTGGAAAGTCCATCCAGAGAGCTTCCCAAGCGAGGTGGTCTCGAGTCCATCCGAGCTCCGAGCTGCCTGGGAGAGCCGTTCTTCCCAAGTTGTGTAGGACTACTCCGGCAGAGAACCAGAGCCCAAGTTCCAGTGTGACCACGGCCTTTCCTAAGCAGATATGGGCGTGAAACGTGGCTGAGGTGTTCTTCTCCAAGCCCTCTTCCATCCCCAAGAAGGAGGACCTCGTTTGGACCCCGGAGCCCTACGTTCCAGTCATTCTCCCAGAGGTGCGCAGACTGGCCCTGTCAGATCTAGGTTTGACCGACCTCTGCTTATCAGCCCGGTACGCTCTCCTCCGACCTCTGTTTGGAACCCCGTTAGTCCATGTTTGAAGCTACCTTGTCCACGGTTGCGTCGCCGCCAGTTTTGCCTCCATTGGAGTTTGGAGCAGACCGGGACAGCTTCTGCAACCAGCCTCTACCTCTCTGCCCCAGACAGGGACAGTAAGGACAAGTTCGGAACCCAGCACTGAAGTGACCTTCGTCATCATCCAATCGGCCCCAAACTTCTTCAGGCTCTTCTTGGGTCAGTCCTAGACGTCCCAGCACTGGTCTCGCCCCCGGCAACCTCCGGACGAGCTTGTGGCTGTCCTGACACAGACACTCTGTCCAGCAGTCCCTGGTAGGGCAGAACCGAATAGCTAGAGAAGACGAAGGTGCAGCACCTCGGCTTGGCCTCCGGATGACCACCAGCTCCTTCTGTCGACTGCTACCTTTCCCCTTGGTGACTCAGCATCGGTCCCGCTTTCCAACAGCACCGGGTGACACCTGCAGCAGCCCGACTTCTAGTTTCTGCCTCTACTGGTCACACCGGGACAGATCCGGCCTCTTCGGTTATTCCCCTCCCCTCGCTTGGCTGGATGAAGGCCCCTCCCTGCGTGGAGGTTGTTTTCGATGTAAACCAATTAAAACCCACTCCAAGAACCCCCTCCTGCGCGAGGTGTAGTGCTGTAGTTATTTGTTTTCAGGTTGAAGCTTCATCGGTGCAGCGTGCGGGCGCGTACCCACGCTTCCTCGCTCGCCCACGTCTCCAGCTGGGATCGGTGTCCTCACATCGATCAGGTGAGCGTCTGGTTGCCCTCCTTGCTGGCTTTACTTTGCTGGTTTAGTATTGCTTTAGTGCTATCAGACGGTGAGGTGAGCGCCCGAACTCATACTCGATCAAATTAAGCGTCCACCGCAGAGCGAGTTTCGAGAGATACCCCATAACCCACGCCCTCGGCATGCTGGCCGCCCACGAAGTTGGGTATCCCAGCCCCTTAGGGGTTCAACCCGAGCTAAGCCAAACCCCCAGAATGGTGAGGTCCCATCTCGGACCCTCTACAATCGCCGACTTGCCTACGGGCAATAGTGAGCGCTACGCGAGTAAGCTCGCCCGAGTGAGTCCGGTACTCGTTCTTTGCCTGCTTGCGAGTATAGGTCTTAGGATCATTGTGTCACCCCGTGGAACCCTTTTCGTGCCACATCAAGTGGTATCAGAGCAATAGGGTGTGTCACATATGTGGGGGTCCCGCCGGGCCTACGTGGCCTTTTGTAAAGAAACCCACTAATTCCTAAGGACTAACACATGTTGGATTTTGTGTCTTCCCTAAGTGTTTTGATGATGAGCAACACTATGTTAATTGTTGTTGTTATTTTTGATCAGATATCTTGCACTTGAGTTATCCATGGTTTTATATGGAAAAGCTGCTAAGAGGTAACACTTCGTGTGTTCGTACAAGTTCTATCTTCGTGCTGTTTTCCTTAAAACCTCATGTCATTCTTGCTTCATGTTTTCACCTCGTGTCGAGCTAGCCATGTTATCATCTGATTGAGTGTTGTCTTTCACCTCGTGCAGTATTTGTTTACTGTGTTGTTTCCATGTCATCCTTTGTATTCCTGTCTTCGAGTCCTTTCGCTGAGTCTCTAAGTCAGTCTAAGTTCAAGTGTTCGTTTCACTTTGTGATTGTTTTCTCTTCTCATGACTTCGTGTCGTGTTCCTGAAGCTGCTCTAAAAGTTCTGATGAACTTCGAGTAGTTTTCCTATAGACCTCGTGTCGTTCCTACTTAGTAACCACACTTCGTGACGGTTACTATAGTCCACGTCTTCGTGTTGGTTTTATGCACTCCGTGTCGTCTTCTTTGTTTCATTCTGTTCTCATCTCACTTCGAGTCATTTCTTTGCATACTGTCTTCGTGTTGATTGGCACTTCTTCTTGGTTACAACACCTCGTGTTGTACTGTTTGACTTCGTGTCAGTTTCGGTTGCTAGTCCATGTTGTTTTCATGTCGTTCTCCTTATTGCCACCTCGTGTCGTTTTTCTTATTAAGTCTTCGTGTAGTTTTACTTCGTGCAGTGTGATCCCGTGTCATTTACTGTTTCGACTTCGTGTCGTTATCAGCCCGTGCTGTTTTCATCTCGTGCTGTTCTTACTGGCTTCGTGTCGTTTTCTATACAGTGTGTGTTTGTCACCACTATACTTCGTGTCGTTGCTTTTTACTTCGTGTCAAACTTCACTTCGTGTTGTTTTCACCTCGAGTCGTTTTCGTTATATTCTGTCCTCGTGTTGGTTTCTCGCTTTAGTCTTCATGTCGGTTTCTGTCGTTAGCCCGTGTTGTCCTCGTGTTGTTTTTGCATTCGTGACCTTGTGTCTCTTTTGCTTATAACCTCACCTCGTGTCATTTTCTTCTGTGTATCTGACCTGTTACAGAGTATCTCGTGTCGTTCTTGTGTCATCTCGAGTAATAGTCACGTCATGTTGTTACTATACCTCATGCAGTTTTGGTTTTAATGGCCATGCAGCGTATTAATGGACTTAATCTCATTACAGGTCCGAGGAAGAACATTCCACACTCCAGGGCTACACGTGATCCGAGACAAGAGGAACCAATCTGATAAAGGCACGTGGCAGGAAGATTCTGGATCGAGCGTGGGAGGCACACGCGTTTTGTGCCCTATCCACCTGCTGTTCTGCTATAAATAGAATCCTTCGTCCTCAGATGAAGGTGATCGAAGAAGAGAGGCATAGAAGAAAAAAATAGGAAAATTGAGAGCCCTTCGATCCAGGAAAAGAAAAGAAAGAAGAAAGAATAGCAGAGGGAAAAAGAGAGAGAGAGCAGAAGACTGATCAGAAGAGTTGTTCTGACTTGCGGATCAAATCCGAAGTCTATTGCTCTGTGTTGAGCTACATTGTTTCCATTTTCTGGCATTTGATTTCCTTCGTTCGTATTTTTTTCGGTTATTGTTCTTATCTTTCTTCTACTGTCATTGTTTGTGTTTCCGATCCTCTGGATTGAGGTCGGGGTCCTCCTGTGAGATCAGGAGAAGGGAGATTCATTCTCCGGTTTGCAAGCAGCAGGTGAGCTGCTTGTAGGTTCCCTCCGGGTTGGGAGGAAGAGGGGTCTTCGACCTCTGGTTCACTAGTAGCAGGGCTGCTACTAGTGGGGTTCCCTCTTGGTAAAGAGGAAGAGAGACGTGAGTCTCTGGGTTCTAGTGACTGCTGGTCGCTAGAGGTTCCCTCCGGGTAGGAGGAAGAGGAGAGGTTGTTCTCCTGGGAAGCTGTGTATCAGCAGTTGTCTGGCAAGCTGTGTTGCCCAGCCTTTAGTGAAGCCACACTCGGTTTGAGTGTGGGGTGGATGTAGGTCTGAAGGACCGAACCACCTTAAAATCCTCTGAGTCCTTGTGTGATCGATTGTGGTATTATTGTGGTATGCCTTCTATTTGCGTGAGCTATTAACTGCACTGCATCATTTTCGATAGTCAGAGCTTGAGGTTATTTGCGTTTAGCAATATACTCTGCAGTATTTTTTAATTCTACGAAAAACAGTGATCTATTCATCCCCTCCCCTTCTAGATCACTTCATATTGTACTTATCAGTTGGTATCAGAGCAGGTTTTTCCCAGAATGTGGTCCAACGGCCAGGGAAACGGATCCACTGGTCCTCGCAGTTTCATAGCTGATGGGCAGTCTATCACCCGTCCCCCCTTCTTTGATGGTAGTAATTACTTCTTCTGGAAGAACAGGATGGAAGTCTTTATCAGGGCCCAAAGCCACAAGCTATGGAAAGTGATTACAGATGGTCCATACACCCTTCCACCGAATGAAGATATGTGGACAGAAGATCAGGTCAAACTCTCCGCACTGAATTGGACAGCTCTTAACATCATACAGTGCGCCGTCCACCCGGAAGAGTATTCGAGGATCTCAGCGTGCAAGACTGCAAAGAACATGTGGGATGATTTGCAGTTAATTCATGAGGGGACATCTCAGGTGAAGGCTACCAAGATCAACATACTTACAACTCAATATGAGTTATTTAAGATGAAGCCAGAGGAGCCGATCACAGAAATGTATGCCAGATTATCTGTGATCATCAACAGTCTGAAGGGCCTTGGAAAGGATATTCAACAAGAAGACATAGTCAGGAAGATCCTTAGGTCTCTAACTCCCGTCTGGGAAACCAAGGTGACTGTAATAGAGGAATCAAGAAATTTATCCATCATGACAGTGACCCAGCTGATTGGATCCCTCATGACCCATGAAATGAATTTCAAACATGGAAACGATGGGCATGACAGAAAGGGAAAGAATGTTGCTCTGAAGGTCTCACGACATGCTAAGAAGAACAACAGCAGCAGCAGCAGCAGTGATGATAGCAGCGAAGGCTCTGATGGATTCTCAGACCTGGACAAGGACGAGCGAGCTATGCTCACCAGGCAATTCAGAAAGTTCCTGAGAACTAAAGGAAAATTCTACAGGAGGAAGAAATTTAATGCTGCAATGAAGTCTCCTGAGCGAGGATTTGAGAAGAACCGGTCTGCTAAGAAGATCACTTGCTATCATTGTCAGAAACCCGGTCACATGAAAAGTGAATGTCCAGAGCTACAAGCTAAGGCTCCAAGACACCAGAAGAAGATGGTGCACAAGAAGAAGAAGGCCATGCTGTGCACATGGAGCGATGAGGAGGAGGACCCAGAAGCCACTTCGTCCAGTGAAAATGAAGAGAAGACCTGCCTCATGGCCGATCATGAGAAAGAGGTAACAAACCTATTTGAGAATTTTACTTTATATGATTGGGAGGACGCCTATGGCGACCTGTTAAGTAAATATAATTGTTTAAACAAGGAGCACAGAATGCTTAGACGTAAGTTTCATTCCTTGTCTGAAGAACACTCTTCTATTGTCACTGATAGCATGAAAACCAAGGAGATGGTCATTGAGCTAGACCAGGTTAAAGGTGAGATTGAGAGGTTGAGAATGGAAAGAGAGGAGAGTCTAGCTAGAATGGATGAGCTGAAGTGTAAAGCTGAAGAGTGTAAAGGAGAGATTAGACTGATGGCTGAAAAATATGAGGCAGTTAGAAATGTTAATCAGGAACTCCAGGACCAATGCAATGAATTTCAGAAGGAGATTGAGGACAAAGAAAAAGTGCTTGAGAAGTTTACAGAGGGGAGAAACAACCTAAATGCCCTTCTGGGGTCGAGGGTAAACTTCAATAGGGAGGGATTAGGATACAATCCTACTAGTAAAAAACCCTTTGAATTTAAGACTACCACGTTCTGCCCCGCCAAAGGCAAAGAGAAACTGGAAACACCATCCAGTTCCAAATCTGTCTCTACAATGAAGTTTTCGACCGGCAAATTCATTCAATCTATTGGTCAGCAACCTAAGTCGAGAAATCCTGAAACAAGAACTGCTCATGTGCAACAGGTGGGGAACAAAGGTTCTCACAGAACCAGTCCTATTGATGTCACAAAAAGAGTGAAAAGTTTTGTTAAGAAAGCTCATCATGCTAATTATCAAGTAGAGCATGGCAACGTTCACTAGTTTCAGCACAAATTTTATTGGAGTAAAAATGCTTACATGAATTATGCTCAACACACACGCGTATCCTCTAAGAGGCCAACCAACAATGTCTTTGTTCAGAAACAGCATAGTTCAAATAGGAATAAGCTTATTCAACACCCACCAAGAAATGACAAAAGGGAAGAATCAACCCACATAAAACCACTGAAGAGAACTATAAAACAAATGTGGGTTCCCAAGTGCTTTTTGCATAATCTGAAAACTGGTTTTGGACCCAATTTGAATTGGGTCCCACATTACTCTGTCTGAATTTTTGCAGGTCAGCCTGGCAGCTGAGCATAACAAGTGGTATCTTGACAGCGGCTGTAGCAGGCACATGACAGGAGACCGGTCCAAATTCAGCAAACTAAAAATGAAGTCTGGGGGCTTGGTCAAATTTGGAGGAAATAACAGAGGAAGAATAATTGGAATTGGTACGGTTGGTAAGTCCTCCACTAACTCCATTGAAGATGTGTATCTTGTAGAAGGACTTCAGCACAACCTGGTAAGTATAAGTCAACTTTGTGACAAAGGACACAAGGTACTCTTTGACCACAACTCGTGCACTGTTTTTGAGCTGAATTCTGATAACATCATGTTCAAAGGTCATAGAGTAAATAATGTGTACATCGTTGATCTAGATGATAATTCTGAAACAAACTTGTGTTTGTCTACTAATTCTGAACAGGTTGCTTTTGACTGGCATAGGCGTCTAGGCCACGCTAGTGTGTCTACTTTGAATAAATTGTCTAATTTTAACCTAGTCAGAGGTTTGCCCAAAATAAAATTCCAGTTAGGGTCCAAGCTCTGTGATGCTTGTGCTCAAGGTAAACAGACTCGTGTAGTTTTTAAGTTGAGAACTGAGGGTCTCTCATCTAAACCACTACAGCACTTGCACATGGATCTCTTTGGTCCTACTCGTATACAAAGCCTGTCAGGTAAGAGATATGGTCTAGTCATAGTTGATGACTTCACTAGATTTTCTTGGTTCTTTTGTTTAGCAAATAAAAATGATGCTTTTGTTCACTTTGAAGAACTTTTTAATAAAATCAAACTGCAAGGTGAACATAATATCATTACAATTCAGTCTGACCATGGAGGAGAGTTTGAAAACTCTTCATTCTCTGAATTTTGCTCAAGAGAGGGAGTGACTCACAGATTTTCTTCTCCCAGGACACCGGAGCAGAATGGAATTGTTGAGAGAAGAAACAGGTCAATAATTGAAATGGCCAGGACTATGCTGATTGAGAGTGGACTTCCAAGGAGATTTTGGGCAGAAGCTGCAAATACAGCATGCTACATTTTAAATCGAGCCTTGGTAAGACCTACTCATAAGAAAACTCCTTATGAACTCCTCAAGGGTAAGCTGCCAAACATTTCTTACTTTAAAATCTTTGGTTCCAAATGTTTCATCCACAATAATGGTAAGAATGGTTTGGATAAGTTTGAAGCAAAAAGCTCTCCTGGAATTTTTCTCGGATATTCAGAAACCTCTAGGGCTTACAGAGTCTTCAATAAAGATGAGCAAACTGTTGAAGAAACACCTCATGTGGTGTTTGATGAGAATGTTCTATCTGACAAAAGGATAAATGATGACAGGGAGTCACCTGATGAGGGAGATTTCTTGGAGAAAATTGAAGAAGAAGAGATGCAGCAAACTGCTCAACCAGAAAACTTACAACAAGAAGGAGCAACTGAGGTAGGTGAACCCTCAGGTGAGGTAATATTTCACAAAGATCATCCTAGTGAAAATGTCATAGGTAATTTGCATGATCCCACTAGGACAAGGTCTCACTTTAGAACTGTCCAAGAACAGGACTTAGCTGCTTTGACATCTCAGGTAGAACCCAAGACTGTGGAAGAGGCTTTAAAGCATGATTCTTGGGTATCCTCCATAGGTGAGGAATTAAATCAATTTGAGAAAAATAATGTATGGAAACTAGTTCCTAGACCTGAAAACACTCATGTCATTGGCACTAAATGGGTTTTCAAAAATAAGATTGATGAAAATGGAGCTATCTCTAGAAACAAAGCAAGACTTGTAGCTCAAGGCTACAGTCAGGAATTTGGTGTGGATTTTGATGAATCCTATGCACCAGTAGCTAGGATGGAAGCTATAAGAATTCTGTTTGCATTTGCATGCTCTAGAAACATTCGGCTACAGCAAATGGATGTCAAAAGCGCATTCTTAAATGGGTTATTGAAGGAAGAGGTATATGTTGAACAACCTCCTGGGTTTAATTTCTCTGTTCAGCCTAACATGGTTTTTAGGTTGAATAAAGCCCTCTATGGATTGAAGCAGGCTCCCCGAGCCTGGTATGAGAGACTTTCTGAGTTCCTTGTGAGCAAGGGCTACATTCGAGGTAAGGTTGACCAAACCCTCTTCACCAAAAGTCTCGGAAAGGAGTTAATTGTGGTCCAGGTATATGTTGATGATATCATTTTCGGATCTAACAATTCAAAATTATGTAAAGATTTTTCTGAGTCTATGTCCCAAGAATTTGAAATGAGTCTAGTTGGCGAACTAAAATATTTTCTTGGGCTGCAGGTCAAACAAATGGAGGATGGTTGTTTCATAAATCAAACCAAGTATACTCTGGAGATGCTGAAAAGGTTTGGAATGACCAACCTCAAGACAATCTCAACACCCATGGGTACCAGCTCCTCACTGGATTCAGACGAAAAAGGTAAAGAGGTGGATGCGAAACTATATAGAGGTATGATCGGTTCACTCCTCTACTTAACTGCATCCAGGCCCGACATTCAATTTAGTGTAGGGATGTGTGCCAGATACCAGGCTAGGCCTACTGAATTGCATCTGGCAGCTGTAAAGAGAATTTTTAGATACTTATCTGCCACCCATGATCTAGGTCTCTGGTATCCTGCATCATGTAGTTTAGATCTCATTGCATACACTGATGCAGATTATGCAGGATGTAAATTGGACAGGAAGAGCACTAGTGGTCACTGCGAATTTCTAGGAGGGTGCTTAGTCTCTTGGGGATCCAAGAAGCAACACTCTGTGGCTCTATCTACTGCTGAAGCTGAGTATGTGGCAGCAGGGAGCTGTGGCACACAGGTTATATGGATAAAACACCAGCTTCTGGACTACTCGGTTGAGCTAGGTTGTACTTCTATCTTTTGTGACAATACTAGTGCAATAAATATTGCAAAGAATCCTGTACTTCATTCCCGAACCAAACATATTGAAATCAGGCATCATTTTATTCGAGATGAAGTAGCTAGGAGGACTTTTGAGTTGATCCATGTTGGCACTAACTCACAAATTGCAGATATCTTTACTAAGCCACTGGATACTGAAAAATTTAGCACTTTGCGCAGAGAACTAGGTATTTACAGAATTTCATGATTGAAAAATTGATTTCTGAATACCATGTCATGTGTTATTATGCTTATCATATTCATCATCTGTTGCTGAAGAAATAACTTCATTATGAGTGTTTGGTGACTCACTCCGTTTTGATTGAATAGTCTGTCCAAACTTCATGGTGTTCTCTTTGAAGTGTTTTGAGGGTTGTCTTGGTTAAGTTTGTGTTGGGGTCAAGGTCTCAGGGGGAGCTGATTTATAATAAGTGTTTTGATCTTTGACCTAATTTGAACATACTCCGAACGACATTTTGCTGACATCATAAGAGAATCAGGTTGATTAGGTGTATAAACGAAAATGTTGGATGCTTTACTCTTTAAGGCTGATCATCTAATTTCTTGTTGGAATTTCAGCTGTTAGTCCCACTGAGATCAAAATCTGAATTCAAGATTAATCTTCATACACTGTAACTGTCTTCTGATCTAGCCAGTACAGCATACCTACTTAGTCAATGTGAGTCCAAAATGAGGTATTTTGTGCTTTAGTCTGAATCACCTTGGATCTGGTGTATTGTTCTCAAACGGACTCAAGCTTCATTAACAAGGTTTTAAGAGCTGGTTAATAAAAACAAATTTCATAAAATTGTTATCAACTTTGTTAACTGCTCATTGAGAAACTGGGATTTTCATCAATGAAGTGAAAGCTTCCCATGTCATGAGATGGCAGTAATTATCTGGTCTTAGTAGTTGTCTTGATCATACAGAGCTATGGTACATATCTGGTTAGTAACTGGGGTGTCTGGCCTCAGATAAAGGTGTCACCTTAATGTCAACACCAGCTAGAATACTATCTCTGTCCTCTTATCAGAAGGGGTAATGTGGTCCTGCCACCGAGTAACTGGGGATTCTTGCCTCTAAACAAGGTGTCTCCCTAATGTCAAAGGTGTACTTGACAGACTTACCTTTGATCTTGACCATCTTTAAAGATCCTGCTCACTTGAAGTATAGCTTTTGATTTGTTTGTTCTCAATACCACAGGTCTTTGTCTTCTGACTGTCTTACATAATACTCTCTCAGTAAAGACTTATTTTGATCAAACTGGTATCTTGTACCTCACTTGCTTAGAATCTGGTTCTGTGTATGGAGCGAATCCTTATTCACAGTTTTTGCACAGTCTGACTAACTGATCCTCAAAAATCCTCACATAAAATTAATGGCTTTCTTAATTGACTAAACATCTCAATAGTCTCCATTTATCTGCCTTACTCTGTCCTATTTTCTCTCTATAGTCAGCAATTTTCCTTTCTCTGTATCTTCAGATTTGCCCCTAGTTTTGATGATGTCAAAGGGGGAGAGAATAGTGTTGAGGGGGAGTTAGTTGTTAGGGGGAGTTAGTTATCAAGTTTGAGGTAAACTGTTGCTGTGTTCAGGGGGAGTGTTCAGGTTTCTCAGGGGAAGTAAGGAAGCAAGTATGCTTTAATTTGTCTGCATTAAATATCCTGAAATGATCTCTTTTGAACTTATCTCTTATACTTAATATAGTGTTGCCATCATCAAAAAGGGGGAGATTGTTGGATTTTGTGTCTTCCCTAAGTGTTTTGATGATGAGCAACACTATGTTAATTGTTGTTGTTATTTTTGATCAGATATCTTGCACTTGAGTTATCCATGGTTTTATATGGAAAAGCTGCTAAGAGGTAACACTTCGTGTGTTCGTACAAGTTCTGTCTTCGTGCTGTTTTCCTTAAAACCTCATGTCATTCTTACTTCGCGTTTTCACCTCGTGTCGAGTTAGCCATGTTGTCGTCTGATTGAGTGTTGTCTTTCACCTCGTGCAGTATTTGTTTACTGTGTTGTTTCCATGTCATCCTTTGTATTCCTGTCTTCGAGTCCTTTCGCTGAGTCTCTAAGTCAGTCTTAGTTCAAGTGTTCGTTTCACTTTGTGATTGTTTTCTCTTCTCATGACTTCGTGTCGTGTTCCTGAAGCTGCTCTAAAAGTTCTGATGAACTTCGAGTAGTTTTCCTGTAGACCTCGTGTCGTTCCTACTTAGTAACCACACTTCGTGACGGTTACTATAGTCCACGTCTTCGTGTTGGTTTTATGCACTCCGTGTCGTCTTCTTTGTTTCATTCTGTTCTCATCTCACTTCGAGTCGTTTCTTTGCATACTGTCTTCGTGTTGATTGGCACTTCTTCTTGGTTACAACACCTCGTGTTGTACTGTTTGACTTCGTGTCGGTTTCGGTTGCTAGTCCATGTTGTTTTCATGTCGTTCTCCTTATTGCCACCTCGTGTCGTTTTTCTTATTAAGTCTTCATGTAGTTTTACCTCGTGCAGTGTGATCCCGTGTCATTTACTGTTTCGACTTCGTGTCGTTATCAGCCCGTGCTATTTTCATCTCGTGCTGTTCTTACTGGCTTCGTGTCATTTTCTATATAGTGTGTGTTTGTCACCACTATACTTCGTGTCGTTGCTTTTTACTTCGTGTCAAACTTCACTTCGTGTTGTTTTCACCTCGAGTCGTTTCGTTATATTCTGTCCTCGTGTTGGTTTCTCGCTTTAGTCTTCATGTCGGTTTCTGTCGTTAGCCCGTGTTGTCCTCGTGTTGTTTTTGCATTCGTGACCTCGTGTCTCTTTTGCTTATAACCTCACCTCGTGTCATTTTCTTCTGTGTATCTGACCTGTTACAGAGTATCTCGTGTCGTTCTTGTGTCATCTCGAGTAATAGTCACGTCGTGTTGTTACTATACCTCATGCAGTTTTGGTTTTAATGGCCATGCAGCGTATTAATGGACTTAATCTCATTACAGGTCCGAGGAAGAACATTCCACACTCCAGGGCTGCACGTGATCCGAGACAAGAGGAACCAATCTGATAAAGGCACGTGGCAGGAAGATTCTGGATCGAGCGTGGGAGGCACACGCGTTTTGTGCCCTATCCACCTGCTGTTCTGCTATAAATAGAATCCTTCGTCCTCAGATGAAGGTGATCGAAGAAGAGAGGCATAGAAGAAAAAACAGGAAAATTGAGAGCCCTTCGATCCAGGAAAAGAAAAGAAAGAAGAAAGAATAGCAGAGGGAAAAAGAGAGAGAGAGCAGAAGAGTGATCAGAAGAGTTGTTCTGACTTGCGGATCAAATCCGAAGTCTATTGCTCTGTGTTGAGCTACATTGTTTCCATTTTCTGGCATTTGATTTCCTTCGTTCGTATTTTTTCGGTTATTGTTCTTATCTTTCTTCTACTGTCATTGTTTGTGTTTCCGATCCTCTGGATTGAGGTCGGGGTCCTCCTGTGAGATCAGGAGAAGGGAGATTCATTCTCCGGTTTGCAAGCAGCAGGTGAGCTGCTTGTAGGTTCCCTCCGGGTTGGGAGGAAGAGGGGTCTTCGACCTCTGGTTCACTAGTAGCAGGGCTGCTACTAGTGGGGTTCCCTCTTGGTAAAGAGGAAGAGAGACGTGAGTCTCTGGGTTCTAGTGACTGCTGGTCGCTAGAGGTTCCCTCCGGGTAGGAGGAAGAGGAGAGGTTGTTCTCCTGGGAAGCTGTGTATCAGCAGTTGTCTGGCAAGCTGTGTTGCCCAGCCTTTAGTGAAGCCACACTCGGTTTGAGTGTGGGGTGGATGTAGGTCTGAAGGACCGAACCACCTTAAAATCCTCTGAGTCCTTGTGTGATCGATTGTGGTATTATTGTGGTATGCCTTCTATTTGCGTGAGCTATTAACTGCGCTGCATCATTTTCGATAGTCAGAGCTTGAGGTTATTTGCGTTTAGCAATATACTCTGCAGTATTTTTTAATTCTACGAAAAACAGTGATCTATTCATCCCCTCCCCTTCTAGATCACTTCATATTGTACTTATCAACACATTGACTTATAATTGCCATACAATTGACTCAAGGATATAAATGCAAATAAAAAGTTAGTGGTCTTAATTTAATGTCCCCATCAATGCTCCCCGGGTGGGAGAAACTCGACCCCGTCGAGTAAGGGGTGCAGTGGCTCATGTGTCGCTCCTGGGGATCCGTCTCTCTGCTCGGGTGATCTTCATGTCATCAGATGTGGGGGCCGTGCTCTCCACCATACCAGGTAGCGCGGGTACGCTCCACTCCTAGTAATCATCACCTACTCATCCCGTATATTTTCTATATGCTCACACTGCTATGGGGATAAGGCTAGTGGTGGACACTCCAGGGTGGGGTCACTCTCAAAGGGAGGAGACGGCTCGAAAGACTCACTGGGAATCACTGCTGGGTCCCTGTAGGTGACTGGATATGAGACTTTGAAGGTAGAGTTGTTCCCATATTCGTCAGGCAAGTCCACAACGTATGCATGAGATCCGAATTGCCTCACACTCGAAAGGGACTGACATTACGAGCTCGCATTAGACCGACTCGACTCGAAATATGCAGACTCACTATGCACTCGACAAATGTATGTCTAGACTCAAGCACTCATGCATGCATGGGGGATGGGATTAGAGCTATTGACTTCCTAGACCTACGACTAGGGACTGACTTGAATGAAAATAACATGACTCGGTGTGATTCCTAAACATCACCCATGTACATCATGAATAGAAGCAACTTGACCCATAACTCGATGTTTCGGGCCTTGGCCCACGCTAATCTCCACTGATTCAAAAAGATCATCCTCGGGCTTTGAAGTGTTTGAGGACAAGGAGGTGGAATACGGGGGTGTTATGTAAATGCTTGACATGGATCACGAGGAAGGTGAAATCAAGATGCACCTCTCATGGAAGCGGCAGAAGTCAAACCATACGGCATCAACATAGGGTGTGGATGGTGGTAAGACAGTAACGAGTGACAGCTCAACAGATGGCTCGGGGGAGACTGGTATGCTAGGGACGGCTGACGGCATGGGGAACGGGGTAAGTTGGTAGGACTTGTGGAGGACTGGGAGATCTATGGGTTCCCATGAGGAGGGGTCAAAAGGATCAAGAAAGGTAAGGGATCTAGTGATGTAGGTCCTTTTCGGCCCCGGGTAAAGGTCCCCAATGTAGGCTAGCTCTTCCTCAACTGAGGGAATCAATGAGGTTGCTGACCTTTTGAGTGGTGTGGGCTTCTCTATGGGAGAGAAGTGGTCATGGGGGGGCAAGTGGTGGAGCTCGTCAGGTAGTGGTAAGAGTAAGATGAGCTCATTGGTGTATGGACCCACTGTGCAGACGGAAGGAATAGAACCCAAGGATGGGTATATGAAGCTCATGTACCTAGGTGGATCGGACCTAAGAGCCAACATGTAGGTCAGCTCCATTTGCCAACCTAATCCCTTAAGTAGATCATCCATTGTCACGCCCCGAGCGCGGAAGATACTCGGATATGTGCGACGAGTTTATATCAATCATGTCAATCAGAGTAGTAGTGTATTCGACACAAAGATAGAGATGCGTAAAAGTAAAGATAACCCAATCCTTTATTTCATAATGGATAGAATATTACAAATCCAATACTCTATTCAAGTAAAAAGGAAAAGTACATAGTTGACTCAAGAAAATAGGGAAAAGACTAGATGACACTTGGAGAAGTTCTATCTCTTTCACTCTTGACCATTCCCATCCGATTGACTTCCCTCGTCGTCGGAATTACCTGAAAAGTAGGGAACACACGGAGTGAGCGATCGCTCAGTAGGAATTTATATCTCAAGCGCTAGCAAGGGGTTTAAATAATTACGTCTTTCATGTATGTACTGTAGCTATGCATGCTCGTATAAAATGACAAGATAGAAAGAGAATTTATCAATAAGACAGCAAGATGAACTAGTCCTGAGCTTTCAAGAAAAGATAACAAGATATTCAGGCAAGTACTTTTTAGCAAGTCATGTCAAGAACTTTGGCTATCATGTATCAAGCAACAAGTAATTACCCTTTCTCGGGTCACGCAATTCATGTCATGTCAAGTACGAGTCAAGTACAAGATTTGTGTTGAATGTCCAATCAAGCTAGTCATGCACTCGGTATAATGCCAGATACCTTATCATTCAACTCCCATGGACACAAGTACTTTCGGGTGCTCCTCCCAGGACCAGATCGGGCCCTATATGCGCAGGCATTTATCATATATATTTGACATCCACTCTTGTATATATATATATAGCCAATATGGAATTTCAACAATTTAAGCTTTTAGACACGTAGGATAACTTTGAGAGAATGGAGTCCAAAAATACGACATTGGACATAGAGAGGCGATAACAACGGTACAATCACGATGAACGATGAAACTAGGTGGAATTAGGTTCCCTTAACTCGGGTACCATGACAAGTATGGACATTCTTTATATAGAATTGAGGTCCATATGAACAGTATATCAAAGGTAAGATACCCTCATTCTTATTATAGAATTGAGGTCTACAAGAACATCAACAAATGGCATGATATCATCATCCCATTAAGAATTCTCATGATATACTCTTTGCATATCATAAGGGCCGGTATACCATGTTTCTTTAGAGTGACATAGCATTCAATAGTGTAATGGGTTTTTAGGGTACAACCAGCTCAGTCGGCCTTGAGGGAATCCAAGGCTCGAGGAGTCTTACGGAGGTCTCTATGACTAACTCGCTAGTCCAAAGGAACGGAATGGCCAATGGAGAGCTTGTATGTCAATGAGAATTGAGGGTGATCGATAAAACATCAGGAAACGTGGGACTATACTCACGGAGTGGAGATATAGTGCCGATATACATATATATATAGATATACTGAAACCATCGGTTATCAGAAACAGGCAAAAACATTTTTTTACAAGAAAATAACGACTTAAGTAAAGTCACTACTCAAGTAATTAACGCCTTCAGTAAGGGCGTTTATCTATTTTACTTTTTTTTTGCAAGATTTCAATATTTCAGTATTTTACCAAAAACGCGCCCTAGTAAGGGGCGTTCAATTTCAAGTTGACGACATATACGATGGTCGTTCATTCTTTACTTCTATTTTTACAGAATATATAATTTTAGTAATTTATCAAAAACACACCCTGGACAGGGGCGTTACTTTTCAATTCACGCCCTGAATAGGGGCGTTAATCAAGTGAGAGACGACCTATATAGAGTCGTGAATTCGAGCGTTTTACAATATTTCAGGAAATAGAATTCCAAGAGACAAGAGACATGATCATGACAGAAGATTAGCAGGGATTCACAGGTCGAGTCATGCAATATATATTAGATTGGATATTTCATATCTATTGAATTTTTAAACGTGGATCAATTATTAATTACATGTGATTTTCATGAGATTAACGCCTACAGGGCAGGGCGTCAAATCTGTAATTGACGACCTGGTGCAGGTCGTGTCTTTAAAGTAGCGCCCTAGTCACGGGCGTCTCTTGCAAAAACATTACAAAAACGTGTAGAAACTATCAGGAAACTTATATACATGACATGCATGATGTGTTACTATGAATTTAACTTGTTTGGGCTACGTTGCTTGAGAAAACCTACCTTAGTATGGTCTGGATGAAGGGCACGTGAAAATACTTTTGATGGCAGAACGATGCTCTGCTGCAACAGAGTCTTCCGAAGTTTGACAGCAGTAGAGCAGGGTTGATTTGAAGAGTTAAAGAGAAGGCTTCGAAGAACCCTTGTTCTTTAGTCGAACGTCTTCTTTCTACAGGCAACCTGTAGAGAGGAAGAAGAAAACAAGGAAGAAGATATTAAAAGTCTTCTTATACGTAACCGAAAGCGAGGGAAAGAACTTACTTGTTCTTCGGAAGACAGAAGCTTTCAACCTGTAATCAGAAGTAGAAGAAGAATCATCAGTATTCTTCACAAATTCGATAGACAGAGTAAAGAAAAAGAACATGTTGTTCTTTACGTACCTTAGAAGAGTCTGAACGCCAAATAGCGTTCTCGGTTCAAGCAGTAGGTTATTTATAGGATTTCTAGAATCCTAATAGGGTTAGTGCTTGATTGGAAGTAACACTTCCGTGATAGAGTTATTACTACATTCGAACTCTTTCTCATAGTTATCAACTTACCCTGGATAGACTCCTGGGTCGAACGAAACTCGAACTGAATTAATGACCTAGGTAAGGGCGTCGAATTTAAATTGACGCCTTGTCAAGCGTCGTTACTTGTTGAAACGCGTCCACTCAAGGACGTTACGCTAACTTGCCCTTTTTATTTATTTTGGTCGTTTGAAATTTGACGCCTTGACGTGTGGGCGTCCTTTCTCAAAACACGCCTTAGGTAAGGCGTTTTATTGTAAAGTAGCGCCTATATCTGATGCGTTATTTTCATCAGGTTTAATTATTTTTATTCCAAGCTCTTTCGTTTATTTACTAAATCTTTTAATCTATTTTGATTTATTTTAATTTATCAGGGTTGCTACACCCTCCCCACTTAAAAAGAATTTGGTCCCCAAATTCATATCATACATTTACATATGGAGAGTGTAGAGTATGTACCTTCTAAAATAAGTCTGAAATCACTTCATCATAGATTCTCGGTCTGCCATGTAGCTTCATGTTCAGAATTCTTATCCATTGTACTTTTAGCATGGGAATAACCTTACTCCTTAGGGTCCGTACTTCTCGATCTAAGATCTTCATAGGCTTCTGCTCATATGTGAGATCTTCTGGATCACTAGGTCTCCATGCTCAATGATATGTGATGGATCGTGCACATACTTCTTAACATAGATATGTGGAACACATTATGTACTTCAGACAATTGAGGAGGCAATGCGATGCGATAAGCAACCTCGCCAACTCTTTCTAGTATCTCAAAAGGTCGATGAATCTTGGTGTAAGCTTGCCCTTAACACCAAATCTCGTATTCCACGTCCAGGTGATATCTTGAGAAATACATGATCTCCAACTTGGAATTCAAGATCTCTCCTTCTTGTGTCAGCATAAGCCTTTTGCCTAGACTGAGCAACTTGCAGTCTTTCTCTGATCACTTGTATCTTCTCAGTAGTATCCCTTACCATGTCTGGACCTAACAGTTGTTTCTCTCCAACTTCGTCCCAGCATAAGGGTGATCGGCAACTCCTTCCGTATAAGCTTCGAAAGGTGCCATTTGTATACTTGCCTGGTAGCTATTATTGTATGCAAATTCTACCAGAGGCAAGTGATCATGCCAGCTTCCATCGAAATCATGATGCAAGCTCTGAGCATATCTTCAACCACCTGATTAGTTCTCTCGGTCTGACCATCCGTTTGAGGATGAAAAGCTGTACTAAAGTTAAGCCTCGTCCCAACGAATGTTGTAGTCCCTTCCAAAAATGAGAAGTAAAACGGGGATCTCTGTCAGACACGATTGAAACAGGAATACCATGTAATCTGACTATTTCCTTGATGTATAGTGCAGCTAAGACATCAACTGACCATCGACTCTTGATTGGCAAGAAATGCGCTGATTTAGTCAATCGATCAATGATAACCCATATTCCATCATGTCCTCTTTTTGATTTAGATAAACCCATGATGAAATCCATACCAATATCCTCCCACTTCCATTTAGGGATATCTAGAGGATGTAGCTTTCCAGCAGGCTTTTGGTGTTCCGCCTTGACTTGTTGGCATGTGAGACAGCGTGATACGTAGTCTGCTATTTCCCTTTTCATGTTGGGCCACCAAAAATTTCTTTTCACATCTTGGTACATCTTGGTAGATCCAGGATGAATCGTATACTTGACTATGAGCTTCATCTAAGATCTTCTTCTTCAATTCTGGGCAGTCCGGTATACAAGTTCTATTCTTGAACATTAATCTTCCATCAGAAGCTAATTGGAAATCCGATTGTCCTTCTAATCTGCCCTTGATTTCTACTAATGTAGGATCATCATTCTGAAGTGCTTGTATTTCAGATAATAAATCTGACTGTATGCTTACATGAGATAATGTGACACATCTAGGGTCAGTGTCCATGCTTATATTGAGTTCAGAGCATTATTCCAGCAATCTCCATTCTTGAATCAGACAATTGGCTAACAGTGCTCTCGGCTTTCGACTAAGGGCATCTGCTACATGATTACCCTTTCCGGGATGATATTGTATATTGAAGTCGAAGTCCTTGAGATATTCTAGCCATCGTCTTTGCCTCATATTTAGTTCCTTCTGTGAAAAGAGATATTTGAGACTCTTGTGATCAGAGTATACAGTAAACTGTACTCCATAAAGATAATGTCTCCATATTTTGAGTGCAAATACTACCGCGGCCAATTCTAAGTCATGGACGGGGTAGTTCTCTTCATGCTTCTTTAATTGACGAGAAGAGTAGGCTATAACCTTCCCTTGTTGCATTAGAACACACCCGAGGCCAATGCCAGAAGCATCAGTGTATACCTCGAACTTTTCTCCTTCAATTGGCAATGCTAAGATAGGAGCTGTAGTAAGATGATCCTTGAGAGTTTGGAAGCTTCTCTCACATTTCTCATCCCATTCATAACGGATCTCCTTGCGAGTTAACCTCGTAAGTGGCACGGCGTTTTTAGAGAAATCCTTGATGAATCGCCTGTAATAGCCGGCAAGACCTAAGAAACTTCGGATCTCGCTAGCATTGGTCGGTCTTTCCCAGTTCCTTACAGCTTCAACCTTTGATGGGTCTACAGACAAGCCATCCTTTGATATAACATGTCCGAGAAAAGTCACTTCTTCAAGCCAGAATTCACACTTGCTAAGTTTTGCATATAATTGGTTTGTCCTCAATATTTGTAATGCAATCCTCAAATGTTCCTCATGCTCTTCCTTGGTCTTGGAATAAATCAATATATCATCAATAAAGACCACCACGAATTGATCCAAATAAGGCCTGAATATACTATTCATTAACTGCATAAAGGCAGCAGGGGCATTCGTTAGTCCGAAAGGCATAACAACAAATTCATAATGGCCATACCTGCTTCTGAATGCGGTTTTATGAATATCCTCGTCCTTGATTCTTAGTTGGTGATATCCTGACCTAAGATCAATTTTGGAAAAGTACATGGATCCTGAAATTTGATCAAACAATTCATCGATTCTCGGCAGTGGATACTTGTTCTTGATAGTGAGATGATTCAATTGTCGATAGTCGACGCATAACCTCATGGATCCGTCTTTCTTCTTTACAAATAATACAGGCGCTCCCCACGGGGAAGTACTTGGTCTAATGAATCCTTTCTTAATGAGTTCCATCAATTGCTCCTTTAACTCCTTGAGTTCAGCAGGTGACATCCTATAAGGTGCCTTTGAAATCGGACCAGCACCAGGGACTAAGTCAATGGTGAAGGCCACTTCTCTTTGCGGGGGTAATCCCGGCAAATCTTCCGGAAACACGTCCGAAATTCTTGTACCACTGGAATGTCTTCTAGCTTAGCTTCCTTAGCTTCTTTAACTGTGACAAAGGCAAGGAAAGATGCACATCCTTTCCTGATGAGCTTGCTAGCTCGGAGAGCTGAAATAATAGGGGATTTGCTCCGACTCTTGGGGCTAGTAAATACTAGTTCTGGAAATTCCTTGAATGTAACCTTACTATTGCGGCAATCAACCGTTGCCTGATACTTGGATAACCAATCTGCCCCTAGTATAACATCATACTCTTTCAGATCTAAACATATGAGATCAATAGGGAGATTTCTACCCTGAACCAATACTTCGCAGTTTTGGTAATGATGTGTAATATCAGTTCATCATCCAGAGGAGTAGACAAAACTAACTTTATCCATTCCGGTTCTAGGGGTAATGGGTCAGCAAACTTCTTAGAAACAATAGAATGCGATGCACCAGTATCAATTAAGACATATGCATTCCTGGAACAAACTTTCAATGTACCTTCCACTAAGCCGCCTCCTTCTACTTGCTCAGTCTCCTTGATTGCATGAAGACGAGCATTCTTGGTTACTGGGCGTTTTCTGTCATCGGCTTGATTATTTAGTAATGGGCAATCGGGAATCCGATGCTCACGACTCCCACAACGGAGACATGCTCCTAGTTTCCTCCAGCATTCTTCTGCTCTATGACCCGCTTTATCACAATGTTTGCACACTGTATTTGGAGAGGTAGTGGTGATAGAGAAGGGCTTGGTCTTCTTGAACTTTTGGTCTTGCGAGGAATACCTCCATTGCTAGGCCTCTTCTTGAAGTTGGGTTTAAAGGAACCCGAACCTGTAACTTGTTCCTTCTTATCCTTACCACGAATCCTATCAGACAGTTCCGTGGCATCTTCTAATAGTTGAGCTCGGCGTACTATCTCCGAGTAGACTTGAATGTCCATCGGCGCCAGTTGAGTAATAGCTTGGGGCCTGAGCCCATTAAGAAACCTCCTAGCTTTCATTTTCTCGGTGCTAACTAGATGCTTAGCATATCGAGACAATCTAGAGAATTGGGCCTCATACTCGGCCACTGACAAGATCGTTGTTTAATGCAGGCAAACTCTACAGCCTTCTTTTCCTGAACTCGGTCCGAGAAATATTTCACGTTGAAGTGTTCAACGAATTCTTCCCACGAAACCTGATCTTGATTTATAGTAGCCTCTATTGATTCCCACCAGCATCTAGCATCCCTTTCTAACTGAAAAGTAGCTAATAAAACTTATCCTGATCCGTGCATTGCATAACACGGAATATACGTTCTATCTCCCTAATCCAGTGTTCAGCGTCATCTGGATCAGTAGAACCCGTGAACTTGGGTGGGTTCATGTTCTTGAAAGTCTGGTGGAGACTTCCTGCTCGTTGTCCACCTCCTTGTGCTACTTGTTGCAGCACTTGAGTCATGCCTTGAAGGGTACGCTGCATGTTGCGCCATTGAGCATGTTCGACAGCCATTATCCTATAATTACAATAACTAGGTTAATATGTGATTGTATTTAAAGACTCATATACTATGTTAACTTTAACCCTTGGTTCTACGGAATCTCATTGGTTAAAGGTTTGAACATATCCTTGGACTTGGGTTTTCCTAGGAATTGAATACCCTAGGCTCTGATACCACAAAAACTGTCACGCCCCGAGCGCGGAAGATACTCAGATATGCGCGATGAGTTTATATCAATCATGTCAATCAGAGTAGTAGTGTATTCGACACAAAGATAGAGATGTGCAAAAGTAAAGATAACCCAATCCTTTATTTCATAATGGATAGACTATTACAAATCCAATACTCTATTCAAGTAAAAAGGAAAAGTACATAGTTGACTCAAGAAAATAGGGAAAAGACTAGATGACACTTGGAGAAGTTCTATCTCTTTCACTCTTGACCATTCCCATCCGATTGACTTCCCTCGTCGTCGGAATTACCTGAAAAGTAGGGAACACACGGAGTGAGCGATCGCTCAGTAGGAAATTATATCTCAATCGCTAGCAAGGGGTTTAAATAATTACTTCTTTCATGTATGTACTGTAGCTATGCATGCTCGTATAAAACGACAAGATAGAAGAGAATTTATCAATAAGACAGCAAGATGAACTAGTCATGAGCTTTCAAGAAAAGATAACAAGATATTCAAGCAAGTACTTTTTAGCAAGTCATGTCAAGAACTTTGGCTATCATGTATCAAGCAAGCAAGTAATTACCCTTTCTCGGGTCACGCAATTCATGTCATGTCAAGTACGAGTCAAGTACAAGATTTATGTGGAATGTCCAATCAAGCTAGTCATGCACTCGGTATAATGCCAGATACCTTATCATTCAACTCCCATGGGCACAAGTACTTTCGGGTGCTCCTCCCAGGACCAGATCGGGCCCTATATGCGCAGGCATTTATCATGTATATTTGACATCCACTCTTGTATATATATATATATAGCCAATATGGAATTTCAACAATTTAAGCTTGTAGACACGTACGATAACTTTGAGAGAATGGAGTCCAAAAATACGACATTGGACATAGATAGGCGATAACAACGGTACAATCACGATGAACGATGAAACTAGGTGGAATTAGGTTCCCTTAACTCGGGTACCATGACAACAGTATGGACATTCTTTATATAGAATTGAGGTCCACATGAACAGTATATCAAAGGTAAGATACCCTCATTCTTATTATAGAATTGAGGTCTACAAGAACATCAACAAATGGCATGATATCATCATCCCATTAAGAATTCTCATGATATACTCTTTGCATATCATAAGGGCCGGTATACCATGTTTCTTTAGAGTGACATGGCATTCAATAGTGTAATGGGTTTTTAGGGTACAACCAGCTCAGTCGGCCTTGAGGGAATCCAAGGCTCGAGGAGTCTTACGGAGGTCTCTATGACTAACTCGCTAGTCCAAAGGAACGGAATGTCCAATGGAGAGCTTGTATGTCAATGAGAATTGAGGGTGATCGATAAAACATCATGAAACGTGGGACTATACTCACGGAGTGGAGATATAGTGCCGATATACATATATATAGATATACTGAAACCATCGGTTATCAGAAACAGGTAAAAACATTTTTTACAGGAAAATAACGACTTAAGTAAAGTCACTACTCAAGTAATTAACACCTTAGATAAGGGCGTTTATATATTTTACTTTTTTTGCAAGATTTCAATATTTCAGTATTTTACCAAAAACGCGCCCTGGTAAGGGGCGTTTAATTACAAGTTGACGACGTATACAATGGTCGTTCATTCTTTACTTCTATTTTTACAGAATATATATTTTCAGTAATTTATCAAAAACACGCCCTGGACAGGGGCGTTACTTTTCAATTCACGCCCTGAACAGGGGCGTTAGTCAAGTGAGAGACGACCTATATAGGGTCGTGAATTCAAGAATTTACAATATTTCAGGAAATAAAATTCCAAGAGCCAAGAGACATGATCATGACAGAATTAGCAGGAATTCACAGGTCGAGTCATGCAATATATATTAGATTGGATATTTCATATCTATTGAATTTTTTAACGTGGATCAATTATTAATTACATGTGATTTTCATGAGATTAACGCCTACAGGGTAGGGCGTCAAATCTGTAATTGACGACCTGGTGCAGGTCGTGTCTTTAAAGTAGCGCCCTAGTCACAGGCGTCTCTTGCAAAAACATTACAAAAACGTGTAAAAACTATCAGGAAACTTATATACATGACATGCATGATGTGTTACTATGAATTTAACTTGTTTGGGCTACGTTGCTTGAGAAAACCTACCTTAGTATGGTCTGGATGAAGGGCACGTGAAAATACTTTTGATGGCAGAACGATGCTCTGCTGCAACAGAGTCTTTCGAAGTTTGACAGCAGTAGAGCAGGGTTGATTTGAAGAGTTAAAGAGAAGGCTTCGAAGAACCCTTGTTCTTTAGTCGAACGTCTTCTTTCTACAGACAACCTGTAGAGAGGAAGAAGAAAACAAGGAAGAAGATATTATAAGTCTTCTTATACGTAACCGAAAGTAAGGGAAAAGAACTTACTTGTTCTTCGGAAGACAGAAGCTTTCAACCTGTAATCAGAAGTAGATGAAGAATCATCAGTATTCTTCACAAATTCGATAGACAGAGTAAAGAAAAAGAACATGCTGTTCTTTACGTACCTTAGAAGAGTCCGAACGCCAAATAGCGTTCTCGGTTCAAGCAGTAGGTTATTTATAGGATTTTGGAAATCCTAATAGGGTTAGTGTTTGATTGGAAGTAACACTTCCGTGATAGAGTTATTACTACATTCGAACTCTTTCTCATAGTTATCAACTTACCCTGGATAGACTCCGGGGTCGAACGAAACTCGAACTGAATTAACGACCTAGGTCAGGGCGTCGAATTTAAATTGACGCCTTGTCAAGCGTCGTTTCTTGTTGAAACGCGTCCACTCAAGGGACGTTACACTAACTTGCCCTTTTTATTTATTTTGGTCGTTTGAAATTTGACGCCTTGATGTGTGGGCGTCCTTTCTTCAAAACACGCCTTAGGTAAGGGCATTTTATTTTAAAGTAGCGCCTATATCTGAGGCGTTATTTTCATCAGGTTTTAATTATTTTTATTCCAAGCTCTTTCGTTTATTTATTAAATCTTTTAATCTATTTTGATTTATTTTATTTATCAAGGTTGCTACATCCATGGTGTCCACGAAGTAAGAGGATTGGAAGGTTGTGCAAGAAGTGGTGGACACTACCTGTAAGGCTGGTTCTATGGAAGGGTAGCATGGGATCGTGACATCTAGAAATAAACCCTTCCTTAACCAACTCACTAGAGGTTCCCTGATGATTAGCTCCGACTGGGGATCTAGGGATGATGGCTGTGGCAAAGGATCTCCAATGACAAGTTCACCCTCGGGAAGGACGTATGGCTTTGACTGAAGATTGGAGGGTGGCAGGGCATCTCCCTTAGGTTGGGAAGGGACGTCCTCTATGACAGGAAGAGGACTTTTGGATGACATTGGGTTGAGACTATCAGCCACTACCTCCTTAGGCTCGGGTATGGCTTCATCCTATCTCGGAGGTGGGCAAGGGGAAATTAGTGACTCAATATAAGAACACCTCATATCCAACCGATCTGAAAACATTTGCAAGAGTTCGGCAAAAGTGGGGCTTGGGACGGGGGTTTCATGGTGGAGTTGATCATACTCAACCGGCCCAGGCCTGGGTCAAGGCTCATCTATGTGCGGGGTTCTGTGCCTCTGACTATGACCCACTTGGTTGGAGGTGACTGGGTGGGGTCGGTTGGAGGTGACTGGGCCGGGTAGGTAGACCCTTCTATGCTCGCCCTTCATCTCACGCCATGACTCGACAGGCCATTGCCTCCTAATTTTCCTAATGCGTTCAATGCTCTCCCATTTCCAGGCGGCTTCGTGAACAAGCCGCTTTTTGGTAGAAACGACTTGCATGGCATCAGACATAGTATAACACTCAAAGTATTCGTCCATAGCGGCTTCCCACTTTAGGTAGTCGCTCGGGACTTTGCAGCCATAAAGGTCCGAGGCCTCGGGCCTACGGCGATGGCATGGTTGGATTCCCCATCCATGGGTGTCGTGCCACCATTCATATGACGTGGGCAATTGGGAATCCATGGGACACGGGGGAGCTATAGGGTGACCATTCAGACACTAGGTGACAAAACAAACTGACTCTCTAATGGATTAGACACGACCCTAAAACAACAATACAAAGTTGGAATGCAGACTCGACTACAAACCTAGACTCAACCAGTATCCGGTACGTGGCGGAGGTTTGATCCGAAGATCGCACTCACGCAAGTGTGCTACTTTCCCAATAGGCGTAACCTATCGTTCCGGAGGCACCTTTTAATATACCGGGTAATGCAATGTAACCTAAGACCGACTACCCTAGACTCAACTGGCTCTGATACCAATTTGATGCGGGACGGGACGCGACTTGACTCTAATTTGAATGCGAACCTTGGACTCTAGGCAAACTCGCGACTCGTCCCTGGCGAGGAAAGCTTGCAGACGTGTGCGGTTGAGAAACCGACAATGAGTCTAGGGTATTTGGCTCTTCCGTGCTCGGATCAAGTCACGGGATGGGTCACACTCACTCACTTTCACAGCGGTGATAAAATTATAATGATTTAATTATCCTATCACTTGCAGCGACATATGAATGTATACGAGGAAAGCAAATGCCAAAGTGGGGAGCGTACACATACCTCCACACTCCGGGCGTGAGGAAGACGACCCCGACCAAGACTCATACTCCCGATACAGTAATTAAATAATAGTTACAGCAGTGAATTTTATGCCCACTCCATGCAGGGAGGTAAAGGGCTACAGTGAGACCCGGGAGTAGCGAACTCGGGTTGACGGGCAGCAAGCCGGAAGGGCTTTCGGGCCGGAGATGGGTTGTTGGTCTGACTCGGTACTGTTCAAACTTGCTGGACAGCAAGTGAACTCGGCTGCTGGGACAGCGGCTTCCGGTCACCTTCTGGTCGCGACGGTTGGCTGGGACGTTGGCGGGAGGTCCCTCTTCGATCCCTGAGGTCGGCGGCGGCCGAATCTGAGCCGGCGTATTTTGCAAGAATTAACCGGCGGACTACTCTGCTGGCCTGTTCACGGAACATATTTGCGTGCTTCCACGAAAATAATTGTTGCGAGCAGATCTGGAGGCAGATCAAAGCAAAATTGGAGCCGTTGGAAAGAGGACTCAAAGCGCTACAACATATATTAATTTCACAACCATCCAGTTAACGGATTGGAAATGAAAAACTCTGTGGCACAACTATTGCTTCTGGGTCAGATTACTGACAGTTAGGATAGACAAGGATCTGCCTGAAAATCAATTTTGATCGACAGGGAAGTGGTGGATCTGGGTCTTGTGGATTTTATGGGGGATAGAGGGGGATGTAGGGGACTTGCACAATTTTTATGGTAATTTTATGAAGTGGTTTAAGGGGTGGGAAAAATATAATAATAAGACATTGTCTCGCAGATCTGCAAACTGGCAGATTGCACGGGTGGAACTAAATGACTGGGAAAAATAGCAAACAATGGAGGATTGACACGAAATTTAAAATGGGAGGAGGTAACAATAAGGGGTATGATCTATCAAAATTTGATTATGACCATCAGATAACCGGATTTGGAGAACCAACCTATTCTTTGGGCTTCAGTTCTACAGGTCGTAGATCTGGACAGTAGGATGAAGTTGGGGTTATGGCGGCTCGTTGGCGGCTCCGATGGCGGCGGCGTCGGCGGTGGCTGAGCTTCACACCCAGGGGAGGAGATAGATCTTGGAATCCACCAAGATTATAGCATCACACCATAGAAATCACAGCAATCCAGGCATTCTTGTGCACAATGCAATTTTTTCATCATTAATTCTCCAAAATATGAAAATACATGGGTTATATAACTCTAACTAAAAGACCTAATTACCCTCAGATCTAGGGTTAGGGAGGGGCAATTAAGGGATAGGAGAATTTTCTCTCATGTGGTCAAATTAATACTAACAAAAAAAATGCTAAAAGGAGTGGGGGGTGGGTGGGTTATTTTAGCCCCACATGGGACAAGAGAGGGGGCTTAGTCAATGTATGCAACACATTTGACCACATGTTGTGGAATGGAGAGGGCTCCTACATGGGTGGTATTCTCCCTTTAGAAGAGGAGGATGTGGCTAGTAGACAAAGTCTACAAGTGTGACTTGGAAGAGGAGAATGTGGACATATGTAAATAAATGTCAACAAAGGTGGCTATGGGATGGGGGAATTTTTTTTACCTTGGTCAATATTTTTCCATGGACCAAAGACCAACCCCTGTGGGCCCTAGATGCTAGGTGGCCCAATGAGAGAGAAGGTGGGGGTCCCGCCGGGCCTACGTCGCCTTTTGCAAAGAAACCCACTAATTCCTAAGGACTAACACATTGGCTTATAATTGCCATACAATTGACTCAAGGATATTGGAGAGGGGGATTTCCGTAGCCCACCACAAAGGCAGCCCAACAAGACCCACGCGGTCCAACTAGGCAAGCCCGCCCGAGTGATAGCCCACTAGGCCCACTCAGGGAAGAAAAGCCCAATAAATAAAGACTCGAGGAACCAACTCTCCCCGGCGGCCTTCAAGGCTCGGAGGGCCCGAGACAGCAGTCAGGTCCCAAGGAAGGTCCGGTCTACAAGCCCTCTCCTCACCCGAGAGAGACAGGCTCCAGCCGACCTATCCGACCCCACCCTTGCCGGGCCATGCCTATCGCTCGGACATGAGCTAGCATCCCCGAGGCTCGGTAAGACCGGTTGATTATATGTAGGTGCGACCGTTCAGAGTCCTCCTCCAGCGGGAGAGTCATGGGAGCTGCTGGACTCCAAGGGGATAACATCCCCACGATCAGGCCATGAAAGCCCCCGCTGAAGACGTAACTCCCGCCGGGAAGCCCTCAGCTCACCGGACTCTTAAAAGGCGACGCACTATTTAAGCAAGGGATACCCTCCGGAAGATGGTAAGATGAACTAGGCATTCACATACCCTAAGCTCCTGAGCATGATTCGCTTCACCCTTTGGTGGAGAGGATTCTCGCGCATCAGCTCTCTCCTCCCCCCATTATCGCTTCCACCATCGCTCTACTGACTTAGCCATCGGAGGGTTTGCCCCAGGGAGATCCCCTGGGCCCTCTGACACGTTTCCCTCTCTTGCAGATTCATCTTCTGGTGATCCACAGCCCGCTCAGGACCCAGCGCGAGATTCCGCCTCTTCATCTGGCGCCGTCTGTGGAAAACGCACGAAGAGTCAAGATGGTAAGAAAAAGCTCAGGGAGGAGATCCGCCGGCGGGGCAGGTAAGGCTGTGGCGGCGGCGGGAGGTGCCCCCTCTAGGGTCTCACAGAGCCCCCCCTCCAACGCCAGCGTCCCCACCAACGGGCCACCACCCCCCCCGGCGGAGACTGGGGCACCCCTCGACGGCGGCGCCAACGCCTTCCAGGCCCTCAACGAAAAGATGGACGTCCTCGTGGAGCTCATGAGGGCCCAGGCGGCCCGGGACGCGAGGTCCCGCGCCCCGTCAGGAAGTCCCCCTCGAAGGAGTGCAACGCAGCACACCGCCGGAGGCCTCTTCACCCTCCGCGGCCGACAGCTCCTCCGCAACGACGTCGGAGGACCCTCGCAAGCTCCGCCTGCAGAGCAAGAGGCTTCCTCCACGCCGAGGAGAGGGAAGCAGGGGGCGAGGCCGCCGCGCCCGGGCACCAGTGCTCCGGGAGATCGCCACGACGCCCCCCCCAGCCCCACGGCACGGCCACAGCTGGAACTGTCTCTCCGGCTACGAGATTTTGAAAGATGGTTCGCAGAGCAAGAGCGCGCTCTCCGCGCCCTGCAGAAGACCTCTTTCCTGGAGGACGAGGAGAAATCCCCTTTCTCCGAGTACATCTTGAAGGCAGAGGTCTCTCCTAGAGCCTCCATCCCAACCTTCAAGCTCTACGACGGCCAGGGCGACCCAGCCGACCACTACGATAGCTTCGACGCCCTGGTGACCCTGCATGGAACGCCGGATCCCATCAAATGCCGAGCCTTCGCGGCCACCCTGGTCCAAAGTGCTCAGGCATGGTTCCGGGCCCTCGCCCCGGGGTCCATTCGAGACTTCAGGCAATTCGGGTGAATTTTCAAGGAGAGCTTCGCCGGTAGCGCCCCCCCAAGGTCAGTAGCGGGACTCCTGGCTCTCAAACTGGCGCAAGGGGAGAGGCTCCGGACTTACGTCCACCGATTTAAATCGGAAGCCCTTAGGATCCCCCGCCTGGATGTGGCCTCAGCCACAACCGCACTGACCGGGGGCACCCGGGACGAGAATCTCCGCCGCGAGCTTGTCCTCCACCCTCCCTCGACCCTCGCCGAGCTAGTGACTCTGGCACTGCACCACGCCGAGTGCGAAGAAGTACTCAGCGCCTGTCGAGACGCAACCGGCTCGGGTCGGGAGGGGGACAAAAAGCGGACCTCCGAGCCAAACCCCGGCTCGAGTAAGAAGCGCGATCGAGAAGGAGAGCGCAAGAGAAAGTACGAGCGGTATACCCCCTTGACCGCACCAGTCTACGAGATCTATGAAGACATCAAAGACTCGGGACTTCTCCGCCAGCCCGAGCCAATGAGGTCAAAGAACCGCAAGCGGGACAGGCATTACGTGTTCCACGACGACCACGGGCACCACACCGGAGATTGCCATCAGCTCTAGGACGAGATCGAGCGCCTCATCCGTCTGGGGCATCTAGCCCGGTTCACGACCGGGCACAAAGAAGACCAAGACGTCGCAGAGGAGATCGACAACACCCCCCGAGGGGTCCACATCAACGTCATCTCCGGAGGGGCGGCATCGGGCGGCGACACCAGCCGAGGAAGGAAACGTCATGCCGAGCGGGCCAGCCAAGCCTTAGAGCCTCCCAGAGGTCCGCCGATGGAGCCCCAGGTCATAGTCTTCTCCGACCAAGACCTGGAAGGGCTGAGCACCCCGCATGACGATGCCCTCATTATCTCGGCCACGATAAATCACTGTAATGTAGACAGGATTTTGATTGATAATGGGAGCACCCCCGATGTATTATCTTATGACTGTTTTCTCAAGATGGGGGAAGACCCATCCAAGCTCCGCCCGATCCGAACACCCCTTAGCGGGTTTAATGGCCTGGCCACCTACCCCGAGGGAGCCCTAAGCTTGCCGGTCACTATCGGCACCCCACCCAAAACCGTTACGGTCATAGTGGACTTCATAGTGATTAAAGGTATGATAGCGTACAACGCCATTTTCGGCCGAAAATTTCTCAGCCGAATAAAGGCCGTACCATCTACCTATCACCAAAAAATGAAGTTTCCTATCAAAAACGGGTTGGGAGAAGTCCGAGGTAACCAGGCCACGGCTAGAAGGTGCTACAATATCTCGGTGGAAGCCTCAAGGCCGGACGGGAAGGATAAGGGCCCCAGGGGAGTCGAAGGAGAAGCCATGACCACCGAGCCCGGTGGCGAATTATTAACGGTATTCCTGAACGACGACCCGGCCCTTGGAGTAAGGATCGGTGCCAACCTACCATCGAAGGAACTGCAGCAATACAAGGAGTTTCTTTCTGGGTACGTCCGGGTCTTCGCTTGGTCCGATGATCAACTCCCTGGTATACCAGAGGAAACTGTGATGCACAAGCTTAACCTCGATGCCACCGTGAGACCCGTACAGCAGCGGAGGAGGAAGCATGCGCCCGAGAAATAGGCGATCATCAAGGCGCAGGTCACCAAGGGACAAGAGACTGGTCTTTTCAGACCGGTCCTGTACCCAACGTGGCTAGCCAACGTCGTCCTGGTGCCGAAGACCACCGGCAAGTGGCGAATGTGCGTAGACTTCACCGATCTGAACAAGGCCACCCCCAAGGACTGCTATCCGCTACCGAGCATCGACCAACTGGTTGACTCAACCTCGGGCAACGAGATACTCAGTTTCCTGGATGCCTATTCGGGTTATCATCAGATCCAAATGAGCCCTGAAGATGTCGAGAGGACCGCCTTCATCACCGACTACGGCGTGTACTGCTACACCCGGATGCCCTTCGGATTGAAGAATGCTGGAGCCACATACCAGCGACTGGTCAACCATATGTTCGAGGGACAGTTAGGTCGGAACGTCGAGGCCTACATCGACGACATGCTCGTCAAGACCCCGAGGGCCCAAGACCACTTCACCGACCTCGCCGAGACTTTCGGCACCCTCTTGAAGTACTGCATGAAGCTCAACCCCGCCAAGTGTGCCTTTGGAGTAAGATCCGGGAAGTTCCTGGGTTTCCTGGTCACTCAGCGAGGGATCGAAGCCAACCCCGATAAGGTCCAGGCCATCCTGGACATGCGCCCGCCCGCGTGTATTAAAGACGTCCAGCGTCTAACGGGGCGTGTCGCTGCTCTCAGTCGTTTCCTGTCCCGTGCGGCCGAACGATGCTTGCCCTTCTTCAAGCTGATGAGGGGGCCCAAGGTAGCATCTGCCACGTTCGCATGGGATGGGGAATGCCAGACAGCGTTCGCCGAGCTCAATGAGTTCCTGGCTTCGCCCCCGGTGCTTTCCAAGCCCGTCTCGGGCGAGGTCTTGTTGCTCTATCTCTCGGCGACGCCATCAACGGTCAGCTCGGTCCTAGTCAGAAATGACTCGGGTGTCGAGAGGCCGGTCTACTACACCAGCAAGGTGCTCAACGAGGCCGAGCGGAGGTACCCCGCAACCGAGAAACTCGTGCTAGTGTTGGTTACCTCCGCAAGGCGCCTCCGACCCTACTTCCAGGGGCATCCCATCACAGTGCTAACCGGCGAGCCACTGAAGAAGATTCTGGCCCACCCCGAAGCCTCGGGGCGACTTGTCAAATGGGCCATCATGCTCGGGGCATACGACATCTCGTATCGGCCGTGATCAGCTATCAAAGGGCAAGCGCTCGCCAACTTCATCGCCGAGAGCACCGTTCCGGTCGAGGACAGGCCTCCGACAGCAACCGGGCCAACCTGGGCGCTGTCCGTCGATGGATCGTCCAACTCGGTCGGCAGCGGCGCAGGGATCCTCCTAAGGTCCCCCGAAGGAATACAGTTGCAATACGCCCTAAAGTTCAACTTCTTGGCATCCAACAATGCTTCCGAGTACGAGGCCCTTATCTCGGGGGCCCGCATGGCCCGACGGTTGGGGGCTGAGCGAGTCAGGATCCACACCGACTCCCAGCTAGTTGCAAGCCAGGTCAGTGGCGAGTACGAAGCTCGGGAGGCACCTATGATCAAATACCTCCAGTTGGTCCGGAGCCTGGCCCAGCAGTTCGAGGAGTTCGAGGTAGTCCGAATAGCTCGGGAGCAAAACTCTCGGGCAGACGCCCTCTCCCGACTGGCCTCCTCCCTAGACCCGGAAGGTACACGATCGGTCCTCCTAGAAGAGCTAGAGCGCCCGAGCATAGACTCGGAGCTCCTCGCCATTGACTCGGCCATTCCCGATGACTGGTTCTCCCCCTACCTATCCTGGCTACGAGACTCCCAGGAACCCTCTGACCCTCGAGAAGCCCGCCGGATGAAGTACCAGGCTCGGCGCTTCGTCATCCTCGACAACGCTCTCTACCGAAGATCGTTCTCCGGGCCCCTTCTGAAATGTCTCGGCCCCGACGAAGCGAGCCAAGCTATTGAAGAGATTCATCGAGGCCTGTGCAGAGCACATTCGGGAGGTCGGTCGCTGGCCAGAATCCTGCTAAGGCAAGGATACTGGTGGCCGACCCTACAGCGCGACTGCACGGCTTACGTACAACATTACAACCGTTGCCAGCGGTTCGACCATTTGGTCCACCAGCCGGCCACGGAACTTGTCACCCTTACCGAGCCCTACCCTTTCGCTCGGTGGGGGATCGACATCCTTGGGCCATTCCCAACGGCTCAATCCCAGAAGAAGTTCATCATCGTCGCCATCGACTACTTCACCAAGTGGATCGAGGCTGAAGCAACAGCGAGGATCACCGAGACAGTCGTCTGGAGTTTCGTATGGAAATTGATCATTTGTCGCTTCGGCGTCCCCCGAGTGATAGTGAGCGATAACGGGCGGCAATTCGACTCTCGATACTTCCGAGATAGATGTGCCGACCTAAATATCCGCAACCACTTCACCTCGGTCGCCCACCCTCAGGCCAACGGGCTGGTTGAAAATGCCAACAAGACCATCTTGAAGGGCATAAAGACCAGACTCGGCAAGGCTAAGGGTAGCTGGCTCGAGGAACTGCCTAGCGTACTATGGTCGCACCGAACGACCCCCAGAACGGCAACCGGTGAGACCCCTTTTCAACTGGTATATGGCACCGAAGCCGTCGTTCCGTTAGAAATCGCCAATCCGTCTCTCCGAGTGATCAGCTTTTTGCCCGAGGCAAACGAGCAGAAGCTGCTCGAGAACCTCGACCTGGCAGACGAACTCCGAGAGATCGCGAACGTCCGAGCTACGGAATACCAGCGCTGCCTCACTCGGTACTACAACGCCAAGGTTCGAGGTAGACAATTCCGACCAGGGGACTTCGTTCTCAGGAAGACCGAAGCATCTCGACCACTGGAGGCGGCGGGCAAGCTATCCCCCAACTGGGAAGGCCCCTACCGAGTGATCGAGACGCTCGGGAAAGGTGCGTACAGGTTAGCCACAATGGAAGGGGAACCCTTTCCCCGGACATGGAATGCAACCACACTACGCAGATTTTATTTCTGAATACTGTATCAACAAATCGGGTAAAATAAACCCCCTTACCTTTCGCATTCATTCAAGATTACTGTTGGTACATCAGAAAGGCAACTGCCAATACATTACATAGTGAAAAGTAAAAATCCATCTAGCACCACGGCAAACGGCCATCACCCGGCCGACCCGGTCTTGACCTTCTCGCATCCAGCCACTGACTCTGCCTCGCGTAGAAACTGGCTCGAACAAGAGATGGTCGACCCAGTTGGCTCGGGTGGACCGTGACAAAGGTGACAGAGGGACAGCAAGGAGAAGGCCACCTTTCACACGAGGAAGGCTACCTTCCAAGTTGGCAACAACCTGGAAAAAGGAACACCGTGAAGGTCTCCTCTCCGCCAAACTACCAACTCTTTGGAGGCGAACAGAAAGCAAGCAGCCCCCGAAGAGTGAAATGAAGAACAAAAGAGAGAGAAAGAGGCTGCGAACAAGGGTGAGGAAGGGACTGGAGCCGCCTCCTCCCCTCCCACGGAGGGGAATGGCGGCCGGCATCCCTAACTCCCCCATCCGCCCTCCATCTCGGCGTCCGCCCGGAAGCCTCGCCGGAGCCAAGAGGAGGCAAACGGCGTGCCCCCGCACGTCGAAGCCCTCTCCAGATCCGCGCGGTGACCGTCGGACCCGTCTCATGCACGCGCGGCGACCGTGGGACCCAACCGATATTCCAGGACAGCTGGAACCGGCCGCTCCCCGTCGTCTGCAGCGTCACCTTCTGAAGGGTCCTCCATGCTCCGATCGTGGCGGCGCAACGCAGAGCGAAGACGAGGGAATAAGAGCAGACCGCCGGTGAGAGTCCAAGTGTTAAGAGGGAAGGAGCACCCTTCGGTCCTTTTTATAGGCCAAGGGAGGCCACGCGCCTTAAATGACTCCCCCCCTCGAAAACACGCTATAGGACCTCCCCTGAAAGATCACCTCAAATTCCTCGATCCCCACCCTAGCGGGATTCGCGAAGCACCTCGACTTTCAAAGCATGGTAATACGGAAGGACGCCCGCAAGAAGTCTCCCGAATCGACGTGCGAAAACGACGCAAAAAATATCGGCACTTTCCAACTGCCCCGATATGCCAACCAAATCACAGTAAAGATAGCGATCAAATAAAGTAAGTCATTTATTGCCTCCCATAAAAACCTCTTACAAAAGGAAAGACAGCCAAAAAGGGGAAGGGACAAAATGAAGTTACATCAGGCCTCGGGCCCACTTTGAAGCTCGGGAACAGCAGTAGGGGACGCGTCACCCCCGGTGCCCTCGGCGACGGCCGGCCCAGACACTGACCTCGCCTGTTCGAGAACTGTCCCGGTCGTGAGCCCTCCCGAGGCCTCCGGAGCTGGTGACCCCGCTGGAGGCGACTCCTCCGGTTCTTCCCCGGCCGAAGATGAGGAGCTGGAATCTGACTCGTCCGAGTCATAACTCTGGCCATAAGGAAAATCACCCCCGGCAAGGTGCTTATTGGCATAGTTCATCGTCTGGCGATAGCCCTGCCTGAACCCCTTTTGAGCACCCCGACGGAGCGCTACCTCGTAGTAGGGTAGGGCAGCTGCAATCAGGTCGGCCGAGTAAGCTTCCGAGCCTTTATAGTGCTCGATCGCCTCCGCCTCGACCTGCCCGCCCCGAACCCGCTCCGCCTCGGCCGCACGCTCTTCCGCCCTCGCCAGACGCTCCTCCAGCTCGGTCATCCTCCGCTCGGCTTCGATCACCCGACCCTCCGCCCGGGCTCGGTCCGCCTCGGCCTCAGCGCGAAGGTGCTCCGCGTCCTCCGCCCGATCCTGCAGCTCGCCGCGCTCAAGCTCCCAGAGGCTATCCAGCTCGATGTGACGTTGACGCTCGTCTTCTAGACGTTTGCTCTTCCTCTCGAGCGATTCTTGGGCCCTTGTCAGCTGCTCGGCCAGCATCTCGGCTTCCCGTCGGCTCGACCGCGCCAACTCCCTGAATGCGAGGAACTCCCACCGGAGCCCCTCGTGCTCCCCTTCGAGCCGAGCTAGTTTCCCCTCGCATCCACGAAGGGTCCAGGCGAGCTTCGACCGCTCCGCCTCCGTCCGGGCGTGCGTCTCTGCCATCACGGCCGCTGTCCGAGCTATGACCAGGCCGCCCTCCATCAGGATGTCAAGGACCCTGGCAGGAGTGCTGCGCTTTTCTCCCCCCCTCGTCCTATCGGCGATCGACCGGCAGAGCCGGTACAGGTCACCCGAGACACCGAGCCTGATCAGAGGTTCCGGCAAAGGGGATTGCTCCACCCTGGGCACCCCGCCAGAAGGCCCTGTTGTGGCGGCAAAACCAACCGCCCCGCACGCCAAGGTCGGTTGGGGTTGCAACGCCTCCCCGGGCGAACCCCCACCCTCGACCGGCGCCGCGGGATCAACCGCATCAGAAGCTGCCGGCACTTGGGGTTGCGACGCCCCCGCGGGCAAACCCCCATCCACGCCGACCGAACCCTCGGTCCCAGCGCCGGCCACGCCGGCATCGGCCCCTTCTGTCCCGACGGAGGGGAGAGCCAACCCATCACCTCCCTCTGTGGGGCCCCTGGTCTCCTCGGCCCCCTCTCGCTCGGCGGATGGGAGAGCCAGCCCGGAAGGGTCGGCCCCATCCTGCCCCCGAGGGGGGAGTGCCGCCGAGCCAGAATCGCCCCCGACGGCGGTAGGAAGACCGGCTTTTCTGGCCCTCTTCCTGGCCTTCGCGGCCTCCCGCAGTTTCCCCACCAGGGGATCCTTGCGCTTCAGACCGGTCGATCGAGAAGACCCCTCGGGGGCCGCCCCCTTGCCCTTATCTCGGGCATTGACGCGACCCACCGGGGCATCAGGCTCATCGGCTGCCGAGTCATCTCCCAGATCGATGACCTCGGCCGCCTCCTCCAGAGGCTCCCGCCTCACGTCTGCAGCAAGAAGAAGCCCCGGTCAGGAGGAGAAAAAAGAGCTACCACCCCAGAAAAAGAGCCTCAAGAGCCGTACCTGACGACGTCAACCGTGAGAGAAGACACCGTTCGATGTTCTCCGGCGTCACCAGCTCCTCGGTCGATTGGCGATTCTCCAGCAGACGGGCAGCCTGCTACTCCACGTGGGGAGGGAACTCCTCCTGGCGAGGGGGCAGATTCGGGTGAAAGTTGGGCAAGGTCCGGCATCTCCAGATCTCGTCCGTCGCCACCGCCTTCACCCAGAAGAATTGGGTCTTCCACCCCTTGTGCGAGGAGTCCTTCGCCGCAAGCGAGATACAGCTCCTGTTCCTCCACGCCTGGATGAAGTAGAAGCCTTTCCCCGCCTGCGGGTGCGCTTTCAACTTGAAGAAGAAGTGGAAGAGGTCCAGAGAAGGGTAGATGTCTCGCTGGCGACACAGAATCCCGAAGGCCGAAAGAAGAAGATAGGAATTGGCCACCAACTGAATAGGTGCCAATCGGAAAAAATTGAGAAGCTGCAGCACGTAAGGATCGAAAGGAAGCCGGAATCTGCTCTTCCAAGCCAGAAGGAAGGTGCAAATACATCCAGCACGATCATCCAAACTCGTCTCGTACGGAGTGGCGGCAACAAAGCTATAGCGGAGAGGCAGACGGAAACGGTGCTCTAACCTCCTCACCTCCGTCTCCCCCAACTCGCTATAGTTGGGGACGGGTTCCCGCCTCACCGGCACAGGCTCCGGGCTCCGGTCCGCCATTGAGTCGAGAGACGATCCCTCGCACGAGCTTGAAGACTCCGGGGGAGAAGGAAGCTGCCGGATCGCCTCCGCGGTTATCCTCGCCAACTCTTCGAACGTCGCCGCAAGGCTCCACGTCTCCGCTGTGCTCTCATGGCGCATCAAGAAGCAAGGAAAGCCTAAAACCCTCGAAGCCTAGAACGATGAACAGCGCCCCTTAAAAAACCCCTGAGGGTGGCGGCGCGCCGTTCCGTGCTCCGAGAAAAAGGGGGGCCCCTTCGCTTCCAATCCGTCAGGATCATCATTATGGGCCTTGGCGACCGCTATAAGCGGCTCCACAACGCCAACGAAATTCCACCCACCTGAGCCACGCCGGTCCAAAGCCTCGAAAAATTACTCATCCGAGCCTCCTTGGCTTGGGAGTAGGAGGGGGACAAGTGGAGAGGGGGATTTCCGTAGCCCACCACAAAGGCAGCCCAACAAGACCCAAGCGGTCCAACTAGGCGAGCCCGCCCGAGTGATAGCCCGCTGGGCCCACTCAGGGAAGAAAAGCCCAATAAATAAAGACTCGAGGAACCAACTCTCCCCGGCGGCCTTCAAGGCTCGGAGGGCCCGAGACAGCGGTCAGGTCCCAAGGAAGGTCCGGTCTAAAAGCCCTCTCCTCACCCGAGAGAGACAGGCTCCAGCCGACCTATCCGACCCCACCCTTGCCGGGCCATGCCTATCGCTCGGACATGAGCTAGCATCCCCGAGGCTCGGTAAGACCGGTTGATTATCTGCAGGTGCGGCCGTTCAGAGTCCTCCGCCAGCGGGAGAGTCATGGGAGCTGCCGGACTCCAAGGGGATAATGTCCCCACGATCAGGCCTTGAAAGCCCCCGCTGAAGACGTAACTCCCACCGGGAAGCCCTCAGCTCACCGGACTCTTAAAAGGCGACGCACTATTTAAGCAAGGGATACCCTCCGGAAGATGGTAAGATGAACTAGGCATTCACATACCCTAAGCTCCTGAGCACGATTCGCTTCACCCTTTGGTGGAGAGGATTCTCGCGCATCAGCTCTCTCCTCCCCCCATTATCGCTTCCACCATCGCTCTACTGACTTAGCCATCGGAGGGTTTGCCCCAGGGAGATCCCCTGGGCCCTCTGACACGTTTTCCTCTCTTGTAGATTCATCTTCTGGTGATCCACAGCCCGCTCAGGACCCAGCGCGAGATTCCGCCTCTTCAGATATAAATGTAAATAAAAAGTTTGTGGTCTTGCTTTGATGTCCCCATAAAAAATGGTCTCCGCGTGACCGCTAGGAAGGATTAACGGTCTATCAAAAGATCGCAAGGAAGCAGGAACAGAGAAACCTGAGCGTTTGGGTTCTTGGGTGAGGAAAACGGTCTCCGCGTGACCGCTAGGAAGGATTAACGGTCTATCAAAAGATCGCAAGGTATAAGAGATAGATAAACCTGTGAGGCTTGAATCCCGGGCAATGGAACCTGTGTCTGCACACACTAAAATAAGAAAATAAGTCAGATCCATTCTTAGGCTCAACCCCTTGCCTATAGCAAGTTAGAAGATGGCCAATCCTTGATATTTTGTCAAGGGATGGAGCCTTATTAAATAGGTGAGAATATAATGAAAATATGAAATGCAATGCATGCTATGCAAGGATGATGATATTTTTGTTGTATTTTTGAAAATATCTGATTTTTTGTTGGATTTTGAGAATATCTATTTTTGTTGGATTTCGAGAATATCTATTTTTTTGGATTTTGAGAATATCTATTTTTTGGGATTTTGAGAATATCTGATATTTTTTTTATCCAGTTCCACCCTGGCAACGAGGGTCCTCCTTATTCCATTAAGAGCCTCCCCCGAGGTCGGCGTGTAATGAGGGTGGCAAACCCCGGCCGAGTCTATCTCACCCATATAACGGTGCCTCTCCAAGGGCCATACCCTGGGTATGTTCTAGTCCCTTAAGGAAGTGAGAGAAGAATTGTTAGGGGTAAGCCTAACATAGGGCTAGAAGCTTTTAGGGCTCGAATTCCTCCCATGACGACCCGTTTGGAGATTTGATCTGTTGCGCCGGGGCTTTATGTCCGCCATCAAACCTTCATCCATTCTAGGCACGCATAAGACCGGGCTCATGATGTCCCGCGGAAAACTATACTGCCACTCTTGCCATGCCTAGTTTGGTTTTGTTTTCATGGAGCAATTTGACGTTGTAATTTGTGCTTTTGATAGAAGTGGTATCTTTTGCCTTGATTCATGCTCTTTTATTTTTTGACTGATTTTTATTTTTTTCCTTCCGTTTGTGGATTCAGGTCATAGAGGACTACCTCTATTTGAGACCTCCTCTCGTTACGGTGTCTAGATCGGTCATCTCCCCCTTATTCACCCCTTGCACCTACGCGTGGCCGAAGAGAGAAAAGCATGGACCTTTACTTCCCCTAGGCATGGCCGAAGGAGAGACGGTGTCACCTAGTAGAGGGAAAATCGGACTAGAGTCGTCGTGTAGTGTGTGATTGCCGTGCTCGGGGTCCTCCTTTGTGGTAAAGGGGAGAGACGTCTCGCTACCAAGTTGGCACTGGCTTGACTCTAAGGAAAAAAATGCTTAAGATACAACCCATTCCAAGCGTGAGATAGCTCCTCACCTTCCGCGTTGACTGGACGATATGCGTTCCCTAGATAAGCCTCTCTAACGACGAATGACCCTTCCCAGTTAGGTTGCAATTTAGACCTAGGACCTCCAGATCTAATGAATTTACGTTTCTAAATCATATCACCTACTTGAAATTTACGTTCAATTACCTTCTTTTGAAAATAACGTGAGACTCTCTTGTGATAAACAGACACGTGATCGGCCGCATTTAGCCTCTTCTCATCCAAGAGTTCTACCTAGACGAGTAACACCTCTCGACGTTCATCGAGATTAAGTTGCTTATCGAGCTGTACCCTTAGGGAAGGGATCAAGATCTCATATGGGAGCATCACATCCATCCCGTAAGTAAGAGCATAGGGGGTTTGCCTCGTAGGAGTATGGACGGAGGTGCGGTAAGCCCATGGAGCTTCCACTAATCGTTCAGGCCAATCATTAAATTTATGAGATTCACATGTTTTCTTGATGATTTTAAAAAGGGTTTTATTAGTGGTTTCGGCTTGACCGTTGCCTTGAGGGTAGTATGGAGATGAATGATGCAATGCAATATTGAACTTCTTACAGAGGTCTTGAAGCTCTTGAGAGACAAACTGAGGTCCATTGTCGGTGACGATACTACTTGGCACTCCGAACTACGAAATGATGTTCTTTAGGATGAAGCGGCACACTGTGGTTGCTTTGATCTCTGCATATGCTCCTGCTTCGGCCCATTTGGTGAAGTACTCAGTGGCGGTGAGGAAAAAGGATTTTTGCTTGATCTAAGAGTTGGGATCACCGAGCGGGCCAATAATGTCGAAAGCCCACATGGAGAATGGCCAAGGAGCAGAGAGAGGATGAAAAGATGAAGCAGGAGCATGGATTTTATCAGTGTGGACTTGGCATTTAAGACACCTCCGGACATAGAGGGAGCAATCTTCCTCTAGAGTGGGCCAATAATAACTCTGCCTAAAGATATTTTTCGCTAAAGCTTGGCCATTGACATGACGCCCACACTCACTTGAATGGGCTGCTTCAGCCACCTTCCAAGCATCATCATCATCGAGACACCTCATGAGCATTCCGTTGAGAGCGCGCCTATACAATTCTCCAGCTATGATAGTGTACCTTGAAGCGACTCTTCTAATAGCCTTACGCTGTTCGGCACTTGCCCCTTTTGGGAATGTTCCATCCCTACAATATAGCTCGATTTCATGGTACCATGGCAATTCTTCTTCTTCCAAGATCTCTTCTAACTCTGCCAAAGAGACTTCCTTCAAATCTTCCTTCTCAGCCCTCGCCTCTATAGCTTTACTAAGGTTGTCGTACTAAGGATCTTGAAGAGAGTGGGCATCCAATCTCTAGACGATGATGGTCTCAGTGCTTTGGCTGAGAGGGAAAGATAAGGAGGAAGCGAGTGACGCAAGTGCATCGGCGAGGATATTCTGAGATCAAGGAGTGTGAATGTAGATTAATTTGCCGAATTGCCTAGTCAAGAGAGTGACCAAATCTTGATATGGCTTGAGCTTTGGGTCATGAGTGCGATAAGTGGATAAAACTTGGCGCAGAACAAGTTGAGAGTCTCCCACAATGTTCAAATAGCACGCGCCCAAAGAGGTAGGCGTGCTTTAATTCGGCCAGGAGAGCTTCATACTCAACGATGTTGTTGGTAGCAGGAAAACGGATCTGATAAGCGAGAGGAATTGTCACCCCTTACAGAGTGAGGAGAACGGCACCTATCCCTCGGCCTTGGGAATTGAGCGCACCATCGAAGTGTAGAGACCAAAAGGGATGATGGGAAAGGACAGAGAGATGCTCATCAGGGAATTCATCCTAAATAGAGTCGGTGCAGGGAATAGGAAGACAGATGAGATGCTCAGCGATGGCATATCCTTTGATTACCTTCTAAACAACGAATGTGATATCAAACTGAGAGAGGAAGCTCTGCCAGTGAGCTAACCTGCTAGAAAGGATAGGCTTTTCTAGGAGATAATAGATCAGGTCCATTCTAGAGATCAGCCTAACTGGGTGGGCTAGGAAGTAGTGCTTCAGCTTCTGAGCTACCCAAACTAATGCGGCACAAGTCTTCTCCATGGCAGTATACTTGGCCTCTGCCGGGTTAAATAACCTAGAGAGGTAATAAGCTACCCGCTCTTTGCCTTCATCATCCACTTGTGCCAAGACAGCTCCCAAGGAGTCCTTAATGACAAAAATGTATAGGATTAGGGGTTTCCCAGGGACAGGAGGTTGCAAAATCAGGGGATTAGATAAATAAGCCTTCAAATGCTCAAAGGCCTTTTGACAGTCTTGATTCCATTCAAATTTGACCCCCGCCTTTAGTAGTTCATAGAACGGACGACACCTCTGAGAATGCTGGGATATGAATCTTCTAATGAACTGCAAGCGTCCAATTAATCCTCAAAGTTTCATGATATTCTTTGGCAGACGCATGTCTATATGGCCTTAGCTTTGTTAGGACCAATCTAGATCCCCCGTTTGCTAACTATGAAGCCTAGCAATTTCCCTGAAGACACTCCAAATATACACTTCTTGGGATTCATTTTCAACTAGTACTCCCTAGCTCTCTGAAGCACCTTAGCCAGAACAGTGGGGTGTTCCTCTTTGGTTCTTGACTTTACCAAGATATCATCCACATAAGCTTCCATGTAAACATGCATCATATCGTGGAATATAGAAAATGGGCCGGACACCTATTTTCCAGACTTTGATGGCCACTCACGCGTTGCCGCTCCCTCCGGTTATGCCTTGCCGACCTGCGGCCAGGAATATGCTTCAGTTCTGTGAATTTAACTGCCAGCAGGGGCATTTGGTCAAGGATTGCCCTGAGTTCCAGGATTCTCTTTACGATCTGGAAGATAACAAAAGTATCAATTGGCCCACAATTCGTAAGGTTGTTCAACATCTTCACAGCAAGCAGCAGCAAGAGGTGTTAAGTCTATAAGATGGTGCAAATCGATTCAGAGGGGGGGGGTGAATGAATCTCCCCATTGAAAATTTTACCCAATTAAAACTGTACTAATAAACTTTTGTGGAAATGAAAACTGATAAGATCGATAAGATAGAAATTCATTTGAGACTCACACTAGAACACTTGTCGAGAAGTTCTAAAGTGATTCTCACTAGAGTACTTGGATAGCGGAGAGAAGATTTTCTCAGATGGCAACTATGCTGAAACACCAGATAGCTGATATGATGCAGCCAATTCAATTTGAACATAGAATTGCTTAGGCTAAATCTATACAACAGAAATGAACCTAAGCATACATCTATCGATTGTCAGAATTGCATTTAAACTAAACAGACCACTGCACAGATGATTTTTAGGTGGTTCAGTCCTCCAGACCTACGTCCACCCCACACTCAAACCTGAGTGTGGATTCCGGTGCCAAACAGCTTGAAAACCTGCTGGGCCTCACAGCTTGCCTATAGACTGCTGACTAACAGCTTGCGCTGGGCCTTACAGCATAGCCAACCGCTGACGAACAGCTTGACCGCTGGGCAATACAGCTTAGCATTCGCTGATACACAGCTTAGAACAAGAGTTTAAAAGAAAAATAAGGGATGAAAATCACAGCACCGGAAAGCTGGAAATGAAACACATAATATAGCTCTTTGCAAGAGCAAACTGGCTTGGATCTGATCCAAAGACCAATTGAACAGATCTTCAAGCAACTTCACTTTCTTCTCGAGCTCTCTCTCTTTATTCCTCTTCCTCTTTCTCATGAGCTCACAATCTCCTGAATTCTTTTTCTTCCTCTTCTTCTTACTACTGTCGTGCTCTTCTTTCAGATTGCCTCTGATCTCTCTCTCTTTTTCTCTTTTGCTCTCGTCTTCTCTTTTCACTTTTCTGCTCTAGCTTCTGCTTCTATCTCATTTTTGATCGTAGGAAGAAGGTGTTTTATAGACCTTCAGACCTGGGACCCACGAGCTCACATATTGGGAGTGTGGAGGGCTCATTCCCGCCAAGAGGTTTCAGGAACATCTTAGCCACGTGTCAGAGTTTGGATAAACAAGAATCCACGTGGTGACTTCTGGTTGCATCTTGTCTTGGATCACGTGCCAATCATTGGTTCTATTAACCTCACGAACTCATGTTTCAGATGTGACTTGAGTGATCACGTGAGAGATAGGCTACTGTCTGCTCTTTGTGTTGCAGGTGCTCGAGCATGTGCCATGTTGGAAGAAATGCCTTAGCCTGTCAAAATAAACACTCATATGCTCAGTCCCTATAGTGATAAAATTTTACAAACCTTGATAGCATAAGAACGAATGTGCACGGACTCTAAATGTCGATAGAGCAGACATGCACAGACCTTGGTAGCAATGTGCACGAACTTTGGGTAACTTATTGTGAGACATGCACAGACTCTAAATGACATGCACAGACCTTATAGCTAATGACATAGACACATGCACAAACCTTATATGCGTGTAGCAACAAGAGTTGCACCGACCTTATGTGCAGACCAAGCAATGTTGCACAGACCTTAGATGTTGAACAGTAGAATGTACACCAACGTTATATGTGGTAACACAGGATGTGCACCGACTTGGTTAGCACAAGGCACGACTTGCACCGACCATGTGAATGCATGAGATGCTACTTGCACTGACCTCGGTCTCACACAAACCAAATGTGCACCGACCTTATTCTACGCATAATGCAATCCTGCACCGACCTACATGCTAGACGATAGAATGTGCACCGACCTTAACCCTTGATAGCAACAGAGGTTGCACCGACCTTTGTGCTTACAACTGAACCTGCACCAACTTCAAATGTGCACACTACAGTGATTTGTACTAGCCTTAAGTGCATTGAAAATTAGTGATATGCATGTTGTGCCCCTGTGGTCATTTGAGTCATTTGACATTCATGGTTTTGATAATGGTTAAACACTATAGGTCATTGATGTTTCCCACTCTCATATGACTGAAATACTTGATGTTCTTTCATGTCAGATAAGCCAAGGAATGGAGTGGAGATGGAAAAAGTGAAAGCTCATTGATCACGCCCAAGCAAGGATGAAAATCTCTTCAAAACAAAAGCAAGAGTCGATACTTCATATAGCCAAGGTCGATGCACAATGAAGGATAGCCAACACGAGGCCGTGCACACTTGGTTTCAATGTCCAAAGGTTACATATACACAAGGTCAAGTTTGGCCCTAAATGGATCTACAAATCATGGGTTTCTGATGCATTTCGTGAAGCTTGAATCATAGCAGAGGATCATCGGTCGACCGGTGCTGCTTAGTTGGTCGACCGGACCAAAACAATGGTGTTTTGGGCGTAGCAGAGGATCACCGATCGACCGGTGCTGCTTAGCCGGTCGACCGAACCAAACACAATTGTTGTCTTGGCGAATTACAGAGGAATCGGTCGACCGGTCCCATAAGGGCGGTCGATCGGACCAGAAACAATTCTGGTTTTGGCTAATTGTAGAGGAACCGGTCGACCGGTGCCCTAGGGGCGGTCGACCGGATCAAAAATAGTTCTGTTTGCATTTAGCCGGTCGACCAGCCACCAACTTCCGGTCGACCGACAGCCCCGAGGAAGCCATATTTGACTTCATTTTCACCTCATGGGCAACTCCATTTCTTATATTTGTTTAGTCCTAAAGTCACCCAATCCCCCATGGATTGTGGATCTGGTCTGGGGGGTCTCTATGGACCATTCAAAAGATATAAAATCAACACAAGAGGATTAGAAACCCTAATTGAATCCAAGGCATCAAGAGAGAACAAGAGAGGCTAAAGAGGAGGTTTGAAGAAGAGGTACTGTAGCCGTGAACAGTACTCCGTGCAGAAGTTCTTCATCCATTCCAAGGTGATTCAAGCTTAGATCTGAAGCAAGCAATCTCAAGGAAGCTAGAAGCAATCAAGGTTCTCAAGGGTGATCAAATCTTCATCCATAAACTTCTTCATCCACTCAAGAGGATCCAAGGAAGATCATCTCACAAGGAAGAAGAAGCCATTGTTGCTGAATCAAGAGGAGAGTTTTGTGAAGAAGAAAGAAGCCTCTATTGGTGATCTACATCGATTGAAGAATCAGATTCAAGCTCCAGCAATCTCAGACAAGATCTTTTCTCTCTGAGCATATTTCATCTCTTGTCTGAACATCTATTTGTTCTCTTTTCATTTTGTTCAAGTTATTGAAACTGAGAATCGTCCCTACCAATGGTTAGTAGGAAGGCAATCGAAAGTTCTCTGATCTGCGGTGTTGACGTCCCTACCGATGGTTAGTAGGAAGGCAATCAGAGGTTTTTCCGATCTGCGGTTTGGTGCACTACACTAGTGAATCCTCATCGGGTTTGGTTAGGGGTGGACGTAGGACTGGAGATTTAGTCCGAACCACCTTAAAATCTCGTGTGTTGTAGTTTGATTGCGTGATTGCTTTGTGTTAGATGCATGCTTAGGTTCAATTTCTATATTGCTTGTTCATCTTGCTAAGCAAATCGGTGTGTCCTTTGTTAAGCAAGTTATATTCCGCTGTGATTCTCTTTATCTAGCTTTTAAGAGGGGTGTTCTACGAAAAGAGGGACAGATCTATTCACCCCTCCCCTCTAGATCTGCCATCCACTACTCAACAATGCACGGACCTTGTGACAAGCATGCACCGACTTCCATCTGCTAAGCAAATAGAGCTATGAAATACTCATCAAAAATCGTGATGCATGTAGCAAGTGTGCAATAGAGAACATTTCAATCAAGCACAGAAGTCATATGATCCAAACACTTATGATATCATGCACGGATAAATAATATCATCCACAGATGAGTCATAGTGTTTGACATCATCAAAACCACAGGGGTACAACAATCTCCCCCTTTTTGATGATGGCAACACTATGAGTCATAAAATAGCATACTGACTCATATCAAACTATTCTCCCCCTTTGACTTCATCAAAAAAAATAATAGGTTGGGAGAGTCAGTAGAGAGGAATTAAAGACATGTATGATGTGGTTGAGCCACAAAATATTCTTCCCCTTTGACTTCCAGATAAGCTGAAACTGATAGGCAAAAAGAATCATGGAATCCTACTCCCCCTGAAGATGTATGATGTATGGAAATGGGGATAGGGGAATGTCAAGAGACAGACAAGACAATGACCAGCAAATATCGCAAGGACAGCTAAGAAGGTCTATCAATCTAAGCATGGAAGAATCAAGCTAATCTCCCCCCTAAGACCAAAAAAAATGTTGATGAGTCAATCTTCCCATTTGAAAAAATAGAGGAATTGGAGTGGAAAGATGTCATCAGACATGCAGAGTTAAGTCTGATACCAATTGTGAAGAAAAGGGATGTCAACAAAAACACAGATAGTTTCAGGTCGTACTCAAGAAGCATCAAGATCAGTGAGCATAATGACTTTTTGAAATTCAACAGCAAATGGAATGATCAAAGATAGTGAGCAAATAGTTGAGCACAGAAATAACTGGATTGCCAATGAATAGATAAAGCAGAAGGATTTTCAATATGATACCAATTTCATAAATCTTAATGAAAGAATTTGAGACTGTTCTATTATAAGAGATTATGAATGAGTCTAAACTAACCAGTATGGTTTAAGCAAGATGTAGATAGAGTTTGTTAATGAAATTCAATACTCATATCTGAAATCAAGTTTTAATAAAGATGAACTAATTGCACATATGATATTCTTGTTTATCCTCCTTCTATCTTACTCATTCAAATTCAATGACTCTTTTGAGAGTTACACAAGATAGTATTGAGATTAAACAAATATAAGTGTATCTGAACTTGTCTTTGATTACACTAATTTTCAGAATTTTATTTTGATCAGTACTTTATTTTTCCTAAGTAATATTGGTTGATCAACACCTTTTTACATGAGGCACAACACGTCTTAGGTTAAGTGACCCAGTTACTCAGTGTGATAACTTCATTGCTTCTCATTTATGAGAACAGAGTTAGCAATTGAAGTGTCTTTTTACGTGAGGAGACACCTTGATTAGAGGTCGGAATCCCCAGTTACTCAGCACAACCATGCCATTGCTCTACCAGATTTTTAATCATTTTTAACAGTAGAGGTAACTATGGCACTTCATGACATGGGTTTACTCCATTTCTTTGATAGGGGACCCAGTTTCTCGGTGACCAAAGTCATTGCTCTGACCAAGATTTCTTTCAAGTATTTTCAAATTCTTCAGACATTTCTCAGAACACTGAAATGTTTAAGAACAATACCTACTACACGTATCTTAACCAAAGGAAGCCATGGTTTTTAAAATTTCAGATTTCAGAAGGTTTTGCATGAAATTACATGAGATAATTTGTTAAGATTTATTAAAATAATGATTCAGATATTTTTAAGTCTTTTACATCCAAACTTATTGAATACATTAGACTTAAATCAATTTGATTCATCAGTCATTCTTAAACCAGTATAATATAAGACTCTTCTTTTCGAAGATGTTAGATTTATGATTAGGGTACACAAATTGAAATCTTTCCAAGTTCAGATAGATCAACACATTCAGTAGCATCCAATCAGTAGAAGTAACAAGAAATTTTGTTTGGTGAGCAGCAGAAGACATTATCAAGCATGCATAGAAAGTGAAAGAATTGGAACACATGCTTATGCATCAACCAAATTTTCAGGAGGCAATGAGTTTACAAGAATGCAGCCAGAGGTATGCACTTGAGTAATTCAGTTCAGGAATTAATAGCTGAGTTTGGAGTACAGACAGATCAGCTTAACAGTGGTGACAAGAATGAGTTCAAGTGAAGCTCTCCTTCAGCAACTTAAGGAGTAGCAGATATAGATTTCAGCTTTAAGAAAAGATATGAATTCAGATGATGGATAATTTAGAGTCCAATCAACACACAGGAGTAGGAGAATGATTTAAGTGACTAGACAATAAGGGTTCAGATTGAAAGAGACTAATGAGTTTAAAATGCTCCCCCTGTCTAGATGCAATGAGACATTTCTTTTTGGATTTTTCAAGTGTGATGATATGCAATGCACTACACTACATGTATGCATATGCAATGATTCTCCTAAGAGTATTTCCTGAACACGAACATGAGAGTCATGATCATCATGCAGGGGCAGTCAAACTCCCCCTGACTAAATGCAATATAATCCAAAATTCTAAATGTCACAAATGCATAACAAATTATGCATCTACTCCACCTGACTAAATGCATTGTATGTAGTGAAGGCTGAACACATGGTTTTATGATCTCATGGAATAGATATGCAATGCAGCCTGAGATAGACTACCATAGACTTCATGTGCATTTCAGATTTTCAAAGAATTTCAGTTAGAGAATGCATAGATGAATTCAGAAAATGCATTTAATAACCTATGAAAGACAAGTCAAATTTATATATGAGCATGTATGCACGAAATACAACTGATTAAAAGAGATTTTCTAAAGTTAGAAGATCGAACCTGTCAAGTGCAAAGATGGGGTTTTACCAAACTTGGGTGCCTTAGTTTATTCAACCCCTTTATTCCTCTCTAAGGCACACCTGCAAATTAGCAAACTACTTTGCACCAATAGATACCCAAGAAGTCTTGGGTCCTGCAGAGTTAGTGGCACCTTTGACAGGCGTTTTCAACATTTTGTTAGCTAGATAATCATCAAACTCCATCAGAAAATAATCGGCCATAGAGTGTCCAAATTTTTCACAATATTTACATGAGACAACAAACTTTTTGGTCTTATTATGCGCATCAACATAAGCATGAAATATATGTGCATGATTATGAAACTTTCTGTTGTTTACATGAACATTTTGTCTCTTATTGTCGGTTAGCCAACAATTTACAGATTTATGACCTGGCTTACCACAATTAAAACATGAAGAATTCATTCTGTTAGGACTCTTATCAAAAGCATGTCGTTTAACAGGGATTTTAGTAGATTTTGAGTTAAATGTGTTTCCCTGAGCATGCCAGCAGTCCTTGACTGTATGGCCATGCTTTCCACATTCGAAGCACCTGATGTGCTTTCCTCTTGAACCAGTATTATTCCTATGAGACCCTGACCATCATTCAATAGCCTTGTGACCAGGCTTGTTACAATTAAAACATATGATGTGCTAATTTAAAGCAGATTTGTTTCTATTAAGGCCATGATGATTTACAGGAAATTTAGCATGCATCCTATCATCTTGTTTCATGACAAAGCATTCATTCATAAAGTGACCATGCCTACCACAGTAATGACAAGAACCATTAAACTTCTTAGTAGCATGATTTTTGTTAAATGAGTTCTTTGACTGCATTGTTCCACAAATATGATCATCCTCTATCATCAATATGCAATCATGCATTACATGGCCTAGCTTACCACAGTAATTGCATGGGACATCCTTTTTATTTGCATGTGAATGAGTAAAAGACTTATGAACAACATGCATTAAGCTATCATATTTCACAGAACTAGTAGAGTTAACAACGTAGGCAGGAACAACTTTGACTTTATTCATATGTGCACTCTTTTTCAATTTTTTAGTCTGTTTCAAAAATTTTGTTTGTTCTTCATTTCTCTGAGCCTTGAATTGAAAGAATGATGATGAGGGTGTTTTAAATGGCTCAGAACAACTCGCAAAAGAGGTGGATAGCTTATTTTTAGGTTTCTTCTTGTTGACCGAATTGTAACCCAATCATTCCTTCTGAACATTAACCTTAGTTCCAAGAATCTTATCAAGGTTGCTTTTTCCTTCAACAAATTTTGACATTGAGCTTTTAAGATCTTGGATTTCAGAATTTAAGGAAGCAATGTTAGCTTCATAGCCAACAATCTCGGTTTCACAAGAAGTAACATGCTGATGCAAAACATCATTCACACTTTTTAAAGTTGCAATTTCTTGTCTGTGCTCTTGCTCCTTGTTGACTTCAGTTTCTTTCAAAATGCATTTTCCTTTTTCAATTGTTAGCAATTTTTCTGATATAACAGTGTTTAAAACTATGTGTTTCTTATTTTGCTCTTTCAAATTTTTGTTTTCATCCATCAGAATTTCTTCAGATTCTTCTACTTCCTTTTTCTTTTCAAGCAACAAATGATTTTCATCTTTTAAGGATGCATTCAGATTCTTCAGCATATCAATCTCAGAATAAAGATCTTCAATCACTTCTTTTAGAAAAACGCATTCATCATTCTCTTCTTTTGAGCATGTGTTTTCTTCTTTAAGAGAGACAATCAATTTCTTCTGCCATTCATTTTCAAGGTAGAGATCTTCATTACGTTCCTTTAGGAGAGGGCATGTGTTGCAAACTACCTCTATAGAATAAATGTTTGAAGCTCCTTCCTTGATTTCTTTTATTCTAGCTACAAGGTTTTCATTATTCTTCTGAAGTTCTGCATTCTCAAGTTTCAATTTGTCCACTTCGGAATTAATCTTATTCAACTCTTGCAATTTCATTAGATGTTCATCTTTATTAACATTCAGCTGATCTTCCAATTTAGAAATTTTGTTCAGACATTCTTGATTTTCATCTTTCAAAGATGAAATATGTTCCTTATTGTTATGAACATCCACCAGACACATATCGTAAGATTGTTTCAACATAGGATAATTTTCACAAGAGAATTCAGATTTATTCTGTTCAATCTTTTTCTTCAACTTTTTATTTTTAGATTTCATTTTCCTAGACAACTCTAGCAACTCTTCATACATCATTACCAAGTCATCAAATGAAGGTTCTTCTGATCTGGAGCTTACCTGAGATGACGTTTCTTCATCATTATCTCTCCGGTTGGCCATCAGACAAATTCATTCTTGCTCCTGATGAATGGTAGTTATTTTATCCATGATCTCCTTTCCAGAATGACATCCTGCAATACATGGGAACATTTCAGTGTTCACTGCATCTCTCAGAATATTGAGAACTCTAGTATTCTCGCTATGCTTAATTCTGTCCTCTTTAGACCATCTGGTCTCATTCTGAGGTAATTTGTGTGGGCCTTTTGATACAAGATTCCATAGATTTCGATCAACGGAATTCATCTGAACACATAGGCCGCCTAACCAATTACTGAAGTTAGAACCATCAAAAGCCAAAAGACAAGCCATTAAGACAAATAGAAAACAGGTTCAACGCACAAAGCAATCGATAAGTAATGCACTAAAAGTAATATAGCAGGATCTTCTGCAGATCGTTGGATCTGATGAACCAGAACCCGCTCTGATACAAATTGTTAAGTCTATAAGATGGTGCAAACTGGATTCAGAGGGGGGGTGAGTGAATCTTCTCTTTGAAAAGTTTACCCAATTAAAACTATACTAATAAACTTTTACGAAAATGAAAACTGATAAGATCGACAAGACAAAAATTCTATTGAGACTCACACTAGAACACTTGTCCAGAAGTTCTAAAGTGATTCTCACTAGAGTACTTGGATAGCAGAGAGAAGATTTCCTCAGATGGCAACTGTGCTGAGACACCATATAGCTGATATGATGCAACCAATGCAATTTGAACATAGAATTGCTTAGGCTAAATCTATACAATAGAAACGAACCTAAGCATACATCTATCGATAGTCAGAATTACATTTAAACTAAATAGACCACTACACAGATGAGTTTTAGGTGGTTCGGTCCTCCAGACCTACGTCCACCCCACACTCAAACTTAAGTGTGGATTCCGCTGCCAAACAGCTTGAAAACCCGCTGGGCCTCACAACTTGCCTACAGACCGCTGACTAACAGCTTGCGCTGGGCCTTACAGCTTAGCCGAACGCTGACGAATAGCTTGACCACTGGGCCTTATAGCTTAGCCGACTGCTGACGAACAGCTTGACTGCTGGGCAATACAGCTTAGCCATCCGCTGATACACAGCTTAGAATAAGAGTTTAAAAGAAAAGCAAGGAATGAAAATCACAACACCGGAAAGCTGGAAATGAAACACAGAATATAGCTCTTTGCAAGAGCAAACTAGCTTGGATCTGATCCAAAGACCAGTTGAACAGATCTTCAAGCAACTTCACTTTCTTCTCGAGCTCTCTCTCTTTATTCCTCTTCCTCTTTCTCACGAGCTCACAATCTCCTGAATTCTTTTTCTTCCTCTTCTTCTTACTGCTCTCGTGCTCTTCTTTCAGATTGCCTCTGATCTCTCTCTCTTTTTCTCTTTTGCTCTCGTCTTCTCTTTTCACTTTTCTGCTATAGGTTCTACTTCTATCTCATTTTTGATCGTAGGAAGAAGGTGTTTTATAGACCTTTAGACTTGGGACCCACGAGCTCACATATTGGGAGTGTGGAGGGCTCATTCTCGCCAAGAGGTTTCAGGAACATCTTAGCCATGTGTCAGAGTTTGGATAAACGAGAATCCACGTGGCGACTTCTAGTTGCATCTTGTCTTAGATCACGTGGCAATCATTGGTTCTATTAACCTCACGAACTCATGTTTTAGATGTGACTTGAGTGATCACATGAGAGATAGGCTACTGTCTACTCTTTGCGTTGCAGGTGCTCGAGCATGTACCATGTTGGAAGAAATGCCTTAGCCTGTCAAAATAAACACTCATATGCTCAGACCATATAGTGATAAAATTTCACAAACCTTGATAGCATAAGAACGAATGTGCACGGACTCTAAATGTCGACAGAGAAGACATGCACAGACCTTGGTAGCAATGTGCACGAACTTTGGGTAACTTATTGCGAGACATGCACAGACTCTAAATGACATGCACATACCTTATAGCTAATGACATAGACACATGCACAGACCTTATATGCATGCAACAATAAGAGTTGCACCGACCTTATGTGCAGACCAAGCAATGTTGCACAGACCTTAGATGTTGAACAGTAGAATGTACACCGACGTTATATGTGGTAACACAGGATGTGCATCGACTTGGTTAGCACAAGGCACGACTTGCACCGACCATGTGAATGCATGAGATGCTACTTGCACTGACCTCGGTCTTTCACAAACCAAATGTGCGCCGACCTTATTCTACGCATAATGCAATCCTGCATCGACCTACATGCTAGATGATAGAATGTGCACCGACCTCAACCCTTGATAGCAACAGAGGTTGCACCGACCTTTGCGCTTACAACTGAACCTGCACCAACTTCAAATGTGCAAACTACAATGATTTGTATAGGCCTTAAGTGCATTGAAAATTAATGATATGCACGGACCATGTGACAAGCATGCACCGACTTCCATCTGCTAAGTAAATAGAGCTATGAAATACTCATCAAAATCATGATGCATGCAGCAAGTGTGCAATAGAGAACACTTCAATCAAGCACAAAAGTCATATGATCCAAACACTTATGATATCATACACGCACAAATAATATCATCCACAGATGAGTCATAGTGTTTGACATCATCAAAATCACAGGATTGCATTATGCGTAGAATAAGGTCGGTGCACATTTCATTTGTGCGATACCGAGGTCAGTGCAAGTAGCATCTCATGCATTCACATGGTTGGTGCAAGTCGTGCCTTGTGCTAACCAAGTCAATGCACATCCTGTGTTACCACATATAATGTCGATGTACATTCTGCTGTTCAGCATCTAAGGTTTGTGCAACAAGAGGCGCCGCCCAGACAGCCGTCTCCGTTACTTCAAGACCAGGGTCACCCCTGTGATTCTTCATCTGGCACTGCGCCCGCTTCTTCATCTATTCCACCACCCGTTCCCTCTCCAATGCCATCGCCTACCCTATCGTGTCAACCTATTCCATCACCTATCCCTTGATGCCCCTCCTTGATGTTCGCTTTACAAGGGAACGAGCGAAAGTGACGCGGAGGTGAAATGTAAAGGAGATGAAGCGAAAACGACCGCGACGTGAAATGGAGATGAAGAAGAGATGAAGCGGAGAGAACTGATAAGCGGGCATCAAGGCAAAAGACACTCCTCACGACCAACAAGCGACAAGAATTCTCCCAAAAACATCAAACTTACCACGAAGAATGGATGACAAGGGTAAGACATGTCTAGAGAACTAACTAAGGAAAAGGGAAAAAAACACGACCAACCTCATCGGGACACAATCCACGGACAATGAGGGGATCGGAAGGAACACAGCTGAAAAGCTGGAAAAGGAGAATTGAAATTGAGATAAAATCCAGTCAGGAATCACGCTAGCCAACCAGATCAAGCAGCAAGATCAGAGAAGATGTTCAAATTCAGAGTTGAATAAAGATCTCTTATCCAAGAGAAATTAAGCGCAATCAACCATTGCTAAGGAGAAACTTTGAAATAATCACGGGACGTGAGTGCTCAAAAATGACATGATGCATGCTGAGCTAAAATAAAGAAATCATCCAAACAAATGCAAAGAAAGATAAAATAGAAAATACTCAAGAATAATATTCTAGACCAAGCCAAGACGGGGTCAAGAGTCTTCTTGCAACCGCGGTGTGTAAGACAGAGTCCATCGTCCCCCACCCGACTCAAACTAACGGCCTATCCAATGATTAACCGTATGCTCCTAGATCATCATCGTTTTTGTTAAAGGGGAACATCAGATCCCAGAACATACGGACAACCAGCCCATCCTTGAGAGGCTATAGTAAGGTATATACCATATTGTAATGCAACAATGAGAAGGGATAGAGAGCCATACATGACTTACCTGCCTAGCAAAACATCATTTTTTTGAATTTTCTGATTTTCAAATTTTTATGGGTTTTCAATAAGACAACATGACAACAAGATAAGCACAAGGATGAACATAACATAACATAATGAACGAAATATAACATAACAAAGAGGAACGAAGCATGACATGACATAATACCATAGACAAAACATCATAAGAACAACCAACAAGCGTGCGTGGGATTTGAAAACACGGTGGGGCAAGACAGCACACGCGGTGGGACATCACACGCGGTGGGACAAGACCATGGTGGGACAAAGGCACGTGGGACAACAACTCACGGGGGATAAAAGACACGGTCAACATATGTATGGGATGACACAGTGGGGCGAAATCATAATGGGACGAGGACATGACAGTCACGGAGGGACAAAACAACACGTGTGACAAGGACATGGAGAGACATAGACAACACATGTAACAAGGACACGTCGGGACAACAGACATGACAAATATGCTCTTCAATCAAAACCCAAGATCTGAATGAAGCAGAACCGTCAGGTTCATAATCATGAGGCAAAGTCCTCTCACGGAGATATGATGAGATGAAATGAAGCAAAAGCTGAGGACACAAGCTTCATAATAGATCGAGAGAGTAGATTGAAGAAGGAGAGAACAGATCAGAAGATATGAACAGGAACCCAAGCGAAAGATAAGGAGCAAGGAAGCTTGAGTACCTGTAACCACCACACTTAACAAACAGATCATATCCGCCCTCAAAAATAAAATAGACGTGACAAAAAGACACAATTTTTTGGACTTTTACAATTTTTTTGATTTTTTTCAACAATATTTAATTTTTTTGGATTTTGACATATTTGATTTTTTTGGAATATTTTTGACAATATTTGCTTTTTTAGAATTTTGACAATATTTGATTTTTATAGAATTTTTTTGGATTTTGACATAGCAATCTACAACACCTAGAGACGGGCTAAACTACTGGCCAGAGATCGTCGTTTCTCCCCCTCTCATTAAAGGCTTCCCTTAAGCAGGACGTGCATGTGAGTGTGGCTTACCACAATATTTACTTTTTTTAGAATTTTGACAATATTTGATTTTTATAGAATTTTTTGGATTTTGACATAGCAATCTACAACACCTAGAGACGGGCTAAACTACTGGCCAGAGATCGTCGTTTCTCCCCCTCTCATTAAAGGCTTCCCTTAAGCAGGACGTGCATGTGAGTGTGGCTTACCACAACCAACAGCCTCTAAAGAACGGTGCCCCTACTAAGGCCATACCCGGGATTCAACCCAGCCTAAGAGAGAGAAATGGAAAAAAAATGGACACATGCTTAATACAGAATGGGAGATATCAGGATGAATTCATTCAAGGGGACTACCCCTCAAAGATACAATCTGTTGCGCTGGGGCTTTGTGTCTTTGATTTTGAGATGCATATTTGTTAGGCACGCATGCGACTGGGCTGATGACGTCCCGCGGGGAACTGTACTACCACTCTTGCCATGCCTTTGATTCATAATTTGATTCATTGAATTTGAGAGCCCTTATTGGCTAGATTTCTCATGAAAGCTCACTTTTGAGGGTCAAGATTGCCCCTATTTGAGACCTCTCTCGTATTGGGGAGCGCCTAGGTTGGTCATCTCATCCATCAATCTCTTACCCATGCACTCAGCCGAGCAGAGAAAAGAAAAGGCCTTTGTGCATACCCATAGTATGGCCAAAGCAGCAACGGTGTGCCTCAGAGGAATCGGATATGGCTCGCCGTTAAGTATGTGAAAAACCCATACTCAAGAGATCACCCTCAATAATCGGGGAAAGAAACTAGACTCCCAGCATGGAGCTATCACCAGCCTGAGATGCTGCTGAAGCGAACTGGACATTTTGACTAAATTAAACAAACTTCTTATAAAGCCACTCAACCGTGTTGAGGAAACAATATTATAGCAATGCGCAGGAAGTAATAATGGAAATGATAGCATATTCTTGCACAAAATAAAGATACCTCATAAATCCATAGCGTGAACATAGCATCCTGAAGCGATCTTGACCATCGAGCTTTGAGCAACACGAGCTTTGTATTCCTTGCTTGACAGGATCAAGACAGAAAGGATAGCAAGGCTTTAAGATTCCTCTACATGGAGGAGCGGCAGACATCATACTGGACGAAGAAGGATAAAAAGAAGACAGACAGAGGCCCTGATAACAAGGAACCAAATACAGAATAAACAGAGGTCAGCTGAGATCAAGGCGGACTAAAGCCTCGAAAACAACGAGAAAAAGGGTGATGACCCCGAAAGGGTGAAGAGGAGAGAATGGAAAGACAATGAAAGGATTACTGTGAAGATGAGGAAAAATAAGAGTAATCATCCGACGTGGTCGGAGAAGAAGAGTTGTGGACATCCGACAGGGTCGGAGAAGAAGAATGAGGACCACCCAACAGAGTCGGGGAAAGAGAATCATTGACACCCGACAAGGTCGGGGAAGGAGAGTGAGAATCACCTGACAGGGTCGAGGAAGGAAAATTAGAACCCGGAGATACCAGAGGAGAAGAATCAGAAGATGCCCCAGGATCGGGATGATGAGAGGGCATATGCCGAGGCCTAGAATTGTGAGAGGAGGGAAATCTGGAGACTCTGGATGGGAAGAAGAGGAATGGGGGTTTGTCGACTGGGGAAGAGAGGAGAATATGATGGCAGTGAGATTTCAAGTGGGAAGATACATCACCCAAGGGTGGGAGTTAAGCAAGAGAAAGGATGAATGAAAAGAAGGGGAGGAAGAGGCGGGCCCTTGAACTTGCTCCGCCGCCTCTTCTTAGCTGAAACTGGCTTGTAATGGAGCCACCTAGCGCGGGCTCGAATCCTTGGGCTTCTTGATTTGAAATATCCTCTAAAATAACGGACCCACCTGATAGATGGCCTTGCCTGATTATGAACATGCCGCTTCATTGAGGCGGTTGCCCCTAGACACCCGGTGCTAACAATAGGTGGACATTCTTGAACAATGAACTCCTTAGATGGAAGAGCATCATGAGACCACGGAGTCTTGTCACTCGGAATAAAGACATTGAGACTTGGCAACTCCACTCGGCAATCACACACGAAGCATAACTCCCTTGATAAAAGAGACGGATGAAGCTGAGGGAGAGTAATACACAACGTTGACATGGCCGGTTTGTTAAACTGAGGGAGATTGCATAGAATGTTCAGAATGCCCTTGGACAGTGTAGAAGATACGACCAATTGCCCCTTGAATATAGAACTCACAACCTGCTTGGCGGCCGTATGAGTTAGCAAAATTCGGGTAGAGAACCCATCTTGGCTAGTTATCTGAACATCAATGGAGCGAGAAGTAATAACAACACCAATCACGGAATCTTCGGCGAGCAATGAGATTGCCACCGGTCTCGCTCGAGAAGAAACTGCCACTAATGCAAGACAGCTCTTCTTAGCAACCATCATCGAAAATATAGGCTCATCAACCCCAAAATAGCCTGGGACCAGGACACGAACTGGCATGCGACAGATGTAATCTTGAAGTTTGAAATGCATAACCTTCATGCAATCATCCTGACTCGGCTCATTTTCACCCCGGGGACCAGACCCGATGGGCATCAAAGGCAGCGCACACCTACTCCGTGGGGTGGAAATAGGAGGCGAAGTGGAGGGAATAGGTTCTGATGGCGTGGAGGTTTCAATGGGGATGGTGATGTCAAGTGAAGATGCAGGCGATGTGGCAATGATAAGCTCGGGTGAAGGTAAAGGTGGAGGCGGAGATGATGGAGGTTTAGGCGATGGTGAGGGTGGTGGAGATGGCGTAGGCAATGAGAGTAGTGGAGATGGAGGCGGTGATGTAGGCAAAGGGGAAGGCCACATCGGCCATCGTCGACGTATCGACACAACGCGTCGGGTGGTGTTGGTAGTGGAAGCGGTGATAGCATAATGAACGGAGGAAGGGGAGGCACTAGCCTGAGCAAGGGCTTAGGTAGGTGAAGGCAATGAAGACGGGGTCGGAGATGGTGGAGGTAATAGGGTAGGTGATGGAATAGGTGGAGACGATAGGGTAGGCGATGGCCTAGGTGAGGGAACGGGTGATGGAATAGATGACGAATCGGGTGCAGCGCCAAATGAAGAATCACAGGGGTGCCCCTAGTCTTGAAGTAACGGAGATGGCTGCCTGGGCAGCGCCTCTTGCTGCTGCTTGCTGCGAAGATGTTGAACAACCTTACGAATTACAGGCCAATCGATCCTTTTCTTATCTTCCAGATCATAAAGATAATCCCAGAACTCGGGGCAATCCTCGACCAAATGCTCCTGTTGGCGGTGAAATTCACAGAATTGAAGCATATTCCCGACCGCGGGTTGGCAAGGCACAATCGGAGGGAGCGGCAACTCGTGAGTGGCCATCAAAGCCTGGAAAATACTTGTAAAACACTCTGGCAATGGAGGATGAGGAGCCCACTTCGGGCAAGGTGGATGTCGAGGGGTATGTTGTGGAAAAGCGGGTTGTGGAGACAGAAGTGAAGGTTGCGTAGGCAATAGTGCTTGGCCGACGGTGGAGGGATTTGGTGAAGGCATATGTGGAGGGGGATGAGGGGGTATATAGGCGACATCCACCTGCTCGGGATGTGGTATTCCCTTGACCGGGGGTGGCGGTGGATGTGAAGAAGCGAAAGGCTGACTCATGGAGGGCTGATATGTGGATGCGTATGGTGGACTCGTGGAGGGCTGATATGTGGGAGTGGATGGGTGCGTAGGAGCGGAGGGTTGACTCATGAAGGGATGATATGTGGAGGCGTATGGTGGACTCGTAGAGGGTGAAGGTTGATGTGTGGAGATAAATGTAGATGGCAGAGTATATGGGGATGTAGAAGGTAGAGAAGACTCGAAGACAAGGGAATCGTGGACTTGTTGGTGAATGAAGTGGGCTCGGCTGTATAGTTGTTGCCAGGAGGTGATGTCATTGAGGGCTAAGACGAACCGGTACTCGAGCGTTGCGTTAGAAATCATCATCTTGATCAGCTCATGCCTCGGAATGTGTCCCGGGACTTGCGCGGTGAGGCGACGCTATTGACACCCATTTTTAGCCCGCAAGTTGTGTCATTTCTCTTATTCATCATTTCTATTTCCTGAATTACCCATTATTCTGGAGCCTTCCTTGGATGGATTTCGAACCCATTTCATTGTTCCTAAGCCTTTGAGCCTTGTTGATCATTATTTCTTAGAGCCCTAGGGATAATTTTATCAGCTTCCAGCTTTCCAAGTCGACTTACAGACCATTTAGGTTGACTTCCATCAAGCATTCGGCCCCTTTCACTACACAGTCTGAACGCGACCCATTTTCATCCTTTTATGATCCTCTATTCATTAAGTGTCCTTCACCAAAGTTGTTCATTTTTTAAATCTCTACAATTTCATCTTCTACGCCATTAGCCAGTTCTCCACCATTTTCAAGTCCCATCATTTTTCTCTATTCTCCCCCCATTTTCTCCATCTACTGCTCGTCCTCTCATCTTACTCTCTTCATGAAAGTTGTTCAATTTTTTATTATCTACAATTTCTCCTTCTACCGCATTCACTAGTTCTACAACATTTTTGAGATATTTGAAGTCCCGCAATCAATGACACCCAAGAGGGAGGGTGAATAGGGTGATTACAAATTTTAATTTCTTTTACCCGATTTAAAACAAGTATTAGGAGCAAGCATCAAACATGAATAGCACTTGAATCTGAAATAAAAAGCGAATGGAAGACACAAAATAAAACTTCAGATTCAAGCTCCCCCTTAGTTGATGAAGAAGGTTTTAGATGTCGCTTGATCTCCACTTGGCTTAGGGTTGATCTGCTCCAGATGTGGCTTGAAGATGGATGAAGATTGATGAAGTCTTCCTTCTCAGAGCACTGTTCATGGCTACAGTACCAGTACTTGAATCTCCCCTTAATAGCCTCCCTTAGCCTCCTTGGATTGATTAGGGTTACAAGCCTCAATGAGATATTTTTATAACTCTTGAATGGTCAAGAGACAAGCCAAGAACCATATCCACAAATCATGGGAAGATTGGTGGCTTTGGGATTAAACAAATCCTAGAATATAGACTTCACACGTTGAGAATAAAAAGTCAAAATAGGGGCTTTTCGAAGTTGGCGGTCGACCGGTGTACAGGGGCGGTCGACCGGAATTTTACACGAAATGGCCCGTTGGTTTCTGGGAAAACTGGTCGACCGCTCCTGGCTGGCGGTCGACCGCTGGCTGGGGTTCCTGCAAAAAATAAGGAGTTAGACAATGACCCATAATACGTGAGCGAATGAGTTTTTGATTACATCTTGTTCCAATCAAAGTAAGTGGGTTAAGCTAAGCCTGGGAGGTTTAAGAGCCAAGATGGATTTTTGCAGTTGGAAGGGTTTAAACATTTAAACATAGTGCATGATGAAATTAAGCTTTGAAAGCGTATTAAATTTGAACTTCATTGTTGATACATAGCACGGGAGAAGACACATAACCTGGGTTTTGTTATCATCAAAATTACCTGGATATACTCAACAATCTCCCCTTTTTTGATGATGCCAAAACTGAAGGGGTTTTTAAATACATGAACGTGCCTTTGAGCAGTGTTTGAAAATTTAGATCAAGGTTCGAAACCAAAGCATTTCATTCACATCCCATCACGCCAACGAACACAAATCATTCAACATTTTATTTACCAATTAGATAAGAAATGAGATATAAGAGCCAACCATTTGAAATCAAACACCAGTTGCATTCAATTCATCATTTCATTACAAGGTACATTAGTGCAAGAGTGAATGGACGACTCTAGACTCGAGATTAAACAAATGCATAAAGTTCGACTCTAGACTCAAGTGCAAGCATACAACCACACTCGGAACACACACGGACATACATAAATATATAAAGCCCTGCACTACTACTTCTCCCCCTTTGGCATCATCAAAAGGGGATAGGATAGATGAAGAGGGACCAAAGTGACATAAAACCAAAGGACATCAAGCTAGAGGTAGAAGAAAGGAAAAATCCTCATGGTACATCTGAAGGTGGAGGTGGATGATCCTCTGGAAGAGGGGGCTGGTATCCAAGGAGATGGCGTATGTCTTCAAGAGCATGAGCTTGAGCGTGAAGAGTATCTCGAATGCGGCCAATGGAGAGGTCACAAGCCGCATCACGACGAGCCATGCTAAGAAGTGTATTGTTCATGATGTTGAAGGACTGGCTAGAATCAGCAACACTGTTAGTGAGGCTAGTCATATGAGTGGAGAGTGTGGCCATTTGAGTGGAAAGGGTATCCAGAGTAGTGGAGAAAGAGTCTATGCGGCCTGACATGGTGTCAACCACATTGTCTATAGTGTCGATGCGAACCCCGAGAGTAGAAAGTCTCTCCCCAAAAGTATCCACACGAGTCTCTAGCCCAGTGAATCGCCTGTCAAAAACCTCATAGTCTACCCAAGAAGGCTGAGTGGCTCCCTGTGTGGAGGACTCTCCATGATGAAACTGACTAGGAGGAGGAATCTCCGGATCCATATGCTGCGGCAAAGCAGGAAGAGGCAGCTTGACATCCAAGTGATGAGGTGAGGGTGGAGGAGGCTGCTCCTCGGCCTGAACTGGAGGGGGTACATCCCCTTGAACCTGCTGCTACTGTGGTTCCTGCTCATCCTCACTATCATATTCATCTCCATAAGTAGGTACATCCCGGCGTAGCTCACCATCGAGACCATAGTAATAACCCATATCTATGAAGATCTTATGCTTATTATAAATATCTTCCTAGCGGACATAGATAAACTGCTCTTCTGCTAAATTAATCCCAGCATGAATGAATACCTCGGTCAACTGTGAGGCATACAGCAAAGATCGCCGTAGATTTGTGCGGCAAGATCCAATGAGGGTCGTCATGAGGCGACCCATGTTGATTTGTATACCATTCATCACATTGTAGAACATTAATTTATGAACCTCTGTGACTTCATTTCTACTGCCACTCTTAGGATAAATAAGGGAGGTAAACATATGGTGTAAGACTCGCTACAGTGGTGGAAAGTGATTTGCATTCAATACAATCAAATTGCTGACACCACGCATGTAATAACAACCTGTCATAGCAAGAAATGTGTCCTCAACCTCCCCATGACCAAAAACCAAGTCAACCCCTCTAGCCACAACTCCTAAACATCTCTCAAACAGATCGGGAGCAATGTGAATCTCGACCCCTTGAACAACAGTGAATAATTGCTCATTTCTTGCAACCAAGTTCCCATAGAACTGCTGTACTAGATTGGGGTAATGACGGTTATATCTAGAGATGAAATCAGTCCAACCCGACTGAATCGCAAAGACTGCACAAATATCAGGCAAGAGCTCATTCACCTTGTGGAAAAAATTTTTTTGTTTCTTTTTCTTTTCTTTTCTATTTTTCTTTTTTTTTAAATGGGGGGACTAACAACCGACCTTCAGATTTGGAGCCAACATCAAGAAGTGGAGGGAAGGAAATAGATGCAGGTTTGAGGAAAGTTTCTAACTCCCCCTCAGAAGTTTCCTAGATCCGACATCATTGAGTCCACAATGATTTAACCAAAGAATATCTGGCCTTAGAAACATTTTTCAAGGAGGACTATACATATAATTACATTCAAGCATGCAGGAGTGAATGTGAACACACAAGGTATTAAAAGTAAAGACAATATGCATGCTTTCCTACCCTTTATGCATATGAGTTTCTACAAATGCAGATCTTAACTTAAGTGCAAACCTATGCATGTATGCTCTCACCCTTGCACATCCCAAGTTCTCTTCTTATCTTCTTAAATTGTTCCTCGTTGAGGGGTTTGGTGAAAATGTCAGCTAGCTGATTGTGTGTGTCAATGAAATTCAATTCAAAGACCCCCTTGCCTACATGATCTCTCAGAAAATGATGACAAATATCAATATGCTTGGTTCTAGAATGTTGAACAGGGTTTTTAGACAAGCTGATTGCACTGGTATTATCACACAAGATTGGCACACATTTCATCTGAATATCTAAATCATGCAGTTGATTTTTGATCCAAAGTACTTGGGCTCCACAACTTCTGGTGGCTACATATTCAACCTCGGCCGTTGAGAGAGCTACTGAATGTTGTTTCTTGGAGGCCCATGAGACTAGGCACCCACCAAGAAACTAACAGTACCGACTAGTACTTTTATGATCTACAATGCATCCAGCATAATCCGCATCGGTGTATACAATCAGATCAAAAGAACTACCGATGGAAAACCACAAGCCAAAGTCTATTGTGCCAAGTAAGTATCTAAAAATACGTTTAACAGCCGATAAGTGAGATTCTTTAGGGCATGACTGAAAATGGGCACAAAGACATACACTGAATTGAATGTTAGGACGGCATGCTGTAAGATACAATAGTGATCCGATCATACCTCGAAACAGTGTAGGATCTACTATTTTACCATTTTCATCTTTGTCTAACTTCGAGGTTGTGGCCATTGGAGTTGACAAAGATTTTGCTTCAGCCATCCCATATTTCTTCAAAAGCTCCATTGTGTACTTGGTTTGGCTTATGAAAATGCCCTCAGATGTTTGCTTCACCTGTAATCCAAGAAAGAATGTTTGTTCACCCATTAGGCTCATCTCAAATTCACCTTGCATAATTTCTGCAAATTCATCACATAGCACATTATTAGTAGCTCCAAAAATTATGCCATCCACATACACTTGAACTACTAATATATCTTTACCTGATTTCTTTGTGAAAAGTGTTTGATCAACCTTACCTCTCTTGAAATCATTTTCAATCAGAAATGACGTGAGCCGTTCATACCATGTCCTCGGCGCTTGTTTCAGTCCGTACAAGGCCTTCTGGAGCTTGTACACATGTTGTGGATGCTTGGGGTCTTCAAAACCTGGAGGTTATTCTAAAAAAATATCCTTTTTGATATATCCATTTAGAAACACAGATTTAACATCCATTTGAAACAATTTAAAGTTAGATGAGCAAGCATAAGATAATAAGATCCGGACTGCTTCTAGACGAGCAACCGGTGCAAAAGACTCATCAAAATTAATACCCATCTCGTGGCTATACCCTTTGGCCACAAGTCGGGCCTTATTCCTAACAACCAATCCCGTATCATTTAACTTATTTCTAAAAACCCATCGGGTTTCGATAATGGATTGATTCTTAGGTCGTGGCACAAGAATCCACACCTAGTTTCTTTCGAACTGGTTCAACTCTTCATGCAGAGCCTGGATCCAGGATTCATTTTGAAGAGCTTCATGGATATCCTTAGGTTCTTCCTGTGAGATCAAGGCTATCAAATCCTCTTCTTCTACTTGCCTTAAAGATGCTCTCATTCTTACCCCATCTTGAGGATTACTAATTATGTTTTCAGCTAGATGATCCTTTAAGAATGTGGAGGTGCTTGGCAAGTCGGGGTGCTGCACTTGCTGCTCTTGCAGTGTTTCAATTGAAGGATCTTCATCTTCTTCACTCTTGCTAGGTATTCCTTCCTTTGATTCATCCTTGGCTTTAGATGTTCTAGCATTAGTTGAGTTTTGGGGGCTTCTCCTACATCCATAATTTGAGTAGCCAATTTTGGTTCAGATTCATCAAAAAATACGTGAGGACTTTCTTCAACAACCAAAGTCAATTTATTGAACACTCGATAAGCTCTAGAATTAAGTGCATAGCCTAGGAAAGTTCCCTTGTCACTTTTCTCATCAAACTTACCTAGGTTGGACTTACCATTATTCAGGATGAAACATGAACATCCAAAGGGTTTAAGATGGGAAATATTCGGTTTCTTACCCATGTAGAGCTCATATGGAGTTTTCTTCAAGATGGGCCTTACCATTGCCCTGTTGATGATGTAACATGATGTACTTACTGCCTCAGCCCAAAAGTATTTTGGTAGAGAGTTTTCACTTAACATGGTCTGTGCCATGTCTATCAATGTTCTATTTTTTCTCTCCACTACTCCATTTTGTTGGGACGTCCTTGGTGATGAGAAGTTGTGTGTATACCCGTGCTCTTCACAGAAATTACTGAACTCATGATTTTCAAGTTCGCCACCATGATCACTTTGGATAGTAGTGATAAGGTAGCCTCTATCATTTTAGATTTTCCTACAGAACACTTGAAATTTCATCAATGCATCAGTTTTATTGGATAGAAATAACACCCAAGTGAATCTGGAATAATCATCAACAATCATAAAACCATAGGATTTTCCGCCTAGGCTGGATGTCCTAGTTCGGCCGAATAAATCAAGATGTAGCAATTCCAAAGGCCGAGAGGTAGAAACAATGTTCTTGTTTTTGAAGGATATGCGTGTTTGCTTGCCCTTTGTGCAAGCCTCACAAATTTTATTACTTTTAAACTTTAATTTTGGCAAACCATTCACCAAGTCATATTTAGACAACTTGGAGATTACTCCAAAACTAGCATGACCTAGTCTTCGGTGCCATAGCCATGCATTATCATGAGTGTTAGCTACCAAACACATATCATCACAAGAAACATCATCAATATCAGCAGTGTAGACATTATTGTTTCTTTTTTCAATAAATTTGATCTCATTTGTGTTTTTGTTCATGACAAAGCAGTGCATCATATCAAAAACAATCTTGAACTCTTTGTCACATGGCTGGCTTATGCTCAAGAGATTGTGATTCAAACCTTTCACCAAAAGAATATTTTCAATTAAGGTTTCATAATTTTTACCTATGTTACCAATTCCAATTATTTTACCTTTGTCTTTTCCACCAAAAGCAACTGAGCCTCCATCCTTATCTTGCAGCATAGAGAACGCCTTCATGTCCCTTGTCATATGCCTTGAGCAACCACTGTCTAAGTACCACTTGCTTCCTCTGGCTTCAAGACATATCTGTAAGAAGTAAAATTCTCATGCAATTATTTTTGGTACCCAAACTAGTTTGGGTCCGTAGGAGTTGATCCAATTTTATGCATATCTTTTCTTAGTCCACAAAGCATGGTTTCTTGGTGATTTTTATTTGAACCAGTAATTTGCAACAACATGGCCAAATCTACCACAATGATAACAATTAACAGGTGCAAACTTTCTTTGAAATTATCGTGGTTTGGGTTGGACATGTTTTGGCTTAGACTTGGAACATGAAGCATGATTGTTTTCTTTTTCATGAACATAGGATGTAGTAATCTTACGCTCAAAAGATTTTTTGTTTTGGGGAATGTACCCCAATCCTTCCTTCTGGAAGTTGACTTTGACTCCCAACAAGTTGTCTAAGTTTTGTTTGCCCTTGACAAACCTAGATAAGGTGGACTGAAGTTCAGCCACTCCTTCACCCAGACTAACATTTTTCTTTTCAAGTTCTAAATTTGTGGATTTCAGAACTTCTTCATTTTTCAACTTCTCAACAACTTTTTTAATTTCTGAAAATTTACACATCAATTCCTCCAGATTTTTTCACTGGCTGAAATTATTTACAACATGCTTTCTTTTCTTCCGTCAACTCAAACCATTCCGGTTCCAATTTTTCAAACTTAACAAAAATTTCCTCATGTGCTAACTCATCAATCTTTTTCTTGAGATTTTTGTTTTCAAATCTGATTTTCTTATATTTCAAATACAACTTCTCATATTCTGACTCCCATTGTTCATTTGAGATAAAATCAGGGTCAGAATTTATCTCAGTTGAGTCATCCTCATGTGCCATGAGGCACAGGTTTTCCATGAGCTCTTGTATCTCCTCATCAGACGGTTCGTCCTCTTCATCACTCCATGTGGCGACCATGGCTTTGGGCTTTCTGAATTTATCTTTCTTGAATTTGTTTTTCAGATCTGGGCACTCTCCCCTCATGTGCCCGGGCTTCTTGCATTCGTAGCATATGATGCTACTTGGTTTGCTTGGCTCGCCCTTGGTTTGAGTGGGCTTCCTTTGCCCCTTTCTGAAATTACCTTGGAAGTTTCTCTTCTTCCTCAAAATCCTTTTCGCTTGGTGAGTTATCATGGCCAAGTCTTCTTCTTCGTTGCTTCCTTCACTTGATTCTTCTTCTTGAAAGTCTTCATCAGATTGATGAGCTTTCAATCCAATTACCTTCTTCTTCTTCGTATCTTCCCCGGCTGATCTCTTCATATTTATTTCATAGGTCACGAGTGACCCTATGAGCTCGTCCAAAGTGAGTGTGGACATATTTTTTGAATCCTCAATTACTGTGGCTTTTGTATGTCACGCCGATGGAAGTGATCTCAACACTTTCCTTACGAGCTCGGAATTTGTGTATTCTTTTCTGAGACTCTTGAGACCATTCGTAATCTCAGTTAACCTTGCAAACATTTCAGAGATAGGTTCTTCAGATTTCATCTTGAATAACTCGTAGTCTCTCTGACGAGTGGGTTGGCCTTGGTCTCCTTGACCTCGGAGGTTCCCTCATATATGAGATGCAACTTGTCCCACATTTCCTTCGCTGAGCTGCACATGGATACACGCAAAAATTCATTACGATGTATATCACATTGCATAATGTTCATAGTGTTGACACCCGTTTTTAGCCCGCGTGTTACATCATTTCTTTTATTCATCATTTTTGATGTCACGAATTACCCGTTATTTTGGAGCCTTCCTTGATGGATTTCGAGCCCATTTCATTGTTCCATTCCCATTGAGCCTTGGAGATCAGGATTTCGTAGAGCCCTGGAGTTTATCTTATCACCTGTCAGCCTTCCAAGTGAACTTACGACCCATTTAGGCCGTCTTCCCTCAAGCATTCAGCCCCCTTTCACAGCGTACTCTTGAAAATAGTCCTTTTCATCCCATTATATTCCCCTATTCAAAATGTGCCCTTCACCAAAGTTGTTCATATTTCAAATCTCTACAATTTCTTCTTCTATATCATTGGCCAGGTATGCACCTACTTCAAGTTATTCACATTTTTCTAGCAGACTGCACTGTTTACCTACATCCTCGTATTTTTGTTGTCTATTCGCGCCCTATTTTCTCTCTCTTATGGTCATTTTATCATCTTACTCTCTTCATAAAAGTTGTTCATTGTTCAGTTATCTACAATTTTATCTTCTACCATCTTTTCTAATTCTACACCGTTTTCAAGATATTCGTTGATTCTCGAAAGTCGCGCGAGCTTGGCAGCAAAACGGTCAACAGTTGACCGTCTTATGAATAAACGGTCACAAGATGACCGTCCCATGAATAAAACGGTCAACAGTTGACCATTTATGAACAGTAAGTTTTTTTTTAAATTTAATTTTAAATTTTATTTTTATTATTTTTGAAATGTCAAAAAATAGTATTCTCAGGACCACCTTATTCAAAAAACGGTCTGTGGATGACCGTTTAGTCAATTTTTGTGCCAAAAGTCTCCTGGTCGCCCCTAGGTCTGAGCGGTCTACTGCTAGACCGCCCCATTCAAAAAACGGCCGCGTGATAGATCGTTTCATCCCCAGAGAGTACAGATGACCCTAAACTCTATTTTTTGCACCACTAGACTCTAAGGTTGATTTCTGTTCGCCGGGATCACCTTTCAAGGCTCTATCTTCTCGAATATTCCACCAAATCACTTCCCGTTTGTTTCTGCCTCTTGCCACCACTATTATCTCGAGTTTAATTAAGCCATATAACTCAAAATTTAGTGGAATATATTTGCAGGAATCTTAGCCGCAATATCATGTTTTATGCATTTTCGTGTCACACAAACTCTTCCAGATTAGGCTCCGGGGCCACTTTTCAAGGACTCTATCTTCCAGATCCTTCCACCAAAAAGAGTTCCATTTATTCCTAGCTCTTATCCTATCTATTATCTCGAAATTTATCCATAGATCTCGAGATTTGGTGGACTCTATCCTCTGAAATCGCAGTAGAAAGTTCTAGGTTCTAGCATTTTCTCTATATAAACCCGCCCAGTTCGCCTGCGCGACGGGGGGCTCTTCTTGGACTCGGGGTGAAACCATGCGGAATCGTCGACTCACACCTTCAACCCCACTTCAAAGAGGGAAGTATAAACTTTGATTTTCACCTCTTTGGGCTCGTTTTCATAGCTCCTATCCTTAGTTCTCATCTCCTACTTTTTTAAAATCATCACAAATCGCACTATTTCAGCACGTTTTTGCATTTTTCTCCGCTTTGCACATCACTTTTCTCCTCATTCTCTCAATCATTTTTCGTGATTCCAAATTCTATGCATGCACAATACACCCACCTTTTGTTTGCACCCATTGATAGGAGTTAAAAACTCTCCCCCGATGCGTTCTCCCCCTTTCTTTCATGCTACTTTATCATTTTGGGACATATGCTACACTTCACATTCTAATGGGTTTTCTCTCTTTTGTGGCTTTATTTTGCGAGAGACTATTGATAGAATGTGAGGCCCTTGCTTTCTAGCCGGCTAGGAGGTGAGGAGGTGTCACCCATATGGGCTCCCGTGTCCCTTTTCAAGCGCGATCACATTGTAGCGGCTTCCCTTTAGGCCGTGTCTTCCTCCATATTTTCCAAGGTACGCGACACCGTCTTCATCCTTTCTCCATCTTTTGGGTGCCGTAGAACCTTGGTGGCGATCATGGTCAGGTTTCTCTTCTTCATTGCCCCTTTGCTTTTCATGCACTTTCACGTTTATATGCATGGTTACATGTTCATATTTTGGGGTGGGATAGATTGAAACATCTGTATCCACAGTTTTTTGGCGTTCACGGTGGGACACCTAGTTCCCATCACGTTATATTTTTAGTCTCTTGCATGTTGGGAAGGTGTTCATGCATGGTTAGATAGTCTCCTCCATGTTTTCCCATCATTCTATCCATTTTCGGGTCTGTCAGGGTTACACGATCTATCGTAGGGCCGTCTAAACCTTTAAACGGCCTTTCTAGGACTGTCCAAAGCCTCTGATGTTATAAATGGTCTTCACTGGACCGTCCAGAACTTGGGCGGTCATCCAGGAGACCATTTAGAGGGTATAAACGGTCATCCAAGGACCTTTTAGTGGTTCTGGCCGGGCAGGATTTCTATTCACAGGGGTCTTGTTCATTCGGGCATAACTTTGTCTCCTGACGTCGGATTGGACTGATTTTTGTTGCGCTGTGCTGTCCTTTGTATTGTATTTCCATACATATAGAGTTTGCATCATTTGGACATCATTTGAATATTTAAAAAGTGCCTCTATTTTTGCATTTTTTTGCATCTAGTCTTAGGCATATTTGGGGAAGATTCACAGGGCCGTTTTGCTTGCTGATTTAAATTACCTTCCAAGGTCTATTTTGGCTATTTTTTGGTTCCATTGCATAGTCTTTTGTATTATCTTCACATCCATATATTATTTGCATGCATTGGATTTCATTTGCCTACTTAAATATTACCTTCATTTTTGTATTTTATGCATAAAACTCACTTGTAGGTCCGGGGGCAAACACAAAGGTACGTTGTCCTTTGATGATTTTTCTTATCTTTTAGTGCCTAGTTGTCCCTATTTTAGGTCTTGCATCATTGTTATTCATATTGTTTTATATTTTTCATGCATTTTTATGATGTTAGCATGATTTCATGATTGTCTTGATTTGCTAGACTTAGGCTAGAAATTACATACACCCCGGTGCACATAGGATCATGCATATTGGCATATTGTAGTTGCATTTCCCCTCAGTAAGTGATCCTCTCGCTCCCATATTCCTTGGGCTCGACTAGGTGATCTTATCCGGGACCTCCGTAAGTCCCCGCAAGCCGTGGATTCCCACACGGACGCCGGGCCGATTGTACCATTCCACCCCTTATCCTTGCATTTGCATACGTTGTGAAGGAATTAACCTTAGTCAAACCAAAATTTGGACCTTATTCCCTATAGGATACCTATCTTGAGGGAATTAATCTCAATCCAAATCATTAAAAGGCCCACCCAAAACTTTGACATTAAAATATTTCCCATCATGTTAACTTGTTTGACTTGGTGAAATCCTTCATATTATTTGTGTTGTGTGGGCTTGTCCAAGCCCAGTTGTGTTATTTTGTGTTGCATCTCCCATCATCCATATAGGTTTTGTTGTTAGGCCCATTTAGGCTGGTCCATTCTGTGTGTCCATTTGTCTAGTCTCATTATCCTAGGTTTCTTTTTCTTTTTTTTCCTTTGAATTATTGAGTCAGTCCCCCTCCTTGATCTTTGAGCCCTTACTTCCCTCGTTGTATTTCCCTAATTTTCCTATATAAAGTCTCCATTTGTCCACATGGAGCGTCATTTTTCTCCTGTATGTTACCCTTCTTCCTCCCCGTCTTCTTATTCCCGCGTGGATTCCTCTTCCCACGCGGACCCATCTCCTTGTGGCCCTTCTAACCCGCAAGCAAATCTTGTGGCCCACCTATCATCTCTTGCTTGCCAAACGGCCCCGGTCCAGGCCCAAAAATTCATTGCTAATCTTAATGGGCCTTATTCTCATAACGGGCCTCCCTCTTCTACTCTTAGTGGGCCCCCTTCCTTTAACGGGCCCTCTTATTCTCTTAATGGGCCCCATGTTGCTGCGGGCCCAATCGGTCCTTATTCTCATGTTCATGATTTTTCTAGGCCCACATATCCTTCTATTCCTGGAATGAGCTTCCCTTCTTCTCAATCTAGATCCCTTTATCCGGCCCAATACCATACTCCTGGCCCAAATTCACACTCTCTTGCTCAAGCTGGCTTGCATCCTTCTTAGTCTCTCCCCATTGAGGAGATGATTGCTCAAACTCAGCGCCGGCTTGATGAACTTCAGCACCGAATTGATCCCCAAACTTCTTTGAGTGTCCCATTCGCATTTCAAGGTCTTCAGCTTCCACTGCGTTCATAAATTCCTACTTATCGCCGCTATGGTGGAGTCGGTGACCCTTATGTGCACTTGAAGGAGTTTCTTTCTGAGTCGGCCCAATTTCGACATGACCAACGCTTGATGGCTTATCTGTTTGGTCTGTCTTTAGAAGGCCCGGCTCGGGATTGGTTCTTTTCATTGCCACAAGATCAAGTGGTGAATTTTCAAGCCGTCCAAGAAAAGTTTATTCAGCAGTATCAAGACCAGGTTGGGCCCAAGTATTCTATGGTTGATCTGGCCCATGAAAAGATGAAGCCCAACGAGGAGTTCTCTACCTTCGCCGACCGCTGGCGTCGCTTGGCCACTCAAGTCCCGGGGCATATCCCGAAGGGAGAGCAAATCAAAATAATCATTTCTAATGCAACGCTCGAGTATCGGTTCATCTTACCCTTGAATGACATCACATCATGGCAACAGCTTTATAGCTGAGTCCGCTTCATCCACCAACAACTTTTAGGTTCCCTTGACCCCGAGTCCCCTTCACCTTCAACGCCCATGTACGCCTCCTATCTATCATCTCCCACATATCCTTCCATGAGTCAGCCCTTCACCACATATCCTTCCACAAGTCAACCTTCCGCTCCCCCACACCCATATACCTCCACATCTCCCTCCACATATCAACCCTCCACGAATCAGCCTTCCGCCTCTTCATACTCGCATGAACCTCCACCTCCGGTCAAGGAGACACCACACCCTGAGTAGGTGGATGCTGTCTATATACCCCCTCATCCTGCTCCACATATGCCTCCGCCTAGTCTCTCCACCAGTTGCCATACGCCTTTGCTTTCACAACCAACACTTCCTTCTCCACTCCTATCTCCATTACCTTCTTATACCTCTCGGCATCCACCTTTCCCGAAGCAGGCCCATTCTCTGTCGTTGCCAGAGTCTTTTACAGACATTTTTAGGGCTTTGATGGCCGCTCATGCATTGTAGCTCCCTCCGGTTGTGCCTTGCCGACCCGCGGCCGGGAATGTGTTTCAATATTGTGAATTTCATCGCCAGCAGGGGCATTCGGTTGAGGATTGCCCCGAGTTTCAGGAACTTCTTTATGTCCTAGAAGATAATAAGAGGATCGATTGGGCCGCCATGCATGAAGCTATCTTAAATATCCGCAGCGAGCAGCAGCAGCAGTCACCATCCAGGCAGCCGTTTCCACTACAAGACCAGGGGCACCCCTGCGTTTCTTTATCTGGCATTGCGCCCGCTCTGCCACCTACTCCATCACCTACCTCCTCCCCTATGCTTCTGTCTACCTCGTTGCCTACCTCATCACCCTCTTCATCTCCACCTACCCCCTCACCTTCACCATCTCCTACTCAACCTCCACAACCTCCACCAACCCAAGCCTCTACTCAGGATAGTGCTCCCACCTCTTCTTTCTCCATTTCCACAACCGATTCTACTCCCGACGCCGCTAGATGCATCGTGCCGATATGTCGAAGGTGGGCGCCAAGACCCTCCAATTCCTCTGCCTCACCACCACTCTCACCATCTTCACCTCCATTACCTTCATTGCCCGCATCACAATCTCTACTACCCCTACTGCCATCACCACCACCCTCACTACCTCCTCTCCTAGCGACCCCACTTCCATTACTACCACCATCTCCACTGCTTTTGCCATCTCCTTCGCCATCATTGCCTGAGTCTAAGCAGGCTACGCCTACTCCTACACCTCCACCTTCGCCTTTACCCCATCCTACGCCTCCACCTTTTCCTTTAAGTTCGCTCGAGCCTATCATCACCGCTATCCCTCCCCCGCCCGAGACCTCTACACCTTCTAAACCTTCACCCATGCCTTCCAAGCCTTCTCCACCCCTTTCTCCACATACTTCCACCCCACGGAGCGGGTGCACGCTATCTCTGGTGCCCCTCGGGTCTACTCCCCAGGGAGATGATGAGCCGAGCCAGGTTTTGATTGTGCATTTCAAGATTCAAGATTTCATTTGTCGCGTGCCAATCCGGGTCCTGATCCCTGGATATATTGGGGATAATGAGCCTGCATTTTCAGAGACGGTTGATAAGAAGAGTTCTCTCGCATTAGTGCCAGTTTCTTCAAAAGCGAGGCCGGTGGCAATCTCTTTGCTCACCGGAGGTTCGATTATTGATACTATTATTATCTCTCGCTCGATTACTGTGCAGTTCATTGGCCGAGAGGTGTTGCCTACTCAGATTGTGCTAACTCATACGGCCGCCAAGGGTCTGCTAGATTCCATATTCAAGGGGCAATTGGCCGTATCTTTTGCACTTTCCAAGGACATTCTGCATATTCTATGCAATCTCCCTCGATTTATTGGTGTGCCGGCCACGTCAACATCGTGCATTGATCTCCCTCAGCTTCACCCGTCTCTTCTATCAAGGGAGTTGTGCTTCAAGGCTGAGTGCCGAGTGGAGTTGCCGAATCTCATGCTGCTAGTGCCAAGTGACAAAACTCCGTGGTTTTCTGATATTCATTCATTTGAGGAGTCAGCTATTCAAGAATGTCTGCATATGGTTAGTACAAGGTGTCTAGGGGCAACCACCCTAAAGAGGATGCATGTTCATAATTGGGCCAGGCCGTTTGTCAGATGGGCTCGCTATTTGAGAAGATGTTGCAAGGCAAGATGCCTAAAAGTCCGAATCCACGCCAAGTGGGTCCATTACAAGCAGGTTTCAACTAAGAAGATGTGACGGCGCTGGTTCAAGGGCTGTCGATTGTGCACTCAGGGGTCCACTCCCTCTTCCCCGTCTGTTCATTCATCTTTCCTTCTGCTCAGCTCCCACCCTTGGGTGGTGTACCTTCCTTATTCTAATCCCACGTCCATGATCTTCTCTTCTCTTCCCGGGGCCGCAAACCCCCACTCTTCTCATCAGGTTTCTCCGAATTCTCCTTATTCTTATTGTCTTAGGCCTCGGCCCATGTCATCCTTTCATCCCGATCTAGGGATTTCTTTTTCTGATTCCTCTCCCCTGGTATCTCTAGATTCTAATTCTCCTTCCCCGACCCTGTCGGGTGTCCACGATTCTTCTTCCCCGACCCTATTGGGTGTCTCTCATTCTCATTCTCCAACCTTGTCGGGTGATTCCCATTCCCCTTCTCTGACTGCGTCGAATGATTTTCCTTCTCATCTTTCTACTCATTCTTCCTCACCCTTTTAGGGTCATTACCTTTTCTCATGTTGTTTTCGAGGCTTTAGCCCGCCTTGATCTTAGTTGACCTCTGTTTATTCTGTATTTGGTTCCTTGTTATCAGGGTCTCAGTGCCTTAACAGGGGAGTTCTAGCCCTCGTCTCTCTTCTTTTTTATCCCTTCTTCGTCCAATATAATTTCTGCCACACCTCTATGTCGAGGAATCCAATCCTTTGCTCTCCTTTCACTACCAGAAAAAGCGGGATTTCAGATGAAATTTTCAGACGAAAATTTCAGACGGAAATTTCCGTCTGAAATTTGTGACGGATTTTTTTCCGTCGGAAATCCCGTCTGAAATATGCAATTACACACCGAATTTCAAACGGAAATTTATGACGGAAAATATTCCGTCACAAATTTCAGACGGAATTTGGGACGGAAAATTTAATCTGTCAGAAATTTATGATCAAGAATTTGTGACGGCCACATTTGTGACGGATCCGTCTGACAATCCGTCACAAATGTGTCTTCTCACGGATTTTCAGACGGAAATTAATCCGTCACAAAATTTTTGCGCCCCCAATCCGTCCTTTTTTTTTTGCGACGGATTGGGGGCGCAAAAATTTTGTGACGGATTAATTTCCGTCTGAAAATCCGTGAGAAGACACATTTGTGACGGATTGTCAGACGGATCCGTCACAAATGTGGCCGTCACAAATTCTTGGTCATAAATTTCTGACAGATTAAATTTTCCGTCCCAAATTCCGTCTAAAATTTGTGACGGAATATTTTCCGTCACAAATTTTCGTCTGAAATTCGGTGTGTAATTGCATATTTCAGACGGGATTTCCGACGGAAAAAAATCCGTCACAAATTTCAGACGGAAATTTCCGTCTGAAATTTCCGTCTGAAAATTCCGTCTGAAATCCCGCTTTTTCTGGTAGTGTTTCATCCTTTATCCTGGCAAGCAAGGAATACAAAGCTACTCGCGCTCCTCAAAGCTCGATGATCGAGATCGCTTCAAGATGCCGGTTCCAATGCCATGGATTTGCAAAGGTATCTTTATTTTATGCAAGAAACGTGCTTTCATTTTCATTATTTCTATTGTTTCTGCACATGATTCTTTAACATGATTGAGTGGCTTTAGGAGTCTTTGTTTAATTAGATCTTAACTTTGTGTCAAATAAAAAAGTTAGCTTCTGCAGCATCCTTAGGCTGGTGATAGCTTCGCGCTGGGAGTCTAGTTTCTTTCCTCGATTGTTGAGGGTGACCTTTTGTATGGGTTTTTCACACACTTCACGGCAAGCCATAGCCGATTCCTCTTAGGCACACCGTTGCTGCTTTGGCCATACTTTGGGTAGGCACAAAGGTCTTTTCTTTTCTCTGCTCGACCAAGTGCAGGGACAAGAGATTGATGGATGAGATGACCAACCTAGGCGCTCCCTAATATGAGAGATGTCTCAAATAGGGGTAGTCTTGACCCTCAAAAGTGAACTTTCATGTAATATCTAGCCAATAAGGGCTACCAAAATGAGAAAACAATTCAATGCAAGATTATGATTAGAAGGCATGGCAAGAGTAGCAGTACAGTTCCCCGCGGGACGTCAGGAGCCCGGTCGCATGCGTGCCTGATAAATATGGGTCTAAAAATTAAAGACACAAAGCCCCGGCGCAACAGACTGTATCTTTGAGGGGTGGTGCCCAGGAAGGAAGTCGAGTCCTAATATCTCCCATCCTGCATAAAGTTTGTCTCCAATTTTTCTTCTATTTCTCCCTCTTATGATGGGTTGTATCCGGGTATGGCCTTAGTAGGGGCACCGTTCTTTAGAGGCGGTTGGTTGTGGCGAGGCACCCTCATATGCACGCTCTACTTAAGGGAAGCCTTTAATGAGAGGGGTAGGAATGACGGTCCCTGGCTAGTAGTTCGAACCCGTCTTTGGGTGTTGCGGATTGCTATTTCAAAAATTAAAAAAAGGGAAATATTACCAAAATCCAAAAAATGAGATATTATCAAAAGTCCAAAAAAATTAAATATGTTCCAAAATTCAAAAAAATCAAATATTATCAAAATCCAAACAAAAAAATCAAATATTGTCAAAATCCCAAAAAATCAAATATTGCCAAAATCCTAAAAAAAATAAAATATTGTTCAAAATCTTAACAAATTAAAAAAATTTCAAAAATCAAAAATGTTTATCTTTTGATCCTTTTGATCTTTTTATTTAAGGACATGTATTATTTGTTTGCTAAGTGTGCAGGTCGTAGGTGTTCAAGCTTTCTGGCTCTATCTTTTGCTCTGTCTCCTGTTCATACTTTTCTGATCTGTCCTTTCTTTCTTCAAACTTGTCCCTCGATCTGTTTCGAAGCTCGTGTCCTTCTCATACTTTGCGTCGCTCAGCTTTTGATCATATCTTCATGAGAGAGGGCTCTTTACCTCACTATTGCGAACCTGGCGGTTCTACGTCGTCAGATCTTGGGATTGATTGATGAACATATTTTGTCATTTCCCGTGTTGTCCCCCTATGGTCGTCGTCCAGGTGTCTTATCCCCTAGGGTCATCTCATGCATGTTCTAGTTCCACGTGTTGTCTCGTTCCGCCATGTGTTACATGTGTCTTTGTCCCACTTGTGGTTATTTCATATGTGTTATGTCGTCTCCCCTGTGGTTGTCTTAGATGTCCTCGTCCTACGTATTTCTATCCCATTGCATGTGGTCTCATTCTGCATGGTGTGATGTCCAGCCATATGTTGCCATGCCCCACCATTTTCTCCGTTCTCATGCTTATTGTTTATTTATGTGGCGTTTTGCATGTGTTGTGTGCTCGTTCACTCTTCGTTATGTTATATTGTTTCGTTCATTTGGTCGTTATGTTTTCATTTTGTTCATACTTGTTTATTCATGTTGCTGGTCGTCTTATTTTTAAAAAAAATCTAAAAAAATTAGAAAATGAAAATCCAAAAAACGCCGTTTCACCTGCACAGGTAAGTCAGGTATGGCCTTCTATCCCTTTTCATTGTTGCATTAGTATATGGTATCTATATTATTATATTATCTCGAGAACCGGCTAGTCATTCATGTGTTCAGGATCTGACGTTCCCCTCTAACAAAAATGATGATGATCTAGGTGCACGTGTTTAATCATTGGATAGGCCGTTAGGTTGGGAAAATTAGGGAACGATGGTTCTATCACGCACGCCGTGGTTGCGGATAGTGTCTTGACCCTGATTGTTCCGGTCTAGCAATACTATTCTCGAGTACTTTCTATTTTAGCTTTCTTTGTATTCGTTTTGATGATTTCTTTATTTTAGCCCATCATGCATCATGTCATTTTGAGCACTCACGTCTCGTGATCCGTTCAAGGTTTTTCCTCAGTAATGGTTAATTACACTACAGTCCTCTTGGACAAGAGATCCCCATTCCACTCTGAGTTTGAACGATTTCTCTGATCTTCCCGCTTGGTCTGGTTGGCCAACGTGATTCCTGTCTGGAGCTTAGTCTGCCTCCTTTTATTTTCATTACTGCTTATTCTGATCTCCTCATTGGTCCGAGGGATTGTGTCCCCCATGAGGTTGATCATGTGTTTTCCTTTTCATTTAGTTTAGTTCTCCAGACATGTCTCATCCACGTCAGCCATTCCGGGTGGGTAGTTCGACGTTTTCGGGAGAATTCCTGTCGCTTGTTGGTTAAAACGGGTGTCTTTTGCCTTGATGCCCGCTTATCAGTTCTATCCGCTTCATCTCCACGTCATCTCCATTTCACGTCGTTGTTGCTTTCCCTCAATCTCCTTTCCATTTTACCTCCGCGTCACTTTCGCTCGTTCCCTTGCAAAGCGGACATCAAGGAGGGGCATCTATTGACACCCGTTTTTAGCCCGCGAGTTGCGTCATTTATCTTATTCCTCATTTTTGATATCCCGAGTTACCCGTTATTTTGGAGCCTTCCTTGATGGATTTCGAGCCCATTTCATTGTTCCATTCCCGTTGAGCCTTAGAGATCAGGATTTCTTAGAGCCCTGGAGTTTATCTTATCACCTGTCAGCCTTCCAAGTGAACTTACGACCCATTTAGGCCGTCTTCCCTCAAACATTCAGCCCCCTTTCACTGCGCAGTCTTAAAAACGATCCTTTTTCATCCCCTTCTATTCCCCTACTCAAAATGTGCCCTTCACTAATGTTGTTCACATTTCAAATCTCTACAATTTCTTATTCTATGTCATTGGCCAGTTCTGCACCTATTTCAAGTTATTCATATTTTTCTGGCAGACTACACTGTTCACCTACATCCCGATATTTTTCCTCTCTGTTCTCACCCTATTTTCTCTCTCTTATGATCATTTTATCATCTTTCTATTTTAATAAAAGTTGTTCATTTTTCAGTTATCTACAATTCCTTCTTCTATCACCTTTTCTAATTCTGCACCGTTTTCAAGATATTCGTTGATTCTCGAAAGTCATGCGAGCTTGGCAGTAAAATAGTCAACAGTTGACCGTCCCATGAATAAAATGGTCAACAGTTGACTGTTTATGAACATTAACTTTTTTAACATTTTTTTATTTTTATTATATTTTAAACGTCAAAAAACAGTCTTCTCAGGACCGCCTTATTCAAAAAACAGTATGTGGATGACCGTTTAGTCAGTTTTGTGCCAAAAGTCTCCCGGTCGCCCCCAGGTCTAAGCGGTCTACTGCTAGACTGCCCCATTCAAAAAACGGCCGTGCGATATACCATTTCATCCCCAGAGAGTCCAGATGACCCTAAACTCCAATTTTTTCGCCGCTGGACTCTAAGGTTGATTTCTGTTCGCCGGGGTCACCTTTCTAAGGCTCTATCTTCTTGACTATTCCACCAAATCACTTCTCGTTTATTTTTGCCTCTTGTCATCACTATTATCTCGAGTTTAAACCATATAACTCAAAATTTAGTGGAATATATTCACGGGAATCTTAGCCGCAATATCAGGTTTTATGCATTTTCGTGTCACATAAACTCTTCCATATTAGGCTCCGGGGCCACTTTCCAAGGACTCTATCTTCCAGATCCTTCCACCAAAAAGAGTTCCATTTGTTCCTAGCTCTTATCCTATCTATTATCTCGAGATTGATCCATAGATCTCAAGATTTGGTGGACTCTATCATCTGAAATCGCAGCAGAAAGTTCTAGGTTCCAGTATTTTCTCTATATAAAGCTGCCCAATTCACCTGCGCGACGGGGGGCTCTTCTTGGACTCGGGGCGAAGCCATGCAGGATCGTCCACTCACACCTTCGACCCCACTTTGTAGAGGGAAGTATAAACTTTTATTTCTGCCTCTTTGGGCTCGTTTTCATTGCTCCTATCCTTAGTTCTCATCTCCTACTTTTTCAAAATCATCACAAATCGCACAGTTTCTGCACGTTTTTGCATTTTTCTCCATTTTGCATATCACTTTTCTCCTCATTCTCTCAATCACTTTTCATGATTCCAAATCTTATGCATGTACAATACACCCACCTTTTGTTTGCACCCATTGATAGGGGTTAAAAACCCTCCCCCAGTGCGTTCTCCCCCTTTCTTTCATGCTACTTTATCATTTTGGGACATGCTACACTTCACATTCTAATGGGTTCTCTCTCTTTTGTGGCTTTATTTTGCAGGAGACTATTGATAGAATGTGAGGCCCTTGCTTTCTAGCCGGCTAGGAGGTGAGGAGGTGTCACCCACATCGGCTCCCGCGTCCCTTTTCAAGCGCGATCACGTTGTAGCGGCTTCCCTTTAGGCCGTGTCTTCTTCCATATTTTCCAAGGTACGTGGCACCTTCTTCATCCTTTCTCCATCTTTTGGGTGCCGTAGAACCGTGGTGGTGATCACGGTCAGGTTCCTTTTCTTCATCGCCCCTTTGCTTTTCATGCACTTTCACGCTTATATGCATGGTTACATGTTCATATTTTGGGGCAGGATAGATTGAAACATTTGTATCCACACATAGCATTAAAATTGACAGTGCATTTTTTAATTTTCTCGGGTGTCCACTTCTCTTCATCGTCAGAGAGTTTGTAAGGACCCTTGTCCACAACTCTCCAGATCTAATATTCCTGGGCTCTCAAGAAAACATGCATTCTATTTTTCCAATACGAGTAATTTGAGCCATTGATGTAGGGAGGACGATGAATGGAGTGACCCTCAAGCATCATACCGTTGTTTGCCATTGATCTGGATCTGACTCTAGATCGTTAGATCTGAAAGAAATAGAGCCTTGGCTCTGATACCAATTGAAGCCCCGTTATCAATGACACCCAAGAGGGAGGGTGAATTGGGTGATTACAAATTTTAATTTCTTTTACCTGACTTAAAACAAGTATTAGGAGCAAGCAACAAACAAAAATAGATCTGATGGATTACAAAACGAATCTGGCTAAATCAACTCTTACAGCAGTTCTTGGGTGCCAGGCTAAGTCCGGGAATCCGAAGATTCTCTCACACAAGGTATTTTCTTCCCGACAGGACATACCGTGTCTATCAGAGGCTACCTTTTGATATACCAAGGATCTCCCGTAGAAGGGTTAATACAACTAGATCTAAACAAAGAAACTAGATGATGATGCAATAAACAAAGGAACTAGAGCAGAATTGGAGGTAGAAGATAAGGAGCAAACCACTCAGAACACCATGATTTTTAGATGGTTCGGATGCAACAACTACAACCTACGTCCACCCCTCACCAACTGTGAGGATTCACACACTATCTTATAGAAGGTTACAAGATCAACACACACACACACACACACACACTTGTGTGAGTTCAGAACTCCCACAAAGGTGCATAAACACCGAATCACAAAGAGATGTGAAGAAGTAAACACACACTCTCTCACACATAAACATGGATCTGCATAGATCCACACACACACAAGTATTCAGTTGTTACAAGAATGCACACTTGAATCTGAAATAAAAAGCGAATGGAAGATAGAAAATAAAACTTCAGATTCAAGCTCCCCCTTAGTTGATGAAGAAGGTTTTGGATGCAGCTTGATTTCCACTTGGCTTGCGGTTGATCTGCTCCAGATGTGGCTTGAAGATGGATGAAGATAGATGAAGATCTTCCTTCTCGGAGCACTATTCACAGCTACAGTACCAGCACTTGAATCTCCCCTTGATAGCCTTCCTTAGCCTCCTTGGATTGATTAGGGTTACAAGCCTCAATGAGATATTTTCATAACTCTTGAATGGTCAAGAGACAAGCCAGGAACCAGATCCACAAATCATGGGAAGATTGGTGGCTTTGGGATTAAACAAATCCTAGAAGATAGACTTCCCACATTGAGAAAAAAAAGTCAAAAATAGGGGCTTTTCGAAGCTGGCGGTCGACCGGTGTATAGGGACGGTCGATCGGAATTTTACAGGAAATGGCCCGTTGGTTGCTGGGAAAATCGATCGACCGCTCCTGGCTGGCGGTCGACCGCTGGCTGAGGTTCCTACAAAATAATGAGTTAGATTGACCCATGATACGTGAGCGAATGAGTTTATGATTACATCTTGTTCCAATCAAAGTAAGTGGGTTAAGCTAAGCCTGGGTGGTTTAGGAGCCAAGGTTGATTTTTGCATTTGGAAGGGTTTAAACATTTAAACATAGTGCATGATCAAATTAGGCTTTGAAAGCGTATTAAATTCGAACTTGATTGTAGATACATAGCACGTGAGAAAACACATAACCTAGGTTGTTATCATCAAAATCACATGGATATACTCAACAATATTATCTGATTTTCAAAGTCATGCGAGCCTGGAAGCTACCCCAAGATAGCGGGCAATTGTTGACTGCTACCTAGAGGTGGTGGTCAAATGTTGACCACTTCATGAAGAAAATGGTGAACAGTTGACCGCGTTGAACAATAACTTTTTTTATTTTTTTAATTTTATTATATTTAAAATGTCAAATGACAGTCTTCTTGACACCGCTACTATCAAAAAACGGTCTCCGGAAGACCGTTTCTTCAATTTTTGTGTCAGAAGCCTTTTGGTCGCCCCCAGTCGTCAGGCGGTCACCCCATGACCGTTTCTATTCAAATGGCGGTCCTATCATGACTGTTTTCTTCATTCAGCGGCCGCGCGATAGACCACTTTTCCAACAGAGAGTCCAGATGACTCTGAACTCCGATTTCTTCGCCGCAGAACTCTTTGGTCGATTTCTGCTCACCGGGGTCTCCTTCTCAGGGCTATATCTTCCAGAATATTCCACCAAATGGAGCCCCGTTTACTTTATCTCTTGCCCTTTCTATTATCTCGAGTTTGGTCTATAGAACTCAAATTGTCATGGGCTATATTGGCGGGAATCATTGTTGACACTGAAAATATTTCTAATTTTTCCTAACTTTTACTTTTGCAGGACTTGAGTTCTGATCGAGTACTTTTTTACCGACAGAGAAGAAAAGACAGAAAAGAAGGAAAATAAAAGATGCTCGGCTCTAACAGACAACTGCTAAAGTAAGACCCGAGAGCTCGGAAGAATGTTTGGGACCATCCCCGAAGAAAAAAATAGAAGCTCGGACAACAAGTACAAGCCGGTTGATTGGCCAACCTTCACAAAAGAAGAAAGTAAACACAATTGGGCATAGACAAACTAAATGGGCCAAAAGATGTAAGAAATGGGTTGAAGGGGCTCTAAACCGGCGTGGCCCATGTTGATCCGGCGCTATGCTAAATCGGCACGCAAAAGCTCCAGGGGCAGCTATTCCGGCGCGCGAAAGCTCACGTCGGATTAAGCCTTGCCATCCTTCCCATCTATAAAAAGCCTTCGTCTCGAACAAGAAACCCTGGAGACTCGAAGAGGAAAAGAGAGAAGGCGGCGAGAGAAAAAAAGAAAAGGGTGCCAGAGAAGAGAGAGAGCAGAGAAGGAAACTTCGAGAGGGGGGCCTCGGAGAGACTTGGGAAGGAAGAAACAAGAGGGAAAGAAGAGTACCAGGATTAAAGGTGGGTCTTCGTTCGTCAATGCCCAATCCGGGCTATAGTTCCCTTCCCCTATTGTCATCTCCCCCCGTGAATCTCATGTAATTTTTCTGGTTCGCTAGTTTTATAGCATGCATCGTTTCTTATGAAGTTTAATAAAAGAATAGGAGTTTATCCTGATTGCCGATCGTCGCTATTTGCATCTTCACTTTCTCTTTCTATATTTCTATTATGACCAGATCATTCTCTGGACCGAACAAGTTACCCCATGAGGGGGGGGCATGTCGCCTGAGTGGTTCCCTATCCAGTAATCCACCATAATTGGAGCCCTCCTGGTTGCTGGGAGTTCGTCGATTCTCAGACGTGACTCCTGAGCATCTCAAGGAAAAGGGCATATAAATTTAATTTCACATCCGATCTCTGCTTTCTGTGATTATGTCCGGTCTACTGCCTGCGAGTATCTTCATTGTCACCTTAACCTCCCTTCTCTATAGTCGCCGAATTGTCCCAGACATACGTCTGATTTCATGGCTTGATGCCCCGACTACGACGAGAGATTCATCCATGTCTATTGGATGTAGACTCCGGATGCGTACAAGGGATAAATAAATGCTTTCGGGGATTATTCCCTCATTTTTTTTGGCACTTTGTTTCCCATTTCCGGCACTCTGCTTCCTATTCTTTCTTTGAATCACCATAGGGTCAAAGGGTTATGCCCACTCATGGCATGCATCCCTATGGACCGCCAGAGGTGAATAGCAATGGGTCCGTTGACCCAACATCAAATCCACATTCCCTCACGGATGGTGGTGGCTGTGGGTAAGATACCTCTCGTAGGCTAACCGTCGAGGTTTCCGCTCCTTACTCAATATATATATATATATATATATATATATATATATATATATATATATATATATATATATATATATATATAAGCCATGTGCGCGTCGTTTTACCATTCCACGAAAGCCCGCACTGTTTCAAACTCCTCACACCCGCACACACTTTAATACATGCAAACACCGCGCCATTTTCACGTAACAAAATGAACACACACAACCCATATACACATGCATATATTTTACGTAAAAGACATCCACTCTCTAATACACCTTCACACACGTGATTCACCCACCCGATACGCACGCTGCACATGCACACATATGTGACAAAAAGGAAAAGCTACGTACAAATAAAACCATGCAAAATCAACATACACGTTTAACCCATACACCCTTCAACTATTAAAACACCTAACTAATGTTAAGCACACATTCCATGCATAAATGCACCCCATATGGTCGTTGACAATAAATAATCCTTAAACATTAAACCCATGGCTAAGCATGCTGCCACCCATTAACATATCAAACAAAAGTCAAACTGTACACATACGTCCCTCCTATACATATATCCTCATTAAAAAAAGGGAAGGAGACAATAAAATAAATAACACACCCTCATCTAGAATGGGGAAATAAAAATGATTAAAATAAAATAAAGAAATAATGATAATAAAATATAAAAGGGGTAAAAAAGTGAGAAATAAAGGAAAACACAATAAACAAATCATGGTCAAATAAATAATAATAATAAGTAAAATAATAAATAAAAATGATAAACAAACAACAAAGAATTGATGAATGAATACATGTCAAACAAATGTCAATAAAGGAAATAAAAGATGTATGCATCTAATAAAATAAAATAAAAGAAATAAATAAATAATAAATAAAGTGCATTCATGCATTTAAAATAATAACAAGAATAAATAAAGAATAATGAACATGACCATGTCCGATTCGGCACTCTCACCTCCCCTAGACCCCGGGTATGGGAACATTAGTAATGCCCCGACAAGTCGTGTCTTGACCTCGGGATATTTCATCTCTCATTATGGCCATGGCATGACCTAGTCCCGGGCTAGCAGTCCTCTGAATTTAGTTTGTTCCGATCGGGTTTTAACTGCATTCCCTCATTTCTCAAATATCAAATTTGCCGTACGCCGGCATACATTGTCCCGATGATCCACAAGTCTACCCGAATACGGTCATACTTGGCTCACCTCATGGGCCCATATGTATGCACCGTAACGCTATGTGCAGTCTCAAAATAAAAAGGCAACGACTAATCGACAGCCATACGAGTGACAGGGATTGCCAAAGTCTTCCCCAAATTCACAAATAAATGATGAAATAAATAATAAACAATAAAACTAAATGCTACCACCTTGCATGCCTGCATGATCTAACTCTCCGGTATATCGAATGGTGATTAGCGGAAAGTCGGGTTACGTCTGGCCGGAGGCTTTCACTATGCGTGATGATGATCCTCGGACCTAGGTTCTCCGCCCTATACCGGGAGCCGGCCTAAGAAATAAATATTACCCTGCTATGTGCTTGCATGCAATCACATCTTTTACATATTCTACGGGCCCCATTGCCTCTTTATTTTGGCGATTAATCGAGGGTTTTCTCTCTTCTGGAGAGATGTAATTAACGTCATAACCTTTATGTTACGGCGGGTTATGCGTCCCGACACGATCACCTACAATTGTCTGGTTAGTTAGACGGTGCGCATAATAAATTCGTCACCCAGTGACTGGCACGCCCTACACAAATAAACCTTTAATAAATAAACCAAATAAATCATCATAATAAAATATTCTTAATAAAATCTATCTCCCACAAGCTGGCACGCTCGGTGGGACTCAGCCTCCCTTCATCTTTTCACGAAAATAGAGGGACCATGAGGCCCCCACCCAACTACCTCGAATGCTAATTATTCATTCGTCTTGTTTCTCCTCTTTGTAGGTTGAAGTGATGGCGAGCAGACTATCTGGAGTTATTTTCGATCCCCAAGTCGTGGCCGACCATGCTGCATATGGCTACCTTGCCGTACCCACCACCTTCGGCAACTTTCCCCCTGTCGTTGGCTTCCCCAACTTCTTGGGAGTTGCATTCGTGGGTCTCCTGGATGTGGAGAGCTCTAAACCTGCGAAGCTGAAGGACAACAAAGCTGCGGCCCGCCGAAGTGAGGGCCAAATTAACAAAACTCCACTGAAAACTCCGGTGATCGTGAGCTGCCACGTCCACCATACTGTTTGCCCAACTGCGGCACATGAGAAGAAGCCTGCTGGGGGAAACAAGAAGAGCTCCATAGGAAGAATTGCAGCTGCTTCTCGGAGCCAACTTTCAGCCTCTGGGAAGTCCATGTTGATCGGAGGCATCCGAGTCTACTTCAATGGCCGCGGCGCCAAAGTTCTACCAAATCGGATCATCCCGACTGTGCCCACTCACAACACCTTCCAAGTGGTAGCAAGCCGGAGGGTGAATTTTAATGACAACAAGCAAGGGAGGCCAACCCCGAACTTGCCAAAGTTTAAGCAAATCTGGGTTCCCAAGAGGATCTGAGGCCCTGTACCAGCCTCACGAGGCTTCAAAAATTCTGCGGATGTTCCCAATAGAGGGGGCAAAGACATTATGCATGCGGAGGAAATCATGATGGCAACCCCTCCACCCACTGTCAGGGTCTGTGCAAGACAGGCTGACATTGTCAAATATTCAAGAAACTTCATTCGAGCTGCTAAACTGATACAGCTTCCACATATGCCGTCTGCTCGAGTCCAAGTGTTGTCTCCTGCTATTTCTCCAGAGTGTAGTTAGGAAGACAAGACAAAGATAGTCCGGGAATATTTCCATAACCTCGGGAACCCCTCCATGGGTCAACAAAGGTCGCTTCGTGTCATCAGGACCAAAGAGGAAGAAAAAGACAAAGTATCACGCGTGGGGGCGAATGAAGAGGAGAAGCAAACATGGACTAGAAGCCTTGAAAAGCCTTCACAAAATGAACAGATTAAAAGAATTTCAATATATGAAGGGCTAACTTTCCCTAGTCAGGCCCGAAGGGAATCAGAAAGCACAAAAGAAGAATGCAAGTTCTCACCTGCAATATGACAGGGGTAATGGGCATACCCGACACCAGCCAAATGAACAAGAAGAGCCAGTCGAGAATGCTGGAAGAAAAGACTCGATGACAAGACGGGACAAAGCTGAGACTGAGCTGCTGCAAGACACAAAGGGCATGCAGGTTGCTGATGAAAGTATCGCTATTGTCACTGCCAGAATAGTGGCACGTGTGAACAAGAAGGAGCATCTCCGCCTCCTTCAATTGAAGGTCCTTTGGGTAACACACTCGAGGGCATCTGCAATAAAACAACCACGGACCTCACCGTCCTGATGTTGCTGCAAGGATACCAGCGGGAGATAAAACTGCTGAAGAGAAAATTGAACAAAAAGACTGGGCACGCTATGGCATCCGAGCAACCAAGGGCACGAGGCAAGCCATCACAGGAAGGTTCTAACCCCGTGGGTGCTCCTTCACCGGACGTTCTACAAACTACAACTCAGAATCGGGCTACTCCCGAGCATTATTCCCAGCGGCTCCAGCCAGCACGACCAATGCCCCTTCAGATGCAGTGGCAGGCTCCCCTGTCAAAGCCTTTGCCACCCAATGCTATGACTTCGGTCGCATTATTGATGCAGTCCACCCACCTCTGCCCTCAACTAGAAGAGCCAGCTATGGTGAATAAGTTGATGGTGGAGCAGATGATCGAGGCAAGACTGGCAAAGAGGGGTGGTGATGATTACGCCCCCCTTGACATATATGAAGTGCCATATCCAGCCCACCATGCTGCCAAAAGACTGCCACCCGGCGTCAATAAACTCCCAAAATTTGACAAATACAATGGGCAGGGCTCCCCGAAAGAGCATATTGCACATTATATGACAGTCATGGACGACTTGGCGGCGGACGAGTCGTACCTGCTCAAGTTCTTTGGGTCTTCATTGACAGGACCTGCCTTTGAATGGTACTCTAACCTGCCGGTCAGGTCTATCCACGACTGGCCAAACATGCAATAGAAATTCAGTGAAAGATTCCACGTCATCGAGGCAGAGGTGACCGTGGCTGAGCTGTTGGCGGCCAAGCAAAAAGATGATGAAATAGCTGTAGAATATATCAAGAGATGGGAGGATCTAAGCATGAGGTGTTGGCGTCCTCCACATCCAGAAGATGCAATGCAAATATGCAAACAAAATCTGAAGAATGAGATTCTGAAAAAGATGATCGGAATGGAAATCCGGTCATTTGACCGATTAAGTGATATTGCCACAGAGGTTGAAGATTTCTTCACAAGATATCTCTCCATTTATGCCAACTCATGTCATCAAGCCAGGCAGGTTAATAAACGACCGATGCTGAAAGCGGTCCATGCTATTAGCCTAGAGGCAAAAAGGCACAAGTGGATGCGCAATCCTCCTCTCAATGAACCTGCTAGACGTCGAGAGAGTCCTCCTCCGCTAAGCAAAACAAAGAAGCTCTATGCCTTCCCCCGGGACAAGACTCGAGCATTGTTCGAGTGGGCTGTCAAATATAGCAAAATCATGCTTCCGAAGCCAAAGAGACCGGATGACATCAAAAGAAGAGATGATCCTTATTTCTGCCCCTACCATCAAATCCTGGGGCACCCTATTTAAGATTGTCAAATATTCAAAGACATCACCCAAGGCTTAATAAAAAGAGGGGAGCTGCAAATGGGGGAGGACCGAGTCGATCCTCCATGCCCTCATGAAGTGCCTGCTACGGGGGCATCAATCAATATGATACCCATATATCAACAGCTGCCCGAAGAAGTGCCAAAGGCTTGCAGCCGGCATACCAATGAAGGCTGTGCCCTAGCGCCTGAAGAAAAACAAAGAAATTGGCAAGCGGCGTCAATAAAGAAAAGAACAAGACCAGCATCCCTTCCGACTCCGAACGTCCAGATTTGTGGAGCCATGGCCCGGCCCGCTCCACCTCCTATAGCTCCTATCTGCCTTTAAACAGCCTCTCCAATGGCTATCAGAAGGTCAACTGATAATAAAAAGAAGAAACAGACCCCGTTACGGGTACATGAAGAGACTAGCTCAGCCATGGAGCGGCTACAAGCTATTATAAGTGGACTTGTTAAGCATGAACAGCTCAAGAGCCCACCTATGCAGCTCAAGAAGCATGCCCCTCAAAGACGCAATGAGCCCCACTTGCTAATAAAAAGAACTAAAGAAAATGCAAGGGTGTTCAATGCACCAAGCAACCCACTGTGGGGACAGTTGCCAGCCACAAGGGGGAAGAAAAAGAAGAATACAAGTTCTAAAATAAAATATGTTGCTCTCTCCTGCAACATGCTGTCAGCATCGTCCAGTGTGGCTCAAGCTGCTGATGAGGAAGATGAAGAAATTTGCTTTACGCCAAAGGGAGCAAATCATGCTAAAACTTCTGCCTCCCACCATGCCGCTGGATCTATAAGAATATCAAGACACCCACCAGTCAGCAAGGAGGTGCAATACCACATTCCTCCTCCATTCGAAGGCATAAAACCCAGGGATTCTATCTCAATGAAACTGGACGCATCCAACAACAACGACAGGATGCTACTCACCCCAGTCAAACTAGAGGTGAAAGATAGCACTCCCGGCCCCTCCTGGCAAGACCAGGCCATGGTTGCGCTACTACACCAGAAGCAACAAGAGATTGAAATGCTGAAAAGGTGGCTAAATGAAATGAATCTTAGTCCAACTATGCCGCAATCGAATGACACCTACATGAGGCGACACAAGGTAGTGCTAGCTCACTTGAAGCTTTAGTGCGGCCAGCCATACCCCGAATAGTACATGATTATACGGGGGGCATCCTCCCTCAACCACTCCAACATACAATCCCCCGGGCATGTCAGGGGGCAACTAAAGCATCTCCAAAGATGGTGCCAGCGAGACCGCGCGTGCAGTTAGACAGGCCAAGGGCTAAACAAACAATGACTATGAAGACGGCCAAAGAGGAAGTCACTGAGGCCGAATTACAAGCAGCCAAACAAAAAGATAATGAGTCTATCATGGACTACATAAGAAGGTGGAGGAATCTCCATGAAAGATGCAGACATCCGCCGAGCTACGGGGACTCTGTTCAAATCTGCAAAGAAAATTTGAGAATAGAAATTCTACGATGGGCCATGACATTGAAGTCACGACCTTTGAACAGCTAAGTGATGTCACAGCCAATGCCGAAGTAGTTCTGGCAAGGCTTCTGCTCGGCCTCTACGGCCTCGAGCCAAAAGAATAAACCAATCAACAAACCTCCGGCACAAGAAGAAGTTTGCGCCTCAAATTTTGAAGCCTTCGAGCAACAGAAGAAGAAATGAAAGAGGCATCTTCCGTCGATCCGGCAAAACAAGGGCCCTCATTAAGGGGCAAAATGATGAAACTGTATTCCTTTTCAAAGGACAAGACTAGGGCACTTTTTGAGTGGGCTCGTGAATACGGTAAAGTAGTGCTTCTGGAGCCGAAGAAACCAGGCAATGCCGAAAGAAAAGACGATCCACGATTCTGTCCTTATCACCAAATATTGGGGCATCCCATTGAGGATTACTATATGTTCAAGGACATTATTGAAGGCCTGATCAAGAAAGGTGAACTACAGATGGGCGAGTATAAGGTGGACCCACCATGCCCTCATCAAGTACCAGTCCTCAAAAGGGCATTCCCACGCAGCATCACTGCCCCTACTGCTCCTCACAGATTTGACTGAAGCCAACATTTAATAACGCTTGAATATGGATGTTTGCAAAAAAGGGGGAAGGGCATGTTCTGGGGGCAGGCACCCAAAACACAAAAAAAATAAAATAAAAGAGAAGAGAAGGAAAATGGCCTGTTCTGAGGGTAGGCACAAAAAAGGGAGAGGAACTTTAAAATAAAATGAAGGAGCCCTTGATGGCTGCATCTACCAAGGGAGATATCACTCCCCTCATGTCTTGGTCCGTGCCGAATAAGAAACTATCATTGTGGGGTTGGTATGGTGGAGCGAGCCACTTATCCCCTCTCTGAGGGGGTGAGCTCTCTCCTATGCACCTACCTTGGTCTATTTAAAAATAAATGGATGAAGGGGGACGGCTCTGCACTGCACTGTCGGCGCCATCCGAGTTGTCAGTTCAAAAAAATGAATGCAAAATAAAAGAAGCAAAGGAAAAATTATAAGGTCAACATGCCTCCCCATTCGCCCCCATAGGCAGAAGGCTCCCTAGTAGCATTGCATGGTGAATGCCCAAGGGAGAATAAAATGACTACGCCATCTACGGAGGTGGGAAGACTCAACAGCCGCAACCTCTAAGAAAAAGGGGCAAGAGAATGACACTTGGTGTAAGCGCCGGCAGCCCGAGCTGAAGCCATTTTGAGCATCTCCTGAAGAAATCAATGACAAAAGAAGATAGCCGATGATCATATGCATAGCTGTCACTTAATGTCCCCGGGAGGACCATGTAATCAACAGTCCCATCGACGATAAAGAGCTCTCATTGGCCACTAGGCCACCCGTTTCGAATACGGGTCCATGCCCATTGAAGGGAATGAAAAGAACAAGTCCTGCCGGGTCGTCTACACCCTCGACTCCTTGTCAAGCCAGCAAATAAACGTCTTTCGGCTTTTAATGGCCTGTCTCAATACGCCTTGGTCCCGCCGGGATTCATGGTGCCTTGCCATCTTCCCATCCTACGGGGGTACTCCCCACTTATCCCACTGGGACTAACCTTCCACCCTTGATTTGGGACCTACACTCCCAGCCAATGCATTCTCATTACCTTTCGGCATTCAGCCATGATAATGCCATATTTGTCCCGCGGGACTCTCCCATCACTGCCAGTTCAGATTCCTTTCCCAATGTTGGCCCAATAAAATATCCCTTTCCTTAGCATAAGGTGCTCTGTCGTTGTCAAGCTCAATAATTCGCCCATCAGTTCCACTGGGTAGGATCCATAAAGCTTTCCCTTGGCCGGAGGCGCTATGCCCTAGCCGAACTTCAAAATTACCTTCTATCCCACTGGGTAGGATTCATAAAGCCCTTTTCCTTGGCCTGAGGCAATCCTCTCTCGTTGAGTCCCAAAATTACCCTTTGTCCCACTAGGCAGGATTCATAAAACCCTTTTCCCTGACCTGAGGCACTCCGCCCTCGCCAGGCCTGCCGGGCTCTTGGGCATCAATCCCTAGCCCCACCAGCAGAATAAACAGTTAAATCCATCAATGGTCCCACTGAATAAATATCCCGCATTGCAGACGAGACTGCGTTAGGGAGCCCAACAAAAAAACAAATAACAAAAAAATAATAAAAAAAGAAATGAAAAGAAGAAAGAAATGAATAAAAAATGATGAAAATGAATGAAGAAAGGAAAACAATGATTTAAAATAAACTTAATGAATCAACAAACTCAATAGACCTAACAAAATCAATAAATTCAATTAAATCAATCAATTCGATGAGCTCAATAAAAATAATACTAATAAAACCAACGAAATTTAATAAACCTAATAAGCAAAGCAAAATTAATCAGCCCAATAAATCAACAGACCTAACAAACCAAATAAACTCAGTGAACAAATAAACCCAACGAACCCAATAGAGTCAATAAATCAATAAACCCAAAGCACCCAATAAACCTAATAAACTCAATAAAACCAATGAAATTAATCAAATCAACAAAATTCAACAAACCCAATAAACCCATCAAAATTAAAACTCAATAAATCAATAAACCCAATAAACCAAATAAACCCCAACGAACTCAACCAACAAACTTAATAAACCCAACAAGCTCAACTTAACATATAAATCCAATGAACTTAACAAATTCAACCAAATCAACAAATCCTATAAAACCAATAAACTCAATAAACTTAACAAATTCAATAAACCCAACCAGTCCAAACAAATAAACCAACAAAAAGATTCCTTCACTTTGTCTCAGACTATCTATCTGAGCAAAGTCTGTTTATCCCAACATATCCATGGGTTAACATCCATATTATGTCCTAGCTTAGACGTCACGTCCTCGCCAAGTTGGTCAGCTTCGACATGACGTCGGGTTGACATCTTCACCTACACATTCTACCCTTGTTTCAGACCTTCCGTCTGAGCGAGTTTGGTTGACTCTGACATTTCATCGGGTTGACATTGATATCTAGCCTTGGGTTTAGGCCTCTCATATGTCTGCATTCTAGTCAATCCTCACCCCAAATCTTCTATCAGTGCAGGGCCCGTTGACTTTGACGTTACGTCGGGTCAACACCTATCCTTTGTTCTGCCCTTGGCTCAGGCCTCAGGCCTCTACCAAGTTCGTTGGCTTCGACATGACGTCGAGTCAGCACGTATCCCGTATTCCGGCCTTGGCTCAGGTCTCATACCTCTACCAAGTTCGTTGGCTTCGACATGGCGTCGAATCAATACCTATCCTACAATATGTCCTTGGCGTAGGCCCCCTTTGCCAAGTTCGTTGACTTTGACATGACGTCGAGTCAACACTTATCCTACATTATACCCTTGGCTTAGGCCTCACGCCTCTTCCAAGTTCGTTGGCTTCGACCACCTATCCTACATTATATCGGCCCTTGGCTTATTCCTCACACCTCTGCCAAGTTCGTTGGCTTCGACTTGACGTCGGGTCAACACCTATCCTATAATATGCCCTTGGCCTAGGTCTCATGCCTTCGCCAAGTTTGTTCGCTTCGACATGACATCGAGTCAACACCTACCCTACATTATACCCTTGGCTTAGTCCTCACGCCTCTGCCAAGTTCGTTGGCTTCGATGTTCCGTCGGGTCAACACCTATCCTATGTTCTGCCCTTGGATCGGGCCTCATGCCTCTGCCAAGTTCGTTGGCTTCAACATGACGTCGAGTCAACACTTATCGTACATTATACCATTGGCTTAGGCCTCATGCCTCTGCCAAGTTCGTTGGCTTCGACTTGACGTCGAGTCAACACTTATCCTACATTATACCCTTGGCTTAGGCCTCACGCCTCTGCCAAGTTCGTTGGCTTCGACTTGACGTCGGGTCAACACCTATCCTACAATATGCCCTTGGCGTAGGCCTCATGCCTTTGTCAAGTTCGTTGGCTTTGACATGATGTCGAGTCAACACCTACCCTGCATTATACCCTTGGCTTAGGCCTCACGCCTCTGCCAAGTTCGTTGGCTTCGACGTTCCGTCGGGTCAACACCTATCCTATGTTCTTCCCTTGCCTCAGGCCTCATGCCTCTACCAAGTTCGTTGACTTCGACATGACGTCGAGTCAACACCTATCCTACATGATGCTCTTGGCTTAGGCCACACGCCTTCGCCAACTCTGTTGACTTTGACAGGACGTCAAGCCAACACCTATGTTATATTCTGCCTTTGGTTCAGGCCTCACACCTTTTCCAAGTTGGTTGGCTTTGTCAAGTCTGTCAAGTCAACAACCATATTTTGCCCTGGCCCAGACCCTTCGTCTCTTCCAGGTTGGTCATGTTCGACATGACGTCGAGACGACAACAATGATTTATTTCTACCCTTTCCTAGACATACCGTCTAGGCAAGGTTTGTTAACTCTGACATCCCGTCAGGTTAACGTTCATACTCTACCTCTGGCTCAGACCTTCCGTCTAACCAGTCAACAAAAAGAACCTTTCACCTTTGGTTCGGACCTTCTATCTGACTATAGAATAAAAAGACCCATTTTACCTTTGGCTCAGACCTTCCGTCCGACCATAGAACAAAAATACCCTTCTACCTCTAGCTCGGACCTTCCGTCCGACCATAGAACAAAAAGACCCTTTTTACCTTTGGCTCGAACCTTTCGTCTGACCATACAACAAAAAGACCCTAGTACCTCTGGCTCAGACCTTTTGTCCAATCAGTCAACAAAAAGACCCTTTCACCTTTGGTTCGGACCTTCCGTCCGACCAGCCAACAAAAAGACCCATCTTCTACCTTTGGTTCAGGCCTTCCCTCTGACCAAAGAATAAAAAGACCCCTTTTACCTTGGGCTTGGACCTCGTCCAGCCAGAGAACAAAAAGACCCCTTCTATCATCGTCGGCATCGTGACCTGCCATCTAGGCCGATGTATAAACCATTCGTCAGCATCATGACCTTTCGTCTAGGCTGCCACGTAAACAAAACTTTTTCTTGTCTGACGTCATGACTTTCCGCCTAAGTCGGTAAATATTCTGCCTTGGCGTCATGGCCTTCCACCTAAGCCAAGTTGTACGGCGTCATGACTTTATGTCTAAACTGTTAAATATTGTTGTCTGGCGTCATGGCTTTCTGCCTAAGCCGGTAAATATTTTACCTTGGCGTCATGGCCTTCCGCCTAAGCCAAGTTGTACGGCGTCATGACTTTATGTCTAAGTCGTTAAATATTATTTTCCGGCATCTTGGCTTTACACCTAAGCCGATAAATATTCTGCCCTGACGTCATGGCCTTCCACCTAAGCCAAGTTGTACGGCGTCATGACTTTATGTCTAAGCCGTTAAATATTCTTGTCTGGCATCACGGCTTTCCGCCTAAGTGGGTAGATATTTTGCCTTGGCGTCATGGCCTTCCGCCTAATCCAAGTTGTACGGCGTCATGACCTTATGTCTAAGTCGTTAAATACTCTTATCCGGCGTCATGACTTTATGTCTAAGCCGTTGAATATTCTCCCTTGGCGTCATGACCTTACGTCTAAGCCAAGTCATTTGGCGTCATGACCTTCGGTCTAAGCTGACAAACCTCTTACCATTGGCCCGGAATTACTATCCGAACCAATGAATGAAAAGACTCTCTTTGGTTTCACACCAACCCTTGATCCCTCCAGGGATTCACCATAACATGTGACATCTTCTCCCTACTGCCGTGGCATCAACTACCCACCTACAAAATGGTCGGCCTGCGGATGTACTTCCTGAGCCCGGCAAAAAAAAAGAGAGCAAAAAAAAAAAAGAAGAAAACAAAAGAAAAGAATGAAGAAAAAGAAGAAAACAAAAGGAGAAAACAAAAGAGAGAAAACAAAAAAAGAGAAAAAATGAGCATAACATGATTTGCTTGATTGCTTGCCTCATGTGCATGCTTGCTTGTAATATAGTACTAGTACATTTCCTTCAAATTTCTAAGACCGCGTACTTCCTTGCTAAATAACAATGCCCTAATTCAGGATATGTATACGTCACGACACATACTAAGGATGAAAAGTCAATTCTCGGTGAGTGCATACGGCTAGGAGAAGAGTCATAGCTATGATGCTAGCACAACTCACAGGATACACCCTAGGTGAAACTTCCACACTTCACATGTAATATGAGCAATGATTCTTAGCCATAGGGATGTCATAAATTCTTCTTAACACTTCGTGGATACTCAAATCTCTACACTCGCGTAAAGGGTGACCGTGAGGAAAAAGCTGCCTACCCCCTTTAAAAAAAAGAAGAAGAAGAAAAATGATGATAATGATAAGTGGAATGTGAATTCAAGTAGCCGGGAATCCCCACTGAAACAAATGAGGAGACTCGCACGAAAACGGTGCAGCAAACTCCACAATTATAATAAGGATGAATCCTAGTAGTCAGGAATCCCCATTGAGACACATGAGGAGACTCGCGTCAAACGGTGAAATCCATCATAAAACCCTAATATAGGATGAACCATAGTAGCCGAGAATCTCCATTGAGACATATGAGGAGACTCGCGTCAAACGGTGAAATCCACAATAGTATCATAATAGAGGATGAATGCTAGTAGCCGAGAATCCCCATTGAGACACATGAGGAAACTCGCGCCGAACGGTGAAATCCTAAATTAAGAAATAAACAAGGGGGTTGTGCAAAGTTACCAAAAGTCAAGAGCCCCGAATGTATGTGTATGCGATAAAGTAATCCTCTAGTGTTACTCAGAACGTCTGAACGCCCCTATGTCTAGGGTTCACTACCCATATAATTGCACTTTCACACTATGGAGGAATAGTTCTAGGTGTAGATTGTGGTTCATGCGAAGCATATGTTCTACGCAGGTATCCCCTTTACATATGCACATCTCCCTTAGTTGTGCTTCGTGAGTCGCACTCTATCCGTGAATCGTGGGCACTGTCCTTATCCTATCCCTGATATAGGGGGAACTATGATACATATAGCTATTCCATGCTTGTGGTTGTTGAATGCTTGCGTGCTTGGATGAGGCTATAAAAAAAGATAATAAAAATGAATGAATGATGATAAATGGAAATAGAAATGAATAAATGCATAATAAAAAGATACATGCAATATTTTTAAACGGGCTTTGGGCTACACCCGCATGTCCCGCTCTTTCGTCCCTCTTTCGCGACACCCACGGGTAGGGGGCATTTGTTGACACTGAAAATATTTCTAATTTTTCCTAACTTCTGCTTTTGCAAGAGTTGAGCTCTGATCGAGTACTCTTGTGTCGACAGAGAAGAAAAGAAAGAAAATAAGGAAAATAAAAGATGCTAGGCTCCAACGGACAACTGCTAAAGCAAGACCTGAGAGCTCGGAATAATGTTCGGGACCATCCCCGAAGAAACAAATAGAAGCTCGGACAACAAGTACAAGCCGGTCGATTGGCCAACCTTCACAAAAGAAGAAAGTAAACACAATTGGGCCTAGACAAAATAAATGGGCCAAAAGATGTAAGAAATGGGTTGAAGGGGCTCTAAACCGGCGTGGCCCATGTTCATCCGGTGTCATGCTAAATCAGTGCGCAAAAGCTCCAGGGGCAGCTGTTCCGGCATGCAAAAGCTCACGCTGGATTAAGCCTTGCCATCCTTCCCATCTATAAAAAGCCTTCGTCTCGAACAAGAAACCCTCGAGACTCGAAGAGGAAAAGAGAGAAGGCGGCGAGAGAAAAAAAGAAAAGGGTGCCAGAGAAGAGAGAGAGCAGAGAAGCAATCTTTGAGAGGGGGGCCTCGGAGAGACTTGGGAAGGAGGAAACAAGAGGGAAAGAAGAGTACCAGGATTAAAGGTGGGTCTTCGTTCGTCAATGCCCAATCCGGGCTACAGTTCCCTTCCCCTATTGTCATCTCCCCCTGAGAATCTCATGTAATTTTTCTGCTTCGCCAGTTTTATAGCATGTATCGTTTCTTATGAAGTTTAATTAAAGAACATGAGTTTATGCTAATTGCCGATCATCGCTATTTGCATCTTCTTTTTCTCTATCTGTATTTCTATTACGGCCAGAGCATTCTCTGGACCGAACAAGTTACCCCATAAGGGGCTACTAGTTGCTGGGAGTTCATCAGTTCTCGGACGTGACTCCTGAGCATCTCAAGGAAAAGGGCATTTAAATTTTATTTCACATCCGATCTCTACTTTCCGTGATTATGTCCGGTCTACTGCCTGCGAGTATCTTCATTGTCAACTTAACCTCCCTTCTCTGCAATCGTCGAATTGCCCCAGACATACGTCTGATTTCATGGCTTGATGCCCCGACTACGACGAGAGATTCATCCATGTCTATTGGATGTAGACTCCGGATGCATACAAGGGATAAATAAATGCTTTCGGGGATTATTCCCTCATTTTTTTCGGCACTCTATTTCCCATTTTCGGTGCTCTACTTCCTATTCTTTCTCTGAATCACCATAGGGTCAAAGTGTTATGCCCACTCATGGCATGCATCCCTATGGACCGCCAGAGGTGAATAACAATGGGTCCGTTGACCCAATATCAAATCCACATTCCCTCAGGGATGGTGGTGGCTGTGGGTAAGGTACCTCTCGTAGGCTAGTCCTTGAGGTTTCCTCCCCATCTCGGCTGTCCCTCTGATATTTCGACTCATGGAGTGCTGGTGCCCCTCGTAGGCTAGCCCTCGGGGTTTCCCTCCATTAAAGTTTGCCGGTCACCATTTGGCACTCCCGGCTTTAAGGAGCGTACCCCAAATGCTGTGGGACTCTCTCCACTTCGCCCCCGCAACCCTCTGGGCATGGGGAGGTGCTGCCCAATTTTCGACTGAACACTTAGTCTGAATCATGACGGATTTAAGTTACCAGTCTATTTTTGGACTATGCTTAAGTAAGAACCTCGCATAAGTCTGGATTTGTCATGTCTGCAGGGTAATTGGGACCTAAATTAACTCATTAGCCCTCACAATTAACAACAAAGTTTCAAAGAAATCATTTGGCTTCTCATAAAGCCTAAAATAAACCAAACTTGCCCTAATCCGGCGCGCCCTTAAACCGGAGCGCCATTTTCCTGCGCGGTACCCCCACGCACTGTTTTAGCCCTATAGTCAAAAGTCATTCCAACCCCATGGGCCCTAAACCGGCGTGGCCTTAGCATGCCGGATTAACTTCCATGTGCGCGCCGTATTACCTCCCATGGGTCCGCACCGTTTTAACCTTTCTCCTTACTCAATATATATATATATAAGCCATGTGCGCACTGTTTTACCATTCCCACGAAAGCCCGCGCCGTTTCAAACGCCTCACACCCGCACATACTTTAATACATGCAAACACCGCGCCATTTTTACGTAACAAAACGAACACAGACAACCCATATACACATGGATATATTTTACGTAAAAGACATCCACTCTCTAATACATCATCACACACGTGATTCACCCACCCGATACTCACGCTGCACATGCACACATATGTTAACAAAAAGGAAAAGCTACGTACAAATAAAATCATGCAAAATCAACATACACGTTTAACCCATACACCCTTCAACTATTAAAACACCTAACTAATGTTAAGCACACATTCCATGCATAAATGCACCCCATATGATCGTTGACAATAAATAATCCTTAAACTTTAAACCCATGGCTAAGCATGCTGCCACCCATTAACATATCAAACAAAAGCCCAATTGTACACATACGTCCCTCCTATACATATATCCTCATTAAAAAAAGGGAAGGAGACAATAAAATAAATAACACACCCTCATCTAGAATGGGGAAATAAAAATGATTAAAATAAAATAAACAAATAATGATAATAAAATATAAAAGGGGTAAAAAAGTGAGAAATAAAGGAAAACACAATAAACAAATCATGGTCAAATAAATAATAATAATAATAATAAATAAAATAAATAAATAAAAAATGATAAACAAACAACAAGGAATTGACGAATGAATAAATGTCAAACAAATGTCAATAAAGGAAATAAAAGATGTATGCATCTAATAAAATAAAATAAAAGAAACAAATAAATAATAAATAAAGTGTATTCATGCATTTAAAATAATAACAAGAATAAATAAAGAATAATGAGCATGACCATGTCCGATTCGGCACTCTCACCTCCCCTAGACCCCGGGTATGGGAACATTAATGATGCCCTGACAAGTCGTGTCTTAACCTCGGGATATTTCATCCCTCATTATGGCCATGGCATGACCTAGTCCCGGGCTAGCAGTCCTCTGAATTTAGTTTGTTCCGATCGGGTTTTAACCGCATTCCCTCATTTCTTAAATATCAAATTTGCCGTACTCCGGCATACATTGTCCCGATGATCCACGAGTCTGCCCGAATACGGTCATACTCGGCTTACCTCATGGGCCCATATGTATGCACCGTAACGCTATGTGCAGTCTCAAAATAAAAAAGGCAACGACTAATCGATAGCCCTGCAAGTGACAGTGATTGCCAAAGTCTTCCCCAAATTCATAAATAAATGATCAAATAAATAAGAAACAATAAAACTAAATGCTACCACCTTGCATGCCTGCATGATCTAACTCTCCGGTATATCGAATGGTGATTAGCGAAAAGTCGGGTTACGTCCGGCCGGAGGCTTTCACTATGCGTGATGATGGTCCTCGGACCTAGGTTCTCCGCCCTGTACCGGGAGCTGGCCTAAGAAATAAATACTACCCTGTTGTGTGCTTGCATGCAATCACATATTTTACATATTCTACGGGCCCCATGGCCTCTTTATTTTGGCGATTAATAAAGGGTTTTCTCTCTTCTGGAGAGATGTAATTAACGCCGTAGCCTTTATGGTACGGCGGGTTCTGGGTCCCGACACGATCACCTACAATTGTCGGGTTAGTCAGACGGTGCACAAAATAAACTCGTCACCCAATGACTGGCACGCCCTATGCAAATAAACATTTAATAAATAAACCAAATAAATCATCATAATGAAATATTCTTAATAAAATCTATCTCCCACTTGGGTTTCCCCGGTCGCCGCGATGGCCTCCCATTTTTTTAGGAACTTGCCCCGGTAACCTCGTGGGTGAGTCTCCGCTTCGCCCCGGCAAATGCTCGGTCCGGGGGAGATGCTGTCAAAATTTTACCAGAATTTGACACTTAGAAAAACATGAAAACCAGCTGTGACAACATGAATCTAATAAAAAAAATGAATGAAGAAATGATAACACTTTGATGAATAAACATCTGACTGAAGTTCACAATTTAAATGGCAACAATAAAATAATGGGAGGAATGAAGTTAACAATTTGAGTTTGGTCTATAGAACTCAAATTGTCATGGGCTATATTGGCGGGAATCATTGACGTAACTTCTGGGTTTATGCATTTCCGTATAGTTCAAACTCTATCGAATTGGGCTCCGGGACCACCTTCCAGCGCAAATATCTTCCAGATCCTTCCACCAAAAAGAGTCCTGTTTGTTCCTAGCTCTTATCCTATCTGTTATTTCGAGATTGATCCATAGATCTTGAGATTTGGTAGACTGTATCTCCAGGAATCATGGGCGAAAGTTTGGGAATTCGATATTCTCTGTTTAAACTGCCCAGTTTCGCCTGCACACGGGGGGGCTCTTCTTGGACTTGGGGTGAAGCCATGCTGGATCATCGTCTCTCTTCTTCGACCCCAGGATGTTAAGGGAAGTATAAGCTTCATTTTGGTTCTTTATTTGCTTCATTTCATCATCGTTTGCCCGCCTTTCTTCGCCCTCACTTTTTCGATTTCGTCATAGTTTCTGGGTTTTCTGTACATCTTCTGAACCTGTGCGATGGGATGCTATTCGTCGGTTCGGGGCGGATCCATGCTACGTTGTCTTCCTTCTCCTTCGACCCCAACCTAAAGAGGGGAGTATCATCTTCATTTTCCACCACTCTGGCCTTCTTTTCCTCGTTTCTATGCTTCGTTCTCTTCTCCTACTCTTTACAAATCATCACAGTCTTTACACTTTGTCTCTGCACAGTTCTGTTATGCATGCACGATTGCACGTTTTACGTCACTTCTCTCCGCAGCCTGCTGCGTGTTAATTCCTCATCTTTGTTTTACACTAATCACAATACACCCACCTATCATTTGCACCCGTTTACAGGGGTTAAAAACCCTCCCCAGTGCATTCTCCCCCTTTCTTTCATGCTATTTTATCACTTCGGGGCATATACTACACCTTCATATTCTAATGGGTTTTCCCTCATTTTTGTGTCTTTGTTTTGCAGGAGATCATCAATAGGACGCGAGGCCCTTGCTTTATAGTTGACTGGAAGGCGAGGAGGTGTCGCCCACATCGGTTCCCGCATGCCCTAACAAAGCGCGATCACATGTTGTAGCGGTCCGTCTTCGGGTCGCGTCTCCTTCCATATTTTCCAAGGTATGCGGCGCCATCTTCATCTTTTCTTCATCCATTTGGTGCTGTAAGTCATTGGTGGCGATCACGGTAAGTTCTTCTATCTCTTATCCCCCATGTTTTCATTGTCTACATTGCTTATTTATGCATGTTCACTTGCTAGTTAGGGGGGCGGAGTAGATTAATCTATCAACATCCTATTTTTTGGCGATCACGGTGGGACACCTTGTGCCCATCATGTTATATTTTTAGTCTCCTGCAAGTTAGGTGGGTGTTTGTGCATGTTTAGATAGTTTTTTCTTCATTTTTCTACTGGTTTGGCCAGTCTCGGGTCCGTCAGGGGGTAGCGGTCTGTCACAGGACCGCCGAACACTGTTAGCGGCCTTCCCCGGACCGCCCCAACCCCTCTAGCTTGGTAGGGGCCTTCCTAGGGCCGCCCAACACCTTGGCGGTCTTACAGTAGACCGCTAGTGTGTTAAAAATGATCATCCAGTGACCTCTACTTTGTTCTGGCAGGACAGGCGCACTGCTCAAGGAGGCCCTGTTCATTCATGCATAAATTTGTCTCCTTACATCTGATTGGGCTGATTTTTATTTTGTTGTATTGTCCTTTATATTGTTTTTACACCCATATAAAATTTACGCAGATTGGATATCATTTGCATATTTAAATCTTGCCTCCCTTTTTGCATTTTCTGCATTTGGTCTGCAAGCAGATTCAGGACAGATTCACAGGTCCATATTCTTTGCTGATTTAAATTGCCTCCCAGGGTGTATTTGTGCTATTTTTTTGGTTCCATTGCATAGTCTTTTGTATTATCTTCACATCCATATATCATTTGCATGCATTGAATATCATTTGCATAGTTAAAACTTGCCTTCATTTTTGTATTTTATGCATAAAATTCACATGTCGGTCCGGGGGCAAACGCAAAGGTACGTTGTTCTTTTATGATTTCTCTTATCTTCTAGTACCTAGTTGTTCCTATTTCTGGTCTTGCATTATTGTTCTTCATATTATCTTGCATTTTGCATGCATTTTGTTATGTTTGCATAATTTTATCATTGTCTTGATTTGTTAGATTTAGGCTAGAGTTGCATGATCATGCATATTGGCATATTGTAGTTGCATTCCCCCTCGATAAGTGATCCTCTCGCTCCCATATTCCATGGGCTCGACTAGGTGATCTTATCCAAGACCTTCGTAAGTCCCCGCGAGCCGTGGATTCCCACACGGAAGCCGGGCCGATTGTACCTTTCCACCCCATAGTTTTGCATTTGCATACGTTGTGAGGGAGTTAACCTTAGTCAACCAAAAGTTTGGACCTTATTTCCTATAGGATTCTTATCTTAAGGAAATTGTGCTTAATTTAAAACATTAAAAGGCCCACCAAAACTTTGGCAATAAAATATTTCCTATCATATCAAACTTGTTTGACTTGGGTGAAATCCTTCATATTGCTCGTGTTGTTTGGGCTTGTCCAAGCCCATTTCTGGTTTTTTATGTTGCATCCCCCATCATCCACATAGGTTTTGTTGTTAGGCCCATTTAGGCTAGTCCATTTTGTGTGTCCATTGTCTAGTCTCATTATCCTAGGTCCCTTTTTCCCCTTTGCATTATTGAGTCAGTCCCCCTCCTTGATTTTCGAGCCCTTACTTCCCTCATTGTATTTTCCTGATTTTCCTTGTATTAAGTCTCCATTTTCCCTCATGGAGCACTACACTAATCCCTTGTACCCTCCTTCTTCATCTTCCTATTCCCGTGCGTATTCCTCTTCCCATGCGGGCCCATCTCCTCGTGGTCCTTCCGACTCACAAGCAAATCTCATGACCTACTTATCATCTCTTGTTTGTCAAATGGACCCGGCCCAGGCCCAAAAACTCATTGCTAATCATCTTAATGGGCCTCATTCTCAGAATAGGCCTCCTTCCTTTAAGGGGCCATCTTCCGTGAGTGGCCCGCCTTCCTTTAATGTGTCCCATTCTCTTAATGGACCTTATTCCTCCAATGGGCCCCCATCCTTTGACAAGCCGCCTTCTTTCTTCAATGGGCCTACATCCTTTAGTGGGCCTTCTTCCTTTAATGGGTCTCCTTATCTTAATGGGCCACATTCTCCTATTGGGCCCCATTCCCTTCATGGTCCTTCTATTCCTAATGGGCCTTCTCACCATAATGGGCCCATTTCCCCTACCCATGTTGCTGCTGGCCCAATGGGTCCCCATGTTCATGATCCTTCCAGACCCACATATCCTTCTACTCCTGGAATGGGCTTTCCTTCCTCCTCTCAATCCGAATCCCCTCATCCAGCCCATTATCATCATTCTTGTCCAAATTCACACTCTCTTGCTCAGGCTGGCTTCCATCTTTCTTGATCTCTCCCCATCTAGGAGATGATTGCTCAAACCCAACGCCGGGTTGATGAACTACAACACCGAATTGATCCCAAATCCTCCTTGAGTGTTCCATTTGCATTCCAAGATCTTCGGCTTCCGCCTCATTCACAAGTTCTCACATATCGCTGTTATGGTGGAGTCGGTGACCCGTATGTGCACTTGAAGGAGTTCATTTATGAGTCGGCCCAATTTTGACATGACCAACGCTTGATGGCCTATCTATTTGGTCTATCTTTGGAAGGCCTGGATCGGTATTGGTTCTTTTCTCTTCCGCAAGAGCAGATTATGAGTTTTCAAGTTGTGCAAGAAAAGTTTATCCAGCACTATCAGGACCAAGTTGGGCCTAAGTATTCTATTGTGGATCTGGCCCATGAGAAGATGAAGCCCGACGAGGAGTTCTCTACCTTTGCTGACCACTGGCGTCGCCTCGCCGCACAAGTCCCAGGACATATTCCGGAGGGAGAGTAGATCAAAATGCTCATTTCCAACATAATGGCCGAGTATTGCTTTATCTTAGCCCTTAATGATATTTCCTCCTGACAACAGCTCTATAGTCGAGCTCGCTTCATCCGCCAACAACTCCAAGGTTCCCTTGACTCCGAGTCTTCTGCACCTCTTGCACCCACATACACCTTCTATCCATCATCTCCCATGACTCATCCCTCCACGAGTCAGCCCTCCACCACATATCCTTCCATGAGTCAGCCTTCCGCTCCTACATACCCGTACCCCCGGCATATCAGCCCCCCATGAGTCTCCCTTTCGCCACCCAAAGACAGTCTTCCGCTTCCTCGCACCCCCATGCGTCTCCACTCGTGTCTCCACCTCTAGTCAAGGGAATGCCACACCCCGAGTAGGAGGATGCCGTCTACATACCCCCTTATCCCCCTCTACGTATGCCATCACCAAATCCCTCCACTAGCCATACATCCCTACCTATGCAACCTCCGCTCCCATCCCCACAACCATCTCCATTACCTTCCCATATCCCTCAGCATCCACCTTGCCCGAAGCATGCTCCTCCTCCTCCATTGCCAGAGTGTTTTACAGACATTTTTAGGGCTTTGATGGCCACTCACGCATTATCGCTTCCTCCGATTGTGCCTTGCCGACCCGCAGTCAGGAATATGCTTCAATATTATGAATTTCACCGCCAGCAGGGGCATTTGGTTGAGGATTGCCCTGAGTTTTGGGAGTTTGTTTATGGTTTGGAAGACAAGAAGAGGATTGATTGTGCTGACATGCATGAAGTTACTTTAGATCTTCGTAGCAAACAATAGCAGCAACAGTCGCCGCCCCGGCAGTCGTCTCCATCACTACAAGGCTAGGGGCACCCTCGTGATTCGTTATCTGGCACAGTGCCCACTCCGTCACCTACTCTATCACCCGTTCCCTCACCTATTCCATCACCTACCCCATTACCTTCACCATCTTCTACCCAGTCTCCTTCTCCTCCACCTACCCAAGTCTCTGCTCAAGCGAGTACCTCTACTTCTTCTACTCCCATTCCTTCTACCACTGCTTCCACTCCCAACGCCGCCCAACACATCATGTCAATACGTTGAAGGTAGGCTCCGCGACCCTCCTATTCACCCACTTCATCTCCATCACCTCCACTACCCTCATTGCCTACATCACCATCTCCACCATCCTCACCATTGCCTAACCCGTCGCCATCACTTTCGCCACCTCCTCTCCCTAAATCGCCTAACCCATTGCTTCCGTCTTCGTCGTCTCCACCATCTCCACCGCTTTTGCCAACACCGTCCCCACCTTCACCTTCTCCACCATTAACTTTCTCGCCTGAACCTGAGCAAGCTACTCCTATACCTTTTCCACCTTTACCCCCTCCTACACCTCCACCTTTGCCTTTGCCTCCACCTGAGCCTGTCATTGCCACTATCCCTTCACCACTCGCATTGCCTTTACCCCCACTTACGCCTTCTAAACCTTCGCCTCCGCCTTCCAAACCTACTACCTCCACTTCTTCTCCCTCCACTTCCACCCCACGGAGCGGGTGTGCGTTACCTCTGGTGCCCCTCGGGTCTGGTCCCCGGGGAGATCATGAGACAAATCATGTTTCAGTCGTGCATTTCAAGATTCAAGATATCATTTGCAAAATGCCGATCCGCATCCTACTCCCAGGCTATTTTGGGGATGATGAGTCTACACTTTTGAGGACGGTTGCCAAGAAAAGCTCCCTTGCACTAGTGCCAGTTTCTTCTCGAGCGAGGTCGGTGGCAATCTCATTACTCGTCAATGGGTTGACTATTGATGCTGTTATCGCATCTTGCTCGATTGCTGTTCAGTTCACTGGCTAAGAAGGGCTCTCTACCCGAGTTGTGCTAACTCATACGGCCACCAAAGGATTGATGGATTCCATGTTCAAGGTGCAACTGGCCGTATTCTCAAGATTTTCCAAGGATATTCTGCACTTGTTTTGCAATCTTCCTTGGTTGATGGGTGAGTCGGCCACGTCAACGCCGTGCATTACTCTCCCTTAGTTTTGTCCTGCTCTTCTGGTAAGGGAGTTATGCTTCATGCCCGATTCCCGAGTCTCATGCTGCTAGTGCCAAGTGACAAAACTCCATGGTTTTCTAATATTCATTCATTTGAGGAGTTATCTGTTCAAGAATGTCTGCCTATTGTTAGCACCGTGTGTCTAGGGGCAACCGCCCCAATAAGGCTTCATGTTCATGACCGGGCCAGGCTATCTGCCAGATGGGCCCGTTATTTGAGAAGACATTGCAGATCAAGAAGGCCGAAGGTCCAAGTCCGCGCTAGGCGGGTTCATTTCAAGGAAATTTTTGCTAAGAAGAGGCAGCGTCACAAGTACAAGGGCCGCCGGTTGTGCACTCGGGGGTCCACTTCTTCCCCTTATTCTTCCTTTCATTCATCATTTCTATTGCTAAGCTCCCACCCTTGGGTGGTGTACTTGCCCTTTTTTAATCCTATTTCTATCATCTTCTCCTCTCCTCCCGGGCCCGCGAACCCTCACTTCTCTTCTTCTCGTTCGGGGCCTCCGGGTTTTCCCGATTATCATGATTTTAGGCCCCGGCCTATGTCCTCCCTTCTAGATCCCGGGACTTCTTCTGATTCTTCTCCTCCGGTATCTCCGGGTTCTGTCTCTCATTCTCGTTCCCCGACCTTGTCGGGTGTCTCTCACTCTCTTTCCCCAACCTTGTCGGGTGTTTATAATTCTCCTTCCCCGACCCTATCGGGTGTTTATTATTCTTCTTCACCGACCATGTCGGGTGATTCCCATTCCCCTTCTCTGACCACGTCGGATGATTTTCCTTCTCATCTTCCTATTCATTCTTCTTCACCCTTTCGGGGTTCTTGCCCTTTTTCATACTATTTTTAAGGCTTTAGTCCGCCTTGATCTCAGTTGATCTCTGGTTATTCTGTATCTGGTTCCTTGTTATTAGGGTCTCTGTGCCTTAACAAGGGAGTTCTAGCCCTTGTCTCTCTTCATTTTTATTTTTCTTCGTCTAGTTTGGCGTCCGCCGTTCCTCTATGTCAAGGAATCTTTAAACCTTGTTGTCCTCTACCTTTTGTCTTAACAAGCAAGGAAAGCAAAGCTCGTGCTGCTCAAAGCTTGAGGATCAAGATCACTCCAGGATGCTACTTCCGTGCTATGGATTTGCAAGGTATCTTTGTTTTGTGCAGGAATATGCTATCATTATTTTTACTCTTATTATTAATCCTACGCATGGTTATAATGCTGGTTCCTCACACGGTTGAGTGGCTTTAGTTGAGTTTGCTTAATTTTAGTCACAAAGAGTTCGCTTCTACAACATCTCAGACTGGTGATAGCTCGTGCTGGGAGTCTAGTTTCTTTCCCCTATTATTGAGGGTGATCTCTTGAGTATGGATTTTTCACACACTTCACGGCAAGCCATAGCCGATCTCTCTAGAGCAACACCGTTGCTGCTTTGGCCATGCCATGGGTATGCACGAAAGTCTTTTATTTTCTCTTCTCGGCCAATTGTAGGGGCAAGAGATTGATGAATGAGATGACCAACCTAGGCGATCCCTAATACGAGAGAGGTCTCAAATAGGGGCAGTCTTGACCCTCAAAAGTGAGCTTTCTTGAGAAATCTAGCCAATAAGGGCTATCAAAATCAATGAATTAAAGTGCAAAATTATGAATCAAAGACATGGCAAGAGTGGCAGTACAATTCCCCGCAGGACGTCATGAGCCCGGTCGCATGCGTGCATATAAATATGGGTCTCAAAATGAAGGACACAAAGCCCCGGCGCAACAGACTATCTCTTTGAGGGGTAGTGCCTTGGAAGGAATTCAAACCCTGATATCTCCCATCCTGTATAAAGCTTATCCCAAATTTTCTTCTATTTTTCTCTCTTAGGCTGGGTTGTATCCCGGGTATGGCCATAGTAGGGGCACCATTCTTTAGAGGCGGTTGGTTGTGGTGAGCCACCTTCAAATACACGCCCTACTCAAGGGAAATCTTTAATGAAAGGGGGAGGGACGACGATCCCTGGCCAATAGTTCGAGTCCGTCTTAGGTGCTGTAGATTGCTCTATTGTCAAAAAAAAAAAAGTCAAATACTTAAAATTCAAAAAAAAGGAGTCAAATACTTCAAAAATAAAAAAATCAGATAAGTCAAAAAATTCCAAAAAAATCAAATATTTTCAAAAAAATCAAAACTGCAAAAAAAAATCCAAAAATGTGTGTCTTTTGTTTCTCTTTTTCATGTGTTCCTATCTATTTATCTTGAGGGCAGGTACGCGATCTGTTTGCTCAGTGTGTAGGTAACAGCTGTTTGAGTTTCCTTGCTCCCTATCTTGCGCTCTATCTCCTGTTCATGTTCATCTATCCAATATGTTCTCTCTTCTTCTGTCTTGTCTCTCGATCTGTTTTGAAGCTTGTCATTCTCAGCATTGTCCTCAACCTTTGCTCAGCTTGTGCTCAACTTTTTCTTTATATCTTCATAAGAGGGCTTTGCCTTACATTTTTGAACCCGACGGTTCTGCTTCTGTAGTGCCCCAGAATTTACATAAATTATTTTTTTAAAGTATAAAATGATTTTCTAGAATTTATAAAGGCCTAAATAAATTTATAAATGAATCAGTAGAATTATAAGTCATTAACCTAGCCTATCTAATCATTATCCAAAAGGTTTAAAGACCAGGCCCATTTAGTTTGGCCCGTGTTCTAGAAGGTTATTAAGCCTATTCTCGAATTTTTAAGGATAAACACCACTTAAAAAGATAATTTAGTGGATAATGAATAAAAGAGTTTTATTAAATTTAAAATTTTTAATACGATGATTGTAACGGTCTATCGTAAGACCGCCACAGCCGTGTAACGCGGCAAGGTTCGACCGTCACAGCCTGCAAATTCCGTGAGTGGAAGAACTTGCAAGAAGATTGGAACTTGATGTTCCTATCCATAAGAGACCTAATTGCGACGATGTATAAAGACCCTAAGGACTCTTAGAAATCAGGTTTTAGCATATTAAGGACTCTAGGATCGATTTAATCCTCAAACCCTAGCTAGAACCCTATAAATAGGACCTAGTTCTGAACTGCGCGACCCCTACTTTTGCTCGCGTGGAATCAAGGTAAGGAGTCATAATCTCGGGTAAGTTCTTTAGAATAATTTGTTCACAATACTATAGACTAACTCCTCTCAAAATTTAACATCTTTAGGTCAAGAGGTCGTGGAGTTAGAGCGCAAGGAAGTTGCTGGAAAGTCACAGGAAGAAGGGAACTAGGGTTCGGTTTTCAAGCCCAAATTGGAAGTTTAAAGCCTAGAAAAGAGGTAGGTTATCTCATGAACGGCAAAAACAACTTGATAGGACTATAAGCCCTTTGGTTTGATTGACTTTCATGCATAGTAGAGCATCAATTCCATGTTTTACTAGTTCTATGCATTACATGCATCTCTTAACCCTAAATTGATAACTTGAAACATGTTATTCATCTATTCATGGTCACCTATGCATCTAGATAGCCTATCCTTCTTTATCATGCCTAGAAACTCATGGTGTTTTGATTATAGACATGATGTGAGTTAATCTCTTGTGTTTCATATTACTTTCTATTAGCAGACACTCTGACGCGTCACAGTAGGACCGTCACATTCATGTAACGGCCTTACTATGAGCCGTCACAGTCTCTGTGGTATATGAGTTACTCCGTTAACTCTGACGCACCAATACAGACGCGTTACATAAGTGTAATGGCTGTTCTCTGACCGTCACAATCACTGTGACGCCCCACTTCTAGACCGTCAGAGGGTATGTTCTATCAACCCAAGACAGAATTTGATTTGTCAATATTACTTATTATTAAGCCTAGTTACCTAAGTTTTAAACCTAATTACGTGACTTCGAGATTATTTAAGCGTTCATGATAGGAAATGCATGTTTGATATCTCACTATTACTTTGAGTTATATTAATTTCATGAACCCAAAACGCTATAGTTTTGTAATTTGAAACATGATTTTGAATGATGTATTAATAGAGTTTTTATCATGGTTTCGCATCGATATATGTCTATATATATATTCTTTTCCTATTTATAGAGTCGTTTATATAAGTACATGGCACATACTCCGGTGTGTTGACCATTAGTTCACTTTTACACTATAGGAACACAATCTTGGACATAAGGACCTCTCTATTGGATATTCCTTCCAATGGAGTAGGAAATCTTGTTTCAAGGCCTCCGTAATTCTCCACGAGCCTGGGATTCCCACTAGGACGCCGATTTGGTTGTATCATCAAAGCCCAATAACTAGAATATACTATCGTTGTTTTCTGATTCTAATAATGTAACGGCCTTGTATTGGACCGTCAGGCTCATGTAACGGCCCAATATACGATCGTCACATTCATCTGAGGTTGAATTCTCGATTCTGGATTCAGACAAATGTAACGGTCCTATACTAGACCATCACACAATGTAACGGCCCAGTGAATGACCGTCACATGACTTGAATATCTCAACCCAAGGTTTGACCAAGGGTTGACATTTCAATGTTTCTAGATAAACCTTGATGATCTAGAACCTATCATATTGCTTAATAGACTTAATATAATGAATGGAAGTTAAGAGAATATATTGTTATGCTGCCGATTTATTTCCATTAGCATAGCATAGTCTAAGTCATTCTTGATCTCATATATTCAAATTGAAGCGTTCATTCATTAATTTTTATTATTTGGAATTGTTATATTCTTGGCCATACTTTACTGTTACATGCGTGGAAGTAACTTAATTTATACCTGAAGATGCGATTGAGTACTGATTGTGTTCAAGGGCTCTATGCTAGTCCCCTCGGTTGATTGCCGGAAACATACTATTTTATAAACCATGGGGTATGATGCAACTGGCATCGCATTGCGCTGGGAGTACTATTTCTATAAATAAGTGAAGATCCACGACACGACATGACATTCTTGCTTGATATTCCACAGAAATTCACGAAGCACTTGCTCACAAGCATAAGATGCTAAAGTGTTGATTATGTGGCTTGCTAGTACATTCTCGATATATTCTTGTTCATGAAAGGCCAATATCATGTTCTTGTTCTATTCTTGTTCTCATTCCATCTTATATGATTGTCTTGTTACTTTGATTTAATCACGTGATCATCGCATTACCTGATTTTACCTTATTTCTTTAGAGCAAAAATATTAATCACTTTAATAGTGCCTTCATGTTGATGCGAAGATACCTACTGGGCAAGTATGCTCATTACCTATTTCCAATCTTTTTCAGGAAATGAAAGTGAGTCGGGTTCGGATTCGGATTATTCAAGTAGCAGATCCAAGAGTGATTAAAGATGAGCGAAGACTTAGGAAGTCGATAATGTCTAGATTGAGTCAATGTAATTTTCCTATTTTTTGAGTCTAGTAGAAAGAGAAGATGATGGAAAGTGGTTGTATTTCGAGTATTGATCATTTATGAAATAAAGTTGGAGTTTGATTAAATTCTGTGCAATTGCATTTATGTGTGTGATTGTATTGTGCTCTTGTCGTTCTTGCTTGCAAGAGGCTTACCATGCCGACTGTTCGCGCTCCCCGAGCGAGTCTTCCGCTGTCATAAAGGCTCGGGGTGTGACAGTTAAGTTGGTATCAGACCCTATGTCTCAGGACTTAGGGAAAAGAGTCATGTCATAGGATAAGTCCAAGGTTTAAGGACCCCTACCTATGAACTAAGGAAGAAATTTTCATACCCATGAGAGAAGTGGTAGAGCCTGGGATGAGATAGTCATTAGCTTTAAGATTGATTTTCTTTCAGTCTCACGAGAAATAACAAGTTGTTATATTTCTCTCAGGTACCCTATTTTACAAATGGCTCATCGTGTTGATTGGCTTGTAGACCATGATGCTTATATCAATTGCCGAAATATGATTATATCTTTTCGAAAGCCCGGTCTTCCAAGATTTTCATTTCTTGGCATCAAATACAAGAAACATCATACCATTATATGTTCTCTTCACACTTGCAAACTTATCTCGCAAGGATGTGAAGCTTTTCTTGCTTCCATAGTTATCACTGAATCTAAGGAAATTGTCCTGGCAAACATTCCAATTGCGAATGAGTTCCCAGACGTGTTCCCATCTGAACTACCTAGTTTACCGCCCAAGAGGGAAGTTAACTTTACCATTGAACTCATTCCAGGAGCAGCACATGTTTCTATAACCCCTTACAGGATGTCCCCCACAGAACTCAAGGAACTAAAAAGGTAGTTGTAGGAACTACTAGACAAGGGTTTCATCAGACCTAGCACATCCCCTTGGGGTGCACCGGTTTTATTTGTCAAGAAGAAGATGGTTCTCTCAGGCTATGCATCGATTATCGGCGACTGAATCAGCTGACAATTAAAAACAAGTATCCATTGCCGCGTATTGATGAGCTCTTCGATCAGCTTTCGGGAGCAGAATATTTTTCTAAGATTGACCTCAGATCATGTTATCATCAGCTTAGAATAAAAGAGGAAGATATTTATAAATCAGCTTTTCGAAGTTGTTATGGCCACTATGAATTCGTGGTAATGCCATTTGGGTTAACTAATACCCCAGCATCATTTATGCAACTTATGAACCGTGTCTTCCAGCCATACCTGGATCGATTCATTATCGTCTTCATCGATGATATCCTGATATACTCCAAGACAAAAGAATAACATGAAGAACATTAGAAAATAGCTTTGCAAATACTTAGAGAACACAAGCTTTATGCCAAACTCAATAAGTGTGAATTCTGGCTCAAGGAAGTCTCATTCCTAGGCCATATTATTTCAAAAGAAGGTATTGCTGTGGATCCTTCTAAGGTAGAAGCTGTCAAGAATTGGAGTCGGCCTACGACTGTGTCTGAAGTAAGGAGCTTTCTGGGTCTAGCTGGTTATTATAGAAGATTCATTAAGGACTTCTCAAATATAGCAGTTCCTTTAACTAGACTCATCAGAAAAGAAAATCCTTTTGTCTGGTCAGAGGAATGTGAGAAGAATTTCCAAACTCTTTAGAATCATCTTACAATAGCCCCTGTTTTGTCACTAACAATGGAGGTGGTGGATTTGAGGTATATATGGATGCGTCTGGAATTGGCTTAGGATGTCTCCTTATGCAAAATGGAAAGGTGATTTGCTATTCTTCAAGACAATTGAAGCGTCATGAAGAAAATTATCTTGTACATGATTTAGAATTGGCGTCAGTTATCTTCGCCTTGAAAATTTGGCGTCATTATTTTTATGGAGAAAAGTTCATGATCTACTCAGACCACAAGAGCTTAAAATATCTATTTTCTCAAAAAGAGCTTAATATGAGGCAAAGGAGGTGGTTTGAACATCTCAAGGACTTTGATTTTGCTGTTCAATATCATCCTGGCAAGGCAAATGCTGTAGCAGATGCACTCAGCAGAAAACCAATGGGTATGTTATCAAGTCTCATGATTAGTGTAACTAACCTTATTCCCCAATTTGCCTAGTTGAATTTAGATGTTGACATTAAGGAAGAAGATTACTTCATAGCTAATATCCGAGCTCAACCTACATTGATAGAGGATTTGGCCAAGTTACAAGAGGATGATCCAGTTTTACTGGAAATTAAGGCCAATATGGAACAAAGGCCGGATATTTCTATTTCAAATGATGGAAGATTACTATTCAAGGGCCGAACGTGTATACCGGATCATGAGGATACAAAGAAATTGATCTTAGAAGAAGCACATAAATCAAAATACACCATTCATCCAAGAGGTACGAAGATGTATCAAGATCTCAAAAGAAACTTTTGGTGGCCCAATATGAAGAGGGAAATAGTAGATTTCGTGTCCCGATGTCTCACGTGCCAACAAGTTAAGGCAGAACATTTCAGACCTGCAGGAAAATTGCATCCCTTAAATATTCCCGAATGGAAATCGGAAAGCATAGGTATGGAGTTCATCATGGGTTTACCCAAGACCAGAGGAGGACACGATGGCATATGGGTAATCATAGATCGATTGACTAAATCTGCACACTTCATACCAATAAAGAGTCGATGGTCTATGGATATTCTAGCAGCATTGTACATAAAGGAAATTGTCAAATTACATGGTGTCCCCGTCACTATTGTATCAGATAGAGATCCTCGATTCACATCACAGTTCTGGAAAGGTCTACAACATTCACTAGGGACCATATTAAATTTTAGCACAGCCTTTCATCCACAAACTGATGGTCAGACGGAAAGAAGAAATCGGGTGGTAGAAGACATGCTCAAGGCTTGTGTCATTGATTTTGGAGGAAGTTGGCATGATCACTTGCCTCTTGTGGAATTTGCATATAATAACATCTATCAAGAAAGCATACAAATGGCACCTTTTGAAGCTCTATATAGGAAAATTTATCGATCTCCAATATGTTGGAATGAAATAGGGGAAAAGCAATTTTTAGGCCCCGACCTTGTCAGGGATTCTACGGTGAAAATCAAGCTCATTCAAGAGAGAATGAAAATGACATAAGATAGGCAAAAGTCTTATGCCGACAATCGAAGACGTGACTTGGAGTTTCAGGTCGGAGATCATGTATATTTAAAAGTTTCTCCAGGTCATGGTATTCGAAGATTTGGCATAAAGGAAAGCTAACTCCAAGGTTCATTGGCCCATTTGAAATTCTTGAAAGGGTCGGTGAAGTGGCTTATAGATTGACTTTACCTCCACAATTAGCAGGAGTTCATGACGTATTTCACGTCTCCATGCTGAAGAAATATGTATACGATCCTGACAATATTATCACTTATGACAATCTGGAGATTCAGAAGGATATAACATATGAGCAAACGTCAATAAAGATTCTGGATCGGGAAATGCGTCAACTAAGAAATAAGGTTATCCCTATGCTCAAAATTTAATGGAAGAAAACATGGCCATACGAAGCAACATGGGAAATCGAAGCAGCCATGAGAAAAATATTTCCAGAATTATTTAACTATAAGTACACTCCCCACAATCCATGTCTTGAATTTGGGGACCAAATTCTTCTAGTGGGGGAGGGTGTAGTGCCCCAGAATTTACATAAATTATTTTTTTAAGTATAAAATGATTTTCTAGAATTTATAAAGGCCTAAATAAATTTATAAATGAATCAGTAGAATTATAAGTCATTAACCTAGCCAATCTAATCATCATCCAAAAGATTTAAAGACTAGGCCCATTTAGTTTGGCCCATGTTCTAGAAGGTTATTAAGCCTATTCACGGATTTTTAAGGATAAACACCACTTAATAAGATAATTTAGTGGATAATGCATAAAAGAGTTTTATTAAATTTAAAATTTTAAATACGATGACTGTAACGGTCTATCGTAAGACCGCCACAGCCGTGTAACGCGGCAAGGTTCGACCATCACAGCCTGCGAATTCTGTGAGTGGAAGAACTTGCAAGAAGATTGGAACTTGATGTTCCTATGCATAAGAGACCTAATTGCGACGATGTATAAAGACCCTAAGGACTCTTAGAAATCAGGTTTTAGCAGATTAAGGACTCTAGAATCGATCTAATCCTCAAACCATAGCTAGAACCCTATAAATATGACCTAGTTCTGAACTGCGCGACCCCTACTTTTGCTCGCGTGGAATCAAGGTAAGGAGTCATAATCTCGGGTAAGTTCTTTAGAATAATTTGTTCACATGACTATAGATTAACTCCTCTCAAAATTTCACATCTTTAGGTCAAGAGGTCGTGGAGTTAGAGCCCAAAGAAGTTGCTGGAAAGTCACAGGAAGAAGGGAACTAGGGTTCGATTTTCAAGCCCAAATTGGAAGTTTAAAGCCTAGACAAGAGGTAAGTTATCTCATGAATGGCAAAAATAACTTGATAGGACTATAAGCCCTCTGGTTTGATTGGATTTCATGCATAGTAGAGCATCAATTTCATGTTTTACTAGTTCTATGCATTACATGCATCTCTTAACCCTAAATTGATAACTTGAAACATGTTATTCATCTATTCATGGTCACCTATGCATGTAGATAGCCTATCCTTCTTTATCATGCCTAGAAACTCATGGTGTTTTGATTATAGACATGATATGAGTTAATCTCTTGTGTTTCATATTGCTTTCTGTTATCAGACACTCTGACGCGTCACAGTAGGACCCTCACATTCATGTAACGGCTTTACTATAAGCCATCACAATCTCTGTGGTATATGAGTTACTCTATTAACTCTGACGCACCAATACAGACGCGTTACATAAGTGTAACGGCTGTTCTCTGACCATCACATTCACTGTGACGCCCCACTTCTAGACCGTCAGAGGCTATGTTCTGTCAACCCTAGACAGAATATGATTTGTCAATATTACTTATTAAGCCTAGTTACCTAAGTTTTAAACCTAATTACGTGACTTCGAGATTATTTAAGCGTTCATGATAGGAAATGCATGTTTGATATCTCACTATTACTTTGAGTTATATTAATTTCATGAACCCAAAACTCTATAGTTTTTTAATTTGAAACATGATTTTGAATGATGTATCAATAGAGTTTTTATCATGGTTTCGCATCGATATACGTCTATATATATATTCTTTTCCTATTTATAGAGTCGTTTCTATAAGTACATGGCACATACTCCGGTGTGTTGACCATTAGTTCACTTTTGCACTATAGGAACACAATCTTGGACATGAGGACCTCTCTATTGGATATTCCTTCCAATGGAGTAGGAAATCTTGTTTCAAGGCCTCCGTAATTCTCCGCGAGCCTGGGATTCCCACTAGGACGCCGAGTTGGTTGTATCATTAAAGCCCAATAACTAGAATACACTATCGTTATTTTCTGATTCTAGTAATGTAACGGCCTTGTATTGGACCGTCAGGCTCATGTAACGGCCCAATATACGACCGTCACATTCATCTGAGGTTGAATTCTTGATTCTGGATTCAGACAAATGTAACAGTCCTATACTAGACCGTCACATAACGGCCCAGTGAATGACCGTCACATGACCTGAATATCTCAACCCAAGGTTTGACCAAGGGTTGACATTTCAATGTTTCTAGATAAACGTTGATGATCTAGAACCTATCATATTACTTAATAGACTTAATATAATGAATGAAAGTTAAGAGAATATACTGTTATGCTGCCGATTTATTTCCATAAGCATAGCATAGTCTGTAACACCCTCAAATATAGTAAAGTTGTACTCTATATCACCGAGTCGCCTTTTAAAGTATCGGCTCAGTTCTTGAAAAGAACTCCGAAGTTAAGCGTACTTAATGGGGAGTAGTACTGGGATGGGTGACCTGCCCGGAAAGTCCTCCATTCTGGAGCCGATCACTATTAGAAAGGGATAAAACCGTGAGACCGATACGCCAAAGCGGACAATACCTCGACGGTATAGAGTACGGGGCGTGAAAGAATGGTATCAGAGCGATACCCCAGCCGGAAGTGTGTGAACTAAGTGCCATGCAGGGCAAAGTGCTATGCTATGGGAGCCACCTCTTGAGTCCGTAATGGAGCAAAGTGCTACATAGTGGGAGCCACCTCTTGAGCTTGTAGGGGCCACCTCTAGAGTCCTACCTGCCTGGGGGCTTGATTGCGTGATTGCGTGTTATATGTGCCCAGCGACGAGGACGTCACCTATATAAGAGGGGTAGATTGTAACACCCTTAAATATAGTAAAGTTGTACTCTATATCATTGAGACGTCTTTTAAAGTATCGGCTCAGTTCTTGAAAAGAACTCCGAAGTTAAGCGTGCTTAATGGGGAGTAGTACTGGGATGGGTGACCTGCCCGGGAAGTCCTCCATTCTGGAGTCGATCACTATTAGAAAGGGATAAAACCGTGAGGCCGGTAGGCCAAAGCGGACAATGCCTCGACGGTATAGAGTACAGGGCGTGGCATAGTCTAAGTCATTCTTGATCTCATATATTCAAATTGAAGCGTTCATTCATTGATTTTCATTATTTGGAATTGTTATATTCTTGGCCATACTTTACTGTTACATGCGTGGAAGTAGCTTAATTTATACCTGAAGATGCGATTGATCACTGATTGTGTTCAAGGGCTCTATGCTAGTCCCCTCGGCTGATTGTCGGAAACATACTATTTTATAAACCATGGGATATGATGCTACTAGCGTCGCATTACGCTGGGAGTACTATTTCTATAAATAAGTGAAGATCCACGACACGACATGACATTCTTGCTTGATATTCCACAGAAATTCACGAAGCACTTGCTCACAAGCATAAGATGCTAAAGTGTTGATTATGTGGCTTGCTAGTACATTCTCGATATATTCTTGTTCATGAAAGGCCAATATCATGTTCTTGTTCTATTCTTGTTCTCATTCCATCTTATATGATTGTCTTGTTACTTTGATTTAATCGCGTGATCATCACATTACATGATTTTACCTTATTTCTTTAGAGCAAAAATATTAATCACTTTAATAGTGCCTTCATGTTGATGCGAAGATACCTACTGGGCAAGTGTGCTCATTACCTATTTCAATCTTTTTCAGGAAATGAAAGTGAGTCGGGTTCGGATTCGGATTATTCAAGTAGCAGATCCGAGAGTGATTAAAGATGAGCGAAGACTTAGGAAGTCTATAATGTCTAGATTGAGTCAATGTAATTTTCCTATTTCTTGAGTCTAGTAGAAAGATAAGATGATGGAAAGTGGTTGTATTTCGAGTATTGATCATTTATGAAATAAAGTTGGAGTTTGATTAAATTCTGTGCAATTACATTTATGTGTGTGATTGTATTACGCTCTGGTCATTCTTGCTTGCAAGAGGCTTACCATGCCGGCTGTTCGCGCTCCCCGAGTGAGTCTTCCGCTGTCATAAAGGCTCGGGGCGTGACAACTTCATCTGATCTTGAGCTTTGATTGAAGGATGTGTCTCTTGCCCCCGTGTCATTATCACATTATGTTTTCATGTCGTTAGTACATCATGCTGTGTGTTATCTCGCATGTGTTGTGTTGTCCCACCTATGTTGTCTTGTGCATATCCTTGTCCCACGTGTTGTCTTGTCTCGTCATATTATGGTGTTGTCCTACGTATGTCTTTTTTTTCTGTCATGGTAATGTTATCATGTATTCTTGTCCCAACCGCGTGTTCTTGTCCCAACCGTGTGTTGTCCCACTACATGTTGTCTTGTCCTACCATGTTCATGCATGCATGTTGTCTGTTCATGTCATATCTTGCATATGTTGCTTGTTCGTCATTCTTCATTGTGTTATGTTATCTTTCATTCATTTGGTTGTTATGTTTTCATTATGTTCATACTTGTCTATTCATGTTTTTGGTTGTCTTATTTAAAAATCCATAAAAATTTAAAATCCAAAAAAAATGCCATTTCACTTGGTAGGTAAGTCAGGTATGGCTCTCTATCCCTTCTCACTGTTGCATTACTATATGTTATCTAGTTTATTATATCCTCTCCAGGATCGACTGGTTCTCCGTGTGTTCTGGGATCTGATGTTCCCCTTTAACAAAAATGATGATGATCTAAGAGCATACGGTTAATCGTTGGATATGTCGCTCGTTTGAGTGGGGTGGGAGACGATGGACTCTGTCTCGCATGCCATGGTTGCAAGAAGATTCTTGACCCCGTCTTAGCTCGGTCTAGCAATAGTATCCCTGAGTACTTTCCATTTTATGCTTTCTTTGCATTCGTTTTGATGATTTCTTTATTTTAGCCCAGCATGCATCATGTCATTTTGAGCACTCACGTCTCATGATCCTCTTAAGGTTGTTCCTCAGCAATGGTTGATTGTGTGCCTTTCTCTTAGATAAGAGATCCTCATTCCATTCTGAATTTGAATGATTTCTCTGATCTTCCGCTTGGTCTGGTTGGCCAGCGTGATTCTTGTATGGATTTTATCTTAATTTTATCTTTGCTTTTCCAGCTTTTCAGCTGTGTTTCCTTTCGATCCCCTCATTGTCTATGGATTGTGTCCCCAATGAGGCTGGTCGTGTTTCCATTTCCTCCTTTAGTTAGTTTAGTCCTCTAGGCATGTCTCATTCTTGTCATCCATTCCGAGTGGTTAGTTCGGCATTTTTGGGAGAATTCATGTCGCTTGTTGGTTGTGACGAGTGTCTTTTGCCTTGATGCCCACTTTTCAGCTCTCTCTGCTTCACCTCCGCATCATCTCTATTTCACGTCATTGTCGCTTTCACCCCATCTCCATTCCATTCCACCTCCGCGTCGCTTTCGCACATTCCCTTGCAAAGCGGACATCAAGGAGGGACATCTTTTGACATCCGTTTTTAGCCCGCAAGTTGCCTCATTTCTCTTATTCAACATGTTTGATGTCCCGAATTACCCATTATTCTGGAGCCTTCCTTGGATGGATTTCGAGACCATTTCATTATTCTAGAGCCTTTAAGCCTTGGAGATCATTATTTCTTAGAGCCCTGGGGATAATTTTATCTACTTCCAGTTTTCCAAGTCGACTTACGGCCCATTTAGGTCGACTTCCATTAAACATCCGGCCCCTTTCACTACACAGTCTTGAATGCGGCCCATTTTCATCCCCTTATGTTCCTCTATTCATTAAGTGTCCTTCACCAAAGTTGTTCATTTTTTAAATCTCTACAATTTCTTCTTCTACGCCATTAGCCAGTTCTCCACAGTTTTCAAGTCCTAGCATTTTTCTCTGTTCTCCCCCCATTGTCTCCCTCTTCTGCTCGTCTTCTCATCCTGCTCTCTTCATGAAAGTTGTTCAATTTTTTATTATCTACAATTTCTTATTCTATTGCTTTCACTAGTTCTGCATCATTTTTGAGATATTATCTAATTTTCAAAGTCGCGCGAGCCTGACAGCCACCCCAAGATAGCGGTGAACTGTTGACCGCTACCTAGAGGTGGCGATCAAATGTTCATCGCTTCATGAAGAAAACGGTCAATAGCTGACCGTTATGAAGAGTAACTTTTTATTTTTTTATTTTTTTATTTTTTTAATTTTTTATTTTTAAAATGTCAAATGACAATATTCTTGAGACCGCTACTATTAAAAAATGGTCTCCGGAAGACCATTTCTTCAATTTTTGTGTCAGAAGCCTCCCGATCGCCCCCAATCATCTCACGGTCACCCCATGACCGTTTCTATTCAAATGGTGGTCCTCCCCTGACTGTTTTCATCATTAATCATCCGTGTGATAGACCGTTTTTCCAACAGAGAGTCCAGATGACTCTGAACTCCGATTTCTTCGCTGCAGGACTCTCTAGTCAATTTCTGCTCGCCGGGGTCTCCTTCTCAGGGCTCTATGTTCCAGAATACTCCACCACATGGAGCCCTGTTTGCTTCTATCTCTTGCCCTTTCTATTATCTCGAGTTTGGTCTATAGAACTCAAATTTTCATGGGCTATATTGGCGGGAATTGTTGACGTAACTTCTGGGTTTATGCATTTCAGTATAGTTCAAACTTTGTCGAATTGGGCTCTAGGGCCACCTTCCAGCGCGAATATCTTCCAGATCCTTCAACCAAAAAGAGTCCCATTTGTTCCTAGCTCTTATCCTATCTGTTATCTCGAGATTGATCCATAGATCTCGAGATTTGGTGGACTGTATCTCTGAGAATCATGGAAGAAAGTTTGGGAATTCGACATTCTCTATTTAAACTACCCAGTTTCGCCTGCGTGCGGGGGGGCTCTTCTTGGACCTGGGGTGAAGCCATGCCGGATCGTCGTCTCTCTTCTTCGACCCCAAGATGTTGAGGGAAGTATAAGCTTCAATTTGGTTCTTTATTTGCTTCATTTCATCATCGTTTGCCAGCCTTTCTTCACCCTCACTTTTTCGATTTCGTCACAGTTTCTGGGTTTTCTGCACATCTTCTGAACCTGTGCGATAGGACGCTCTTCGTCAGTTCGGGGTGGAGCCATGCTACGTCGTCTTCCTTCTCCTTCGACCCCAATCTGAAGAGAGGATTATCATCTTCGTTTTCCATCGCTCTGGGCTTCTTTTCCTCATTTCTATGATTCGTTCTCCTCTCCTACTTTTTACAAATCATCACAGCCTTTACACTTAGTCTTTGCACAGTTCTGTTCTGCATGCACGATTGCACATTTTACGTCACTTCTCTCCGCAGCCCTACTGCGTGTTAATTCCTCATCTTTGTTTTACACTAATCATAATACACCCACCTATCATTTGCACCCATTTACAGGGGTTAAAAACCCTCCCCGGTGCGTTCTCCCCCTTTCTTTCATGCTATTTTATCACTTCAGGGCATATACTACACCTTCATATTCTAATGGGTTTTCAAACATTTTTGTGTCTTTGTTTTGCAAGAGAGCATTAATAGGACGTGAGGCCCTTGCTTTATAGCCGACTGGAAGGTGAGGAGGTGTCGCCCACCTCGGTTCCAGCATGCCCTTACAAAGCGCGATCACATGTTGTAGCGGTCCGTCTTCAGGTCGCGTCTTCTTCCATATTTTCCAAGGTACGCAGCGCCGTCTTCGTCTTTTCTTCATCCATTTGGTGCTGTAAGTCCTTGGTGGCGATCACGGTAAGTTCTTCTATCTCTTATCCCCCATATTTTTATTGTCTACATTACATATTTATGCATGTTCACTTGCTAGTTTGGGGGGCGGGGTAGATTAATCTATCTACAGACGCCAGCGATCGACAAAGGTGCATAAATCCTCTTAGGGCTTCATCTTCTCATGGGCCAGATCCACCATAGAATACCTGGGCCTAACATGGTCCTGAAACTACTGAATGAGTTTTTCTTGCACGACTTGGAAATTCACGATCTGCTCTTACGGAGGGGAAAAGAACCAATCCCAAGCCGAGCCTTCCAATGACAGACCAGATAAATAGGCCATCAAGCACTGATCATGTCGAAACTGGGCCGACTCATAAAGAAACTCCTTCAAGTGCACATATGGGTCACCAACTCCACCATAGCGGCGATATGTGAGAATTTGGGAAGAAGGTGGAAGCCAAATATCTTGAAATACGAACGGGACAATCAAGGAGGACTTGGGATCAATTCGGTGTTGAAGTTCATGAAGTTGGCGTTGGATTTGAGCAATCATCTCCTGGGCAGGGAGAGATCGAGAATGGCGTAGGCCAGTCTGAGCAAGAGATTGTGACTTTGGACCAGGAGCAAGGTAATGCGCCGGACGAGAGGATCCGGGCTGAGAAGAAGAAGGGCCCATTCCGGGAGTGGAAGGATATGCGGGCCTGGAAGAGACGTTGGCATATGGGCCGAATGGGCCAACAGCAACATGGGCAGAAGGAGCAGGCCCATTAGGGTGAAATTGGGCATTAGAAATTGGGCCAGCAGCATATGAAGAGAAGAAAGAGGCCCATGAAGGGAAGATGGCTCATTATGAGAAGAATGCCCATTAAGATGAGATGGGGGTCCATTGAGAGAAGAAGGCCAATGAAGATGACTTGTAATAAGGCATTGGGCATGGGTCGGGTCCATTTGGCGAACAAGGCATGAAAGATGGGCCATGAGATTAGCCTGTTCCTCGGATGGATCAGAGGGACCACGTGAAGATGGGCCCGTGTGGGAAGAGGATTCCACGCGGGAATAGGAAGAAAATTGGGAAGAAGGATGGTACAAGAGGTTGGAATGATGCTCTATGAGGAGAAATGGAGACTTAATACAAGGATATTAAGGAGGATACAAGTGGGGAAGCAAGGGATTAATGGGCTTGAGGACAAGAGGGGGCTGGCCCACAAATGTAAAGACCAATGGACAACGGACCAAGGGACAATGGATTAGATAATGGACACACAAAATGGGCTATCCTAAATGGGCCTAACAACAAAGAATATGTGGATGCAACACAAAACACCACTAATGGGCCTGGACAAGCCCAAACAACACAATCAATGCCATGTGAGAGTTTTCACCAAAGTCAAACAAGTTAATATGATGGGAAATATTTTAGAAGTTTTAATAGACCTTTTAATGATTTGAGTTTAGAATAATTCCCTCAAGATAGGAATCCTATGGGAATAAGGTCCGAACTTTGGGTTGACTAAGGGTAACTCCCTCACACGTATGCAAATGCAAGCCTAAGGGGTGGAAAGGTGCAACCGACCCGACGTTCGTGTGAGAATCCATGGCTCACGGGGACTTATGGAGGTCCCGGATAAGATCACCTAGTCGACCTTAAGGAATATGGAGGTGAGAGGATCCCTTACCAAGGAGGAATGCAACTACAATCTGAAAGTGCATGATCCTATGCGCACCGGAGTGCATGTAAATTCTAACCTAAAACTAGAAAATCAAGACAAGATTAAACCATGCAAACATGATCAAATGCATGCAAATCATATATGAAAATGAAGATAATACAAAGGACAACAAGGCAGGACTAGGAACAAGCACAATCAGAACTTGGAAGGCAAGAAATCATCAATGTAAAATGTACCTACGAGTCTACCCCTGAACCTGCATGCAGATTTTATGTACAAAATATAATAATGGAGATAATATTTAACTATGCAAACGTGACCCAAATAATGCAAGTAAGGTATGGATGGAAAGATAATACAAAGTGGAACAAGATGGGACCAAGAACCAAGCAATCAGACCTCGGGAAGGCAATCAAGTCATCATGGAAAGACGTACATGTGAACATGTCCCTGGGTCTGACTGCAGACTTTATGCAGAAAACTTAAAGTTGAAGATAAGATTAAACTATGCAAACATGACCTAAATGATGCATATGATATATGGATGGAAAGATGATACAAAGGGATACAGAACGGGCCTAAGAATAGGGCAATCTGACCCCAGAGGCCAAATTATGCATCAACGAATATGGCCATGTGAGTACTGCGCCAGAATTGCCAGAATCAGAAAGTGGTCAACCAAATGACCATTTTTTACCCGTTGCGGTCTACCAAACGACCACAAGGCTACCAGAAAGGCCCTGGCTGCCCAGTGATGACCGCTAGGCTCGTCTGGCGGTCCTGGAGGCGACCGTAAGGCTCAGACAGACCCTAAAACACCTAGAACAACAAGAAAATATAGAAAACTCTATCTAAACTTGCACATACACACACCCAACTTGCAAAAGAGCGTGAATAACATGATGGGCACTAGGTGTCCCACCGTGATTGCCAAAAAATAGGGTTGTATATGATTGTTCAACCCCGTCCCCAAACTAACTATGCATGCAAGTATATGCGTGTGAACATAAACAAGCATGAAGTATGAATCAAAAGGGGCCATGAATAGATGAGAAAGACATACCGTGATCGCCACTAAGGATTAACAATGCCAAGAGATGAAGAGATGAAGGGAGAAGATGCAACGGCACCGTGTACCTTGGAAAAGGAAGAAGACTTGATCGCGCTTGAGGAATAGGGTGTGGGGAATGTCATGGATTACACCTCTTCTCCTTCCAGCTGGCTAGAGGAAGAAGGCCTCACGTTGTAGTCATACTCCCCAGCAAAACAAAGACAAAAGCCAAGGATAAAGCCCATTAGAATATGAGTGTAGCATCAAATCTCGCAGTAATAAAATAGAGGTAAAGATTGAGGGAGAATGCACCGGGGGGAGGTTTTTAACCCCTATAGAAGGGTGTAAAAGATAGGTGTGTGTATTGTGATGAGAATAAGACAAATAGGAGGAGAAAACACGTAGTAGAACTGCAGGGAGAGTGCATGCAATATGAAGAAAAGTGCAAGAGTGCAGAGAAAGTGCAGAACCGTGATTATTTGTGAAATTGGGAAAGGGAGAACTAAGAGAAGAGATAATGAAAACAAGCCCAAAGAGAAGAAAATCATAGACAATACTTCCTTGAACAGCCTGAGGTCGAAGAGAAGAGTCAGAGATGCAGCATGGCTTCGCCTTAGGTTGTAGAAGAGCCCCTCTTCGCGTTCTACGAACTGGGCATCTATATATAGAGTGTAGAAACTTCTAGAGATAGATCTGAGATTTCAGAGGATAAAGTCCAAGATAAGTCGAGTGTGATATATCAATCTCGAGATAATATTAAGGAGAAGTGCCCATAAAATATAGATCATGAATTAGTGGAATAATCTGGAGGATATCAGCCCCGAAAGATAGCCCTGTCGAGCAGAACACAGAGTCCGGAGCAAGCTAGACTGTTCAGGGAGCTTAGCGGTCGGTCGACCGACCGCCTTCAGGAAGAAACGGTCGGTCGACCGACCGTTTGTAGGTAGGTGCAGGAATAAAGGCCTTCGGCTCTAGGAACTTGAACCTAACGGTCGGTCGACTGACCGTTAGCCAAAGAAAACGGTCGGTCAACCGACCGTTTGTAACAAAGGGCCGCCGGTGAGGAATTGAATCTAGCGGTTGGTCGACTGACCGCTAGGCAAATGAAAATGGTCAGTCGATCGACCGTTTGAAGATTTCTAGCAAAAAATGGGATGGACGCCTGTTTGAGCTCTGAAATGGCCCAAAAGGGACCCGATAGCAGGGGAATCCAAAGATGAAAGCTTCCAAGGCTTAATGGGCTTGAAAAATAGACAAGGAAATGGGCTCGAAATAGGCTCAAACAAGGCTCTTGAAATAACGGTTAATTCGGGGCATCAAAAATGATGAATAAGAGAAATGGCCTAACTTGTGGGCTACAAATGGGTGTCAACAGATGCCCCACCTTGATGTTTGCTTTGCAAGGGAACGAGCGAAAGTGACGCGGAGGCGAAATGGAAAGGAGATGGACCGAAAGTGACATCGACGTGAAATGGAGATGAAGAAGAGATGAAGCGGAGAGAACTGATAAGCGGGCATCAAGGTAAAAGACACCCGTCATAACCAACAAGCAACAAGAATTCCCCCGTAAACGTCGAACTTACCACGAGGAATGGATGACAAGGGTGAGACATGTCTGGAGAACTAACTAAGGAAAAGGAAGAAACGACGACCAACCTCATCGGGGACACAATCCACAGACAATAAGAGGATCGGAAGGAGCACAGCTGAAAAGTTAGAAAAGGAGAATTGAAATTGAGATGAAATCCAGACAGGAATCACGCTAGCCAACCAGATCAAGCGGCAAGATCAGAGAAGATGTTAAAATTCAGAGTGAAATGAAGATCTCTTATCCAAGAGAAATTAAGCGCAATCAACCATTGCTAAGGAGAAACTTTGAAAGAATCACGAGACGTGAGTGCTCAAATATGACATCATGCATGCTGGGCTAAAATGAAGAAATCATCAAAATGAATACAAAGAAAGATAAAATAGAAAATACTCAAGAATAATATTGCTAGACCGAGTCAAGACGGGGTCAAGAGTCATCTTGCAACCACGACGTGCGAGACAGAGTCCATCGTCCCCCACCCGACTCAAACTAACGGCCTATCCAATGATTAACCGTATGCTCCTAGATCATCATCGTTTTTGTTAAAGGGGAACATCAGATCCCAGAATATACGGATCACCAATTGGTCCTTAAGAGGTTTTAATGAGGTATATACCATATAGTAATGCAACAATGAGAAGGGATAGAGAGCCATAACTTACTTACCTGCCAAGCGAAACGGCATTTTTTTGAATTTCAAATTTTTATTGGTTTCCTATAAGACAACATGACAACAAGCTAGGCACAAGGATGAACATAACATAACATAATGAACGAAATATAACATAACAAAGAGGAACGAAGCATAACATGACATAATAGCATAGACAAAACATCATAAGAACAACCAACAAGCGTGCGTGGGATTTGAAAACATGGTGGGGCAAGACAACACACGCGGTGGGACAAGACCATGGTGGGACAAAGGCACATGCGACAACAAATCACGAGGTATAAAAGACACGGTCAACATATGTGTGGGATGACATAGTGGAAGAAATCATAATGGGACGAGGACATGACAGTCACGGAGGGACAAAATAACACGTGTGACAAGGACGCGGAGGGACATAGACAACACGTGTGACAAGGACACGGCGGGATAAAGGACATGACAAATACGCTCTTCAATCAAAACCCAAGATCTGAATGAAGCAAAACCGCCAGGTTCATAATCATGAGGTAAAGTGGTGCGGACACCAGAGCACACGAGCGGCACGAGTCGGCGAGCCACCGATACCGTACGCGGAGCACCACACGAGCCACTTCGACATCCATCTGGCTCGGAGACAGTCTGGAGACTCCCCCTTGAGTCTCGACATTTATCACATTTACTGGGACTTTATATGTGTGTAGTGTGTTTTTATTTGTCTTTATTCGGTTTGTAATTTCGTTTGTAAGAGGGATTTATGTGTAATATGGACCACCTGGGTCCCGCGGGCCCCCCAGACCCCCTCCCATTGATCCACCTCCCTCCCAGGGCCCATGTGGGGACAGTCAACATGTCAAATGTGGACTTCTAGAAGGGTGGGCCAAGTGGGAGACAATGGGCCTTCAAGGTCAAGGTTGGCCACCAACCTTGCCTACATGGTCAAGGGGGCGCCCCCCTCTCACCATCAAGCTTTTTATTTTTTGTAAACTGGTATTAGAACTAATTAGTTCTATCCCATTTGTTTATTCCCCAAACCCTAAGTCCAAGGGTATTTTGTGTCTTTTGGTCTTTCATATAAATACCATGTATTTCTCAATTTAGTGAAATAAATGCATTTGAATTGAAGAAAAATCTTGGAGCAGCCTTGGTGCGCCCTCCTCCTCTCTCCTCCCCCTCCCCTTTGCAGCAGGGACGGCTGTGTTCTTGAGGTGTGAAGCCTCCCTATCAGTTCCGGAGTTCGTCGTCGCCGCCGCCGCCGCCGCCATCGTGCCGCCATCGCACCACCACGGGTGCCGTCGGAGTTCTGTCTTCATCCAATAGCTGCATCTTCCATGAATTTCTGCTCTCAGATCCGAAATCTTCTTGAGCTGGGATTTTGAGGGCGTGTTCCAGAGGTGTTCCTCACATTCCACAAAAATTGGTTTGGTCTCCAGAGTCTGTTTGATAATTTTCCATTTTCGTTCTTCATCTTTTTCCATATCTGTCTGTTTTCAGTTTTGATTTCCACCCACCCTGAGTTTCAGGTCTTCAGTTCCCTCTTTGATTTTTCCAGGCGCTATAAATTTTACTAGGCGTTCTATCTACCAACCCCTCCACCCACGAATTTTCTTGGAATTTTTTGAGGCCATATCATATTTTCTAAAATTCATTTTCAGATCTATCTACAGTTCTGTCAGCCAGTGTCCAGATCCGACCACCAGTCAGTTAAAAATCCATAACAAATCCAAACCTCCACCAATCCTTTCACAAAAACTATTGCCGTTTTCTCTCTTTCCCCTCCACAACTTTTATGAAGAGGTCGACGTCTGATTCAGAGGTTTGCTTCACAGTAAAAGGCAGTTCTCAGGAAACTGCCCTGCTATTCTGAGAGTTTGGGTACTGTGCAATAAAAACTTAAAAATTCAACAAAGTCCAGATCCGTGTAGATCCAGATCCTCTCTCAAGGCCTAGATTGAAGGACTTCAAGATAGCTTTCCAACGGTACCTCATGTGCCCCGATCCGACATCGATATTGGTCGCAGCGGCCGATCTTGCCGAAGAGCGCGCTGGAAACAGAAGCTTCAGTCCGTGGACAGCAATTCCAAAGTGTGGAGATCAGAGCCGATCGGCCTCCGACCGGTAGTTCCAGCTGACCGTCGTCCTGGGAGGCGCGCCACCAGGGGTCTCCATCACAGCGGGTCCCACCCCACCAGCGCCGGAGATTGGAGCGGTCCGTGGGCACCACGACCCGTAGATCGCGCTGTCCGGACAGCACCACAAACGCATGTTCGGCACCGCCGGGCGACATCAAGATGCTACCCGTCAACCCAATTGTCGTGATTCTCGGGCCCCACATGTGACCTATTACCTCCCTACGTGGAGTGGGTCAAATTATTGTATTGCTGTAATAATTGTTAACCGGGAGTCGAGATTGGCCGGGGTTGTCTTCCCCACGTCGGGAGCGTAGAGGTAACGGTCCTAACTCCTTGGCGTTCATTTGTTAGTTTAGTATACGGTCGTATGCCGCTGCGAGAGCGTATGATTCTAGCCCGTGAGTCTATGTCACCGTTGTGAGTGTGAGAGTGATCGTCTCGTGACTCGACCCGAGTACGGAAGTGAGTCAGACTACCCTTGAACTCTGCCGGTTCCTCAACCGTGCACGATCCGCGTTTCCCTCGCTTGGGACGAAGAGTGAGCTTGCATTTCTGTTAGCGACGTATAGCCCATAGGAGCTCTTAGTGTCGGGCCTAAGTGTCTCTCAAACTCGTATGTTGCTAGTCACGTCTCCATCTAGAGTCGGAGGTCCATATCACTTAGAGTCGGTCCCCGTGTCTGTCCCGCATCAGTTTGGTATCAGAGCAAGTCGAGTCTAGAGTAGTCGTTGCATAAGTCTTGCATAGTCTAAGTCAAGTTTAGGATCATCATTATTTTCAAAACAAAAAAAAGGGTGTTTTAAAATTGCATTTCATCCCGATAATCTGGTATCTTGAAAGATGTTGTCCGAATGTTAGGCTATGCCAATCGGGAAGGCCGCACACTTGCGAGAGTGATCTTCGGATCGATTAACTCCGCCACGTACTGGATATGGGTTTAGGTCTAGATACATTAGTCAGTGTTTGCATCAGTTTGTGTCTCCTAGTTCGTGTGTAGTCCAATAAGAGTCAGTCGGTCTTGTCCAAGTGTCAGCATGTCTAACATGTAGTTCCCGAATTTCCCATGGATTCCCCATCACCTGGGCAATATGGCCGTTGGTCCACCCATGGGCTTGGCAACCACCCTCTCCCCTTCGGTAGGCCCGAAGCCTCGGATTTTTATGGTGCTAATGACCCGGGCGACTACCTCAAGTGGGAGGCTGCCATGGACAAATATTTTGAATGTTACACCATGTCCGATGCCATGCAAGTCAGTTTTGCCCAAGAGAGGCTTGTCCACAAAGCCGCCTGAAAATGGGAGAGCATTGAGCGCATGAGAGAGGTTAGGAGGCAAAGGCCCATCGAGTTGTGGCATGAGATGAAGGGCGAACTTAGGAAGGTCTACCTACCCGGCCCGGTAACCTCCAACCGACCCCACCCAATCACCTCTACCCAAGTGGGCCATAATCAGAGGCAACGCGCTGCGCATGTAGAAGAGCCTAGGTCCACAACTAAGCCGAATTAATATGGGAGAGTCCATCACATCGCTGCTACTCCAAACCCCACCATTGCCGAACTCTTCCAAATCATTTTGGATAGAGTGGATAGGAGGTGTGCTGATATCGAGTCCCTAGTTTCCCCTTGCCAACCCCCTAGACAGAATGGAACCAAGCACGAGCCTAAGGAGGTAGCAACCGGTAGCCCCAACCCGATGCCATCTAAGGTGCCATCCCAAGGTCCTCTCCCCATCATAGTGGATCCTCTTCCCCCACCCACGAGAGCCCCATTGCCTGCACCCCTTGTCTGTCAGGAGGATAAGGGTAAGGACACACTTATCAAGGAGCGTAGTGGATCACGACAGCAGTGTTATCGCTGCCAGGGGTTCGGCCACTTTGCCGGACAGTGTCCCACTTGGACATCTCTAGCCCTAGGGGACAAAAGGGTTGGAGAAGCCTCACTCTCCGATCTTTATTTAGAGCCACCTCAGCCACAGCTACCCGTGTTTCTAACGGGAAAGCTATTTATAGCCGAGCCACTCCTTAGCTGGCTTAAGAATGGCCTGGTCCCATCTCCCCTCCCATCTATGGACCCTATCCTACCTCTGGTGCCAATCAATTCATTTCACACCACTTTCTGGTCTAGTCACTATGTGGATACATTGGATGACCTTCTTAAAGGGTTAGACCGGCAATTGACATTTACGCACTTGTTGGCTCCAGGCTTCGACCGACCCGCAGGTCGTAGTTTCACTCATCCCGCTTTAGGGTCCATCACCTCCATGTACACCGTGGGTCATGTTACCACGGAGGTTCTTCTACTCCTCCCTATGCCGGCCGAGCCTGACTTCATTCCCATTTGCCCAAGGGAGGAATCTTACTTTATACCTATGACTGTCGTTCCACCTCTCACAATGAATGAAGGTGATCATTTACACCTCCAAGATTTCTAAATGTGGGACAGTGATTTGTGGAAGCTTAGTCCGAGGGGTCATACCTTCTTTGATCCCTCGACCCATTCTCTTGTGGACCCCGTGACCCACCATATTTACTCCACCTTTTCGAGAGAGTCCACCATCCCGTTCATAATACTCCTACATATCGGGGTGATGTAGAAGATGGCCCGCCCAAACCTCCCAAATCTAAAAGGCCATCTGTGCATGAATGGATCACTTTAGGATGCCGTCCATATTCCATCAACTTCCGGTTGTCTCTAGTGTATGCATGGCACACATTCGGATGTCCTGGACCACATTGCATATGATTGGGTCGGACTAACATTAGGTTTGTGTAGGGTTGTGTGTGCATCCGTGTATTTTTTTTCTTTTGCTAAGCATGTTAGGAGTCTGCATGATGACGTCTGTCGTCACATTGAGGCCAGCAATGCACGGTATAAGGAGTTAGCCGATGCCCATCGACACCACTGAGAGCTCCAAGAGGGTGAATATGTCATGATCAGGGTAAGGCCTGAACGGTTTCCCTCTGGAACCGTCAAGAAACTGCAAGCTCATGGAGCCGGTCCATTTAGAGTGTTGAAACGCATTGGATCTAATGCGTATGTTGTGGACCTGCCTGAGGAATATGGTATAAGCTCTACTTTTAATGTATCAGATCTAGTTGCATATAGGGACCTAGCGGTGATCCCTAGTGAGCCTTTCGAGCCATCCCCTCCCATTAAGAGCGATCTCACACCTGAGTGTCCACCTCCAGCCCCTTTTCCACAATAGCGAGAGCATATAGATCATATACTGGATGAGCAGGTGACAGTTACCAGGAGTGGATCCTACCCGCCCTACCTAGTGCGATGGAGAGGACGGCCCGCCACCGAGGATACGTGGAACACCCATGGAGAGTTGCAGCGGATTGATCCGGATCTAATGGAGCGGTACCATAGTGATGTAGACCCTTACTCAACAGGGTCAAGTTTCTCCCACCCAGGGAGAATTGGTGCGGACACCAGAGCACACGAGCGGCACGAGTCGGCGAGCCACCGATACCGTACGCGGAGCACCACACGAGCCACTTTGGCATCCATCTGGCTCGGAGACAGTCTGGAGACTCCCCCTTGAGTCTCGGCATTTATCACATTTACTGGGACTTTATATGTGTGTAATGTGTTTTTATTTGTCTTTATTCGGTTTGTAATTTGGTTTGTAAGAGGGATTTACGTGTAATATGGACCACCTAGCCCGTGGGCCCCCCAGACCCCCTCCCATTGATCCACCTCCTCCCCAGGGCCCATGTGGGGACAGTCAACATGTCAAATGTGGGCTTCTAGAAGGGTGGGCCAAGTGGGAGACAATGGGCCGTCAAGGTCAAGGTTGGCCACCAACCTTGCCTACATGGTCAAGGGGGCGCCCCCCTCTCACCATCAAGCTTTTTATTTTTTGTAAAATGGTATTAGAACTAATTAGTTCTATCCCATTTGTTTATTCCCCAAACCCTAAGCCCAAGGGTATTTTGTGTCTTTTGGTCTTTCATATAAATACCCTGTATTTCTCAATTTAGTGAAATAAATGCATTTGAATTGAAGAAAAATCTTAGAGCAGCCTTGCTGCGCCCTCCTCCTCTCTCCTCCCCCTCCCCTTTGCAGCTGGGACGGCTATGTTCTTGAGGTGTGAAGCCTCCCTATCGGTTCCGGAGTTCATCGTCGCCGCCGCCGCCGCCATCGTGCCGCCAACGCACCACCACGGGTGCCGTCAGAGTTCTATCTTCATCCAACAGTAGCATCTTCCATGAATCTCTGCTCTCAGATTCGAAATCTTCTTGAGCTGAAATTTAGAGGGCATGTTCCAGAGGTGTTCCCCACGTTCCACAAAAATTGGTTTGGTCTCCAGAGTCTGTTTGACAATTTTCCATTTTCATTTTTCATCTTTTTCTAGATCTGTCTGTTTTCAGTTTTAATTTCAACCCGCCCTGAGTTTCCAATCTTCGGATTCCTCTTTGATTTTTCCAGGAGCTCTAAATTTTACTGGGCGTTCTATCCACCAACCCCTCCACCCAAGAATTTTCGTCGAATTTCTTGAGGCCATATCATATTTTCTAAAATTCGTTTTCAGATCCATCTATAGTTCTGTCAGCCAGTGTCCAGATCCGACCACCAGTCAATTAAAAATCCATAACAAATCCAAACCTCCACCAATCCTTTCACAAAAACTATTGCCGTTTTCCTCTCTTTCCCCTCCACAACTTTTATGAAGAGGTCGATGTCTGATTCGGAGGTTTACTTCACGGTCAAAGGCAGTTCTTAGGAAACTGCCCTGCTGTTCTGAGAGTTCGAGTACTGTGCAACAGAAACTTAAAAATTCAATAAAGTCCAGATCCGTGCAGATCCAGATCCTCTCTCAAGACCTAGATTGAAGGACTTCAAGATAGCTTTCCAACGTTACCTCTTGTGCACCGATCCGACATCAGGATTGGTCGCAGCGGCCGATCTCGCCGGAGCGCGCGCTGGAAAACAGAAGCTTCAGTCCGTGGACAGCAATTCCAAAGTGTGGAGATCAGAGCCGATCGGCCTCCGACCGGTAGTTCCGGCCGATCGCCGTCCTGGGAGGCGGGCCACCAAGGGTCCCCATGACAGCGGGTCCCACCCCACCAGCGCTGGAGGTTGGAGCGGTCCGTCGGCCCCACGGATCCGTAGATCGCGCCGTCCGGACAGCACCACAAACGCGTGTTCGGCACCGCCGGGAGACATCAAGATGCTACCCGTCAACCCAATTGTCGTGATTCCCGGGCCCCACATGTGACCTATTACCTCCCTGCGTGGATTGGGTCAAATTATTGTATTGCTGTAATAATTGTTAACCGGGAGTCCGAGATTGGCCGGGGTTGTCTTCCCCACGCCGGGAGCGTGGAGGTAACGGTCTTAACTCCTTGGCGTTCATTTGCTAGTTTAGTATACGGTCGTATGCCACTGCGAGAGCGTAGGATTCTAGCCTGTGATTCCATGTCACCGCTGTGAGTGTGAGTGTGACCGTCCCGTGACTCGACCCGAGTACGAAAGTGAGTTGGACTACCCTTGAACTCTGCCGGTTCCTCAACCGTGCACGATCCGCGTTTCCCTCGCTTGGGACGACGAGTGAGCTTGCGTTTCTGTTAGCGACGTATAGCCCATAGGAGCTCTTAGTGTCGGGCCTAAGTGTCTCTCAAACTCGTATGTTGCTGGTTGCGTCTCCATCTAGAGTCCGATGTCCATATCACTTAGAGTCGGTCCCCGTGTCCGTCCCGCATCACAAAGTCCTCTCACAGAGATATGATGAGATGAAATGAAGCAAAAGCTTAGGACACAAGCTTCAGAACAGATCAAGAGAGTGGATTGAAGAAGGAGAGAATAGATTAGAAGATATGAATAGGAACCAGAGCGAAAGATAAGGAGCAAGGAAGCTTGAGTACCTGTAACCTCCACACTTAACAAACAGATCATATCCGCCCTCAAAAATAAAATAGTCGTGAACAAACAGACACATTTTTTGGACTTTTGTAATTTTTTTCATTTTTTACAACAATATTTAAATTTTTGATTTTGACATATTTGATTTTTTTGGAATTTTTTTGACAATATTTGATTTTTTTAGAATGTTTACAATATTTGATTTTTATAGAATTTTTTGGATTTTGACATAGCAATCGGCAGCACACAGAGACGGGCCAAACTACTGGCCAGTGATCGTCGTTCCTCCCCCTCTCATTAAATACTTCCCTTAAGCAGGGCGTGCATGTCAGGGTGGCTTACCACAACCAACCGCCTCTAAAGGACAGTGCCCCGACTAAGGCCATACCCGGGATTCAAGCCAGTCTAAGAGGGAGAAATGGAAGAAAAATGGAGACAAGCTTAATGCTGAATGGGAGATATCAGGATGAATTCCTTCTAGGGACTACCCCTCAAAGATACAGTCTGTTGTGCTGGGGTTTTGTGTCTTTGATTTTAAGACCCATATTTATTAGGCACGCAGGCGACCGGGCTCATGACATCTGGCAGGGAACTGTACTGCCACTCTTACCATGCCTTTGATTCATAATTTTACATATTGATTCATTCAATTTGAGATCCCTTATTGGCTAGATTTCTCATGAACGCTCACTTTTGAAGGTAAAGATTGTCCCTATTTGAGACCTCTCTCGTATTGGGGAGCGCCTAGGTTGGTCATCTCATCCATCAATCTCTTGCCCTTGCACTACGCCGAGCAGAGAAAAGAAAAGGCCTTTGTGCATACCCATAGTATGGCCAAAGTAGCAACGGTGTGTCTCAGAGGAATCAGCTATGACTCGTCGTGAAGTGTGTGAAAAACCCATACTCAAGAGATCACCCTCAACAATCGGGGAAAGAAACTAGACTCCCAGCATGGAGCTATCACCAACCTGAGATACTGCAGAAGCGAACATGACATTTTGACTAAATTAAGTAAACTTCATCTAAAGCCACTCAACCGTGTTGAGGAAACAACATTATAACAATGCGCAGGAAGTAATAAGGGAAATGATAGCATATTCTGGCACAAAATAAAGATACCTCGCAAATCCATAGTGTGAAAATAGCATCCTGAAGCGATCTTGACTATCGAGCTTTGAGCAGCACGAGCTTTCTATTCCTTGCTTGACAGGATCAAGACGGAAATGATAGTAAGGCTTGAAGAATCCTCTACACGGATGAGCTGCAGACATCATACTGGACGAAGAAGGATAAAAAGGAAGAGAGATGAGGGCTAGAACTCCCTCGTCAAGGCACAGAGGCCCTGATAACAAGGAACCAAATACAAAATAAACATGGGTCAGCTGAGATCAAGGCAGACTAAAGTCTCGAAAATAGCAAGAAAAAGGGTGATGACCCCAAAAGGGTGAAGAGGAGAGAATGGAAAGATAATGAAAGGATTGCTATGAAGATGAGGAAAAAGAAGAGTTATCATCCGACGTGGTGGGAGAAGAAGAGTTGTGGACATCCGACAGGGTCGGAGAAGAAGAATGAGGACCACTCGATAGAGTCGGGGAAAGAGAATCATGGATACCCGACACGGTCGGGGAAGGAGAGCGAGAATCACCTGAGAGGTTTAGGGAAGGAAAATTAGAACCCGGAGATACCAGAGGCGAAGAATCAGAAGATGCCCTAGGATCGTGATGATGAGAGGGCATAGGCCGAGGCCTAGAATTGTGAGAGGAGGGAAAATCCAGAGACTCTAGATGGGAAGAAGAGGAATGGGGGTTTATGGACTTGGGAAGAGAAGAGAAGATGATGGCCGCAGGATTTGAAGTGGGAAGATACATCACCCAAGAGTGGGAGTTGAGCAAGAGAAAGGATGAATGAAAAGAAGGGGAGGAAGAGGCGGGCCCTTGAACTTACGCCGCCGTCTCTTCTTAGCTGAAACTGGCTTGTAATGGACCCGCCTGGCGCGGGCTCGAATCCTTGGGCTTCTTGATTTGAAATATCTTCTCAAATAACGGGCCCACCTGACAGACGGCATGGCCTGATTATGAACATGCCGCTTCATTGGGGCGGTTGCCCCTAGACACCCGGTGCTAACAATAGGTGGACATTCTTGAACAGTGAACTCCTTAGATGGATGAGCATCATGAGACCACAGAGTCTTGTCACTCGACATAAAGACATTGAGATTCGGCAACTCCACTCGGCAATCAGACACGAAGCATAACTCCCTTGATAAAAGATACGGATGAAGCTGAGGGAGAGTAATACACAGTGTTGACATGGCCGATTTGATAAACTAAGGGAGATTGCATAGAATGTTCAGAATGCCCTCGGACAGTGCAGAAGATACGACCAATTACCCCTTGAATATAGAACTCACAACCTGCTTGGCGGCCGTATGAGTTAGCACAATTCGGGTAGAGAACCCATCGTGGCTAGTTATCTGAACAACAATGGAGCGAGAAGTAATAATAGCACCAATCACGGAATCTTCGGCGAGCAATGAGATTGCCACCGATCTCGCTCGAGAAGAAACTGCCACTAATGCAAGAGAGCTCTTCTTAGCAACCATCATCGGAAATACAGGCTCATCAACGCCAAAATAGCCCAGGACCCGGACACGAACTAGCAGGCAGCAGATGTAATCTTGAAGCTTGAAATGCATAACCTTCATCCAATCATCCTGACTCGGCTCATTTTCACTGCGGGGACCTGTAGATTCTAAGAAATCCACTTAGAATAATTAAGAAGAATTAATGGAAAAAGGATGGGAAAAGGGGAGAAAAGGGGAGCATGCGAGGATGCTAATGGGAATGTGATCGCCAGAGACGCGAGGGCCTCAAAGATATAACAATGATAAAAGGGAGGGATCGCAAATATAAATACCTCAAATGCGGGGGAGATTGTGAGTTCACCTTTCTCTTCCGATCGGCCGGTCGATGAAGAGAGTTTTTCTTATAGCTTGATTACCCTTGCAAAGATCAAAGACAACAACCAATGAAATAGAATTAGTAAACCCAAGGTGTAGTATCAAATCCACAATATGAATATAAACATGAAAATATGGACTAGAACACACCTTGTGGGTGTTGCCCTTTTAAACCCCATGCAATGGGTAGGATATAATATGATGAATGATATAAAAATAGAATAAGTGCAAGTGTTGCACTGGAGGAGGGAGGTTCTCAACGGGGTTGAGGTGATAAGATTAACAACAGATGGTTTGATAAAAAAAGAGTATGATGCATGAACTAATGCAGATAAATAGAGAGAATAGAGGAGAAAACAGAGGAGCCTGGGATTTCTCCTTTGGCTTTGATGGTCGTTCGGGAGGAAGACTCAATGGGGATGAAGCTTTGTACACAGAGCTTTCTCCTTCAGCCAAGCAATCAGCAGCACCTCCCTGTAAAAAAATATCTCTCTCGAACAAGAGCCATATGGCTCTATTTATAGGGAAGATTGGATGGGTTTTAATCTGATAAAGATTAGGAAAATTAATTTTAGCATGAGACAAATATTGGAAGGGGTCCTCCCAATCATAGAAAGTCATTGGGGTCCTTTCCGAAGTTAAAAGGGGCTCAAAACGAGGAAATAAGGAGGTTTTGGGAAAGTTCGAAATTCAACACAAATTGACGACCTGGAGACGGTCGCTTCTTAAAATGACACCCGCGGAGGAAACGCCATTTTAAGAATTGACGACTTGCAGAGGGGCGTTATTTAAAATTTAACACGAATTTCGGTCGGATTCAAAATCTCAAAATATAGCAATGGAAATGACGACCGGACTTGGGGCGTTAATTGAAAATGACGACTTGCACAACGTCGTCAATCAAAATAATAAAAAGCCAAAAGGAATAGACGACCGAGAATTCGGGCGTCAATTAAATTGACGTCCGATTTAAGGTCGTTATTTCAAAATATTCAAAACAGGGCTATTTTTCATTTCTCAATATTATTTTCTCATTTTTTAGGTGAACGTGCATCTAACTGTGTTGATTCTAATGACTATTTTTTCGTATTTTTCTGACACCCGGAAGGACACCAAATCACCTCTGGAAGAGGGTTAAAAATAATATTAAAATAATCAAATTGAAAATGACGACCGTGCAAATGTCGTTAATTCCTTTTTTTAAATTTTTATTTCATTTAAAATCAAACAAACGCCCCTTGCTAAGTCGTTAATTCATAAAAAAATCCGAAAAATTTCCAGATAAATTCAGAAAAATGGGAAAATGAGTGGAATTGACGCCACTATTGATAATCGTTATTTTTATTTTCTTAAATTTTCTTAAAAACAAATGACGCCCCCCATAACGCCGTTAATTTTGAAAAATTCATAAAAATAGAGAAAAATGCCCATAAAATTTAGAAAAATAAGAAAAAATAAGAAAAGGGAGGAAAAAGGGAGAAATCCAAGAAAGGTGGGAAAAATCACTCAAACAAAGTTAATTTGAGGGTCAAATTGGGGCATTACAAGGTAATATGAGATGTACTCACAGTAACGTCAATTTTGGCGTGTCTACAGCTGTCCCGCCTTGGCGTCTGCTTTGCAAGGGAGCAGAGCGAGCTAAAAAGTAGATGCCAAGGTGTGATGAGACACGCAATCAACATCACTTGATGAGAATTGAATCAAAAGCTCGAGATGAAGCAATCCCGGGAAATTCAATGAAATCAACGATGTTTGGATAAAAGAGGGAGTGTGCACGCGGGCACGAAAAGGAATGATCAACTTCCAGCGCGGTGGAAGTACCCCAGGTCACAAACCTGTAGGTTTCACCATTGGGGAGCGGTTACCAGCCAATGTGGACGTGCTGCAGCCAAGTTGGATCAAAGGAAAAGGATTGAAATAAGAGGATAGAAATCCAAACAAGGAACTTTTGAGAAAATGACCCAAAACAGCGACAAAACGAACTGAGGATTCGATTCAGCAATGAATATCTCATATCTGGAAAGATTAAGATCAATTTGACTATCCAAATCAGCTTATCAGAATGATTTTCCAATGTTGATTCAAAGTCCTATATGAATGCATGCTGGGTTTAAAAGGAAAAATTAAAACAAATGAAAATATAAGATAATCAAGGATAATATTGTTAAGCTGCCAAAACTGAGTCAAGAAACTGATTTCGCGAGCTGATACTAAGCCGAAGCCCGTTTATCCACGCATCAACTTGTAAAAGGGAACCATCGTCCCCAGTCTTAGATGGTTCAACGGCCTATCCGTATGACTAAGACTCCTCTAGAATCATCATTGTTTTTGATGAAGGGGAACTCAAATTCCAGATTTACCAAAGTCACAAGCTCCTTGATATAATCTAGTAGCGTATGTAACATATAGTAAAAATGCATACAAGGGGATGGTGATAGCAATGAGCATGAGGGAACTGAGAAATGAGGTGCAAGCACCGTGGGGCTTAGATGATGATGCCCAGTCGGTGGGACCAAGAGCTTCTTATCCTGCGCTCAAACTTTCATTAGCCAAGATATAAATAACAAGCAATGAATAAGGCATTTAAGCATAGCAAGTATAGCATGAATCAAACATCAATAGCATGTATGTATCATATCATGAATAGCATTCAAGTGTGCACAGCGTGAAAGGCATGAATAACATTTAACATAGATAGCATCATTAAAGCATAGATAGCATAGCATCATTGTTTGTTGTTTGTCATGAGGATGATAACTTGGCTAATCAAGATTTGGAGTTGAATGATCAAGATCTGATAATGCCCATCGGCGGAGTGATCAGCAAGATTTGATAAAAAAGATTTGGAGATGAATAATCGGAGGTAATGCGTAGCAAATCAATTATGACATGGAGAGAATCAAAAGGTAGATAGCAACGAATGGAGAGGACTCATCCCGTGCTCTTGGTCCTTGCAAAGTTGTTGTCCCTGCAAAAACACCATCAGAAAATACAATGTAAATTTTTGGATTTTGGAATATGCAAATTTTTATGGGTTTTGAAAAGATATTTCAATTTTTATGGATTTTTGGAAAATATCTGAATTATGAATTTTGAAAATATTCAATTTTTGTTGAATTTTTGCTTAGGAAATATTCACCCCTTTTTTTTTAGATTTTTCACAAGAAATATTCAACTTTTTTTTTTAAGATTTTGGTTTAGACATTGCTAAAGCAGCATCAAAGGATGTTTAAACCACTGGCTAAGGGTCCTTGTTCCTTCCCCTTCCGCTAAAAACTGCCCAAAGCCAGGCGTGCATTTAAAGGTGACGCCCTATGATCGGCTACCCTTGTATAACGGTGCCTCTACCAAGGCCATACTCGAGAAATACTCGGTCTTAGAGGGAGAAGAGAAGAATAATTGAGGATAAGCTTTATGCAGGATGGGAGATATCGGGACTTGAATTCCTTCCAAGGTATTACCCCTCAAAGAGGTAGTCTGTTGCGCCGGGACTTTATGCCTTTGATTTTTAGACCCTTGACATGCATACGACCAGGGTTTTCCCTGCGGGGACTTTGCCTCTCTTGACATGCCATAATTCATAATTTTACATTTATCAAAATTTTGACTTGATTTTTCATAATAGCCCTTTTTGGCTAGATGTATCATGAAATTTGATTTTAGTTTGGGTCAAGACTGCCCCTATTTGAGACTTCTCTCGTATTGGGGATTACCTAGGTTGGTCATCTCATCCATCAACCTCTTGCCCCTGCATTCGGCCGAGCAAAGAAGAGAAAAGACTTTCAGATATACTCATGGCATGGCTAAAGTAGCAACGGTGTTTTATCAAAGGAGCCAGCTAAGGACGCCGTGAAGTGTGTGCGGTGCCCAGCTAAGGGTTGCTCTTAACAAGCTGGGAGAGAATGTTGAATTCCCAGCGCGGGGTTCTTATAACCAAAGTGCTGCATAGCAAGCCTAAAGACTCTTTTGATGATGGTTCAATTAAACAAAAGCCTAAGATAAAGGTCTAAAACACCACTCTTAATCTTGTTAAGAAGCACTTCACTTTGAAAATCATGCGTGAAGCAATGAGAAAATGATATCATAAAAATGCGTACTTACGTCAACATATTACCTTGCGATCTTTGTTGAAGCAGCTGTCGTGAGAGGCGGGGTTGATCATCGTGGGATAGTCCTCTTAGGCAGATAAAAGGATTGGAAGCAAAGGATTTGGAAGTGGCTTAACAAGAAGGACTGGTGATCAGACGAGACTCAGACGAATAAGGAGAAAAGGAAGAGAGGCGAGGGCTAGAACTCCCTCACTAAGGTGCAGAGACCCTGATCACATGGAACAGTCTACAGAAGGAGAAGAGAATTATAAGGAGGAGTGAGGACTAAAGCCTCGAAGCAGTGGGAGAAAGGGCAGATGCCCAAGGCAGTGGACGTGGAAGAAGTTGGGTCGGACCCAAGATCAGGAGGAATTAGAAGAAGAAATTGGTAGATGGAAAGAGGTGGATCTGGAGTGTCTAGAGGCAGAGGAGGAGAATCATGAGCGGAAGAAGAATCCGGAGGCTCCGGAGGGATAAGATATCGAGGGACGCAGTGCCCTTGGAAGAAATAGGGAAAAAGATGATGGAAAAGGAAGAAGAAAATGAAAGATGTGATGTCCCGGAGGAGCAGAAAGATGAATCGGAAGAAAGATGGAGGGTCCGGAGGTTCCGGAGGGGGAAGATACCATGGGACGCGATGCCCAGGGAGAAGAGAAAGATCCGGAGGTTCCGGAGGAAGAAGACGAAAAGGGGCGCGATGCCCAAGGGATAGAGAGAGGGATGAAGGATCCGTATATGGAGGTGTAAGGGGCGCGATGCCCTAAAAGGGAGGTCTGGAGGTTCCAGAGGAGGCAAACACCGAGGGACGCGATGCCCCGGGAGGAGAGAAAGATCTGAAGGAACGAGACACCATAGGGTGTGATGCCCTGGGGGGAGTGGATTAGAAGATGATGAAGGATCCGGAGGTTCTGGCGGAGGAAGATAGAAAAGGGCGCGATGCCCTGGAAGATAGTCCGGAGGTTCCGGAGGAATGAGACACCATGGGACGTGATGCCCTAGGGGTAGTGGATTAGAAGATGATGAAGGATCCGGAGGTTCCGGCGGAGGAAGATAGAAAAGGGCGTGATGCCCTGGAAGAAAGTCCGGAGGTTCCGGAGGAATGAGACACCATGGGACGTGATGCCCAGCGAGGATGGGAGAGAAATCCGGGGAGTGCGGATGCAAGAGCTGGAAAGGGGCGCGATGCCCTGAGGGAAGATTGGAGGGGGCACAATGCCCGGTGAGTGTAAAGGACCTGGAGATCCCGAAGATAGAGGCGGAAGATATAGGAAACGTGGGGGATCCGGAGGTTCAGGAAGGCGGGGAAGATACGAGTTTGGAAACCCGGGAAAGAAGAAGTGTAAATGCATGTGGATGCAATAGAATGGATGCGATGAATGCATGGATGCAACAGAATGCATGAGATGCGGAGAATATGAAGAACATGAAGGGCGAGAGGATGAGATCCTCCTCCTTACCCTTGGAGTGGCCCATGAAGAAAATGTGATAGACAAGAATGTGGATGGCGTTGAATAGAAGGTGGATAGAGTAGTGGAAGGCCCTTTAGCACCAAGATAACCGCCCCTCCATGGCAGTGAAAGTGTATAGCCAATTGGCCCAATGGATAAAGCAAGAGACCATGATGAAGCTTCAATGGTAAATGACAACTCCCTTGGAGAGTGAAAAGTAATAGTGTAAGAGAGTTGGAAAGTTGGGATAGGAAGCATTGTGTTGCCCAGGGGTTGTGGCGTATAGGGAGTGTTGAACAAAATGGTCATTTGCCCCTTGTATGGAAGAATGGGTTCAAGATTTGAAAGTTGGAACAAGGGGTGCCCTGCCCGGCCCTTGGGCACAAGCCTACACGGCATCAAAGCTTGACATTCTCTTTTAGTGAGCAGTGGCGGGGACTTGGCCTCTTCGACCATGCTTGGCACGACAACACGGATTGGCATCCGGCATATAAACTCTTGCATCTTGAATAGCTCGACCGTGGCCAAATCCTTCTTGCCTGGCTCTTGATCATCTTCGGTACAAGTACTTACAGAAGGAGGCCCGTTCTGAGTAGTAAAGGGGGGTGAAGCGGAGGCGGAAGGTTCCATGGATGGTGGAGGTATAATGGAAGGTGTTGGAGAAAGGGTGAGTGGAAGCGAAGCTTCAAACACGTCGAGCTTCTCCCTTTGCTCGGAAGCAGTCGGGGTTGGCTCGAGTGCAAAAAGGGGTGGACCTTGCTCAGGATTAGCCACGGGTAAGGGTGATAGGTTAAGTAGTGGAGTAGGGGTTATAGGCATAGTGGGTTTTGGGGTTAAAGGGATAATGGAGGGCTGAGGTGGCGAACAAAGAGGAGTAGTAATAGAAGGCTTGGCAGAGACCGGCGTAATGGAGGGTGATGGAGGTTCGGCGGAGGCCGGTGGAGTGGAGGCTACTAGTGTGGTTACGGGAGATGAAGGTTTAGTGTGTTGAAAACATCGGATGAGGCGAGAGGTGTCAGGGATAGGATGAGACTCATGGTGTGGTGGTATGGGTGATTGGAGTATCGACCCATCATCGTAACACCAAGAGGTCTCATAAATGGGGGTTGGATCGGGGACTGTGGCATAGTCCTGAGCATAGGGGTCTTTTGGTAGTGGAGGAAGAGGACGTCGAAGGAAACTAGGAAGGGGTGCATCCCGAGGAGCTTCAAATTCTTGTACCGTCTCCAAATCTTCATCATTAAAATAATTCAGCGGATGCCGTGGTGGAGGCGAAGTGATAAGTGGTGGAGTATGGTGTTGTGGGGAATTTTGAGGAGGTGAATATGTGTATGGAGGCGGAGAGCCATGTAAATACGTAGTGCGGATGAGTGGAGGGCGGACGGCGTCCACAGAACTTGTAACATCTTCTCGCTCACATATATCGCTGATGCCATTCTCTCTTATCTCCTTCCAATTTTTATCTATCTTAGCGATGTTATTCATGAGATCATGAAGAGGATTGACTTGAGAAGGAGGAGGAGCGGGCCGCGGGCTGGTGAGCCTCTTAAGTTGTTCCTCCATGGAAGCAAGTCTATCAAAGAGGCTTTGCTGGAAGGGTGTAACATGAGCAACAGAAGGTTGGCAAGATTGCCTTGGAGGGGTGGCTTGATATGACGGCCGTGGAGGAGGGTTAATAGGCCGACCCATAGAAGGACCCGGATGGGCCAGGTTGCAAGGAATAAATGGGCCTTGGGCCGTGAAGGATGAGAAATAGAAGGAGGCGGGGGATGGGCCACCCGAATAGGAGTAGGTGTGGATGAAGGAGGCGGGTGATGGGCCCCCTGAATAAGAGTAGGTGTGGATGAAGGAGGCGGGTGATGGGCCACCCAAATAGGAGTAGGTGTGGATGAAGGAGGCGGGTGATGGGCCACCCGAATAGGAGTATGCGTGGACGAAGGAGGTGTACCCTCAGCAACGGCCTTAAGGGCTCAGATTTGTTGAGGGGTGAAATGATCTAATCCACGGATGATTTGAGAGACCCTCTCGTCGTTGGGAGGAGACGGTCCCGAAGGAATAGTGGCTCGCGATTGAAGTGAGGGACCATGGGATTGGACATTGCCCATGGGTTAAGCAATGCCATAGGAATGAGGGCGTGGTCCCTTAGAATGATTGTGGTGAGAATTATGGAATTGAGGATTATATGATATGCTAGGTTGTGCATCCTCATGAACATAATTAAGATTAAACATGTTATTTTGTCTATCAAGGTAAGCCACTATGCAATCAAAGTTCAAGCAAAATAATTTGTAAAGAAGCACACAAGTTGGAATAGTTACCGTTGATTTTTATTTATTTGAACCTTGGTGAATTAATGATTTTTTAACAAACTTTGGAGTGATTCACACAAGGGAGGGACCTAGTTTCAATATAAGTTCACTTCGATGCCAACTAGGAACACTCTCTTACCACGCATAGGCCAACTAAACCCGGGACTTCAAGGTACAACCTGCCCAACGTCCGTGAGGGAATCTACGGGTGCGGGGACTTACGGAGGCTTGGTTTAGGAATTTCCGGTCCAATGAGATGGAATGCTCAATGGAGGGTCCTTCCTTCACCAAGAGGGGTGTAAGATCTCCTAACAATGTGGGGAGAGGAGGTCTCCCAAACCAATGCAAACATTTATGCAAGCAGTCAGTATGAAGCAGATAACAACACAGAACAAAATGACGACCTGGGAAAGGTCGTTATATCAATAAATAGCGTCTGAGCGTCAGTCGCTAGTCACTGTGAATAGTGGAAGCAGAGTAAAATAGCGCCTTAGGGTGAGGCGCTTTCTCTTGAATGGATGCCCGTGCGCAGGGGCGTCAAATATCAGTAATCAAGATGAATAAACAATGATAATCAAAAAGACCCCTTCCAGTAAGGCGATGTACGAGTGAAAGACGCCTCTGACAGGGGCGTCCAATGAAAATGACGCCTTGGTATGAGGCGTTATACTTGAAAATGACGCCTCTGAGAGGGGCGTTAATTCCTTTAATGCTTCAACGGCCATAGAGCTCAAACAGTGGAAAATACTGACAGGACAACACTCACAATCACAGTATAAGAATCATGGCAATCAATAACAGGAAATGGGATATAACATGCTCATCATCATTTTTTTTAGAGATCGATAAATGGAATTTCTAAAAATCTATCAAACTAACCAATCACTTAGGGGGGGAGTGCTACGTGGAGCACAAAGGGAGGCGCACCGTGGGTGCAAAAGGGGATATGGCACACGTGGGTGCCCAAGGGGAAAGGGTAATCAAAAGAAAAATAAAAGGAGTCCCACCGTGATCGCCAATTTGTAGATTCTAAGAAATCCACTTAGAATAAATAAGAAGAATTAATGGGAAAAGGATGGGAAAAGGGGAGAAAAGGGGAGCATGCGAGGATGCTAATGGGAATGTGATCGCCAGAGACGCGAGGGCCTCAAAGATATAACAATGATAAAAGAGAGGGATCGCAAATATAAATACCTCAAATGCGGGGGAGATTGTGAGTGCACCTTTCTCTTCCGATCGGCCGGCCGATGAAGAGAGTTTTTCTTATAGCTTGATTACCCTTGCAAAGATCAAAGACAACAACCAATGAAATGGAATTAGTAAACCCAAGGTGTAGTATCAAATCCACAATATGAATATAAACATGAAAATATGGACTAGAACACACCTTGTGGGTGTTGCCCTTTTAAACCCCATGCAATGGGTAGGATATAATATGATGAATGATATAAAAATAGAATAAGTGCAAGTGTTGCACTGGAGGAGGGAGGTTCTCAACGGGGTTGAGGTGATAAGATTAACAACATATGGTTTGATAAAAAAAGAGTATGATGCATGAACTAATGCAGATAAAAAGAAAGATAAATAGAGAGAATAGAGGAGAAAACAGAGGAGCCTGGGATTTCTCCTTTGGCTTTGATGGTCGTTCGGGAGGAAGACTCAATGGGGATGAAGCTTTGTACACAGAGCTTTCTCCTTCAGCCAAGCAATCAACAGCACCTCCCTGTAAAAAAATCTCTCTCTCGAACAAGAGCCGTATGGCTCTATTTATAGGGAAGATTGGATGGGTTTTAATCCGATAAAGATTAGGAAAATTAATTTTAGCATGAGACAAATATTGGAAGGGGTCCTCCCAATCATAGAAAGTCATTGGGGTCCTTTCCGAAGTTAAAAGGGGCTCAAAACGAGGAAATAAGGAGGTTTTGGGAAAGTTCGAAATTCAACACGAATTGACGACCTGGAGACGGTCGCTTCTTAAAATGACGCCCGCGGAGGAAACGTCATTTTAAGAATTGACGACTTGTAGAGGGGCGTTATTTAGAATTTAACATGAATTTTGATCGGATTCAAAATCTCAAAATATAGCAATGGAAATGACGACCGGACTTGGTGCGTTAATTGAAAATGACGACTTGCACAGCGTCGTCAATCAAAATAATAAAAAGCCAAAAGGAATGGACGACCGGGAATTCGAGCGTCAATTAAATTGACGTCCGATTTAAGGTCGTTATTTCAAAATATTCAAAACAGGGCCATTTTTCATTTCTCAATATTATTTTCTCATTTTTTAGGTGAACGTGCATCCAACTGTGCTGATTCCAATGACTATTTTTCGTATTTTTCTGACACCCGGAAGGACACCAAATCACCTCTGGAAGAGGGTTAAAAATAATATTAAAATAATCAAATTAAAAATGACGACCGTGCAAATGTCGTTAATTCCTTTTTTTCAATTTTTATTTCATTTAAAATCAAACAAACACCCCTTGCTAAGTCGTTAATTCATAAAAAAATCCAAAAAATTTCCAGATAAATTCAGAAAAATGAGAAAATGAGTGGAATTGACGCCACTATTGATAGTCGTTATTTTTATTTTTATTTTCTTAAATTTTCTTAAAAAACAAATGACGCCCCCCATAACGCCGTTAATTTTGGAAAATTAATAAAAATAGAGAAAAATACCCAGAAAATCTAGAAAAATAGAAAAAATAAGAAAAGGGAGAAAAAAGGGAGAAACTAAGAAAGGTGGGAAAAACCACTCAAACAAAGTTAATTTTAGGGTCAAATTGGGGCATTACAAGGTAATATGAGATGTACTCACAGTAACGTCAATTTTGGCGTGTCTACAGGACCAGACTCGACGGGCACCAAAGGCAGTGCACACCCGCTCCATGGGGTGGAAATAGGAGGTGAAGTGGAGGGAATAGGTTCTGATGGCATGGAGGTTTCAATGTGGATGGTGATGTCAAGTGAAGACACATGCGATGTGGCGATGATAGGCTTGGGTGAAGGTAAAGGTAAAGGTGGAGGCAGAGTTGATGGAGGTTTAGGCGATGGTGAGGGTGGTGGAGATGGCGTAGGCAATGAGGGTAGTGGAGATAGAGGCGGTGATGAAGGCAAAGGGGAAGGCCGCGGCGCCCATCGTCGACGTATCGACACAATGCGTCAGGTGGTGTTGGTAGTGGAAGCGGTGATAGCAGAATGAACGGAGGAAGGGGAGGCACTAGCCTGAGTAAGGGCATGGGTAGTGAAGGCAATGAAGACGGGGTAGGAGATGGTGAAGGTAATGGGGTTGGTGATGGAATAGGTGGAGACGATAGGGTAGGCGATGGCCTAGGTGAGGGAATGGGTGATGAAATAGATGACGAATCGGGTGCAACGCCAGATGAAGAATCACAGGGTTGCCCCTGGTCTTGAAGTAACAGAGATGGCTGCCTGGGCAGCGCCTCTTGCTGCTGCTTGCTGCGAAGATGTAGAACAACCTTACGAATTACAGGCCAATCGATCCTTTTCTTATCTTCCAGATCATAAAGATAATCTCGGAACTCGAGGTAATCCTCAACCAAATGCCCCTGCTGGCGGTGAAATTCACAGAACTGAAGCATATTCCAGACCGCGGGTCGGCAAGACCCAACCGGAGGGAGTGGCAACACGTGAGTGGCCATCAAAGCTTGGAAAATATCTGTAAAACACTCCGGCAACAGAGGATGAGGAGCCCGCTTCGGGCAAGGTGGATGCCGAGGGTTATGTTATGGAAAAGTGGGTTGTGGAGATGGAAGTGAAGGTTGCGTAGGCAATAGTGCTTGGCTGGCGGCGGAGGGATTTGGTGAAGGCATATGTGGTGCGGGATGAGGGGGTATATAGATGGCATCCACCTGCTCGAGATGTGGTATTCCCTTGATCGGAGGTGGCGGCGGATGTGAAGAAGCGGAAGGTGAACTCATGAGGGCTGATATGTGGAGGCGTATGGTGGACTCGTGGAGGGCTCATATGTGGGAGTGGACGGGTGCGTAGGAGCGGAGGATTGACTCATGGAGGGATGATATGTGGATGCGTATGGTGGACTCGTAGAGGGTGAAGGTTGATGTGCGGAGGTAAATGTAGATGGCAGGGTATATGGGGATGTAGAAGGTAGAGAAGACTCGGAGACAAGGGAATCGTGGAGTTGTTGGCGAATGAAGCGGGCTCAATTGTATAGTTGTTGCTAGGATGTGATGTCATTGAGGGCTAAGATGAATCAGTACTCGGGCGTTGCGTTAGAAATCAACATCTTGATCAGCTCATGCTCAGGAATGTACCCTGGGACTTACGTGGTGAGGCGATGCCCGCGATCGGCAAAGGTGCATAAATCCTCTTCCGGCTTCATCTTCTCATGGGCCAGATCCACCATAGAATACCTGGGCCTAACCTGGTCCTGAAACTGCTGAATGAATTTTTCTTGCACGACTTGGAAATTCACGATCTACTCTTGCGGAAGGGAAAAGAACCAATCCCGAGCCGGGCCTTCCAATGACAGACCAAATAAATAGGCCATCAAGCGCAGATCATGTCGAAACTGGGCCGACTCATAAAGAAACTCCTTCAAGTGCACATACGGGTCACCAACTCCACCATAGCGGCGATATGCGGGCTAAAAAAATAGAGGTTGTAGATATTTTTGTGTGCGTTAGGGTAGTGTGATGTGTGATATGTAGATATGATGTGAGTGGGTGATGTGCTAACTCAAGCAATCAATAACATCAAGCATGGAGCCTGTGGGCATGTCATCTTATTAGTGCAAAGATAAAGCAAGGAGGAAACTAAACACATGCCGGGGCGTGGAGCAAAGGAATAAAGAGGAAACACACACCGTGGGTGTGGAGCAACTAAAAGCAAAGGAAGAAATAGAAGAGATGATGGAAGATGATGACAAATACCCAAGTAAGGAAAGATGTGATTGTGATGCGGGACGGACACGCGACTCGACTCCAATTGGATATGTGATCCTTGGACTCTATGCAAGCTCGTGATCGCCCCTAACGAGGGAAGCGTACGGACGTGCACGGTTGAGAAATCGGCAGTGAGCTAGGGTGGTCGGCTCTCTCTCGTGCCCGGATCGGGTCACGGGACGGTCTCGCTCTCTCTCGCAGCAGTGATTAAATTGATATCGAGCTAGCTATCCTATCATGCTCTCGAGCAGTGGCATATAAAATATATACGAATAAAGTAAAATGCTGAGTAAGGAGCGAACACGATACCTCCACGCTCCAGGCGTGGGGAAGACGAACCCAGCCGAACTTGTACTCTTGGAACAGTAATTAATCAAATTACATCAATGACTTTACTGCCCACTCCATGCAGGGAGGTAAAGGGCTACATGGTGGGACCCGGGAGTAGCGGGTTCGGGTTGACGGGCAGCTTCTTGCATAGCTTCGGCGGCACGTGTACTCACGAACATGGGACTCACGTGCTGGTCAGTGGGGCCGAGTGGGCCCGGAGCGACACCACTGTGACCGGGACGCCTGGAGGGGCGCTCCCTGGGACGACGGCGCGCTGGTTCACCTTGTGGCAGGCGAGTCGGCCGGCCGAGCGGTCGGTACGGCTTGCTGTCCACGGGCTTGAGCTTATGCTCCTCAGCGCGCGACCCGGCGAGAACGGCTGCTACGATCAGCCCCGATGTCGGATCGACATGAAACTAGCGCCGTTGGAAAACTGACTTGAAGTACTTTGATCTATTGCTAGAGAGAGAATTTTGAGTATCTCAGATCTTGCCTTGGTCGAATTTATAAGTTACTGGTTGACAGAATCAGATCTGACAGGACAGATCTAAGTTTTCTTGTGAACACGAGTTGACCAAAGGAATAACTTCGGATCTAGAAGTTGACTCATTGATAAAAGTTGTAGAGAAAGAAGTAAGGAAGATGGAGATTTTTTTTATATTTTCTTGTGGAGGTTTAATAGGGGAAACAGAATTTATGGCACTGGTGGGTCGGATCTGGATAGTGGGAGAGAGAACTGGGTTGGGAAAAGATAGTGATTTTTAAGAAAATACAAACGAGATCTATAAATCTCACAAAAATTCGTGGAAGAAGGTGTTGGTGGATAGAATCCCCAATAAAATTGGCAACTCAAGAAGACAAGGGGATGGGGGTTGAAATATGGAAGATCAGAGCTACTGTTACGCAGATCTGAACAGGGGCAGAATTGGTGGATCTTGAAGCTAAAAAGGAAAAAAAATTGATGATGTTCTAATTTCCAGGGAAATTCACTGGAAGTTGGGAATCACGTGGGGAACCTACCCTGAAAATCTCAGCTCCAGAAGATGTGGGAGTTGGGAGCTAAAATTCTTGGAGTGAGCCTCTGTCCATCAGAACAGCAGTATGGACAGCACCTCAGAAGTTGCTTTGCGGTGGCTTGATGGCGGCACGAACGGCGGCGGCGGCGGCGGCGGCAGAGATAGAATCCAGAGGGGGAGGGGAGGAGATAGAAGGGTTCCACACCCTGGATATTGGAGGAGGAAGAGGGAAACCAGAGGGAGAGAGGGGGGGCGCAGATTGCTCTTGGCTTTTCAATATTTTCATCTCATTAATTCCACTAAAATGTGAAATACAAGCTATTTGTATGAAATGTAAAAAGACTCTAAATATCCCTAGATCTAGAATTGGGAGGGGTAAAAGAGGGAGTTCAAATGTTATTCTCCCATGTGGTTTGGAACCACATTAAACAATGCTTAAAGGGGGGCGCCCCCTTGACCAAGGGAGGAGAAAAGGTGGACTTTTAATACCACTTGTCACCTTTGAACGTCAAACCATCTAGAAGCCACCTAGAATAGTTGAACATCCCCACATTGACCCCTATGGCTTAGGTGGACCAATGGGGATGGAGTGGGGGCTCCCTTGCTGGACCTATTGATATTTTGCAAATAAACCCAAAGATCTTTAGGGAATGACACATTGGCTTATAAAGCCTTACAATTACACATATGTTTTCCCAAGGATATAAAAATAAATAAAATGACACAAATATAAAAATAAAATGTACATGCTCAGTGTTGATCCCATCAATTCTTCTCGGGTGAGAAGAACTCGACCCTGTTGAGTAAAGGGGGCGACTGCTCGAATAGCTCCGACGGATCCGTCACCGTACCAAGTAGCGCGGGTACACTCCACTCCAAGTGATCGTCACCTGCTCATTCCATATATACTCGATATGCGCATGCTGCTATGAGAACGAGGCTAGTGGTGGAACACTCAGGGGTGGGGTCACTCTCAAGGGGAGGAGGTGGCTCGAAGACTCACTAGGAATCACCCCTGGGTCCCTATAGGTGACTAGATCCGGGACATGGATGTCGAGCTGATCCCATACTCCTCGAGCGAGTCCACTCGCCTCTCACTCATAAGGGACCGACATCTACGAGCTTGCACAAGACGCATGCGGACTCCTAACAGACCACAAACCATACAAACAAACCACACAAAACAAACCACACAAAGAAGAAACAAACTGACTCATGCATGACCCTAGACTTAAGGTGGTGCCACCAACCCCACTAGGTGACCATCACTCGAGTGCCACATCCTGAGCGTCGGTAGGCTCCTCCAGACTATCTTCATAGTACTCATCAGCTAGTTCTGGCTCGGCCTCGTAGCTGACAGATACAAGCCCAGAAGGGGAGGCTTCTCTAACCCCTAGGGCAAGTGTGGCACGAGTGGGACATTGGTTGGCGATGTGGCCAAACCCATGACAGTGATAACACTGTAGTCGTGACCTACTAGACTCTCCGAGAAGAGGGCCCTTACCTTTATCCTCCCGACGGGTGGGGGGTGTGGGCAACAAGGGTGGAGGTGTAGGTGCCGTGGGCAACAGGGGTGGGGGTGCCGGTACCAGATGGCGGGCAATGGGTGCCGGGGGGCGAGCAATGGGTGCCGGTGGTTGGGATGGAGGTGGATCCCGTGGCGGGGGAGGACGAGGTCTAGGAGAGAAGTGCTCCTGACGGGCGGGCTCGTGAGGTCAAGCCATGGGACCCCTCGGGTATGGGCCTAAGGATCTACGTGATTCGGCACTACGGAGAGGGACGGGGCTCAACCATTAGATAGACTCAAACTCTCCCTCGAATTGCTCCATCTTGAGAGCAACTTGGTACGCATCCTCCAACTTGTCCACCTTGCAGCGGAGAAGCTCATACCGTAGGTGCGGTCGTAGACCACGCCGAAATCGGGAGACAGTAAGGGAGTCCTCCTCGTGGCGTCACATTGCAAATAGTATTCATCGAACTCGGTGATGTACTCGGAGACGGACCGATCTCCTTGGGTAAGACTCTGCCACCTATCTATGAGACGCCGGCGGTAAGTGGCAGGGAGGTACTTCTTCCTAACTTTGGACCTCATCTCTTCCCACGTCTCTACCTGGGGTTCATGACAGTGAAATAGCAGGTTCTCCATGTTTCTCCAAAAGGTTTGTGCCTGCCCTAATAGTTTCATCTTGGCGAACTTGACCTTTCGTTGGTCGACATCTCAAACCACTCAAAATATCGATCCATATCGGCTTCCCAATCAAGATATACGCTTGGGTCTAAGGACCCGTCAAAAGTGGGAGGGTCGGCACGAACGGTCCTGAGGGTCTGCTCATCCTCATCACGATTCTGTCGTTGAACACGACGGTCATAACCATATCCCCTATTTTCATCCTTGGACTCATAGTCTTGCACCTCGGGGATTTGATGCCTCCTAACATCTATCCCTTGAACCGTGGAGCAGCAGGTTGCTGAATCGAGTCTTGTTGACCATGTGTAGGTGGGGGGGTGCCTCAATTGGGGCTCTCGGGGGTGCCTCGGCTGGGGCTCCCTCTAATGTGGCAACTCTCCCTACCAGACCCTGAACAGACTGGTCTGACTCGACGGCCTTATCCTCTAAGGCCTTCATCCTTTCTTCCAGACGGGTGCCTAGGCCATTCATCCGCGTACTCAACCCTTCCATCCAATCTACCCGTGTAGTCAACACATCCATGCGTGTACTCAACCCTTTCATTTCTCCCATAATGGCTTGGAACATAGCGGCCACTTCATCGGGACTATGGACTTGGGATTCGACCATGGGTGGTGGTGGTGGTGAGTACTGTGTACCTCTATGAGTGGGCATGCAAATGACGACTAGGACAAGACACTCCCTTGACTCAAGACCCTTAGACTTAACCCAAGATCTGGTACCTGGCGGAGTTAATCGATCCGAAGATCACTCACACAAGACTGCTACCTTCTCGATAGGCATAACCTAACGTTCGGGCAACGCCTATTGATATACCGAGTAAAGGGATGCAAATACAACGTAGACCGACTTAGACAACGACTCTTTTTTTGTTTTGTTTCGGACTTAGACACAAAGACTACCTTAGACTCGACTCGCTCTGATACCAAATTGATGTGGGACGGACACGCGACTCGACTCCAATTGGATATGCGATCCTTGGACTCTATGCAAGCTCGTGATCGCCCCTAACGAGGGAAGCGTACGGACGTGCACGGTTGAGAAACCGGCAGTGAGCTATGGTGGTCGGCTCTCTCTCGTGCCCAGATCGGGTCACGGGACGGTCTCGCTCTCTCTCGCAGCAGTGATTAAATTGATATCGAGCTAGCTATCCTATCATGCTCTCGAGCAGTGGCATATAAAATATATACGAATAAAGTAAAATGCTGAGTAAGGAGCGAACACGATACCTCCACGCTCCAGGCGTGGGGAAGACGAACCCAGCCGAACTTGTACTCTTGGAACAGTAATTAATCAAATTACATCAATGACTTTACTGCCCACTCCATGCAGGGAGGTAAAGGGCTACATGGTGGGACCCGGGAGTAGCGGGTTCGGGTTGACGGGCAGCTTCTTGCATAGCTTCGGCGGCACGTGTACTCACGAACATGGGACTCACGTGCTGGTCAGTGGGGCCGAGTGGGCCCGGAGCGACACCACTGTGACAGGGACGCCTGGAGGGGCGCTCCCTGGGACGACGGCGCGCTGGTTCACCTTGTGGCAGGCGAGTGGGCCGGCCGGGCGGTCGGTACGGCTTGCTGTCCACGGGCTTGAGCTTTTGTTCTTCAGCGCACGACCTGGCGAGAACGGCTGCTGCGATCAGCACCAATGTCGGATCGACACGAACTGGTGTCGTTGGAAAGCTGACTTGAAGTACTTCGATCTATGGCTAAAAAGTGAATTTTGACTATCCCGGATATGGCCTTGGTTGAATTTATAAGTTGCTGGTTGACAGAATCAGATATGACAGGACAGATCTAAGTTTTCTTGAGAACATGAGTTGACCGAAGGAATAACATCTGATCTAGAAGTTGACTCCTTGATGAAAGTTGTAGAGAGATGGAGATAGTTTTTGTAGATTTTCTTGTGGAGGTTTAATGGGGGAAACGAAATTTATGGCACTGGTGGGTCGGATCTAGACAGTGGGAGACAGAACTGGGTTGGGAAAAGACAGTGATTTTTAAGAAAATATAAACGAGATCTATAAATCTCACAAAAATTTGTGGAAGAAAGTGTTGGTGGATAGAATCCCCAATAAAATTGGCAACTCAATAAGACAAGGGGAAGGGGGTTGAAATATAGAAGATCAAAGCTGCTGTTACACAGATCTGAACAGGGGCAGAACTGGTGGATCTAGAAGCTAAAAAGGAAAAGAAAATTGGATGATGTTCTAATTTTGGGGAAAATTTACTAGAAGTTGGGAATCACGTGGGGAACCTACCCTGAAAATCTCAGCTCCAGAAGATGTGGGAGTTGGGAGCTAAAATTCTCGGAGTGAGCCTCTGTCCATCAGAACAACAGTCTGGACAGCACCTCGGAAGTTGCGTCGCGGTGGCTCGATGGCGGCACGAACGGCGGCGGCGGCGGCAGAGATAGAATCCAGAGGGGGAGGGGAGGAGATAGAAGGGTTCCACACCCTGGAGATTGGAGGAGGAAGAGGTAAACCAGAGGGAGAGATGGGGGGGGCGTAAGTTGCTCTTGGCTTTTCAATATTTTCTTCTCATTAATTCCACTAAAATGTGAAATACGAGCTATTTGTATGAAATGTAAAAAGACTCTAAATATCCCTAGATCTAGAATTGAGAGGGGTAAAAGAGGGAGTTTAAATATTAGTCTCCCATGTGGTTTGGAACCACATTAATCAATGCTTCAAGGGGGGCGCCCCCTTGACCAAGGGAGGAGAAAAGGTGGACTTTTAATACCACTTGTCCCCTTTGAATGTCAAACCATCTAGAACCCACCTAGGATAGTTGACCATCCTCACATGGACCCCTATGGCTTAGGTGGACCAATGGGGATGGAGTGGGGCCCGCCTTGTTAGACCTATTGACATTTTGCAAATAAACCCACAGATCCTTAGGGAATGACACATTGCCTTATAAAGTCTTACAATTGCACATATGTTTTCCCAATAATATAAAAATAAATAAGACACAAATACAAAAATAAAATGTACATGCTTGATGTTGATTCCCATCAGATCGCCACCATAGCAAATAATGCAGTGAAACTACACTACGTACCTTGGAAAGAGCCGAGTGAAGCACACCCGCCCCGCGGGAGAGAAGAACCGAGTGCTGTGGAGACAAACGGTCCTAAGACGATCTCAAGGCGAATAGAAACGGTCCAACGATAGACCGCCAAGTATCCTCAAACGGTCTGCCAAACGGCCGCTAGACGCACCCAGAACAATGATGTGGAACTTGGATCTCCACCCCTCCTGGCCGGCCAGAAGAGTTGGGCCTCATATAATGAGCCCTGTAAACCTGGAAAAGAGTGTAGACACACAGAAAAAGCAACCCGATTAGCCCTTGGACAAGTGTAGTATCTATAGTGCAATTAAGTTAAGATGCATAAAAGGAAAGGTGAATACCTAGGGGTTGGTGATTTTTTAACCCCTATGCGGTGTGGAAAAAGTAGGAGGATGTTTGAAAACGTGATGTGAGTGCCGAAGAATGTGGAAGAAGAAGAGGGAAGATGCTATGGTGATGTAATGAAGACCAAAACTAAGAGAGGAAAAGACATAAAGAACACTAATGGAACTTGATACTCCCTAGACTAGATGACTTAAGGATGTATAAATGACTTCTCTTTTTTTTTAGCAAAAAAATCACCATCAGTTCAGGAGCTGGTCGAGTGCACCCTCCCTCAGAGAGGGAGGATGTTCTCACTCCCCCAGCCTGTGACTGAGGCTCTGAATTTTATTGATTATGATGAAAGAATAAAAGATCTGCGGGGCATTCCCCTGGGAAAATGGACTAGCAGAATCTATACAATATACGTCCCTGTAGGGAGCAAATGAGAAACTAAAAAACTGAAGAAACAGGGTACTAAGGGATGCGAATGGCCGGGAGGCCAGTCTTGTCCATCCGAAGAGCACCCTTGGCCAGCCGAGGCAATTCCCCTTCTTGTATGTAAACATTATTTTCTAGAGTATAGCAAGCATGAGAGGCCAAGGAGTCTGCGACTTGGTTTCCCTCTCTATAAGTGTGTTGAATTGAGCATCCACTTTCTTGAAGCAAGTCAAGAATCTTCCTCCACCAAGGGAGGACCATCCAACTAGGAGCTGTCCCTTTCCGGACTGCCTCAACAAGGAGGGCACTGTCCGAGAAAATGGCTGCAAGGCAGATGCCTCTGTGCTTAACTATAGACAGACCATCGTATAGTGCTCTTGCCTCTACCAATAGACTGTTTCCACTGCCATAATAGAAAGAGAAGCCAACAATCAGTCTACCATGGTTATCCCGAACACATCCCCCTCCTCCACTTCTGCCAGGATTACCTTTAGAAGCCCCATCAACATGCAACGTAAACTTGTGAGGGGCCAGACTGCAGACAATATAAAGAGGCTACTTTAGGATAACCCGAGGGGACAGATTGAAGGAGGCCAGGCATCTTAGTTGAGTTGAAGACAGTGGTTTGTGAAAGCTATGCCTGTCCAGCGCCAAGGCAATAGAGGAGTGAATCCTCCTCGTTATTATACCGAAGTTTAAAGGCCTTCCTTCAAATCTAGCTTCACATCTTTGCTTCCCAATTTCCCACAGCATCAAAACCACAGCATATAACCCAATAAAATTGAAGGCAGAATGCATATTAGATGCAGTCAGAATATTCTAGCAGCGGGTTGTGATTTGATCACTAAGGAATACCCTATTACTTATCAGCGGATGCACCCAGTCCCACAACTTGGAGGCCATTTCTCCATTGATAAAAAGGTGGTTCAAGTCTTCTTGGCTCGGTGAAGAACAGCAACTGCATTTAGAAACAATTGAAATTCCACAATCCACTACTCTGCTGTCGACAGGCACTGCACGGTGTATGAGCTTCCAAGTAAATAGAGCTGCCCTTGGGGCAATAGATGAGTGCCACAGCTTAGCCCAGGGGGGCCTCCTAGTGCCCTTAGATCTCAACAGATTGCAGGCAGATTTGACTGAGAAGTTTCCTTTCAAGGTCCCAGTCCACACACAAATATCTTCCACATTACTTAATTGAGGATAGGGGAGATGAAAGTCATTGCCATGAAGACCCCTGGTTACATGCTGAGGATCATGCATTACATCTCTGACTGATGCTGTAGGGAATCTCATCCTATTATTATTGGCATGAGCACCACTAATTATAGTTCCATTCCCTGTCCAATCATCCCTCATGAAGTCAGTGTCAGCCCCATTCCCTAAGAAACATCTGCTTTTGGAGATAATCAATTCCTTTGCCTGCCTGAAAACTGCTATTGGCATTCCAACTGGAAATGGTTTGACACAGTCAGCAAAATGGAGTTTGATGTATCTTTTTCGGGCATATTGAGACCATAGGGAGGAGCCATGCAAAATATTCCATAGGTTTTTGACAGCTAAGGAAACCTGCATCCACTGTAAGTCCCTTATTCCAAGGCCCCCCTCCAGGCGTGGCCTCTGAATATCCGACCAGGCAACCCAATGCCGTCTGTTGATGCCTTCATTACCTTGCCAAAAGAAATTGGCACACAGTCGGTCAATAATGTTGATAACCTTTTTTGGAATGTAACATGCCGAAGCAAGGTATATAGGCATACTGCAAAGGACAGAATCAATCAAAACAGCTCTGCCTGCTTGGGAAAGAATCTTTGACTTCCATCCTTCTAATTTGGACTGCACCCTGTCTATTAGAAATTTAAAGTCAGAGCTGATATATCTTCCTTTTTTGATTGGAATTCCAAGATAGTTAAAACCACCAGCCTGATACTTGTAACCAGTGTGAGCTTGAATAGATTGTCTTAGGGCCGGAAGAGCTTTGGTAGATATTATGAAACTACTCTTATTGGCATTTACTTTCTGCCCTGAACAATTCTCATATCTTTCAATAAATTGTTGGAAGGCCTTTATATTCTATCTGCTAGCATTTAGAAAAACTAGGGTGTCATTAGCATATAAGAGGTGTGATACCTGCTTGGACTGCCTGGGCCCCTTATAGCCCTTGATGGCCCCTGATTGGAATAAAGCTGCCAAGCCCCTACTGAGGACTTCAGAAGCAATTATGAAAAGGTAGGGAGCTATGGGATCCCCTTGCCTAATCCCTCTGCTCGACTTGAAGAATCCTGATATGGCACCATTGAAATTTATTGAGAACCAGCAGTTGGACAAAAGCATTCCTATCAGGGAAGTAAATCTGGTACAGAAGCCAAATTTTCTCATGACTGCAATGATAAAGTCCCACTCCATCCGGTCATAGGCTTTAGCCATATCAAGTTTAAAGATAGCATTATGACCTCTAACCTTCTTGTTGATATCCATCATTAGTTGTCGGGCAAGAGCTATATTATCAATAATGAACCTCCCAGTTACAAAGGCTCCTTGCTCCACAGAAATGATGTTGGGCAACAGCTGAGCCAACCGTTCAGAAATAATCCGGGAAATAACTTTGTACGAAAAGTTACACAGGCTGATTGGTCTAAACTCATTGAAAGAGTGGGGGTCTTGTACCTTGGGAACCAGGGTGATCAGGGAGGAAGATATTCCTCTAGGAAGGGGAAAGCCTTCAAAAAAGCTCTGACAGCATCTATTACATCCTGCCCTATGATGTCCCAGGCTGATGTATAAAACTCTCCAGAAAAACCATCTGGACCAGGGGAACTAGATCCCTTTAGAGACCAAACAGCTCTTTGAACCTCCAAGCCATCCGGAATGGCACAAAGGCTTTCATTTTGTCCCACTGTAATAACTTGTGGTATACATTCCATAATTGAGTGATCCACATGATGCTCCTCAGAGGCGAAAAGGTTATTGTAGAAATTTTCAGCTTGAAGCCGCAAGACATCTTGGTCAGAGCACCATTCCTCAGGGTCTCCTATTTTTAGCCTTCTAATACAATTTCTTCTCTTATTGCATTGAGCAACAGCATGATAGAATGAGGTATTTCTATCCCCACTTTCAATCCAGTTAGCCCTGGATTTTTGATTCCAAAACAATTCTTGTCTAAGTAAGGCCAATCGAAGACCTGCATTGGCTAAGTTGAGGCTTTCTCTGTTAACCGGAGAGGGGTCAGAATCAAAGATAAATTGCTTGTGTTCTGCCTCAGCTTCTGCCACTCTTATGTTTAAAGAAACATCCCCGAAAACTTCCTTGTTCCATTTCCGGAGAGAGTCTTTAGTATCTTTAAGCTTCACAAATAATCTGACCAGTGCATTAGGATGATTTACCTGGGCTTGATGCCACACTTCTGCAATCAGTTGCTTAAAGGAGCTGTGTGTACACCACATTTTCTGAAAAATAAAACGGCCAGGGCTTGACTGTAAACTGTCCAAGAGGAGCAACAATGGAGCATGGTCCGAAGGACCCCTTGGAAGGTGCTTGACCACTAATTGAGGAGACATGGAGAGGCCAGAATTATTCAATAGGACTCTATCAAGCCTTGCACGGATATTGGCAGAACCTCTTCTATTATTAGTCCAAGTCATAGAAGACCCACTAAAGCCAGCATCCAACTGAGCAAAGAAATGCATTAAAAGCAGACATAGGGGCTTGAGCAGGAAGGCCTCCTCCTATCTTCTCTAAAGGCCTAAGAACACAGTTAAAGTCACCCCCCACAAACCAGGGAATAGTGACATTAGCAGCTAAAGTGAGGAGATATCTAAAAAGAGTCTCTCTAAGGTGGTTATTACAAGAGGCATATACCAAAGAATAGTATGTACAGAAAGAGTTGTCCTCCTTTAAGCCTAAAGTAATTTGCTGAGAAGATGAGGCTATAACCTCCAAATTAAAACTATCATGCCAAAAAACCCAGATTTTAGAGTCATCAGAGTTGTTACCTACATACTTTCCAAGCTTGAGATATCTACCAAGCAGAGGAGCTTTATTGAAACTCAGCATCGGTTCACTAATGGCCACCAGATTGACCTTATGGTGTTGGACAAGATGTTTTAAACTTCTTCGGGAACCAGAGTTCCCCACCCCACGGATATTCCAGATCAGAATGGGATGGATCATTAAAAATTCCATTGAATGTCTTCCAGTGATCTAGCTCTAGATCTTGTCAGGATCCCTTCCTCTTTCTGCCTTTGAATCTTTTCATCACCCCTTTCAGGCATAGTGATCTGCATTAAGAGATTGTCTATTCTAGCTTTCTCCGCAATTTGATTGCTTATCTTTAATAGTTCCTGACCTTGCACAACATGTTGGGCCTCTGCACTAGAAATATCTTCTGACAGAGCAGAATTCACAGCTGTAGGTAAGGCCACAGCCTTATAAGAATTATCTGGTTGTTTACTTTCAGAACTCTGTCTGTCCTCGGAAAGGCCTTCTTGAAACGGAGGCTTAGAGTTCCCCTCTCCTTCTGGCTGATGGCAATCCCCTGTAACCTTCTGCTGTGTGGTTGGAGCTGAACTCTTCCCCTCCAGATGTAACTGGTCCTGGGTAGGACCTTCTTGCTGTTCAGATGTAGAATTAGCATTTACCTACTCCTATAATTCCACAGCCTGAATTAATACTTCAAACTTGTTTTCCAAAGCCACATTATGTCGAATAGCCGATGGGTCAACTGGCCGAGGCTTAAAAACCTGTCTAGGATTCTTGGAGTTAAATTCTTGAACCAACTGGGCGCGGCCAACTCTACCCATTTTCTTCTTGCAGTCATTAACTTGATGACCTAGCTTGTGGCAAAATGAACAGAGGGAGGGAACTCGATGATAATTAACCGGCTGCCAGTAACCCTCACCATCGAGGTCTATCCACAAGCGCTCCCTTCGCGGAAGTGACAAATCTAACTCAATACATGCCAAGGCTTCTGAGGTGTCTGTCAGTGCTAGAGTTTTTTCATGAATCCGTAGGACCGTCCCGAAATTTCCTGCAATAGAGTGCAGGCAGTCTTCATGATACAGGTTAGCCGGTAGAGCTGGGAAAGCAATCCAGACCGGCACCGTTGGCGGATCTGCATCAAAGTTGAAGTCGGGTGTCCATCGGAAAAAAATGAAACAGGAAACCTTTGATGTACAAGCTTTTCTGTATAAGAAGCTTCATGAAGTCCAAATCATTATCAAAACGAAGAAGAATATGTCGCGGGTTAGGTTTGCTCAAAGTAAAATCTGAGGAAATCGCAAGCCGTTGTGCTAGACAGCTCTTGATCTCTGGAAACGTTGGACGTCCATATGAACATTTAGCCACTATTGCAAAGGATAGGAAGTTGAGAGATGCTTGAATGTCATCCTTGGAAAAAAACACGGCCGGTTCGCCCCGATCTGTGAAGGCTGGATCCTTTATCGGAATGGAGATCCTTGGCCGCTGCTTTGACTCCATCAAAGCGTGCTCGAAGGTCCGACGGGGAGCAATTTTGGAAGACGAGGAGGCTGCCTCTTGCGGTACCAGAGAGACCCCCGCCACACCAGCCATGGCCGGCAAGGAGGGGGCGCACCAAAGGAAGATGGCGGGAGGAGTTCAAACCAAAATGTAGCAGCACTTCGTTGCAAGCTCCAGAAATCTCCTCCTCATGCCATGAAGTCAAGTGTTCTATTTATAGACCCCCATACCATCTGGTCGAGTTGGAGAGATAATGACACGGAAATAGGCCTGAACTTAGATAAACCTTGAAGATAATACTCCCAAGAGTCCATAGAAACAAACAAAAGCTTCTGAGATCACTACTCAGAGAGAAAATATCAAATCATGGACTCTAGTTCGACCACAGCCGAAGAGAAGAAGAACATGGGGATCAGGACTCCCTGTCTCCCCTAACGGTCTTGTGATTGACCGCAAGGCTATTCAAATGGTCAATTGATAGACTGCAAGGCTCGCTCTTCCACAAAGAGATAAGACCAAAGAAACCCAATAGGACTCTCTGCTGCCTAACGATCTAGCAAAGGACCACCAACCGTCACTAAACGGTTGTACGATAGACCGCAAGGCTGATAGGCATGGCAACAGAGATAAAGGCCAATAAATCTCCGTATAAATCCACAATAAAACCGTTATTATATTGCATCCCTACGGTTTTGATGATGTCTCACACTATAAATCAATCTTCTATCTCTAGAATAATTCATGCTTCATCATGTAGGACTGTGTAGTTCATATGGTTGTCAGATAGATATGCACTACTTGATCATGTCTACACACTATCTGCATAGTCTGGACATTGATGGGTCGACGTTCCACCTCTGATGGGTCGACGCTCCACCTTTGATGGGTCGACGCCCCCTTTTCCTTCCAAGTCCATACATTGAATTTCATATTCAAAGTATGTACATTGGTCTTCACCTGAAGTCCATACATTGAACTTAATATTCAAAGTCTGTACACCCTCCGCTAAGCCTTCAGAGTCTGTACAGCCATTCCTTGAGTTCAAGTCCATACAACGGCACTGTAGCTTGCATCTGAAGTGTATTCATCCTTTCAAGGGGTCAAGTCCATACATTCTCCCGTTCATTCCAAAGTCTACACATCGCCTTCCATCTTCCAAGTCTATAAATCCAGTTGAACCTTAAGTCTATACATCGTCTGCCATTTCAAAGTCAATACACTGTCCCTCGTCTCACACATCATGACCCAAAGTCTGTACAGCCTCTAGTCACTGTACAAGTCCATACATCCATGCATCAAGGGTCGACCCCTTTCTTTGATGTGTCGACCCTCCAGACTACCAAGTCTATACATCAGCCATTGCACTGCAAGTCTATACAGCGTGCATTGTTCAAAACGAGTCTGGCAGTCTACACTACACTGTAGCTGCATCGTTTCACCTGAAGTCTGTGCATCGTCTCAGCCACCGTCTCATTTAGCGTCTCACGCTTACAAAGTCTATACACTGGTCAGTGGAAGCAAGTCTATACATTCAACTATTCAGCCTGTGATCAAGTCTGTACAGCCAGGGAGACCATTAAGTCTATACACTCAGTTATCCTTCAACCCTATACACTCGATATCACCTTCAAGTGTATAGACTCTCAAGTTGTTCATACTTGCCTATATGCTATTTTCAAGTGTATACACTCTCTCATTTGACACACTTGCTTAATTGCTGTTTCTAAGTCTACACATTCGATGCCTTCATGCATTGTTCTCATCGAAGTCTATATCTATGCATTGAAGTCTATACATTGCATACAGTTGTGCTTCACAAGTCTACACATTGCTGCTCTTCATTACAAGTCTTTACACTCGTCCTCCTTCACACGACCAACTCTATACATCCATTGTCTTGCCTGCTGAATGAAGTCTACACACTGAGGTCGCATGAACACTTACAAGTCCATACACTGAGCTCGCATGAAGAACTTCAACTCTACACACTCTCACACTTGTCACACTTGCCTAATTGACATCTCTAAGTCTATACACTCGATGGCTTTATACATTTCACAGAAGTCCATACATTCCCCCTGTTGTGCTAATGCATTATTCAGCTAGTCTATACACTGAAGTCGCATGAGGACTCACAAGTCTATGCACTCCCTCAGTGTACACACTTACTCATCTGCTATTCTAAAGTATATACATTCATTGATATCTGACTGAACTAACTAATCACATTTCCTTGTTTCTACCTACAGATGATTCAGGTTAATGATTGGGCACGTGAACCGAGGATGATACCTGGCACGTGATCCGAGAATGCTCTGGAAAAGGAGGGAACGAGACTCACTCGTGTGAAGGCCTGAAACTCAGGTCGAATGCCATATAAAAGGTGCCTTCTGCGATTAGATGGACATAACTGGAGAAAAAGCTGAAGAGCAAAATCCCTGAGCAGAAGAAGAAAAGAGAGAGAGCCTCCACGTTCCAGAAAGAAGATAGAGAGAAAAGATTTGAGAGTATTGTTGTGAGAGAAAAGTCTGAGTGAGAGTGAAGAGTCCAATTTGCTTCTTCGGAAGCTACATTAGATTTTGGTTTTTCTGAAACGATTGTGGTTCATCGGTGGTCTTGTTTATATTTCTATTTTTCCTTTCATTTCTTCATATCTCTGATTTCGAGTTGTTACCCTCCAGTGTTTGGAGGAAGGGAGAGTTACTCCGGTTTCCCTCTGGGCTACAGAGGAAGAGAGATCTGTGATCTTATTTTTGCTAGTGACGGGTTATCATTAGCAGGTTCCCTCCAGGTTGGAGGAAGGGAGAGCCATCTCTGGTTCTGGTCTTGATGGTAGCAGGTCCAGGTGTCGAGCTCTGTGGGTAGCAGAGTTTGGTTGAGGGATTTGTTTTCCTTGGTTGTTCAAGCTGTGTGGCAGCATATTGTTCGCAGACTGAGTCTGCAGTTTTCTAGCAGTGGCTAATGGAATCCTCACTCTAGTTGGAGTGAGGGGTGGATGTAGATTGTGGACTACAATCGAACCACCTTAAAATCTCTTGTCTCCTCTATGGCTTGCTATTATCGTTTGTGCTTTCCTTCTATTTGGCATTATGTTTGTGTGTGGACGGCCTCTTCCAATCGCACCTTATTATCCTGTCTTAGTTTATCACTGCATTAGCTGTATTGTTTAGCTATATCCGAAGGGTTGTATTTCGAAGTAGTGAGTTTCCACTGAAGTTTTTCAAATTAGGAGTGATCTATTCATCCCCCCCTTCTATATCACTCTTCGCTGTGCTAACATTTGGTATCAGAGCAGGTTTGCATCATGTGGACGAACGGTCAGGGAAATGCTAATGGTCCTAGAAGTTTCATGGCTGAAGGTCAATCCATTAGTCGCCCTCCATTTTTTGATGGTAATAATTATCTCTTTGGAAGAACATGATGGAAGTGTTTATCAGAGCACAGAGCCACAAGCTGTGGAGGGTAATCACTGTTGGCCCGTATGATCTGCCACCGAACGAGAACGCGTGGACAGATGACCATGTCAAGCTATCTTCACTCAATTGGATGGCGCTGAACATCATCCAGTGTGCTGTTCACCCAGAGGAATATGCCCGTATATCTGCCTACAGGACTGCCAAACGAATGTGGGATGAGCTGCAATTAATCTACGAAGGTATAGCTCAAGTGAAAGCCTCGAAGGTAAACCTCTACACCTCTAAGTATGAACTGTTTAGGATGAATGCAGAGGAGAATATTACTGAAATGTATGCCAGGTTGTCCTTGATCACAAACACACCTAAGGGGCTAGGGAAGGATCTAGCTGAGGCAGATATAGTTAGGAAAATTCTTAGATCTTTATCCCCAGCATGGCACACTAAGGCCATCGTGATTGAAGAGTCAAAAGATCTGACGACCTTGACTGCGAATGAACTCATAGGATCCCTCATGACTATTGACACCCGTTTTATGACTAATGAGTCGGGTCATCTCTTTATTCATTATATATGATGCTCCGACTTGTTCACTCTTCATCGAGTCTCTTTGTTTAGTTGAAGATCATTTCTTGGGTCTTGACTCCTTGATCGGATGTGGCTCTTTGTGGCATTTCATTTTGACTAAAGCTTAGCAAAACCTTTGTTCCTTCTTTTGAACTCCATTGGTAATAACGGTCTGTTCCAGGCGCGTTTCTTCCTTCTAACGGATGGGTCCTGGGCCGTTGCTCCTTGAAGAGTCCTGAAGCTTGAGGTCTTGTTCCAAAGCTTATCCTTTGGCCTATATGTTGAATATAACGGTCTGTCGTGCAGCCGTTGTTTCATTCTGACGCCCTATGACTTGGCCGTTTCTTTCTTTAAAGAGTCATATTGTTTTGATCTTCTTCCTGTTGATCTTATCTCTTTGGGATAAGGTTGAAAGTAACGGATGTTCCTTGATGCGTTATTTCACTGTGGCGGTCTGTCGTGCAGCCGTTACTTCCTTCAGAGAGTCCTGGCAGTTCAGGCCTTTTCTCTGCTACTCCGTGGTCGAGATAAGAACTTGGATTGACGATATCTCTTCCAAATCTAATCCTCAGGACCTTCTGTTTGATTCTATGGACTCTTGGTGATATTATCTTCAAGGATTTGTTAAGAGTTATCCCTTTATCTTGCTGGATTTTCCTCTGCTCGACCTAAGGGTTTGAGGCTCTATAAATAGAACCTTTAACTTCATGGTCCAAGGGAGGAAATTCTGGAGTTTACGACGGAGTGCTGCCGCATTTTAGAGCCACGATTGATCAAAGAGAAGTGCTTCTCATGTTCGTTTGCAGCCTGGTGAAGGGAGTATCTGTTCCTCTTGGTTCCAAAGTTCATATTTGCATATTGAATTCCTTTTCCATCTCCCTTTCATCATAAGCACTATTTCTCTCCTTTCTCCACGTTTTTCACTGGTTTTCATCATCTAAACTTCCTCCCAATCTTTTAAAACGCCCAGATGGGTTAAAAAACCAAAACCTCCCGGTATTTCCCTTCCCTTTTGATGATATTGTGTTTATTGAAGAATTGATGCTATATTGTTGAAAGGGCTAATTTGGGTTGTTTGTTCTTGTTCTCTACGTCTTTGGCAGGTTTATAGGTTCTTTGCACGAGGCCCAAGTCTTTTAGCCGGCTGGAAGAGTTGGGGTTAAAAGGATTCACGCTTTGCTACTGCAGGTTATTTGACGGTCTGGTGCAGGCGCGTCAGATTCTTCCAGCGGTCTATCGAGCGACCGTCACTTCTAAGTGACGCACGGGGTCCTGACTGTTACATCAAGCTGACCTGTAGGTTTCTCTGATCTTTCCTCTCCCGTGGGCGGGTGCTTCATCCACCTATTTCCAAGGTATTTTCAGGTCTTTGGCTTGTTTTTACTTTGGTGGCGATCACATCTTTCTTAAGTATTGGGCATTAGCTTTCTCTTTCGCATCTCACATCTTTTATTTCCTTGCTTGTTCCACCCCTTGCGGTGTGTTTCTATTTACTCCTTGCTCCACGCCCCGGCGTATGTTTTTCCTTTATTCCTTAGCTTAGTTTGGTTGAGATAGCATGCCCATGCTACAGCTTGCTTTGGTTGCCTAGGTTCATGATCACATGTTCATAGGTTGAGTGCAGATCTTTGATTATTTGCTTGTCATCTTGCTACATATCATCATTAAGACCCAAGAAAAAGGAGATAGAGAAGCAAAATAAAATCAACATATAATTTTGTGGCGATCACGGTGGGACAACTTGTGCCAATCGTGCTTTTGATTCCTGTTAAACCTGCCATCATCTCTTGTGTTGTTCCCCTCCCGTTTTCCTCTTATTTCCTGTTGATTCTGGTTCTCTGAGCGTTCTGACAGCCCCGTGTCCCTGCGTTGGAGTCCTCTGACGCAGGGTCATTAGACCGCCATATATGTTCTGCTGTGAGAGTTTTCACGGTCTTTTCCTGTTACTTCTAGTTGATTTTGGCTCTCTGGCTCATTTGACGGTCCTACCTCCTTGCGTTATATTACTTCTGGCGGTCTGGTCTTCGACCGTTATTTTATTCTGACGTAAGGTTCCTCGACCATTATACTCCAGACAGGTACGCATCTGAGGTGCATTTATTTCCACAGTTTCTTCTGTGACTCTTTGCTTGGGTGATACTTGACTTCCTCCTTGCTTTGTTTCATATCTCCATATCATTGCGTGCATCATTGTTTGTTAGATCGTAGGCTAGGCTTTGCATGCACTCCGGTGCACATAGGGGCATTCATACATTCATATCTTAGATTACATTTTCCTACCTTGTTGTGAGGACCTCTCGTCTCCATATTCCTTGGGGCTGACTAGGAAATCACACTAGGGACCTCCATAAGTCCCCGCAAGGCCGTGGATTCCCACACGGACGCCGGGCTGGTTGTACCTTTTCCACCCCGTGTCTAGGGTTGCATAAGTGAAGGAGTGATTACACTTAGAGTCAAGCCAAGTCCCATACCCATCTCCTGTTAGGAACCCATTGTTGAGAGCACATTTCAATCAATTCACTAAAGTTCCGAAGGAGAAATCACAAGAATCTTGCTGCATCATCTTAAACAACTTGGTTGACTTGGGGTGTCTTCATCTTTTATCACTTATGTCTTTTGTTAAAACATCTGAGCTTGGTTGCTCATTGTGTGATTGTCTGTGTTGATTGTTTGCATCGTCAAGGTTGTTCGTTGCATGTGGAGTTATTTTCGTCTATCTGAATCATCCCTTGGGGTCAATTCCTTCTTCACGTTCTATTCCAATCCTCTCTTCGAGTCCGCCATGGCATCATTCAATCCTCCCAGTTCCCAAGAGGACTCTCTTCCTCAAGGGCTCCTTGAAAACCCTCCTAGGGTTATCACCTTTTCTTCTTGAGAGGGGACTACCCCTCTTCCATCCTCCACTTCTATAGAAGGTGGTCAAGCTACCCCTTCTCTCTCCACTCCTTCCGCGGGCTCCATTCTTCAGATGATGGCCCAATTGGATCCGACCCAACTTCAAGTTCTTTATCAGGCCATGCAAAGGTCCAACGCATCTCCTTCTAAATCCAACCCTCCTATCGATCCATCTAGAATTAGTGGGCCCTCTGTCCAGCCTACTCCTATTGATCTCACCCCGGTCCAACCCCGGACCATCACTTTCACAGGCATGGAGACGGGCCAATCTTCCAACTCAGCCTATCAATCTTTTGATAAAGGGAAGTCACCAGTCCCTTCCTTTGCTCAGGTGGATCATCATACATCGGGCCCGATAGCTCCGCAAGTTCTCAGCAAGGGGTGGCTCAAGCCCATTCTAATCTGGGCCAGTCTCAGGCCCAATATCCTTCTTATGGGCCCCCCATCTCTACTATTTATCCCTCCACTCCTACCTATGGGCTTCCACCTTCTGCCACAATCGTTCCATCTGCTGCCCAAATTCAATCAGCGTCCTTCACTACCCCTGCTCCCTCCCGAGAGCAGGACTTGCTTGATAAATGGGCCACCATGCAGCAACAACTCGATTTCCTCCAGAAGCGGGTTGGCCCACAATCTTTGGCAGATGTTCCTGTCTCGAGCTTTCAGAACATTCGGTTCCCTCCGCAATCAAAGCTCCCCAGCTATCGCAAGTACGACGGGAATGGCAATACCTTCATTCATGTGAGGGATTTTCTATATGAGTCGGTGCAGTTCCAATATGATGATCGCCTTATGGCGTACTTATTCCGCCGATCTTTGGATGGTGTTGCTCTGGAGTGGTTCTACTCTTTGTCGCTAGAACAAGCTGAAAGTTTCAAGGTAGTAAAGGACAAATTTATCCAGCGGTTCCAAGACAGGGTCGGCCCGGAATACTCATTTACAGATCTAGTAGCCGAGAAGATGAAGCCAGATGAGGAGTTCGCCACTTATGCAGACATGTGGAGATAGATGGCTGCCAGAGTGCCTGGCCACATTCCGGAGGAAGAGAAGGTCAAGATGCTCATTTCAAATGCTACCCCGACCTTCAGGAACATCCTGGCAATGAATGATATAGCTAACATGCATCAACTCTATAGCCGGGCGCGCTTCATACAAACCCAGTTCAAGGATTCTCCCATACACGCCCTATTTGAAAACCAAAAGCCTAAATATCACAAGAAACCACAAGGGCCGGTTACCGAGGGGGTCCAGACGAACGAATAGGTACAAGCCGTTGCCTTTCCATTCCAAGCCGCACCATTCCGCTTCCCCCAAAACCCCCGCACTCCACAAAATCCCGCTTCACAGAACTTTCAAGCCGCTCCACAAAACCCTCCGCCTGCCTTCACCACTCCACAAAACGCCTTCATCGCTCCACAACAACAACCACCACCTCCACAATACCACAATGTCCCTCCACCCAACGGCTATAACAACAATCCGAATAGCAAGCGTCCGGCTCCCAAGAGAGCTCAATACCCCCCATTGCCAGAGACCCTCACGGATATCTTCTCAGCTCTTATGTCGGTGAACACAATTCAACTTCCTCCAGAACGGCCTAACTGGATCCAGCCGTTGATCAAACGAAATATTGCATGTTCCATAGGCAGCCAGGCCACACTATCGAAGGATGTTATCAGTTCCAGGATCTGGTATACGATCTCCATGAAGGGCAGAGAATCGATTGGGCTGAGATGCATCGGGCCATTGTTGAAATCAAAGAGAAAAGAAGGCAGCAGCCGTAAGTGCAGCAGCAACAAGCACCGCAGCCGCAGCAGCCACTACCACAATAGCAACCACAACAGGCTCAGGATCTGGGGATCCATCAAGATCCGATGCGAAGTCATCTGCCTACTCTACAGCAACAGCAGCCGCCGGCACCGGCACAAGTGAACGTAGTTCAACCCCCTGGCCCCTAGTGCCGAGTGGTCTTTTGATGACGATGGCGCCACACCGCAAGTCATGGCCCTCCACCACAACCACCGCAATCCTCTTACCACCTCCTTCGTCCTTCCCTCACACCCAATACCCTCTCCACTTGTCCTCCCATTTACACCCGCTCCAACAAATTCACCACCACCCACCACTCCATCATACCCCTCGCCACTTACCCCCGCTGCCATCATCACGCCACCTCCCAACCCTTCACCTATCTTTGCGCTCCCTCCACCCGCACCAATACTCATCACCATCCCGCCATTCACCAGTCATTCATCCACCATCCGCTCACCACCGCCTATTACCCCCACTAACCTCACACCCCACCAAATCATCTCCCCTACACAGCCTACTCCGCTTATTTACCCCGCAGGGCCCATCATACTATTCGCTGATTCTGCGGCCGCTACGAGTTGCGCCTTAAGGAGCGGGAAGATGTTCCATCGGAACTACCCTACTAATTCCAATCCCCAGTCCTCTCAGCCAACAGCCGAGCAAGAAGAAACTGAACCTTTACTGGGTACTCAATATGACTTGCTACATCATCTGCATCGAGTGCCCGCTAAAATATCTGTGCTGGAACTGATCAAAAGGTCTACCCTTCACCAGGATGCACTGAGAGATTTCTTACAGAAGGTAATGGTCAGCGAAGACATGGCAGTCGATAGTTTACCGACCGCACTGGCTACTATCTCAAAGGGGCCGGCGATTACATTTTTGATGTGTCCCCAGTGGTTCTGGAGTTTTGATGATGACAGTATTATGACTCATTATGTTTACATCCTTGATGGTATAATCCTGTTGCATTATGAGAAACTGTCAAAACAGGTTTAAGGATGACTCACAGGTCATGAAGTTAACCCAAGTCAAAGTCAAATCATGACAGGAAAGGTGAATGCTCAGATCAGGTAATGCTTTAATTAGTTCTCCAGCATACATTCAGTTCTTGTCTACTATATGCATTCAACTCATTGGTTCATGTTCATTGTGCATTGCCTCACATCATGTCTAGACATCCTGGTTGCATTCTAAGTCTACACATCCTGCATTGGCCAAGTCTGTTTAGTTAGTATGGACAGTAGTGGGTCGACCCACCCCTACTGATGCGTCGACCCATCAGAACACTGACTGTCTGGGTATCAAAGTCTGTACATCAGCCTGATTGAGTAAGTCTGTACAGCATGCCTTAGTGTTCATATCATTAAGTCTGTACATTGGCATCTCTTCTTCAAGTCTGTACACCTGGCATCTTCTAATGAAGTCTGTACAGCCAATGCACTTAACTCAAGTCCATACACTGGAAGCTCTTCATTTGATTGAGTCTATACATTGTCCTAGGCTAAGTGTGTACAGCGTCTCATTCATGCTTTGATTAATGAAGTCTGTACATTCGGTTCTGAAGCCTGAAGTCTATACACTCAGCCTATTCCTACGCTCAAGGCTTCAGCTACACATTAAGTCTGTACATAGGCTTCGCTCCATCAAGTCTATACATTGGCCGCTGTTCCCCAAAGTCTGCACAATGGTCTTCACACCTGAAGTCTGTACATCTACAGTTAAACTTGAAGTCTGCACATCGGTCTTCAAATCCAAAGTCTACACATTGGCCTTCGAATTCAATGTCTATACATTGGGCACTTACATGAAGTCTATACATTGTAGTTTGCATTGTAAAGTCCATACATTGGTTGTTGTTCTTCAATGTCTATACACTGCCTTTAGGATTTAAAGTCTATACAGCAGTTGTCTCTTTGTTGAAGTCAACACATTGGGCAAGTCTGTACGTTGCATTCGCCTTCACGATATCTTCCACTGCGTAACGCCACAAGCAAGCAGCGTCGATGCAGCAGTTAAAGAAGCAAAGACCTTCACAAGTTATTTCACTGCGTCAACGCCAAATAGAGCAGCGTCGACACAGCAATTACAAAGGGAGAGCCAATGGGTTACTAGATTACTCTGGTGCGTCAACCCATTCATCAAGTGGCGTCGACGCAGCAGGTTGATGGATCGACAAGGTAACCAGAGGGTGGACGCAGTTGCACAATGCGTCAACGCACTCCACACGAAATGTGAGAGGGCTGAAGCCATCTAAGTTCAGATGATGGAACACCAATGCATCAACGCAACATGCTGATAGCGTCGACGCAGCACGCCCATCTGTTGAAGACTTGATCACTGGATCACAGATGCGTCAACGCAGTAGGCTGATGGAGTCAACGCAGCAGACTTGAGTTTTGCTGGTCGAATGTCTTTGAATTGAAGGGCATGTGATCTGAGGTGCCTGGCTCATGAACCAGGATGCTGTCACGTGGTCCGAATTTCTAGGGCAGGAAACGTGGAAGCCACACTCACCCAGTGTGCTGCTGCTGCTGCTATATATACGAGTCTTCATCCTCTGTAGAAGACTGATCGAAGAAGAAGCCTTGAGAGCAGAAAGCCCTTCGATCCAGAAAAAGAAAAGAAGAAGAAAAAGAGTGAAGAAGCAGAAGAGAAGAGTTACAGAGAAGAGAAGAGACAGAGAGAGCCTGCGAGAGAAGAAGAAAAAGAGTGAAGAAGCAGAAGAGAAAGAGAGAGAGAGAGAAGGAGTTCGTAGAGAAGAAATGGTAGAAGCTATTGAAGATCTGTCCTCTGGTGTCTGGATTAAATCCAAGCCAGATCTGCTCCTTTGAGAGCTACATTCGTGTTCTTCATTTACAGCCTTCCGATCGCTGTGTATTTTTCGTTTCTTATTTTTCCTTTTCACCTGGTTATCTTAGTTCTTCCGATCCTCTGGACTGCGGTCGGGTTCCTCCTGGTGGGTCAGGAGAAGGGAGATCTGATCTCCTGTTTGCAAGCAGCAGGGGGGCTGCTTGTGGGTTCCCTCGGGCTAGGAGGAAGAGAGGCTAGGTCTCTGGTGGATTGCTGGTAGCAGAGTGCTACTGGCTGGTTCACTGGTAGCGGGGCTGCTACTAGTGGGGTTCCCTCTTGGTATAGAGGAAGAGAGACGTGAGTCTCTGGTTTCTAGTGACCGTGGGTTGCTAGAGGTTCCCTCCATGTAGGAGGAAGAGGGGAGGTTGTTCCCCTGGGTAAGCTGTGTATCAGCGTCTGTTGGCAAGCTGTGTTGCCCAGCTGTTAGTGAAGCCACACTCGGGTTGAGTGTGGGGTGGATGTAGGTCTGTAGGACCGAACCACCTAAAAACCCCTCTTGCATTGTGGTTTGATTGCTTATGGTTTGCTTTTGCTAGATGTTTGCATACGGGTGCTCCAAGTGCTTGATCACAGGTTCATTAGATGATTTGATCAGATTTTGTTCTAAGTGTTTAATCTGTTGAGTGAGCGAAATTCTAATTGAGCGAAAGTTTATATTGGGTGAAAGTTTTTATAGGCTATATTCATTCACCCCCCCTCTGAATACTTGCACCGAACCTAACAGTTAGTATCAGAGCGGTGTCTGCATACAAGGTCCAGCGACCTGCAGATTCAATCTTACAGTCTTAGGTGCTAATTTGTTTTTTGTGCATAAATATTCCTATTGTTTTGAATTTACTCGCTATTTGTTTTCAATGGCTCTTCCACCCATCTTTAGTGGTTCTGATTTCAGTCAGTGGTACACTGCTTTACATGCTTATGTTAATTCTGCTAAACCTGATCTGTGGAAATTAATTTCACAAGGTCCTCACACCTTACCAACGAAAGTGTCCAAATGGACCGACAGACACAGATCAAGGAATGGAGAAAATCAGAAAGCCTTTAACCTGATGAAAGCAGCTACTGACAGAGCCTTATGGTCTTGTCTTCATAATTGCAGCTCAGCAAAGGACATCCTAGATAGGCTGAAGCAATTTCACAGGGTAAACGAGGACAGCTGCATGATGGCTAACAGAAGTAATCCAAGTGGCAGCAATCAAGGCAGCAGCCAAAATGAAGAAGAAGATGATGAGGAGGAGGTAAACATCTTCGAGAATTTTTCTTTAGATGATTGGGAGAATGCATATGCTGAGCTGTTTGAGTCTCATGAAAAATTAAGAAAACGATATAAGAACTTGAAAAAGAAAAGTGATCAGGGTAGTTCAAGTTCACCATGTGAAAATTGTTCAAATATGAAGCAATCTCATGATGCCTATTTGACAGATATCCATATGCATAAAAACCAGAATGAAAAACTATTGAAAGAATTTGATTCTGTTAGCACTGAATTGGATGTTCTAAAATCTGAAAATGAATGTCTTAGGAAACAATGTGAAAAACTCCAGGTTCAAACAATATGTTCTGTTAAACCTGCATGCAATGAGTGTCCACTTCTTAAGGAAATAAATGAAGATCTTCACTCAAATTCAGAATGTCAGAAGGAGTTTATTGTTTCCCTAATGGAAGAAAATAAAGATCTGTTAAACAAGATTCTGGAGCTTGAACAGATAGAGGAAGAACTGAATGATAAAATGAGCTCAATAAAAATTGATAAAGACTCTGTTGAAGAAATTGAAAATCTGAAATCAAAAAATGACAAACTAATTCAAGAGGTTGAAGGATTGAAGCAGTTGAACACTGCTATGTTAGAGAAACTTCTTCTCTTAGAAAAAGGAAAAACTATTTACATTGAAGAGTCTGAAAAATTGAGAAATCTGGAACAAGAAATTGAGGAATGTAAAATTGCAAACAAGGTACTAAGTGAATGTGTAAATTGTAATGAACAAGAGATTGCCAGTTATGAAATACACATCGTTTCTTTAGAAAATGAAATTGAAGATTTGAATAATTCCTTGTCAAAATTTGTGGATGGAAAAGATAATCTGGACAAAATTCTAGGAACTAAGGTAAATTTTCAGAAGGAAGGGTTAGGCTATAATCCCTCAAATAAGAAGAGTTTTCAAAACAAAGTTCAAACTTCCTTTGTGTCCAGTTCAACTTCTCAAAGCCCTCAGAACCTTCCAGGTTATCAGTCAACTGCTCAAAAGAAAATAATAGAAAAACAGAAAGAAAAGAATCAACAAGTTCCTCTTCCCACTCTGCATGTTTCACCCTCACACTCGCATGCATCTAGAAAGAAAATGATCTGTCACTACTGTCACAAATATGGACATTTGATGCATGAGTGTAATTTGATGGAAAAAGATGATCTAGTAGCTGCTCAAAACAATCAGGGTAGAAATCATGTCCTTAGGGAAAAGAAAATTCATTGTTATAACTGTGGAAAAATAGGACATGTTGCTGCACAATGCTGGTTAGGCCCTCATAGAAATACCTTCTCTAATTGCTCTCATTGTGGAAAACATGGCCATACAGTCAAGGACTGTTGGCATGCTCAGGGAAGAACATTCTCTCAAAATATAAAACTCCCTGCAAACAGAAATATTTTTGGAAGAAATAAATCTGTTTTTAAAGAAAAGAGTCTGGCATGCTTTGAATGTGGAAAATTTGGCCACCGAGCTTCGGAATGCTGGTGGGCAGGTAAAGGTAAACCAAAATTTCATGCAAGTAACAGAAATCTTCATGCCAATGCACATAAAATTTATGTTCAGAATAACGCACACAGATTCCATGCTAACAATGTTGTGCATAAAAAGAATTCAAGATCTGATGTTTCCTGTCATTATTGTGGGCAGGTTGGGCACTCCATGAGTGAGTATAATTTAATGAAGTCTGATGACTTACATGCCCAAAGAATATGGAAAGCACCAATTAGAGGTGTTACTAACAAAGTAGGACCCAAGAAGTCGTGGGTACCTAGAAACACAAAATGAGATCTGTGCCTTGCAGGTATGCCTTGGGATGAGGAATAAAAGGGGGGTCAAATAAACCAAGGCATCCAAAGTTTGGTAAACCCCAACTCTGCTGATTAAATGTTTGTTCACCTGAATTTTTGTTTTAATTGAACATCGTGCTTAATATCTCGATGCATACATGTCTAGAACTGCATATGCATTGGATTGTCATGCATGACTCTTGGTATATAAATAGTGAGATACTAAAGGGTAGATGAATTCTGTCTAGAAGTGCTTACTATGTGTGAGGTAGTCTTTAGACCAAGTCCTCCGCCTGGTACCATAGGTCAGAGTTGCATACATTTTGGAATGTTAGATCATGCATACATTTAGGGGGAGCATTATTCATATTCTACTATCTGAACTTCCCACCTTCAGATTGAACTGCTATCTTGCCTAAATCCTTGTGATGAATGTGCAATGCAACACATTTCAGCTTCTTGCTTCAGCTGTTATCAGCCATCTTCACTTATCTTATTCATTGGTATCATCTGTTGAATTGGCTGTTCCCAAAAATGTTTCGACCTTCCCTGAAAACTCAGAAAGTATTCTCTGTACATATCCTGATCATAAATCTGAAAATAAATTAAAAAGGAATCTTCTATTATATAGGATTATGAATGTCTGATTCTTTCAGCCGGTTGATGATTCATGTATGTCTTGTGTTTGCTTATGAACATATCTTGAAAATATCTGAGTTGGTCTTAATAAACTTTAACCAACATTTTCATGTTGAGTCTTTTAAACTCTTCTAAATTCTGAAAATTCTAAAATCATGATATTCCTTGATTGATATGTATGAAATTAGTATTGATTTTTAAACATCTGAGAATATGGATTATGTCTAAGGGTAAATCCTGTCAGAGCAATGACCTTGGTCACTGAGAAATCATGTCCAAAGGACTGTGTCATGAGGTGCCATAGTTAACTCTGCTTTAAAATGATTGACAATCTGGCAGAGCAATAGCATGCACACTGAGAAATACATCTCACTCATCAAAGAAATGATCTGTAGTGTGTCATGAAGTGTAAATGCAATCTCTGTTCCTATGAAGTATGATAGTTAGTCCATCCAAGTGCTTAGGGATACTGGCGTCTAAACAACGTGTATCCTCTAGTTACAAGGGTGTACTAAACTCAAGTGCTCATGAAGAATGTTATGAAAATTGCTGCTAATCTAGTATACCATTTGAAAAATATGTGCAAAAGAAATATTCTATTGGAACCCTTGGCAGAAATAAATATTTTTCTTATGTGTTTAACTTCATTACTATTGATTGCATCTCTTAAAGGAATCTTTGAAATTGAGTGAGTAAGAAAGAAGAAGATCAAACAAGACTGTCAATATGAAAACAAGGTTCACTTTTATTTAAACTGATTTCAGATATGAGTACAGGAAACTTATAAACAAGCATTGCATACATCATATTCTGATCTGACTTGTCAATGAAGATCATTCATAAATCTCTATAATAGAAGAGTCTGAAATACTTGTTTAATCAGATTTATGAAATTGATATCCCATTGAAAACCTTTCACATTCATTCTGAGTACTTACTTTCTCACATTGGACTCCATTATTTCAATCCTGACTGTTGATCCAAGGGGGAGAATTCTTGCATGTCCCTGTGGTTTAATGCTCACTCAGGAGAGTATCTTGTCAGGGGGAGTTTTTGCTTTTGATGACTGTAACTCACTGCATTACATAATAGCTCCTTCATCAGTCAATGAACATTCCCTTCTTTTTTGATGTTGTCAAAGGGGGAGAACTTCTGTGAGTCATTCTTTTTTTTTTTTTTTGTATCAATCAACACTTGCATCACATGGTGGTTATGTTCATGAATTTTGTCATATCATGTTATATGGTATTTCATAATCACCATGATGAATCTATTGCAATGACTCATAATATTGCCACCATCAAAAAGGGGGAGATTGATGTGTCCCCTGTGGTTCTGGAGTTTTGATGATGACAGTATTATGACTCATTATGTTTACATCCTTGATGGTATAATCCTGTTGCATTATGAGAAACTGTCAGAATAGGTTTAAGGATGACTCACAGGTCATGAAGTTAACCCAAGTCAAAGTCAAATCATGACAGGAAAGGTGAATGCTCAGATCAGGTAATGCTTTAATTAGTTCTCCAGCATACATTCAGTTCTTGTCTGCTATATGAATTCAATTCATTAGTTCATGTTCATTGTCCATTGCCTCACATCATGTCTAGACATCCTGGTTGCATTCTAAGTCTACACATCCTGCATTGGCCAAGTCTGTTTAGTTAGTATGGACAGTAGTGGGTCGACCCACCCCTACTGATGCGTCGACCCATCAGAACACTGACTGTCTGGGTATCAAAGTCTGTACATCAGCCTGATTGAGTAAGTCTGTACAGCATGCCTTAGTGTTCATATCATTAAGTCTGTACATTGGCATCTCTTCTTCAAGTCTGTACACCGGGCATCTTCTAATGAAGTCTGTACAGCCAATGCACTTAACTCAAGTCCATACACTGGAAGCTCTTCATTTGATTGAGTCTATACATTGTCCTAGGCTAAGTGTGTATAGCGTCTCATTCATGCTTTGATTAATGAAGTCTGTACATTTGGTTCTGAAGCCTGAAGTCTATACACTCCAGCCTATTCCTACGCTCAAGGCTTCAGCTACACATTAAGTCTGTACATAGGCTTCGCTCCATCAAGTCTATACATTGGCCGCTGTTCCCCAAAGTCTGCACAATGGTCTTCACACCTGAAGTCTGTACATCCACAGTTAAACTTGAAGACTGCACACTGGTCTTCAAATCCAAAGTCTGCACATTGGTCTTCGAATTCAATGTCTATACATTGGGCTCTTACATGAAGTCTATACATTGTAGTTTGCATTGTAAAGTCCATACATTGGTTGTTGTTCTTCAATGTCTATACACTGCCTTTAGGATTTAAAGTCTATACATCCGTTGTCTCTTTGTTGAAGTCAACACATTGGGCAAGTCTGTACGTTGCATTCGCCTTCACGATATCTTCCACTGCGTCAATGCCACAAGCAAGCAGCGTCGACGCAGCAGTTAAAGAAGCAGAGACCTTCACAAGTTATTTCACTGCGTCAACGCCAAATAGAGCAGTGTCGACACAGCAGTTGCAAAGGGAGAGCCAATGGGTTACTAGATTACTCTGGTGCGTCAACGCATTCATCAAGTGGCGTCGACGCAGCAGGTTGATGGATCGACAAGGTAACCAGAGGGTGGACGCAGTTGCACAATGCGTCAATGCACTCCACATGAAATGTAAGAGGGCTGAAGCCATCTAAGTTCAAATGTTGGAACACCAATGCGTCAACGCAACATGCTGATAGCGTCGACGCAGCACACCCATCTGTTGAAGACTTGATCACTGGATCACAGATGCGTCAACGCAGCAGGCTGATGGAGTCAACGCAGTAGACTTGAGTTTTGCTGGTCGAATGTCTTTGAATTGAAGGGCACGTGATCCGAGGTGCCTGGCTCGTGAACCAGGATGCTGCACGTGGTCTGAATTTCTAGGGCAGGAAACGTGGAAGCCACACTCACCCAGTGTGCTGCTGCTGCTGCTATATATACGAGTCTTCATCCTCTGTAGAAGACTGATCGAAGAAGAATCCTTGAGAGCAGAAAGCCCTTCGATCCAGAAAAAGAAAAGAAGAAGAAAAAGAGTGAAGAAGCAGAAGAGAAAGAGAGAGAGAGAGAAGGAGTTCGTAGAGAAGAAATGGGAGAAGCTATTGAAGATCTGTCCTCTGGCGTCTGGATTAAATCCAAGCCAGATCTGCTCCTTTGAGAGCTACATTCTTGTTCTTCATTTATAGCCTTCCGATCGCTGTGTATTTTCCGTTTCTTATTTTTCCTTTTCACCTGGTTATCTTAGTTCTTCCGATCCTCTGGACTGAGGTCGGGTTCCTCCTGGTGGGTCGGGAGAAGGGAAATCTGATCTCCGGTTTGCAAGCAGCAGGGGGGCTGCTTGTGGGTTCCCTCCGGGCTAGGAGGAAGAGAGGCTAGGCCTCTGGTGGATTACTGGTAGCAGAGTGCTACTGGCTGGTTCACTGGTAGCGGGGCTGCTACTAGTGGGGTTCCCTCTTGGTATAGAGTAAGAGAGACGCGAGTCTCTGGTTTCTAGTGACCGTGGGTTGCTAGAGGTTCCCTCCATGTAGGAGGAAGAGGGGAGGTTATTCCCCTGGGTAAGCTGTGTATCAGCGTCTGTTGGCAAGCTGTGTTGCCCAGCTGTTAGTGAAGCCACACTCGGGTTGAGTGTCGGGTGGATGTAGGTCTGCAGGACCGAACCACCTAAAAACCCCTCTTGCATTGTTGTTTGATTGCTTATGGTTTGCTTCCGCTAGATGTTTGCATACGGGTGCTCCAAGTGCTTGATCACAGGTTCATTAGATGATTTGATCAGATTTTGTTCTAAGTGTTTAATCTGTTGAGTGAGCGAAATTCTAATTGAGCGAAAGTTTATATTGGGTGAAAGTTTTTATAGGCTATATTCATTCACCCCCCTCTGAATACTTACACCGAACCTAACAATTTTCAGAAACCGAGCTAGCACCTCCGGAAGCACTGCAGATGTCGCTCTGCATTACAATCACTCTGAGCAAAGTCAGCATTGAAGCAGCACTAGTTGACACAGGGGCTTCAATCAATGTGTGCCCACTCAGTACCCTCCGAGCTTGCAGCATATCTGAAGAGTTATTACGACCTACCCCTGCCACTATAGCAGCATATGACAACTCAAGGCGAGCATGTCACGGGGTGGTCACTATCCAAGCAGAGCTCGGACCCCTTACAATGGCCGTGGAATTCTATGTACTAGACATCGACCCTATGTTCAAGGCTATCTTAGGTCATCCATGGCTGGATATGCTCGGTGTCGTGCCCTCCACCGCACATCAGTGCGTCAAATTCCCTTTCCAAGGGAGGGTCGTCAAGGTCAAAAGCCTATCTACAGTGCAATCGGTTAAGGCCATTTCAGAACAGATTCTTCCTACACTTTGGCCAAGCAGCCGACCCATCATATCAATGCTAGACTTAAACTTCCCTTGGGCTTATACACCTCCTAGGCCCATCACTACTCCAGTTAACATCAAAATGAAGCCCCAGATCCGAGACTCAAAAGGCTAGAACATTATGGTGAAACTGGGCTACCAACCGGGGAGAGGCCTCGGTGCACAATTACAAGGAATGACCAAGCCCATACCCAAGGGAAGAAAGATGGGCAGGAGAGGTCTCGGCTACAAAGAAACCGCATTATCTATGATGGGTGATTCTGGGCCACTCACCTGGGACTACCGTCAGCACTTTGTCCGAGGGCCTCTCCAGCCCTGCACGTTAGCTCTGCAGCCAGCTCCGTTAGAGAGAAATACAGTATGTCCGATTGCCAGTCCTCCGCCGGCACTAAAAAGGTCAGAACATGATATGCTTGATTATGGTCAAACCCTTCAGGGGTTGTTTCATGAAGAAGACTGCCAAAAGAAGCAAGAGGTTCGACTCATGCAATGGAGACCGAAGAAGCGGCCAGACGATGATCCACGGGAGGAGGGGAGCTCGCCAATTATCTTTTCTTGGTCTCCCTCCCGCTTTCAATCTCTCCTCCAGCAATGGGAGTTCTTACCCCGTCTTCCTCTATCATGATAAATCCATCCTTCGTTGATCCGCCCGAGATTCTATTTGTTCCTTGCACTTGCGGGCACTGCCCGCCCATTGATCTATCCACTCTATTCACCCCTCCTCCTCCCAACGCCCAACTCCACGAGATGTGGTTCTCATCTTCCGATCCCTTCTTTGACTGCATCTTCCCCGAGCTATTCCCTATGCAGCTCCCACCTCCTCCATCTTGCTGTACAGTCTCTGCTGATCGCCAAAAAAAAATGTCAAATTCAAAATGGAGGTTTCAGTGGAAGATTATGCTACCCTGTCTCCATCCTCATCCCAGGGGCACGAGTTCCCTGCTCCTTCCCTTCCACTAGGTCTCCTTTCTCCTAAGTTAGGATTAGGGTCTATTGAGTCTAGGGAAGTAGAATTAGTTAGGTCTAAAGAAGTAGGGTCTTGTTCTAGGTCATCCAACCCTTCCTTCTCTGAGCCGCGCCCGCTTGCGCGTCCTCCCAAATCTATTCCTGATAGGTTCTTGCAAGACCTAGCTCAGCGCTGTCATGCCCTTTTAAAATGTCCGAATTTGTTGCTACGGCAATTACGATTGAGGATATAGAAGAAATAGAAGGGGCGTGGGCGATGACGGACTCGGCGTCTATGAAATCCTGGGTGAAAAAGATCCGGTTAGTGAGGACAGCGACGTAGATGACACTGCTGATCTGTACGCACAAGGACTTAAGAAATTCGACGAGCCGTCATCAGCCGTGGATGAACCTACGAAAGAAATCAATCTGGGAACCGAAGAAGACCCCAGGCCCATCATTATTGCTGCTAATCTCCGTCCATAAGTAGAAGAAGATTTGATCAAAGTTCTAATGGAGTATAGCGATTCCTTCGTCTGGTCTTATGAGGACATGCCAGGTCTTGACCCCTCTTTAGTGGAACATCGACTCGTGCTTAAACCAGGGGCAACACCTGTCAAACAACGGTCAAGAAGATTTCACCCCCACATGGCCTTGAGGATCAAGGAAGAAGTTGACAAGTTATATAAGGCCAGATTCATCAGAGTTGTTCTATATCCTCAGTGGGTGGAAAACATAGTCCCTGTCATCAAGAAGGATGGAAAGGTGCGTATTTGCATCGATTTCAGGGATCTCAATAAAGCATGTCCCAAGGATGATTTCCCGCTGCCTCACATTGATGTCTAGGTCGACAGTACCACCGGGTACGAATCGTTGTCATTTATGGATGGTTACTCAGGATATAATCAAATCCGTCTCGCTCCAGACGATCAAGAGAAAACCTCCTTCACCACGCCCTGTGGCACGTACTGTTATGTGGTTATGCCGTTCGGTCTGAAGAACGCGGGCGCCACCTATCAAAGGGCGATGATGGCCATCTTCCACGACATGATGCACATCTATATGGAAGCTTACGTGGATGACATTCTGGTGAAGTCAAGAACCAAAGAAGAACACCCCTCTATTCTGGCTAAGGTGCTGCAAAGAGCCAGGGAGTACAAGCTTAAGATGAATCCGAAGAAGTGTGTATTCGGAGTCTCCTCAGGGAAGCTGTTAGGTTTCATAGTGAGCAAACGGGGGATCCAGATTGATCCTAACAAAGCACAGGCCGTCATGGATATGCCTCCGCCTAAGAACATTACGGAACTTCGAGGATTGATTGGTAGATTGCAGTTCATCAGAAGATTCATATCCCAGCATTCTTGCCGTCCATTTTATGAATTGCTTAAGGCGGGGGTTAAGTTTGAATGGAATGAAGATTGTCAAAGGGCCTACGAGGACTTGAAGGAATATCTATCCAATCCCCCAGGTTTGCAACCTCCTGTCCCTGGGAAACCCCTAATCCTATATATCTCGGTCATTGAGGATTCCCTAGGGGCGGTCTTAGCACAAGTGGATGATGAAGGAAAAGTGCGGGCTGCGTATTACCTCTCTCGGTTATTCAACCCAGCTGAGTCCAGATACACCGCTATGGAAAAGACTTGTGCCGCCTTAATGTGGGTAGCTCAGAAGCTCAAACACTATTTTCTTGCCCACCCAGTTAGGTTGATCTCTAGAATGGACCCGATTCGCTATCTCTTAGAAAAGTCCGTCCTTTCTAGTAGGTTGGCTCGCTGGCAGAGCTTCCTCTCTCAGTTCGACATCACCTTTGTTGTTCAGAAGGCGGTCAAAGGATATGCCATTGCTGAGCATCTCGCTCATCTCCCCATTCCTCACACCGATTCCATCCAGGACGATTTCCCTGATGAGCATCCTTCTGTTATCTCTCATCACCCCTTCTGGTCTCTGCACTTCGACGGTGCACTCAATTCTCAAGGCCGAGGGATCGGTGCTGTTCTGCTTACTCCAGAGGGGGTGACCATTCCCTTTGCTTATCAACTTCGATTTCCTGCCACCAACAACATCGCTGAGTATGAGGCTCTCCTGGCCGGATTGAAGCATGCCTATCTCCTAGGCGCGCTCTATTTAAACATTATAGGAGATTCTCAGCTCGTCCTACGGCAAGTTCTGTCCACTTACCGTACTCGTGACCCCAAGCTCAAGCCTTATCAAGATCTGGTCACGCTCCTTGCCAGGCAATTCCGTAAGCTGATCTATATCCATACTCCCCGTTCTCAGAACATTCTAGCTGATGCTCTGGCATCCCTTGCTTCTTCCCTATCTTTTCCTCTCAGTCGGAGCACTGAGACTATCATCGTTCAGAGATTGGACGCACCCTCTCTTCAGGATCCTTGGTACATCAATCTTAGGAAATCTGTAGAGGCAAGAGCTGAGAAGGAAGATCTTAAGGAAGTATCTTTAACAGAGCTAGAAGAGATCCTAGACGAAGAAGAGTTGCCTTGGTATCATGAAATCGAGTTGTTTTGTAAGGAGGGATTGTTCCCAGAAGGGGCAACTGCTGAGCAACGCAAGTCAATCAGAAGAGCCGCCGCAAGGTATACTATTATCACAGGAGAACTGTACAGGCGTGCTACTAATGGGATGCTCATGAGATGCTTAGATGATATTGAAGCTTGGAAGGTGGCTGAAGCAGCCCATTCTAGTGAGTGTGGGGGTCATGTCAATGGCCAGGCTCTAGCGAAGAAAATCCTGAGGCAGGGCTACTATTGGCCCACTCTAGAGGAAGATTGCTCCCTCTATGTCCGGAGGTGTCTTAAGTGCCAACTCCACGCTGATAAAATTCACTCTCCAGCTTCGTCTCTCCATCTATGACCGCTCCTTGGCCATTCTCTATGTGGGCCTTTGACGTTGTCGGCCCGCTCGGTGATCCTAATTCCCAGATCAAGCAGAAATCCTTTATCCTTACCGCCACTGAGTACTTCACCAAGTGGGCCGAAGCCGAGGCGTACGCAGAGATCAAAGCTACAACGGTGTGCCGCTTTATTATGAAGAAAATCATCTCACGGTTCGGAGTGCCAAGCAGCATCATCACCGACAACGGACCCCAGTTCGTTTCTCAAGAGCTCAAGGACCTATGTAAGAAGTTCAATATTGCATTGCATCATTCATCTCCATATTATCCTTAAGGCAACGGCCAAGCCGAGGCCACTAATAAAACCCTTCTTAAAATCATCAAGAAAACATGTGAAGCTCATAAGTTTTCTGATTGGCCAGAAAGATTAGTGGAAGCTCTGTGGGCTTACCGCACCTCCGTCCGTACCCCTACGGGACAAACTCCCTATTCTCTTACCTACGGGATGGAGGCGGTGCTCCCATATGAGATCCTGATCCCTTCCCTTAGAGTGCAGCTTGATAAGGAACTTAATCTCGATGAACGTCGAGAGGCGTTGCTGGTTCAGTTGGAACTCTTAGATGAGAAGAGGATGAATGCGGCCGATCATGTATCCGTTTATCAAAAGAGGGTTTCGCGTTATTTTCAAAAGAAGGTAATCAAACGTAAGTTTCAAAAGGGTGATATGGTTTTGAAACGAAAATTCATTCGGTCTGCAGGTCCTAGGTCTAAATTACAACTTAATTGGGAAGGGTCGTTTGTCGTAAAAGAAGCTTATCCGGGAAATGCTTATCGTTTAGTAAACGCGGAAGGTGAGGAGCTCTCTCACCCGTGGAATGGGTTGTATCTTAAGCGTTTCTTTACTTAGAGTCTAACCATGTGCTACCCCGGCAGCAAGATGTTCCTCCTGTCACTAAAGGAGTCCCGAGTGAGGCAATCACACACTACACGACGTCCCTGGTCAGGTTTTCCACGTTGAGAAAGGACAACGTTTCTCCTTGGCCATGCTTTGGGGGAAAGTCGAGGTCCCTGTCTGTTTCTTCCTTCAGCTAAAACCAAGGGCAAGAGGTGAATACGGAGGCGATAACCGATCCAAACACCCTCACGAGAGGAGGTCTCAAATAGGGGCAGTCCGTTATGACCTGACGCCACAAGAAACAAAAGAGACAGCGAAGGGGCAATCTCTATGACAAAATCAAAAGCATCACCTCAAAGTCGATATAGTATGAATTATGAATTCCAAAGCTCCAGAAAGGCAAAGCAAGAAAAGCTAGGCATGACAAGAGTGGCAGTACAGTTCCCCGCGAGATGTTATGAGCCCGGTCGCATGCATGCCTAGGGTGGATTAAGGTTCGATGACGGACTCAAAGCCCCGGCACAACAGACCAAATCTCTGATGGGTTGTACGGAAGGGAAATCAAGTCCTAAAAAACTTCTATATCTGGCCTAAAGCTTACCCCCCGTATTCTGCTTTTCTTTTAGGACCAAGATTAGTACCCTGGGTATGGCCCTGGCAGAAACACCGTCATGACAATTGGACCTTGTCCAGGGGTCGTCATCTTCTCTCACACCCACCCCCAGACTCGATATCAACAAGGAAGGGCTCACGCTGCTGGGGAAGCACTGGTTTTCCAAAATCCAAAAAAATCAAATATTTTCAAAATCCAAACAAATTTAATATTTTCCAGAATCCAAAAAAATCAAATATTTCCAAAATCCAAAAAAAAAAGATCAAATATTTTCAATACCCAAACAAATCAAATATTTTTCAAAGTCTCACAAAAATCAGATATTCTCCAAAACCCCCGAAAAACACCATCATATGCATTGCATGCATTGCATTATTTTTATTATGTTTTCCGCCTATTTTAACAAGACTCCACCCCTTGACCAAGTATTGAGAAACGGTCATTATCTAACTTACTTCAAGGCAAGGGGTTGAGTCTAAGAGCAGATCTAACTTGTTTCATGTTTAAAGTGTGCGCAAAACACAAGATCAAGATCAAAGTGAGAAGCTCACAATTATGCAGATTCAAAGGCTGTAACGCGTCATCACCAGACCGCTACAGTCATCTAACGGTCATATCCTTACCGTCACTCCTCTTCTTGCATAAGCTTTCTTTCTTTCAACAGCCATCATTCTAACGGCCATGGTTATGACCGTTACTTACTCTAACGGCCTGAGTCTTGACCGTTACATCCCTCAGAGAACAGGGTTCTTCGCGCTTCCATTCTGACGGCCTATCGTCAGACCGTCGTTCTTTGTAGCGGCCCAGTGCACATCCGTTACATACTCCAGAGGCTCTGCCTGTTCACATCATTCCAGACGATCAAGCCACAAAACTCTTGCTCATTCAACTGAGACAATCTCATCTCATTCAATCAGGCTTAATGAAAAATGAATTCACAAAATTCCAACTTTTTGTCATACAACCAACATCTCTCTAAATAAAAAAATCAAGCTACATTAAGTTTTTCATCTGCAAGAGGGCGGATCTTCCTCAACTCTTTCACGTAGCCTCGGCGTGCTTCGTCGTTCTCTTCAACTTCTTCTTGCCACGGGCGCACTTTGCTGATCTCCTACATGGTCAGCGCGTTCCGGATCGCTCTTTCATCCTCCTCGGTCCCCATCTTCCTAGATAAAAGGGGAGGGTAGTGTGATAGTGCAGGAGCTTGGGTTCTTGGAAGTCCGATCTGAAGATGGCACCGGTGCGGGTTGTAGATCGCCATTGTAGTGTTCCCCACTAGCTGGAGGTCCAGGCCTTGACGCCGCGGTATTTTAGGAGGAGTGATTCGAAGGATTCTTGGTCGCATATTGAACTTGTCTATTGGCAAAGTATTGAAGAAGAGGCGCCATTCATCCCGAGTTTTCTTATCCGCCGTCCTGCATTCAACCTGTGAAGAGTATCCAAACGCCCCTCCAATGAAGAAGAGAGGGTGGCTCCCGAAGATTCGGCTGGCTGAAGTTATGTCTTCCTTTGGTTGGAATTTGACTCTCACTCCCGTCCAGCACTCAAGGAGTATCATAGAGCCGAACAAAGGTCCTCCTAGGCAAGCTGAACTTAGTCCTTCATAGAGGTATGAGAGGATCGCTTGAGAGATGGACGTTCCCCGCCACAACCCACTAATAATGCTGAGATTTTTTGTGTCTAAAAGGTGGTCGGTCGTGGTGAAAAGGAAGACTCCGCATAAGCACACTGCCACCGCCTTGGCTATTGCTTCGTGTCTCTCCCACTTGTTCTTGCAATGGGACACTATCCATTGTGCCAAGGGTATCAAATGAACATGGTGTGGGCTGATCATGGTCCTCACATCCTTCGGATTATGGATAAAATTGCTCAGGATCAGGGACGGGTCAATAAGCTCAACCGTGTAGCAAACCCGGTCTTCATCCCCCACCTTAGTCTTAGGAAGGGCTAGGTAGGTCTCCACCTCTTCTAATAGGACTGTCGCTTCAAAGGAAGGGAAGATGAAGGTATGAGTTTGTGGATGCCATAGTTCTACAAGAGCTGAAATACTTGGCCAATCTAAAGATAATTTCTGGAAATTTTTGCCTAAGACCAAGAGAGGTTGAAGGTGCCATGCTTTAAGGATTGATGTGACTTCTCTAGGGAGTGCCTTTACCATGGGAGCCACCCACTTCAAATTTGAATAGCAGCTTGGGCCAGGAAGGGGCTTAAGAAGGAGAAGAAGAAGGAGTCATGAAAGGAATTGAAGTGCAGAAAATTCTGAACTTGGTTGGGTTATTGGGACTTACCACCCTTTGAGCATTAGAGCTTAGGTGCTTGGGAATTGAGGTTAGCCGTTGAAGCCCCCCGTGTTCCTTTCTTGCAGCCTTAGGTCGATGTAGACCTTCTCCTCCATAGCCCTCACCTCAAGGCTTCTTTTCATCTTGATTTCTGCCGTTAGGAGTGGTCTTTCAGCCCTAGAGCAGAGGTTTCAGCAAAGCTACGATTTTTGGTTGAGTTTCCAAGTTTTAAAGGCTTGATTTTGGTTTTAGAGGGATAAGACTTGAGTTAGGAGGCCTTATCTTCAATCTAGATAAGTTCTAGTGGGAGATTAAGTGGATAAATCTCGAGTTTAGGCTCTCACGGCTCAATCCGTTTCGGAACACAACTCAGGCTCCAACGGTCCATCGTGGGACCGTCATTTGTCTCTGACGCACCAGAATGGGGCCGTCGCATTTCCTGTAGGTTCAAGTTCGCCCGATCCTATTCTGTGAAGTCTGACGGTCCAGCGTTTGACCGTCGTTCTTTCGTAACGCGTGAACCCTGAGCCGTTACACCCTCAGCCGTTCAGCTCCTTGGCTTCTGGGCTAAACATTTCCCGACGGTCTTGTTCAGGACCGTTGCTTCCCCCCGACGCGTCTCTTTTGGGCCGTCGCATTTCCTGCTAGTTGCCCTGCAAACCATCGCTCTGCCATGATCAACGGTCTAGCATTAGGCCGTTATTTTTCTTTGACGAGCCTTCCGTTGACCGTCACTTTTCCTGTAGCCCCAGCTGCAATTTGACCACTGTCATGGTTAACGGCCCTTACCTAGCGCGTTATTTTGATTATGACGGTCTGAACCTGGACCGTTACATTCTCTGCTACTGAATTGAGGCTATTCCTTCCTGCCCTTGCCTAGACCCGGCGGTCTTTCACATTTTACACCTCTTTCTCCGCACTTTCTCATGCACAACTGTTTTTCATTCTTCCCATACATGCATTCCTACACATGCATTCATACACACATCTCACGCATTCATCATCACGTACAATCCTTCATTTGTTTTTGGCATTTCACAAACACACATTCCTGCACGAAATAACAAAAGACCAAAAAAGAAATTTCATTTTTTTCACTCCATTTTTCTATATAAGTCATATACAAGTGATAACAAAAGGCAATATATATATATATATATATATATATATATATATATCACTCGGCCGGCTTATCTCCCGGGCCGCCATCACTATCTCCGGTACCCTCGGGCTGCCTGGCTGTTGGTCCCATGGCGCTGTGCTCCCCCTCTGGCTGTCGTCTCTGGTCCGCCTCCTCGTTCCTCCGATGGCCGAAAGAACTGGTAAAATACCCGCGAACTCCGCTGATAGGGGCCACGCTCTGGCTCCGGCTGCTCGTCCCCGACCTCTTCCCTAGAAGCCGGAGTGCATCCTTCAAGGCCCCAATCGCGCCCTTCATCTCGAAGGTCTGCACTCTGAACTGATCTCGCTCGCCTCTTACACGTGCGATGTCAGCCCTGAGTCGCTCCATCTCTTCATCGTCCGGGCGTCGCGGGGTCTCCGCTCGCAATCGGGCCATCTCCGCCCGCACAAGCTCTGTTTCTGCTCGGGCTCTCTCCGTCTCGGCCCGGCTCCTCTCTATCTCCGCCTGGAGATGCTCTGCCTCCGACCGAGCCTGCCTCGCCTCGGCCACTGCTGCGGCTACCTCTCTCGCCTGTAGATTGCATTTCATATAGTTAATCATAAGGCATTTAATTGGCATCATCATGAGCATAAGTATTTTAGCATCTTACCCGCTCTGCGAGGGTGGCCTCCGCCTCCTCGGCCCGGGCAACCGCCCGAGCAAACTCGGCATTCTGCTCTGCCCTGCCTCCCGCAGGCTGAGAGGAAGACGATGGGGCATCCGGTCCAGCTCGTTGGGCTCCCTCGGCCCGCTGCATTTTCATGATTAATCACATTAAGCATTTCATAAGCATAATCATTTAAGTATAAGTTTAGAGTCTCACCAGGAGCTCCAGGGCGGTCTGGTACTCGTCCCGCTGCTGGATGGTGGAGTGAAGTAATCCCTCCAGCTCGGCTATCCGTCCCTCAGGGTCTAGCTGCATTTAGAAAACATGTGAGTCATTTACATATAGCATTGCATTTTTTTGCATATAAAGGGGTTTAAGGTTTAGAGTTGCATACCGGTCGTCGGGTACCTCGGTACACCCGGTCACCGTAGAGTCGAGCGAAGGCCTTCAGATATGCCTCGTCGCTCTCATCTCGCTCCTTCATCGCTCGGCCCCGCTTGTTCCAGTCGTGGACGTACTTCGCCTTCCGTGCGCACCAATCCACGTTACCACTGATGCCTCTTGCCGACTTGCCTGGGTGGTCATCACTGTGGCGTGGAAAGGTCACCTCGGGCTGGTGTAGTCCCCGAGTCCGCAGGATCAGCCTGTAGTGCAGAGGCTCGATGATGTGGATGCAATGCAGCCATATGTCTCGCCCCCTGTACGACAAGGCCGCCTCTACCCACGGCTATCCCGTGTAAACCTCGCCGCGGTACGGGGTCCATCTCACCTAGAAACATTAAGTCCATTCATCAGCATATAAGTTCATCATGTGGAAGCGTTTAAAGGCATGTAGAAGCATTTTAAAGCATGTAGAAATCATTTCGAGTTCTGGACTTACCGACGTGTGTGGGTAGGAGTCCAGGTCGTCCTGGATCGTCCGGGTCAGTCAGATGATCGACCCTGTGTCCCTCGCTACCGTCCATCGCCTCGCGATCAGGATGCGGCCGGGGTGGAGTAGTGTGCCTCTCCCGATGCCCGGGAGATACATGTAGCTCCAGATCTGCATTTTAGAAATCAAGTCAGTCAAATTGCATAATCATGGCATAAACATTTTTTGCATAATATAGAAAGCATTTAAATTGCACTCACCTGCAGAAAAGGTGAGAAGCCGCCCAGCATCGTCTGTCGGTCCGTCGTGCTGAGGGACTCGAACAGGAACGCGAGCACTGCTGCTCCCCATGCATATCTCCCGACTCTGTGCAAGTTTTCTATCATCGGAAGCAGTCTGTAGCTGATGACGTCCGCTCGAGTCGCGAAGAGGAGCTTCCCGAATAACATCATCAGGAAGCGTCGCAGTACTTTATCTCCCTCAGGTCCTGCCTCCGCCGCCACGTAAGGGCGCACCTGGTCTATCACTCTGCCCAGATGCTCCTCGGGTAGCTCTCCTACGGCGATCGTTGCTCCTCTCAACCCCAAGCTCTCCTGCAGTACTGATCTCGAGAGTTGAGATGAGGACTGTCCCGGCCTGATCAGATCCAGTCCGAGCAGCTGCTGTGCCATCTCCCGGTAGTCGCCGTACGTCCATCCTGTCACTGCAGCTCCGTGGACTCTCAATCCCATAATCCTCGCTATGTCTTCTAGTGTGGGGATCATGTGGCCCCACGGGAGGATGAAGGCTCTGCTGACTGGGTCCCACCTCTCGTGCAACACGTACAGCAAGGGTGTGTCCATCCGGATCACCTCGATGCTGAGCACCTCGGCGAATCCCATCCCGGCCAGTCTCTCCCTCTGGTAATCGGGCAATGCCTGGTACACTGCCCGGATCTACAGCTAGGAGATCCGCGTTCTTCTCTTTCCCTGCATTCATGTAGATCATTGGTTAGTCAATTGCATCATAAAATCATTGCATAAACATTTATAAAATGAAAACAAAACAAAAATTTAGAAATCAGAAAACCCTAAAAATAGTTTGGATCTCTGGTAAATGTAACGGCCCTGGGGTGGGGCGTTACTTGGCTCTGACGCACTCAGGGTGGCGCGTCAGGCGTGTGACGGTCGCTGGCAGGACCGTCACATTGTCTGCTATTGGGTTTTTTTTTCCTTGCATTCCCATTTTGTTTCCCACCTTGGCCAAATGGCCTACAAGCAATCCTAATGGGTTCGTGGACCCATTTCTACCCCTCAACCCCGCATGCATTCACAAATAAAAACATAAAAAAATCAAAAAATTGAAATTAGGGCGAGGGGACCTACCTCATGGTCCATGCCCCTTCTCCTCTTCTTTGCTGGCTCCTTGGGTTCCTCTTCACCCAAGGGGGCTTCTTCTTGGTCCTCTGCAGCCGTGGGAGCTTCTTCTTCCTCCCTTGGATCTCTTCTCGCCGTTTGCTCTTCTTCCACCGGCGGGATGGCCCCCCATTCTAGCCGGCGGTGGAATCGCCGTATTGCCTTCCTCTTTCCTCTCTCCCTCTTCCGTGGAGGCGGCTGGGATGGCTCGTCGCCGGCCATTGGAGTGGTGGGGTTGGTGGTCGCCGGAGGGTTTCTCGGTTGGAGGTTTTTTTTTTGGGGTGTTGGATGATGAATGAATGGGCCGTAACCGTTCGGGTTTTATTTTTGAACGCTCAGGAAATATGACGGTCTATCGACCGACCGTCAAATCCTTCTGACGCGTTTGTCTTCGACCGTTACATGTGTTGGCCCTGTTTTATTGAAGAATGTGAACCGCCTGGTTTATGACGGCCCAGTATTGGTCCGTTATTTCGTGTGACGCCCTTACACTAGACCGTTAAAAACTTGCAAGTTTCTTGATGAATTAAATGGTCTAATTGATGTTAAAATGGTTCCATTTCCTTTCATGTTGTTCATTATTGATGCCTCTCGCACGTACAAATGGTTATGCCTTAATTCATGTTCATATTTGTTATTGGCTAACCTCTTTCCATGAAGGAATTTATGAACAAAGTCACGCTCTGCCGTTCGTCAGGCAGGTAAGTCAGGTATTGTATCTCTTTCCCTTATCCTTTAATGCATTACTATATGTTATTTATGATATATTATCTCGAGAACCGGCTGGTCATTCATGTGTTCCGGGATCTGATGTTCCCCTTAAACAAAAATGACGATGATCTAAGTTCACATGTTTAATCGTGGGATAGGCCGTTAGGTTGGAAAAATTTGGGGACGATGGTTCTGTCTTGCACGCCGTGGTTGCAGATGGTGTCCTGACCCTGGTTTCTCCAGCTTAGCAATACTATTCTCGAGTATCTTGATATTTTATCTTTCTTTGCATTCATTTTAAAGATTTCTTTTTCGTTAGCCCAGCATGCATCATACGCATCTTTTGAGCATTCACGTGCTTCATCTGTTCAAGGTATCTCAATGATGGTGAATAGCTGTGTTCTTGATCTCGAATGAGGAGAATTATTCCACTCTGAGTTAGAAGGTTTCCTTTGATCTCGTCGCTCGATTTGGTTGGCTGGAGATTCTTGTCTGGAGTTTAGTCAGTTCTCTTTCCTTTCCGTTGCCTCCGGCGGCTAGCCGTGTTTCCTTTCCTTAGTTGTTAGTTCCTCCAGACATGCGTCCTTTGGTTGCTATTTCCTTGTGATCAATTCGAAGTTTTTCCAGAAAATTCCTATCGCTTGTTGGTAAAGAACGAGTGTCGTTTACCTTAACGCCCACTTTTCGATCCACTCCACTTCACTTCCGCTTCATCTCCATGTTCCATTTTGCTTTCGCTTCACCTCCGCTCACTCCTCTGTAAAGAGGACGTTAAGGAGGGGCATCTGTTGACACCCGTTTTATGACTAATGAGTCGGGTCATCTCTTTATTCATTATATATGATGCTCCGAGTTGTTCACTCTTCATCGAGTCTCTTTGTTTAGTTGAAGATCATTTCTTGGGTCTTGACTCCTTGATCGGATGTGGATCTTTGTGGCATTTCATTTTGACTAAAGCTTAGCAAAACCTTCGTTCCTTCTTTTGAACTCCATTGGTAATAACGGTCTGTTCCAGGCGCGTTTCTTCCTTCTAACGGATGGGTCCTTGGCCGTTGCTCCTTGAAGAGTCCTGAAGCTTGAGGTCTTGTTCCAAAGCTTATCCTTTGGCCTATATGTTGAATATAACGGTCTGTCGTGCAGCCGTTGTTTCATTCTGACGCCCTATGACTTGGCCGTTTCTTTCTTTACAGAGTCCTATTGTTTTGATCTTCTTCCTGTTGATCTTATCTCTTTGGGATAAGGTTGAAAGTAACGGATGTTCCTTGATGCGTTATTTCACTGTGGCGGTCTGTCGTGCAGCCGTTACTTCCTTCAGAGAGTCCTGGCAGTTCGGGCCTTTTCTCTGCTACTCCGTGGTCGAGATAAGAACTTGGATTGACGATATCTCTTCCAAATCTAATCCTCAGGACCTTCTGTTTGATTCTATGGACTCTTGGTGATATTATCTTCATGGATTTGTTAAGAGTTATCCCTTTATCTTGCTGGATTTTCCTCTGCTCGACCTAAGGGTTTGAGGCTCTATAAATAGAACCTTTAACTTCATGGTCCAAGGGAGGAGATTCTGGAGTTTGCGACGGAGTGCTGCCGCATTTTAGAGCCACGATTGATCAAGGAGAAGTGCTTCTCACGTTCGTTTGCTGCCTGGTGAAGGGAGTATCTATTCCTCTTGGTTCCAAAGTTCATATTTGCATATTGAATTCCTTTTCCATCTCCCTTTCATCATAAGCACTATTTCTCTCCTTTCTCCACGTTTTTCACTGGTTTTCATCATCTAAACTTCCTCCCAATCTTTTAAAACGTCCAGAGGGGTTAAAAAACCAAAACCTCCCGGTATTTCCCTTTCCTTTTGATGATATTGTGTTTATTGAAGAATTGATGCTATATTGTTGAAAGGGCTAATTTGGGTTGTTTGTTCTTGTTCTCTATGTCTTTGGCAGGTTTACAGGTTCTTTGCACGAGGCCCAAGTCTTCTAGCCGGCTGGAAGAGTTGGAGTAAAAAGGATTCACGCTTTGCTACTGTAGGTTATTTGACGGTCTGGTGCAGGCGCGTCAGATTCTTCCAGCGGTCTATCGAGCGACCGTCACTTCTAAGTGACGCACGGGGTCCTGACTGTTACATCAAGCTGACCTGTAGGTTTCTCTGATCTTTCCTCTCCCGTGGGCGGGTGCTTCATCCACCTATTTCCAAGGTATTTTCAGGTCTTTGGCTTGTTTTTACTTTGGTGGCGATCACATCTTTCTTAAGTATTGGGCATTAGCTTTCTCTTTCGCATCTCACATCTTTTATTTCCTTGCTTGTTCCACCCCTTGCGGTGTGTTTCTATTTACTCCTTGCTCCACGCCCCGGCGTGTGTTTTTCCTTTATTCCTTAGTTTAGTTTGGTTGAGATAGCATGCCCATGCTACAGCTTGCTTTGGTTGCCTAGGTTCATGATCACATGTTCATAGGTTGAGTGCAGATCTTTGATTATTTGCTTGTCATCTTGCTACATATCATCATTAAGACCCAAGAAAAAGGAGATAGAGAAGAAAAATAAAATCAACAATGACATATGAGATGAATTTCAAAGGAGGTGGTGAAGGAAGTGATAGGAAGGCTAAGAATGTAGCTCTCAAGGCATCCCGCAACAAGAGTAGCAGTAGCAGTAGCAGCAGTAGTAGTGGTGAGTTTGATGGCTTCTCAGATCTCGACCAGAAGGAGCAGGCAATGCTCACTCGTCAGTTCAGTAAATTTTTAAGGGGAAAGGGGAAGACCTTTAGAAGGAAAAAGCCATACTCCTTTAACAAGAATGTTGAATCTACCAATCATAGGGATAGAAATCCTAAGAGACTGACTTGTTGTCATTGTAACAAACAGGGACACATGAAAGGTGAATGCCCAGATCTTCAGAAGAAGGGTCCCTACTTCCAGAAGAAGAACACAAAAGTGCAGAAGAAGAAGAAGCCACAGGCGATGGTCTGCACATGGAGCGAGGAGGAAGAAGATCCCGAAGACACTTCCTCAAAGGAGCATGAAGAAGGAATTTTCCTAATGGCAAACAGTGAAGAGGAGGTAACCAATGTTTTTGAAAATTTTACGAATGATGACTGGGAAGATGCTTATGCTGAGTTATTAGATAAGTTCAATTCTCTTAGTAAAGAGCATAGGGTTCTGAAAAGAAAATTTAATACTAATATTGAAGAACAAACCCAGGTCTGTGAGGAAAATCAGAAACTAAAAGAGCAACTAGAAGAAATGACCTCACTAAGAAAAGAAAATGATAAGCTCAAGGGAGAAAACCAAGAAAGTCAAAATCAGCTCAATGAACTCAAAATACGAATTGAAGAAAGCTTGAATGAAAGTAGAGTGAACTCAGAAAAATATGAAGCTGTTAAGAAAGTCAATGGTGAACTTCTAAAAAATTCTAAGTCCCTTCAAAAGGAGCTGCAAGACAAACAGAAAGTTTTGGAAAAATTTGTCCAAGGAAAATCTAGTCTGGATGCTATACTGGGGGCTAGGGTTAACTTCAATAAGGAGGGTTACAATTCAAAACCATTACCTTCTGCCCAGAGAAGGGAAAAGAAAAGCTGGACACACCATCCAGCTCAAACAGTAGTAAGGGAACTCAAGGTCAGAAGGAAAGTTCTAAAAACAGTGCTGGTCAACCATTTAAAATGGGAATGAATTCTGTGAAGAATTTCACTAAGCCTACCAATCAGAACATAAATGGTAAATGGACAAAGCAAGTGGATCAGAAGAAAAGCTGGAATCACTACAATCAGATGGGTCCAAAGAGGACCTACTGGAGAAATGATCATCATCTTCAAAAATATGTTGATCAACAAACTTACAGGAGATATCCTAGGAGTGGCAAGCCTAGTGAATGGAATAGAACTTACTTCTCCAGACCAGCTGGACTTAATTTCAATAAACCAGAAGTGAAGGTGCCAGGGAAATCCATGTTGAAGCAAATTTGGATTCCTAAACACTTGATTAGAGATTTGAATAATGTCCTTGGACCCAACTCATCTTGGGTTCCAAATCACTCTGCTTGATGTTATTTGTGTAGGTCGGCCTGGCAGCTGAAGACAACAGGTGGTACCTCGACAGTGGCTGCTCCAGGCACATGACAGGTGACCGATCCAAGTTCAGCAAGATAGAGATGAAGGTAGGGGGTCTGGTCAAGTTTAGAGGAAAGAACAAAGGTAAGATTATTGGAGTTGGTACAATAGGTAAGTCTTCCACAAACTCCATTGAAAAAGTTCTACTTGTGGAAGGTCTTCAATATAACCTGATTAGCATTAGTCAGTTATATGACAAGGGTCACAGGGTTGTGTTTGATGATAACTCATGCAAAATCTTTGAAATAAATTCTGATGTGGTTAAATTTGTAGCCAACAGAATTAATAATGTCTACATGGTAGACCTAGATGAGGAATCTGAATCTAATATTTGTTTATCTGCCAATTCTGAAAATGATGCTTTTGAATGGCATAGACGTCTAGGTCATGCTAGCTTTACTACTTTAAATAAATTGGTCAAGCATGATTTAGTGAGAGGCATGCCTAGAATTAAATTCAATTCTATTTCAAAATCATCTGATGCATGTGCTCTAGGCAAACAGACCAGGAATTCTTTCAAATTAAGATCTGAGCCATTGTCCACTAGACCAATGGAACTCCTCCATATGGACCTCTTCGGTCCTACTAGAACTCAGAGTCTTAATGGGAACAGGTTTGGCTATGTCATCATAGATGACTTCTCTAGATATTCATGGATCTTTTTCTTAGCAAATAAAAGTGATGCATTTCGAAAGTTTAATATGTTTTTCAATAAGGTCAAACAAGAAGGAAAACGCAAGATCTGTTCTATTCAATCTGACCATGGAGGTGAGTTTGAAAACTCCATGTTTTCTGATCTTTGTGAAAGAGAGGGACTAACACACAGATTTTCTTCTCCCGGGACACCTGAACAGAATGGAATTGTGGAGAGAAGAAATAGAATTGTGGTGGAGATGGCCCGAACCATGCTAATTGAAAGTCAATTACCAAGGAGGTTTTGGGCAGAGGTGGCCAATACAGCAACTTACATAATCAATAGGGCCATGGTAAGACCCATTCACAAGAAAACACCCTATGAGCTTCTAAAAGGTAAGAAACTAAACTTGTTTCATTTCAGAATCTTTGGAGCAAAATATTTTATTCATAACAATGACAAGAAAGATTTAGACAAGTTTGAAGCTAAAAGCTCCCCTGGAATATTTTTGGGATATTCAGAAGTGTCTAGGGCATATAGGGTCTTCAACATAACAGACAAAAAGGTTGAAGAGTCTCCACACATTATTTTTAGTGAAAAGAAAGGTGCTTCTAACAATGAAATTTTTGACAGGGATTCCAATCATGATGGGGAATTCCTAGAAGACCAAGAAGAAGAGAACACTCAGCCAAGTGGAACAACAAATCCTCCCAGCCAGGAAGAGCCAAGAGAAGCAGGTGAGTCTTCAATAAATGTTAGATTTCTTAAAGATCATCCGATAGATAATGTTATAGGCAATCCTGAAGATCCTCTTCGGACTAGGTCTCATTTTAGGAATGTGAATAATGAAGACTTAATTGCTTTAGTCTCACAAATTGAACCCAAATCAATAGAAGAGGCCTTGGCTGATCAAGCTTGGGTCAATGCCATGAGTGAGGAATTGGGCCAGTTCGAAAGAAATAATGTCTGGGAACTTGTTCCAAGACCAGATAATGTTAATATCATAGGAACTAAGTGGGTGTTCAAAAATAAAATAAATGAAGATAGAATCATTTCTAGGAATAAAGCCAGATTAGTAGCCAAGGGCTACTGTCAGGAATTTGGTGTAGATTTCGATGAATCCTATGCACCTGTTGCTAGGATGGAAGCTATAAGATTGTTGCTTGCTTTTGCATGTTCAAAGAACATAAAACTCCAACAAATGGATGTTAAAAGTGCCTTTTTAAATGGAGTCATTAAAGAAGATGTTTTTGTTGAGCAACCCCCCGGATTTCAATTCTCTCCTCAACATAACTAAGTTTTCAGGTTAAACAAAGCATTGTATGGTCTAAAGTAGGCTCCAAGAGCATGGTATGAAAGATTGACTGAATTTTTGATCAGCAAGGGCTACAAAAGAGGTAAAGTAGATCAACCTTATTTACCAAGGGTACAAATAAAGATCTCCTCATAGTTCAGGTATATGTAGATGACATTGTGTTTGGATCAACTAAGCATGAACTATGTGTTGAATTCTCGAAAATGATGTCTGCTGAATTTGAGATGAGTTTGGTTGGTGAACTAAAGTACTTCCTTGGCTTGCAGGTACAATAGCTAGAGGATGGGTGCTTCATCAACCAGACCAAATACACAATGGAACTGTTCAAGAGGTTTGGTATGGAAAACCTGAAGTACATTACAACACCCATGGGTACCAATACCTCACTGGATGTAGATGAGACAGGTAAAGAAGTAAATGCCAAGCTATATCGAGGTATGATTGGATCTCTTCTTTACTTGACAGCTTCCAGACCTGATATACAATTCAGTGTAGGAATGTGTGCAAGGTATCAGTCTAGACCTATTGAATTACATTTAGCTATAGTGAAAAGAATTTTCAGATATTTGTCAGCTACTCATTCTCTTGGTTTATGGTTTCCTGCATCACATACATTTAACTTAGTTGCATACACAGATGCTGATTATGCAGGATGTAAACTAGACAGGAAAAGCACTAGTAGTCATTGTGAATTTTTGGGTGAGTGTTTAGTGTCTTGGGGTTCCAAGAAACAACATTCTGTGGCCCTCTCCACTGCATAAGCTGAATATGTGGCTGCAGGGAGTTGTGGAACACAAGTCATTTAGATTAAACCCAGCTTCAGGACTACCAAGTAGACCTGGGGTGCACACCTATCTATTGTGATAATACCAGTGCCATTAATCTTGCCAAAAATCCTGTTTTGCATTCACGCACCAAACACATAGAGATAAGGCATCATTTCATAAGAGATGAGGTTTTTAAAAGCAATTTTGAACTGATTCATGTAGGCACAGATAATCAGATTGCTGACATCTTCACTAAACCTCTGGATAATGAAAAATTCACAACACTGAGAAGAGAATTAGGCTTATACAAATTGTCTTAATTGTGTAGTCTGTTCTTTTTGTGAGGGGGAGTTCTGTATGCCTGTTGGTTAGATTTTCGGAATGCTGTGAGTGAGGGGGAGCTGGTTGAGCTGTGAGAGGAAGTGTTCTTTGACCGATTCTAAAAGATTGACCAGATGTGTGTCTTTGCTGGTTTTCATGACAGATCTAGTGTGGTTCTCTCAGACACTAGAATGTCACTTAATTCTTAAGTCTATAAGTCAGTGATACTAAAGTCCAGTTAGAATCTTCCCTTTGGTATTCCTTCAGAGATCTGGATTAATTGTAAAAAGTATATCTTCCTACATTGTCAATGATTCTGGTTCAGGCTAAAACCTGTATGTCTTGATATCTGACCCAATCAGCTTGAAATCTAGACTTCAAGATTCACTTCAAGTAATAGTCCTTCTGGTATTGTTTTCAATTATTCCATCTCTTCAACACAAGGGCTTAACTAAACAAACATGTCTTGTTTTGTTCACTGAGAAACTGGGAGCTTCATCAATGAAATGAATATTTCTCCTATGTCATGAGGTGTCAAACGCTTAAAATGAATGAAAAAGACATGACAGAGCAATGGTGGCTAGCTGGTGAGTAACTGTGGACTCTGGCCTCTAATCAAGGTGTTTCCTCATGTCAAAAGCCACAGTTACTAACTCTGTTCCTTTAATAAAAAAAAAAAGAGGAAGTAATGAGGTACTCACTCTGAGTAACTGGGGATTCAGGCCTCTAATCAAGGTGTCTCCCTAATGTCAAAAGAGTGAATCACCAACTTACTCATTGATCTTCTTGAAATCATCTCAAAAATTCCTTGTTGTTTTGCAACTACTGGATTGCTTGTCCTCAATACCTTGAGAACACCTCTCTGACTTTGTCTCTTGTTGTCTTTTTTGGATTGTTGACAGTTCAGCTATATCTGGCCATACTTGTTAACACCTGCTCTAAATCATACTCTATGTATGCTGATAAACTTTTCTATAATTCTATTTCTCTAGTGTGTACTGGAGTTCAAGAATCTTCACTTGAGTTTAGCACCTCACTTATTTTCTTAAGACTTGCTTGTGTCTTTCTGCACTAAGAAGTTACTGTACTTCTTCTTCATGTCTCCAGCACATTCATATATTCTGCATTTCTTTTTGCTGATGTCAAAGGGGGAGAGAGGTTTTGCAATATCAGTAGATCATGTATTGTCATCAGTTTTGGGGGAGTATTGTTCATGAGCTAAGGGGGAGATTACCTTGTCATGTGATGGCTTTATCTGAGAATGGGTTGTAGGGGAGCTGAGAGGGAGTGGTTTTGGAGAAAGAAGTGCTTCTGCAGTAGTGTTTAATTTGGTTGTGCTTTCACTTGCCTTGAATTTGCTTTGATTGTTGAAACTGCAGTTAATTTCTTGTTAAGCTTTGATATTGCTTGATTCATAGTGTTGCCATCATCAAAAAGGGGGAGATTGTTGCATCCCTACGATTTTGATGATGTCTCACACTATAAATCAATCTTCTATCTCTTGAATAATTCATGCTTCATCATGTAGGACTGTGCAGTTCATATGGTTGTCAGATAGATATGCACTACTTGATCATGTCTACACACTGTCTGCATAGTCTGGACACTAATGGGTCGACGCTCCACCTCTGATCGGTCGACGCTCCACCTCTGATGGGTCGACGCCCCCTTTGCCTTCCAAGTCCATACATTGAATTTCATATTCAAAGTATGTACATTGGTCTTCACCTAAAGTTCATACATTGAACTTAATATTCAAAGTCTGTACACCCTCCGCTAAGCCTTCAGAGTCTGTACAGCCATTCCTTGAGTTCAAGTTCATACAACGGCACTGTAGCTTGCATCTGAAGTGTATTCATCCTTTCAAGGGGTCAAGTCTATACATTCTCCCGTTCATTCCAAAGTCTACACATCGCCTTCCATCTTCCAAGTCTATACATCCAGTTGAACCTTAAGTCTATACATCGTCTGCCATTTCAAAGTCAATACACTGTCCCTCGTCTCACACATCATGACCTAAATTCTGTACAGCCTCTAGTCACTGTACAAGTCCATACATCCATGCATCAAGGGTCGACCCCTTTCTTTGATGCGTTGACCCTCCAGACTACCAAGTCTATACATCAGCCTTTGCACTGCAAGTCTATACAGCGTGCATTGTTCAAAACGAGTCTGGCAGTCTACACTACACTGTAGCTGCATCGTTTCACCTGAAGTCTGTGCATCGTCTCAGCCACCGTCTCATTCAGCGTCTCACGCTTACAAAGTCTATACACTGGTCGGTGGAAGCAAGTCTATACATTCGACTATTCAGCCTGTGATCAAGTCTGTACAGCCAGGGAGACCATTAAGTCTATACACTCAGTTATCTATCAACCCTATACACTCGATATCACCTTCAAGTGTATACACTCTCAAGTTGTTCATACTTGCCTATATGCTGTTTTCAAGTGTATACACTCTCTCATTTGACACACTTGCTTAATAGCTGTTTCTAAGTCTACACATTCGATGCCTTCATGCATTGTTCTCATCGAAATCTATACATCGACGTCTATACATTGAAGTCTATACATTGCATACAGTTGTGCTTCACAAGTCTACACATTGCTGCTCTTCATTACAAGTCTTTACACTCATCCTCCTTCACACGACCAACTCTATACATCCATTGTCTTGCCTGCTGAATGAAGTCTACACACTGAGGTCGCATGAACACTTACAAGTCCATACACTGAGCTCGCATGAAGAACTTCAACTCTACACACTCTCACACTTGACACACTTGCCTAATTGACATCTCTAAGTCTATACACTCGATGGCTTTATACATTTCACAGAAGTCCATACATTCCCCCTGTTATGCTAATGCATTATTCAGCTAGTCTATACATTGAGGTCGCATGAGGACTCACAAGTCTATACACTCCCTCAGTGTACACACTTACTCATCTGCTATTCTAAAGTATATACATTCGTTGATATCTGACTGAACTAACTAATCACATTTCCTTGTTTCCGCCTGTAGATGATTCAGGTTAATGATTGGGCACGTGAACCGATGATTATACCTGGCACGTGATCCGAGAATGCTCTGGAAAAGGAGGAAATGAGACTCACTCGTGTGAAGGCCTGAAACTCAGGTCGAATGCCATATAAAAGGTGCCTTCTGCGATTAGATGGACAGAACTGGAGAAAAAGCTGAAGAGCAAAATCCCTGAGCAGAAGAAGAAAAGAGAGTGAGCCTCCACGTTTCAGAAAGAAGAAAGAGAGAAAAGATTTGAGAGTATTGTTGTGAGAGAAAAGTCTGAGTGAGAGTGAAGAGTCCAATTTGCTTCTTCGAAAGCTACATTTGATTTTGGTTTTTCTGAAACGATTGTGGTTCATCGGTGGTCTTGTTTACATTTCTATTTTTCCTTTCATTTCTTCATATCTCGGATTTCGAGTTGTTACCCTCCAGTGTTTGGAGGAAGGGAGAGTTACTCCGATTTCCCTCTGGGCTGCAGAGGAAGAGAGATCTGTGATCTCTGGTTTTGCCAGTGACGGGCTGTCATTAGCAGGTTCCCTCCGGGTTGGAGGAAGGGAGAGCCATCTCCGGTTCTGGTCTTGATGGTAGCAGGTCCAGGTGTCGAGCTCTGTGGGTAGTAGAGTTTGGTTGAGGGATTTGTTTCCCTTGGTTGTTCAAGCTGTGTGGCAGCATATTGTTCACAGACTGAGTCTGCAGTTTTCTAGCAGTGGCTAGTGGAATCCTCACTCTAGTTGGAGTGAGGGGTGGATGTAGATTGTGGACCACAATCGAACCACCTTAAAATCTCTTGTCTCCTCTATGGCTTGCTATTATCGTTTGTGCTTTCCTTCTATTTGGCATTGTGTTTGTGTGTGGATGACATCTTCCAATCACACCTTATTATCCTGTCTTAGTTTATCACTGCGTTAGCTGTATTGTATAGCTATATCCGAAGGGTTATATTTCGAAGTAGTGAGTTTCCGCTGAAGTTTTACAAATTGGGAGTGATCTATTCATCCCCCCCTTCTATATCACTCTTCGCTGCGCTAACATATTAGCCATTCTCCAGGCCCAATAAGCTCTTAATGTCGGAAGATAAAAGGAACCAAGCCCAATCAGGGAGAGCGACCCATAAAAATAAGCCCAAAAGTGACAAAAAATGGCCCAATAACCAGTGAACAACTCGGGACATCAAAAAAAATAGATAAGGAGATGACCCAACTCATTGGTCATAAAATGGGTGTCAACAGATGTCCCTCCTTAACGTCCTCTTTGCAGGGGAGCGAGCGGAGGTGAAGCGAAAGTGAAATGGAACATGGAGATGTTATGGAAATGCAGCGGAGCGGACTGAAAAGCGGGCGTTAAGGTAAACCGACACCCGTCTTCAACCAACGAGCGATAGGAATCTTCCGAAAAACATTGAACTAATCACAATGAACGGCAAAACTGAATGATGTATGCCTGGAGGAATTAACAACTAATGAAAATAAAAAATGACCAACCTCCTCACTGGAACACATAGCTAATAGGCGGTCGGAGCAAGTGGAAAAGTAAAGAGACAAGCAACTAAACGCCAGACAGGAATCCTCAACTAACCAGACCAAGAAAATAGACCGAAGTAAATCTTCCAACTTAGAGTGGAATGACTCTCCTTACTCAAGACCATGGATACATATCTATCCACCACTACCAAAAAAAGCGGGATTTCAGACGGATATTTCAGACTGATATTTTCGTCTTAATATCCGTCTGTATTTGTGACGGATTAGCTTCTGTCACAAATTCCATCTCTATTAACGACAGACCATATTCGCTCTGAAGACCCGTCTATAATTATAGACGGAATATATTCTATCTTTATATCCGTCATAAATTTAGGACGGATATTCAGACGGAAGTAATCCGTCTGAAATTTCAGATGGAAATAAGTTCTGTCCGAATTTCTGTCTCAAAATTCCGCCTTTCCCGCCACTATCGGCCCCTCCCTCCCACCCCTTCCACCCGACCCCATTTCCACCCCCCCCCACTCTCCCTCTCACTCTCTCCTTCTCCTCTGCCCTCTGCTTCCGGTCGTCGCCGCCGGAGCCGCCGGAGCCGCAAAGTCGTCAGAAGCCGCCGTCGCCATCCTCGCCGTCCTCAACGTCGACGTCCTCGCTATCATGCCCACCGCCATTCGTGGTAGCTTGCAGCCGTGCCCACCTTCCTCGCCGAAGCTCAGACGATCGCCGCCGGTATGTCCCCCCTCACCCTCTGTCTTTTTTTTAACCTGCATTTGTTCTCGCTGGGGGTGTGGGAGGGGTGTCGATGGGGAAGGGGAGAGGAGGGGCGTCGTTCCCGTGGCAGCGGCTGGCGGCGAGGGGACGGGGGGGTCGGTTGGGGAGGGCAGTTGGGAAGGGGATGGGGGTTCCCGTGGCGGCCGGGGGTGAGGGGATGGGGGTTTGGGAAGGGGAGGGGGGCCGGCGGTGAGGGGACAGGTGTTTTGGAAGGGGAGGGGGTTCCTGCGGCGGCCGGCAGCGAGGGGACGGGGGGGTCGGTTGGGGAGGGCAGTTGGGAAGGGGATGGGGGTTCCCATGGCGGCCGGGGGTGAGGGGATGGGGGTTTGGGAAGGGGAGGGGGGCCGGCCGTGAGGGGACGGGGGAGGGGGTTCCTGTGGTGGCCGGCAGCGAGGGGATGGGGGGGTCGGTTGGGGAGGGCAGTTGGGAAGGGGATGGGGGTTCCAGTGGCGGCCGGGGGTGAGGGGATGGGGGTTTGGGAAGGGGAGGGGGGCCGGCGGTGAGGGGACGGGTGTTTTGGAAGGGGAGGGGGTTCCTGCGGCGGCCGGCAGCGAGGGGACGGGGGGGTCGGTTAGGGAGGGCAGTTGGGAAGGGGATGGGGGTTCCCGTGGCGGCCGGGGGTGAGGGGATGGGGGTTTGGGAAGGGGAGGGGGGCCGGCGGTGAGGGGACGGGTGTTTTGGAAGGGGAGGGGGTTCCTACGGCGGCCGGCAGCGAGGGGACGGGGGGGTCGGTTGGGGAGGGCAGTTGGGAAGGGAGGGGGGTTCCCGTGGCAGTCTTGTGTTTGTGTTCTCTCCTCATTTCGCTCCTAAAAGATTCTACCTTTGTTCAGATGTCTTGTGTTTGTGTGTGTGTGTGTGTGTGTGTGTGTGTGGGAGGGGGGGGAAGCTTTCCGGACTCTTCTCCTTGGGCAGGGGCCACTGGATCATGTGGCCAGCAATGGCAAGTACGCCAACTGTCGACAAGGGTGGCCCTTGGGGTCTCTATTGCCAGGTTGTCCAGAATGGAAGGTTCCTCTCAGTTGGGGTGGCGTGCTTGTGTTTGTGATGCCATTAACAGTGCATGTCTATGATATGTGTACATCGGATCCTAATTCCTTGGGCGGGTTTGGCCTTTCCACTTTCTTATTACCGCTCCATTTCCTGGCACTTGCCTTCTGTGAGGGGAGGGTCCAACCCAGATGGCTGCTTCACCCCGGAGAGGCGCGTGGACGACCTCTTTAATTGCGCGCTCTGTTGGCCGATGAGATATAGATAAACAGCCCATTTTTTGCCGTTTGGTGAGGGTTTTACGAAGGGGTTGTTTGGTTTGACGGAAAATATCCTAAAATATTGTATCTTTTGTGTCATACAGGTGTGGTATTTCACAGTACTTTATGATGAAACAAACAACTCGTAAAATGAAATTAGTTGAAAATTTTGGTGATTAGAATGATCATTCATCTCACTTTACCTCAGCACCTGAGTTCCTTCGACATCCAATCGACATGGCATGTTCCGTACAGAAAAGAAACGTTATCGCTATTATTGTTGAATTTATAGAAAATAAAAGGAAATCTTTCCTTAAAAATCTGAAGCTAGAAATCAAGTGTTTGAGGTTCCAAGTGGGTGATAAAAACGGGTCACTATCTATTATTAAAAAAAGATTAATCAAACTTTCTAGGTAAAAATAAAATGTCTTGATGACGCCGATGGTATTTGACGTCAATTAAGCTTGAAGCTTACAAGTCCAAGCTTAATTGCGACCTACATTATGATCCACCTGTCACCCAACTTGATGTGACATGAAGATGTGACATGCGGTAGCCTCCAGATCTTCTGTATCTTGGACTGGGCATTTGGCAACAACATCAAATTATTGTATTCCTCCCACTTCAAAAGCGTTCCCGCACCACTACCAAGAGGTTGTTTCCAGACATTTTTAAATTTATGAGGTTAATAAGTATAGAAGTTCAAATACTGACCTAGTTACAATCAAATGATAATATTTTTATTCGAAATTTGTATTATTTAAATGCTATTTTCCCTCTATATGCAATGCACCTGACAATAAAAAAAGGTGCCACATTAATGCGGTTGACCTGATACCCTTGACTTGGGGAGTCGTTAACAGCGGCGCAGACATATGGGCTCTAGACTTCTAGACTGCGTCGAACATTTTACCTGTTCTGTAGGGGCTCGGCCCAGCACATGGGTTTGAGGGCCTCTGATAAGAAAGAAAGGCAGAGTAAAAACTACGTCAAAGGTAAGTTTACATCTCGTACACCAATCGTACTTAAGAATAAGAATAAGGGTAAATTAATACAGAATGACTTACGTCTATTTTTCTCAAAACTTATTCCGATACCAAACGTGCCCTCACATTTGAAGGGGGAGATAGCCAATACACGTGGTGCCGCCATATCATAAAACCTGATAATTTTCCTGGTTAATTGATGAGACTCAATGGTTATATTTCCTAAACATGGTCGAGCATCACTTTTATGCCTCGGATTAAGTAAAGCTTCTACATTTATCAACAATGGACGTAGATCTCCATTGGCTTGTAGGAGATCCCTTTACTACACCAATAATGTTTTGATGCATCGCCTTCTAGCATGGCTGGTTGAGATCCCCAGTCGTGCGTGCACCAATAAGACACTCATCTTATGGGTGGGCGACATGAATGCCCAACCAATGAGGGGTTCTTAAGGGAGGTAATAAAGGAGCATGGATGAGCAAGGGAGAAGCTATGAATGTCGAGTGGACGGTGGGGGCAAAGAGGTGGGTGGGGAGGTACCGAGGGCTGTGCACCACAGTAACTCTTTTGGCAGTTATTTTTAATTGCATGTAAATATATTTTTAAATCTGATTTTAATAGAAATTTGATGTTAATTTGACTCAAAAATGTAGATTGTTTAGCTTTGATGTTCTTCATTTGAAAATTTTTGTAATTTGGGTGTTATTTAATTTGATATGTGCATAATGATAATTACGTTGTTATTTAATTTTATGTTATATAAATGCATGGGGTATTCCCTGTGAGCTGAGGTGCGTGGGTGCGACCTAACATTACACGCACCTCAGGAGAGCGCGTTAAAACCGTGTCAATGTGCCTTCCCGTTCAAGACTTTGGGGTTGATGTGTATGTTCTCATTTGTTTATGAGAATGTATATATCTACCTAAAAGTCTTGAATTGTCCCGTTTGGACAGTCTGTGAATGTTTGATCGCACTTAGGCAGTCATTTACTATATGTGTTTGTATGGTTTGTTGAGAATTTCGGTTGCATCTCCTCACTCTTCTCTGATATACCATTATTGATTTTGGGTGTTTTCTTAACCACTTACTTGTAAGTGTTTAAGAAAATTTCAAAATCAATAAATATATTTGGTATATCGGAGAAGTGTGGGGAGATGATGCTGAAATTTTTAGCAAATCGTGCAGCACATATAGTAAGTGATTGTGCGATCAAACCTTCATGGATGGGTTAAAAAGTGATAATCTAATCAATATTCCTCTTCCAACTACAAATGGTCTATGATGAACGATGTGAGGAAAGGGTCGGGTGTAATATTATGAGTAATGATTTGAAAGTTAGGATGTGTATTGTCATTTATTGGGTGCAGGCAAAATGTCGACAGATCGTTCATGGATGTATCATAGAATAGTTGACCGGGTGGTGTCAGATGACTTTAAGCATGGGGTTGAGAGTTTCATTCAATTTACATTGGGGAATCCAAATGCAGCAATAGATCGCGACGGTCACATTCGATGCCCTTGTTCAAGTTGTAGAAACTTGAGGTGGTGTTCAACATGGGATGTGCAACATCATTTGTACACGAAAGGATTCGTGGATGGTTATACGAATTGGACGTGTCATGGTGAGCAATTCTTGAGGTATGAGCCCGACAATATTGCAGGCACAAGTGGGTACGTGGATATGGTTGTAGATGCTGCTGGTCCTAGTTTTAATATTCACGATGAAGCGCCGAATAAGACAGCCAGAAGATTTTATGAACTACTTAGGGATGCTGATGAGCCGCTGCGGGATGGTTGTGAAAAGCACACTCGATTATCTGCAGTGTCACAGTTGTTGAACTTGAAATCTGAATTTCACATCAGTGAGACTTGTTTTGACCGTCTCCTCCTCTTGATCAAGAGTATGTTGCCTCGAGACGAGAAGTTGCCAGAAACTTTTTACCGTGCAAAAAAGATGGTCAATGACTTAGGACTTGGATATGTGAAAATAGATGCATGTCCGAATCATTGTATGTTATATTACAAAGATGATGCAGATAAGATATCATGTTCCATTTGTGGCCATGACAGATTCAAACCTAAGGGGGGGGGTCAATTCAAAGGCAAAAGATGTACCTTACAAGGCGTTGCGATACTTCTCTCTTGTGCCTAGGCTGCAGCGACTGTATATGTCCTCAAAGACTGCTCGACATATGACATGGCACACCGAAAGAGTACGTCGTGCCGATGATATAATCAGTCATCCTGCCGATGGTGAAGCTTGGACTCACTTTAGTCGTACTCATCTTACCTTTTCAAGGGAGTCACGTAATGTTCGATTGGGTTTATGCACAGATGGCTTTAATCCATTCGGTGGTTCAGTGGCAGCTTATTCTTGTTGGCCAGTGTTCATGACACCGTACAACCTTCCGTCGCACATGTGCATGAAGCGAGAAAATCTGTTTTTATCCCTAGTAATTCCTGGTCTAAAAAGTCCCGGAAAAAATTTGGACATATATCTCAGGCCGTTGATTGATGAGCTCAAATTTTTATGGACTGATGGAGTTGTTACTGATGATGCATATAGGAAGAAAAATTTTATTATGAAGGCTGCACTGATGTGGACAATAAGTGACTTCCCTGCATATGGAATGCTATCTGGTTGGAGCACACATGGGAGGCTAGCATGTCCTTACTGTATGGAAGATACCAAATCATTTGTATTGAAACATGGGGGGGAAAGCTGCTGGTTTGATTGCCATCGATGGTTGCTACCAAGTGACCATCCTTTTCGAAGGCAAAAAGACTCGTTTAAAAAAATACTGTTGAAATGGATGAAGCTGACTTGCAACGGGTGTCGGGTCTACATATGGCGTCACGGGTGCACAATTTACCAGATGTAGTTCAATTGTCTGGTAGCACACGGCAACTCCCTAATTTTGGAAAGGATCACAACTGGGTCAAGAAAAGTATTTTTTGGGAATTACCTTATTGGTCAACTCTTCTTATACGACACAATCTGGATGTCATGCATACCGAGAAGAATTTTTTTGATAATGTGTTCAATATGATCATGAATGTTAAAGGGAAAACAAAGGACAACGCCAAAGCACGTATGGATTTAAAGATGCTTTGTAGACGTCCAGAATTGGAACTACAAAGTGTCAATGGCAAAACTGTGCAGCCTAAAGTAACTTATGTGCTTCATGATACACAGATCAAGGAAGTATGCCAGTGGTTGAAACAGCTGAGATTCCCAGATGGATATGCATCCAACATAGCCCGTTGTGTGAATGTTAATGAGGTGAAAATATATAGTATGAAAAGTCACGACTGTCATGTGTTCATGGAGAGGCTACTGCCCATTGCATTTCGTGATTTGTTGCCAAAGTAGATATGGGGAGCACTAGCTGAGATGAGTCAATTTTTCAAGATTTTATGTGCATCTGAACTCAGACTTCGGGATGTACAAACTATCGAACAAGAAGTTGTCACAACCATTTGCAAGCTAGAGAAGATATTTCCTCCGACATTCTTTGATTCGATGGAGCACCTGGTCTTTCATTTGCCATATGAGGCTATCGTCGGAGGGCCAGTACAATTTTGATGGATGTATCCATTTGAGAGGTATGTGACAATTTTTGTTAACTTATAAGTCGTCCATAGCCGCTACATATTGTTGCCATCTGACTTGTTGTTGTAGGTGCATGCATGAATTAAAAATGAAAGTTCGCAACAAGGCACAGGTGGAGGGTTCGATTGCTGAGACATACATTCTTGAAGAAATTTTGAACTTCTGTTCTATGTACTTTGAGCCAGAGATTCAAACTCGTCGTACTCGACCTCCACGTAATGATGATGGGGGAGTGGATGAATCATCCGATCTGCTCTCCATATTTAAACATCCCAGACGTGAGTTCGGACGTTGCTTGACTCGCACGCTCGAAGATAGAGAGTTGCATGCCGCTGAGATATATATTCTTTTGAATTGCCTCGAGATTGAACCTTATGTTGAGTAAGTTCTTAATTCACATTTCTAGCAACTCCATAAGTCTATACATCCTCAAAGTCTATACAACATTTACTTCACAAAGTCTATACATTGGCTTCCTCAAAGTCTATACATTGGCTTCCTCAAAGTCTATACAACATTGACTTCACAAAGTCTATACATTGGCTTCCTCAAAGTCTATACAACATTGACTTCACAAAGTCTATACATTGGCTTCCTCAAAGTCTATACATCCTCAAAGTCTATACATTGGCTTCCTCAAAGTCTATACTTCCTCAAAGTCTATACATCCTCAAAGTCTATACAACATTGACTTCACAAAGTCTATACATTGGCTTCCTCAAAGTCTATACATTGGCTTCCTCAAAGTCTATACATCCTCAAAGTCTATACATTGACTTCCTCAAAGTCTATACATCCTCAAAGTCTATACAACATTGACTTCACAAAGTCTATACATTGGCTTCCTCAAAGTCTATACATTGGCTTCCTCAAAGTCTATACAACATTGACTTCACAAAGTCTATACATTGGCTTCCTCAAAGTCTATACATCCTCAAAGTCTATACATTGGCTTTCTCAAAGTCTATACTTCCTCAAAGTCTATACATTGACGTCCTCAAAGTCTATACAATGGCTTCCTCAAAGTCTATACAACATTGACTTCACAAAGTCTATACATTGGCTTCCTCAAAGTCTATACATCCTCAAAGTCTATACATTGGCTTCCTCAAAGTCTATATATTGACTTCCTCAAAGTCTATACATTGGCTTCCTCAAAGTCTATACAACATTGACTTCACAAAGTCTATACATTGGCTTTATCAAAAAATTTTAATCATTTTTTATACGGGGTGCTACATTTATATTGCAGACAATTTGATTCAGAATTTGCTGAAAAATGTCCAAATATCCAGGATGTGGAGATTGAAAAAGAACGCGAGAAGTTTTTTTCCAAATGGCTAAGAAACCGAGTTAGTGTGAACTCTGAATATATATGTTTGTATTTACGTATGTTGAGGTAATTGTTATTATTTTAACTATTCTAATTTGAATATAGGTTGAACAAGGTCTCATTACTGATCAAAGAGTACAACAGATAAGTTATGGCCCCTCGAACCAGACACGTGCCTATCCGGGATATATTGTGAATGGATACAAATTTCATACAAGGGATTATGGGCGAAATAAGTCTACGATGAACAGCGGCGTATGTGTGAAGGGAAGTTTATACAATGAAATGGAATTGGACTACTATGGTATTCTTGAAGAAGTCTTAGAACTTCAGTATTTGGGACAAGACAATCATGTATACATATTTAAGTGTCAATGGTTTGATCATAATTCTGTTCTACATGACACAAATTATGGGATTGTCAATGTCAAGCATAGGTCTAAACTTAAGACCTATGAACCGTTCATTTTAGCCGCACAAGCCCAGCAAGTGTACTATTCAAGCTATCCATCATCCAAGAATAGAGATTGGTGGGCAGTTTGCAGGGTTAATTCAAAACTCTTTCCCACTTATGAGTTAACTATGAGTGGAGATGTCTTAGAGGTTGCTCGTGCTGAATATTATCAATCAGACGAAGTTGGAGTTGTCGATTCCACTAGGTTTAATCTGAACGAATCTGATGAGCCACTATCATTACGTACGCGAGATGGAGTGGAAGAAGTCGATCCGACAGGGCTAAATGTTGATGTTAGAGGGGAGGAAGAATCAGATGAAGACGAAGATTTTGAATCTCATGAGACTACTATAGATGACGAAGATGATGAAGTTGAGCTAGATATATCAATATGAGGGAGGCATGTTTTGATAATTTAGTAAGAAGATTCTTACTTTTAAGCATAATTTTAAATAACATTTGTCTAGCCTTATATAATTATGGATTAATATGTATTAATTGTTTTGTTATTAATAAGGAAATGGTGCGAGGAGGTCTACTAGGGGTGGGAGGAGATCTAGCAGTGAGAGGGGCGCTACTCCCTCCTCGCTACCATCTTCTTCAGACACATGTATACTTGATCAATAAGTTAGCTATATAAATATTTTAATTATTTACAAACTTCAAAGAATTTATTTATAGGTGCAAGTGTCAGCTCACCACCACTTGTACATACGCCACCACCTCCCGCTACAGGTATGTATATTTTAATTTAAATTCTTGAACATTTGTTCTACTTATGAAAATAAATTCTTGCAGGTCTCAGTGGCCTCCCACCTGTTGTGCATACGCCACTCCCACCACCTCCCGCTGCAGGTATGTATATTTTAATTATATGTTCGTAATATTTGTATCACTCCACATGACAATAAATTCTTGCAGGTCTCAGTAGCCTCCCATCTCGAGGATCATGTATGTATATTTTAATTTAAATTCTTCAATATTTGTTCTACTTATGACAATAAATTCTTGCAGGTCTCAGTGGCCTCCCACCTGTTGTGCATACGCCACCCCCACCACCTCCCGCTGCAGGTATGTATATTTTAATTATATGTTCGCAGTATATGTATCACTCCACATGATAATAAATTCTTGTAGGTCTCAGTGGACTCCCACCTTTTGTGCAGACGCCACCCCCACCACCTCCCGCTGCAGGTATGTATATTTTAATTATATGTTCGCAGTATATTTATCACTCCACATGACAATAAATTCTTGCAGGTCTCAATGGTCTCCCACCTCTTGTGCAGACGCCACCTCCACCACCTCCCGCTGTAGATATGTATATTTTAATTATATGTTCGCAGTATATGTATCACTCCACATGACAATAAATTCATGCAGGTCTCAGTGGCCTCCCACCTCGAGGATCATGTATGTATATTTTAATTTAAATTCTTCAATATTTGTTCTACTTATGAAAATTACTTCTTGCAGGTCTTAGTGGCCTCCCACCTGTTGTGCATACACCACCCCCACCACCTCCCGCTACAGGTATGTATATTTTAATTATATATTCGTAGTATATGTATCACTTCACATGACAATATATTCTTGCAGGTCTCAGTGCCCTCCCACCTTTTGTGCAGACGCCACCCCCACCACCTCCCGCTGCAGGTATGTATATTTTAATTATATGTTCGCAGTATATGTATGACTCCACATGACAATAAATTCTTGCAGGTCTCAGTGCCCTCCCACCACCTCCCACTTGTACAGGGCCCACCCCCACCAGTCATCCCCTTGACGATGCCGACAGTTGTCACGAGGGAGGCACGACCCATGATAGACGTCGCCCGTGTTGGGTATCCGGGTAAATCTATAAGGTTATATTACATTAATTAGCCCTCAACTGTCTAATATGAATATTTTGACATTTGCAATTGCAGTATGAAATTTGAACCCCACAGCATTGTCCATCATTCCACCGAACTCATGTTGGCACATGTGCCCGGGGTAGCTTCCACTTTCAGAGATTTTTCGATGTCCGTCCGTGATTCATTGTACAACATGTTCTTAGTAAGTAATTACGTCATTTAATTCAAGTATTTCCCAAAGTCAATTTATAACTTTATACTAAGTGTGAAAAGTAATTGATTTACAGCGGTCTTTTCAATTCACATGTGGACATGACGCGGCGAGATGTCGTCGTGCCTGGGAGTCTACTATGCTCTCAAGTTACAAGAGGAAAATACATGAGACCCGAGCACACGCTAAAAAATTGAGTGGGGGGAGTGAAGACCGACAATTGTGGAAGGCGCATCGCCCTCTATGGATGAGGCAGGAGGATTGGGAGATATCTTGTGACCATTTTGCCGACCCCAAGTGGATAGAAAAGTCCGAAAAAGCCAAAGCAAACAGGGCGTCAAAACCAGGTTCAAATTTGCATAAGAGTGGGTCCATCTCTTATGCGGCTCATAAACAAAAATTGGTAAGTAATATACCAATTTATCTTCTTACAATTTATCCCAATATTTGACTTTTTTTTACTATGAATTGTATAACAGGCTGTGGAGCTTAATCGACCTCCGTCGTTCCTCGAGGTGTTCGACAGAACACACAAAAAGAAGGGGACTAATGATTTTGTGAGTGACACAGCTAAGTCAGCAGCGGTAAGTTTATCTACATATGTAACTTGTACCGTTCATTTAAATCGGCATGTAATTCATATGAAATTGACTAGTTATTTTATTCAATTTGTAGGAAACATATAGCAAAGCAGTGACAGAGAAGTACGGGGAGGGAGACACGCAGCAGCCAGAGTTCGATCCGGTGGAGTGGGTGGCAGCAGCTGGCGTACCGAAGAAAGGCCGACTATATGGTTTTGGGGAGAGCCTAGACGCAAGCGCGGTGACATCAGTGTGTGCGAGTTCTAGCTATACTTCTTCCAGTGGCAGTGCATTCACTATACCTTCCGTTGCCCCCAGCACTTCTGCCAGTGACATGATGGACATGGTCCGATCGTAGATTTCTGATATGCAGCGGCAGCAGCAGCATTTCCAGCAAGCGATCTCTAGCCAAGTGTCAGTGGTTTTGAAGGCAATCAGTGGCCTCCTCTCCCAGAGGGGAATGGTCCCTCAGCAATCCACCACCACCACAGCACAGGCCGCATAGGTGAGTGTTTACTATGTTTTTATTTTGATGGAATTACTCAATTATGTTCATTATTAATTTTAAAACTCATTTACTTTAGAAGAATTGAGAAAATCCGGGGGCCCGGGGTCTAAAACTTGAAATACCGGCTGGACAACACGACCGGGGAGATGAAAGTGACTTGTCAGAACTGACGGAATCCAAATCGGATGCCCGGTTTGAGGTCGGCGCTCAAATTTCATTTATAAAATACACTTAGTTCAAATGAACTGCCAGGTCGGGGCCGGGGGTCTAAAACTTGAAATACCAGCTGGATGGCCGTGCCGATCGTTCCAACATGACCGGGGAGATGAAAGTGACTTGTCAGAACTGACGGAATCCAAATCGGATGCCCGGTTTGAGCTCGGAGCTCAAAGTTCATTTCTAAAATACACTTAGTTCAAATGAACTGCCAGGTCGCGGCCGGGGGTCTAAAACTTGAAACACCGGCCGGATTGTTGAGCCCCTGGCCTCTGTGGCTTGTGGTTTTGATGATTGGCTTTAGGGGTTTGTGATGATTAGTTTTAATGTGAGTTAATCACTGTGAGTCACCATGGTTTTATTCAGTCATTCTATATTCAGTCATTTTATCAGATCATAACTCAGTCATTCTTATATTCAGTCTGTCATTCAAATGTTCATTTAGTCTTTCATATGTTCAGACTGTTTATCTGCTGCATAAAGCATTCATATGCATTTATAGAGTCTGCACATTTGCATCAGGCAGCAAGTGTGTACAACGCCCTGTGTAGGCACGACAAGTCCATACACTGGTTGCACATTGCACAGCTGCAGGCACTTCTAAGTCTACACATCGTGTAGCTTGCTCGCATAGCCAAGTCTATACATCGGTTGTTCATACACTATAGCTCACATCTGTTAAGTATATACACTGCTGCATTGCTTGCATGAGTAGAGTCTATACATTGGTTGGCAGCTAGTCTGTACAGTGAGTGTCTCATTGGTGAAGTCTGTACACTCACCAACTGAACTTCAATGTCCGTCTCATGCATTGTCTTAGGCTAAGTCTATACAGTGAATTGTCCCATTCAGCGTCTCATATGCACATTTGAGTCAAAGTCTGTACAGCCCAAGTCTGTACACTGAGGACGCTTGTTAGCCTTCAAAGTCTATACATTGTCTACAGTGCATCCAGCAAGTCTATTCATTGGAGTGTCTTGTTTAGCGTCTCATGGCAAAGTCTGCACATTCTATTGTTCAACGTCTGCATGCATTACATGAAGTTTGAACACTGCATCGTCTCAACTTGCGTCTCACTGAGCATCCATTCACTGTAAAGTCTATACAGACTTCATCGTCTTAGGGTACGTCTCATGCTTTTGCCAAAGTCTATACAGTCTGTTGCTGTGTTACACTATTTGCCTCACTCTAAGTCTACACACTCATGAGTGTCTCATCAAGTCCATACTCTGGCCTTAAGCTGAAGTCTACACAGTGCCTCAGGCTGAGCAAGTCCATACATTGGCTTGTTTTACAAGATAAAAGCTGCTAAGAGGTAATACTTCGTGTCCTTCTGTACCTCGTGTTGGTTCAGTTGTGTGCTGATGGTCTTCGAGCTGTTCTTCTGAAGTAGCTCGGTCTGTTCTGATGAACTTCGAGTCGCTTCTGTATGGACCTCGTGTCGTTAGCATTTATGTTGGTCATCTCGAGTCAGTCTTCTATGATTGCTTCTGAATGAACTTCGTGTTGTTTTCCTTCACTTCGTGTCATTCTCCATGATGTCTGTCACTTTGTGTTGTTTTCATAATTGTGTCTTCACGTTACTCTGTGTATCGTGTCTTCGTGTTGTTTTCGTAGTTTCCTATTTAGTTTGGCCTTCGTGTTGTGTTTATGAACTTCGTGTCATTTTCTTTATTTCGTGTTGTAGACATCGTGTGTACCTCGTGTCGTTATTTCTCACCTCGTGCTGTTCTTCTTATTTTTCCAAGGGTTATTCCACTTCGTGTCGGTTTCTGTTGTCAGCCCGTGTTGACCTCGTGTTGTTGTTGCATTCGTAACCTCGTGTTGGTCTAGCATTTGTGTCTTTTTTTGTTGTGTTTATTTTCGTGTCTCTCTTGCTTTATAAACTGTCTTCGTGTCGTTCTTCGTGTTGTGTCTGCGTGTCGGTTTTGTACTTTTGCGTACAGGACATTGCAGCACCTCATCTTGCTTCCTGTGCCACCTCGTGTCGTTCTATGTGTAGTGTGTGTTTTGTCCTCTACACTTCATGTCGTTTTTGTTATCTCTGCTTCAGCATGTATCTCGTGTTGTTCTTTTCTTATCTCGTATAGTAGTCACGTCGTGTTGTTATTATATGCCTCATGCAGTTTTTGGTTTTTGTGGCCATGCAACGTGTTAATGGATTTACTCTCATTACAGGTCTGAGGAAGAACATTCCACACTCCTGGGCTGCACGTGATCCGAGACAAGAGGAATCAATCTGATAAGGACACGTGGCAGGAAGATTCTGGATCGAGCGTGGGAGGGACACGCGTTTTGTGCCCTATCCACCTGATGTTGCTATTATAAATAGAACCCTTCGTCCTCAGATGAAGGTGATCGAGTTGGCAAGAAGAAAAGCTCATACAGAGAGCCCCGATCCAGGAAAAGGAAGAGAAGAAAGAAAAGAAGAGAGCAGAGAAGAGAGTGAGAGTGAGAACAGCAGGAGAAGAAGAGAAAGAGAGAGATAGAAGTGTGAGCCGAAGAGAATAAGGGAGCAGAGATCGAGAGAGTGAAAGAGAAGAAGAAGAAGAGCAGAAGGAGAAGAAGAGAAAGAGAGAGATAGAAGTGTGAGCCGAAGAGAATAGGGGAGCAGAGATCGAGAGAGTGAAAGAGAAGAAGAAGAATAGAAGAGAAGAGGAAGAAAAAAACTTACCTGAAGATCTGTCTACTGGACCGTGGATCAAATCCAGGCCAGTCAGCTCCGTTGAGAGCCACATTGTGCATTTCGTTTCTCAGCTTTCTGTTTTGCTGAAGTTATTTTCGTTTATTATTTTTCCTTTGTTTCCTGGTTTGTTGTATTTTCGATACTCTGTAGAGAGGTCGGGGTTCCTCCTGTTAGTTCAGGAGAAGGGAGATTGCTATCTCCGGTTGCAAGTAGCTGGGTGCTACTTGTGGGTTCCCTTCGGTTTGGAGGAAGGGAGATCTGATCTCCGGTTCTGGGCTTGTGGATTACAAGTCCAGGGGTCCCTCCTGGTCTGGAGGAAGAGAGGTCTTCGACCTCTGGTTTGCTGGTGACTGGAAGTCACCGGTTGGTTCCCTCCGATTTTGGAGGAAGGGAGGATTGGTCCTCCGGTTCTAGTCTTGTGGGTTGCAAGACTAGGTGTTCCCTCCGGTCTGGAGGAAGAGAGACTTGCATCTCTGGTTTGCTAGTGACTGGTGTCACTAGTGGTTCCCTCCGGTTGGGAGGAAAAGGGGAGGTTGTTCCCCTGGTCAAGCTGTGTGGCAGCACCTGTTGCAGACTGAGTCTGTTGTTTCTAGCGTGAGCTAGTGGAAGCCACACTCGGGTTGAGTGTGGGGTGGATATAGGTCTGCAGGACCGAACCACCTAAAAATCTACTGTGCAGTGGTTTGTTTTGTGCGTTCGCTCCTTGCCCCCTATCTCCCATTCACAGGTTATGCATGCTGGTTAGCTGTGTTATCTTGGATTGTTTATATTGTTCCTATCAGCAGTAACCTTCAGCATTGCACTTTGCTGGGTGTGTTTGGGTTGCACTGTTCTGTCTGCATTTCTAGTTTGATCAGGTGGCTGCATTGTTGCAGTCCAACTGTTTGATCAATTGGTTGATTATTATCTTATCTCGGAAAGCTCATTGTCCCTATTCCGCATATCCGAGCTTTAGAGTCTTTAATTTAGGCCATAATTTTTAGAGGGATACATTCACCCCCCCTCTGTATCCGGGCCTAGCACCCTAACAGTTGGTATCAGAGTAGGTGTCTGCTTACAAGGTCCAGCGACCTGCAGATCGATCTTGCGGTCTTAGGTGCTAATTTGCTTTTAGTGCATCAATATTCCTGTTGCATTAATCTGTTGTGCTGTCATGGCTCATCCTCCACTATTCAGTAGTTCAAATATTAAATTCTGGATATATCGTATGCACAAGCATGTTAACTCTATTAATCCACAATTATGGAAGGTTATCTCTCACAGTCCACATGAACTTCCTAAGGATCAGTCCAAGTGGACTCATATCCACAAGTTGAAAAATGATGATAATGTGAGAGCTCTAAATTTAATGAAGGCTGCAATCGGTTCTGTTGATTTTTCCTCCTTCTCAGATTGTAGTTCGGCAAAGGAAATACTAGATGAATTGCTTCGCATCCACAATGGAAAGGAAGATGAATGTCTCATGGCAAGAAGGAGTGATCAATCAGATGAGTCCTCATCCCAGGTAAACTCTGAGACCGAGGATATTAGTCATGATGATTTAGTTCCCTTGCATGAGCATCTACTAGAAAAATATGAAAGAGTTAAGTCAGAAAAGAGAAAATTAAGAAAAGAGAAAAATGCTGAAATCACAGGTCTAAAGACTGAAAATAAAAATCTAAAATCTAAATTGAAGGAATTGATTGAAGAATTACATTCTGATGATAATGTACAGGAAAACTTAATCACTTCCTTGAAAGAAGAAAATAATTCTCTGCTGACTCAGAAGAAGGAAACTGATAAATTAAAAGAAAAGCTGATTGAAGAAAACATCCACCTGAAGGAGCAAAATAAGAAGCTAATGGTCCTTAATACCGTTTTATCTGAAAGATGTCTAACGGTTGAAAGAGAAAAATCAGTTTTGAAAGAAAAAGAAGTGAACATTGAATTGAAGCTAAGTCAGGAGAATGAGATCCTGAAAAGTCTGAATGATGGGTTACAAAATCAGGTTATCTCGTGTGAAGACGACATTATGATCTTGCAAATTGAAATTGAAAACCTAAACAACTCTCTGTCAAAATTTGCCAAAGGTAAAGAAAAAATGAAAGATTCTTTGAATGTGGAAGTCACCAAATTGAATGAAGAAAAAAGGTGCAATTCTCAAGTTAAGCAAGCTGTAAGGAGCAAACTATGCGCAACATTTGTGAGTAGCTCAAACTTAGCTAGTACTTCTGCACCTTCTTCAAAACAGTCAGATGATCAGAAGATTCAAAAACAGAAGGAAAATGTGAAAATGAGAATACTGAAGAAGAATAGTAAATTTCATGCAAACAAGCCTAAGGCTAGGAAACTTCCAGTTATCCACGGAAGGAATGTTGAATGCTTCTATTGTGGAAGTTCTGGCCATGTACTTGATGATTGCCTTGTCATGAAGAATGATATTGATAGATTTCATGTTAGGACTTCTTATGCTAAGAAATCCTATTCGGCTCAAAACAGGAAATCCAAATGCTTTTACTGTCATGAAATGGGTCATCTCATGCATGAATGCAAATCATTGAAGTTAGATGACCTTGCTGCTATTAATTCACAGACAAATCATGCTAAAACTCATGTCCTTAGGGAAAAGAAAATTCATTGTTATAATTGTGGTAAACTGGGACATGTTGTTGTTCAGTGCTGGTCAGTTGAAGGCAAGAGAAAATTCTATTCTCATGTTAATCATGTTTACCAGAATGATTATGGGAGGGATAAATCTATTTTTAAGGAAAAGATTCCTGCATGTATTAACTATGGGAAGCCAGGCCACAGAGCTGTTAACTGTTGGCTGGCCGGTTATGAAAAGAAAAATTTTCATGTCAATAACAGAATTAATCATGTTCACTCACACCATGTTCACGCCAATGCTGATGTATACAAGGAGAACATGAAATCTGTTATCTCTTGTTATCATTGTGGGCAGGTAGGGCATTCCATGTATAATTGTCATATCATGTGTTGTGATAATAAACATGTGAAAAATCTGTTGAGAAAACCTGCTAGGAGTGTCACTGCCAAACCAGGACCCAAGGTTTCTTGGGTACCTGTTACATCAAAATGATGTATCTGCTACAGGTGTGCCTTGGAAGTTGAGGAATAAAAAGGGGGTAAAGATCTAAGGCACTCAAGAATGAAAACCCCATTCTCACACTGTTCAGGTAATCTCTCTGCATTTCCCATTTCGAAACTTATTGCATATCTGATTTGATGTATTCTTGCATATTCATTCATCATCTGCCATGTGCATTATTTTCTGATCATGCATTTGCTGAGAGTTTTGTGCAAATATCAGATTAAAAAGGGTTGTTCGTATCTGATGCATACATAGGCTAATTGCAATTGCTTGATAATTGTGTTATGCATAGACTCTGAAAACAAATTGCATTTCGAATTTTCTGAAAAATCTGAACTGCTTATGAGTGTGACTTGAAACTTGTGTGTTGCAATAGCTCACTGAAATTCTGAATTGCATATAGGACTGCATGTTGAATAAATTTGCATGACCTCAATGGTATATAAATGGTAAGGTACCAAAAGGCAGGGAGGTCTGTCTGGAGGATCTTACTATGTGTGAGGTGGTCTTTTAGACCAAGTGCTCCGCCTAGTACCATGGGTCATTTTGCTTGATAGGACAGTCTGAATGTGCATGAATCAAAATCATATGTTCAATTTCTCATGGCAAACATTGCATGTTGTCAGGGGGAGTTAATGCATTGCATATAGGTTGTCAAATGCATACATTTGTCAAAATTCATTGCATATCCTTTCTTATTCATTTGGTTGACAAACCTTAATCATAGTCTGAAAACTTTGAGCTTCACAATCTCTCTTAACAATTGGTATTTCTCCTATCAATTGGTATCATTTGGGTTCAGAATTCCATCAGTCCTTCATGAAGATTTCAATGGGCTATCTCGATCATAAATCTGAAAATTTTGAACTAGAAATCTTCTATTATACAGTTTTATGAATGTCTGAAATAACTCATGTGGTTTAAGTTTAATGTTCATGGAGTTTGACTTTAAAATCTATTAACAATATCTGAAGCATGTTTAATAAACCTTAACCATTTGTTTCATGCTGTGTCTTGTGAAAAATTTCTGAAATCTGCACTTTTGAATACATGACTTTAATTGGTTAAGTACATGAAACTATTATTGATTTGAAGTGAATGAATGCCTCTGAAATGTCTAAAGGGTTATAACTGTCAGAGCCATGACATTGGTCACTGAGAAACACAAGTCTAAAGGACTGTGTCATGAGGTGCCTTAGTTAACTCTGCATAAAATTCATTGAAAATCAGGCAGAGCAATGGCATGCACACTGAGAAATACAACTCACTCATTAAAAAATGATTTGTAGTGTGTCATGATGTGTAAATGCTAACTCTGTTCACATAAAACATGACAGTTAGTCACACTAAGGGCTTAGGGATATTGGCCTCTAATCAAGGTATATCCTCTAGTTACAATGTGTGCACTGAACTAGAGTGCTCGTAAAATTTGTAGCAAGAAAATTGTTGAACAAATCGAAATATCTGAATATTGATGCTAAAATCAAATTGCTACAACCCTAGATAAAATCATATGACTTCATAATTGCTTGATTTCAATACTGATGCATGTAATTCCGAAAGAAGTCAATAAATTTGATTGTGTAAGAGAAAGGGAGTTTTATCAAGATAAATATGAGGGCTTGGTTCATCTTTATTAAACCATGGTTTTAGATATCAATACAGAATTTTATTGATAAACTCTGCATACATCATGTTTAAACCATGCTGTTCAATAAAGCTCATTCATAAGCCCTTATAATAGAAGACTTTGAAAACTTATGTTTTAGATTTATGAGATTGCTATCTCTCTAAAAATCTGACTGCATTTCTTGTAATTGGAGCTTCTTTGAAAAATCTGCTACTTGAATCTTTTCTGCTCAAATATCATTGATTCATTTACCTGAACCTCTCCTTGTTATCCATCTCATAAGATTCCACCTTTTGAGGGGGAGCTTCCATGTCATATGCATCATGCTGCATAGAAACTCTTAAAGGGGGAGCATTGTGTTCTTGCATTCATATTTCTAGGGGGAGCTCTTGCATTTTGGTATCTCTTTCTGCATCTGCAATCATATTGATTATATCAAAGAGGGAGATTTTTGCCAAAGGAGGAGAATTTTATTCAATCATTGCATGCTGGTTTGCTTTCACTTCTCAAACTATTTTCTTTTTGATGAAGTCAAAGGGGGAGAATAGTTTGAGTCATCAGAATGACTTTCGTAAGAATGTCTTACATCATCAGAATGACTCACTGTGTATTGTTGCCATCATCAAAAAGGGGGAGATTGTTGAGCCCCTGGCCTCTGTGGCTTGTGGTTTTGATGATTGGCTTTAGGGGTTTGTGATGATTAGTTTTAATGTGAGTTAATCACTGTGAGTCACCATGGTTTTATTCAGTCATTCTATATTCAGTCATTTTATCAGATCATAACTCAGTCATTCTTATATTCAGTCTGTCATTCAAATGTTCATTTAGTCTTTCATATGTTCAGACTGTTTATCTGCTGCATAAAGCATTCATATGCATTTATAGAGTCTGCACATTTGCATCAGGCAGCAAGTGTGTACAACGCCCTGTGTAGGCACGACAAGTCCATACACTGGTTGCACATTGCACAGCTGCAGGCACTTCTAAGTCTACACATCGTGTAGCTTGCTCGCATAGCCAAGTCTATACATCGGTTGTTCATACACTACAGCTCACATCTGTTAAGTATATACACTGCTACATTGCTTGCATGAGTAGAGTCTATACATTGGTTGGCAGCTAGTCTGTACAGTGAGTGTCTCATTGGTGAAGTCTGTACACTCACCAACTGAACTTCAAAGTCTGTCTCATGCATTGTCTTAGGCTAAGTCTATATAGTGAATTATCTCATTCAGCGTCTCATATGCACATTTGAGTCAAAGTCTGTACAGCCCAAGTCTGTACACTGAGGACGCTTGTTAGCCTTCAAAGACTATACATTGTCTACAGTGCATCCAGCAAGTCTATTCATTGGAGTGTCTTGTTCAGCGTCTCATGGCAAAGTCTGCACATTCTATTGTTCAACGTCTGCATGCATTACATGAAGTTTGAACACTGCATCGTCTCAACTTGCGTCTCACTGAGCATCCATTCACTGTAAAGTCTATACAGACTTCATCGTCTTAGGGTACGTCTCATGCTTTTGCCAAAGTCTATACAGTCTGTTGCTGTGTTACACTATTTGCCTCACTCTAAGTCTACACACTCATGAGTGTCTCATCAAGTCCATACTCTGGCCTTAAGCTGAAGTCTACACAGTGCCTCAGGCTGAGCAAGTCCATACATTGGCTTGTTTTACAAGATAAAAGCTGCTAAGAGGTAATACTTCGTGTCCTTCTGTACCTCGTGTTGGTTCAGTTGTGTGCTGATGGTCTTCGAGCTGTTCTTCTGAAGTAGCTCGGTCTGTTCTGATGAACTTTGAGTCGCTTCTGTATGGACCTCGTGTCGTTAGCATTTATGTTGGTCATCTCGAGTCAGTCTTCTATGATTGCTTCTGAATGAACTTCGTGTTGTTTTCCTTCACTTCGTGTCGTTCTCCATGATGTCTGTCACTTTGTGTTGTTTTCATAATTGTGTCTTCACGTTACTCTGTGTATCGTGTCTTCGTGTTGTTTTCGTAGTTTCCTATTTAGTTTGGCCTTCGTGTTGTGTTTATGAACTTCGTGTCATTTTCTTTATTTCGTGTTGTAGACATCGTGTGTACCTCGTGTCGTTATTTCTCACCTCGTGCTGTTCTTCTTATTTTTCCAAGGGTTATTCCACTTCGTGTCGGTTTCTGTTGTCAGCCCGTGTTGACCTCGTGTTGTTGTTGCATTCGTAACCTCGTGTTGGTCTAGCATTTGTGTCTTTTTTTGTTGTGTTTATTTTCGTGTCTCTCTTGCTTTATAAACTGTCTTCGTGTCGTTCTTCGTGTTGTGTCTGCGTGTCGGTTTTGTACTTTTGCGTACAGGACATTGCAGCACCTCGTCTTGCTTCCTGTGCCACCTCGTGTCGTTCTATGTGTAGTGTGTGTTTTGTCCTCTACACTTCATGTCGTTTTTGTTATCTCTGCTTCAGCATGTATCTCGTGTTGTTCTTTTCTTATCTCGTATAGTAGTCACGTCGTGTTGTTATTATATACCTCATGCAGTTTTTGGTTTTTGTGGCCATGCAGCGTGTTAATGGATTTACTCTCATTACAGGTCTGAGGAAGAACATTCCACACTCCTGGGCTGCACGTGATCCGAGACAAGAGGAACTAATCTGATAAGGACACGTGGCAGGAAGATTCTGGATCGAGCGTGGGAGGGACACGCGTTTTGTGCCCTATCCACCTGCTGTTGCTGCTATAAATAGAACCCTTCGTCCTCAGATGAAGGTGATCGAGTTGGCAAGAAGAAAAGCTCATACAGAGAGCCCCGATCCAGGAAAAGGAAGAGAAGAAAGAAAAGAAGAGAGCAGAGAAGAGAGTGAGAGTGAGAGCAGCAGGAGAAGAAGAGAAAGAGAGAGATAGAAGTGTGAGCCGAAGAGAATAAGGGAGCAGAGATCGAGAGAGTGAAAGAGAAGAAGAAGAAGAGCAGAAGGAGAAGAAGAGAAAGAGAGAGATAGAAGTGTGAGCCGAAGAGAATAGGGGAGCAGAGATCGAGAGAGTGCAAGAGAAGAAGAAGAAGAGAAGAGAAGAGGAAGAAAAAAACTTACCTGAAGATCTGTCTACTGGACCGTGGATCAAATCCAGGCCAGTCAGCTCCGTTGAGAGCCACATTGTGCATTTCATTTCTCAGCTTTCTGTTTTGCTGAAGTTATTTTCGTTTATTGTTTTTCCTTTGTTTTCTGGTTTGCTGTATTTCCGATACTCTGTAGAGAGGTCGGGGTTCCTCCTGTTAGTTCAGGAGAAGGGAGATTGCTATCTCCGGTTGCAAGTAGCTGGGTGCTACTTGTGGGTTCCCTTCGGTTTGGAGGAAGGGAGATCTGATCTCCGGTTCTGGGCTTGTGGATTGCAAGTCCAGGGGTCCCTCCTGGTCTGGAGGAAGAGAGGTCTTCGACCTCTGGTTTGCTGGTGACTGGAAGTCACCGGTTGGTTCCCTCCGGTTTTGGAGGAAGGGAGGATTGGTCCTCCGGTTCTAGTCTTGTGGGTTGCAAGACTAGGTGTTCCCTCCGGTCTGGAGGAAGAGAGACTTGCGTCTCTGGTTTGCTAGTGACTGGTGTCACTAGTGGTTCCCTCCGGTTGGGAGGAAAAGGGGAGGTTGTTCCCCTGGTCAAGCTGTGTGGCAGCACCTGTTGCAGACTGAGTCTGCTGTTTCTAGCGTGAGCTAGTGGAAGCCACACTCAGGTTGAGTGTGGGGTGGATGTAGGTCTGCAGGACCGAACCACCTAAAAATCTACTGTGCAGTGGTTTGTTTTGTGCGTTCGCTCCTTGCCTCCTATCTCCCATTCACAGGTTATGCATGCTGGTTAGCTGTGTTATCTTGGATTGTTTATATTGTTCCTATCAGCAGTAACCTTCAGCATTGCACTTTACTGGGTGTGTTTGGGTTGCACTATTCTGCCTGCATTTCTAGTTTGATCAGGTGGCTGCATTGTTGCAGTCCAACTGTTTGATAAATTGGTTGATTATTATCTTATCTCGGAAAGCTCATTGTCCCTATTCCGCATATCCGAGCTTTAGAGTCTTTAATTTAGGCCATAATTTTTAGAGGGATACATTCACCACCCCTCTGTATCCGGGCCTAGCACCCTAACACGGATGGCCGTGCCGATCGTTCCAACACGACCGGGGAGATGAAAGTGACTTGTCAGAACTGACAGAATCCAAATCGGATGCCCGGTTTGAGCTCGGCGCTCAAAGTTCATTTCTAAAATACACTTAGTTCAAATGAACTGCCAGGTCTGGGCCGGGGATCTAAAACTTGAAACACCAGCCGGATGCCCGTGCCGATCATTCCAACACGACCGGGGAGATGAAAGTGACTTGTCAGAACTGACGGAATCCAAATCGGATGCCCGGTTTGAGCTCGGCGCTCAAAGTTCATTTCTAAAATACACTTAGTTCAAATGAACTGCCAGGTCGCGGCCGGGGGTCTAAAACTTGAAATACAGGCCGGATGGCCGTGCCGATCATCCCAACATGACCGGGGAGATGAAAGTGACTTGTCAGAGCTGACGGAATCCAAATCGGATGCCCGGTTTGAGCTCGGCGCTCAAAGTTCATTTCTAAAATACACTTAGTTCAAATGAACTGCTAGGTCGCGGCCGGGGGTCTAAAACATGAAACACTGGCCGGATGGCCATGCCAATCATTCCAACACGACCGGGGAGATGAAAGTGACTTGTCAGAACTGACGGAATCTAAATCGGATGCCCGGTTTGAGCTCGGCGCTCAAAGTTCATTTCTAAAATACACTTAGTTCAAATGAACTGCCAGGTCACGGCCGGGAGTCTAAAACTTGAAATACCGGCCGGATGGCCATGCCGATCATTCTAACATGACCGGGGAGATGAAAGTGACTTATCAGAACTGACAGAATCCAAATCGAATGCCCGGTTTGAGCTTGGCGCTCAAAGTTCATTTCTAAAATACACTTAGTTCAAATGAACTGCCAGGTCACGGCCGGGGGTCTAAAACATGAAACACCGGCCGGATGGTCGTACCGAATATTCCAACATGACCGGGGAGATGAAAGTGACTTGTCAGAACTGACAGAATCCAAATCGGATGCCCGGTTTGAGCTCGGCGCTCAAAGTTCATTTTTAAAATACACTTAGTTCAAATGAACTGCCAGGTGGGGGCCAGGGGTCTAAAACTTGAAACACCAGCCGGATGCCCATGCCGATCATTCCAACACGACCGGGGAGATGAAAGTGACTTGTCAGAACTGATGGAATCTAAATCGGATGCCCGGTTTGAGCTCGGCGCTCAAAGTTCATTTCTAAAATACACTTAGTTCAAATGAACTGCCAGGTCGCGGTCGGGGGTCTAAAACTTGAAATACCGGCTGAATAGCCATGCCGATCATTCCAACACGACTGGGGAGATGAAAGTGACTTGTCAGAACTGACGGAATCCAAATCGGATGCCCGGTTTGAGCTCGGCGCTCAAAGTTCATTTCTAAAATACACTTAGTTCAAATGAACTGCCAGGTTGCGGCCGGGGGTCTAAAACTTGAAACACTGGCCGGATGGCCGTGCCAATCATTCCAACACGACCGTGGAGATGAAAGTGACTTGTCAGAGCTGACGGAATCCAAATCGGATGCCCGGTTTGAGCTCGGCACTCAAAGTTCATTTCTAAAATACACTTAGTTCAAATGAACTGCCAGGTCGCGACCGGGGGTCTAAAAGTTGAAAGACCAGCCGGATGGCCATGCCGATCATTCCAACACGACCGGGGAGATGAAAGTGACTTGTCAGAACTGACGGAATCCAAATCGGATGCCCGGTTTGAGCTCGGCGCTCAAAGTTCATTTCTAAAATACACTTAGTTCAAATGAACAGTCAGGTCGCGGCCGGGGGTCTAAAACTTGAAATACCGTCCGGATGCCCATGCCGATCATTCCAACACGACTGGGGAGATGAAAGTGACTTGTCAGATCTGACGGAATCCAAATCAGATGCCCGGTTTGAGATCGGCGCTCAAAGTTCATTTCTAAAATACACTTAGTTCAAATGAACTGCCAGGTCGCGGCCGGGGGTCTAAAACTTGAAATACCAGCCGGATGCCCATGCCGATTATTCCAACACGACCGGGGAGATGAAAGTGACTTGTCAGAACTGACGGAATCCAAATTGGATGCCCGGTTTGAGATCGGCGCTCAAAGTTCATTTCTAAAATACACTTAGTTCAAATGAACTGCCAGGTCGCGGCCGGGGGTCTAAAACTTAAAATACTGGCTGGATGGCGGTGCCGATCATTCTAACACGACCGGGGAGATGAAAGTGACTTGTCAGAACTGACGGAATCCAAATCGGATGCCCGGTTTGAGCTCGGCGCTCAAAGTTCATTTCTAAAATACACTTAGTTCAAATGAACTGCCAGGTCACGGCCGGGGGTCTAAAACTTGAAATACCGGCCGGATGGCCGTGCCGAACATTCAAACACGACCGGGGAGATGAAAGTGACTTATCAGAACTGACTGAATCCAAATCGGATGCCCTGTCTGAGCTCGGCGCTCAAAGTTCATTTCTAAAATACACTTAGTTCAATTGAACTGCCAGGTCGCGGCCGGGGGTCTAAAACTTGAAACACCAGCCGGATGGCCGTGCCGATCATTCCAACATGACCGGAGAGATGAAAGTGACTTGTCAGAACTGACGGAATCCAAATCGGATGCCCGGTTTGAGCTCGGCGCTCAAAGTTCATTTCTAAAATACACTTAGTTCAAATGAACTGCCAGGTCGCGGCCGGGGGTCTAAAACTTGAAATACCGGCTGGATGGCCATGCCGATCATTCCAACACGACCGGGGAGATGAAAGTGACTTGTCAGAACTGACGGAATCCAAATCGGATGCCCGGTTTGAGCTCGGCGCTCAAAGTTCATTTCTAAAATACACTTAGTTCAAATGAACTGCCAGGTCGCGGCCGGGGGTCTAAAACTTGAAACACCGGCCGGATGGCTGTGCCGATTATTCCAAAACGACCTTGGAGATGAAAGTGACTTGTCAGAACTGACGGAATCCAAATCGGATGCCCGATTTGAGCTCGGCGCTCAAAGTTTATTTCTAAAATACACTTACTTCAAATGAACTGCCAGGTCGCGACCGGGGGTCTAAAACTTGAAACACCGACCGGATGGCCATGCCGATTGTTCCAACACGACCGATGAGATGAAAGTGACTTGTTAGAACTGACGGAATCTAAATCAGATGCCTGGTTTGAGCTCGGCGCTCAAAGTTCATTTTTAAATTACACTTAGTTCAAATGAACTGCCAGGTCGCTGCCGGGGGTCTAAAAGTTGAAATACCAGCCGGATGCCTATGCCGATCATTCCAATACGACCGGGGAGATGAAAGTGACTTGTCAGAACTGGCGGAATCCAAATCGGATGCCCGGTTTGAGATCGGCGCTCAAAGTTCATTTCTAAAATACACTTAGTTCAAATGAACTGCCAGGTCGCTGCCGGGGGTCTAAAAGTTGAAATACCGGCCGGATGCCCATGCCGATCAGTCCAATACGACCGGGGAGATGAAAGTGACTTGTCAGAACTGGCGGAATCCAAATCGGATGCCCGGTTTGAGATCGGCGCTCAAAGTTCATTTCTAAAATACACTTAGTTCAAATGAACTGCCAAGTCGCGGCGGGGGGTCTAAAACTTGAAATACCGGCCGGATGGCCGTGCCGATCATTCCAACACGACCGGGGAGATGAAAGTGACTTGTCAGAACTAACAGAATCCAAATCGGATGCCCAGTTTGAGCTCGGCGCTCAAAGTTCATTTCAAAAATACACTTAGTTCAAATGAACTGCCAGGTCGCGGCCAGGGGTCTAAAACTTGAAACACCGGCCGGATGGCCGTGCCGATCGTTCCAACACGACCGGGGAGATGAAAGTGACTTGTCAGAACTGACGGAATCCAAATCGGATGCCCGGTTTGAGCTCGGCGCTCAAAGTTCATTTCTAAAATACACTTAGTTCAAATGAACTGCCAGGTCGCGGCCGGGGGTCTAAAACTTGAAATACCGGCCGGATGGCCATGCCGATCATTCCAACACGACCGGGGAGATGAAAGTGACTTTTCAGAACTGACGGAATCCAAATCGGATGCCCGGTTTGAGATCGGCGCTCAAAGTTCATTTCTAAAATACACTTAGTTCAAATGAACTGCCAGGTCGCGGCCGGGGGTCTAAAACTTGAAATACCGGTCGGATGGCCATGCCGATCATTCCAACACGACCGGGGAGATGAAAGTGACTTGTCAGAACTGACGGAATCCAAATCGGATGCCCGGTTTGAGCTCGGCGCTCAAAGTTCATTTCTAAAATACACTTAGTTCAAATGAACTGCCAGGTCACGGCCGGGGGTCTAAAACTTGAAACACCGGCCGGATACCTGTGCCGATCATTCCAACACGACCGGGGAGATGAAAGTGACTTGTCAGAACTGACGAAATCCAAATCGGATGCCCGGTTTGAGCTCGGCGCTCAAAGTTCATTTCTAAAATACACTTAGTTCAAATGAACTGCCGGGTCGCGGTCGGGGGTCTAAAACTTGAAATTCCAGCCGGATGCCCATGTCGATCATTCCAACAAGACCGGGGAGATGAAAGTGAATTGGCAGAACTGACGGAATCTAAATCGGATGCCCGGTTTGAGCTCGGCGCTCAAAGTTCATTTATAAAATACACTTGGTTCACATGAACTGCCAGGTCGGGGCCGGGGGTCTAAAACATGAAATACCAGCCAGATGCCCGTGCCGATCGTTCCAACATGACCGGGGAGATGAAAGTGACTTGTCAGAACTGACGGAATCCAAATCGGATGCCCGGTTTGAGCTCGGCGCTCAAAGTTCATTTCAAAAATACACTTAGTTCAAATGAACTGCCAGGTCGCGGCCGGGGGTCTAAAACTTGAAACACCGGCCGGATGGCTGTGCCGATCATTCCAACATGACCTTGGAGATGAAAGTGACTTGTCAGAACTGACGGAATCAAATCGGATGCCCGGTTTGAGCTCGGCGCTCAAAGTTCATTTCTAAAATACACTTAGTTCAAATGAACTGCCAGGTCGGGGCCGGGGGTCTAAAACTTGAAACACCAGCCGGATGCCCGTGCCGATCATTCCAACACGACCGAGGAGATGAAAGTGACTTGTCAGAACTGACGGAATCCAAATCGGATGCCCGGTTTGAGCTCGGCGCTCAAAGTTCATTTCTAAAATACACTTAGTTCAAATGAACTGCCAGGTCGCGGCCGGGGGTCTAAAACATGAAATACCAGCCGGATGCCCGTGCCGATCATTCCAACACGACCGGGGAGATGAAAGTGACTTGTCAGAACTGACGGAATCCAAATCGGATGCCCGGTTTGAGATCGGCGCTCAAAGTTCATTTCTAAAATACACTTAGTTCAAATGAACTGCCAGGTCGCGGCCGGGGGTCTAAAACTTGAAATACCAGCCGGATGCCCGTGCCGATCATTCCAACACGACCGAGGAGATGAAAGTGACTTGTCAGAACTGACGGAATCCAAATCGGATGCCCGGTTTGAGCTCGGCGCTCAAAGTTCATTTCTAAAATACACTTGGTTCAAATGAACTGCCAGGTCGGGGCCGGGGGTCTAAAACTTGAAATACCAGCCGGATGCCCATGCCGATCGTTCCAACACGACCGGAGAGATGAAAGTGACTTGTCAGAACTGACGGAATCCAAATCGGATGCCCGGTTTGAGCTCGGCGCTCAAAGTTCATTTCTAAAATACACTTAGTTCAAATGAACTGCCAGGTCGCGGCCGGGGGTCTAAAAGTTGAAATACCGGCCGGATGCCTATGCCGATCATTCCAACACGACCGGGGAGATGAAAGTGACTTGTCAGAACTGACGGAATCCAAATCGGATGCCCGGTTTGAGCTCGGCGCTCAAAGTTCATTTCTAAAATACACTTAGTTCAAATGAACTGCCAGGTCGCGGCCGGGGGTCTAAAACTTGAAACACCGGCCGGATGGCCGTGCCGATCATTCCAACACGACCGGGGAGATGAAAGTGACTTGTCAGAACTGACGGAATCCAAATCGGATGCCCGGTTTGAGCTCGGCGCTCAAAGTTCATTTCTAAAATACACTTAGTTCAAATGAACTGCCAGGTCGCGGCCGGGGGTCTAAAACTTGAAATACCGGCCGGATGCCGTGCCGATCATTCCAACACGACCGGGGAGATGAAAGTGACTTGTCAGAACTGACGGAATCAAATCGGATGCCCGGTTTGAGCTCGGCGCTCAAAGTTCATTTCTAAAATACACTTAGTTCAAATGAACTGCCAGGTCGCGGCCGGGGGTCTAAAACTTGAAACACCGGCCGGATGGCCATGCCGATCATTCCAACACGACCGGGGAGATGAAAGTGACTTGTCAGAACTGACGGAATCCAAATCGGATGCCCGGTTTGAGCTCGGCGCTCAAAGTTCATTTCTAAAATACACTTAGTTCAAATGAACTGCCAGGTCGGGGCCGGGGGTCTAAAACTTGAAACACCGGCCGGATGCCCATGCCGATCATTCCAACACGACCGGGGAGATGAAAGTGACTTGTCAGAACTGACGGAATCCAAATCGGATGCCCGGTTTGAGCTCGGCGCTCAAAGTTCATTTCTAAAATACACTTAGTTCAAATGAACTGCCAGGTCGGGGCCGGGGGTCTAAAACTTGAAATACCGGCCGGATGCCCGTGCCGATCATTCCAACACGACCGGGGAGATGAAAGTGACTTGTCAGAACTGACGGAATCCAAATCGGATGCCCGGTTTGAGATCGGCGCTCAAAGTTCATTTATAAAATACACTTGGTCCACATGAACTGCCAGGTCGGGGCCGGGGGTCTAAAACTTGAAATACCAGCCGGATGCCCGTGCCGATCGTTCCAACATGACCGGGGAGATGAAAGTGACTTGTCAGAACTGACAGAATCCAAATCGGATGCCCGGTTTGAGCTCGGCGCTAAAAGTTCATTTCTAAAATACACTTAGTTCAAATGAACTTCCAGGTCGCGGCCGGGGGTCTAAAAGTTGAAATACCGGCCGGATGCCCGTGCCGATTCTTCCAACACGACCGGGGCGATGAAAGTGACTTGTCAGAACTGACGTAATCCAAATCGGATGCCCGGTTTGAGCTCGGCGCTCAAAGTTCATTTCTAAAATACACTTAGTTCAAATGAACTGCCAGGTCGCGGCCGGGGGTCTAAAACTTGAAACACCGGCCGGATGGCCGTGCAGATCATTCCAACACGACCGGGGAGATGAAAGTGACTTGTAAGAACTGACGGAATCCAAATCGGATGCCCGGTTTGAGCTCGGCGCTCAAAGTTCATTTCTAAAATACACTTAGTTCAAATGAACTGCCTGGTCGCGGCCGGGGGTCTAAAACTTGAAATACCGGCCGGATGCCCATGCCGATCATTCCAACACGACCGGGGAGATGAAAGTGACTTGTCAGAACTGACGGAATCCAAATCGGATGCCCGGTTTGAGCTCGGCGCTCAAAGTTCATTTCTAAAATACACTTAGTTCAAATGAACTGCCAGGTCGGGCCGGGGGTCTAAAACTTGAAACACCGGCCGGATGGCCGTGCCGATCATTCCAACACGACCGGGGAGATGAAAGTGACTTGTCAGAACTGACGGAATCCAAATCGGATGCCCGGTTTGAGCTCGGCGCTCAAAGTTCATTTCTAAAATACACTTAGTTCAAATGAACTGCCAGGTCGGGGCCGGGGGTCTAAAACTTGAAACACCGGCCGGATGCCCGTGCCGATCATTCCAACACGACCGGGGAGATGAAAGTGACTTGTCAGAACTGACGGAATCCAAATCGGATGCCCGGTTTGAGCTCGGCGCTCAAAGTTCATTTCTAAAATACACTTAGTTCAAATGAACTGCCAGGTCGGGGCCGGGGGTCTAAAACTTGAAATACCGGCCGGATGCCCGTGCCGATCATTCCAACACGACCGGGGAGATGAAAGTGACTTGTCAGAACTGACGGAATCCAAATCGGATGCCCGGTTTGAGCTCGGCGCTCAAAGTTCATTTCTAAAATACACTTAGTTCAAATGAACTGCCAGGTCGCGGCCGGGGGTCTAAAACTTGAAATACCAGCCGGATGCCGTGCCGATCATTCCAACACGACCGGGGAGATGAAAGTGACTTGTCAGAACTGACGGAATCCAAATCGGATGCCCGGTTTGAGCTCGGCGCTCAAAGTTCATTTCTAAAATACACTTAGTTCAAATGAACTGCCAGGTCGGGGCCGGGGGTCTAAAACTTGAAATACCGGCCGGATGGCCGTGCCGATCATTCCAACACGACCGGGGAGATGAAACTGACTTGTCAGAACTGACGGAATCCAAATCGGATGCCCGGTTTGAGCTCGGCGCTCAAAGTTCATTTCTAAAATACACTTAGTTCAAATGAACTGCCAGGTCGGGGCCGGGGGTCTAAAACTTGAAATACCGGCCGGATGGCCATGCCGATCATTCCAACACGACCGGGGAGATGAAAGTGACTTGTCAGAACTGACGGAATCCAAATCGGATGCCCGGTTTGAGCTCGGCGCTCAAAGTTCATTTCTAAAATACACTTAGTTCAAATGAACTGCCAGGTCGGGGCCGGGGGTCTAAAACTTGAAATACCGGCCGGATGGCCGTGCCGATCATTCCAACACGACCGGGGAGATGAAAGTGACTTGTCAGAACTGACGGAATCCAAATCGGATGCCCGGTTTGAGCTCGGCGCTCAAAGTTCATTTCTAAAATACACTTAGTTCAAATGAACTGCCAGGTCGCGGCCGGGGGTCTAAAACTTGAAACACCGGCCGGATGGCCGTGCCGATCATTCCAACACGACCGGGGAGATGAAAGTGACTTGTCAGAACTGACGGAATCCAAATCGGATGCCCGGTTTGAGCTCGGCGCTCAAAGTTCATTTCTAAAATACACTTAGTTCAAATGAACTGCCAGGTCGGGGCCGGGGGTCTAAAACTTGAAACACCGGCCGGATGCCCGTGCCGATCATTCCAACACGACCGGGGAGATGAAAGTGACTTGTCAGAACTGACGGAATCCAAATCGGATGCCCGGTTTGAGCTCGGCGCTCAAAGTTCATTTCTAAAATACACTTAGTTCAAATGAACTGCCAGGTCTGGGCCGGGGGTCTAAAACTTGAAATACCGGCCGGATGCCCATGCCGATCATTCCAACACGACCGGGGAGATGAAAGTGACTTGTCAGAACTGACGGAATCCAAATCGGATGCCCGGTTTGAGCTCGGCGCTCAAAGTTCATTTCTAAAATACACTTAGTTCAAATGAACTGCCAGGTCGGGCCGGGGGTCTAAAACTTGAAATACCGGCCGGATGGCCAGTGCCGATCATTCCAACACGACCGGGGAGATGAAAGTGACTTGTCAGAACTGACGGAATCCAAATCGGATGCCCGGTTTGAGCTCGGCGCTCAAAGTTCATTTCTAAAATACACTTAGTTCAAATGAACTGCCAGGTCGGGGCCGGGGGTCTAAAACTTGAAATACCGGCCGGATGCCGTGCCGATCATTCCAACACGACCGGGGAGATGAAAGTGACTTGTCAGAACTGACGGAATCCAAATCGGATGCCCGGTTTGAGCTCGGCGCTCAAAGTTCATTTCTAAAATACACTTAGTTCAAATGAACTGCCAGGTCGGGGCCGGGGGTCTAAAACTTGAAACACCAGCCGGATGCCCGTGCCGATCATTCCAACACGACCGGGGAGATGAAAGTGACTTGTCAGAACTGACGGAATCCAAATCGGATGCCCGGTTTGAGCTCGGCGCTCAAAGTTCATTTCTAAAATACACTTAGTTCAAATGAACTGCCAGGTCGCGGCCGGGGGTCTAAAACTTGAAATACCGGCCGGATGCCCGTGCCGATCATTCCAACACGACCGGGGAGATGAAAGTGACTTGTCAGAACTGACGGAATCCAAATCGGATGCCCGGTTTGAGCTCGGCGCTCAAAGTTCATTTCTAAAATACACTTAGTTCAAATGAACTGCCAGGTCGCGGCCGGGGGTCTAAAACTTGAAATACCGGCCGGATGCCCATGCCGATCATTCCAACACGACCGGGGAGATGAAAGTGACTTGTCAGAACTGACGGAATCCAAATCGGATGCCCGGTTTGAGCTCGGCGCTCAAAGTTCATTTCTAAAATACACTTAGTTCAAATGAACTGCCAGGTCGGGGCCGGGGGTCTAAAACTTGAAATACCAGCCGGATGCCCATGCCGATCATTCCAACACGACCGGGGAGATGAAAGTGACTTGTCAGAACTGACGGAATCCAAATCGGATGCCCGGTTTGAGCTCGGCGCTCAAAGTTCATTTCTAAAATACACTTAGTTCAAATGAACTGCCAGGTCGGGGCCGGGGGTCTAAAACTTGAAACACCGGCCGGATGCCCGTGCCGATCATTCCAACACGACCGGGGAGATGAAAGTGACTTGTCAGAACTGACGGAATCCAAATCGGATGCCCGGTTTGAGCTCGGCGCTCAAAGTTCATTTCTAAAATACACTTAGTTCAAATGAACTGCCAGGTCGGGGCCGGGGGTCTAAAACTTGAAATACCGGCCGGATGCCCGTGCCGATCATTCCAACACGACCGGGGAGATGAAAGTGACTTGTCAGAACTGACGGAATCCAAATCGGATGCCCGGTTTGAGCTCGGCGCTCAAAGTTCATTTCTAAAATACACTTAGTTCAAATGAACTGCCAGGTCGCGGCCGGGGGTCTAAAACTTGAAATACCGGCCGGATGCCCGTGCCGATCATTCCAACACGACCGGGGAGATGAAAGTGACTTGTCAGAACTGACGGAATCCAAATCGGATGCCCGGTTTGAGCTCGGCGCTCAAAGTTCATTTCTAAAATACACTTAGTTCAAATGAACTGCCAGGTCGGGGCCGGGGGTCTAAAACTTGAAATACCGGCCGGATGCCCGTGCCGATCATTCCAACACGACCGGGGAGATGAAAGTGACTTGTCAGAACTGACGGAATCCAAATCGGATGCCCGGTTTGAGCTCGGCGCTCAAAGTTCATTTCTAAAATACACTTAGTTCAAATGAACTGCCAGGTCGGGGCCGGGGGTCTAAAACTTGAAATACCGGCCGGATGGCCGTGCCGATCATTCCAACACGACCGGGGAGATGAAAGTGACTTGTCAGAACTGACGGAATCCAAATCGGATGCCCGGTTTGAGCTCGGCGCTCAAAGTTCATTTCTAAAATACACTTAGTTCAAATGAACTGCCAGGTCGGGGCCGGGGGTCTAAAACTTGAAATACCGGCCGGATGCCCGTGCCGATCATTCCAACACGACCGGGGAGATGAAAGTGACTTGTCAGAACTGACGGAATCCAAATCGGATGCCCGGTTTGAGCTCGGCGCTCAAAGTTCATTTCTAAAATACACTTAGTTCAAATGAACTGCCAGGTCGCGGCCGGGGGTCTAAAACTTGAAATACCGGCCGGATGGCCGTGCCGATCATTCCAACACGACCGGGGAGATGAAAGTGACTTGTCAGAACTGACGGAATCCAAATCGGATGCCCGGTTTGAGCTCGGCGCTCAAAGTTCATTTCTAAAATACACTTAGTTCAAATGAACTGCCAGGTCGGGGCCGGGGGTCTAAAACTTGAAACTCCGGCCGGATGCCGTGCCGATCATTCCAACACGACCGGGAGATGAAAGTGACTTGTCAGAACTGACGGAATCCAAATCGGATGCCCGGTTTGAGCTCGGCGCTCAAAGTTCATTTCAAAAATACACTTAGTTCAAATGAACTGCCAGGTCGGGGTCGGGGGTCTAAAACTTGAAATTACGGCCGGATGCCCATGCCGATCATTCCAACACGACCGGGGAGATGAAAGTGACTTGTCAGAACTGACGGAATCCAAATCGGATGCCCGGTTTGAGCTCGGCGCTCAAAGTTCATTTCTAAAATACACTTAGTTCAAATGAACTGCCAGGTCGCGGCCGGGGGTCTAAAACTTGAAATACCAGCCGGATGCCTGTGCCGATCATTCCAACATGACCGGGGAGATGAAAGTGACTTGTCAGAACTGATGGAATCTAAATCGGATGCCCGGTTTGAGCTCGGCGCTCAAAGTTCATTTCTAAAATACACTTGGTTCAAATGAACTGCCAGGTCGGGGCCGGGGGTCTAAAACTTGAAATACCGGCCGGATGCCGTGCCGATCATTCCAACACGACCGGGGAGATGAAAGTGACTTGTCAGAACTGACGGAATCCAAATCGGATGCCCGGTTTGAGCTCGGCGCTCAAAGTTCATTTCTAAAATACACTTGGTTCAAATGAACTGCCAGGTCGGGGCCGGGGGTCTAAAACTTGAAATACCGGCCGGATGCCCGTGCCGATCATTCCAACACGACCGGGGAGATGAAAGTGACTTGTCAGAACTGACGGAATCCAAATCGGATGCCCGGTTTGAGCTCGGCGCTCAAAGTTCATTTCTAAAATACACTTAGTTCAAATGAACTGCCAGGTCGCGGCCGGGGGTCTAAAACTTGAAATACCGGCCGGATGCCCGTGCCGATCATTCCAACACGACCGGGGAGATGAAAGTGACTTGTCAGAACTGACGGAATCCAAATCGGATGCCCGGTTTGAGCTCGGCGCTCAAAGTTCATTTCTAAAATACACTTAGTTCAAATGAACTGCCAGGTCGGGGCCGGGGGTCTAAAACTTGAAATACCGGCCGGATGCCCGTGCCGATCATTCCAACACGACCGGGGAGATGAAAGTGACTTGTCAGAACTGACGGAATCCAAATCGGATGCCCGGTTTGAGCTCGGCGCTCAAAGTTCATTTCTAAAATACACTTAGTTCAAATGAACTGCCAGGTCGGGGCCGGGGGTCTAAAACTTGAAACACCGGCCGGATGCCCGTGCCGATCATTCCAACACGACCGGGGAGATGAAAGTGACTTGTCAGAACTGACGGAATCCAAATCGGATGCCCGGTTTGAGCTCGGCGCTCAAAGTTCATTTCTAAAATACACTTAGTTCAAATGAACTGCCAGGTCGGGGCCGGGGGTCTAAAACTTGAAATACCGGCCGGATGCCCGTGCCGATCATTCCAACACGACCGGGGAGATGAAAGTGACTTGTCAGAACTGACGGAATCCAAATCGGATGCCCGGTTTGAGCTCGGCGCTCAAAGTTCATTTCTAAAATACACTTAGTTCAAATGAACTGCCAGGTCGGGGCCGGGGGTCTAAAACTTGAAATACCGGCCGGATGCCCGTGCCGATCATTCCAACACGACCGGGGAGATGAAAGTGACTTGTCAGAACTGACGGAATCCAAATCGGATGCCCGGTTTGAGCTCGGCGCTCAAAGTTCATTTCTAAAATACACTTAGTTCAAATGAACTGCCAGGTCGGGGCCGGGGGTCTAAAACTTGAAATACCGGCCGGATGCCCATGCCGATCATTCCAACACGACCGGGGAGATGAAAGTGACTTGTCAGAACTGACGGAATCCAAATCGGATGCCCGGTTTGAGCTCGGCGCTCAAAGTTCATTTCTAAAATACACTTGGTTCAAATGAACTGCCAGGTCGGGGCCGGGGGTCTAAAACTTGAAATACCGGCCGGATGCCCGTGCCGATCATTCCAACACGACCGGGGAGATGAAAGTGACTTGTCAGAACTGACGGAATCCAAATCGGATGCCCGGTTTGAGCTCGGCGCTCAAAGTTCATTTCTAAAATACACTTAGTTCAAATGAACTGCCAGGTCGGGGCCGGGGGTCTAAAACTTGAAATACCGGCCGGATGCCCGTGCCGATCATTCCAACACGACCGGGGAGATGAAAGTGACTTGTCAGAACTGACGGAATCCAAATCGGATGCCCGGTTTGAGCTCGGCGCTCAAAGTTCATTTCTAAAATACACTTAGTTCAAATGAACTGCCAGGTCGCGGCCGGGGGTCTAAAACTTGAAATACCGGCCGGATGGCCACGCCGATCGTTCCAACACGACCGGGGAGATGAAAGTGACTTGTCAGAACTGACGGAATCCAAATCGGATGCCCGGTTTGAGCTCGGCGCTCAAAGTTCATTTCTAAAATACACTTAGTTCAAATGAACTGCCAGGTCGGGGCCGGGGGTCTAAAACTTGAAATACCGGCCGGATGCCCGTGCCGATCATTCCAACACGACCGGAAGATGAATGTGACTTGTCAGAACTGACGGAATCTAAATCGGATGCCCGGTTTGAGCTCGGCGCTCAAAGTTCATTTCTAAAATACACTTAGTTCAAATGAACTGCCAGGTCGGGGCCGGGGGTCTAAAACTTGAAATACCGGCCGGATGCCCGTGCCGATCATTCCAACACGACCGGGGAGATGAAAGTGACTTGTCAGAACTGACGGAATCCAAATCGGATGCCCGGTTTGAGCTCGGCGCTCAAAGTTCATTTCTAAAATACACTTAGTTCAAATGAACTGCCAGGTCGGGGCCGGGGGTCTAAAACTTGAAATACCGGCCGGATGCCGTGCCGATCATTCCAACACGACCGGGGAGATGAAAGTGACTTGTCAGAACTGACGGAATCCAAATCGGATGCCCGGTTTGAGCTCGGCGCTCAAAGTTCATTTCTAAAATACACTTAGTTCAAATGAACTGCCAGGTCGGGGCCGGGGGTCTAAAACTTGAAATACCGGCCGGATGCCCGTGCCGATCATTCCAACACGACCGGGGAGATGAAAGTGACTTGTCAGAACTGACGGAATCCAAATCGGATGCCCGGTTTGAGCTCGGCGCTCAAAGTTCATTTCTAAAATACACTTAGTTCAAATGAACTGCCAGGTCGGGGCCGGGGGTCTAAAACTTGAAATACCGGCCGGATGCCCGTGCCGATCATTCCAACACGACCGGGGAGATGAAAGTGACTTGTCAGAACTGACGGAATCCAAATCGGATGCCCGGTTTGAGCTCGGCGCTCAAAGTTCATTTCTAAAATACACTTGGTTCAAATGAACTGCCAGGTCGGGGCCGGGGGTCTAAAACTTGAAATACCGGCCGGATGCCCGTGCCGATCATTCCAACACGACCGGGGAGATGAAAGTGACTTGTCAGAACTGACGGAATCCAAATCGGATGCCCGGTTTGAGCTCGGCGCTCAAAGTTCATTTCTAAAATACACTTAGTTCAAATGAACTGCCAGGTCGGGGCCGGGGGTCTAAAACTTGAAATACCGGCCGGATGGCCGTGCCGATCGTTCCAACACGACCGGGGAGATGAAAGTGACTTGTCAGAACTGACGGAATCCAAATCGGATGCCCGGTTTGAGCTCGGCGCTCAAAGTTCATTTCTAAAATACACTTAGTTCAAATGAACTGCCAGGTCTGGCCGGGGGTCTAAAACTTGAAATACCGGCCGGATGCCCGTGCCGATCATTCCAACACGACCGGGGAGATGAAAGTGACTTGTCAGAACTGACGGAATCCAAATCGGATGCCCGGTTTGAGCTCGGCGCTCAAAGTTCATTTCTAAAATACACTTAGTTCAAATGAACTGCCAGGTCGGGGCCGGGGGTCTAAAACTTGAAACACCGGCCGGATGGCCGTGCCGATCATTCCAACACGACCGGGGAGATGAAAGTGACTTGTCAGAACTGACGGAATCCAAATCGGATGCCCGGTTTGAGCTCGGCGCTCAAAGTTCATTTCTAAAATACACTTAGTTCAAATGAACTGCCAGGTCGGGGCCGGGGGTCTAAAACTTGAAATACCGGCCGGATGCCCATGCCGATCATTCCAACACGACCGGGGAGATGAAAGTGACTTGTCAGAACTGACGGAATCCAAATCGGATGCCCGGTTTGAGCTCGGCGCTCAAAGTTCATTTCTAAAATACACTTAGTTCAAATGAACTGCCAGGTCGGGGCCGGGGGTCTAAAACTTGAAATACCGGCCGGATGGCCGTGCCGATCATTCCAACACGACCGGGGAGATGAAAGTGACTTGTCAGAACTGACGGAATCCAAATCGGATGCCCGGTTTGAGCTCGGCGCTCAAAGTTCATTTCTAAAATACACTTAGTTCAAATGAACTGCCAGGTCGGGCCGGGGGTCTAAAACTTGAAATACCAGCCGGATGCCCGTGCCGATCATTCCAACACGACCGGGGAGATGAAAGTGACTTGTCAGAACTGACGGAATCCAAATCGGATGCCCGGTTTGAGCTCGGCGCTCAAAGTTCATTTCTAAAATACACTTGGTTCAAATGAACTGCCAGGTCGGGGCCGGGGGTCTAAAACTTGAAATACCGGCCGGATGCCCGTGCCGATCATTCCAACACGACCGAGGAGATGAAAGTGACTTGTCAGAACTGACGGAATCCAAATCGGATGCCCGGTTTGAGCTCAGCGCTCAAAGTTCATTTCTAAAATACACTTGGTTCAAATGAACTGCCAGGTCGGGGCCGGGGGTCTAAAAGTTGAAATACCGGCCGGATGCCCGTGCCGATCATTCCAACACGACCGGGGAGATGAAAGTGACTTGTCAGAACTGACGGAATCCAAATCGGATGCCCGGTTTGAGCTCGGCGCTCAAAGTTCATTTCAAAAATACACTTGGTTCAAATGAACTGCCAGGTCGCGGCCGGGGGTCTAAAACTTGAAATACCGGCCGGATGGCCGTGCCGATCGTTCCAACACGACCAGGGAGATGAAAGTGACTTGTCAGAACTGACGGAATCCAAATCGGATGCCCGGTTTGAGATCGGCGCTCAAAGTTCATTTCTAAAATACACTTAGTTCAAATGAACTGCCAGGTCGGGGCCGGGGGTCTAAAACTTGAAACTCCGGCCGGATGGCCGTGCCGATCGTTCCAACACGACCGGGGAGATGAAAGTGACTTGTCAGAACTGACGGAATCAAAATTCATTTCTAAAATACACTTAGTTTAAATACTGTTTCAGGCTAGTGGTTGATTTATAAAATATGCAGTTATCAATTTGTTATGTTTGCTTTCAATTTATGCTAATTTCTTCGCACTAATTTTTTTATCTATGAATGAATGTTATTATTTTTTTAATGTAGGGGGATCCTTCTGCGGGCGGCGACAGAGGAGATGAGCAGGGCGGTGAGGATACGGACGATGAGGATATGGACGATGTACCAGATATTTCTTGATATTCACACGGATGAGCAGGGTTAATCTCTTTTTTTTTGTGGTATTTATTTGATCAGAATTTTATTTTTCGGTGGTGTTTATTTGATTAGCAGGTTCCCAATATTTTTTTTTCAACATGTAGAATTTCTTGATGTTTATTTATGATTAAACAGGTTTTGTAAAATAATTTAAGATTTATAAAAAAAATGTAGATTTCAGACGGATTTTCAGACGGGATGTGCGACGAATATTGTCCGTCTATGATCCGTCGTAAACTCTGTTTGGAATATAGACGGATTCAAACCACATTTCGGACAGGTGTTGAGTTGAATTTCAGACGGTTATGTTATACGTCGTAATATCCGTTTGAAATAGCGACGGATTTCGGACGAGTTTTCATATGGTAACATGATTTGAGACTAAGAGTTGGGCTTCATTTTAAGACGGTAACTATATTCCGTCGTAATAGCCGTCTGAAATTTTAGATGGAATTTCAAACGGAATATATATCCGTCGTAAATTTCAGACTGAAAAGTTCAAATTTCAGATGGAAATGTCTCGTATGAAATACAGACGGAATTTGTGACTGATTAAATTCTGTCTTAGTTGCAGACGGAATTTCCGACGGAAACATAAACGGTCACAAATTTGTGACTAAGAATTTCAGACGGTCGGTTTCAGTCTTAAATATGTCGTAAATCCGTCACAAACTTGCTTTGTGACGGATTTCAGACGGATACGGGCCGTCTGAAATCCCACTTTTTCTGGTGGTGCACCATTACTAAGACATCTTAGACAGATGAGGGCACATGAATGCTCAAAAGATGCGTATGATGTATGTTGGGCTAAAATAAAGAAATCATCAAAACGAATGCAGAGAGAGGATAAAATAGGAAGATACTCGAGAATAGTATTACTCGACCAGACAAATCAGGGTCAGGACACTATCTGCAACTACAACACGCAAGATAGAACCATCGTCCCCCAACCCTTCCAACCTAACGGCCTATCCAATGATTAAACATGTGCACTTAGATCATCATCATTTTTGTTAGAGGGGAACATCAGATCTCAGAACACATGAATGACCAGCCGGTTCTCGAGGTAATATATCATAGATACCATATAGTAATGCAACAATGAGAAGGGATAGAGAGCCATACCTGACTTACCTGCCAAGAGAAATGACATTTTTTAAATTATCTGATTTTCAAAATTTTATGGGTTCTCAATAAGACAACATGATAACAAGATAAGCACAAGGATGAAGATAACATAACATAGTGAAAGAAATATAACATAACAAAGAGGAACGAAGCATAACATGACATAATAGCATAGACAAAACATCATAAGAACAACCAACAAGTGTGCGTGGGATTTGAAAACACGGTGGGGCAAGACTGCACACGCGGTGGGACAAGATCATGGCCGGACAAAGGCACGCAGGACAACAAATCACGGGGGATAAAAGACACGGTCAACGTATGTGTGGGATGACACAGCGGGACGAAATCATACTGGGACGAGGACATGACAGTCACGGAGGGACAAAACAACATGTGTGACAAGAACACGGCGGGACAAAAGACATGACAAATATGCTCTTCAATCAAAACCCAAGATCCGAATGAAGCGAAACCGCCAGATTCATAATCATGAGGTAAAGTCCTCTCACGGAGATATGATGAGACGAATTGAAGCAAAAGCTGAGGGCACAAGCTTCATAACAGATTGAGAGAGTAGATTGAAGAAGGAGAGAGCAGATCAGAAGATATGAACAGGAACCAGAGCGAAAGTCAAGGGGCAAGGAAGCTTGACTTCCTGTAACCTGCACACTTAACAAACTGATCATATCCGCCCTCAAAAACAAAATAGACGTGAACAAAAAGACACATTTTTTTGCACTTTTGTAATTTTTTGATTTGTTTCAACAATATTTATTTTTTTAAAATTTTGACATATTTAATTTTTTTGTAATTATTTTGATAATATTTGATTTTTTTGAAATTTTGACAATATTTGATTTTTTTAGATTTTGACATAACAATCTGCAGCACCCAGAGACGGGCCAAACTACTGGCCAGTGATCATCGTTCCTCCCCCTCTCATTAAATGCTTCCCTTAAGCAGAGCGAGCATGTGAGGGTGGCTTACCACAACTAATCGTCTCTAAAGAACGGTGCCCCTACTAAGGCCATACCCGGGATTCAAGCCAGCCTAAGAGGGAGAAATGGAAGAAAAATAGAGACAAGCTTAATGCAGGAAGAGAGATATCAGGATTTGAATTCCATCTAGGGGACTACCCCTCAAAAATACAGTCTGTTGCACCGGGGCTTTGTGTCTTTGATTTTAAGACCCATATTTATTAGGTACACATGCGACCGGGCACATGACGTCCCGCGGGGAACTATACTGCCACTCTTGCCATGCCTTTGATTCATAATTTTGCATATTGATTCATTGAATTTGAGAGCCCTTATTGGCTAGATTTCTCATGAAAGCTCACTTTTGAGGGTCCAGACTGCCCCTATTTGAGACCTCTCACGTATTGGGGAGCGTCTAGGTTGGTCATCCTATCCATCAATCTCTTGCCCTTGCACTCGGCCGAGCAGAGAAAAGAAAAGGCCTTTGTGCATACCCATAGTATGCCCAAAGCAGCATCAGTGTCCTCAGAGAAATCGACTATGGCTCACCGTGAAGTGTCTGAAAAACCCATACTCAAGAGATCACCCTCAACAATCGGGGAAAGAAACTAGACTCCTAGCATGGAGCTATCACTAGCCTGAGATGTTGCAGAAGTGAGCTGGACATTTTGACTAAATTAAGCAAACTTCTTCTAAAGCCACTGAACCGTGTTGAGGAAACAACATTTTAACAATACGCAAGAAGTAATAATATAAATGATAGCATATTCTTGCACAAAATAAAGATATCTCGCAAATCCATAGCGTGAAAATAGCATCCTGAAGTGATCTTGACCATCGAGCTTTGAGCAGCACGAACTTTGTATTCCTTGCTTGACAGGATCAAGACGGAAAGGATAGCAAGGCTTGAAGAATCCTCTACACGGAGGAGCGACAGACATCATGCTGGACGAAGAAGGATAAAAAGGAAGAGAGACGAGGGCTAGCACTCCGTCGTTAAGGCATAGAGGCCCTGATAACAAGGAACCAAATACAGAATAAACAGAGGTCAGCTGAGATCAAGGCGGACTAAAGCCTCGAAAATAGCAAGAAAAAGGGTGATGACCCTGAAAGGGTGAAGAGGAGAGAATGGAAAGACAATGAAAGGATTGATGTGAAGATGAGGAAGAAGAAGAGTAATCATCCGACGTGGTCGGAGAAGAAGAGTTGTGGACATCCGACAAGGTCGGAGAAAAAGAATGAGGACCACCGGACAGAGTCGGGGAAATAGAATCATGGACACCTGACAAGGTTGGGGAAGGAGAGCGAGAATCACTTGACAGGGTCGGGGAAGGAAAATTAGAACCCGGACATATCAGAGGAGAAGAATCAGAAGATGCCCCAGGATCGGGATGATGAGAGGGCATAGGCCGAGGCCTAGAATTGTGAGAGGAGGGAAAATCCGGAGACTCTAGATGGGAAGAAGAGGAATGGGGGTATGTGGACTGGGGAAGAGAGGAGAAGATGATGGCAGTAGGATTTAAAGTGGGAAGATACATCACCCAAGGGTGGGAGTTGAGAAAGAGAAAGGATGAATGAAAAGAAGGGGAGGAACAGGCGGTCCCCTGAATGCATAAATGATGGCCCCTGAACTTGCGCCGCCCTGTCTTCTTAGCTGAAACTGGCTTGTAATGGACCCGCCTGGTGCGGGCTCGAATCCTTGGGCTTCTTGATTTGAAATATATTCTCAAATAATGGGCCCCCCTTATAGATGGCCTGGCCTGATTATGAACATGCCGCTTCATTGGGGCAGTTGCCCCTAGATACCCGGTGCTAACAATAGGTGGACATTCTTGAACAGTGAACTCCTTAGATGGATGAGGATCATGAGACCACGGAGTCTTGTCACTCGACATAAAGACATTGAGATTCGGCAACTCCACTCGGCAATCAGACACGAAGCATAACTCCCTTGATAAAAGAGACAGATGAAGCTGAGGGAGAGTAATGCACAACGTTGACATGGCCGGCATGATAAATTAAGGGAGATTGCATAGAATGTTCAGAATGCCCTTGGACAGTGCAGAAGATACGGCCAATTGCCCCTTCAATATAGAACTCACAACCTGCTTGGCGTCCGTATGAGTTAGCACAATTCAGGTAGAGAACCCATCTTGGCTAGTTATCTGAACATCAATGGAGCGAGAAGTAATAACAGCACCAATCACGGAATCTCCGGAGAGCAATGAGATTGCCACCGTTCTCGCTCGAGAAGAAACTGTCACTAATGTAAGAGAGCTCTTCTTAGCAACCGTCATCGAAATACAGGCTCATCAACCCCAAAATAGTAAGGGACCAGGACACGAACTGGCATGCGGCAGATGTAATCTTGAAGCTTGAAATGCATAACCTTCATGCAATCATCCTGACTCGGCTCATTTTCACCGTGGGGACTAGACCCGATAGGCACCAAAGGTAGCGCACACCTGCTCTATGGGGTGGAAATAGGAGGTGAAGTGGAGGGAATAGGTTCTGATGGCGTGGAGCTTTCAATGGGGATGGTGATGTCAAGTGAAGACGCAAGCGATGTGGCGATGATAGGCTCGGGTGAAGGTAAAGGTGGAGGCGGAGATGATGGAGGTTTAGGCGATGGTGAGGGTGGTGGAGATGGCGTAGGCAATAAGGGTAGTGGAGATGGAGGCGGTGATGTAGGCAAAGGGGAAGGCCACAGCGGCCATTGTCGACGTATCGACACAACGCGTCGGGTGGTGTTGGTAGTGGAAGCGGTGATAGCATAATGAACGGAGGAAGGGGAGGCACTAGCCTGAGCAAGGGCTTGGGTAGGTGAAGGCAATGAAGACGGGGTCGGAGATGGTGGAGGTAATGGGGTAGGTGATGGAATAGGTGGAGACGATAGGGTAGGCGATGGCCTAGGTGAGGGAACGGGTGATGGAATAGATGACGAATCGGGTGCAGCGCCAAATGAAGAATCACAGTGGTGCCCCTGGTCTTGAAGTAATGAAGATGGCTGCCTAGGTAGCGCCTCTTGCTGCTGCTTGCTGCGAAGATGTAGAACAACCTTACGAATTACAGGCCAATCGATCCTTTTCTTATCTTCCAGATCATAAAGATAATCCCGGAACTCGGGGTAATCCTCGACCAAATGCCCCTGTTGGCGGTGAAATTCACAGAATTGAAGCATATTCTCGACCGCGGGTCGGCAAGGCACAATCGGAGGGAGCGGCAACACGTGAGTGGCCATCAAAGCCTAGAAAATACCTGTAAAACACTCCTGCAACGGAGGATGAGGAGCCCGCTTCGGGCAAGGCGGATGGCGAGGGGTATGTTGTGGAAAAGCGGGTTGTGGAGATAGAAGTGAAGGCTGCGTAGGCAATAGTGCTTGGCCGGCGATGGAGGGATTTGGTGAAGGCATATGTGGAGTGGGATGAGGGGGTATATAGATGGCATCCACCTGCTCGAGATGTGGTCTTCCCTTGACCGGGGGTGGTGGTGGATGCGAAGAAGCGGAAGGCTAACTCGTGGAGGGCATATATGTGGAGGTGTATGGTGGACTCGTGGAGGGCTGATATGTAGGAGTGGATAGGTGCGTAGGAGCGGAGGGTTGACTCAAGGAGGGACGATATGTGGATGCGTGTGGTGGACTCATAGAGGGTAAAGGTTGATCTGTGAAGGTAAATGTAGATGGCAGGGTATATGGGGATATAGAAGGCGGAGAAGACTCGGAGACAAGGAAATCATGGAGTTGTTGGCGAATGAAGCTGGCTCAGCTGTATAGTTGTTTCTAGGAGGTGATGTCAGTGAGGGCTAAGACAAATCGGTACTCGAGCATTACGTTAGAAATCAGCATCTTGATCAGCTCATGCTTCGGAATGTGCCTCGGGACTTGCACGGCGAGGCGACACCAGCGATCAGCAAAGGCGCAAAAATTTTCTTCGGGCTTCATCTTCCCATGGGCCATATCCACCATAGAATACGTGGGCCTAACCTGGTCCTGAAACTGCTGAATGAATTTTTCTTGCACGACTTGGAAATTCACGATCTGCTCTTGCAGAAGGGAAAAGAACCATTCCCGAGCTGGGCCTTCCAATGATAGACCAAATAAATAAGTCATCAAGCGCTGATCATGTCGAACCTGGGCCGACTCATAAAGAAACCTTTTCAAGTGCACATACGGGTCACCAACTCCACCATTGCGGCGATATGCGGGAATTTGGGAAGAAGGTGGAAGCCGAAGATCTTGAAATACGAACGGGACACTCAAGGAGGACTTGGGATCAATTCGACGTTGAAGTTCATCAAGCTAGCATTGGGTTTGAGCAATCATCTCCTGGGTAGGGAGAGATCGAGAATGGCGTAGGCCAACTTGAGCAAGAGATTGTGACTTTGGACCAGGAGCAAGGTAATGCGCCGGACGATAGGATCCGGGTTGAGAAGAAGAAGGGCCCATTCCGGGAGTGGAAGGATATGCGGGCCTGGAAGAGACGTTGGCATATGGGCCGAATGGGCCAGCAGCAACATGGGCAGAAGGAGCAGGCCCATTAGGGTGAAATTGGCCATTAGAAATTGGGCCAGCAGCATATGAAGGAGAAGAAAGAGGCCCATGAAGGGAAGAAGGCCCATTATGAGAAAAAGGCCCATTAAGATGAGATGGGGGCCCATTGAGAGAAGAAGGCCCATGAAGATGACTTGCAATAAGGCGTTGGGCTTGGGTCGGGTCCACTTGGCGAACAAGGCATGAAAGATGGGCCATGAGATTAGTTTGTTCCTCGGATGGATCAGGGGGACCACGTGAAGATGGGCCCACGTGGGAAGAGGATTCCACGCAAGAATAGGAAGAAAATTGGGAAGAAGGATGGTACAAGGGGTTGGAATGATGCTTCATGAGGGAAAATAGAGACTTAATACAAGGATATCAAGGATGGTATAAGTGGGGAAGTAAGGGCTTAATGGGCTTGAGGACAAGAGGGGGTTGACCCACTAATGCAAAGACCAATGGACAACTGACCAAAGGACAATATATTAGACAATGGACACACAAAATGGGTATCCTAAATGGGCCTAACAACAAAGAATATGTGGATGCAACACAAAACACCACTAATGGCCATGGATAAGCCCAAACAACACAATCAATGTCATGTGAGAGTTTTCACCCAAGTCAAACAAGTTAATATGATGGGAAATATTTTAGAAGTTTTAATAGACATTTTAATGATTTGAGTTTAGAATAATTCCCTTAAGATAGGAATCCTATAGGAATAAGGTCCAGACTTTGGGTTGACTAAGGTTAACTCCCTCACACGTATGCAAATGCAAGCCTAAGGGGTGGAAAGGTACAACCGACCCGGCGTCCGTGTGAGAATCCACGGCTCACGAGGACTTATGGAGGTCCCGGATAAGATCACCTAGTCGACCCCAAGGAATATGGAGGTGAGAGGATCACTTACCAAGGAGGAATGCAACTACAATATGAAGAATGCATGATCCTATGTGAACCGGAGTGCATGCAAATTTTAGCCGAAAACTAGAAAATCAAGACAAGATTAAACCATGCAAACATGATCAAATGCATGCAAATCATATATGAAAATGAAGATAATACAAAGGACACGACAGGACCAGGAATAAGCACAATCAGAACCCGAAAGGCAAAGAAATCATCAATGCAAAATGTACCTGCGAGTCTGCCCCTGAATCTACATGCAGATTTTATGCACACAATACAAAAATGGAGACAATATTTAGCTATGCAAACGTGACCCTAATAATGCAAGTAAGGTATGGATGGAAATACAATACAAAGGGAAACAAGATGGGACCAAGAACCAAGCAATCAGACCTCGAGAAGGCAATCAAATCATCATGTAAATACGTACCTGTGAACCTATCCCTCGGTCTGCCTACAGACTTTATGCAGAAAACTCAAAATTGAAGATAAGATTAAACTATGCAAATATGACCTAAAGGATGCATATGATATATAGATGGAAAGATAATACAAAGGGGTACAAAACGAGCCCAAGAACAGGGCAATCTGACCCCAGGAGGCCAAGTTATGCATCAACAAACATGGCCTTGTGAGCACTGCACCAGAACTGCCAGAATCAGAAAGTGGTTTACTAAATGACTATTTTTTACCCCTTGCGGTCTACCAAACGACCGCAAGGCTACCAGAAAGGCCCTGGCGGCCTAGTGATGACCGCTAGGCTTGTCTGGCGGTCCTGGAGGCGACCGCAAGGCTCAGACAGACCCGAAAACACCCAGAACAGCAGGAGAATGGAGAAAACTCTATCTAAACATGCACATACACACACCCAACTTGCAAAAGAGCATGAATAACGTGATGGGCACTAGGTGTCTCACCGTGATCGCCAAAAAAATAGGGTTGTAGATGATTGTTCTACCCCGTCCCCAAACTAACTATGCATGCAAGTATATGCGTGGGAACATAAATAAGCATGAAGTATGAATCAAAAGGGGCGATGAATAGATGAGAAAGACATACCGTGATCACCACCAAGGATTAACAATGCCAAGAGATGAAGAGATGAAGGGAGAAAATGCAACGACGCCGTGTACCTTGGAAAAGGATGAAGACTTGATCGCGCTTGAGGAACGGGGTGCGGGGAATGCCGTGGATTACACCTCTTCTCCTTCCAGTTGGCTAGCGGAAGAAGGCCTCACATTGTATTCGTGCTCTCCTACAAAACAAAGACTAAAGGCAAGGATAAAACCCATTAGAATATGAGTGCAGCATCAAATCCCGTAGTGATAAAATAGAGGTAAATATTGAGGGAGAACGCACCGGGGGGAGGTTTTTAACCCCTATGGAAGGGTGCAAAAGATAGGTGTGTGTGTTGTGATGAGAATAAGATAAGTAGGAGGAGAAAACATGCAGTAGAACTGCCGGGAGAGTGCATGCAATATGAAGAAAAGTGCAAGAGTGCAGAGAAAGTGCAGAACCATGATGATTTGTGAAATTGGGACGGGGAGAACTAAGAGAAGAGATGATGAAAACAAGCCCAGAGAGGTGGAAATCGTAGACAATACTTCCCTGAACAGCCTGAGGTCAAAGAGAAGAGTCAGAGATGCAGCATGGCTTCACCTCAGGTTGTAGAAGAGCCCCTGTTCGCGTTCTGTGAATTGGGTATCTATATATAGAGTGTAGAAACTTCTAGAGATAGATCCGATATTTCAGAGGATAAAGTCCAAGATAAGTCGAGTGTGATATATCAATCTCAAGATAATATCAAGGGGAAGAGCCCACGAAAGATAGATCGTGAATTGGTGGAATAATCTGGAAGATATCAGCCCCGAAAGATAGCCCCCTCGAGTAGAACACAGAGTCCGGTGCAAGTTGGACTCTTCAGGGAGCTTAGCGGTCGGTCGACCGACCGCCTGCATGAAGAAACGGTCGGTCGACCGACAGTTTGTAGGTAGGTGCAGGAAAGAAGGCCTTCGGGTCTGGGAACTTGAACCTAACGATCGGTCGACCAACCGTTAGCCAAAGAAAACGGTCGGTCAACCGACCGTTTGTAACAAAGGGCCGCCGGTGAGGAATTGAATCTAGCGGTCGGTCGACCGAGCGCTAGGCAAATGAAAATGGTCAGTTGACCGACCGTTTGAAGATTTCTAGCAGAAAATGGGCCGGATGCCTGTTTGAGCTCCGAAATGGCCCAAAAGGGACTGTGAACGTGTCACATAGACATTTTTAAAGAGATAAATAACAATGATTAAGAATGAATGATTATGCTAAAATAAGTGGGACAAGAAGGAAAAGGGGATGAGCATGAGATGCTCTATGGAAGGTGATCGCCAGAGGGGTTACCTCAAAAGAAGAAGGATGATCGCATGTTCCTTGTATTGAGCGGGTGAGATTGGGGATTCTTCCTTCCTCCTTCTATCAGCCGGCCGATGAAGGGGGCTTATAGCTTGATTACCCTTGCAAGAAACACACAAAATGAACAAAGATATGGATTAGTCAAAGTGTGTAGTATCAATGCTCTAAAAATATGAAATCAATAAAATTAAGCATGAACACACCTTGTGTGTTTTGGTTTAAAACCCCTTAAGAGGAGTAACAAGGTTGGGAATAATGGATGCAGTGATATGATTATGCAAAGCAATTATACTAAAGAGTATCTCTAACAGAGAACTAGAGAGAAAGGGTGCATGTGTGATGAGATGAATATAACTAACAAACTAAAAGACTAAAAAAAAGGGGGACGCCCTTCTGCTGTGTGTGCAGTAGTAAAGGGAGGAAAATAAAAAAAAAAGCTTCGGCTGCGGCAGTGGATGAAGATTATGCTGGAGGAAGAACTGTCACCCGTGGGAGAAGAATCCCACTAGGAGGAAGAACCTGCAAGGAAATTAAAAGAACTCTCTTCTCTCTCTGTTCTCTGTTCAACGAAAAAGCTTTCTGCCTGTTAAACTCTCTTGTTGTTCTTCTTCCTTTTTTTCCTCTCTTCTGTGTTCTCTCTCGCGCGTGAGGGATTCAAGGGGTATTTATAGGGTCAAAATTCCTTGTATTAATAGGATTAAAACCAGGCAACGAATCCTCAATAAGGAACCCTCTTCCCAATTGAACACAAGGTGTAAAATGGGGAAAGGATTACTACTGGAAAGAAGCAGGCGAAAGGGAGACGGAAGTGAAAATGACGACCCAACTAGAGGCGTCAATTGAAATGACGACATTCACACAGTTGTTAATTCCTGAATTTAATTATAGAAATAAAAGACTTTCCTTATTTAAAATCGTTAAATGACGTCTGTGTGAACGGGCGTTAAATAATCAACGCCCCTCATTAGGACGTCAATTACCTTGATTTTTATTTTCATTAGAATTTGTTAAATCCAGGAAACAACGACCGTTTGAACAGTCATCTATTTAAGAAAAACACCCCTCATTAGGTCATCAATTAAATGGCGCCCTCCCTCCAGGCGTTAATTTCAATTATTAAAGAAAAAAACCAAGAAATTACAATAAATATGGAGAAATTAAAAAAACTTCATATTAAGCCAATATTGATGTCCACTTTGGGACGTCACATGGTGACATGAGATTTACTTAATGTAGCATCAATTTTGGCGTGTCTACAGCTGCCCCGCCTTGGCGTCTGCTTTGCAATGGAGTGAAACAAAATGAAGCAAAAGTGTAACTAGCGGAATGAAGTGAGAATGAACCGATAAGTAGATGCCAAGGTGTGATGTGACACGTCTCCGATACTAAGCGTTGGAAATCTTTCCAAGATTCTAAATGAAACAACTTTGGATGATTACAAGAAAGTAATGATTAGCTGGATGAAGGGACTAATCTTAAAGAACCAAATGTGCGTGAGGGCATGGAAAGAAAGCCACCATTGGAGAGTGAATACCAGTAAATGTGGACGTGCTACAACCAAGGTGGTTTTGTAAAAAAATAAAAATGAATTGAGATAAAGACTCAGCAAATGAATGCTTTTCAAGGAACCAGCCTGAGCGACTTCAAGGAGAATAAAGTACTTGATTTGGAATGGAATATCTCATGTCAACTCCATTAAGAGCGGGTGGCCTTCATTATTGGCGTAATATGAGGATTTTAATTCATTAGAGCTCAAAGTCCTACATGATGCATGCTGGGCTAAAAGAAAAATTAAAACAAACTAAAAAATAGAAGATAATCAAGGATAATATTGCTAAACCATCGAGATTTGGTTAGGAATACAGATCTCTAAGCTGACACTAAGTCGACGCCCGTTTATCCACGTATCAACTCAGAAAGTGGAACCGTCGTCCCAAACCTTAGATGACTCAACGGCCTATCCGTGTAATCAAGACTCCCCTGGAATTATCACTATTTTTGATGGAGGGGAACTCAAATTCCAGATTCATCAGAACTACAAGGTCCTTGATATGCTATAATAGTGTAGATACCATATAGTAAAAATACATACAGGAGAAAATATAAAGATGGAATGATGTTACCAGCGGAAGAAATCCCATCGTCTCAAGACATGCATAACCTGCGCTTTTCTATGCTAAAAAATTATTAGCTCAGCTCAATAAAGCTCAAACTATGATCATAAGTGTGTGTCATAAATGATCTAATCAAGAAATAAAGCACTTAAGTTCATCAACAATCATCATGCTGTAAAGCCATTCAAAAGACATAAACCCAGGAAATGACGACCCTACGCAGCGGCGTCAACATCATAAATGACGACGATTATTGGGGCGTTAATTAAAATCACCTTTAGACTTGGAATCGGACTGAAACTGATGCCCGCAAGAGAGGCGCTGGATAAATGACGACACTGAGTATGTCATTAATCAAATAAATGACGGCAAGCTATATGTCGTCAATTAACTGTCTCACTGGTGCTCCGTTCCCTGCTCGGAATCAAACCTCCTGCGACTGATTTGATTTCGAACTCAAATTGTGATGTTCTAAACGGCTAGCCAAAGCTCCGAATCATTATAAAAGGTGATGCGTCCTCTGCTATACTCATCGACTGACTGATCACTGCATCAGCCAAACACTTAATAACAACAGAACTAAAGAATAGTAAACAGGGGAACTGCATGTATTTCTTCAAACCGAAAGAAGGGATGGACAAGATGATGGTGATGCAGAAGCCTTCTAAGAAGCCTAGGATGGGATTTCCTAGGATCTCTGAAGTTGCAAGCCACATTAGCGGGAGGATAGCCAAAGGCCAAGTAAGTTTATTTTCTTAATTTCAAGCTTCTATTTCATTCTTCCTCTTCTCTTTTTCAAAAACTCTGATTGCATCCTCTTCTCTTCTTCTCTTCTTTTTATGCTTTTCAGGACTACACAAATGTACCGAGACCAAGGAGGTTCTTAAGAATTAAGTGGCTCCCCTTACTCCTCTCTAAACTCTCTTTAGATATGAGGTCTTTTCTTAGTAGATGGCACCTACTTGGCCTTATAACCCATGCTACCCACTATGATGATATCCACCTAGATTGGGCCTCCATAGGAGCACTAATAGAATTATGGCATCCAAACACTAATACCTTCCTCTTTCCTACCTTTGAAGTCACCATTCTCTTAGAGGAAGTAGAGATGCTCCTTGGATTAAGAAAGATGAAGCAAGGAGAAGACTCAAAGATGGCTAGTATGACCAAACCAATAAATGCCCATGACATGCTTACTAGCCTCATACCAAACCGAAATCTAGTGAACCAAATCAAAGCCTACAAAGGAATCAATCTTTTGAAATTAGCTTCATGGGTATACAAGAACATGGACAAAGCCCAAGAGGAAGAAGACTTGTTGGAGAGAGTGATGAAAGGCTTTGTTGTATGCATGGTAGGAGCTCTCCTCTTCCCTTCAATAGAAGACCACTTAGAAGAATGCCAGTTAAGCACCATAGCTAGCATATGGGAAGGCAAAAGAATAGGACCGGCGGTACTAGCCAACATATATCATGGACTCACATCGGCTTCCTTGGGGCGGCCTCTCTATGGGTCAATGCTACTCCTTTATTGTTGGGTGGACCTCCACCTAAAATTTGACCCATGCCAAGAAACTCAACCGGCCTCAAAAATCTTCTCTAAAAGCCCTCTTCGGTATATAACAGATTCTCTAGGCCTATGTGAGAGGGTGACCAATCGGGTGCCAAAGCTCAAGAAAAGAAATGAATGGAGGAACTATTTCAAGACAATGCCCAAGAGCGGCTTTACTTGCACACCGGGGTTTCTAAAGACCCAAGAGCTTCGCTCAAGACTCTCCTCCGGCATAGAGCTTCGATTGATCGACGGGAACGACTTCGTCCTCTACAATGCTTATCGGTGCCTCCCACAACTTGGATTACCTCGGCACACTTTTGAAGAACCTTCTCATCTTCCACCACTTAAGAGGAGGGAACTAGGCTCAAGTGGAGATCAAGAAGAAGTCAAAACAATCATGGCTCAATGGAAGGTTGGACTTCTCCATAGGTCCAAGACATATGTTGAAGAATAAGAGAACTAATTGAAATCTTATGTAATAGCACTTAGGAAAATAAGGCCCACAGTGGCTCAGTGAATGTAACAATGGTTTTCATCAAATGAAATAAAAGGATTTTAAGTTTAATTGAGCCAAAATAACATGTCATATGATCTTGTCTTCCAATTCAGTGATTCTGTCGGACAAAACAAAGTCTCGGGTTCTCTATTCTGAGACGCGCCTCCAATAATGGCGTCAATTCCTCAACCCGCGCCTTACCACATGCCGTCCATTTCCTTTAATCAATTTTCTAAAAAATAGATAAAACCATAATTGACGCTTATTCAAACAGGCGTCTATTAATTCGTGCCTCAAGGCAAGACGTTAATCGCTTTAAATTCCTTAAAATATTTTCAAAATAATTCCTTAATTTCATAGAAATAACGCCTTTATTCATGTCGTGCCTTAACAAACTGACGCCTGCTCACAATGTCGTCAATTCTAACCAGCAATTATGATGATCGATCGCGTCAATCAATTTCCCATTAATGCGCCTGACGACGGTTACGAGTTCCCATGCAAACATAAATGACGCCTAGTCTCGGGTCGTCAAATACTGAAACCACGCCTCAGCACAGGCCGTCAATTAATATAACGACGATAGCCCTCAGGGTGTCAATTCATTTCGACCGTTAAACCCTATTTCCCTCCTTCTTCTCCTTCCTTCGTCTCCTTTCTTTCCTTTTCCCCCTTTCTCAAACCCTAACCGAGCCCCCCCATCTCCGTCTCTCCCATCTCTCTCTCTATTCTCTCTCTTCTCGAACCCATGGCGGGCGGTGCATTGAAACGGCAGAGGGTCAGCGCCCCTGAGGTGGTGGACTTGGGCGACAATGGACACGCCGAGGAGGAAGCTCCCGCGGCTGCCGAAGAAGCACCACCGGTCGAAGAAGCTCCGGCAGTGGAGCAAGGTGGCGCAACCGAGTAAGAAGGAGGAGATGATGTAGAAGAAGAAGAAGAAGACGATGGCGAGGATGAAGAAGATGACGAGGAAGACGACGATGGTGAAGAAGAAGAAGAAGAAGGAAGAGATGGAGACGAGCAACCGGTGGTGGCGGTGGCGCCCCCTCGCCAACCACGGCGGCCACGTCAACCCCGGCAACCACTCCGGGGAGGGCTTCTAACGCCCGAACGAAGCAAGGTAGGTGCCCTACCCTCCAAACCCTCATTTTTTATTTTTTATTTTATTTTTATTTCCATCAATTTCCATAGCCCTGTGGACGCACTAAAATTCGGAGGGGGGATCCGTTCGTTGGTTGGTCAGGGTTAATTCTTCTATTTAGTGCGAGGGCGTGCCAGTCACAAAGTGACGATTTATTCGGGCTTCGTGGAAACCCATGGTGCGCTCGATCTGACTAATCAGACAATTGTGTGGTTCGTGTCGGGACCGAAACCCGCCGTGCCGTAAAGGCCACGGCGTTATTTACATCCCCCATACGGGGGAACACCCTTGATTGATTGCCGGGAATAAGGGCCCTACGGCCTAAAGAGAATACTAATAATGTAGGAGGATAGTGAAAGATGAACTATGCTAGAAACCCGTCTCGGGACGTGAATGTTCAGACTATGTCGGCCACTCATGGGCCACTTCATGTTCGGACGAAGCTCCGTGCTTGTAGTATAAAGGACGGTGACAAAATCCGCGTGAATGTCTGCCACGAACAAGGCAAGTTTAATGAGAATACGGGACTGGATCCCGGTAGAAACGGGTCAAATTGATAGACTGTTGGCCGGAGATGATTTCGAACTGTGGCCATGTCGGAAATTCCGTAAACCACGTCCGATACCATAAGGCGTCGTCGGTTTTCTCTTTGCACCCAGTCCGAGGGAGTGGATTATTAAGTGCATAGCCCGAGCTTACTAACGTGCGCCCTCACACGCGGATCGACCTGCGCGGTCAGGTCGTGGGGGTCAAGGGGGCAACGCCCCTTGCGGGGGTTTCCGGGGGCAGCGCCCCCGGAACAAAAATTCAATTAAGGCGCGGGTGATGGAGCTCCTTCCATTCATTCTTTTATTAATGGCATTGATCTCTTGTATTCCCCTTTGAACCTTTCTATTCCCCTTTTCTTTACTAGCCATTTATCCCCTTTTTGTTAAGGAGGCGCGCCGGATATGGGAAGGAAGATGATGGCACCGATTTAGGGTCTCAACAGGTAGACAAGGGGGGAGGGCGCGCCGGGTATAGGGGCGCCGTTTTAAGAGTTTAACAAGGAGGGAATGAGGGAGGGCGCGCCGGTTTAGGATGGCAAGTTGGGGGGGCGCGCCGTTTTTGGAGGGCAAGGGAGAGATTGGGGCGCGCCGTTTTAACGTTCGGTAGGGGAGAAATGGGGGGGCGCGCCGTTTTTGGGCTTCGGTAAGATGGAGATGGGCGCGCCGTTTTAATGTTGAATGGGGAGATTGGGGGGATTTTGTGAGGAGGGTTGAAGCGGCGCGGTGGAACAAAGGCCGTGCCGTTTTAACTCGCGCTGGGATAGTTATATGAAGGTTGTTTCAGAGCTCTGTTACCGTGTTTTCTTTTCCTTTCACCCGTAGATTGATTCAAGGTTTGATTTGTTCGTTCTGTTGATAGATCAAACTGGTAATGAGAAGGTTTTAAGAGTTTTAACCATTTTAATCGTTTATTATGATGAAACAGTATGAACGTCTAAGAGTTTTATTCAAACAGTTTGCTCACAGAGGCCTCACTTCGTTCTTCATCAGTTCAGCTCATTCACCTGTTGTTGAGCGTTCTTAGCCCTGGCGAAAATCGGGCAGCACCTCCCCTAGACCGGGGCTTGCCAAAGAGAAGCAAAAGTCACCACGCGGATTACTCCCGGGTAAACTCTCAAAAATGCGGAGCGGCCTCACGGCAGTCCGTTAGTCCGAGTATGAGTGTGGAACGCTCGAGGGCCAGCCTACGAGAGCGACCATGACTCATGGACGACGATATTCGGGGCGAGACGGAATCTATGCCACAGTAGGGCAATGAATGTTCATCCGACAGTGGGTACCTTCGTGAGTCATGCCATGGAAAGGCAGCCCTCAAGGGCCAGGGATGACCGGAGAATGAGAAGACGGAGCAGAGAATGGAACAGAGAACACAAGAGTTGCAAAACAGACTTTTCTTCTTTTTTATTCATCCACGCAACGGGAGAAGAGACTTCTTAACAGAAGGAGTTCATTCTGAGAAGAAAGTAGAATACATCGCAAGAGAGAGGGGGAGGAGGATATTGACAAGAAGGAAAAGGAGAATACAGATCACTCTTTTCTTTCCACTCACCTCTCACTCTCCCCTCCCTTCACCTTCCCGGCGTGAGGGCGGGCTTGATACACTCCTCCGGCGGGCTCTCCTTCACTCAGAAGCTCCCTCCCCTCCCTTCTTTCTTCTCTTTTTCGGGACACACACGAGACCCTCTTCTCTTCTTTTGTTTCTTCTTCTGTTCCCTTCTTCTCTTGATCATCCTCTTCTTCTTTGCTTCGCAATGCTGCCCTATATATATCAGCCGGCCTGGGAGCGTCCCTGCCAATTCCACCTCGTCCGCAACGAAGTCAGGAGTTGACTCGTTGTGCTGGACGCCGTTGATTCGTCCCGTACGCTGCTGCTTGTCCGAGGACGGGATGTTCGTAGGTTTGCTGGGGGTTGCTTCGCCATTGAGCTTCTGTGCTGTCGAACGGAGGTTGAGACAGAACCAGGGGCATTGAATGTTCTGTGCATCTCATTTATGCAGAACAGAGTGTCGGCTGGCGGATGGGATGGCCGTCGAGTTAAAACGGCGCGAGGGAAGGTAGTCACGCCGACTAAACATCAAGAAGGCGCGCCGGATTAAGCATTGAAGGGTCACGCCATTCTAACATTTGAAGGAGAAGTTAGTGGCGCCGTATGAAGGTGTAAAGGGGGAGGCCTCTTTGACGGGAGCGCGCCGGATGGCCAAGGGCAACAAAGGGGCGTGCCGTTTTAACATAAAGAAAGGGGGTGGTGCCGTTTTAAGGCGTAAAGGGGGAGGCCTCTTTGACGGGAGCGCGCCGGATGGCCAAGGGCAACAAATGGGCGCGCCGTTTTAACATAAAGAAAGGGGGTGGCGCCGTTTTAAGGCGTGCCGCTTTAAGGCCCTTCCGCGCCGTTTTAAGCACCGAACAGATTCTTTTCGAAGTCGAGGCAGTTTGTACGAATGTTGGCATTCCCATAATGTTCCGGTTGCGTTGCATGGCTTCCACAATCTTCTGTTCGCGGCCTCCGAGACTCGGTCCCAGACTTTGCGTGACTTTCGGTGCAAGTTGAGACTGTGTCGGAGTTCCCGGCTCTTCTTCGATTCAACTCTCGGCACGGCCGGTCGGAGCCTTGTAGCTGTATCTTCTGCTTAGGGGGCTTCCTTAGCGGGTAGTGGACCACCAAGTGAGTTCTTGTCCTGATCGGGCGAGGCATGAGGTTTATTCGGCATCTCTGTCTTCGACTCGCGCTCTAATGTGTAGACGCGAATGTCGCCATCACCATCATCGTCATTTTTTGGCGTCCACAAATGCCCCCCACTCACGGGCGGCGCAAGCGAGGGATGAGTGCGCGGGGCCCGCGAGTGTAGAGTTCTTCAACATGACGTCTATTCTTCTGAGCCACTAGGATGCTGGTCCGGTGCAAATTCACGGGAAAGCGCTCACTCCTTCAGCGAAGGGATGAGGGGATCACTTCACCGCATATGCACGCAGACTGAGATGTCAGAGTGAGGGTTTAGTCATCGGCATGGGGTGAATACCGAAGCGAGAATAAAGGGTCTATGTGTCGTCTCAGGCAAAAGGCCCAAAACAACTTAGACAATGCCAACCCCTAAGAGGAAGTTGTTGACTCGTGCTGGGCTTAGGAAAGTTGTTCATTCACCGACTCGGACGGAGGGTCCGAGCCGAGTAGTGGGATGCACTTTTGTTTATGGACTAGGATGGATGGTCTGAGCCAGGCAATGAGGGGTTTCTTTATGTTCATGGACTGGGACGGAAGGTCCGAGCCAAGCAAGGAGGTTCTTCTTTCTTTCTTTTTTTATTCATCGACTTGGACGAAAGGTCCGAGCCAAGCAAGAGGTTCTTTTTTTTTGTTCATTGACTTGGACGGAAGGTCCGAGCCAAGCAAAGAGGTTTTTTTTTTGTTCATCGACTTGGACGGAGGGTCCGAGCCAAGCAAGAGGGTTCTTTTTGTTCATCGACTTGGACGGGAGGTCCGAGCCAAGCAAGAAGGTTCCCTTTTTTATTATTATTATTTTTTTATCGACTTGGACGAAAGGTCCGAGCCAAGCAAGAAGGTTCTTTTTTTTATATATCGACTTGGACGAAAGGTTCGAGCCAAGCAAGGAAGTTTTTTTTTGTTCATCGACTCGGATGAAAGATCCGAGCCAAGCAAAGGCGTTTTCTTTTTTGTTCATCGACTTAGGCGGAAGGTCCAAGCCAAGGGTCTATTCGTCTGTGGGACTGGAGTTGTAATATTGAGGTGGTTTATTCATTGACACGGGGTTAGTGCCAAAGCAAGGGTATTTTATTCATGGCACCAGACGGAAGGTCCAGGCCACTGGTTCGTTCATCGATGCCGACAGGGAGTCGGAGACCGACGTGGTTTGTTCATCGGCACGGGGTTAGTGCCGAAGCAAAGGTCTTTTTGTTCATGGAACCAGACGAAAGGTCTGGGCCACTGGTTTATTCATCGACGCCGACGAGGAGTCGGGGACCGACGTGATTCATTCATTGACACAGGGTTGGTGCCAAAGCAAGGGTCTTTTCATTCATGGAACCGGACGAAAGGTCCGGGCCACTGGTTTATTCGTCGATGTCGACAGGGTGTCGGAGATCGACGTGGTTCATTCATTGACACGGGGTTGGTGCCAAAGTAAGGAGAAAAGGTTGATTCCCCGACCTCGAACGAAAGGTTCGGCTGGGGCGTTCTTCGTCAGTGCCGACAGGATGTCAGAGGCTGACATAGTTGATTTGTCTGTTGAAATATTCTTGGAGATAAGAGTGAGTGTTAACGAAGGGAGACCGATTCCTCCCCCCCTTTTTCCTCTTTCTTTTTTTTTCTTCTTTCTTTCTTTTTTTTTTCTTTTCTTTTTAATATATATTTTTTTTTCTTTTTTTTTTGACATGCTAGATAAATAGTGCCCAATCCATCTGGACAATAGTAATGCAAATTTGCCCGGGACAGGGCGGAGAAAAACATTATTCCTCGAATGGGGAAATTGGAGCATGGTACAACCTCAGATGTCTACCATTAAGGGGCGGGAACTGGACCTCCCCCCGATGGTCGACGATTGCATACGCTCCGCCCTCGTAGACCTTCTGGATCACATAGGGTCCAAGCCAATTCTCATTCAGCTTGCCCTTGGGGTTGGAAGCCATGACTTCTCTTCTCTTCACCATAACAAGGTTGCCCTTCTTGAATTCGCGTTCCTTGACAAGCTTGTCGAAGGCGCGAGCTATCCGGGCCTGATAGACCTGGATGTTCTGCTGGGCTTGGAGCCTTTTTCCTTCCAAGTTGGAGAGCTCTTCGAGCCTTCGCTCGACATTTGTCTGCTCTTCCCGGACTAACCCGTGTTGGACTGCGACCCGGAGGGAGGGTATTTCCAGCTCGATAGGGACAATTGCCTCTGAGCCATATACCAGGGAAAAGGGTGAACAACCCGTCGGAGTTTTGTACACAGTTCGATATGCCCACAGGGCCTCGTACATTTTCTCTTCCCAGTCTCTCTTGTTAGAACTAACAATTTTGGACAGGAGAGTGCAAAGAGTCTTATTGAAAGCTTCAGCCAAGCCATTGGCCTGTGGGTTGTAGGGGGTAGACATCCTCCAGTCGATCTTGTACTTTTCTGCCAGCCGGTAGACCTTCTGGTTGCGGAAGTGACTTCCATTGTCTGAGATAATTCGGTTCGGAGTGCCAAACCGGAATATGATGTTGCGACGGACAAATCTGGTGACGATCTCCCCGGTCACTTCTTTCAAAGCAATAGCCTCCGCCCAGCGGGAGAAGTAATCAGTTGCGGCCAGGATGTACTTGCACCCAGCTGATGATGCGGGTAGTGGACCCACAACGTCTGTTCCCCATTGGGCAAAGGGCCAGCTGGGCAGTGTTGGATGCAAGGGCACGGGCGGTCTCCTGGGTACCGTCGCGTGCTCCTGGCATTTTTGACAAGACTTGGCATACTTGCAGCAGTCGTCGAACATTGTCGGCCAATAGTAGCCGAGCTTCTTTATTTCAATCTTCATTTTCGGTCCTGCCTGATGTGCACCAGCTGCTCCGGCGTGAACCTCCTTCATGACCTTCCAAGCTTCTTCAGTGGATAAACATCGGAGGAGCACCTTCCGTTTGGCGTCTGCCATAATTCGGAATAGGATCCCGTTCCGGACCTCAAAAGAGTCCTTTGTTCTGATTAACTTGATCTTCTCTTCCCTTTGCCTGGGCAGTTGCTGATATTTAAACCACTGCAAAAGGGGGTCCCTCCAGTCGGGCGGGCTAATGGCTTCCGCTGTGATGACCTCAAGTTCTTCTTCTCCTGGCCCTTCTATCATGCTAGGCACTTGGCGTTGATTCACCACCCGGATGCTGAGGGATCCATCTGGCGGGACTGCCAATGAACTCGCCAATTTTGCCAGTGCATCAGCTTGTGCATTCTCTCCTCTGGCAACGTGGCCTATCTCAATGAGGTAGAACTGCTGCATGAGCCGTTTCACCTTAGTGTGGTAAGGGAGTAACTCGGGTTTTCGAACGTCAAACTGTCCCTGGACCTGCTTGACGACCAGCAATGAATCGCCAAACACATGTAATATTTTAATCTCCATCTGTAAAGCGACTTGGAGACCAATGATCAGAGCTTCATATTCTGCCTCATTATTTGTGCAGGGCTTGCTAATGGAGCAGGATGTGTGCAGTACTTCTCCCTCAGGGGATTTAAGGACGATGCCGGCCCCGGCCCGTACTTTTGTGTGCCCAGACGGGGTTGTTTCTGTTCTCGAAGCTCCATCAAAGTGCAGCTGCCAGGCGATCAGTTGGGCTTGGTCCACTTCAAGTGTTTCATCTTCAGGCAACTCTGTGGCCAGTGGGGAATTTTCAGGCACAGGGTGTGCTGCAAAGAAATCGGCCATGGCTTGACCCTTAACGGCCTTCTGAGGCACGTAGATGATGTCAAATTCCATTAACAGTACGGCCCACTTGCCGAGACGTCCCTTCAGGACTGGCTGGGAGAGAATGTGCTTGACTGGGTCAGCCTTAGAGATTAAGCTCACTTCATGCGAGAGCATGTAATGCCTCAACTTCTTGACTGCGAAGACCAAGGCGAGACAAACCTTCTCAATCGGGGTGTATTTTGTTTCTGCCCCCATTAGTCTTCGGCTAAGGTAATAAAGAGCTTGCTCCTTCCCCTCATCATTGTTCTGGGCGAGCATTGCCCCCAGTGAACATTCAGTGGCAGCTATATATAGAATAAGTGGCCTCCCCTTGACAGGTGCCCCCAGCACAGGCGGGGTCTTTAAGTAATCCTTCAGCCGATCAAAGGCCTTCTGACATTCATGGTTCCAGTTGAAAGGTGCATTCTTCATCATTAATTTGTGGAATGGTTGACAGCGCCCCGACAAATTGGAGATAAATCTTCGGATGTAGGCTAGCCGGCCTTGCAGGGACCTTAACTCTCCCAAATTCTTCGGAGGAGGTAGCTCCTGAATGGCTTTCATTTTAAAGGGGTCGATCTCGATCCCCCTATATCGGACAATGAAGCCGAGAAACTTTCCACTAGAGACGCCGAAGGCACACTTCATTGGGTTCATTTTCAGCTCGTACTGCCGGAGTCTCTCAAAGATGACTCTAAGGTCATTCAGGTGATCCCCCCTTTTCTTTGTCTTGACGACCAGATCGTCGATGTAGCATTCAACTTTGCTATATAGCAGTTCGTCGAATATCTTGGTCATCGCCCGCTGGTAAGTGGCGCCAGCGTTCTTGAGGCCGAAGGGCATCCTTTTGTAGTGGAATATCCCTTTAGGTGACCGGAAGGCCGTATGAATCCGGTCATGTTCAGCTATCCATATCTGATTATAGCCAGATGATCCGTCCATGAAAGACAAGGCCTCATGGCCGGTAGTTGCATCAATCATCACTTCAGTGACGGGCACCGGAAAGTCATCCTTTGGGCAAGCTTTATTTAGGTCGCGGAAGTCCACGCAGATCCTGATCTGTCCATTCTTCTTCTTCACCGGCACAATGTTGGCCAACCAAGTAGTGTATTGATTTTCAGCTACAAAATCGACATCTATGAGCTTGTCGACTTCTTTACAAATCAGTTTTATCAGCTCCGGCCTCATACGCCTGGGGGGCTGCTTCACCGGCTCTACCTTGGGATCAATAGCCAGAGTATGTTGAGTCACGCCGGGGCTCAGACCGGGCATCTCCTTGTAGTTCCAGGCGAAACAGTCCCTGAATTCTTGCAGCAACTTGACATATTGTCCCCTCTCCTGTGGAGGAAGAAGGGCACTCAGAAAGGTCGGCCTGGGGTCGCTTTCTGTGCCCAGGTTAATTTCAACGAGCTCATCCACTGTGGCCTGGCCGCCATCTTCAATTTCTGGAGGCGCTGGCAGCAGGTCGATGAAATCATTGTCTTCACCATCTTCTGCTTCAAGGGCATCACATGCGTCTTCTTGCTCTGCCTCATTGGGTAACGAGGCTTTGCTTGTTTCCCCCTCTATTAGGCTTGTTGTGTGCGGCTCTGGCAGGCTGTCTTGTGTGGAGAAGTAAAGGACTTCTTCGGGATCTTCTTTGTAATTGTCATAGATGGCTCTTGCAGGGGCTAAGGTGATTGATTGCCATACTGGGGGCTGCTGCTCTGCTGGTGGCTGGGGTTGCCCATTCTCGGCTGCATCTTCAAAAATCTGGTGCTGAACTGACACCATGTAAACACTTCTTTCATGGCCGCCTGCCACATGGGGGCGTGGCGGAGCGACCACATAATCTCCCATTCTGAGCTCATCTTTCTCAATCAGGTCTTGAGCAATGTCCTTGAAGACGTAGCAGTCTTCGATGGAGTGGCCCAGTATTTGGTGATAGGGGCAGAACGAGGGGTCACCGCTTTTGCGAGCATCTTGCGGCCTCTTTGACCTTGGGAGGGAGACCTTGCCATAGTAGCAGGCCCATTCAAAAATCCCTCGGGTTTTATTCCTTGGGAAAGAGTAGGGTCTTTGCATCTTCTCCCGCAACGTGGGGCTTCGCTCGACTGATCGCCTGACCAGGGAAGCAGCTACATCCCTAGCCTCCCCTTTCAGATGCCCGGGGGCGTTTGGGATGGTGTTCGGGGACCGGTGCGCGCCGATGCTTTGTCGACAGAGGATGCCTCTAATGAGTACAGTCATTTCGGCCAAGCGAACATTCAGCATTTCGATCTCTCGCTGTTGCCTGCAGTATAGGGCGAGTAGGGTAGAGTCGCACCGAGTGAGGTTCGGGGCTTGGCCCGCTTCCCCATCCTTTGGGTCAGTGTCAGACGAGGGCGATGGCACCCCGCTGCTGTGGTCATTCGGGATTGGTCCCCCGGAGGAGGACGGGGTCTTCCCCTTATTCCTGCAGGGAGGTGGATTCCATAGGAATATTTCTTCATCTTGTTCTTCGTTGGCCAAAGGCATAAGGTGCTGACGGCCTTTATCCTGCCATGGGCCTGCAGTGCCTGCGTGGCTATTGCAGCCTAGAGCCGAGACTGATATCACATCAGCTTCATAGGAATCTTCTAGTGAAAAGCCCAATCCTGGATGTCGGGTGATTTGCAACAACCGCCGGTCCAGGTTTGGCGGGTTCCACATTTTCTTGAACATTTCTTTCCGACTGGAGAGCTGGCAGAAGGGGATCCCTTGCTTTCTGGCCATCTTGACCACAGGACCGGCTATGTCAGGAAGTCCCATTATTGGGACGAGTGGGTCGTACAGCTCATCGGGGAGTCTACAATCATCATCCCCCTTGACCGGGTGCTCCTTGGCCACATAAAAGATGGTAGGCAGACCCTCGGGGTTGGGCACCTCGAAGGTCCTTAACGGTTCAGCCACCTGGCAGTCAGCTTCTGCAAGAGGCTTGATGATCCCGGGAGGGACCCTGATGTCTTCTAGCAAATCTTCAAGGTATGGTGTTCCCGGTGTAGGGTAGATGGGAAGGTAGGTGGCCCGGAATACCCCTTCTGCTTCAGAAACAAATGACACCTGAGGGGGAGCCACATAGCCAGGCGGTGGTGGAGGGAACCAGCTGTCAAGCTCTGCCCTTTTCTTTCCTTTGTCTTGAGTAGCTTGGGAGGCTTGCTTCGGCTTTTCCAAATAAAGATTAGCATCCGACAAGTGACATTCGAACACTTCGAAAGGATGGAGGTCGGCGAAGATTCTCTCCTCTTTCCCGTTGCCGGGGTACTTGATGCATTGGTGCAGAGTGGATGGTACCACCCTATTTTGATGTAGCCAAGGTCGGCCGAGCAACGCCTTGTAAGAGGTGTTGGAGTTGATCACATGGAATTGGACCTTGGTGGTGAAGTCGCCGAGGGAGAGGTTGAACTCCGCGACCCCCATAGGGACTTCGCACTTCTGGTTGAAGCCGGCAATCTTGACGTTCCTGACCTCAACCAGGTGTACGTCAAAGTAATGCTTCTGATACACCCGATACGGGAGTATGTTCACTGCTGCCCCAGGGTCGATCAAGACTCTGTTGATGGGATGCCCATTCAGCTGCCCCTTCATGTAGAGTGGCCTGTTGTGACTGCAGGTTGGTAAAAGCATGTCCTCTTCAGTGAAGGCCACGGGTACCTCAGGTGACATTTCTGCAAGGCAGGCTTCAACATATGCTGGTGTCTGGAGTGCGGCGATGACAGCTTGCCGTGTTTCTTCATCTAAGGATAGGATTTCCCAGACGGTAAACCTGGCTGGGATCTTCTTCAGGTGTTTGACTATTCTGTTGCTAGCTCGGACTTCGAGCAACTTCATTTCTTCGGCTCTACTGCGCCTGCCCCCAGTCTGGGTCTGGGGAGCTGGCTCAACGGGTGCCTCCTCCACTGGGTCGGATGCCGCTTGAGCTTGTGGGGCCCGCTGGGTCACTTCCTTTTCTTGCAAGAACTCGACTAGATTTGGGATGTTGTCGGGCTCTTCCCTTGGCCGAGGAGGGATTGCTACAGACGGAGCCGAGGGGCTGACTGCCCCTTGGGTCTGCCGGGACTCGTGGGGGCATGACTGTCCTCCCCTCTGAGTTGTAAGAAATTCAATGAATGACGGGGCACTCTGGCCACTTGGTTCTCCGGGGTAGAGGCCCGATGGAGGGGGGATCTCCATGCCTTGGACCCTAGGCTCGGGGATGTGATATGGTTGTTCTCCCCTAAGCAGGATGTTGTGGTTGGCCTGAGGAGGGCGTCCCCACTTCCTTCCCGACCTGGTGGCATGTTGGGAGGTGGATGCTTCAGCTTGATTCACCTCTGACGGCTCGACGGGTACTTCTTGCTCTTCCTCTCTTAGGGAGAGGGCTGTGTCAAATAATGTTGAGAGGGTGTTGCAAGTGAGGACCACCCCACTCTTCTTCTTGTTTCTAGGTCTTCTCTTCTTCTTTTTCTTTTTCTCTTCAGTGGCTGGAAACTGCTCTTGGGGAAGCTCACCCCATAAGAGAGGCTCTTCTTTCGTCTCGGCTTCCGCTTCTGGAGCTAGTTCGAGTGACTCGAACTCCTCCCAAGGGACATACTCCTTCAACTCCATAGGCTGGATCTCGGGCTGTTCATAATCTTCAAGCCCATCAATAATAGCCTGGAGTCTTTCAACCGCAGGGCTGGTTTCCTTGTGCACCCGCATCGGGATGTGTTTCTTCTTGTTGTGAGTGGGCCGTCTCATAACGAGCCGGGGGGCTGTGTCATGCAAAACAGGTGTCACTGGTGGCGGCGCCGGTTGGGATGTAACACCCCTTATGCGAACCTCTGGAGTGGGCCGAGGAGCTTGTCTTCTTCTTCTGTTCTTCGTTGGCGCGGCTTGCCAACCTCCTTGATCATGAGCTGGCGCCATGACGAAGGCTTGATAAGTGGCCTGCGTACTGGACTCCGCCCATTCTTCAGGCAGCTGTTGGTATAAAGATACCATGTTGACAGTGGTGCCAAGGCTCGGCATCTCGTGTGGCTGCGGAGGATCCACTCTGAGCTCCCCCATGTCCAGCTCTCCCTTCTTGATCAAGGACTCAATGACATCCTTGAAGATGTAGCAATCCTCAATGGTATGCCCAAGCATCTGATGGTATGGGCAGAAACGAGGATCATCCTTCTTCTTCAAATCACCAGGCCTCTTTGGATCTGGTAATGTGATCTTGTTGTACCTGGTGGCCCATTCAAATAGGACTCGGGCTTTGTCTCGAGGAAAGGAATACAATTTGTTCCTCATCTTCTCCCGTAGGGAGAGACCTTCCCGCCGTTCAGTGGAGGTGTTGGCCATCTCATTGGCTTTCTCTTTCTGTTTCTCGAAAGCTTCGAAGTCCAGTGTATGAACTTCTGGCGGTGTTGGCCTCCTCTCGGCCTGCCGGACCCTCTGACTTGATGCAGCTGGAGCAGAAGAGTATCGAGCAAGGAATGCTTCGATCTCTGCCACTATGTTGTTCAGGCGGTCGAACGTCCTCACCTCAGCACCGATCATCCTCTCAAGGATCTCCTTCTTCAGATTTTGTTTACAGATCTGCACTGCGTCCTCCTGATGCGGGGGACGTTTGCACCTCATGCTGAGGTTCCTCCATCTCTTTATGTAGTCGAGTGCCGACTCCTCATTTCTCTGTCTCGTGGCGTAAAGCTCTGCCACGGTCACCTCCCGCTCAGCTATGTAGAATCTTTCTTTGAATTTCTTCTGCATATCAGGCCAGTCTGCAATGGACCCGGCGAGCAAGCTCGAATACCACTCGAAAGCGAGCCCGGTAAGTGTCGAGCCAAAGAACTTGAGAAGATAAGCTTCATCGGCAGCTAGATCCCCCATAACATTCACATAATAGGCAATGTGCTCCCTGGGAGACCCTTGCCCATTAAATTTCTCAAACTTCGGCGGCTTGGTAATGCCGGCCGGTAGCCTCTTGGCAGCATAGTGTGCCGGGTAAGGTACCCGGTATACGTCGAATGGCGTGTGATCACCATCGCTCCTCTCCGCCAGCTTCATATCTATCATTTGTTCAAGCATCAGTCTGCTTACTGTTGCCGGGTCAACCGGGTTTGGATAGAAATGGGCCGGTTGCATCAGCGGTGTTGTTAACACTGTCGCCTGAGGTGCAATAGTGGACCCTTGGAATGGCAGGTTCGGTGGCGGGGCCGGTGTGACATGTTGTGGCTGATGCAGGGGTACGCCTCCAGTGTAGGTAGGTATTGGGGGAGACACCGTCGCCTGTGGAGAAGCTTCCGAGGCCTGCCCGTTGCCCCCAGGGGTCTCTGGTAATGCTTCAGTCTGCCCGGATGTTGAGGGCTGAGCGGCTCTTTCAGTCAGTTGTTTCTTCAACAATTCGATCTCCCGTTGATATTGTTGCATCATGTGCAATACCGCGGGGTCGTTCATGGGAAGGCTAGGGGTGCCCCCCCTTTCTTCGATCGGCACCCCTTCGGATGAAGTGGATGGTTCTCCCGTCGTGCCTTCTGTAATAACATTGGCAGCCAAGGATGTTGAAGGTTCCTCATAGTTAGCTCCTCCAGTGTGGACTTGTGTCTTTTCAGCTGCCGCTCTCCCTCTTCTGGTAAGAGGTCCTGGCCTTGTGGCAAGCTTGGCTACTTCTTCGGGCTCGGTTGGTAGAGCCCCGTACCGGCTAGATACCCCTGCCATATTGCAGGTATAAACTCTTAGGTCTCTACCTCTTCTTGTTGTTCTTCTCGATGGCCTCCCTGGAAAGACCAATCTGTCAAAGACCGCTCTCCGCGGCTTCACTTCTTCCCTTGCCGGGGACTGATAATGCTCCTCAGAGTAGTTTCTTGACTCGGCAGTGGGCACTGGCCGGGTCTCTTCTTCTTCAAAGGCAGAGGCTACTGCCTCCAGTAATCTTCGGCGACCCAGGGGAGTGCTCCCCGGTCCCCGCAAGTAGTTCTTCATGGCTTGCTCCACTCCTTCCCAGTCCTGGTCAGGAGGAGAAGCTGATGATGTCGCCCCGTTGGCAGCAACGGGCATGTGGGTTGCAGGCTCCACACGGGCAGCCTGATAGTGGCGTCGATAGTTTCGACGGTGGACGTTATCCGGTGGGGCCGGTGTAGTTAATGTCGTCTGGTAGACGTGGGCCGATGTCTTGACCCGATCTCCTTGTTGTGCCCTTGTCGGGCGGAAGGTGCTGGGCCTCGCCTGGGCTGGTGAGGTGAACCGGGCCCCCTTGGGAACCCAAACTTGCTTAGCTTTGGTGGGCCTGGAGGCTGACTGATGTTGCGGCGTCGGGGCCTGAATGGCGGGCGTCATCCTGCCCTTCATCTTCTCCAGTGCCTGAAAAGAGTTGCGCACTGGTACGGCGGGTACAATGCGATCCGGGATCACCTCGGAACGCTGTCCGTTAAGATGCACCCGGAGAGTCCCGATGACAGCCGACTTGCCGGTGCTGGAGAACCGGCCTCGGTATGATGTTGTGGCATGGCTCCTTCGGAGCCTCCTTTGGTGAGAGGCCGACCCTGGGTGAGAAGGGCCGACAGTTTGGTGCACGTGGTGCACGTTGCAGCTCAGCGTCCCAGTCGGGACGGTCTTGGAAGTCTCGGCCATTGATCGGCCGACAGCAGCTTTGGCGGCCCCCCGGATGGGAGCGTTGCTTTCAGTCTTGTCAGACGCTTCCACGTCCAGCAGGTTCGTGAAGGCTACCCCAAGGAAGTTGGGGAAGCCTACCGCGGGAGGGAAGCTCCCGAAGCTGAGGGGGACGGCCAAGTAGCCGTTTCGAACATGGCTCTCGACGGCCTGTTGGCCGAACGTGGTGGCCATCATGGTGTTCAGAATGCGACCTGCATTTGCCAATCAAACAATTAGTATTACAAGAAAGGGGCCGTAGGGCCCTTAGTCCCGGCAAAGAGATGAAGGGTAATTTCAGTCCCACCGGGCGTGCCAGACTTGTGGACGCACTAAAATTCGGAGGGGGGATCCGTTCGTTGGTTGGTCAGGGTTAATTCTTCTATTTAGTGCGAGGGCGTGCCAGTCACAAAGTGACGATTTATTCGGGCTTCGTGGAAACCCATGGTGCGCTCGATCTGACTAATCAGACAATTGTGTGGTTCGTGTCGGGACCGAAACCCGCCGTGCCGTAAAGGCCACGGCGTTATTTACATCCCCCATACGGGGGAACACCCTTGATTGATTGCCGGGAATAAGGGCCCTACGGCCTAAAGAGAATACTAATAATGTAGGAGGATAGTGAAAGATGAACTATGCTAGAAACCCGTCTCGGGACGTGAATGTTCAGACTATGTCGGCCACTCATGGGCCACTTCATGTTCGGACGAAGCTCCGTGCTTGTAGTATAAAGGACGGTGACAAAATCCGCGTGAATGTCTGCCACGAACAAGGCAAGTTTAATGAGAATACGGGACTGGATCCCGGTAGAAACGGGTCAAATTGATAGACTGTTGGCCGGAGATGATTTCGAACTGTGGCCATGTCGGAAATTCCGTAAACCACGTCCGATACCATAAGGCGTCGTCGGTTTTCTCTTTGCACCCAGTCCGAGGGAGTGGATTATTAAGTGCATAGCCCGAGCTTACTAACGTGCGCCCTCACACGCGGATCGACCTGCGCGGTCAGGTCGTGGGGGTCAAGGGGGCAACGCCCCTTGCGGGGGTTTCCGGGGGCAGCGCCCCCGGAACAAAAATTCAATTAAGGCGCGGGTGATGGAGCTCCTTCCATTCATTCTTTTATTAATGGCATTGATCTCTTGTATTCCCCTTTGAACCTTTCTATTCCCCTTTTCTTTACTAGCCATTTATCCCCTTTTTGTTAAGGAGGCGCGCCGGATATGGGAAGGAAGATGATGGCACCGATTTAGGGTCTCAACAGGTAGACAAGGGGGGAGGGCGCGCCGGGTATAGGGGCGCCGTTTTAAGAGTTTAACAAGGAGGGAATGAGGGAGGGCGCGCCGGTTTAGGATGGCAAGTTGGGGGGGCGCGCCGTTTTTGGAGGGCAAGGGAGAGATTGGGGCGCGCCGTTTTAACGTTCGGTAGGGGAGAAATGGGGGGCGCGCCGTTTTTGGGCTTCGGTAAGATGGAGATGGGCGCGCCGTTTTAATGTTGAATGGGGAGATTGGGGGGATTTTGTGAGGAGGGTTGAAGCGGCGCGGTGGAACAAAGGCCGTGCCGTTTTAACTCGCGCTGGGATAGTTATATGAAGGTTGTTTCAGAGCTCTGTTACCGTGTTTTCTTTTCCTTTCACCCGTAGATTGATTCAAGGTTTGATTTGTTCGTTCTGTTGATAGATCAAACTGGTAATGAGAAGGTTTTAAGAGTTTTAACCATTTTAATCGTTTATTATGATGAAACAGTATGAACGTCTAAGAGTTTTATTCAAACAGTTTGCTCACAGAGGCCTCACTTCGTTCTTCATCAGTTCAGCTCATTCACCTGTTGTTGAGCGTTCTTAGCCCTGGCGAAAATCGGGCAGCACCTCCCCTAGACCGGGGCTTGCCAAAGAGAAGCAAAAGTCACCACGCGGATTACTCCCGGGTAAACTCTCAAAAATGCGGAGCGGCCTCACGGCAGTCCGTTAGTCCGAGTATGAGTGTGGAACGCTCGAGGGCCAGCCTACGAGAGCGACCATGACTCATGGACGACGATATTCGGGGCGAGACGGAATCTATGCCACAGTAGGGCAATGAATGTTCATCCGACAGTGGGTACCTTCGTGAGTCATGCCATGGAAAGGCAGCCCTCAAGGGCCAGGGATGACCGGAGAATGAGAAGACGGAGCAGAGAATGGAACAGAGAACACAAGAGTTGCAAAACAGACTTTTCTTCTTTTTTATTCATCCACGCAACGGGAGAAGAGACTTCTTAACAGAAGGAGTTCATTCTGAGAAGAAAGTAGAATACATCGCAAGAGAGAGGGGGAGGAGGATATTGACAAGAAGGAAAAGGAGAATACAGATCACTCTTTTCTTTCCACTCACCTCTCACTCTCCCCTCCCTTCACCTTCCCGGCGTGAGGGCGGGCTTGATACACTCCTCCGGCGGGCTCTCCTTCACTCAGAAGCTCCCTCCCCTCCCTTCTTTCTTCTCTTTTTCGGGACACACACGAGACCCTCTTCTCTTCTTTTGTTTCTTCTTCTGTTCCCTTCTTCTCTTGATCATCCTCTTCTTCTTTGCTTCGCAATGCTGCCCTATATATATCAGCCGGCCTGGGAGCGTCCCTGCCAATTCCACCTCGTCCGCAACGAAGTCAGGAGTTGACTCGTTGTGCTGGACGCCGTTGATTCGTCCCGTACGCTGCTGCTTGTCCGAGGACGGGATGTTCGTAGGTTTGCTGGGGGTTGCTTCGCCATTGAGCTTCTGTGCTGTCGAACGGAGGTTGAGACAGAACCAGGGGCATTGAATGTTCTGTGCATCTCATTTATGCAGAACAGAGTGTCGGCTGGCGGATGGGATGGCCGTCGAGTTAAAACGGCGCGAGGGAAGGTAGTCACGCCGACTAAACATCAAGAAGGCGCGCCGGATTAAGCATTGAAGGGTCACGCCATTCTAACATTTGAAGGAGAAGTTAGTGGCGCCGTATGAAGGTGTAAAGGGGGAGGCCTCTTTGACGGGAGCGCGCCGGATGGCCAAGGGCAACAAAGGGGCGTGCCGTTTTAACATAAAGAAAGGGGGTGGTGCCGTTTTAAGGCGTAAAGGGGGAGGCCTCTTTGACGGGAGCGCGCCGGATGGCCAAGGGCAACAAATGGGCGCGCCGTTTTAACATAAAGAAAGGGGGTGGCGCCGTTTTAAGGCGTGCCGCTTTAAGGCCCTTCCGCGCCGTTTTAAGCACCGAACAGATTCTTTTCGAAGTCGAGGCAGTTTGTACGAATGTTGGCATTCCCATAATGTTCCGGTTGCGTTGCATGGCTTCCACAATCTTCTGTTCGCGGCCTCCGAGACTCGGTCCCAGACTTTGCGTGACTTTCGGTGCAAGTTGAGACTGTGTCGGAGTTCCCGGCTCTTCTTCGATTCAACTCTCGGCACGGCCGGTCGGAGCCTTGTAGCTGTATCTTCTGCTTAGGGGGCTTCCTTAGCGGGTAGTGGACCACCAAGTGAGTTCTTGTCCTGATCGGGCGAGGCATGAGGTTTATTCGGCATCTCTGTCTTCGACTCGCGCTCTAATGTGTAGACGCGAATGTCGCCATCACCATCATCGTCATTTTTTGGCGTCCACAAGCCCTCGATGAAGGGAAAAAATGGCAAACTAGTGACACAGTCAAATGACGCCCCAGTGGGTGCCGTCAGTTGAAACAACGATCCCCTTCGGGTCGTCAATTCAAATTATTTTTATTTTCTGAAAATGATTAATTTATGAAACCACGCCCTGCAGCATGTCGTCATTTAAAAATTATCATGCTTAATCACCATGTTGTTAATTTCCATGCCATTTCTTTTATTTTTTTTATATCTGTCTATTTTATTTTTATTTCGTGCACTGTTATATTTTTTAAATACCCTGAAAAACAACGCCCCCCACCGGGGCGTTAATTCATTAAACAACGACCAAGGGGTGGTCGTCAATTAAGAAAATCAGAATTATTTTTTCTTTTAGTGCAGAAGATTACCTTCAAAATAGCGCCTCCCATAGGGGCGTCTCTTAAACAAATAACGACCCAGGGGTGGTCGTCAATTCAATCTACGCATAAAATCACCAAAAACACATTCTGAAACAACGCCTCCCTCAGGGGCGTCAATTGAATAAGTCACGACCTAGAATAGGTCGTCAATTCAAACAGAAGGGAAATTGAAACAGCTGATGAATATCCACATGCTAAACTTATATAAAACTTAAGTGAAAATGTTCTTTTGTTCGCAGGGACTGATGAGGACTCGGATTTCCTGGGTCCAAGTTCGAGCAGCTTACTACGGGCTTCCAGACTTTCAGAGGGATAGGTAGATGCCATGGGGTTTGGACCCTTCCTTAGCATAGAGCCTATGAGACCTGACCTACCCCTGATCCAGGTGCTTAGGGAGAGATGGGATAGGACTAGCCGGGCATTCCTGATGCCATGGGGTCACATGGTTCCTAGCCTAGAGGATGTTACTAGGATCACTAGGCTAAGGGTGGACGGCGAGGTTGTGAGCGGGATCACCCTACCTGATTATAGCGAGCTGACATAGAGGCTGCTAGGATTAGAGACAGTCTACGAGACGCCGAGTGAGTGTAGGACCATCTACCGCACCGATCTTACCATTGCTATGGGGTTGGAAGATTCTAGGCAGAGGTCGAGGGAGTCTCTAGAGTAGTTCTCACAGAGGCTGATTGATGGGGCTAGTGCTGCCTATTGCCAGGACCCAGCAGAGAGAGAGAGAGAGAGCAGATTGAGATTTGGGGAGGTTTCTATTCTTGATGCTCGGGAGGTTATTACTTGGTACGAAGGGCGACATAATCAACTGCCGATTCTTAGGGATTCTTGAGGACTTAGAGGGCGTCGGCAGATACGCATGGGGAGCAGCGTTGCTGGCGCACTTGATGGCCGACTTGTCCATAGGGACAGGTCGAGAGACGACTGTCAGCGGCTACTCACCTTTTCTTCATGTATGCATTTTTCTTTCTTTTCTTTTTTCTTTTTTACTTTTTTAATGTATGTGAATGATTTAAATAATACAATGCATGGATGCAAATATGGAGCCACCTATACATGCCGATGGGGCGTGTCGACCCTCGACCCGGAGATGAGGGATCCTTCCCTCTAGCACGGCGTTGGCTGACTGTCGTGAGAGGAGCGCCACTCGCCTACGAGTTGCGAGTTCTACGGAGGGAGTTCCGTGACTACCCTACCTCACTAGTATGCATCCTAAATATGGTGCAATTTTTTTTGTTTTATGAAATATGTATGCAATGATGATGATGGGATATGATGACACATGTTTGTGAATGCAGGTGGTGTGGAGACCCTATGAGGGGATGACCGATGAGGGCCAGCCCTGGGTCGTAGTGGGCCGACCTCGCTTTGGGCATGAGCTTTGGGTTCATTGCCTAAACGAGATTGAGCTGTTACGGCTTAGGCTGGTGATAAGGACCCTCGGCCTACACCAGGAGTGGGTCGAGGTAGGAGAGCCCCGGGGGATAGGCAAGAAGACACGCGGTCGCACGAAGGTGAACGACTGGAGAGTCTAGTATCCTGACTAGTATGCCGACTGGTAGCGTGGCGGGACCCGAGTTACTTCACAGGCGACAGACAGCTCCGAGTACCTCCGACGCTACTGGGAGGTTTACGTCGGCCGACCCCAGATGAGGGTCTTAGGGGTATGTATGAATGCACTCTCTTTCTAATTAATTGCAAATGTTATAAATCTATCGTGTGACTGATGTGTATGATGAATGCAGGATGCACGGGACATAGCGGCGATGGACATGCAAGCCCATCTCCACAGCTTAGAGGCCCATCTGGCTACCACACGGGCAGACCTACAGACCCTGGTGAGTGTTTAAATCATCTATATGCAAATGATTTCCTGAATTATTGATGATTAGCCACTGACAATCTTAATGAATGCAGCGTGCCCAATAGGGAGCTGCGATGAGAGAGACGGGAGGAGCCTCCAGCTCGAGGGGGCCTAGTGCAGAGACGACTGCACTAGCGGAGCAGTTGGCTGGAGCGGTGGCATGGGCCGAGGCAGCAGAGCGCGACCTCGCCACACGGGTAAACTTAAACTCAAACTTTAGATTTGCATTTAATTACATGTTATTATGTGTTGATAAAAATTTGTGTTTCTACAGACTGAGGAGCTCTGAGCCTCTCTTACCTGCATCGAGGCAGGACAGCGCGCGATGGCTACCCGGGTGAGTTAACAAGGATTTTATTTCAGTTGCTTATTTCATGAATTATTGAATTAAATGTGTAACTGATGATTTGTTTGATTGGTTGCAGACTTCTGAGTTACAGGCGGCACTTACCCAGGCTGCACTAGCTGGGATGGAGCGGACCATCGGTGAGCAGCGAGTCACGGAGTTTGAGAGGGCCTTGAGGCGACGAGAGGAGCTACCTCAGGACATGGCAGAGCTGAGAGTCGGCCTCGAGATGGAGCGCAGGGAGCGTGCCCGGGAGCGAGAGGAGCGCCGTGAGCAGGAGGCAGCATGCGAGCGGGAGCTTGCAGACTTAAGGATCCAGCTAGCCGTCACTCAGGAGCGGCTACGGTCGAACGAGGAGCGGTTACAGCGAGGCCGGGACCGAGCGAGAGCTGCGGGGTACACGTTTACCTGTTCTACCTTTGTAGCGGGTTCCTCTCTTCGACAGAGGAGCGAGGCAAAGGAGCAGGCTCGAGCTCCAGCTACTTCCCGGGGGTCCATGCCCCCTCCACGAGCGCCTCGTCGGGACGACGATAGTGAGGTAGAGAGTAGGAGAGAGGAGGGTGGAGGCGAGAGTTGAGAGAGATGTACTTGTACCCCTTCACCCTCACACCTGTACTCAGATATTCATTGATATATATATGAAATTGAAATTTTTGTTACCTGAGTTACTTTGAGCACTTGTGGACTTGTGTACTTGCCTTCTGCTTTCACTTTCCTTTTCGTTCTCGTTCATTCTCGCCCGTTCTTGCCCTGCGCCTGTAGTTCATACTTAAACAAACAGATTAATCCATCTGTCCGGCTTGGCCCCTTCCTCAATAAGTATGGGGTTGTCTCTTCTTTGACCTTGTTGACGGGTCAAGGGGCCAAGCCTCTAATTAATAAAGGTGGATAATAAACATATATAAGGAAATGCAGCATGCAAGCAAGCAGATGTCAACTTGAAAATAAAAGATGTCCACACAAAGATGCAATCAAGCATATGAGATGATGAGCAGCAGTAGGCTTGATTTTTTTGTTATTCTCTTTTTTTATATAGTTTTCAAAAATGACGCCCCCGCAAACGGGCGCTGATTGTGGAATTGACGCCGAAGTGGGAGGCGTTTATTTAGAAAATCATTTTTTTTATTTTTATCATGAAAAATGACGACATCGACAAAGCCGTGAATTTATTAAATGACGCCCCCATAAAGGGCATGAATTAAAAGATCAATTTCATTTATGTTTGTTTTTTTTGTTTTTTTGTTTTTTTTTGTTTTTGGAAATGACGACCCTGGAGGAGTCGCGGCTCATGAAAATGACGCCTGCCCAGAGGGCATTATTTTTAAGGAAAACAATTTTTTTTACTTCTTTTGATGGGACTGGGCACAGTATAAGGGCCTTAAACCTTACACAATCACTGTCTTGAATTCATTAATCTTTCTTAAAAGATTTAACAAAGGGTCAATGTGCTTAAATACTTGTGCTTTTACTCATGTTCTCTCGCGGCCCATCCTTCTTAGTCAGTCTTCGCCATGCTTTGAGCTTGTAACCCACCATGATGGAAGAAGAGAAGAATAAGTTAAGGAAGCTCACGGGAGGTTTCCGAGAACGAGGAAACTTTCCTCTCCTGCCCTAGTGCCCGTTGGGATTCGGTCTTTGGCTTAGAGAAATTTTGTTGCTCTTTTTACCCTTATTCATACATGCTTACGACTAGGGTTTTCCCTACAGGGACTTTGCCCTCTTGTCATGCTTTCTGTAACTTTCATTTTCCTTTTCTTTTTTTCTTCTTTTTTTAACAGATAGAAACCTAATTGTACTTGGGCTTTAAGCATTTTGTTCCCTTTTGGGCCCTGACTTCCACCTACTAGGGCGGCGGACAAGTTTGGTTAGTATTCCCTGACTCGTACTTCCTCTCGTGAGCCGAAGAGGAGAGAATAGGTAAGGTTCGTACACTCTTAGTTTGGGTCTGACTTTCCTCGAATTCCATGCCGCTCGAGTTTAAAAGCAAAGCGTGTAGTGTGTGCGGGAGTTGACCCCAAAGTTAAACCATCAAGACTGAAGAATGAATTAAGGATTTTAATTTTTCGGGCTCGCGGCCTATGTACCGTACTAGCCTGCAAATTTTGATATTTTTTCTTTTGTCTTTTGATTTTGCTTGGTTTTTCTTTTCTTCTTTTCTTTTCTTTCTTTTTTTTCTTTTCTTTTCTTTTCTTTTCTCTCTCTTTTTTAGGGGTAATATTTCTTCAAATAAAGACCATTCCAGGGGTGAGCCAACTCTTCACCTTCAGCATTAATTAATTTGTAAGCGTTGCCAGGATAAACATCTTTTATGACGAAGGGCCCTTCCCAGTTAGGTTGAAGTTTTGAACGAGACCCTCCGGGTTTTACAAAAATTCTTTTAATTACCATTTCACCGATTTTGAATTTTTTTTGAATTACTTTCTTTTGATAAAAACGTGAAAGCCTGTTTTGATAAATACGCGCATGCTCGGCGGCGGCCAAACGCTTCTCGTCTAGGAGTTCCAACTGAGCAAGGAGAGATTCGCAACGCTCATCAATGGGGAGTTCCTTGTCCAATTGTACTCGTAGAGAAGGGATAAGAATCTCATAAGGGACTACCGCCTCCATTCCATAAGTAAGGGCGAAAGGGGTTTGCCTAGTAGGGGTACGAATAGAAGTGCAGTAGGCCCAAAGAGCTTCAACCAGCTTTTCTAGCCAATCCGCAAATTTATTAGCCTCACATGTTTTCTTAATAATCTTGATCAAAGTTTTGTTAGTTGCCTCTGCTTGGCCATTGCCCTGCGGATAATAAGGAGATGAATGATGTAATGCAATGTTATACCTGTTGCAGAGGTCTTGAAGCTCCTGAGAGATGAATTGTGGCCCATTGTCGGTGACGATGGTACTCGGGATGCCGAACCTTGCGATAATGTTCTTCATTATAAATTTGCAGACGGTTGACGCTTTTATCTCCACGTAAGCTTCCGCTTCCGCCCACTTGGTGAAGTACTCCGTGGCCGTGAGTATAAATGACTTTGGTTTTGTGAGGAGGTTCGGATCACGAAGAGGTCCAATGATATCGAAAGCCCACATGGAGAAAGGCCATGGGGAGGACATAGGATGGAGTGAAGAAGCAGGGGAGTCAATTTTATCGGCGTGCAGTTGGCACTTAACACACCTTCGAACATAGATGGAACAATCCTCTTCTAGAGTGGGGCAATAGAAGCTTAGCCTAAGGATTTTCTTAGCTAGCATCTGGCTATTGACATGACCACCACATACTCTTAAATGCGCCTCTTTCATGACTTTCCAAGATTCATCATCATCTAGGCACCTTAATAAAACTCCGGTGAGACCTCTTCTGTAGAGCACACCTCCAACTAAAGTGTATCGCTGAGCAACTCTTCGAATGACTTTCTTTTCTTCAGCCATGGCCTCCTTAGGATAGGATTGATCCTGGCAATACTTAGCAATCTCGTAATACCACGGCTTTTCTTCATCGTCCAATTCTTCTTCTAAATCCAACATCATGATCTCCTTATTCTCAATGATTCCACCTTGCTTAACCTTCCTAAGCACCTCCTCCTTAACACTAAGGAAAGATGGATCCTCAATAGCTAGAGTGAGTCACTTGTGAACAATGATAGAATGGGAGTCCTTTTCGGGAAGGAAAACCAAAGAAGATGCAAGAGAAGCGAGAGCATTGGCTAAAATGTTATGATCACGAGGAACGTGAACGAAGATTAATTTGGTGAAAAGCTTGGTATAAGTAGAAGTCAATTCCTGATAGGGTTTGAGTTTAGGATTGAGCGTACAGCACTTGGTGAGCACTTGGCGAAGAATAAGCTGACTATCACCTACAATCCGCAATTGGGTAACACCGAATTGATGAGCGGCCGCCAGTCTGGCCAGAAGAGCCTCATACTCAGCTATATTATTTGTAACTGGAAATGCAAGCTGAGAGGCAAGCGGAATAGTGATACCCTCTGGTAATAGAAGAACAATGCCAATCCCTTTTCCTTTTGAATTCAAAGCTCCATCAAAATGTAACGTCCACATCGAATCGGATTGATTGACAGACATTAGTTCCTCATCTGGAAACTCTGAGCGAACAAGGTCAAATCTAGGGAGAGGATGATGAGCAAGATGTTCTACTATGACATAGCCTTTAATCACTTTTTGTTGAATGTAGATAATATCGAATTGAGAAAGGAAGATTTGCCATCATGCTAATCGGTTGGTGAGAATGGATTTTTCAAGAAGAAACTTGATTGGATTCATACGGGCAATGAGATGGATTTTGTGAGCTAAGAAATAATGCTTGAGTTTCTGAACTACCCAGACTAAAGCAGCACAAGTCTTTTCTATAGCTGAGTACCTTTGCTCATAGGGGTTGAGAAGCTTGGACAAGTAGTAGGTTGCCCTTTCTTTTCCTTCTTCGTCAACTTGGGTTAGGACAGCGCCTACAGAGTCATCCAGGATAGAAATGTAGAGAACAAGCGGTTTGCCTGGAACTGGCGGCCTCAGGACAGGAGGATTTGAGAGATAATCCTTCAATCCGTCAAAAGCCGCCTGACATTTGTCATCCCAATTAAACTTGGCTCTCGGCTTAGTAAGCTCGTAGAACAGCCTACATCTTTGTGAATGTTGGGAGACAAATCGGCGAATAAATTGCAACCTCCTGATCAACCCTCGAACTTCTTTCAAATTCTTAGGAGGAGGCATTTCCCTTATGGCCTTCGCCTTGTTGGGATCAATCTCGATACCCCTCTTACTTACGATGAATCCAAGCAACTTCCCTGATGAAACACCAAACACGCACTTCTTGGGATTCATTTTTAGCTGATACTCCCGCGCTCTTTGCAAGACTTTGGTTAGAACCTCGGGATGCTCAATCCTTGTTCTTGATTTCACTACCAGGTCGTCAACGTACACCTCTATATAAATGTGGATCATACCATGAAAAATTGCCATCATGGCCCTTTGATAGGTGGCTCCAGCATTCTTAAGTCCAAAGGGCATAACCACATAGCAATAAGTTCCCCATGGTGCAGTGAACGATATTTTCTCTTGATCTTCCTCTGCCGGGCGAATCTGATTGTAACATGAAAAGCCATCCATAAAGGAGAGAGTCTCATATCCTGCCATATTGTCGATTAAAACATCAATATGAGGGAGGGGGAAGTCATCTTTAGGACACGCGCGGTTGAGATCCGAAAGTCTATACAAATCCGCACCTTTCCATCTTTCTTCATGATTGGGACGATGTTAGCCACCCAATTGGGATAGAGGACAACTCTAACGAATCTAGCCTTATGAAGCTTATCGACCTCTTCTTTCATTTTTAATGTCATATTAGGGTGGAAACGTCTCAACCGCTGTTTAACTTGAATGGACCCTGGCTTAAGCGTAAGTCGATGTTCAACGAGCGCAGGGTCTAGTCCTGGCATATCTTCATAACTCCATGCGAACGTGTCCTTATATTCTTTAAGAACCAAAATAAGCGCCTCTCTTCGGAGGGCGGCAAGTTCTTACTAATGAGGACAATCCTAGGGTCTTCTTCAGTACCCAGATTTATTTCTTTGGCATGCTCTTCTACTGAGACTGATGGCTCATCGAACCTTCTCATGCCACTAGCAAAGGCGTCAGCCTCGTCCTCATATTCTTCGTAACCTTCATCCCCCTCTTCAATAGGGTCTTCATCATTCATGATCTCATAAACACCAAAACCCTCATTAAAAACACAAGTATCTTCATATTCAGTTTCTGGCAGGATAATCGGATTCTACAGAAATTCGAGAAGAGCTAAGCATGTCCGGCACCTTCTAGCTAGTTCTAACAAGAATCTACGGGGAATCTGCTTACCCTTGGATCTCTTATGTGAAGCTACCCCATGAGTCTTAAAACTAGAAGAGTAAGAGCAAGTAGCCTGATCACTAGAATGAAGTCCCGCGATCAATGACACCCAAGAGGGGGGTGAATTGGGTGTTTACCAATTTTACGAAAACTTTTGACCTTTTTGAAACATGTGATATAATGCTAGTTAAGAGATTCAAAACTATATGATCACAAATCGGATTTATCAAACTATGTATGATAATGATATAGATTATGCAACATACACAAGGATAAATCGGAACAAACAATTTACACTAATACTCACGGAGAATGGAGGAAGAAGAAATGGACCAAACCACACAATGCGAACCACACTGCACAACGGTTTTTAAGGTGGTTCGGATGCAACGCCGGCAGTCCTATGTCCACCCCTCACCAAACCCGGTGAGGCTTCACTCGGGGATAAATCCCCAAACGGAGACGACGCTCCAACTACACACGCAGGACAACGCCTGCCTACGCACACGGGGACGCACCCCAACACACACACACACACGGTGACGAGATCTCCAACACGATCTGACAAAAGGATCAACAACACACACACACACTGCAATAGATGCAGCACTCCACACACTAAAAAGACCGGATTTAAATAGATCCACACACACGTAGATCTAGGAAGCTCTACGTACACACACACAAATAGAACACAATGACCACACACGACCACGGATCCACAACGATCCACACACACACAAATGTTTCCAGATTATAAAGAACACAAACATAAAGCCCAAAACACAAAAATAATGAAGCACGGTTTAGAAGACTCCTGATTTGGCTTCCACTAAGTGTATGATGTAGATTTTGAATGATGCTTCCTTCTTAACTTGAATGGAGCTTGAATGGCTTTAGATAAAGCTTGAAGAACTTGGAGATGGACGAATAAACCTTCCACAAATTTACTGTTCACGGAGCTACTGTAGTTCTTTCTTCTCCCTTGGGCAGCCTTCCCTTGAATCCTTGATTGCTTGCTTGCTTCTACTCTTGATTGGAGCTTTGTTGGCTTCAAATTGAGCTTGAATGGCTTCAGATGGATGAAGGGATTGTTAGATGGAGTACTGTTCACGCAGCTCCTCTTGCTCTTGCAACAGCTCACTTTCCCCCTTTGATAGCCTCTTCTTTGATCTCTCTTTGTTGGTTGCTTGATTCTTCACTTCATAGATGCTTGTTGGCTTAAGAAGTACCTTGAATGGGTTGGAGATAGATGAACAACTTGCTGCACAAAGTACTATTCACAGAGCTACAATACTCTCTTCTTCCTCCTTGGACAACACCCTCTTGATCTCCCTTGAAGCCCTCTTGGATGGTTAGGGTTATGGCTCCAAATGAGATGTTTTATAGCCCTTGAATGGTCCATGGACATCCCCCAGACCAGATCCACATTTTATGGGTGATTTGGTGTCATTAGGATTAAAGAATTACAAGGAGAAAAGCTCTTCTCGAAGTGGAAAATAAAGCCAACAAATGTTGGCTCGGGGCTGGCGGTCGACCTGTGGAAGCTGGCGGTCGACCGCTACTGGAAAACTGTAGAAATTTGATCCTTGGCATTTTCGGTCGACCTGGGGCGGTCGACCTACAGCTACAGTAAACTTCAGACTTTTAGGTTTCACCCCCGAACTCCATTGCAACCCATTTAAGTTTGAGGCTTCAAACTCCTTTGATCTTGGGGAATATATGTTAAGTGTTTTGACCTACAAAATCATAGAAAAAGGATTAGAACTTTGATCAATAATGCATGTGGTAATTGCATGAAGTACATGTATGAAACCCCTTTGGCCATTTGGCAGTTTCAATCAATTAACAAGAGCTTATTGTAAACTGTTTGAGCAAGATATAAGTACTATTATTCTAATTTTCAAGCAAGTTTCTCATGAGTTGTTTCAACATAATGCAAGCTCAAAATGATATGTGAAATATGTATTAGAGTTCAAGAAGTGATTTACATTGAGACCCAATTTCACATATAAGATTGGAACACTTGTTGCTTTGACAAATGCATGTATGGTATGCGTAAAAATCAACCAAACAAGTTTCAAACTATTTGATCAGGATTTGAACAAAAGTGTTCATCAAAGCTCAAGTCCATATGTTCAATCATATAAAGGCTTGAAACCTCTTGTAGAACCAACATATGCAAACCAAGCATTAAGACCATGTAACCGTTGTCATTTGCCATCTCAAACATACACAGATTACAAGAGCATGAGCAATCAACCACAAGTTTAGCAATCATCACTTAATCACACATTAAGTTTAGTTATCATCAAAACCATAACTTAACAATCACAACAATCATCAAAACCATAACTCAACATAGAATTCGACAAAGATGCAGGATGTGAGAAAAAGATGGGTATAGAAGGAGATACAGATGAAGACCCCTCATCGGAGGGGTAGAGAAGGTCCCCTAATGAATCCTGGAAGAGCGGCCCCTGGGTCGGGACACACTCAGGAAGAAGATAGGAGGTCTCCTCAATGGAGATGAAAGATTGGAAAGTTTGAATTTTGGCATTTTTTTTTCGTTTTCATTTTCAAGAAGAAGGCAATGAGAGGGAGGAATAGGGGGTGGTGTTAAGATTGACAGATTGACGAAAGATGACCCACGTGGGGGTGTGATGGAGAGTTTAGAGAATTGCTCGAGGAGCAAGGGAGGAATCAGAGGAGAAACTTGAAGTGAATCTGGAGAAAAGGTTATCAAGACCGCGGGCGGTCTAGGGACATCTGAGCAAAATGTTTGATTAAACAAACGGACAATAATCGTTGGATGAATGGATTTAATAGAGAAGAGGCCGGCCCACAGCCTATCTATGTTGAAGCCTTCTTCGAACGGCACATCAGGCTCCTCGGTATCTATGTAATTGCTTAGAAGATGCCTCTTGTCCGTGATTGCTACTGGCTTTTCAATTAATTCATGAATTAGTGGCGGCTATTCCGGATGAGTTGGCATAAACAGTCGGCTCAGAGCAATAGTGATATCGTTCATGTCGAACCATCTATACCAGTCACATTTGGGGTCATCCATCTTTCTTCTTTTATCTGGCCGTAAGGACTACAAAGCTTTATATGTAACCAGCGGGGCTAGGTGGCGAGCAAACTGCCGTGCATGTACATCTTGACAATCCATCATGGAAGTGACTAGTGTGGTTTGCTCATCATTATGAGTGCCTCCTTTCATAAAGTGTGTTTGTAGGGTCCACGTAAGGGGCTGCCGATCTGTCTTGAGAGTGGAAGTCATAAAGGCCCATGGCTCATCTTTGTCTTTGCTTGGCCCTTTGTACCCTAGGCCACCCCGGGGAATCATCTTTTGATGCCTGACGGGCTTGACTCTCCCCTGAAGATTAACACCCAGGCCTTTACCAGTTCTATACCCCATTTTCATCAGAATGTTCCATCCTGGCGTGTTCATTAAACCCTTTTTGTTCTTGCCTTTGGATGGTTGTGGTGACATTTGGGTGATAGGAGGGGTTGAGGGAGACGGCCTTACCAAGTCTTGTCGTAGATCGGCAACATCCAAAACTGAGAGCAAAGGTCTATTGGAAGGCCACATAGAAGGCACTGATGTTGCGGAATGTATATCTTCTGTCGACAAAATGGGCATACTAGTGACTTTAATAATGCGCCCTTTGTGCGAAAATTTTATGCATTGATGATTCGTGGAAGGCACAGCATCAAGCTCTTGAATGTAAGGGCGACCCAAAATGCCATTGAATGTCGGGTCCATGTCCAGAATATGAAATCCACTGTGACTGAGACAGGACCCAAACTAACTTTTAAAGTGATCATCCCTAAAAATGGCTTCTTGGTGTTATCATAGGCTGTGACAGTGATTGTAGATGGCTGGATTTGACTCTCCAGAATGCCACACATTTTCAAGGTACTTGGTGGCAAAACATTAATGGATGCCCCAGTATCCACCAAACATTGTTTCACTGCCACCTTGTTAATGTCAATAGTAATGCACAGTGCATATTTTCTAGTCGGCTGCGGAGCCAATTCATGTTCATAGAAAGTGATGGCCGGTTGATTGCTGGCTGGACTTAAAACTGTAGTGACCTGTTCAACTGGGATGTCTTCGTTTACCATTACTTTCTATAGATATTGCCTCAAAGCCAGCTGGTGTGTAGTAGATCTTTTAATCAATTCCAGAATATAAATTCGGGCTGGCGTTCTATCCAAATGCTTCAATAAGTCATACTCCGTGCCCAGTGCATACTCTTGTTCCTGTTCTCCTTGTTCTTTTATCAGCTCCTGCTCCCGCTGGGGAAACACTCGATGGAACTTCTGTCCACTACGGAGCACCATTGTTTTCGGAGCCTCTGTCGGGCCTAGAGCGGGTAAAGGGGTAGAAGAGGTAGAGGGAATGGTGTAGGGCGTGTTGGGTGCTGGTGCAAGATTAGCAGGAGGAGGGGTTCTTATAAGAGGCCTTGCCGGCTAGGGGTTATCGAAACACGGCGACGGGGGTCGAGTGACAAGGAGGGGCCTTGGAAGCATGATGGTGGTGGTCGGGGTAGATTGTGGTGAAATAGGAGGGGTGACGGTTGCCGGCGAGGGGCGGATAAGGAGAGGTCTATTTGGTGGAGGGTTTTGGGGTGAAGAGAATTTGTGGGTTGGCGTAAAAGAAGAGGCCGTGAAGGAATAGGGTTAGGGTTGAATGGCCCTGGAGTGCTGGAACGTATAAGGGGGCGTGGCGGTTGGGAAAGGGGTACATGTTGAAACCTTCTTAGCAATTGTGGTGGTTGCGGTTGACTGGAGTTTTGATTAATGGCCCCGACAGAGGCGCTTTCCTTATGCCAGCCCTGCCCTCTCTCCACTTCATGGATTGAGGTGACAAGGTTTACTTGTTGATTTTGAACCGAGTGCTCTGGTAGCAGATTATTGACAATCCCCATATTTGGCTGGGGTGCAGGAATCTACTGTTGCTGGGGAACTTGTTGTTGCTGACCTTGTTGCGGGGGCTGTTGAGCCGGTGGTTGCCGAGGAGGCCTTCGAGCTTTTAAGGTAGCAATAACCCTCCTCATCTCATCCCAATAAATATCACCTTGATCATTCATATCATGTATGTAATCCTTGAAGTGAAAACAATGGTCGATGTTGTGCCCCAGGCTACCGATGGAAGAGGCAATACCGGGAGGTGTCTACATGTTGCAGCCATATCGTTCTTTCTTTGGGCAAGGTGAGCATGTTGGCGGCCATGAGGGCATTAAAAATATCTGATAGGCTTTCGGGCAAGGGAGGGTATTGTGCTCTTTGGGGACCCAATGGTCTTCTTGCTTGTTGCAGTTGTTGTGGCGCATAATTGGCTGGCGGGGGCACTTGGTGGTACTGTGCGGTTGAATCTGTAGAGCAAAGTGGGGTTGTTATTGAAGAGGTGGAAGAGGCCGTAAGGTCTGAGAAGGGTTATTATTTGGCTGGTGGACTTGGTTTTGGAAGGCGGGCTGATGTGGTGGCGGCCTTTGGTTTAGAGGATGGCGGAAGGGTGTGGAATTGCCAAACGCACTCACCTGTTCATTAGTAACAGTGCCTTCAGTGGTCGCACCAATATTACCGACATTAATGTTCTTCTTCATTACCTTTGGCCTTGGTTCAAACATGCCCATAATGGGTGAATCTTTCATCTGTGTTTGTATGTATCTAGCTCTTTCATAGAGCTCTTCCATAGTGCTCAACTTGTTCATGGCTAAAATATGACGGAACTGCGGAGTAGAGTTTGATATAATCATCTTCACTTTCCTCCGTTTCCGACAGTGTGTCCTTTAATTTTTCGGCCATAGCTCTCCACCTATCAGCAAATAAAATGAAGTCCTCCTCGGGCTTCATCTTTTCGGCAACCAGATCAGTAACAGACAAAGAGGGACCCACACGGTCCTTGTACTTCTGCAGAAACTTCCGTTGAACAGCATCAAAGTCACCGACATCGGCCGGCTCCAAGGAGTAAAACCATTCTAATGTCGGGCCATCTAAAGACCGCATAAAGAGATAAGCTAGAGAAGTCTTGTTATCTTACCAGAATGATGCCTCATATAAGAAGTCTTTCAAGTGGATGTACGGATTACCCGTTCCATTGTACCGCCGAAAATTCGACATTTCTGATGGGGGCAGATGAAAAACAGGCAGAGTGGGAAGCATAACTTCGGGAGCGGCCTTGGGTGCAGTGACCTTCTTGAGCTGCTCCTCCATACTAGCCATCCTTTGGAGGAGCATAGTGTGGTTATCAGACTCAGCTGGGGCCAGACGAAAAGAGTATTGGTTTGGTGTAGGTCTTCTCAACAATTGAGGAACAGAAGGTTGTTGAGGCTTAGCAATAGAGTGACTTGCCGGTTGGGTCGGCGTAGTCATAACAGGAGTTGGTGGGCGCGAGGGCACCCTAGGTGCGACCGTCTGGTCGTTGGGAGAACTAGCGGAGTGGCCACCCATGGCCTGGGGAGGATTAGAAGATGACGGGATAGACTTTCCTTTTAAAGCGGCTTGGGCCGCCTGGCGCTGGGAGTCGTCCAGATGAGCATGAACTTTGAGAACATAGTTAAAGTTGAAAGAAGGGTAAGCGTCCCCTGAAGTATTTTGAATGGTAGGTTGAGCTTGGGAAGAAGTCTCAACCTCCAGAGAAGTGGTGTCCACCATGTAGACCTGAGTGGGAGAAGGAATGTAGTTTCCCTCGTAGTAGACAGGATCCTGAGAGGGAACCGCGTAAAACGGGTCAGAGTGACCCTCCTCATAACCATCATAAGTATACCCATAGTTGGTCATATTGATAATTTTACCTAAATGAAGTTTCATGCTTGAGGAGGAAGAAAAAGGTTTCCAACAAGCAAGTATACTCAAGAGATATTGTTGACACCCGTTTTTAGACTGCAAGTTGAGTCATTTCTCTTATTCATCATTTTGATGCCCCGAATTATCCATTATTTTGGAGCCTTTCTTGGATGGATTTCGCGCCCATTTCATTATTTCATTTCCTTTGAACCTTGGAGATCATTATTTCATAGAGCCCTGGAGCCTATCTGGTCACCTTACGGCCTTCAAAGTCGCCTTACAGCCCATTTAGGCCGGCTTCCCTCAAGCATTCTGCCCCCTTTCGTTGCGTAGTCTTGAAAATGATCCTTTTCACCCCCTTCCTTTCCCTATTCAAAATGTATCCTGCACCAAAGTTGTTCATCTTTCAAATCCCTACAATTTCTTCTTCTACGTCATTGGCCAGTTCTGCACCGATTCAAGTTATTTAGAATTTTTTGGTAGACTACACTGTTCACCTATGTCCCGATATTCTTTCTCTCTCTTCTAGCCCTATTTTCTCTCTCTTATGATCATTTTCTCATATTACTTTTTTCATAAAAGTTGTTCATTTTTGAGTTATCTATAATTTTATCTTCTACCACTTTTGCTAATTCTGCACCGTTTAATAGATATGATCCAATTTCCAAAGTCACGCAAGGTCTACCTTAAACGGTCGTGCTAATGGCCGTTCATTATTGCAAACGGTCGGTTGACGACCATTTAACCCTTAACGGTCGGTCGTCCGACCGTTTATCCAATAAGAGTCCAGCCTGCTCTGGACTCTATCTCCACGAACCTACGCGACGGGCCTATCTTGCGGCGGCCATAACTTCTAGAATACTTATCCAAATTGATCTCCGTTTTTTCCTACTTCTAGCCCTTTGTATTATCTTTAATTTGGTTCATAGAAATCAAATTTTGATGAGCTATATCTCCTGGAATCGTGTCCGCAATATTAGATTTTTCTACTTTTCGTGCAACCAAAAAACCCTGCAGATTAGGTTCCAAAGGCTTCTTCCAAGAGCCATAACTTCCACAATCTTCAACCAAAAAGAGTCCCGTTTGTTCCTACGCCTTATCTTGACTATTATATCGAGAATGATCTAGAGATCTCGAGATTTGGTAGACTCTATCTTCTGGAATCGTGGGAGAAAGTTGGGGGTTTCACAACTTTTTCTATATAAACCTGCCCAGATTTCCTGTGCGACGGGGGCGCGTTTCCAAGGCGACGGCGAAGCCATGCTGGATTGTTGACTCAACCCTTTGACCCTAGCCTGAAGAGGGAAGTATAAGCTTCATTTTGGTTCCTTGTTTGCTCAATTTCATCAACATTTGCCCACTCAACTTTGCCCCTACTTTTGGTAAATCATCACAGTTTGCTGATTTCAGCTACAAAGTCCACGACGGGGGCCTGTTCATCTAAGCCGGTGCGGAGTCATGCTTCATCTTTTTCATCCTCCCTCAACTCCATCTTGAAGAGGAGAGTATTAGCTTCACGTTGATCATATGTTTGTCTGATTTCTCATAACTTTTCCCCCTCTTCCAAGCCCCTACTTTTGAGGTTTCACCACACTGTTCTGCACTTTGTGAAAACTCGGATTTCTTGCGACGGGGGCATGTTTGCGTCACCGGTGCAAGGCCATGAGGCACTCTTGATCCGTCCTTTCAACTCCAGGCTCTATAGGAAAGTATAATCTTTGTGTTCCTTAGTTTTGGACTCATTACCTCATCATCTTCCTTCATATTTTTATCTATGAGTTTTGCACTTTCATTCTATTTTTACACAGTCATTTTTCTCCCATGTTCTGCACCCTTCTGTTTTCTTGAGTTTTCCACCCGAATTTTCACTGCTGTCTTCCCTGTTTTAAACTCTCCTTTCTACTCTAGTTTCACCACAACACTCCCACCTTTCCATAGCATCCACTCTTTCCTCTTTTGGTGTTCTATCTTGTGAGATATTCATCATTCATTGAGCCCATTTTGTGCACTGTTCTTAATTTTCTGCACAGTCCATATTTTTCCCAAATCTCCGGTGTCATAACTTTCTGTCCCGACCTCCTTTTTGAGTGATTCTTGTTGCTGGTTCTTTACAACACTCAAGTCTTCTGTCATCTCAAATTTCTTCCCATTTGGACTTCGTTTACTCTACTGTTTGCATCAGTCTTTGCACCCACTTTACACTGTTTGCACAGTTTTTCTTGTGGCATGCACTTTTGCACCTTGTTTATCTTTGTTAATCATGACATATTAAATCAATTTCTTCACTCTAATCTCATCCAATATACACACCTATTATTTGCACCCTTCCATACGGGTTAAAAACTCTCCCCCGGTAAGTTTGCCCTCAATCTTTCATGCTACTTTATGCACTTGGGCAGATTTCTACACTTAGCATTTTCTAATGGGTTTTACCTCTTGTTTTGTGTTTGTTTCACAGGAAAGCATGGAAAGTGAGGCCATTACCTTCTAGCCGGTTGGAAGGCAAGGAGAGGTAATCCACATAGTCCCCGCATCTTGATATTGAGCGCGATCATCCTCTTTTTCCAAGGTACACAACGCACTTAGTATTTTATATTCTTTTGGCATTGTCATTCCTTGGTGGCGATCACGGTATTCTTTTACATCTTTTATCACCTTTGTCTTGATTGTATGATCATGCTACCATGTTTACATAGTCACATATTCATGTTATTCATTTGATTGGTGCACATATGCCTTCATGCTTATTCATGTGATTTGTGGGATCGGCACGCATATACACATCCACATTTTCCACATCTACACCATTTTTTTGGCGATCACGTTGGGACCTCTAGTGCCCATCACTTGTCTCATGCTTTGCTGCGATTTTGGTGTGTATGTCCATGTTTAGATAGAATTTCATGCTCATATTGTTCACTTTGTTTGCATCCATATTGTTATGTTCACATATGTTCATTATATCTTGATTTGTTAGATTTATGCTAGAAATTGCATGCACTCCGGTGCACATAGTGTTAGTGTTGGTGTGCTACAGGCCAATTTTGGGTCGGGTAGGCCCAATAGTTGTACGATCTTGTTCATTATTAATAAAGTGGTGTTTGAGCGTAAATATGCGATTGTGTTACTTTACGTTGTCCCTAGGATATGTGGTTGTAAAGTCAGCTCGAGATGGGATCTCGAACATGAGATTGACTTTACATGTACACATACCTTAAACTGTTCATGGTTGGAGGGTAATCACTCGGGGACTTTATTTACCTATTAAACCAGTACACATGATGTGTCAGTGACCAGTCTCATGGTCATTGGTGCGGGGCACCAACACATATGTGTAGGTGTATGTCCTTGGAGGATGTACACTGAACTGATCCGCTATTGGATCTTCATATGGTTGATTATACCTAATGTCAACTGAAGATCTAACTGTCTCAGTAGCATCGTTGGTCCTTTGACCTGAGACATTGATCGGATCTTACACGAGGACTGAAATTATTTAATTACTTGGCTAAGTGACTTTAACCATAAGTCATGAGTTGCCGAGTCATTAATCACTCCAGGATACGTGTGAAGATCATCAATGGTCAAGAGGGGATCGCTCACTGTCAGGTATATATCAGACAGTTAATGGGTCATGACATTAACGCTCCGTTAAATCCCTGGCCAAGGTCGTGTGAGTTCGTTTAGAACGGACGCCATACACTTTAAGGAGGTCATAGTCAAATGGCACGATCATGGGGTTTGACAGAAACCGTACCCTCGATCGTACCAGACTCATAGAAGGAGCGGGGGATTATATCGATGCGGTAACTGTGGACTTACAGGTACCAGATAGGCTGGTTTTAACCTGGCGTCCTCTAGGATCATGCGGATTTGCTTGACCCAACGTGATTGAAGGTTCGGAATAAATTAAACTATTATTCGGCTCTTGTAGAAGCGAAGAATATGTTTAATTTACTTCTAATTGGGAATTAGAAGTTAATGGGCCTTAAACTAGAGTGACTATGGGCCTAGAGGATCACACACAATGGAATCTTGGGTGACAGATTATTATTATACAAGTGTATGTATTATTTCCATTTAATTCCTTTTGGAAAGGAGTGCAAATGGAGCTTAATACATATGTATAATATGAGATAGGATATATATACAGTTTTGGTCCTTTGGAGGTCTTTAGAAAAGGTCCAAATCTCTATATATAGCCAACCTACATGAGTTCATTCGAACTCTTCCAACCTCTTAAGCTTAAGCAAGCACATAAGCTTAAGAGAGGAGGATTAGCTTCTCCCCTCTCCCTCCCTCTTGCTCCCTTTCTACAGAAGGTGAAAAGGGCCGGGGAAGGTCGTGCCGGGGGGGTTACCGTCACCGTAAGAGTCCGTGTGGATCAGCTCTAGAGGCCGTGCAGTTGTGCGGCTCGATTTTCTGCATCAGGTTTAGCGGACAACGTCGTTCCGCGCAAGGTGAAACACGCAACCCGTAATTAGGGTCTTAGAAACACCGATTAGAGCACAGATTAAGCTTTCCATAGCACCGGGATTGGACAAATAAATTTTTGTTATCCGCTGCGTTGCCCGATGGTGCTGTGCGAAACCTTACAGTGGTATCAGAGCCAGGTTCGCGCTCTGGTCGGTACTTTTATCGCCGTTTAGAATCATATTTAAGGGGTAATAAAATCCTTCAATTATTATTTGGAGACGGGAGTGCTGGGCATTTCTGTTTTTCCTAGATGCTGGGCATCAGGAGAGCAAATTTTTTTTTGTAAAAAAAAAAAAATTATTGGCCCGTATGGGGCGCACTGCACCCTGGGCGCGGTGTGCCCAGGCCCTCCACGCGGCGGGCGGCGCCAGCAACGGGGGCGCCCGCCACGCGGGCGCCCACGTGCGGGCGCGGGCGCGCCCACCCACGCATTCCGCGTGGGCGGCCACGCCCCCCCAGGGCGGCCGACAGTTTTTTTTAATTAAAAAATTTGCAATTTTAACTTTTTAATTTATTGTGCAGGAATAATAATATATATATTAGATATATATATCAAACTGCACAGTAAATTAAATAGAATTTTATGGAGTAGGTTAATTGTATTATCTCGGTGGTAAATGTCAAATGTTAAAATTTTTAACCGTGTTGAATTTACCGAGGTGAGATAATTACTATTTACCTTAAGATAAAATGATTATAATTGAAGTTACTTCAGTAAATTTTAATTTTTGAATTTTTAATTATTAGATAATTAGAAAATTCAAGATTTGAATTTTATTGAATTTAAATGTGAAAAATTCAATTATTTGAATTTTTAATTATTAGATAATTATTAAATTCAAATTTTAGAATTTTAAAAAATTGCTAATTGAGGATAATTGCATTATTTTAAATTTACTTTCAAACAAAATTATTGGATAATTCGTTTGAATTTAAATTTAAATTATTGGCATGTTTAAATTTTGAATTTAAATTTGATTATTGTATAATTAAATTTAAATTTAAATTTAATTAATTATCTCAATTAGATGCCCCTGTAGAAAATAATGGTTCTTTACGTGCTTTACTTTATTTACCTTGTATTGGCCTGCTTGTCTGTTTAATTTTAGTTAATCATGTTTCGATTTTTAAAATTAAACAAAGCTGGCCTGTTTTTGTTTGCACATCCCTTTTTTTAAATTTAAAGTAAGAATTATTTTCAGAAAATAACCCTTGATTGATTTTATTTGAATGGGTTGGCAAGTGATCATGGACTTGGATTAATGTAATTAATTGGGGTCTGCGAACCTCCTTTCTCTCTCTGTTAAAATTCCAATGTACTTCTATCTCTCTCCGTTGTTGTACTCGCCCTAAGGGCTTCTGGAATTTTATTGATATGTAATTTACTTTTTTCCGGCCTGCGAGCTGTGTAAAAGTTGTAATTACTGCGGTGTCGGAGTTTGAAAGCGCGGAGCACACCCGACGAGGACGATCCAGCTGCTTTGGAAGCGGACCGGATGCCTTAGTTCCATTAGGAATTAAGTCCATGATCACTTGCGTTTTAATTTTGCATTGGATGCAGTTATTTTGTGCAAACTACTAGGTACGGTAAATATATTGGATATATTTATATTACCACCTAGGGTGAGATCAAGATAAAATTAAATTCCCTCGCGATTAAATTTTAGATCCGATAAGCGTGGCTCTAGGAGTCATCGTGGCCCTCCATCATTATGGAGTGAATGAACGTCTTCATTTCATGGATTTGTTGTGCTTTCCACAAGGTTCATGAGTTTGGGGGCGGGATTAAACTCCAAGGCTCGACCTCAATGGGGTGAGGAATTGAACTCGGCTTTGTTGTGCTTTCCACAAGGGTCGGGTCATGAACTCATTGCTATGTAGTAATGATGGTTAGATCTAACCGAGAATATCATTTATTGTGCTTTCCACAAGGGAATGATTTCTCGGGGGCCGAATATCAGATATTGCATTAAATGCAAGTGCTTGTTGACTGCCCTTGAGATGATGTATGGTTTGTTGTCAAGGTCGTACATCAGTCTCATTGGGATTCCGACCCACTAGGTAGATCTCGCAATCTCCCGTTCTATATACTGAGGGTTATATAGTCCGATCGAAAAATAGTGGGACTAACTAAGATAGAAAACCACATCTAAGTTAGAATCTGAACACATGCTAAGTTATCTTTTATTTCTTATCCATATTACAATGTCGTCATCTAACCCCCTCCGCGGCATCCTGGATGCAAATAGATTAACTGGACCGAATTACTCGGATTGGCTGCGTAATCTATGCATAGTCCTTACCGCCGAAAAGATTACGTACGTGTTGGACACGGTTCATTCTGAGCCAGCTCCTGATGCCGACGAGGGTGAGTTACTAGCTTATGCCAAGTGGTCTGAGGACTCCTCCCTTGTCCAATGTTACATGTTGGCCTCTATGGCTCCCGAGCTTCAGAGGTAATTCGAAAAGACTGATTGTAGAAGTATACTTCTCAATCTACGCCAGCTCTTCGGGGAGCAGGGTAGGATTGAGAGGTATGACATCTCCAAAAAGGCTTTTCAGGACACGGATGTCTGAGGGTTCATCAGTACAGGCCCATGTACTGAAATGATGGAGTGGATTGAAAGACTCAATGCATTGGGGTTCAAGTTGGATCTTGAACTATGCATTGATCTTATACTCCAGTCATTGCCCGATTCCTTTTCTTCCTTCATCATGAACTTTAACATGAACAGGATTGAAGCAACTCTCCCAGAGCTGCTCAATATGTTAAAGAGTGCTGAAGGAACCATGCAGAAAGATAAACCATCTTCGTCTGTAATGATTGTTGGCCGGGCCAACAAGAAAATGAAGGCCTCTCAAATATCCACCACGAGTAACAAAGGGAAGGGAAAGAAAAAGGCCACGGGTAAGCAACTCACCAAAGTTGACAAAGGGAAGGGCAAGAAGAATGAAAAGGAAGACAAATATTTTCGATGCGGGGAAACTGGGCATTGGAAAAGGAATTGCAAGGCAATTCTAAATGAAGGTATTTTTTTCATAGACCTTAATTTGTCATATATGGAATCCACATCATGGGTATTGGATACTGGATGTGCATCTCATATCTGTAATTCTGTGCAGGTGTTGACAAATAGAAGGCGATTGGGCAAAAATGAGATTGAAGTGAGGATGGGCAATGGAGCTTTAGTTGCTGCCAAAGCTGTCGGGATTGCACGCCTCAGTTTACCTTCAGGAGTCATTCTGGAGTTGAATGACTGTTATTATGTTCCTAATATTATTAAGAACATTATTTCAATCTCTGGCTTGTATAACATTGGATATACATTGACTTTCAATAGCACTGGTGCTCTATAATGAATAATGGTTTGATTATAGTCAATGGTTCATTAGTCAATGGTCTTTATGTATTAGATACATGTTCTAATGTTATGCAAATTTCCAATGCTGATGAAGTGAATTCTGCATATCTATGGCATTACAGACTTGGTCATGTAGGTGAGAAAAGAGTCTCTCACTTACACTCAAATGGGTATTTAAATTCGTTCGAATACAAGCCATTTGATACCTGTGAGTCGTCTCTCATGGGAAAAATGACCAAGGCTCCCTTTAGTGGACATGGTGAGAGGGTTGTTGACCTTCTCGAGCTCATACACTCGGATGTGTGTGGACCCATGTCCGTAGAAGTAAAAGGAGGTTATCTCTATTTCATTTCTTTTATTGATGACTTCTATAGATATGGCTATGTGTATTTAATGAGACATAAGTCACAAGTCTTTGAGAAGTTTAAGGAATATAAGAATGAAGTAGAGAAACAGACAGGCAAAAGTATTAAGGCTCTTCGATTGGATCGAGGAGGTGAATACTTAAGCCATGAATTCACTTCTTATCTTAAAGATAATGGAATAGTTTCTCAATGGACTCCACCGTATACACCACATCACAATGGTGTATCCGAAAGGAGAAACATGACCTTGTTAGACATGGTCCGATCCATGATGTCTATGTCAGGACTACCCTTGTCTCTCTGGGGCTATGTGTTAGAAGCTGCAGTATATTTATTGAATATGATCTCAAGTAAATCAGTTCCTTCTATACCATATGAGATATGGAAGGGCAGGAAACTAAATTTTAATCACATTAAAATTTGGGGGTGTCCTGCCCATGTAAAGAAGAACGATAGTGATAAGTTTAAGTCGAGAACCGATAAGTGTAGGTTTGTGGGATATCCAAAGGAGACGTTTGGATATTATTTCTATCACCCTTCTGAGCAAAGGGTCTTAGTGGTTAAGAGAGCTGTATTTCTGGAAAGGGAATATCTACTCCAGAAAAATAGTGGGAGCCAGATAGAATTAGACGAGGTCCAAGAACCACAACCCATAGACACAAATTCATTAGATGAGACAGTATCGGTTGATCATATTCAAAGTGAAACACTGACACTACGGAGATCTGGTAGACTACCGAGAGAACCTGAGAGATATGTTGGACATGTCTCAGAGGGGTCCTCTAAGGTATGTATCGATGAGGATGATGATCCTCAATCGTACTAGGAGGCGATCCGTAGTGTAGACTCCGAGAAATGGCAAGAGGCAATGGATTCAGAAATCCAGTCTATGTACACCAACAAAGTTTGGAACTTAGTTGATGTACCCGAAGGGAAGGTCCCTATCGACTGTAAATAGATTTTCAAAAGGAAAATCGGTGCAGATGGACAGGTTGACACATACAAGGCTAGACTAGTGGCGAAAGGATATCGTCAAAGGCAAGGCATTGACTATGACGAGACTTTTTCGCCAGTGGCCATGGTTAAGTCAATCAGAATCCTCCTTGCCATTGCTGCATACCTGGATTATGAGATCTGGCAAATGGATGTGAAGACAGCTTTTCTTAATGAAATCTGTCAGAAGAGGTGTACATGGTACAGCATGAAGGATTCACCTCCAAGCTACATCCTAATAAGGTATGCAAACTTCAAAGGTCCATTTATGGATTAAAGTAGGCATCTAGAAGCTGGAACTTAAGATTTGATGAGTCTGTCAAATCTTTCAACTTCATTCGGAATGAAGATGAACCCTGTGTTTACAAGAAGGTCAGTGGGAGCTCTGTGACCTTCTTGGTCCTTTATGTTGATGACATCTTACTCATTGGGAATGATGTAGAGATGTTGACATCAACTAAGTATTGGTTGTCCAAGACCTTCTCCATGAAGGATTTGGGAGAAGCATCCTATGTGCTGGGCATAAGGATCTATCGAGATAGATCTAAAAGGATGCTAGGATTATCCCAATCCATGTACATAGACACTATCCTCAAAAGGTTTAGGATAGAAAATTCCAAGAGAGGTCTCATTCCCATGAGACATGGAATTTGCCTATCCAAAGGGATGAGTCCTAAAACTTCTGAGGATGTGGCACACATGAATAAGGTACTCTATGCTTCGGTGATAGGGTCAATCATGTATGCAGTGGTATGTACACGGCCTGATGTTACCAATGCTTTAAGCATTGTCAGTAGATATCAGATAAATCCAGGCGAAGAGCACTGGAAGGCAGTGAAGTGCATCCTTAAGTACCTATGAAGGGCTAAGGATCTTTTTTTGCTTTATGGAGGAGAGGACCTACAGCTTAGAGCTTACACAGACTCTAGTTTTTAGTCAGATCTAGATGACTGCAAATCCATGTCTGGATTTGTATTCATGTTGAATGGAGGGGCAGTTAGTTAGAGAAGCTCCAAGCAAGATACAACTGCAGATTCGACGACGGAGGCAGAATATATTGCTACAGCTGAAGCTGCTAAGGAAGCCGTCGAGATGAAGAAATTTATCTTGGAACTTGGCGTAGTTCCCGAGATATCAGCTCCCATCCCATTATTTTGTGATAATAATGGGGCCATCGCTCAGGCGAAGGAACCGGGATCTCACCAAAGGTCAAAGCATATTCTCAGGCGCTTTCGCCTTATTCGGGAGATTGTTGATCGTGAAGATGTGGCGGTAGAGCGTGTACCGTCAGAAGACAACATAGCAGATCCACTGACTAAGCCTTTGACACAGACTGTGTTCGAGCGTCGTCGAGATAAGATGGGCCTCAAAGTTGTGGGCAATTGGCTGTAGTTCAAGTCGGAGATTGTTAGTGTTGGTGTGCTATAGGCCAATTTCGGGTCAGGTAGGCCCAATAGTTGTACGATCTTGTTCATTATTAATAAAGTGGTGTTTGAGCGTAAATATGCGATTGTGTTACTTTACGTTGTCCCTAGGATATGTGGTTGTAAAGTTAGCTCGAGATGGGATCTCGAACATGAGATTGACTTTACATGTACACATACCTTAAACTGTTCCTGGTTGGAGGGTAATCACTCGGGGACTTTGATTACCTATTAAACCAGTACACATGATGTGTCAGTGACCAGTCTCATGGTCATTGTGCGGGACACCAACACATATGTATAGGTGTATGTCCTTGGAGGATGTACACTGAACTGATCCGCTATTGGATCTTCAGATGGTTGATTATACCTAATGTCAACTGAAGATCTAACTGTCTCAGTAGCATCGTTGGTCCTTTGACCAGAGACATTGATCGGATCTTACACGAGGACTGTAATGGTTTAATTACTTTGCTAAGTGACTTTAACCCTAAGTCATGAGTTACCGAGTCATTAACCACTCTAGGATACGTGTGAAGGTCATCAATGTCAAGAGGGGATCGCTCACTGTCAGGTATATATCAGACAGTTAATGGGTCATGACATTGACGCTCCGTTAAATGCCTGGCCAGGGTCGTGTGAGTTCGTTTAGAATGGACGTCATACATTTTAAAGAGGTCATAGTCAAATGGCACGATCATGGGGTTTGACAGAAACCGTACCCTCGATCGTACCAGACTCATAAAAGGAGCAAGGGATTATATCGATGCGGTAACTGTGGACTTACAGGTACCAGACAGGCTGGTTTTAACCCGACGTCCTCTAGGATCATGCGGATTTACTTGACCCAACGTGATCGAAGGTTCAGAATAAATTAAACTATTATTCAGCTCTTATAGAAGCGAAGAATATGTTTAATTTACTTCTAATTGGGAATTAGAAGTTAATGGGCCTTAAACTAGAGTGACTATGGGCCTAGAGGATCACACACAATGGAATCTTGGACGGATTATTATTATACAAGTGTATGTATTATTCCCATTTAATTCCTTTTGGAAAGGAGTGTAAATGGAGCTTAATACATATGTATAATATGAGATAGGATATATATACAGTTTTGGTCCTTTAGAGGTCTTTAGAAAAGGTCCAAATCTCTATATATAGCCAACCTACGTGAGTTCATTCGAACTCTTCCAACCTCTTAAGCTTAAGCAAGCACATAAGCTTAAGAGAGGAGGATTAGCTCCTCCCCTCTCCCTCCCTCTTACTCCCTTTCTACAGAAGGTGAAAAGGGCCGGGGAAGGGGGGGTTACCGTCGCCGCAAGAGTCCGTGTGGATCAGCTCTAGAGGCCGTGCAGTTGTGCGGCTCAGTTTTCTTCACCAGGCTTAGCAGACAACGTCATTCCGCACAAGGTGAAACACGCAACCCGTAATTAGGGTCTTAGAAACACCGATTAGAGCACGGATTAAGCTTTCCATAGCACCGGGATCGGGCAAATAAATTTTTGTTATCCGCTGCGTTGCCCGATGGTGCTGTGCGAAACCTTACACATAGGGTCATGCATATTGCCATATTGTTGTTGCATTCCCCCTTGGTAAGTGGTCCTCTCGCTCCCATATTCCTTGGACTTGACTAGGTGATCTTATCTGGGATCTCCATAAGTCACCACGAGCCGTGGATTCTCACACGGACGCCGGGCCGGTTGTACCTTTCCACCCCATAGGCTTGCATTTGCATACGTTGTGAAGGAGTTAACCCTAGTCAACCCAAAGTTTAGACTTTATTCCCTATAGGATACCTATCTTGAGGGAATTAATCTTAATTTAAAAACATTTAAAGGCCCACTAAAACTTTGACAATAAAATATTTCCCATCATATTAACTTGGTTGACTTGGGTGAAATCCTGCGTATTGTTTGTGTTGTTTGGGCTTGTCCAAGCCCATTTGTGTCATTTTGTGTTGCATCCCCACTATCCATATAAGTTTTGTCATTAGGCCCACGTAGGCTAGTCCATTTTATGTGTCCATTTGTCTAGTCACATTATCTTGGGTCCTTTTTTTCCCCTTTACATTATTGAGTCAGCCCCCTCTCTGATTCTCGAGCCCTCTTACTTCCCTCATTGTATTCCCTTTATTTTTCCTGTATAAAGTCTCCATTTGCCTTCATGGAGCGCCATTTTCTCCTGTATATTACCCTTCTTCATCCCCATCTTCCTATTCCCGCAGGGATTCCTCTTTCCACACGGGCCCATCTCCTCGTGGCCCTTCCGACTCACAAGCAAATCTCATGGCCCACTTATCACCTCTTGTTTGCCAAATGGACCCGGTCCAGGCCCAAAAACTCACCGCTAATCATCTTAATGGGCTTCATCCTCATAACGGGCCTCATTCATCTAATGGGCCTCCTTCCTTTAATGAGCCATATTCTTCGAGTGGCCCATCTTCCTTTATTGAGTCGTAATCTCTTAGTGGGCCTTATTCCTTCAATGGGCCTCACTCTTTTAATGGGCCCCCTTCCTTTAGCGGACCTTCTTATTCCCTTAATGAGCCTGCTTCTCTTAATTGGCCCGCTCCTTCTACCCATGTTGCTGCTGGCCCAATCAGTTCTTATTCCCACATTCATGATCCTTCCAGGCCTACATATTCTTTCACTCCTAGAATCGGCTTTCCTTCTTCTCAGTCCGGATCTGTTTATCCGGCCCAATGTCATAACCCTGGTCCAAATCCACAATCTCTTGCTCAGGCTGCTTGCGTCCTTCCCGATCTCTTCTCATTGAGGAGATGATTGCTCAAGCCCTACGTCAGCTTGATGAACTTCAATGTCGAATTGATCCCCAATCTTCTTTGAGTGTCCCGTTTGCGTTCCAAGGTCTTCAGCTTCCACCGCGTTCACAAATTCCTACCTATCATCACTATGGTGGAGTTGGTAACCCCTATGTGCACTTAAAGGAGTTCATTTATGAGTCGGCCCAATTTCGACATGACCAACGCTTGATGTCTTATTTATTTGGTCTGTCGTTGGAAGGCCCGGCTCGGGATTGACTCTTTTTGTAAGGTTTCGCACAGCACCTACGGGCGACGCAGCAGATAACAAAAATTTAATTTGCCTGATTCTGGTGTTATGGAAAGCTTAATATGTGCTCTAATCGGTGTTTCTAATACCCTAATTACGGGTTGCGTGTTTCACCTTGCGCGGAACGACGCTGTCCGCTAAGCCCGATGCAGAGAAACCGAGCCGCACAGCTGTACGGCCTCTAGAGCAGATCCACACTGACCCTTGCGCAGCGACGGTACCTCCCCGGCACGATCTCCCCGGCTCTATCACCTTCTGGAGAGAGAGAGAGAGCAAGAGGGAGAAAAGGGGGAGGCTAATCCTCCTCTTAAGCTTATGTGCTTGCTTAAGCTTAAGAGGTTGGAAGAAGTGAAGGCTGTAAGAGTTCGAATGAACTCACGTAGGAAGCATATGTAGAGAGATTTTGTCCTTTTTTAAAGACCTCCAAAGGACCAAAATTGTATATATGACCTTTCCTCTATTATACATATGTATTAAGCTCCATTTATACTCCTTTCCAAAAGGAATTAAAAGGAACTAATACATACACTTGTATAATAATAATCTGTCACCCAAGAATCCATTGTGTGTGATCCTCTAGGCCCACAGTCACTCTAGTTTAAGGTCCATTAACTTCTAATTCCCAATTAGAAGTAAATTAAACGTATTCTTCGCTTCTACTAGAGCCGAACAATAGTTTAATTTATTCCAAACCTTTGATCACGTTGGGTCAAGCAAATCCGCGTGATCCTAGAGGACCCCGGGTTTAAACCAACATGTCTAGTACCTGTAAGTCCACAGTTACCGCATCGATATAATCCCTCGCTCCTTCTATGAGTCTGGTACGATCGAGGGTATGGTTTCTGTCAAACCCCATGATCGTGCCATTTGACTATGACCTCCTTAAAGTGTATGACGTCCGTTCTAAACGAACTCACACGACCCTGGCCAGGGATTTAACGGAGCCTCAATGACATGACCCATTAACTGTCTGATATATACCCGACAGTGAGCGATCCCTTCTTGACCATTGACGATCTTCACACGTATCCTGGAGTAGTTAACGACTCGGCAACTCATGACTTATGGTTAAAGTCACTTAGCCAAGTAATTAAACCATTCCAATCCTCGTGTAAGATCCGATCAATGTCTCAAGTCAAAGGACCAACGATGCTACTGAGACCGTTGGATCTTCAGTTGACATTAGGTATAATCAACCATCTGAAGATCCAATAGCGGATCAGTTCAGTGCACATCCTCCAAGGACATACACCTACACATATGTGTTGGTGCCCCGCACCAATGACCATGAGACTGGTCACTGACACATCATGTGTATTGGTTTAATAGGTAATCAAAATCCCCGAGTGATTACCCTCCAACCAGGAACAATTTAAGGTATGTGTTCATGTAAAGTAAGTCTCATGTTCGAGATCCCATCTCGAGCTGACTTTACAACCACATATCCTAGGGACAACGTAAAGTAACACAATCGCATATTTACGCTCAAACACCACTTTATTAATAATGAACAAGATTGTACAACTATTGGACCTACCCGACCCGAAATTGGCCTGTAGCACACCAACACTAACACTTTTCTCTTCTGCAAGAGCAAGTTGTGGATTTTCAAGTCGTCCAAGAGAGATATCTTCAATAGTATCAAGACCAGGTTGGGCCCAAGTATTCTATGGTTGATCTGGCCCATGAGAAGATGAAGCCCGACGAGGAGTTCTCTACCTTTGCTGATCGCTGGCGTCACTTGCCCGCGCAAGTCCCGGGGCATATTCCGGAGGGAGAGCAGATCAAAATGATCATTTCTAATGCAACGCTCGAGTACCGCTTTATCTTAGCCTTGAATGATATCACCTCCTGGCAACAATTGTATAGCCGAGCCCGCTTTATCCGCCAACAACTCCTAGTTTCCCTTGACCCAGAGTCTCCTCCACCTTCTACGCCCACATACGCCTCCTATCCATCGCCTTCCATGAGTCAGCCCTCCACTACATATCCTTCCGCAAGTCAGCCTTCTGCTCCCCCACACCCATATACCCCCACATATCCCTCCACATATCAAACCTCCACGAGTCAGCCTTCCACCTCTTTATACCGACATGAACCTCCACCTCCGGTCAAGGGAACATCACACCCCGAGCAGGTAGATGCCGTCCACATACCTCCCACCTCACTTTTCGCTCCACACGTGCCTCCACCAAATCCTTCCCCTAACCACGCACCATTACATATGCAACCCCCACTTCCTTCTCCACATCCATCTCCATTACCTTCCCATACCCCTCGACATCCACCTCGCCCGAAGCAGGCTCCTCATCGTCCTCTGTTGCCGGAGTGTTTTTCAGCAATTTTTAGGGCTTTGATGACCGCTCACGCATTTTCGCTCCCTCCAGTTGTGCCTTGCCAACCCACGGTCGGAGATATGCTTCAATTTTGTGATTACCATCACCAGTAGGGGCATTTGGTTGAGATTGCCCCAAATTCTGAGAGTATGTTTATGGCTTAGAAGATGATAAGAGGATTGATTGTGCCGCCATGCATAAGGTTGTTCTACATCTCCGCAAGCAGCAGCAGCAACAAGCAGCGACGCCCAGGCAGCCATCTCTACAAGACCAGGGGCACCCCCATGATTCTTTATCGGGCATTGCACCAGCTCCGTCACCCACTCCACCACCCGATCCCTCACCTATTTCATCACCTACCCTAGCACCATTGCCATCTCCTACTCTGACTCCATCGCCGCAACAAACCCAAGCCTCTGTTCAGGCTAGTGCCTACCCTTCTTCTCCCGCCGCCACCTATGCTACTTCTATCCCTAACACGGCTCGACGCGTTGTGTCGACACGTCGACGATGGACACCACAATCTCCCTCTTCACCCCCTCTGCCTTCATCACCATCCTCGCCATCTCCATTGCCATCGCCATCATCTCCATCTCAACTTCCAGTTCTTCCATCACCGCTTCCATCTCCACCCTCACCTCCATCTCCGCCATCACCTTCGCCCGAGCCTGAGCAAGCCATGCCTTTACCTTTACCCTCAGCCACGCCTTCACCTTCGCCACCACCCGAGCCTATCATCGCCACATCGCTTGCGCTCTCACTTTCCATCACCATCTCCACTGAAGCCCCCATGCCTTCCAAACCATCGCCTAAGCCACCCAAACATATTCCCTCTACTTCTCCATCCACTTCCACCCCACGGAGCGGGTGTGCATTACCTCCGATGCCTCTTGGGTCAGGTCCCCATGATGATGATGAGCAAATCCAGGTTTCAATCGTGCATTTCAAGATCCAGGATGTTATTTCCCGCATGCCGATCCGAGTCCTAGACCTTGGCTGTTTTGGGGATGATGAGCCTACATATTCAAAGACGGTTGCTAAGAAGAGTTCCCTCGCACTAGTGTCAGTTTCTTCTCAAGTGAGGCCGGTGGCAATCTCATTGCTCACCGGAGGATTCACCATTAATGTTGTTATTACTCCTCGCTTGATTGCTGTTCAGTTCACTGGCCACGAAGGGTTCTCTACTCCGATTGTGTTAACCCATGCGGCTGCCAAGAGCCTGATGGATTCCCTATTCAAGGGGCAATTGGCCATATCTTCTGCATTTTCTAAGAACATTCTGCACATCTTATGCAATCTTCCTCAGTTTATTGGTGAATTAGCCACGTCAACGCCGCGCATTACTCTCCCTCAATTTTGTCCTGCTCTTCTGGTAAGGGAGTTATGCTTCATGCCCGATTGCCGAGTGAAGATGCCGAATCTTATGCTACTAATACCGAGTGATGAAACTCCACGGTTTTCTGATGTTCATCCGAAGGAGTCATCTATCCGAGAATGTCCGCATATGGTTAGCACTGGGTATCTAGGGGCAACCGCCCCGATGAAGCTGCATATCCATGACCGGGCTAGGTTGTCTGCCAGATGGGCCCGTTATTTGAGGAGACATTGCATATCAAGAAGGTCGAAGGTCCGGGTCAGCACCAGGCATACCCGTGTTCAAGAGATTGTTGCTAAGAAGAAGCGGCGGCGTAAGTTTAAGGGTCGTCGATTGTGCACTAAGGGGTCCACTTCTTCCTTTTCCTTTCGTTCATCCTTTATATTGCTCAGCTCCCACCCTTGGGTGGTGTACCTCCCTTCTTCCAATCCCACATCTATGATCTTCTCCTCTCTTTTCAGGTCTGTAAACCCCCATTCTTCTTTCCCTACTCATCCGGAGTCAACGGATCCTCCGTTCACTCATGATTTTAGGCCTCAGCCTATGTCATCCTTTCATCCCATTTTCGGGACTTCTTCTGATCCTTCCCTTCCGGTATCCCTGGGCTCTGCTTCTGATCTTTCCCCGACCCTTTCGGGTGACCATCAATCTTTTTCCCCGACCTTGTCGGGTGTCAATCATTTTCTTTCCCCGACCCTGTCGGGTGATTCTAATTCCTTTTCTCCGACCACGTCGGATGATTACTCCTCTTCTCCCTTATCTTTGTCACAATCTTCTCATGGTCTCTCTATTCTTTCCTCCTCACCCTTTCAGGGTCATTACCCTTTTTCTTACTATTTTTGAGGTTTTATCCCGCCTTCATCTCAGTTAATCCATGGTTATTATGTACTTGGTTCTTTGTTATCAGGGCCTCCGTGCCTTAACGAGGGAGTTCTAGCCCTCGTCTCTCTTCCTTTTTTATCCCTTCTTCATCCAGTATGAGGTCTGCCACTCCTCTATGTCGATGAATCCAATCATTTGCTCTCTTTTCATCCTTTATCCTGACAAGCAAGGAAAACAAAGTTCGCACTCCTCAAAGCTCGATGATCGAAATCGCTTCAGGGTGTCGGTTTCCACGCCATGGATTTACAAAGGTGTCTTTTATTTTGTGCAAGAACATGTTATCATTGCTATTACTCTGTTATTTCTGCACGCGCTTATAATGTTGGTTCTTTAAAACATGGTTGAGTGGCCTTAGGCTTTAGTTAGTTTGCTTAGTCAAATAAGTCGCATCTACAGCATCTTTAGGCTAGTGATAGCTCCGCACTGGGAGTCTAGTTTCCTTCCCTGATCGTTGAGGGTGACCTTTGAGTATGGGTTTTTCACACACAACACGGCGAGCCATAGCCGACCCCTCTAGTGCAACAATGTTGCTACTTTGGCCATACTTTGGGTATGCACAAAGGTCTTTTCTTTTCTCTGCTCGGCCAAGTGCAGGGGCAAGAGATGGATGGATGAGATGACTAACCTAGGCGCTCCCTAATACGAGAGAGGTCTCAAATAGGGGCAGTCTTGACCCTCAAAAGTAAGCTTTCATGCTATATCTGGCCAATAAGGGCTACCAAAATGAGAAAATGAATCAATGCAAAATTATGAATCAAAGGCATGGCAAGAGTGGCAGTATAGTTCCCCACGGGACGTCATGAGCCCGGTCGCATGCGTGCCTGATAAATATGGGTCTAAAAATCAAAGACACAAAGTCTCAGCGCAACAGGCTATCTCTTTGAGGTGTAGTGCCTTGGAAGGAATTCGAACCTTGATATCTCCCATCCTGCACGAAGCTTGTCTCCAATTTTTCTTCTGCTTCTCCCTCTTAGGCAGGGTTGTATCTCGGGTATGGCTTTAGTAGGGGCACCGTTCTTTAGAGGCGGTTGGTTGTGGCGAGCCACTCTCACATGCACGCCCTGCTTAAGGGAATTCTTTAATGAAAGGGGTAGGAATGATGATCCCTGGCCAGTAGTTTGAGCCCATCTTTAGGTGCTGCAGATTGCTATGTCAAAATCAAAAAAAAAATTAAATATTACCAAAAGTCTAAAAAAATCAAATATTGTCAAAAATCCAAAAAATCAAATACTTCAAAATTTCAAAAAAATCAAATATTTCAAAAAAATAAAAAAACTTAAATATTTCAAAAATCCAGAAAAAATGAAATACTGATGAAAATCTAAAAATTCAAAAAATTACAAAAAATCAAAAATATGCCTTTTATTTTTATGTATTTTTTTTATCTTGAGGACAGATACGTAATCCGTTTGCTAAGTGTGCAGGTTGCAAGTACTCAGGCATTCCTTGCTATATCTTTTTGCTCTGCCTCCTGTCCACATTTTTGATATGTTCTTTCCTTCTTCAATCTTATCTCTCGATCTGTTCTAAAGTTTTAGTCATTCTCAACTTTTAATAATCATATTTCTATGAGAGGACTTTGCCTCACGATTATGAACCTGACAGTTCTTCTTCATTCTGATCTTGGGTTTTGATTAAAGGACGTATTTTGTTTATGTCTTTTGTCCCGCCGTGTCCTTGTCACGTGTTTCTGTCCCTTCGTGTTGTCCCACACATGTTGTTTTATCCCTCACCGAGTGCTGTTAGTTGTCTTGCACATGTTGTTAGTCACCCCTTTATGTCCCATGTTCTTGTCCCAACCGTGTGGTCATCCGTCATGTTCTTGTCCCAACCGTGCGTTATCCCACCGCGTTGTTGTCTTGTCACACTGTGTTCATGCATGCATGTTGTCTGTTCATGCCATTGCATATGTGCTCATTTGCCTTTGTTATGTTATGTTGCATTGTCTCCCATTTCATTTGATCGTTATGTTATGTCGTGTTGTTTGTCGTTCAGTTAATCGTTATGTTATCTACGCTATGTTTATACGTGCTTATCATATTTATCTTATACATGAAAATCCATAAAAATTAGAAAATGAAAATCCAAAAAAAATGTCATTTTTGCCTGCACAGGTAAGTCAGGTATGGATCTCTATCCCTACTCATTGTTACATTACTATATGGTATCTATATTGTTATATTATCTCGAGAACTGGCTGGTCATTCACGTGTTCCAGGATTTGACGTTCCCCTCTAACAAAAATGATGATGATCTAGGTGCACATGTTTAATCATCGAATAGGCCGTTAGGTTGGGAAAATTAGGGAATGATGGTTCTATCACGCACGCCGTGGTTGCGGATAGTGTCTTGACCCTGATTGTTCCAATCTAGCAATACTATTCTCGAGTACTTTCTATTTTATGATTTCTTTACATTCGTTTTGATGATTTCTTTATTTTAGCCCAGCATGCATCATGTCATTTTGAGCATTAATGTCTCGTGATCCATTCAAGGTTTCTCCTCAATAATGGTTAGTTGCACTTCATGTCTCTTGGATAAGAGATTTTCATTCCACTCCAAATTTGAACGATTTCTCTGATCTTTTCGCTCGGTCTGGTTGGCCAGTGTGATTCTTGTCTAGATTTTATCTCAGTTATATTTCTTCTGCTTCTTACGTTGTGCTCCTTTCCGACCCCCTCATTGTCTGTGGATTGTGTCCCCGATGAGCCTGATCGTGCTTCCTTTTTTTTCTATTAGTTTAGTTCTCCAGACATATCTCATTCTTGTCATCCAGTCCCGTTGGTTAGTTCGGCCATTTCGGGAGAATTCTTGTCGCTTGTTGGTTAAAACGGGTGTCTTTTGTCTTGATGCCCGCTTATCAGTTCTCTCTGCTTCATCTCCGCTCCATCTCCATTTCACGTCACTGTCGCTTTCGCTCCATCTCCTTTCCATTTCACCTCCGTGTCGCTTTCGCTTGCTCCCTTGCAAAGCGAACATCAAGGAGGGGCATCTGTTGACACCCATTTTTAGCCTGCAAGTTGAGTCATTTCTCTTATTCATCATTTTGATGTCTCGAATTATCCATTATTTTGGAGCCTTTCTTGGATGGATTTCGAGCCCATTTCATTATTCCATTCCCTTTGAACCTTGGAGATCATTATTTCATAGAGCCTTGGGGCCTATCTTGTCACCTTCCGGCCTTCAAAGTCACCTTACGACCCATTTAGGCCGGCTTCCCTCAAGCATTCAGCCCCCTTTCGTTGCGTAGTCTTAAAAATGGTCCTTTTCCACCCCCTTCCTTTCCTCTATTCAAAATGTTTCCTGCACCAAAGTTGTCCATCTTTCAAATCCCTACAATTTCTTCTTCTACGTCATTAGCCAGTTCTCCATCGATTTTAAGTTATTTACAATTTTTTGGCAGAATGCACTGTTCACCTATGTCCCGATATTCTTTCTCTCTCTTCTAGCCCTATTTTCTCTCTCTTGTGATCATTTTCTCATCTTACTTTCTTCATAAAAGTTGTTCATTTTTTAGTTATCTATAATTTTATCTTCTACCACTTTTGCTAATTCTGCACCGTTTGGGAGATATGATCCAATTTCCAGTGTCACGCAAGGTCTACCTTAAACGGTCGTGCTAATGGCTGTTCATTGTTGCAAACGGTCAGTTGACGACTGTTTAACCCTTAACGGTCGGTCGTCCGACCGTTTATCCAATAAGAGTCCAGCCTGCTCTGGACTCTATCTCCATGACCCTGCGCGACGGGCCTATCTTGCGGCAGCCATAACTTCTAGAATTCTTATCCAAATTGGTCCCCGTTTTTTCTTACTTGTAGCCCTTTGTATTATCTTTAATTTGGTTCATAGAAATCAAATTTTGATGAGCTATATCTCCAGGAATCGTGGCCGCAATATTAGGTTTTTCTACTTTTCGTGCAACCAAAAAACCGTGCAGATTAGGTTCCAGAGGCTTCTTCCAAGAGCCATAACTTCCACAATCTTCAACCAAAAAGAGTCCCATTTGTTCCTACGCTTTATCTTGACTATTATCTGTTGGGTCCCGTGAGGTGTAAACGGATCTAGAAGGGGGGGTTGAATAGATCATTTCACAAGTTTTGGCCTATTTAAAAACTCGTAGCTAGCGGAAGCATAAACCACTCTTATAAAGTGAATGAATCACTTAGGCACAATGCACAGCGGAATAAAGTAGAGTGGCTCAAATGAAAAGACTTGAATTACAAGCTATAAAACGTCCACACTTCTTTAAGTGAATTACAAAGCATAACACATAGATGAACATGCAATAGCTTGCAATAACCGTGTGTGTGTGTATGCTATGTTGATCACTCAAAGTGCATATGTGTGTGAGCAATATAACCAAGTGTGGAAGCACACGAACCTGCGAATGGGGTTAGAAGATATAGATCAATCACACACAATAAACAACCCACAACACAGGGATTTTTAAGGTGGTTCAGTTGCAACCCCGCAACCTACGTCCACCCCTCACCAAAACCCGGTGAGGCTTCCTTGCTGACTCACAGCTTAACCCGGGGACACGCCCCAAACCACAGAACAGAGAAAACTCTCTTTCTGTCTTCCTACACACAAAGCCGGCAGGGACGGCTACACTGCAGATCGGAGAACTCCCGATTGCCTTCCTACTAACCACCTGGTAGGGACGTCAACCGCAAATTGGAACACCCTCCAATTGCCTTCCTACTAACCACCTGGTAGGGACGAATCACAACTTCAATGTTTAACAATATTGAAAGTAAAACAGATGTGAAGGAATTAAAACAAGAGATTGAGTAAGAAGGAATTGGCCCTTGTATCAATATGCTTTGTTGATCAGCAGCAGGGATCTCTTCTTCTTACAAATCAATCTTCTTGTAATCACCTTTGAATGGATGATTGTTCTTCACGGAGTACTGTTCATGTGAACAGTAACTGTTCTTCCAATGTCCTCTCTTGATCTTCTCTCTTTGATCTCTTTGATTGGATGAAGAAATGAATAGATGCTACCTTGATCCTTGCTTCCTTCTTCACAGATCTTGGAAGATGATTTCTTTGATATGAGCTTGAATACCTTGGATTGGATGAAGATGTTCTTCACGGAGTACTATTCACGTGAACAGTAACTCGAACTCCTCTTGCTTTGAACACCCATTTGAAGCCTCCTTTGATCTTCCCTCTTAACCTTACTTGCTTCTACTCTTTCTTGGAGGTTGCTGGATTGAGATATGAACTTGAATCACCTTGAGTTGATGGAGAGATTGTTGGATGTAGCTTTGATCTTCTTTGAATCTCCTTGAGTTGATGAAGAGGTGTATGGATGTAGTTTTGATCACCTTTGCAAGCCTTGAATGCTTCTTGCTTGATTGGAGATTGAGATAGCTTCAGATCTAGGCTTGAATCTCTTGGAAGGATGAAGATGTTCTGCTCGAAACACTGTTCACGGAGGTGCTACAGTGCTCTCGAAATGGCCTCCCTTGATTCACTTCATCAACTCCATCAACTAGGGTTTCTAACCCTCTTGTAATGGTTTTATAGACTTTGAATGGTCTATAAACAAGCCCCAGACCAGATCCACAAATCATGGGAAGTTAGGTGAGGTTTGATTAAACAAAACCATGGAAAGGGGCTGGCCACGAGGTTGATTTCGAGGTCAAACATGGTTGGCTCGGCGCTGGCGATCGACCTAAGGTTCCTGGCGGTCGACCGCTACTGTAAAACTTTCATTCGGGTGATCCCTGGGAATTTCGATCGACTGCCACTGGCTGGCGGTCGACCGCTAGCACCTGTCTTGTAGAGTTTCAGTCCCTGGAATTTTAGGTCGACCGCTAGCTGCTGTAGGTCGACCGCTAGCTGGGAATTTTCTAGATTTCAACTGTTTCACCTCCGTAAACCCATTCAACTTCGTGGCATTGGTTTCTTTGAATTTAGAACATGTTGAACCATGGATTTGAACCTTGATCATCTTGGATGAATGCTCGGACCTTGTAGAAGCTTGCTTCCTTTCTTGGACGCGTTCTTTTCATCGTGCCAACTTCATTCCAGTCATTCACCATCCAATGGTTTATTACATGACAAGAGTTCTTCTTCCTTAGCTTTCACCTTGACATCTTCACTCCATTTCTTTTGGCTTAGCTCAACGAGCTTTCATCTTTGACATATGGCTTATCTTGTTAAGCTTCTATCTTGCTGAGCTTCCACTTTGTATCTTGAGTGATCTTTTGCACTTGCATCTTGAGTCTTGAGTGATTTGTTGCACTTCCTTTCTACTTTGCATCTTGAGTGATCTTGGCGCCTTTGGATCTATCTTGATTTCTGTGCGGCCAATTGGTTAAGCGTTGCAAGCCATTCTTGATATGTTGAATTGGCAATATAATGACCTGAATTGTATGCAAATGGATTTTATTAAATGCATAGCAAAAGCAAAATGCATATCAAATTGATTTTATCAAATGCATAGCAAATGCATAATGAATAGCACAATGACTCTAAAGACATACATCATCAAAACACTAGAAATGAGTCATAGTTGAGTCATAGTTGGAATCACATCAAAACAATAGAACCAATCATTAGTTGAGTCATAGTTGGACATCATCAAAATAATAGAAACACTCACGTTCCACACATGCCCAACTTTAGCACAACATTCTCCCCAACATTCTCCCCCTTTTTGATGATGGCAACTATGAGTCATAAAAAGATTCAAGAACATTCAAGAACACTATGACATGCATATGGCTCAACCAAATCGACTCCACACAAAGAATACCAAAATCTTTGAAATGGCTCAACCCATGCATATGGCTCAACCAAATCGCCATATGGCTCAACCAAATCTTCTCCCCCTTTGCCATCAGCAAGAAGGGAGCAGCAAGAAGTAATGAAATCTTTTCCCTTTTTTTTTTGCATTTGTGAGACCAATGAATGAGATCAAGTATGCCAACATGGTCCAATAGAAGAGATAGACAAGACAGCCATAAAGCAATTTTGACTTCAGATTTTTCAAATTTTAGATGTTTTCAAGATTTTAGCTTTTTATGATTTTCAGGATTTTCTATGCAATGCATGGGAAGGCAAGATGCAAGCCATATGTGCAATGCAAGGATGATCAAAACATGAGAATGCAAATATGTATGCATGAGCACAAAATGATTTCTCCCAATTATGTATGCATGAAGTGATCACAGATGTGCATAGATGAAGTAGAGCATGTGAATGCAAAGAGTGCAATGTGTGATATGCTCTAAAATGAATGAAACCATGCTATGCAACCCCTTGCTCACAAGATGACATGTACCTCTCGTTCTTCTTCCCTTATATATGATGCTCACCAAACCACAATGCAAACAGCATCACAATGCAAACACTTACAAGAATATATGCAAACATTCTTCCCCTGTATGATGAATGACTCACCAAGTCACCAAGCCTTCTCCCCCTATAGAAATAAATGTAACCTTTCTCCTCCTATCTAAATGAATGAACAAAGTATGTAGGAAGCTGAGGGAAAGAGGAGTATAGAGCAAACCATTATAAGCAACTAGAAACATGCCGTGATGAATATGTATGGTTCAAAGCTAATGAATTCTGAATTTACAAGAGAATTTGAAAAATAGCTATATCCAAGGTTTAATAGAAGTGAACCAAAAGTGCATGCTCTAGCAATGGTAATCCTCCATTGTCTTACACAGCCATATTCATAATCGTCATCGGGAAAAGCACAACTTGTATTGAGGTTAAACAACCATGACAATTATAATGAATTCTATGTTGCAGCACTTTTTCCCATATATCCTTTTCAATGACATTCATATCATTAGACCCATATTTCACGAGCAAACGAGTCTAGTGCATACCGCCTAGCCGTAAGAATACACGCTGTTTAGGCGCCAGTATTCCTAGGTATTTGGTAAGACTGACTGTTATGCTTCAGATTTGAACAGAGATAGCTGAATCACCTCATGACATATCCGATCTCATATCTGTGATGAGGAGATATATTTCTCAGCAATGTAGCCATTGCTCTGCCTTGAGTCTAAGCTATAGATAACAAAGATAACAAAGGCACTTCATGACATATCTATCCTCATTTCCTTGATGAGAAGACATGTTTCTCAGTGACCTAATGTCATTGCTTTGTCTAAAGTTTTGCCTTTATGAATTCCAATATGTCAAGTTGTTTAAAAACAATACTAGACTTTAGCAACTCAACTAACTTGACTATGACATATGAATTTTCAGATTTCAGAAAGATCATTCAAGTCACAACATGCAACCTCTAGTTAAAGTCTATTAAAGACTACGTGATATAGATGATTTCAAAAACATATTTATCAGACTTTCAAAGAAATCATTAAGTCTGAACCATTGTTATTTGATGGACAATCATCAGTGCACATAATAGAAAGCTCTTACACCATTATCAGACAATTACCCAAGAATGTTCAGATTGCAAGACTCCCCCTTAGGATGTGCATGGAATTGCTAGATCACTCATGAGATGGGCAAAAAGAAATGTGCATGAATGCTATGACCCGACTCAAGGTATGTAGCACTTATTAAATGCAACAATGAATATGAACCATATGCACGAATACCTCAAGAAGACAACTCCCCCTAGCTATATGGCCTATATGCGACAGTGACGCATGGTACTTGGCGGAGGTGAAACCTCACGTATATTGAGTGCTTCAAGGCAAGCATAACCTGCCCTTCCATACATCAACATTTGATATACCATGGTCATGCACGAATGATATGATGTAAAGTGATTCAAGCTAGGTTGATGTTGACTCCCCCTGAATACATGCAAGGGTTGGCAATGAACTATGCATCCTAAGATTTATGTGAATACACAATGCAATGACGATGCTGCAAAATGATTGTGCATTATCATTTGTCTTCTAAACATGATGTGCATTAAGGTATGTGTGATTATGAGATGATGCAAACACAAATCATTCACAATGGATTTTGAACTGAATGCAATATGCTGATGATGATGCCAATAGACTCCCCCTTTGAGCAGTGCTAACATGAATAATGAGTTGAAAATGCAGCCATGGTACGCATCATTAAAACCAAAGTCCAAGAATTGCAAGTGGCTGATATCAGGTAGCAAACAACTCATCATCACATCAACTTCATCAGCATAACAAGTTTTTCATGAGTTAAATAGCTGAAATCAAGTATGGTGTGAGCAAATTATCTAGCTCAAAAGTTCATCTCACACCATGGGGGTTTTGTATTTCAAAGAGCAATTCAATTTACAGAATTTAATGACATTTGGCAGACTTATGATGCACTATCTACATGTTAGGACTAAACATGCAAGATGATTGAAATTAAAAGGTTTATGTACATACATGTGCCTTGAGCTTTTATTTACCTGACCATTCATTTGTTCAGCTCCAAGGCATCCTGCACCCAAAATTCTTATTTGGAATTTTTAGGTACCCAAGCTTGCTTGGGTCCTTGTGGGTTAGCAACATGTTTAGCATCTTAGCCCACCTTTTTCAGGGCAATCAAATCATCTTTCCTCATTGTATGGCAACCATACATCTCATGCCCATTTTTACCACAGTAGAAACAACGCACAAAAGATTGATTATCCTTTTTATGTTCATGTGCATGTGCATGTGGACTATGCTTTTGTAGGCGAGCATGATTCTTACCTTTCATGGTATGAGGGTGGTGTCTTTCCTTCTTTCCTTGTTCTTTCACTTGTTGTCCTGCTCTAAGCTCATCATTTCTCAAGATAAAACAATCATGCACAGTGTGACCATGTTTACCACAATAATAACAATTGACATTCATTTTGTGGAAGGCATGGTATTTAGCATTGGACATGTTATGGTGCATGTTTGGATGAGCATGCTGAGTTTTGCTTTTCTTTCGAGTAATATGCCCTTGTTGGTGACCACAGGAAGTGGTGGCTTCCGGTGAACTAGAATCTTGGATTTGGGCAAACATTGACAGGAAATCATTCAAACCTTGAATATCATTTTCAAGTGAGGAAATGTGCTGTTTAGATTCAACAAGGCCCTCTTCGCATGCTGCCAATTGCTCATTGAGCATGGCATTTACTGCTTTAAGATTTTGATTTTGTTGTTCTAAAGCATGCAAAGTTTCAGAGTGATCTTCAATAACAAATTTGCCTTTTTCATGTAATTCTTCTTCAACTTCTTCATGTTCAATTTTCTTTTCCAACAACTCTCTATTCTCTTCTTTTAGAGAATCAATCAGTTTTTGTTGCCATTCAAGATCATCATGGAGACCAGCATTTATGTTTCTCAAGAATGAACATTTTTCACATACAAAGTTAGCAGAGCATGAAACAGAATTTTTATTTTCTTCAATCAACCTCTCATCATAGATTAGCCCATCGGCCATAGTTTGATCATTAGAGATTGACTTAAGTTGGTTTTGAAGTTTTATTACAATTTCTTCCAACCTAGTGATTTCATCATGAAGATTTTCAATTTCATCCTTTAGACATGCAATGCTTTGTTTATTTGTGTCTAGATCAAAAGAGAGCTCTTCAAACGCAGAACACTTTTTACAAATCAAGATTTCATGTTGGTTATTTTTCTTGAGATCCTTTTTCAACTTTTTATTTTCTGATATTACCTTTTTGTATTGTGTAAACAACTCATCATAGGATTCCATAAGTTCTTCAAAAGTGAATTCCTCGGAATCAGAATTTACCTTTGATGAGGATGGTTTGCTTGACTCTTCTGCACGGCCGGCCATGAAGCATTCTTGTTCTTGTTCTTTTCCTTCATGGATTTTCACCAACTTGTCCAGCACTTGCTTGGCTGTGCTGCAAGAAGACACAAGATGAGTTAATCTTAGATCAACTGTAGATGTAATTAAGTTATATGCAAGATGATTATCATTGTGTTTGGTCTCATGTTCGGCTAACCAATCAATTGAATTTGATGACAGCTCATGAGGACCATTATATATAAGAGTCCACAATTGTGGATCTATGGAGCTAACATAGATGAACATTCTTCCAACCCATGTAGAAAAATCTGAACCATCATAAATGGGCGGAGAAACCATCGAAGCAAGTGTAGCATGTGAGTCCATCTAAATAATAAACACCGGGATCTTTCCCTGCAGATCGTTGGATCTGGGAATGACAGAGCTTAGCTCTGATACCACTTGTTGGGTCCCGTGAGGTGTAAACGGATCTAGAAAGGGGGGTTGAATAGATCCTTTCACAAGTTTTGGCCTATTTAAAAACTCGTAGCTAGCGGAAGCATAAACCACTCTTATAAAGTGAATGAATCACTTAGGCACAATGCACAGCGGAATAAAGTAGAGTGGCTCAAATGAAAAGACTTGAATTACAAGCTATAAAACGTCCACACTTCTTTAAGTGAATTACAAAGCATAACACATAGATGAACATGCAATAGCTTGCAACAACCGTGTGTGTGTGTATGCTATGTTGATCACTCAAAGTGCATATGTGTGTGAGCAATATAACCAAGTGTGGAAGCACACGAACCTGCGAATGGGGTTAGAAGATATAGATCAATCACACACAATAAACAACCCACAACACAGGGATTTTTAAGGTGGTTCAGTTGCAACCCCGCAACCTACGTCCACCCCTCACCAAAACCCGGTGAGGCTTCCTTGCTGACTCACAGCTTGACCCGGGGACACGCCCCAAACCACAGAACAGAGAAAACTCTCTTTCTGTCTTCCTACACACAAAGCCGGCAGGGACGGCTACACCGCAGATCGGAGAACTCCCGATTACCTTCCTACTAACCACCTGGTAGGGACGTCAACCGCAAATTGGAACACCCTCCAATTGCCTTCCTACTAACCACCTGGTAGGGACGAATCACAACTTCAATGTTTAACAATATTGAAAGTAAAACAGATGTGAAGGAATTAAAACAAGAGATTGAGTAAGAAGGAATTGGCCCTTGTATCAATATGCTTTGTTGATCAGCAGCAGGGATCTCTTCTTCTTGCAAATCAATCTTCTTGTAATCACCCTTGAATGGATAATTGTTCTTCACGGAGTACTGTTCATGTGAACAGTAACTGTTCTTCCAATGTCCTCTCTTGATCTTCTCTCTTTGATCTCTTTGATTGGATGAAGAAATGAATAGATGCTACCTTGATCCTTGCTTCCTTCTTCACAGATCTTGGAAGATGATTTCTTTGATATGAGCTTGAATACCTTGGATTGGATGAAGATGTTCTTCACGGAGTACTATTCACGTGAACAGTAACTCGAACTCCTCTTGCTTTGAACACCCCTTTGAAGCCTCCTTTGATCTTCCCTCTTAACCTTACTTGCTTCTACTCTTTCTTGGAGGTTGCTGGATTGAGATATGAACTTGAATCACCTTGAGTTGATGGAGAGATTGTTGGATGTAGCTTTGATCTTCTTTGAATCTCCCTGAGTTGATGAAGAGGTGTATGGATGTAGTTTTGATCACCTTTGCAAGCCTTGAATGCTTCTTGCTTGATTGGAGATTGAGATAGCTTCAGATCTAGGCTTGAATCTCTTGGAAGGATGAAGATGTTCTGCTCGAAACACTGTTCACGGAGGTGCTACAGTGCTCTCGAAATGGCCTCCCTTGATTCACTTCATCAACTCCATCAACTAGGGTTTCTAACCCTCTTGTAATGGTTTTATAGACTTTGAATGGTCTATAAACAAGCCCCAGACCAGATCCACAAATCATGGGAAGTTAGGTGAGGTTTGATTAAACAAAACCATGGAAAGGGGCTGGCCACGAGGTTGATTTCGAGGTCAAACATGGTTGGCTCGCGGCTGGCGGTCGACCTAAGGTTCCTAGCGGTCGACCGCTATTGTAAAACTTTCATTCGGGTGATCCCTGGGAATTTCGGTCGACCGCCACTGGCTGGCGGTCGACCGCTAGCACCTGTCCTGTAGAGTTTCAGTCCCTGGAATTTTAGGTCGACCGCTAGCTGCTGTAGGTCGACCGCTAGCTGGGAATTTTCTAGATTTCAACTGTTTCACCTCTGTAAACCCATTCAACTTCGTGGCATTGGTTTCTTTGAATTTAGAACATGTTGAACCATGGATTTGAACCTTGATCATCTTGGATGAATGCTCGGACCTTGTAGAAGCTTGCTTCCTTTCTTGGACGCGTTCCTTTCATCGTGCCAACTTCATTCCAGTCATTCACCATCCAATGGTTTATTACATGACAAGAGTTCTTCTTCCTTAGCTTTCACCTTGACATCTTCACTCCATTTCTTTTGGCTTAGCTCAACGAGCTTTCATCTTTGACATATGGCTTATCTTGTTGAGCTTCTATCTTGCTGAGCTTCCACTTTGTATCTTGAGTGATCTTTTGCACTTGCATCTTGAGTCTTGAGTGATTTGTTGCACTTCCTTTCTACTTTGCATCTTGAGTGATCTTGGCGCCTTTGGATCTATCTTGATTTCTGTGCGGCCAATTGGTTAAGCGTTGCAAGCCATTCTTGATATGTTGAATTGGCAATATAATGACCTGAATTGTATGCAAATGGATTTTATTAAATGCATAGCAAAAGCAAAATGCATATCAAATTGATTTTATCAAATGCATAGCAAATGCATAATGAATAGCACAATGACTCTAAAGACATACATCATCAAAACACTAGAAATGAGTCATAGTTGAGTCATAGTTGGAATCACATCAAAACAATAGAACCAATCATTAGTTGAGTCATAGTTGGACATCATCAAAATAATAGAAACACTCACGTTCCACACATGTCCAACTTTAGCACAACATTCTCCCCAACATTATCTCGAGAATGATCCAGAGTTCTCGAGATTTGGTGGACTCTATCTTCTGGAATCGTGGGAGAAAGTTGGGGGTTTCACCACTTTTTCTATATAAACCTACCCAGATTTCCTATGCGATGGGGGCGCGTTTCCAAGGCGACGGCGAAGCCATGCTGGATTGTTGACTCAACCCTTTGACCCTAGCCTGAAGAGGGAAGTATAAGCTTCATTTTGGTTCCTTATTTTCTCAATTTCATCAACGTTTGCCCTCTCAACTTCGCCCCTACTTTTGATAAATCATCACTGTTTGTTGATTTATGCTATAAAGTCCACGACGGGGGCCTGTTCATCAAGCCGGTGCGGAGTCATGCTTCATCCTTTTCGTCCTCCCTCAACTCCATCTTGAAGAGGAGAGTATTAGCTTCACGTTGATCATATGTTTGTCTGATTTCTCATAACTTTTCCCCCTCTTCCAAGCCCCTACTTTTGAGGTTTCACCACACTGTTCTGCACTTTGTGAAAACTCGGATTTCTTGCGACGGGGGCATGTTTACGTCATCGGTGCAAGGCCGTGAGGCACTCTTGATCCGTCCTTTCAACTCCAGGCTCTATAGGGAAGTATAATCTTTGTGTTCCTTAGTTTTGGGCTCATTACCTCATCATCTTCCTTCATATTTTTGTCTATGAGTTTTGCACTTTCATTCTATTTTTACACAGTCATTTTTCTCCCATGTTCTGCACCCTTCTGTTTTCTTGAGTTTTCCACCCGAATTTTCACTGCTGTCTTCCCCGTTTTAAACTCTCCTTTCTACTCTAGTTTCACCACAACATTCCCACCTTTCCATAGCATCCACTCTTTCCTCTTTTGGTGTTCTATCTTGTGAGATATTCATCATTCATTGAGCCCATTTTGTGCACTGTTCTTAATTTTCTGCACAGTCCATATTTTCCCCAAATCTCCGGTGTCATAACTTTCTGTCCCGACCTCCTTTTTGAGTGATTCTTGTTCCTGCTTCTTTACAACACTCAAGTCTTCTATCATATCAAATTTCTTCCCAGTTGGACTTCGTTTACCCTACTGTTTGCATCAGTCTTTGCACCCACTTTACACTATTTGCACAGTTTTTCTTGTGGCATGCACTTTTGCACCTTGTTTATCTTTGTTAATCATGGCATATTAAATCAATTTCTTCACTCTAATCTCATCACAATATACACACCTATTGTTTGCACCCTTCCATAGGGGTTAAAAACTTTCCCCCGGTAAGTTTGCCCTCAATCTTTAATGCTACTTTATGCACTTGGGCAGATTTCTACACTTAGCATTTTCTAATGGGTTTTACCTCTTGTTTTGTGTTTGTTTCACAGGAAAGCATGGAAAGTGAGGCCATTACCTTCTTGCCGGTTGGAAGGCAAGGAGAGGTAATCCACATAGTCCCCGCATCATGATATTGAGTGCGATCATCCTCTTTTTCCAAGGTCCACAACGCACTTAGTATTTTATATTCTTTTGGCGTTGTCATTCCTTGGTGGCGATCAAGGTATTCTTTTACATCTTTTATCACTTTTATCTTGATTGTATGATCATGCTACCATGTTTACATAGCCACATATTCATGTTATTCACTTGATTGGTGCACATATGCCTTCATGCTTATTCATGTGATTTGTGGGATCGGCACGCATATACACATCCACATTTTCCACATCTACAGATATCACCTTATCAAGAAAAATAACACTCAAGTTGTAATGAGCCCAAAGTTTTAAGATTTTGTTTGAAGATTAAGGTGAATTTTATAATAAGCTCTCTCCTTTGAATGTGGCTCCTGGTTGAAAGTTTGGGTATAATCTCTGGGTATCTAGGTTCTTTCACTCTCCTCACCAACGTATGGGTCAACTATACTCCGGGTGCTTCAATGGTGCAACCTGCCCAGCGTCCGTGAGGGAATCCACAGGTGCGGGGACTTACGGAGGCTTGGTTTAAGAATGTTCGGTCCAATGAGACGGAATGCTCAAAGGAGGGTCCTTCCTTCACCAAGAGGGGGTGTGACTCCTAAAAGTGTGGGGGGAGGAGGTCTCCCAAGCCGAATGCCCTAAATGCAGCCTAATGCTGGCAATATCAAGCAAATGATATCAAAATCAATCAAGTGAATGAACAACAGTAAACAGATGTTCTGTGGGCACAGAACAAAAAATGACAACCTGGATAAGGTCGCTATATCGACAAGAAGCGACTGAGTGTCAGTCGCTAATCACTGTGAACAGTGCGAACAGGTAGCAACCAAAATAAATTAGCACCTTAAAGTGAGGCGCTGTCTGTGGAAATGACGCCTGTGTACAGGGGCGTCAGATAGCAGTAATCAAACTTAATATGATGAATAAAAGCAATGATAATCCGAATAACGCCTTTTAGAAAGGTGCTGTACCAATGAAAGATGCCTCTGAAAGGGGAATCAAAATGCAGTAATCAGAAATCTGACTCATTGATGTAAGACGTTATATTAGGAAATGACGCCTCTGTGAGGGGCGTTAATTATAAAATGATGAAAATGCTCGCAAAAAATGGAAACAACGCCTGTTTGAACGGTCGCTGTATGTGGAAATGACGACGGTATGAAGGGCGTTATTCAGTTCCAGAGAACCATTAACCCTGATGACAGACATAAATCAATTTCTTTTCTAATAAAAATGATATGGATACCACGCAAATTGGCTAATCCAGTGGGAGGTGTGCACGTGGTGCACAAAATGAGTGTGCTATGTGGAGCACGAAGGAGGGGCACGCGAGGGCGCCAAAGGGAGGGGTAATCAAACTAAAATAAAAAGAGTCCCACCGTGATCGCCAATTTGTGAACGTGTCACATAGACATTTTTAAAGAGAGAAATAACAATGATTAAGAATGAATGATTATGCTAAAATAAGTGGGACAAGAAGGAAAAGGGGATGAGCATGAGATGCTCTATGGAAGGTGATCGCCAGAGGGGTTACCTCAAAAGAAGAAGGATGATCGCATGTACCTTGTATTGAGCGGGTGAGATTAGGGATTCTTCCTTCCTCCTTCTATCGGCCGGCCGATGAAGGGGGTTTATAGCTTGATTACCCTTGCAAGAAACACACAAAATGAACAAAGATATGGATTAACCAAAGTGTGTAGTATCAATGCTCTAAAAATATGAAATCAATCAAATTAAGCATGAACACACCTTGTGTGTTTTGGTTTAAAACCCCTTAAGAGGAGTAACAAGGTTGGGAATAATGGATTCAGTGATATGATTATGCAAAGCAATTATACTAAAGAGTATCTCTAGCAGAGAACTAGAGAGAAAGGGTGCGTGTGTGATGAGATGAATATAACTAACAAACTAAAATACTAAAAAAAAGGGGACGCCCTTCTGCTGTGTGTGCAACAGTAAAGGGAGGAAAACAAAAAAAAAGCTTCGGCTGTGATAGTGGATGAAGATTATGTTGGAGGAAGAACTGTCACCCGTGGGAGAAGAACGCCACTAGGAGGAAGAACCTGCAAGGAAATTAAAAGAACTCTCTTCTCTCTCTGTTCTCTGTTCAGCGAAAAAGCTTTCTGCCTGTTAAACTCTCTTGTTGTCTTCTTCCTTTTTTTCTCTCTTCTGCGTTCTCTCTCGCGCGTGAGGGATTCAAGGGGTATTTATAGGGCCAAAATTCCTTGTATTAATAGGATTAAAATAAGGCAATGAATCCTCAATAAGGAACCCTCTTCCCAATTGAACACAAGGTGTAAAATGGGGAAAGGATTACTATTGGAAAGAAGCATGCGAAAGGGAGACGGAAGTGAAAATGATGACCCAACTAGGGGCGTCAATTGAAATGACGACATTCACACAGTCGTTAATTTCTGAATTTAATTATAGAAATAAAGGACTTTCCTTATTTAAAATAGTTAAATGACGCCTATGTGAACGGGTGTTAAATAATCAACTCCCCTCATTAGGACGTCAATTACCTTGATTTTTATTTTCATTAGAATTTGTTAAATCCAGGAAACAACGACCGTTTGAACAGTCATCTATTTAAGAAAAACGCCCCTCATTAGGTCGTCAATTAAATGGCGCCCTCCCTCCAGACGTTAATTTCAATTATTAAAGGAAAAAAACCAAGAAATTACAATAAATATGGAGAAATTAGAAAAAACTTCATATTAAGCCAATATTGAAGTCCACTTTGGGGCGTCACATGGTGACATGAGATTTACTCAATGTAGCATCAATTTTGGCGTGTCTATAGGGACCCGATAGCTGAAGAATCCAAAGATGAAAGCTTCCACGGCTCAATGGGCTTGAAAACGGATAACGAAATGGGCTCGAAATAGGCTCAAAGAAGGCTCCTGAAAGAATGGTTAATTCGGGACATCAAAAATGATGAATAAGAGAAATGACTGAACTTGCGGGCTAAAAACGGGTGTCAACAGATGCCCCTCCTTGATGTTCGCTTTGCAAGGGAACAAGCGAAAGTGACGTGGAGGCAAAATGGAACGGAGATGGACCGAAAGTGACAGCGACGTGAAATGGAGATGAAGAAGAGATGAAGCGGAGAGAACTAATAAGCGGGCATCAAGGCAAAAGACACTCGTCACAACTAATAAGCGACAAGAATTCTCCCGAAAACGTCGAACTTACCACGAGGAATGGATGACAAGGGTGAGACATGTCTGGAGAACTAACTAAAGAAAAGGAAAAAAACACGACCAACCTCATCGGGGACACAATCCACGGATAATGAGGGGATCGGAAGGAACACAGTTGAAAAGTTGGAAAAGGAGAATTGAAATTGAGATAAAATCCAGACAGGAATCACGCTAGCCAACCAGATCAAGCGGCAAGATCAGAGAAGATGTTCAAATTCAGAGTGGAATGGAGATCTCTTATCCAAGAGAAATTAAGCGCAATCAACCATTGCTAAGGAGAAACTTTGAAATAATCACGAGACGTGAATGCTTAAAAATGACATGATGCATGCTGGGCTAAAATAAAGAAATTATCAAAACGAATGCAAAGATAGATAAAATAGAAAATACTTAAGAATAATATTGCTAGATCGAGTCAAGACGGGGTCAAGAGTCTTCTTGCAACCACGGCGTGCGAGACAGAGTCCATCGTCCCCCTCCTGACTCAAACTAATGGCCTATCCAACGATTAACCGTATGCTCCTAGATCATCATCGTTTTTGTTAAAGGGGAACATCAGATCCCAGAATATACGGATAACCAACCGATCCTTAAGAGGCTATAATAAGGTATATAGCATATAGTAATGCAACAATGAGAAGGGATAGAGAGCCATACCAGACTTACCTGCCAAGCGAAACAATATTTTTTTGAATTTTCTAATTTTAAAATTTTTATGGGTTTTCAATAAGACAACATGACAACAAGATAAGCACTAGGATGAACATACCATAACATAATGAGCGAAATATAACATAACAAAGAGGAATGAAGCATAACATGACATAATAGCATAGACAAAACATCATAAGAACAACCAACAAGCGTGCGTGGGATTTGAAAACACGGTGGGGCAAGATAGCCCACGCGATGGGACATCACACGCGGTGGGACAAGACCATGGTGGGACAAAGGCACGTGGGACAACAAATCACGGGGGATAAAAGACACGGTCAACATATGTGTGGGATGACACAGTGGGACGAAATCATAATGGGACGAGGACATGACAGTCACGGAGGGACAAAACAACACGTGTGACAAGGACACGGAGGGACATAGATAACACGTGTGATAAGGACACGGTGGAATAAAAGACATGACAAATACGCTCTTCAATCAAAACCTAAGATCCGAATGAAGCAGAATCGCCAGGTTCATAATCATGAGGCAAAGTCCTCTCACGGAGATATGATGAGATGAAATGAAGCAAAAGCCGAGGACACAAGCTTCAGAACAGATCAAGAGAGTAGATTAAAGAAGGAGAGAATAGATCAGAAGATATGAACAGGAACCAGAGCGAAAGATAAGGAGCAAGGAAGCTTGAGTACCTGTAACCCCCACACTTAACAAACGGATCATATCCGCCCTTAAAAAACAAAATAGACGTGAACAAAAAGACACAATTTTTTAGTCTTTTGTAATTTTTTTGGTTTTTTTCAACAATATTTACTTTTTTGGGATTTTGACATATTTAATTGTTTTTTGAATTTTTTTGACAATATTTGATTTTTTTGGAATTTTGACAATATTTGATTTTTTTAGAATTTTTTAGATTTTGACATAGCAATCTGCAGCACCCAAGGACGGGCTAAACTATTGGCCACGGATCGTCGTTCCTCCCCCTCTCATTAAAGGCTTCCTTTAAATAGGGAGTGCATGTGAGGGTGGCTTACCACAACCAACCGCCTCTAAAGAACAGTGCCCCTACTAAGGCCATACTCGGGATTCAACCCATCCTAAGAGGGAGAAATGGAAGAAAATGAAGACAAGCTTAATGCAGAATGGGAGATATCAGGATTGAATTCCTTCTAGGGGACTACCCCTCAAGGATACAGTCTGTTGTGCCGGGACTTTGTGTCTTTGATTTTGAGACCCATATTTATTAGGCACGCATTCTACCGGGTTCATGACGTCCCGCGGGGAACAATACTGCCACTCTTGCCATGCCTTTGATTCATAATTTTGTATATTGATTCATTGAATTTGAGAGCCCTTATTGGCTAGATTTCTCATGAAATAGCACTTTTGAGGGTCAAGATTGCCCCTATTTGAGACCTCTCTCGTATTTGGGAGCGCCTAGGTTGGTCATCTCATCCATCAGTCTCTTGCCCTTGCACTCGGCCGAGCAGAGAAAAGAAAAGACTTTTGTGCATACCCATAGTATGGCCAAAGCAACAACTGTGTGCCTCAGAGGAATCGGCTATGGCTCGTCGTGAAGTGTGTGAAAAACCCATACTCAAGAGATCACCCTCAACAATTGGGGAAAGAAACTAGACTCCTAGAATGGAGTTATCACTAGCCTGAGATGTTGCAGAAGTGAGCTGGACATTTTGACTAAATTAAGCAAACTTCTTCTAAAGCCACTGAACCGTGTTGAGGAAACAACATTATAACAATACGCAAGAAGTAATAATATAAATGATAGCATATTCTTGCACAAAATAAAGATATCTCGCAAATCCATAGCGTGAAAATAGCATCCTGAAGTGATCTTGACCATCGAGCTTTGAGCAGAACGAGCTTTGTATTCCTTGCTTGACAGGATCAAGACGGAAAGGATAGCAAGGCTTGAAGAATCCTCTACACGGAGGAGCGACAGACATCATACTGGACGAAGAAGGATAAAAAGGAAGAGAGACGAGGGCTAGCACTCCATCGTTAAGGCATAGAGGCCCTGATAACAAGGAACCAAATACAGAATAAACAGATGTCAGCTGAGATCAAGGCGGACTAAAGCCTCGAAAATAGCAAGAAAAAGGGTGATGACCCCGAAAGGGTGAAGAGGAGAGAATGGAAAGACAATGAAAGGATTGATGTGAAGATGAGGAAGAAGAAGAGTAATCATCCGACGTGGTTGGAGAAGAAGAGTTTTGGACATCCGACAAGGTCGGAGAAGAAGAATGAGGACCACCCGACAGAGTCGGGGAAACAGAATCATGGACACCTGACAAGGTCAGGGAAGGAGAGCGAGAATCACTTGACAAGGTCGGGGAAGGAAAATTAGAACCCGGACATATCAGAGGAGAAGAATCAGAAGATGCCCCAGGGTCGGGATGATGAGAGGGCATAGACCGAGGCCTAGAATTGTGAGAGGAGGGAAAATCTGGAGACTCTGGATGGGAAGAAGAGGAATGGGGGTATGTGGACTGGGGAAGAGAGGAGAAGATGATGGCAGTAGGATTTGAAGTGGGAAGATACATCACCTAAGGGTGGGAGTTGAGAAAGAGAAAGGATGAATGAAAAGAAGGGGAGGAACAGGCGGTCTCCTGAATGCATAAATGATGGCCCCTGAACTATCACCATGGAGCTATCACCAGCCTGATATGCTGCAGAAGCGAACTGGACATTTTGACTAAATTAAGCAAACTTCTTCTAAAGCCACTCAACCGTGTTGGGGAAACAGCATTATAACAATGCGCAAGAAGTAATAATGGAAATGATAGCATATTCTTGCACAAAATAAAGATACCTCGTAAATCCATAGCATGAAAATAGCATCCTAAAGCGATCTTGACCATCCAGCTTTAAGCAGCATGAGCTTTGTATTCCTTACTTGACATGATCAAGATGAAAAGGATAGCATGGCTTTAAGATTCCTCTACACGGAGGAGCGGCAGACATCATACTGGACGAAGAAGGATAAAAAGGAAGAGAGACGAGGGCTAGAATTCCCTCGTTAAGGCATAGTGGCCATGATAACAAGGAACCAAATATAGAATAAACAGAGGTCAGCTAAGATCAAGGCAGACTAAAGTCTCGAAAACAGCAAGAAAAAGGGTGATGACCCCAAAACGGTGAAGAGGAGGGAATGGAAAGAGAATGAAAGGATTACTGTGAAGATGAGGAAAAAGAAGAGTAGTCATCTGACGTGGTTGGAGAAGAAGAGTTGTGGACATCCGACAGGGTCGGAGAAGAAGAAGGAGGACTACTCGACAGAGTCGGGGAAAGAGAATCATGGACACCCGACAAGGTCGGGGAAGGAGAGCGAGAATCACCTGACAGGGTTGGGGAAGGAAAATTAGAACCGGAGATACCGAAGGAGAAGAATCAGAAGATGCCCCAGGATCGGGATGATGAGAGGGCATAGGCCGAGGCCTAGACTTGTGAGAGGAGGGAAAATCCGGAGACTCCGGATGGGAAGAAGAGGAATGGGGTTTTGTGGACTAGGGAAGAGATGAGAAGATGATGGCAGCATGATTTGAAGTGGGAAGATACATCACCCAAGGGTGGGAGTTGAGCAAGAGAAAGGATGAATGAAAAGAAGGGGAGGAAGAGGCGGGCCCTTGAACATGCATCGTCGTCTCTTCTTAGTTGAAACTGGCTTGTAATGGACCCGCCTGGCGCGGCCTCGAATCCTTGGGCTTCTTGATTTGAAATATCTTCTCAAATAATAGGCACACCTGACAGACGGCTTGGTCTGATTATGAACATGCTGCTTCATTGGGGCGGTTGCCCCTAGTCACCCAGTGCTAACAATAGGTGGACATTATTGAACAGTGAACTCCTTAGATGGATGAGCATCATGAGACCACGGAGACTTGTCACTTAGCATAAAGACATTGAGATTTGGCAACTCCACTCGGCAATCAGACACGAAGCATAACTCCCTTGATAAAAGAGACAGATTAAGATGAGGGAGAGTAATGCACAACGTTGACATGGCCGGCATGATAAACTGAGGGAGATTGCATAGAATGTTCAGAATGCCCTTGGACAGTGCAGAAGATACGGCCAATTGCCCCTTGAATATAGAACTCACAACCTACATGGCGGCCGTATGAGTTAGCACGATTCGGGTAGAGAACCCATCTTGGCTAGTTATCTAAACAGCAATGGAGCGAGAAGTAATAACAGCAACAATCATGAAATCTCCGGTGAGCAATGAGATTGCCACCGGTCTCGCTCGAGAAGAAACTGCCAGTAATGCAAGAGAGCTCTTCTTAGCAACCGTCATCGGAAATATAGGCTTATCAACCCCATAATAGCTAGGGACTAGGACACGAACTGGCATGCGGCATATGTAATCTTGAAGCTTGAAATGCATAACATTCATCCAATCATCCTGACTCGGCTCATTTTCACCACGGGAACCAGACCCGACGGGCACCAAAGGCAGCGCACACCCGCTCCGTGGGGTGGAAATAGGAGGCGAAGTGGAGGGAATAGGTTCTAATGGCATGGAGGTTTCAATAGGGATGGTGATGTCAAGTGAAGAGGCAGGCGATATGGCGATGATAGGCTCGGGTGAAGGTAAAGGTGGAGGCGGAGATGATGGAGGTTTAGGCGATTGTGAGGGTGGTGGAGATGGCGTAGGCAATGAGGGTAGTGGAGATGGAGGCGGTGATGAAGGCAAAGGGGAAGACCGCGGCGCCCATCATCGACGTATCGACACAATGCGTCAGGTGGTGTTGGTAGTGGAAGCGGTGATAGCAGAATGAACGGAGGAAGGGGAGGCACTAGCCTGAGCAAGGGGTTGGGTAGGTGAAGCCAATGAAGATGGGGTCGGAGATGGTGAAGGTAATGGGGTAGGTGATGGAATAGGTAGAGACGATAGGGTAGGAGATGGCCTAGGTGAGGGAACGGGTGATGGAATAGATGACGAATCAGGCGCAACGCCAAATGAAGAATCACAGGGGTGCCCCTGGTCTTGAAGTAACGGAGACGGCTACCTGGGCGCCTCCTCTTGCTGCTTCTCGCTGCGAAGATGTAGAACAACCTTACGAATTACAGGCAATTGATCCTTTCTTATCTTCCAGATCATAAAGATAATCCCGGAACTTGGGGCAATCCTCGACCAAACGCCCCTGCTGGATGTGAAATTCACAGAACTGAAGCATATTCCCGACCGCGGGTCGGCAAGGCACAACTGGAGGGTGCGGCAAAGCGTTAGTGGCCATCAAGGCCTGGAAAATATATGTAAAACACTCTGGCAATGGAGGATGAGGAGCCCACTTCGGGCAAGGCAGATGCCGAGGGGTATGTTATGGAAAAGCAGGTTGTGGAGATGGAAGTGAAGGTTGCGTAGGCAATAGTGCTTGGTTGGCGGCGGAAGGATTTGGTGAAGGCATATGTGGAGTGGGATGAAAGGTTATATAGACAGCGTCCACCTGCTCGGGATGTGGTATTCCCTTGACCGGGGGTGGTGGCGGATGTGAAGAAGCGGAAGGCTGAGTCGTGGAGGGCTGATATGTGGAGACATATGGTGGACTCGTGGAGGGCTGATATGTGGGAGTGGACATGTGCGTAGGAGCGGAGGGTTGACTCATGGAGGGACGATATGTGGAGGCGTATGGTGGACTCGTAGAGGGTGAAGGTTGATGTGTGGAGGTAAATGTAGATGGCAGGGTATATGGAGATGTAGAAGGAAGAGAAGACTCGGAGACAAGGGAATCATGGAGTTATTGGCAAATAAAGTGGGCTTGGCTGTATAGTTTTTGCCAGGAGGTGATGTCATTGAGGGCTAAGACGAATCGATGCTCGGGCGTTGCGTTAGAAATCAGTATCTTGATCAGCTCATGCTCCGGAATGTGCACCAGGACTTGCACGGCGAAGCGATGCCAGCGATCGGCAAAGGTGCAGAAATCCTCTTCGGGCTTCATCTTCTCATGGGCCAGATCCACCATAGAATACCTGGGCCTAACCTAGTCCTGAAATTGTAGAATGAATTTTTCTTGCACGACTTGGAAAGTCATGATCTACTCTTACGGAAGGGAAAAGAACCAATCCCGAGCCGGACCTTTCAATGACAGACCAAATAAATAGGCCATCAAGAACTGATCATGTCAAAACTGGGCCGACTCATAAAGAAACTCCTTCAAGTGCACATACGGGTCACCAACTCCACCATAGCGGTGATATGCGAGAATTTGGGAAGAAGGTGGAAGCCGGAGATTTTGAAATACGAACGGGACACTCAAGGAGGACTTGGGATCAATTCGGCGTTAAAGTTCATCAAGCTGGCATTGGGTTTGTAAAATCATCTCCTGGGTAGGGAGAGATCGAGAATGGCGTAGGCCAGCTTGAGCAAGAGATTGTGACTTTGGAACATGAGCAAGGTAATGGGCCGAACGAGAGGATCCGGGCTGAGAAGAAGAAGGGCCCATTCCGGGAGTGGAAGGATATGCGGGCCTGGAAGAGACGTTGGCATATGGACTGAATGGGCTAGCAGCAACATGGGCAGAAGGAGCAGGCCCATTAGGGTGAAATTGGCCATTAGAAATTGGGCCAGCAGCATATGAAGGAGAAGAAAGAGGCTCACGAAGGGAAGAGGGCCCATTATGAGAAGAAGGCCCACTAAGATGAGATAGAGGCCCATTGAGATAAGAAGGCCCATGAAGATGACTTGCAATAAGGCGTTGGGCATGGGTCGGGTCCATTTGGCGAACAAGGCATGAAAGATGGGCCATGAGATTAGCCTGTTCCTCGGATTGATCAGAGGGACCACGTGAAGATGGGCCCGCATGGGAAGAGGATTCCACGCGGGAATAGGAAGAAAATTGGGAAGAAGGATGGTACAAGGGGTTGGAATGATGCTCCATGAAGGAAAATGGAGTCTTAATACAAGGATATCAAGGACGATACAAGTGGGGAAGCAAGGGCTTAATGGGCTTGAGGACAAGAGGGGGCTGACCCACTAATGCAAAGACCAATGGACAACGGACCAAGGGACAATAGATTGGACAATGGACACACAAAATGGGCTATCCTAAAGGGCATAATAACAAATAATATGTGGATGCAACACAAAACACCACTAATGGGCATGGACAAGCCCAAACAGCACAATCAATGCCATGTGAGAGTTTTCACCTAAGTCAAACAAGTTAATATGATGGGGATTTTTTTAGAAGTTTGAATAGACCTTTTAATGATTTGAGTTTAGAATAATTCCCTCAAGATAAGAATCCTTTGGGAATAAGGTTCAGACTTTGGGTTGACTAAGGTTAACTCCCTCACACATATGCAAATGCAAGCCGAAGGGGTGGAAAGGTACAACCGGCCTGGCGTTCGTGTGGGAATCCACGGCTCACGGGGACTTATGGAGGTCCCAGATAAGATCACCTAGTAGACCCCAAGAAATATGGAGGCGAGAGTGTAGCATCCCGATAAATTACAGGAAATAAAATCCCTACATAGATTAGAATAATAATAATAACTCTTTTATATATATATATATATATATATATATATATATATATATTTCACAAGTATTGTCAAAAGACCAACCCACATAAGGAGATAGACATGAAAAAGGTCTTAACCCAATAAACGGGCTTCACATAGATGTGCTTAAGCTAATGGGCCTCAAGGGGCTTTACGATAAACAAATTTTCTCTTTTGATTTTCTGTTAACACATAAAATGGGATGGGCTTTGAAGAAGCTTTAAGGCTTTTGGGCCTTCAAGGAAATCACTTAAGAGGATATATGGATATAATGGGCCTTGTGGGCTTTACAGTACACATATATATAGAATGGGTATAGGGATATATGAATATACATATATATAAATACTTAACTAAACCCTTGAAACATAACATGCTTGGGCCTTTTTGGAGTTTAGGGGAAGGATGAGTTAAATTAGTAATAATCTAAGAATGGGCCTTAAGGGGTAGTATGTATTCATATATCTATATTCTTAAGACTAGAGATACATGGGCTGGAAAAGCCTTAAAAACATCCCTAATGGGCCTCACGAATTGATAGCCAAGTGGGCTTTAGGATGGGCTTGGTATAAAAATAATAAATATATTAACAGACAATGGTGGTGTTCGAACAGGAATTTGGTTTTGACCAAAAAGGGATGGCTGCAGATTTAGGTAGGAAGGGGGTTACAAGGAAAGCTTAGTTTCTGTAGGATTTAAACATGGGAAATTCTAATCCCATTAGGAAACTTAAATGTCACCTCTATAAACACCTTACCCAGCGGGTGTAAAAAACCCTCCTGTTGTTAACCGGAAGCCCCGCAACTGTTCATCGTCAACTTTGTCTTTCTCCTCTGTTGCCTCCTATGTGTGATCGTCGTAGCAAAGAAGATTAGTTGCTGCTTCATCTTTCTATGGCTGCCGTTGCTACCTTCGTACGTGAAGAACGAACTTTCTGTTGCTTCTTCTTCGAACCACTGCCGCTTCTTCCGTCGGCTGCTACCGTGTAACTGCCGTCCCCGCCGCTGTGCTGATCCGGACGGCTGAGAGCTCACCATCCGCGTCATCCTTCTCCCTCTGCTGCAGGTGATCTTGTCGCCGCACCGAGGCTTTTCCGAGCACCATTTGTAGTACAAGATGACTTCTGTTCATCGTGTTCCTTTCCCCTACCTGCTGTATACAATATATTGTTGCCCCTTCGATTATGTTGCCTCTATCTTCCCGACGTTCATCGTTCATCATTCCACACCGGTAGGTGTTCTCTCTGACGACTAAACTCAATTAACAAAGATAATACATGCTCTTATGATCATAAACAGCATGTGTATATCTCGTGTTCGAGTTCATAGTCTCTAGTTTCTCGTAGGTGTTCTCGCATCAAGCTAAACCTGTTAAGAACAATTAAACCTTAATATGGTCTCTGCATATATGTATATACCTTAATCTTTAATGCATCTGTAGGTGTTCTATCTATCAAGCCAAATTATTAAACGTTTAAACCTTGTATAATCTCGTTAGTTCTGCCTCAATATTAAGCATCACCTACGTGTTGTTTTGGTTTAACATGGTTTAGTTAGTTATGGAGTTTTTGCCTTAATAGCATTGTTCGTGGGCGCCGTAATATCTTTTGGACATGAAATTTTATGGGAGCGTTATTGGGGTGGAGACCGAGATAGTGAGAGTGGTTGCACCATTTTTCGTGTCTCCTATCTCAAGATCCCCCATCTCTCAACGAAAAATAATTTTGAACGTCCGATTAGGTAGAGTTTTTCGAGCCCGTCATTTCGATATATAGAACGCGTGATTCCGACATGTATACATCGAGAACCGGAGGTTTAAAGGAGGTAAGATATTTGATATATAAATGACGATAGTAAGACTGTCGTCAAATCATTTTGACGACATAACACAAAGTCGTTAAATTATATATATATATATATATATATATATATATATATATATATATATCTTGTACTTATATCTTTAAAAATTCATATTTATTAAAATATGTAACAAAAAATTATAAAAATTATATATCTAGAATTCTCATATTTTTCTCCTAATTATCATATATTTTATTTCTCTAAATTAGTTTAAATAAATAAATGTGTCTTTGAATGTATATTTTTGAAATTATTCAATTAAATAGATATTGAGGTTAATTCTTGTTAAATAAATTAAGTTAAAAATTATAGAATTAATGTCCCTCATAGTGGATGCTAATTAACAAATGACACTACTCACGGATGTCAATTAAAATAAGTTTATTTAATTATAGTTAATTATAGAATTAGATGGACGTGAATTCTATAATTAACACATTCATGTTCTCACTGTTTTCTTCTAGTTTTGACCCATACCTTGGGTCTTTTGGCACTCACATCTCACGTCCGTAGATGGAGTCCTTGTTTCTTTATTGGTTCACGTTATACACCTCAACTCTCGGTGACATACGAGTCCTCCGTTGGACATTCTGTTCCTTCGGACTGGTAAGTTAGTCATTGGGATCTCCGTAAGTCTCCGCTAGCCTTGGATTCCCTTAAGGCAGCCGAGCTGGTTGTACCCTAAAAACCTCGGGATCCGATCCGTGTCAGTTTGGTTTTCCGTTAGTCTTGACACTCTACTCCTTTTGGAATCTTCTTGTCATCAATTTGAGAACATAACCCTTTGACTCTATATTTGAAATCTGATTTCGAAACATTAAGAGCTGTGGGTCCGCGACTTTTCAGTGCCAGGTAGGACGGAAGTCCAATTTTGTAAACCATGGTAATTCTGGGTGTGGCATTGCTCCAAACTCTGTACATCTGTTATATTCTATTATTCTGTTATATCTGTTATTCTGCAAACTCTGTTAATTCTGTTAATTCTGTTATTCTGATAATTTATTGCTCGATTATTTTAATAACTTAGATATTCTGCTAGATTGCTTATATTTATTAGAACACTGTTATGTTCTGGCCAATTCTGAAGTTATGTTCATCTAAGTATATGTCCTTGTTATATTCTGATAGCTTGTCCTTGACTCTGCATGAGAAATTCATCCCTATTTCTCTTGAGCTCGTAACTGCCTTTGGCCTTAATATTTATCCTTACTGTTAGATCAATTGTCATGATTTTCAAGTTATACCATTTCCTACATTGCATTTGTCATGAACATGAGTAATTGGTTAATCACTTATATTCTGCTTGATGAGAGATGTAATTCCTACTGAGTGTTTCGCTCACCAGCCTATCTTTAACATTTTTTCAGGTAACGACATTGAAGATAGTCCAACAGATGGGGAAGGGCAAGAGTGATGAGTGAAATGGAGAATCGTGTCGGTGTCTTTCTTTGAGTCTCGTCCTGTTATTTGAGTCCTTTCTCTTTATTAGAGTGTAATAGTGAGTCCTTTCTTCACTTATGTAAGTTGAGTCAAGGTATGTAATTCGAATATTTGAATATCAATAAATGTTAAATTGGCCCACATTATCCAGGTTGTAATTTCGTGTTTTATGTTCGCTCTGATTATTCACGACTGTATCACTGCCACGTTCTGAATTACACGTTCCGCTGTTATCGGTTCGGGGCGTGACAGAGAGGATCACTTACCAAGGAGGAATGCAACTACAATATGAAGAATACATGATCCTATGTGCACCGGAGTGCATGCAAATTCTAGCCTAAAACTAGATAATCATAACAAGATTAAACCATGCAAATCATATATGAAAATGAAGATAATACAGAGGACAACAAGGCAGGACCAGGAACAAGCACAATCAAAACCCGGAAGGCAAAGAAATCATCAATGCAATACGTACCTGCGAATCTGCCCCTGAACCTGCATGCATATTTTATGCACAAAATACAAAAATGGAGACAATATTTAACTATGCAAACGTGACCCAAATAATGCAAGTAAGGTATGGATGGAAATACAATAGAAAGGGGAACAATATGGGACCAAGAACCAAGCAATCAGACCTCGGGAAGGCAATCAAATCATCATGGAAAGACGTACCTGTGACCTTGTCCCTCGGTCTGCCTGCAGACTTTATGCAGAAAACTCAAAATTGAAGATACGATTAAACTATGCAAACATGATCTAAATGATACATATGATATATGGATGGAAAGATAATACAAAGGGCTACAGAACGGGCCAAAGAACAGGGCAATCCAACCCCAGGAGGCCAAGTTATGCATCAACGAACATGGCCCTGTGAGCACTACGCCAGAACTGCCAGAATCAGAAAGTGGTCTACCAAATGACCATTTTTTACCCCTTGCGGTCTACCAAACGACCGCAATGCTACCAGAAAGGCCCTGGCGGCCCAATGATGACCGCTAGGCTCGTCTGGCGGTCCTAGAGGCGACCGTAAGGCTCAAACAGACCCGAAAACACCCAGAACAGCAAGAAAATGGAGAAAACTGTATCTAAACATGCACATACATACACCCAACTTGCAAAAGAGCATGAATAACGTGATGGGCACTAGGTGTCCCACCATGATCGCCAAAAAAATAGGGTTGTAGATGATTGTTCTACCCCCGTCCCCAAACTAACTATGCATGCAAGTATATGCGTGTGAACATAAACAAGCATGAAGTATGAATCAAAAGGGGCGATGAATAGATGAGAAAGACATACCGTGATCACCACCAAGGATTAACAATGCCAAGAGATGAAGAGATGAAGGGAGAAAATGCAACAATGCCGTGTACCTTGGAAAAGGATGAAGACTTGATCGCGCTTGAGGAACGGGGTGCGGGGAATGCCGTGGATTACACCTCTTCTCCTTCCAGTTGGCTAGCGGAAGAAGGCCTCACGTTGTATTCGTGCTCTCCTGCAAAACAAATACTAAAGGCAAGGATAAAACCCATTAGAATATGAGTGTAGCATCAAATCCCGCAGTGATAAAATAGAGGTAAATATTGAGGGAGAACGCACCGGGGGGAGGTTTTTAACCCCTATGGAAGGGTGCAAAAGATAGGTGTGTGTGTTGTGATGAGAATAAGATAAATAGGAGGAGAAAACATGCAGTAGAACTGCCGGGAGAGTGCATGCAATATGAAGAAAAGTGCAAGAGTGCAGAGAAAGTGCAGAACCATGATGATTTGTGAAATTGAGAAGGGGAGAACTAAGAGAAGAGATGATGAAAACAAGCCCAAAGAAATGGAAATCATAGACAATACTTCCCTGAACAGCCTGAGGTCGAAGAGAAGAGTCAGAGATGCAGCATGGCTTCGCCTTAAGTTGAATAAGAGCCCCCCTTCGCGTTCTGCGAACTGGGTTTCTATATATAGAGTGCAGAAACTTCTAGAGGTAGATCCGAGATTTCAGAGGATAAAGTCCAAGATAAGTTGAGTGTGATATATCAATCTCGAGATAATATCAAGGGGAAGAGCCCAGAAAAGATAGATCATGAATTGGTGGAATAATTTGGAAGATATCAGCCCCAAAAGATAGCCCCGTCGAGCAGAACACAGAGTCCGGAGCAAGCTAGACTCTTCAGGAGCTTAGCGGTCGGTCGACCGACCACCTGCAAGAAGAAACGGTCAGTCGACCGACCGTTTGTAGGTAGGTGCAGGAAAGAAGGCCTTCGGGTCTGGGAACTTGAACCTAATGGTCGATGGACCGACCGTTAGCCAAAGAAAATGATCGGTCAACCGACCGTTTGTAACAAAGGGCCGCCGGTGAGGAATTGAATCTAGCGGTCGATCGACCGACCGCTAGACAAATGAAAATGGTCAGTCGACTGACCATTTGAAGATTTATAGCAGAAAATGGGCCGGACGCCTGTTTGAGCTCCGAAATGGCCCAAAAGGGACCCGATAGCTGGGGAATCCAATGATGAAATCTTGCACGCCTCAATGAGCTTGAAAAACGGACAAGAAAATGGGCTCAAAATAGCCTCAAAGAAGGATCCTGAAATAATGGTTAATTCGGGATATCAAAAATGATGAATAAGAGAAATGACTCAACTTGCGGGCTAAAAACGGGTGTCAACAGACGACTCGTGGCAAGAAGCTAGCGGCCCAGATCAATCCTTGATGGATTCCAGCAACAACAACTCTCCAGTCCCATCGGCGTCAACCGGTGGCTTCAAAAGTCAAGAAATACACAATGTCGGCACCGATGATGAGGATTTCATCGACTTCCAACCCGCATCTCCCGAGCTAGAGGATGGCGGCCAGGCGACCGTTGACGAACTCATCGAAATCAACTTGGGTGAAGATGGAACCCACCAGTCCACGTTCGTCAGTGCTCTCCTCACCGAGGTAGAAAGGCAGAATTACAAGCAACTCCTACTCGAATACAAAGACTGCTTCGCCTGGACGTACAAGGAGATGCCAGGGCTAGACCCTTCCGTAGCGGAGCACGAGCAAGCTATTTCTCCCTCAGCCACCCCAGTTAAATAGCCACAACGGCGCATGCGCCATGAGCTAGAACTCCAAGTTTCGGCCGAAGTCAACAAAATGGCGGAGGTCGACTTCATCGAGCCGTGCATCTACCCGATCTGGCTCGCCAACATAGTCCGAGTCAAAAAGAAAAGCGGCCAAGTCTGCATTTGCGTCGACTTCTGGTACCTCAACAAAGCCTGTCCGAAGGATGACTTCCCAGTTCCGATCACAGAAATAATGGTCGACATGACCACCGGACAAGAAGCCTTGTCTTTTATGGACGGGTCATCTGATTATAACCAGATCCGAATGTCCATTAGAGACAAGCGCCACATAGCCTTAGATACCCTAAAGGGATTTTCAATTATAAGCGCATGCCCTTCGGTTTGAAGAATGCCGGCGCTACTTACCATAGGGCCATGACCAAAATATTCGATGCGATGCTGCACAATATCATCGAATGCTATGTCGACGACCTCGTCGTCAAGACTAAAAAGCGCGAAGACCATTTACGCGATCTACGCTAAGTCTTCGAGCGACTCCGGTAATACGGGCTCAAGATGAACCCCATGAAATGCGCATTTGGCGTATCTAACGGTAAGTTTCTCATCTTCGTCATCAGATACCGGGGAATCGAGGTGGACCCCAGTAACTGCTCCTTCAATTCCCTTAACTCAGCATAGGACATACGATACAGAGCTTTAGAAACAGGTGAAGCGCCAGGAATTATGATGCGAGACGGACACGGGGACCGAGTCTAAGTGATATGGACCTCGGACTCTAAATGCATACACGACCAGTAACATACGAGCATGAGAGACACTAGGCCCGACATTAAGAGCTCCTATGGGCTATACGTCGCTAATAGAAACGCAAGCTCACTCGTCGTCCTAAGCGAGGGAAACGCGGATCATGCACGGTTGAGGAACCGACAGAGTTAAGGGTAGTCCGACTCATTGCCGTGCTCGGATAGAGTCACGGGACGGGTCACTCTCTCACTCACAGCGGTGACATGGACTCGCGGGCTAGAATCCTACGCTCTCACAGCGTCATACGACCATATACTAGCTAAGCCAAGTAATACCAAGAAGTTACGATCGTACCTCCACACTCACGGCGTGGGGAAGACAACCCCGGCCAAATCCGGACTCTTGGTTAACAAAGTTTTACTGTGGTACAAAAATTTGACCCAATCCATGTAGGGAGGTAAAAGGTCACATGTGGGGCCCGGGAGTCACACAAATTGGGTTGATGGGCAACATCTTGATGTCGTCCGTCGGTGCCAAACTCCGCGTTTTCGTACTGTCTGGACGGCGCGATCTATGGGTTCGTGGGGCCCACGGACCGCTCTGTCCACCGGGTCTGATGGGGTGAGTCCCGCTGTGATGGAGACCCCTGGTGGCGCGCCTCCCTAGAAGGCGGTCGGGCGTGAACGTCGGTCGGAGGCCGGGCGGCTCCGATCTTCAAGACTTGGAGTTGCTGCCCATGGATCTGCAGTTTCTATTTTCAGGCGCGTGATCCGACAAGATCTGCTACTGCGATCACTCCCGACGTCGGATTGATGCACAAGAGGTATCGTTGGAAAGCGCTCTCGAAGTCCTTCGACCCTGTTGGACTCAGAAAAATTCACCGGAGCTGTGCTTCTGATGGGCAATTTTAGAACCGGCATGTTCTTAGTTTCAGATCTGACTGGGCAGAAACTGAGTTTCCTGAGAGTTGGCATTGACCGCAGGGTAGACCTATGATTCAGATCTTGATCTCTTCATGAAAATTGTAGAGGAGAGAGAGAGGAAAATGGCCATATTTCTTATGACTGATTTGGTGGAGATTTGGATGGGGAAAGCTATTTTATACTGGTAGGTGATCAGATCTAGATAGAAGTAGACAGAACTGAAGGGGATCTGAAAATTATTTTTAGAAAATAGGTGGAGGCCTTTTGAAATTCTACGAAAATTCGTGGGTGGAGAGGATGACGGGTAGAAGCTCCAGTAATTTTGGGGGTTTCAAAAAATATCAAAAGGTGGCCCGAAGATGGGAAACTCAGGGTGACTGTGGATCTAGACTGAAAACATGAAGATCTGGAAGGAAAAGATGGACGAAAATGGAAAAATGGAAATCGGAAACTAGAGGCCAAACCAATTTTTCTAGAACATGGAGGGAACCTCTGGAACACACCCTGAAAGTGTGAGCTCAAGAAGATTTCGTGGCTGGGAGCAGAAATTCGTGGAAGGGTTTGCTGTTGGATGAAGACAGCATTCTGATAAGGCGGTGGTGGCGGTGCGACGGCGGCTCGGTGGCGGCGGCGGCGATAGATCTGAGCTTCCCACTCAGAAGAGGCTTGAATAAGAGGCTTCACACCTCTGGAGGTAGCCTTCACAGCTGCAAGAAGGGAGAGGAGAGAGGAGGGGTGCGCACCAAGCTTGGGGCATCCAAAGAAATTCCTGAATTTTATGGCATTAATTATGATAGAAATGAAAATTACAACATTTTATATGACTTGACCTCCCATGGCAAATGACCTTCCATGCCCTCAGATCAAGGGTTGATGAGGGCATCTTGGGAAAGCTAGGAAAATATTTCTCCCATGTGGTCAAAAGAGAAGAAAGAAAAGAAATCAACTAGCCTAATGAAGTCAAAAGAGGGGCGCCCCCTTCATGGGCCTAACTTGGGCCAAGTTGGTCCAAGGCCATCAAAGGCCATCCACAAGCCCAAGAGAGCCTATAGACCTTTCCAACCTAGGTGTCCCATGAGGAGGGGAAGCCCAATTGGGCCTTAAGTGAATTAAGGACCCATTATGAAGCTTAATGGTCCAATATGGCCACCCCCTTAATGGACTCTAAAGGGGCTTAATCCAAATGGCTTATTAAGAGCCTTACAAAGAGCCCAAAATGAAAGTCCAAGTAAAACACATATTACAAGCCCAAATACAATCCAAATAAATGCTAAAAAAGTGTCCAAACTCATGGCGGAGACTCCAGACTATCTCCGAGTCAAAGAGAAGCTGATGTAGCTCGAGTGGTGCTCCGCGTATGGTACCGACGGCTCGCCGGTTCGTGCTTCTCGCTCGCTCTGGTGTCCGCACCAAATTAAATCAATAGAGAAAATCACCTCTCTCTCGGGGGGAAGACCTGGCAATTCCTCAGGGAACACATCCGAAAAATCTCGAACAACCGAGATATCCTTCAACTCCAATTCCTTCTTATTGGTCAAAGAGACCAAAGCCAAGAATGCTTGACACCCTTTTCTTAACAACTTGTTCGCTCGGAGTGCCGAAATAAGTGGCACGGACCTAGATTGCCTAGGGCCAGAAAAGAAAAGCTCAGGGCATCCTGGAAAGGACATTACTTCTGATTTATAATGAACACTAGCTCCATGTCTAGCCAACCAATCCGCTCCTAGGATCACATCATAATCTTTCATCTTCATGCATACCAAATCAGTCGATAAGTTACAAGCATTAATAAAGACTTCGCTAGAGGGATAATAATATTTAATTTCTGACCCCGAACCAATAGGGGTTGATATCACAAGATGAGAATCCAATAATAATGGCTTCACAGATAAAGTCATAGCAAATTTCTGAGATATAAATGAATGAGTAGCTCCAGTGTCGAAAAGTACAAATGCTAGTTTAGAAAGAATGGTAAGGGTACCTTTGACAATAACTCCTTCCTCAGTAGCCTCGGTTTTAGTCTCTACATCTTGGAGGGCTTGGAGCTTGCCTTGCCGCCTTTGACTTCCCTGTGGCTTATCATATGTTGCCTGCTCGTTAATAAGGGGACATTCAGGAATTCGATGATCCCTGCTACCACATCTCAAACAAGGACCCAGCTTGCGCCAACACTCTTCCATCTTGTGACCTGGGCGGTCACAATACCTGCAGACTGCTTTAGATGGAGCAGTCGATCCAGCCTTCTTATCACCTTCCTTCGGTTTCTTGTCCTTTGAAAAACTCAACCCGCCATTAGGCCTCTTCTTGCCATTGGTGGGTTTAGAATTATCGGAGCTAATAGCTTGCTCCCTCTTCTTGTCTCGACCTCTTATCCGGTTCGTCATCTCCATAGTGTCTTCGAGAACTTGGGCCTTTCGCACAATCTCAGCATAAACATAAATTTCCAAAGGTGCCAATTGGTTAATGTATTGAAGCTTCAATCCATTCAAAAATCTCTTGGCCTTCATCTTTTCAGTAGATACTAAATATGGCACATAGTGGGATAACCTAGCAAACTGCGTCTCGTACTCAAGAACTGATAAGTTCCTCTGTTTCAACGAAGCGAACTCCGCCGCCTTCTTTTCCTGGACACGATCTGAGAAATATTTATCGTTAAAATGCTCCTTGAACTCATCCCATGTCGCACGCCTATTACCAAGTGTGGCTTCCACGGCTTCCCACCAAGCACGTGCATCATTCTCCAGCTGGAAGGTCGCCAAAAGGACTCGGTCCTGATCACTACACTGCATCACTCAGAAGATACGCTCCATCTCCTTCAACCATTGCTCTGCCACATCGAGGTCTGTTGTGCCGCAAAAATGAGGGGGATTCAAGCCACAAAAGTTCCGGCGAAGATCGCCGGCTCCCTGATGCGGGCCCCCTTGCACCACCTGTTGTAAAGCCTGGGTCAGGCCCCGAACCGTGCGTTGCATGTCTCGCCACAGTGCACATTCCACTGCCATCACGAGAAATTCCTACAACAAAAAGAGAATTAATTAAGAACGTTCTCCCTGATCTATTTTCTTAGAGTTGGTTAAATAACTTAACCCGAGTCTCTACCCCATCTTACTGGGTCAGATTTCAGACTTTACTAATGTCATGGGTTCTACGACACTTCTAGATATATAGGGCTAAATAAAACCTAGGCTATGATACCACAAAAACTGTCACGCCCCGATGCGGAAAATCGGAACGCAGCAATTATATCATTCATGTCAATCAGAGCATTCATTGCCACAAGAGACCAAATATTAAGAGGCCAATAATCATATTCACAAACTAAACTTTATTGATAGTAAGGATGAAATGTACTTATTACAACGACATCTTGTGGACTTTCCTAACTATTACAATGACTTAGAAGAATAGAAAATTACATAGATCCTGAGTCAACATGACTCGACATAACCAAACCAAAGACTCATAACACAACTAGAAGGCTCGCTCCATGTTTACTCGTTCCCATCCCCATCGGTTTGCAAATCTTCATCCGTGCTACCTGAAAAGGATTGGCAAACTGGGTGAGCGAGAGCTCAGTAGGATTTTATATCTCTATCATCAGGCAAAGTTTAAATGATTACTTATTTCATCATGTGTGACAACGCGATAAAATCAAAATAAACATGCAACAAACGACAAATAAGAGAAAGAAAAGATAGATGGTAATGAAGAATAATTACAAGTATAACAAGTATAAAGTCATGTGAAATTGGCCATATCAAGCACACATGTCGTGTCACGCAAGAAGGTTCAAGTAATGGAGTGAAGTAGAATGTCATAGATTATCACGCTAGTCATGCACTACGGTGCAATGTCACACCTTGTTATTACAAACTCCCCGGGGCACAAGTACTTTCGGGCACTCCTCCCAGAACTAGACCGGGCCCTTCTGATGCGTTGGCATTGAAAAAAAACTGGATCATAGATCCCAATCTTGACATTCACTCGTATAATGGCCAAGAGTTCCAAGGCTAAGCTCACAAAATCTAATTCCTAATAGCATGATTTATTTGGAGAAAAGAGAAGGAAAGGGCTCAATAAGCCATAAATATAGCCTTAGGGAACACCACAATCAATTAGTTTCATCATAAAGAATCTTGCGATCAATAGAAATTGAAAAGGCAACTGAGGGTTGGACACGAGGCTGCTACTAGCAGGCTCACAAATAGGTCAAAAACAGTATATCGCTGGATCACATGGACTGGTTAGCGGTCTAGGGCATGACCACATTCGGCCCCAGACAGATAGGCCATATGAACTTGGTCCGCCCATCATGAAATCACGAGTCGATCGGTACAGGCTTTGGGGTACAACGTGCCCGGCATCCTAGTGGGAATCCCATGCTCGCGGGGTCTTACGGAGGCCTCGTAATAGTGGTCCTAGTCCAACGGAAGGAATATCCGGTGGAGAGTCCCATCTATTACAAGATTAAGGCTTAGAAATCACGGAAAACATGAACGGTGTAGTCAGTCAATACCACCGGAGTAGCACGACTGTCAAACATAATATTATGAACAATTTTCAATATATATATATATATATATATATATATATATACATATATATATATATCTGTGTGTGTGTGTGTGACAAAATCATCTATATTGACCAAAACTTGTTGATTCTACACATATTTTACATGGTGGTCTAAGAATGATAATCAATAAAGATATAATCATGAGGATGATAAAATTTAATTCCAGTTCTTATTATTCCAAGTTAACGGTACGTTCATGCATCATTACTAGTAAAATAGTCATGCTAGACACGGACTAATGATCAGTCAAACCGTAGTCGGTGATGAAGGTGGTCCTCTCGACATCTTCAGGGTTCATTCGGATCTGATGATAACCCGAATAGGCATCCAGGAAACTGAGTATCTCGTTGCCCGAGGTTGAGTCAACCAGTTGGTCGATGCTCGGTAGCGGATAGCAGTCCTTGGGGGTGGCCTTGTTCAGATCGGTGAAGTCTACGCACATTCACCACTTGCCGGTGGTCTTCGGCACCAGGACGACGTTGGCTAGCCACGTTGGGTACAGGACTGGTCTGAAAAGACCAGTCTCTTGTCCCTTGGTGACCTGCGCCTTGATGATCGCCTGTTTCTCGGGCGCATGCTTCCTCCTCCGCTGCTGTACGGGTCTCACGGTGGCATCGAGGTTAAGCTTGTGCATCACAGTTTCCTCTGGTATACCAGGGAGTTGATCATCGGACCAAGCGAAGACCCGGACGTACCCAGAAAGAAACTCCTTGTATTGCTGATGTTCCTTCGGTGGTAGGTCGGCACTGATCCTTACTCCAAGGGCCGGGCCATCGTTCAGGAATACCGTTAATAATTCGCCACCGGGCTCGGTGGTCACGGCTTTTCCTTCGACTCCCCTGGGGCCCTTATCCTTCCCGTCCGGCCTTGAGGCTTCCACCGAGATATTGTAGCACCTTCTAGCCGTGGCCTGGTTACCTCGGACTTCCCCCAACCCATTTTTGGTGGGAAACTTCATTTTTTGGTGATAGGTAGATGGTACGGCCTTTATTCGGCTGAGAAATTTTCGGCCGAAAATGGCGTTGTACGCTATCATACCTTTAATCACTATGAAGTCCACTATGACCGTAACGGTTTTGGGTGGGGTGCCGATAGTGACTGGCAGGCTTAGGGCTCCCTCGGGGTAGGTGGCCAGGCCATTAAACCCGCTAAGGGGTGTTCAGATCGGGCGGAGCTTGGATGGGTCTTCCCCCATCTTGAGAAAATAGTCATAAGATAATACATCGGGGGCGCTCCCATTATCAACCAAAATCCTATCTACATTACAGTGATTTATCGTGGCCGAGATAACGAGGGTATCGTCATGTAGGGTGCTCAGCCCTTCCAGGTCTTGGTCGGAGAAGACTATGACCTGGGGCTCCATCGGCGGACCTCTGGGAGGCTCTAAGGCTTGGCTGGCCCGCTCTGCATGACGTTTCCTTCCTCGGCTGGTGTCGCCGCCCGATGCCGCCCCTCCGGAGATGACGTTGATGTGGACCCCTCGGGGAGCGTTGTCGATCTCCTCTGCGGCGTCTCGGTCTTCTTTGTGCCCGGTCGTGAACCGGGCTAGATGCCCCAGACGGATGAGGCGCTCGATCTCATCTTGGAGCTGATGGCAATCTCTGGTGTGGTGCCCGTGGTCGCCGTGGAACAGGCAATGCCTGTCCCGCTTGCAGTTCTTCGACCTCATTGGCTCGGGCTGGCGGAGAAGTCCCGAGTCTTTGATGTCTTCATAGATCTCGTAGACTGGTGCGGTCAAGGGGGTATATCGCTCGTACTTTCTCTTGCGCTCTCCTTCTCGATCGCGCTTCTTACTCGAGCCGGGGTTTGGCTCGGAGGTCCGCTTTTTGTCCCCCTCCCGACCCGAGCCGGTTGCGTCTCGGCAGGCGCTGAGTACTTCTTCGCACTCGGCGTGGCGCAGTGCCAGAGTCACTAGCTCGGCAAGGGTCGAGGGAGGGTGGAGGACAAGCTCGCGGCGGAGATTCTCGTCCCGGGTGCCCCCGGTCAGTGCGGTTGTGGCTGAGGCCACATCCAGGCGGGGGATCCTAAGGGCTTCCGATTTAAATCGGTGGACGTAAGTCTGAAGCCTCTCCCCTTGCGCCTGTTTGAGAGCCAGGAGCCCCGCTACTGACCTTGGGGGGGCGCTACCGGCGAAGCTCTCCTTGAAAATTTGCCCGAATTGCCTGAAGTCTCGAATGGACCCCGGGGCGAGGGCCCGGAACCATGCCTGAGCGCCTTGGACCAGGGTGGCCGCGAAGGCTCGGCATTTGATGGGATCCGGCGTTCCATGCAGGGTCACCAGGGCGTCGAAGCTATCGTAGTGGTCGGCTGGGTCGCCCTGGCCGTCGTAGAGCTTGAAGGTTGGGATTGAGGCTCTAGGAGAGACCTCTGCCTTCAAGATGTATTCGAAGAAAGGGGATTTCTCCTCGTCCTCCAGGAAAGAGGTCTTCTGCAGGGCGGGGAGAGCGCGCTCTTGCTCTGCGAACCGTCTTTCAAAATCTCGTAGCTGGAGAGACAGTTCCGGCTGTGGCCGCGCCGTGGGGCTGGGGGGGGCGTCGTGGCGATCTCCCGGAGCACTGGTGCCCGGGCGCGGCGGCCTCGCCCCCTGCTTCCCTCTCCTCGGCGTGGAGGAAGCCTCTTGCTCCGCAGGCGGAGCTTGAGAGGGTCCTTCGACGTCGTTGCGGAGGAGCTGTCGGCCGCGGAGGGTGAAGCAGCCTCCGGCGGTGTGCTGCGTTGCACTCCTTCGAGGGGGACTTCCTGACGGGGAACGAGACCTCGCGTCCCGGGCCGCCTGGGCCCTCATGAGCTCCACGAGGACGTCCATCTTTTCGTTGAGGGCCTGGAAGGCGTTGGCGCCACCGTCGAGGGGTGCCCCTGTCTCCGCCGAGGGGGGGGGGGGGTGGTGGCCCGTTGGTGGGGACGCTGACGTTGGAGGGGGGGCTCTGTGAGACCCTAGAGGGGGCGCCTCCCGCCGCCGCCACAGCCTTACCTGCCCCGCCGGCGGATCTCCTCCCTGAGCTTTTTCTTACCATCTTGACTCTTCGTGCGTTTCCCACAGACTGAGCCAGATGAAGAGGCGGAATCTCGCGCTGGGTCCTGAGCGGGCTGTGGATCACCAGAAGATGAATCTGCAAGAGAGGGAAACGTGTCAGAGGGCCCAGGGGATCTCCCTGGGGCAAACCCTCCGATGGCTAAGTCAGTAGAGCGATGGTGGAAGCGATAATGGGGGGAGGAGAGAGCTGATGCGCGAGAATCCTCTCCACCAAAGGGTGAAGCGAATCGTGCTCAGGAGCTTAGGGTATGTGAATGCCTAGTTCATCTTACCATCTTCCGGAGGGTATCCCTTGCTTAAATAGTGCGTCGCCTTTTAAGAGTCCGGTGAGCTGAGGGCTTCCCGGCGGGAGTTACGTCTTCAGCGGGGGCTTTTATGGCCGGATCGTGGGGATGTTATCCCCTTGGAGTCCGGCAGCACCCCTGACTCTCCCGTCGGTGGAGGACTCTGAACGGCCGTACCTGCGGATTAATCAAACGGTCTTACCGAGCTTCGGGGAGGCTAGCTCTGGTCTGAGCGATGGCCCGGCGAAGGTGGGGTCGGATAGGTCGGCTGGAGCCTGTCTCCCTCGGGTGAGGAGAGGGCTTTTAGACCGGACCTTCCTTGGGACCTGACCGCTGTCTCGGGCCCTCCGAGCCTAGAAGGCCGCCGGGGAGAGTTGGTTCCTCGAGTCTTTATTTATTGGGCTTTTCTTCCCTGAGTGGGCCCAGCGGGCTATCACTCGGGCGGGCTCGCCTAGTTGGACCGTGTGGGTCTTGTTGGGCTGCCTTTGTGGTGGGCTATGGAAATCCCCCTCTCCAATATCTTTTTCAGTGTCTTTAGCCCTTTATATTTGAAGACTGCAATGAACTAGTTGGCTCAATTATTGGTTTACAGTTTCATTCAAGAGTGGGAGGTAATTTAGCTGAAAGCAGTAGGAAGAGAATTTCATCACCGATATAAGTGGATAGACTGCAGACATCTTGAGTCATTGATCTGCTTTCAAAATAAATATGTTAATGGTATAGACAAGGAAAGCACACCTTTCTTGATCGTATTTGCTTTAGTCCAACTTTCAGCTGTTGCTCCAGGTGTTGAAGGTCCTTGAGATTCAAGCTTTCGAGATCTTCTCCCATAAGATGCCTGAACATATCGAAATATCTAAGCATTATTCTGGAGTTTGGGATTTCAGATAATAATCGTTGTAAGCCTTGGTAGCTTGCTACCTTATAGAAATTCAAGACTTCAGTAGTTGACTTTCACCTGAAAAAGGTTTACAGTAGGGGAAAAAGGGAAAAGACTTACATAACAAGGTCAACAGTACTTCTAAGAATTCTTTTACGACCACTAATGTCAACTCCACAAAAATAAAGCAAAAAAATAGAGAACTATTAAAAGAATTAATAAGAAAAGAAATTGCCAAGAGAAGGCTCTTCATTTATTGTTCAGAAATCAATTCACTTAAGGTTACAATGCTATGATCCTCTTTCCATTTGTGCCCTAGTTCTTTTTGTTGCTTGGTGTAGATGTAGTATCACCTCTTCACTAATCAAGAAACTAAGCTGCCATGTTAAACTAGTAGACAAATGAACACCCTCCCAAGAAGCAAGATAGGACATGTATAATATATGTGAATATGAATTATGTTTCGGAAGAGAGAGATCCATGTCAAAGCAGAAGAGAGAAAGTTACTGCTAGAACCTTTCTTCTTTCCCCTTGATTAAGTGTTAAAAACTGCTCAACAGCCAGCAGAAGAGAGAAAATTACCAAGAGAACCATTTTTTTCCTGGTTAAGCAGCTTTCACCTTTGACACTAATTGAATTTTTTATTGGGCAGTATGTTGAAGACTGCTCGACAGCCAACAGAAATGATTAGGTATTCACTTACTAAGTTTATGTACATGGGACAGTGCCACAGGTTCTGTTTTCAACATTAATTCAATTTCCCCCCTGCCTTTATCCTAGTGAAAGGGACAATTGTTGTGGGAAATGGTAGTGTATAAAGTGGTCCTTTTTTAATCCAAAGAACAAGCTATTCTAGAACCACTTACGTAGCCAAAGCTCATACAGTTTTGAAAGTATGTTTTGATTTTCGTGCTGTGCTCCCATCTTCTCTTCTCATGCTTAAGTTAATAGAAAGCAACAGGTAACCAGAGGAAAGAATTTTATAGCAACCATACTTTAGGGCAACTTACATTGAAAGACCTAGATGTCTGCAATTTTTCTACAGCTTTTAAAACTAGCAGTCCACCATCATCATGACCAACAAGAACGACTGAAGATAATCCCAACATAGTGCAGAAAGAGAGAAGCAAATCAACCTGTTGTCAATCATGCAGAAAAATGAAAATTCTAAATGTTCATATCAGAGAAATGTGCAATATGAAACAGGAGGTTAGTACTGAACTGTATAATAAATACTCTTTGGATGGTAATTATCAAAAGAAAATAAGGTCAGAAGATACTCTGGATACAAAGAATACTCAATTTGGATAGTAACTTTCAAGAATAAAAAATTGAAACATGGTGATTCTTTATACATCAAAAGAATTTCATCTGGAGGATAGACCATGAAAGAATACTATGCGGAAACACAAATAAATAATTTACAAGTGAAAGCAAAAAATCAGGAAATTTGTCTCTGTCTATTTGCATCCCAAAAGTGCATGTGGACCGAAGGCTGGGGCAAGGGTCCTGGGCATTCACATATAGGGAGGCCCCAGTGCATTGGGTGAATGCACAAAGGGCCTAGACAAGTGGATGAAATCTGTACCAAGTGCTTGCTCGTCTGCGAAATAATTTCCCATTTTCACATATTTGTAAAGTATGTGAAAATCAGTTGTGAAATAAATGTAAGGGAAAATTTGAAGGTTGCAAACACTCCTATACATTAATCATGTTTTATTTTCACACAACTTGCGAATAGATTACTGTTGAAGACAAATTTTACATGGATATGCAGTGAAAGGCATTCTTTTTAAAGATGAGAACAAAAAATGGAGAAAGAATAACCCCAGGTACTGTCTAAAGGTAAGAAATTGAGTCATTGTTGCTGATTCTGATGCACATGTCTGATAGCTACACAATAATTTCTGCGTATGTAAATATCATAGGGAATCACAAACCCAGGCGAAAAAGATAGAAATTTTTTTATTCCAAAATCCATAAATGGGTCATATTTTTAGTTTTTTGGTTTCTATTATCAGAAATACACCTTGGCAAAGAAAATTCCTGCGGTGTAAAGAGATTCCACAAAAGAGCTTTAACCGGAGAATTTGTTGCCAAAACTCAAAATCATTTGATTGAGTTATCTGTGACAAATGGCGTTCAATGTATAATGAAAAAAGCTAAATTGAATAGTATTTTTAAAGAAAGTAGAAGAATCACCTGGCATTCCAGCTTATATGGGTTAGCCAATTGCTTCTCCTCCCAGTCCTTTCTTCGGGGTCGAGATGTTAATCCCCAGCCTGGTCGGTCAAAAGCCACTATAGTACACCCAATTTGCCGGGCAAGAGCACCCATCACATGTCTCCATGAGAAGACTCCTCCTCCAAACCCATGAACTAACACAACACCGAACTTCCCACCTTGCTCAACATCTGTTTCCAAATTTTGAGAGTTGGGCAAACATATATCATACTTGTCATCTAAACTCAAACCAGGAATTTCATCAGAGAAGAAAGTAGGTGAGGTAGCCGAACCAGCTAGTAGAGGTGCATAAAGAGAGGAATTGTGATGTTGGTTGCTAAAACTCCTAGCAATCTGATGTTGAATTTTGGATGGAATAGTTAGAGGCCTATCAACTTTAACCTTTCCAGGGGAATTACGACGGGGACTACAATTGGGGTTGGATTCTGGGAATGGCGAAGAAGATGAGGAATGACAAAGCAGAGATTCAATGCTGCTGAGCTTGTAATGAAGGGTGAGACCTTGATATGCAATAAACAAGCTATCAGCATCTGCAAGTAAACTGATAGGGAGGTCACTTTCCTCCCAAACTATGTCTTTCCTCTTTGCTTCACTGTCGCTTCTTGAAAATTTACCATTGCAAGGAGTAGGAGATCGAGGAACCTTATTGTAACCAGAGAAAACATTCTTATAGGCCAGAACCTGCAATAGATAATGGGATTTAATACAAGGAAAAAGATATGTCAATATTTGAATTTTGTTAGTGCAAAACTTCAGTGTTCAACAATGTAAATGCAACTCACCGCTTCTGGATCAATACGATGAAATAACAGTTTTCTTCGCGCTCAGCAGCTCGTGCGATAAGCAACCATAACATGCCCAAGAGCAAAGATCAAAGAAAAAAGAAACAGAACATGCAATCCCTATGATTTCTTCAAATACAACTTCTGCCGCGCCAGCGGAGATGTATCTTCAGATTCCATTTCCAAAATTGGAGAAAAGACACAAGCCTTCACTGACAAGATGATAATTGAGACAAAAGAGCAGAATGTTGTTGTTCCAAGATAAGGACCGTGAGAGAGCCCCGATCCATCACACAATGAATAAACACCTGCAACAAGTATAATACAAATATCACCATTAGATGCTAAAAAGAAAAGATAGTTTCTCCACCTTATTTGTGAACTGATTAGGTGCACTGCATTTTAGATTCAACCCTAGAATGCCAAGGTCTGCACTGAAGAAGATGCACAGAAAGTAGAGGGTTCTTTTTTTCTAGTAAAACATGTCCAAAGGGGTTGTATAAGAATCCTGAAACATATTTCAAATGAAAGGCATAATTGTGAATTATGTGCAGACTAGCAAGGAAAAACTCACTTACTGCTCTGGGACATCACAGGTGCAATGGAATACATCAATCGCCTCAAATAAATAGACTGAAATTTACAATCAAATTTACACCCTTTCATGAGAAAGGGGAAACTATCACAGAACAACAAATACATGAAAGGAGAAAAAGAGGTTCATCAATTTCAGAATATTGTCTTCTTATCACTGAAATAAAACAAACCTGTGAATAAGTTTGCAAATAATAATTCCTGACGAGTAAGTAACCAGCTAGGACTTGGAAATCAAAGCTTTCACCACTGACTTGTAAAGGAAGAATGCAAGGATAAGCCACCAAAAGAAATAGTTTTTTTTCAGATTCCACAACAAATTTGCCGTTGGGATGTGAATCCAAAGGATTGCACGCTTAAATGAAGAGGAATCCCTGATTTTTTTTCAAAGTGAAAACACTAATTTCATCACTGAAACGGGTAGCAATCTTCCCGTCTCAGGTCCATCATTCGTTAAATAAAACTGAAGCAGGCGTCAGTCTCTCTTACGAATTAAAACTATCCAACCTGTTACTAAATAAAAACAGAGCATATCAATTAACAAAAATAGAAGAAATTAATGTTTATCTTTCGACCTTTTTTGCTAAAATGAGAATGCCATGAATCTTATTCTACAGTAAACGGCCACTCCACGAAAAGCCCAACATGAACGCGATTTTCTGGGGAAAATATAATAATGCTTTGCGCACGTCTGCAGCGCAGGTTCCGGAGCACTTTACGCACTGTGTTGCAGAAGTCAAAGGAATAAGGAAGGAAAAATCTGAGTCGATCGATCGAGGAAAAGGAAAAGGGGTAACTCACATGTGATCAACTATACGTAGTGGACTAGGCCCTGCGGAGTTGAGCAACTATACGTAGCGGACCTGCCGGCGGCTCCTACGGCTAGTAAGGAATGGTGAGGGGGGAGCTATACGTAGCGGACCTGCCGGCGACTCCTGCGGCTACTGAGGAATGGTGAGGGGGAAGAAGTGGGCGGGGGAGAAGGGGGGCAGGGAGGGGATGAGGCAGACGGGTAGAGGATGATGTATACCGGAGGCCGTGAGTAGGCGGAGAGGTGGAGGGAGAAGATGAGGAAGAGTTCTGCGGCGGGAGGGGCCCAGGGAGGTGAGAGGAGAGGTGGAGTGGTGGAGGAGAAGGTGCATTGAGGAGGGAATACGTCTGCGACCGAAGGGGACGGAGGGGAGTTACGATCGCGCGGGAGTCAAATGTGGCGCGCGCAGGCGAAATGATTTGGGGGCATTTTTAGTGGATTAGTCATTTTGTATAATCATTTTGAGGCAATTTTAAAATGCCTCTACATATAGGTTTATGTAAAGAATAGAATCAAAATATTTTAGAGGCAATATGAAAAATATAATGTCTCTATTTATGATAATTTAGAGATAATTTTAATAAATGCCTCTAAATGAATTGCCCATATATCTATAATTTTTTGTAATGCATGCTGGGCTAAAATAAAGAAATCATCAAAACGAATGCGAAGAAAGAATAAAATAGAAAGTACTCAAAGATACTATTGCTAGACCGAGCAAGACGGGGTCAAGAGTCTTCTTGCAACCACGGCGTGTGAGACAGAGCCTATCGTCCCCCACCCGACTCAAACTAACGGCTTATCCAACGATTAACCGTATGCTCCTAGATCATCATCGTCTTTGTTAAAGGGGAACATCAGATCCCAAAACACACGGCCAACCAGCCGATCCTTGAGAGGCTATAATAAGGTAGATACCATATAGTAATGCAACAATGAGCAGGGATAGAGAGTCATACCTGACTTACCTGCCAAGCGAAACGACATTTTTTCAGATTTTTTGATTTTTTATGAGATTTTCATCATAAGACAACCAACAAACATGAACAAACAAGTATGAGCATAACGAAGATAACGATCAACTGAACGACAGGCAACACAACATAACATAACGATCAAATGAATGGAAAACAATACAACAAGACAAACAAGCATACATATACAATGGCATGAACAAACCACATGTATGCACGATGAACATGGTGGGCCAAGATAACAACGCGGTGGGACGACACACGGTTGGGACAAGAATATGAGGGGTGACCACACGGTCGGGACAACACACGGGTCATAGAGGGACGACTAACAACATATGCAAGATAACTAACAACACGTGGTGAGGGACAAAATAAGATGCGTGGGACGACACGGAGGGACATAAACACGAGACAAGGACACGGCGGGACAAAAGACATGACAAATACGCCCTTCAATCAAAGCCCAAGATCAGATGAAGCAGAACCGTCAGGTTCATAATCGTGAGGCAAAGTCCTCTCATGAAGATATGATGAGGTGAAATGAGCAAAAGCTGAGAAGGACATGAACTTCAGGAAAGATCGAGAGATATGATTGAAGAAGAAGAGAACAGATCTGAAAGATGTGAACATGAACTAGATAGAACAAAAGGTAGAGCAAGGAAACTCGAACACCTGCAACATGTACACTTAATCAAACGCATTATACCTGTCCTCAAAACAAATAGAACGAAAGGAAAAAAAGATAAATATTTTTAGATTTTTCAATTTTCCTAATTTTTTTTTGGATTTTCAACAATATTTGATTTTTGAACAATATTTGATTTTTTTGGGGTTTTTGGCATATTTGACTTTTTTGGAATTTTGACAATTTCTCATTTTTTTAGATTTTTGACAATATCTCATTTTTTTTAGAATTTTTGAAGTAGCAACTCGCAACACCCAAAGACGGGCTCAAACTACTGACCAGGGATCGTCGTTCCTACCCCCTTTCATTAAAGATTTCCCTTAAGCAGAGCGTGCATGTGAGGGTGGCTCGCCACAACCAACCGCCTCTAAAGAACAGTGCCCCTACTAAGGCCATACCCGGGATTCAACCCAGCCTAAGAGGGAGAAACAGAAGAAGAATGGAGACAAGCTTTATGCAGGATGGGAGATATCAAGACTTGAAATCCTTCTAGGGCACTACCCCTCAAAGATACAGTCTGTTGCGCCGGGGCTTTGTGTCTTTGATTTTGAGACCCATATTTATTAGGCATGCATGCGACCGGGCTCATGACGTCCCGCGGGGAACTGTACTGCCACTCTTGCCATACCTTTGATTCATAATTTTGCTATTGATTTATTTCCTCACTTTGGATTTGATGGCCCTTATTGGCCAAATATAGCATGAATGCTCATTTTCCAAGGGTCAAGACTGCCCCTATTTGAGACCTCTCTCGTATTAGGGAGCGCCTAGGTTGGTCATCTCATCCGTCCATCTCTTGCCCCTGCACTTGGCTGAGTAGAGAAAAGAAAAGACCTTTGTGCATACCCAAAGTATGGCCAAAGTAGCAACGGTGTGCCTCAGAGAGACGATCGGCTATGGCTCGCCGTGTAGTGTGTGAAAAAACCATACTCAAAGGTCACCCTCAACGATCGGGGAAAGAAACTAGACTCCCAGCACGGAGCTATCACCAGCCTAAGGATGCTGCAGAAGCGAACTCATTTTTGACTAAAATAAGCAAACTTAATGAACTAAAGCCACTCAAACCATGTTGAGGAAATAACATTATCTTAACCATGCGCAGGAATAATAATGATAGATATAATAGCATGTTCTTGCACAAAATAAAGATACATTGCAAATCTATAGCGTGGAAACAAGCGTCCTAAAGCGATCTTGACCATCGAGCTTTTGAGCAGCACGAGCGTTGTATACCTTGCTTGATAGAACAAAGTGGGAAAGGACAGTAAAGGGTTGAAGATTCCTCTACACGGAGGAGCGACAGACATCAAACTGGACGAAGAAGGATAAAAGGAAGAGAGACGAGGTCTAAAACTCCCTCGTTAAGGCATAGAGACCCTGATAACAAGGAACAAAATACAGAATAAGTAGAGATCAGCTTGGATCAAGGCGGGCTAAAGTCTCGAAAATAGTAAGAAAAAGGGTAAGAACCCTGAAAGGGCGAAGAGAAGTGAGTAGAAAGATGAGAAGAAGATTCATCCGACGTGGTCGGAGAAGAGGAATGGGAATCATCCGATAGGGTTGGAGAAGGAGAATGAGAATCACTCGATAGGGTCGGGGAAAGAGAATAGGAGACACCCGACAAGGTTGGAGAATAAGAAGGAGAATCACCCGACAGAGTCGGGGAAGAAGAATGAAAATCACCCGACAGAGTCGGGGAAGGAGAATGAAAATCACCCGACGGAGTCGGTGAAGGAGAATTAGAGACGGAACTCGGAGATACCGGAGGAGAAAGATCAGAAGAAGAAATCCCTAGATCGGGATGAAAGGATGACATGGGCCGAGGCCTAAGACAGTAAGAGTAAGGAGAATCCGGAGAAATCAGATGAGAAGAGTATGGGTTTGCAGACCCAGGAAGGGAGGAGAAGATCATGGACGTGGGATTGGAATTAGGGAGGTACACCACCCAAGGGTGGGAGCTGAGCAGAAGGAAAGATGAATGAACAGACAGGAAAGAAGGAGTGGACCCCTGAGTGCACAATCGATGGCCCTTGAACTTGCGTTGCCGCCTTTTCTTAGTAGAGATCTCTTGAAAATGGACCTGCTTGGCACGGGATTGGACCTTTAAGCCTCTTATTTTGTAATATCTTCTCACATAATGGGCCCATCTAGTAGACAGCCTGGCCCTATTATGAACATGCAGCTTCACTGGGCAGTTGCCCCTAGACACCCGGTGCTAACCATCATCAGACATTCTTGAACAATTAACTTCTCAGAACGATGAATAGCATGAAACCATGGAGTCTTATTTCTTGGCACTAGAAGCATGAGGTTCGGCAACTCCACTCAGCGATTAGCCTTGAAGCATAACTCCCTTGATAGAAGAACATGACGAAACCGAGGGAGAGTAATACACGACATTGACGTGGCCGGCGTACTAATAAACTGAGAGAGATTGCATAAGGTGCGCGGAATGTCTTTAGAGAATACTGAGAATACGGAGAATTTCCCTTTGAATATAGAATTCATAATCTGTTTGGTGGCCATATGAGTTAGCACAATCTGGGTGGAGAACCCCTCTTGGCCAGTTATCTGAACAGCAACGGAGCAAGAGGTAATAAGAGCATCAATAATAAGTCCTCTGGCAAGTAAAGAGATTGCCACCGGTCTCACCTGAGAAGAGACTGGCACTAATGCGAGAGAAGTTTTCTTGACAACCGTCGTCGAAAGTGCAGGCTCATCATTCCCACAATGGCCAGAGATCGGGACGCGGATTGGCATGCAGCAGATGAAATCCTGAATCTTGAAATGCACGATCGGTACCAAACTGTCCTTACTTGGCTCATCATCTCCCTGGGGACCAGACTCATGGGGCACCAGAGGTAATGCACACCCGCTCCGTGGGGTGGAAGTGGATGGAGAAGTGATGAAGGTAATAGGTTCTGATGGTGGAGGTGATGGTTTAGAAGGCGTGGAGGTTTCAATGGGGACGGTGATGTGAAGTGAAGGCGTAGGTGATGCGGTGATGATAGGCTTGGGTGAAGGTAAAGGTGGAGGCGGAGGTACAGGTGTAGGTGTAGGAGTAGGAGTAGCTTGTTCAGGTTCGGGCGAGATGGGTAATGGTGGAGAAGGAGACAGTGGTGCAGATGTTACTGACAAAAGTGGTGGAGATAGTGGAGACGACGAAGGTGGAAGTAATGGGTCTGGCGATTTGGGGAGAGGAGGTGGTGAAAATGATGGGGGGTTAGGCAATGATGAGGATGGAGGAGATGGTGATGCAGGCAATGAGGGTAGTAGAGGCGGTGGAGATGGAGAGGGTGCAGAGGAGGGTCTCGGCACCCACCGCTGACTTATCGACACAACGGATCGGGCGGCGTTAGGAGTAGTATTAGTGGAAGTGTCGACAGGAGAAGAAGGGGAGGCACTGGCCTGAGCAGAGGGTTGGGTTTGTGGAGGTTATGGAGATGGGGTAGGAGATGGTGGGCTAGGCGTTGGAGCGGGTGCAAAACTAGATGAGGGATCACAGGGGTGCCCTTGGCCTTGAAATGGGGACGGTTGCTTAGGTGGCACTTCTTGTTGCAGCTGTTTGCTACGGAGATGTAGAATGACCTCATGAATAGTGGCCCAATCAATCCTTTTCTTGGCTTCCAAGTCATAAACAAACTCCCGAAACTCGGGGCAATCTTCCACCAAATGTCCCCGCTGGCGATGGAAATCACAGAACTGAAGCATATTCCCGACCGCAAGTCGACAAGGCACAACAGTAGGGAGAAGCAACGTATGAGTGGTCATCAAAGCCCAGAAAATATCGGTAAGGCACTCCGGTAATGGAGGGTGAGGAGCTCGCTTCGGGCGAGGTGGATGCCGAGGGGTATGAGGTGGTGGAGACGGTTGTGAAGATCACGGAAGTGAAGGTTGCGTAGGCAATAATGCTTGGCCAGCGGCGGAGGGATTTGGTGAAGGCATATGTGGAGCGGGATGAGGGGGTATATAGACGGCATCCACTTGCTCGGGGTGTGGTATCCCTTTGACCGGAGGTGGCGGCGAATGTGGATATGAGGAGATGGGAGGCTGACTCATGGAGGGTTGGTATGCGGGAGTATACGGATATGTAGAAGCGAGAGGTTGACTCATGGAGGGATATGTGACAGAAGGCTGACTCATGGCGGGCTGACTCATGGGAGCGTACGGTTAGCTTGTCGAGGGTGAGGTGTAAGTGGATGGGGATGGTGGAGACTCGGGGTCAAGGGAATCTTGGATTTGTTGCTGAATGAAGCGGGCTCGGCTGTATAATTGTTGCCAGGTGATGACGTCGTTGAGGGCCAAGATTAAGTGATACTCAGGCGTTGCGTTAGATATTAACATCTTAATCATCTCCTGCTCTGGAATGTGCCTCGGGACCTGTGCGGCCAGGCGACGCCAGCGGTCAGCAAAGGTGCATAAATCCTCATTAAGCTTCATCTTCTCGTGGGCCAGATCCACCATAGAATATCTGGGCCCAACCTGGTCTTGAAAATGCTGAATGAACTTCTCTTGCATGGCTTGGAAATTCACAACTTACTGTTGCGGAAGAGAGAAGAACCAATTCCGAGCCGGGCCTTCCAAAGACAGACCAAATAGATAGGCCATTAAGCGTTGGTCATGTCGAAACTGGGCCGACTCATAAAGAAACTCCTTTAAGTGCACACGTGGTTCACCGAACCCACCATAACGGCAATACGCGGGGATTTGAGAAGGAGACGGATGCCGAAGATCTTGAAATGCGAATGGAACACTTAAGGAGGACTTGGGATCGATCCGGCGTTGGAGTTCATTAAGTTGACGCTGGGTTTGAGCAATCATCTCCTGGGTAGGGAGAGATCGAGAAGAATATGGGCCAACTTGAGCAAGAGGTTGTGAATTCGAACCAGGATGATGGTAATGGGTCGGATAAGAGGATCCGGGCTGGGAAGAAGAAGGGCCCATTCCGGGAGTGGAAGGATGCGTGGGCCTGGAAGGAACATGAGCATAAGGACCCATTGGGCTGGCAACATATGAAGGAGAAGAAAGAGACCCATGAACGAAAGAGGGCCCATTATGAAAAGAAGACCCATTAAGATAAGATGCAATGAGACATTGGGCATGGGCAGGGTCCATTTGGCAAACAAGGCTTGATAAGTGGGCCATGAAATTAGCCTGTTCCTCGGATGGATCAAAAGGACCACGGGAAGATGGGCCCGCGTGGGAAGAGGATTATACGTGGGAATAGGAAGAAGATTGGGAAGAAGAATGATACAAGGGGTTGGAATGATGCTCCATGAGGGCAAGTGGAGACTTTATACAAAAATATCAAAGGAAATATAGGTGAAGAAGCAAGGGCTTAATGGACTTGAGGACAAGAGGGGGCTGACCCACTAATGCAAAGACCAAGGGAGAATGGAACTGGACAATGGACTAGACAATGGGCACACAAAATGGGATAACCTAAATGTGTCTATCAACAACAAAACATGTTGATGCAATACAAACACCACCAATGGGCTTGGACAAGCCCAAACAGCACAAATAATGCAATGTGAGAGTTTTCACCCAAGTCAAACAAGTTAATATGATGGGAAATATTTTTAAAAATTTAATAGACCTTTTAATGATTTGAATTAAACACAATTCCCTCAAGATAGGAATCCTATGGGAATAAGGTCCAAACTTTGGGTTGACTAAGGTTAATTCTCTCACACGTATACAAAATGCAAGTCTAAGGGGTGGAAAGGTACAACTGGCCCGGCATCCATGTGGGAATCCACGGCTCGCAGGGACTTACGGAGGTCTCAGATAAGATCACCTAGTCGACCCCAAAGAATATGGGGGCAAGAGGATCACTTACCAAGGTAGCAATGCAACTATGATATGCAATGGATGGTCCTATGTGCACCGGAGTGCATGCAATTTCTAGCCTAAATCTAGCAAATCTATGCAATATTGAACCGTGCAAACATAGTGATATGGGTGCAAACAAAGTGGGAAATCCAAGACAATATGAAGGACAAGAATGCAAGACCAAAAATAGGCACAATCGGGCACTAAAAGATGTGAAAAACCATGAATGAGCAGCGTACCTTTATGTCTACCCCTGGACCTGCATGCAGATTTTATGCACAAAATGTGAAAATAGAGACAGAATTTGACTATGCAAATGTGACCCAAATAATGCAAATTAGATATGGATGGAAAGACAATACAAAGGTCTACACAATGGGCCCAAGAACAAGGTAATCCGACCTCGGGAGGCTAATTAAATCATCCAAGAAAGTTGCCCCCGTGAACCTGTGAATCTGTCCCTGTGCCTTCGTGCATATTTTATGCACAAAATTCCAAAATGATGACAAAACTAGACTATGCAAATGTGACCCAAATAATGCAAATAAAATATGGATGGAAAGACAATACTAAGGGAAACAAGATGGGACCAAGAACAAAGCAATCAGACGTCGGGAAGGTAATTTAATCATTAAGCAAAAACGTACCTGTGAACCTGTCCCAGAGCCTGCCTGCAGACTTTATGTAGAAAGTACTAAAATGATGGTAAGATTAAACTATGCAAATGTGACTCAAATGATGCATATGCTATATGGATGGAAAGACAATACAAAGATCTATCCAATGGAATAAAAATCAGCGCAATCGGACCCTGGGATCAAAAGTTATGCCTTAACGATCAAGGCCCTGTGAGCATGCGCGCAGAACTGCTAGAATCCACAAGTGGTCTACCAAATGACCGTTTCTTGACCCCTTGCGGTCTACCAGAAGACCGCCAGGCTACCAGAGCCCTTAAAACGTCCAAAACAGTGGAAGAATGGAGAAAATACTACCTAAACATGAACATGCACACACCCAACTTACAAAAGAGCATGAAAAAAATATGATGGGCATTGGTGTCCCACCGTGATCGCCAAAAAAATTGTTGATTGCTTAATAGTTCTACCCACCCCGCCCCCTTAAACTAATTATGTGTGTACATGAACAAGCATGAACCGGCATGAAAGTGTGAACAAAAGGGGGGGCAAATAGACATGGAAACGTAGTGTGATCGCCACCAAAGTTGCAACAACGCCAAAGGGATGAAGAGATAAAAGAAATGGCGTCGTGAACCTTGGAAATATGTAGAATTGATCGCGCATAAGAACGAGATGCGGGGAACTTGTGGAATCAAACCTCTTCTCCTTCCAGCTGGCTAGATGAAGAAGGCCTCGTGTTCATTCATGCTTCTCCTACAAAACAAAGCCAAAATAAGGATAAAACCCCATTAGAATATGCATGTGTAGCATCAATCCCGCAGTAATAAAATAGGGGTAAAGATTGAGGGAGAACGCACAAAGGGGAGATTTTTAACCCCTGTGGAAGGGAGGAAATAATAGGTGTGCGTGTTGTGCATGCATAGGAACAAATAGAAGGAGAAAACACGCAGTACAACTGCGGGGAGAGGCAACGCAATATGGAGAAAAATGCAAAACGTGCAGAAAATTGTGCAGTTGTGATGATTTGTGATTTTGAGAGAGTTAGAACTAAGAGTACAGACCACGAAATCAAGCCCAGAAAGATGGAATAGAAAGCTAATACTTCCCTCTTCAAGATGGGGTCGAAGTTATGAATTGGAGATGCAGCATGGCTTCGCCCCACATCCAAAAAGAGCCCCCCTTCGCGACCTATGAATTGGGTGCTATTTATAGGAGCAGGAAACTTCTGGAGATAGATCTGAGATAAACACCCAATTTCGGGGATATAGATGCACAAATCGCAAGATAATAGTGGTGGGAAGAGTCCCACATCAATGGAAATCGAGGTGGAGGCTTATCTCCCTCGAAAGTGGTGTCAACAAGGGTTCCAAAGAGTCCCACCGTGAAGAAATCGGAGTTCAGGAAGTTTAGGACTCTCTGTCTGGAAAACAATCTATCGTACGGCCGTTTCTTAAAGAAAACAGTCTAGGAAAGGACCGCAAGGGGATTACAAACGGTCTAGGGGGTGACCGCAAGGCTCCAGGGGTGAAACGGGGCGATTTTGGACAAGTTTGTGAAAAACGGTCTAGTGAATGACCATTTTTTATGGCCTAGCAGTCTAGCAAATGACCGCTAGGCTGTTGGAGGAAAAATTCTAGGCAGACTTTGTACGACTTTAGAAATTAGATCATATCTCAAAAACGGTGCAGAATTAGTGAAAGTGGTAGAAGAAGAAATTATAGATAACAAAGAGATGAACAACTTTTATGAAGAGAGCAAGATGATAAAATGAGAGGAAGTGGGAGAAAATGGGGTAAGAATAGAGAGAAGAAATTCTGGGATGCAGGTGAACATCATAACCTGCCAGAAAAATGCAAATAACCTGAAATCGGTGGAGAACTGGCCAATGGCGTAGAATAAGAAATTGTAGATCTTTAAAAGATGAACAACTTTGGTGAAGGGCACATTTTGAATGGAGGAACAGAAGGGGATGAAAAAGGGCCGTTTTCAAGACCACATAGCGAAATAGCCGAATGCATGATGGAAAGTTGACCTAAATGGGCTACAAGTCAACTTGGAAGGCCGGAAGTTGATAAGATAAGCTCCAGAACTCTAAGAAATCATGATCTCTGAAGTCCAAAGGCTAGGGAGCAATGAAATGGGCTCAAAATTCATCCAAGGAAGGCTCCAAAATAATGGGTAATTCGGGACATCAAAAATGATGAATAAGAGAAATGACTCAACTCGTGGGCTAAAACGGGTGTCAACACCAGTAAGTAGGTATCCCATCCCCTATATTACTGGCCCGCTGTGGACGCGCTTTATTATTCTTTTCATTTGTTTTTTTTATTTGTTGGCGTGCTAGTCACCGGAGTGACGATTTCATTGTGCGCTCGATCTGACTTGGTCAGTCGATTGTGAAGTCCGAGTCGGGACCAGAAGTCCGTCATACCATAAAGGCTATGACGTTAATTACGCCCTTCCAAGGAAGGACAACCCTTGATTAAAAGCCAAAATAGGAGGCCTCGAGAGGCAATCACATATTCGTGTGCGCAAATTGAACTTCATACCAGAGCCAGGAAGGCGGACAAGATAGCAACATCAACTGTAGAAGCAGACAATATCGTTAAGTCGGCGGTTCAAAGACCGAGTTAAAGGGGAGAAAGAGGATTTCAGTCACAGGCAGACTGAGCCATGGCCATGATGGAGGTTTAAAGCATCGATCGATATTTCGACAGCATTTCCCCTTTATCTGGATTATGCCCAGGGGGAAATAGGCTATCACCCACGGAGTGCCGGGATGAAAGCCGAGAGAAAGAGAGAGGCCAAACCTCCCGACCTATATATATCTGCCATAGGGCAGTGTTTGATTTTCCCCTTGTGGAAGTCGGCGGAACTCGTGCAGTGGCAGAGCCCTCCCGAGCTAAAAGGGTTATCCATGGACCCGATGCGGGACGACGGAATGTAAGTGAACGCTCAATGTTGCGCCCTCGCACGCGGATCGACCTGCGCGGTCAGGTCGCGGGGATCGACCTGCCCGGTCAGGTCGCGGGGATCAAGGGGGCAGCGCCCCTTGCGGGGGTTTTCGGGAGCAGCGCCCCCGGAACAAAATTTGGATTGAAGACTCAGTAATAAAATTTGGTTAGATTATCGGTGCAGTTCCGGCATGCATAGGTTCCGGGGATAGCTTAATGTAGACTTTCATCATCCTGGGAGAATTTTGGCAGCACCTCCCTAGACTGAGCATTTGCCAGGGGGAGATATAGGCTGACATCACGGAATGCCGGGATGAAAACCAGAAAGTGAGAGAGCACTAAGGCTCAGGGAGACTGTGTATGTCTCTAGCATCGGTCGCTATTCCCCTTCTCGGAGACCGACGAAACCCTTGTAAAGACAAGGTCCGCCGGACCCGTGGGGTTGCATGTGAATCCGATTCGGGACATAGGAATATAGGGGAGATCAATCCCCTAATTAATTTATCTCCTGGGGTGCACATGACGACTCAAGGATGTCTCAGGATAGGTGGAGGAAGCGGCCAAAGGGGTGGACAGAGGATTGGCATTGGGTTCTCGGCACAGGCGGGAGATCAAGGGGGTTCCCGGCGCGGAACCCTCTCGGCGCGCTGGTTCCCGGCGTGGCTTTAGCGGGGCTCTCGGCGCGGGTTTTAGTGGCCAAGGGGGGTCTCGACCAGGGGTTTAGTCGGCCAAAAGGGGGTCTCGGCGGATGGGTTCTCGGCGCGGCTGGGAGGCAAAATGGGGGGGCTCCCGGCCGTGGGGCTTTCGGCGGATGGGTTCTCGGCATGGGACTTCCCGGCGCGCCCGTTACCGCGCCGGGAAGGTGGCGCCGGGAAGCTAAGGGCTGGGGAGGCTTGCATGAGGGGGCTGAACAAGTTTTGTCTTTTAGCCAAAGGGGAAAGGAGAGGAAGGCCTCTCGGCGGGACAGTTCTCGGCAGTGAATTTTGCACGCCGAGAAGGTGGAGTTGCGGAAAGAATTCAAGGTTTACAGAGATAAAACGATACTTGTTTTTGGGATTCCTGAGCTTTCTGGCTGCGATTGAAGTCGGATTTGAAGTGCAGGAGGGGGATTTCATGGATGCTGAGGTTTGATTAGGCAGGGGTTTAATTCATCAATGAGGGGTTGAATGGAAGAGGATCGGAAAATCCAATCGCCCGGATGGGCTTTGAGTCGTCATGTGCTGTTGACCCTCATGGGATCGTTTGCTGGCATCTTTGGTCGCCTGGGAGCCAAGAGATGGTCATCTCAGGCCCTAGGGACGACCCTGATGGAACTATCCATATTGGAATCGGATTAGAAACTCTCAGTATCAAGCCATCGAGACAGCTTACTTATTCCTGTAGCAAGGGAATCTCGAACAGGAGATCCGAGCTATTGCCAATATCCGTAGCAGACTATCCCAGAAGCCAAGAGATGGTCTGTCTCTGGCCCTGGGGCAAGCCTGGGAGGCTTTATGCAAACGACTACTAACTGCGAGGGATATCGGTATATTTAGAGCTATATTTATTCTACGGAAGACAACTGATCCCTAAGACCCATAAGAGAATTAGATGCGCTTCAGTTGAGCTAAAGATGAAAACATGTAAAGGAAATATATAGCAGCATACGGAGAGATAGCTGGCAGATGTTTCAATCACCCAACGCCCAAACGGGTCATTGAAGCATTTCATATCATTTCAATAGATCACCCCAGAACTCATACCAATCACACGGAGGGAATGAGGGAAAGGGAGATGAATAGACATCGGGACATCCCGGTTACATCCAGAGGAAAATCGAGATAAACTCGGCAGGATTACATGAAGAAGAAAATAAAACCATGGGGGAGGGCGGAGCATTGACTCCTCTCCCTCCCCGGCTGCCCACCTGGAGCTTCTTCTCCTTCTTTCTTTTCTCAGCGGAGGTGGCTCTCTCTCTCTGTTGGTCTCTTCTTTTTTTCAGTGGAGGAGTCTCTCTCGAAGCCCCTCTGTTTCTTTTCTATCGCTTTTCTTTCTCTTTTTGCCCCCCATCTCTTTTTCTTGTGGGAGAAGTAATGGGTTTTATAGGGCCATGTTCACGGCGATGGCATTTGGCGTGCCTGCAGCACTAGTTCCCGGCGCGCCCATTCGAGGGGTTTCCCGGCCGTGGGGCTCTCGGCGCCATCGTTCTGGGCCATGGTGAAGAGCTCTCGGCGCCGTGATCATAAGCCCATTTAAGGCTCTTGGATGCTTTCAACTCTTTCTATCAGTGGGCTCCAACTATCAAAGCCGTTAGCCCTGCTTCTTTACTTGCTAGTCCCTCGAGTCTGTCAGGCGAGGGTGAGATGACATAGTCTTATCAGAATACCTCTGGAGTTTTCATCGGTCAATAGACTACAGTTCTTATCAGTACTGCCATCGGAGGGATGGCAACACCGGACATCAGCTTGGCCGTGGAGGGCTTCAGCCGGGTGGCAGCTTCAGTGGCAAATTTTCCATAATCTTGGTTTTGCAGGGATCTCCGGGATCTTCATCTTTGACTCAATCTTCTCTTCGGTCTCATCTTTGTTCTTGATTATATTTCGGGTGTCAACAAATGCCCCCCACCTGTGGACGGCGTAAGCACAGAATAAGCGGCACGGTGTCCGCAGGTGCATCTTTAGCTTAATGCCATTGACTCATTCTTTCAGTTGTACCTTGGCAGTATCCTTATACTGGGATTTCATCCTGACACGATCTTCTTGGCTTGAACCTTGATCAGCGGAATATCTATCGGCTTGAGCCCTGATCAAATGGCACATCTGACATCTGTCGATTTTAGGCCCCGATCGACGGCACATTTGACTTCTATCAGCTTTAAACCCTGATTGGCTGACCATCTGGCATCTGTCAGTTTTGAGCTCCGCTCGACTATACATCTTGCATCAATCGGTTTTGAGCCCCGATCGGCTGTATATCTTGCATCTGTCAGTTTTAAGCCCTGATTGGCTGAACATCTGTCGGATTGAACCTCCGGGTGGCTGAACATCTACCATATTGCAGCTCTGGCTGGCTGAACATCTGCTGGGTCGAAGCCTCGGGTGGCTGAACATCTGCCGGATTGAAGCTCCGGGTGGCTGAACATCTGCCTGATTGAAGGTCCGGGTGGCTGAACATCTGCCTGATTGAAGCTCCGGGTGGCTGAACATCCACCGGATTGAAGCTCCGGGAGGCTGAACATCTGCCGGATTGAAGCTCCGGGTGGCTGAACATCCGCCGGATTGAAGCTCCGGGTGGCTGAACATCTTCTTCATGTGTTGTTATTTCCTTCGTATGGAAGAGTAGTGGTCTCAGCAGCCTTCATGCGGATGACCCGTATTCAGCAGGAGAGCGTCCATCCTCTCAGGGAGAGAATGGGGGACTTGCTCCACCGCGTGTTGGTGCCCGTTGGGACTGCCTTTGCTGGGCCTGTTGGCTAACGAAAGACATGCATTTGGGCCATGGCATCATATGGGAGTGTAGATGAGAGGTCTATCCCAATAGGGTTTCATCATTGATCGGGCGAGGTGCCGGTCGATCAACAATTGGTTTCATCATCGATGTTGGGTTTATATCGATGCAAAAAGAGTTTCATGAGTTTCATCAGAATAGATGAAAGGTCTAAACTGGGTAGAGGTTATAGCAGGTGGGACATTAAAGGGTGCGTAGTTTTCATCAGGACAGACGGAAGGTCTATCCCGGTAGGGTTTCATCGTTGATCGGGCGAGGTGCCAATCGATCAATAGTTGGTTTCATCATCGATATTGGGTTTATATCGATGCAAAGAAAGTGTTATAAATTTCATCAGAATAGACGAAAGGTCTACACTGGCAGGGTTTCATCATTGATCGGGCGAGGTGCCAATCGATCAATAGTTGGTTTCATCATCGATATTGGGTTTATATCGATGCAAGAAGAGTTTCATAAGTTTCATCAGAATAGACGAAAGGTCTAAACTGGCAGGGTTTCATCATTGATCGGGCGAGGTGCCGGTCGATCAACAGTTGGTTTCATCATCGATATTGGGTTTATATCGACGCAAGAAGAGTTTCATAAGTTTCATCAGAATAGACGGAAGGTCTATCCCGGTAGGGTTTCATCGTTGATCGGGCGAGGTGCCAATCGATCAATAGTTGGTTTCATCATCGATATTGGGTTTATATCGACGCAAGAAGAGTTTCATAAGTTTCATCAGAATAGACGAAAGGTCTAAACTGGCAGGGTTTCATCATTGATCGGGCGAGGTGCCGGTCGATCAATAGTTGGTTTCATCATCGATATTGGGTTTATATCGACGCAAGGAAATTTCATAATTTTCATCAGAATAGACGAAAGGTCTAAACTGCAGGGTTTCATCATTGATCGGGCAAGGTGCCGGTCGATCAACAGTTGGTTTCATCATCGATATTGGGTTTATATCGACGCAAGGAGAGTTTCATCAGAATAGACGAAAGGTCTAAACTGCGAGGGTTTCATCATTGATCGGGCAAGGTGCCGGTCGATCAACAGTTGGTTTCATCATCGATATTGAGTTTATATCGACGCAAGAAGATTTCATAAGTTTCATCGGGGTAGACGTAAAGTCTACTCTAGCAGGCTTTATCGTGGGTGGGACTTTGCCAAGAAATATGCAGGTTTCATCAGGATAGACGTAGGGCCTAGCCTGGGTAGGGTCTATTAGAATGGTGATGGGTTTCATTGTCGGTGGGACGTTAAAAAAAAAAAGAAAGGTATGTAGATTTCATCAGGGTAAACGTAAGGTCTATCCCGGAAAGGCTTTATCATCGGTGGGGCATAGAGCCAGATGACCGACGGAAGGCCTCATCAATGAAGGGGAGGTAAAGGCAGCGTGCCGGTTGGCATGGAACTCTTGAATTACCACATTACTGACCCAAGTGCCCTTTCGGGTTTTCACCGGACCAGCCCCCTCTTGCTTTTGCCCACGCGCCCTTTCGGGTTTTCACGCGGCGGGGTACCCGATTTTACCTGCAGTGCCCTTTCGGGTTTTCACCACAGCTGGGTTTTGGCCATTTTTGCCCTTGTTCAGAGTATCTGAACAAGACTGGCGGGGTATCTCTATTTTTAACCCCATTTTGTCTCTTCTTTTCTTTTTTATTGGGACTTTAGCTTCGTAAATTGTTAAGCCATGTGCTCAACTTGTGTATGTATCATCATTGATGTGGGTGCTGACACCAATGCAAGGGACATAAGGTTTTCATCGTCTGCCTAGGCGGAAGGCCTGGGTCGACTTGAGTGTGTTTTGTGGCTTAGGCGTGAAGCCGTTCGCCGGGGGCATGGCTGTATCGTTGATGTGGGGGTTGCCATCAACGCAAGGGAATGGGATTTCATCATCCATCCAGACAGAAGGTCGGATTGGCTCGAGGATGTGTGTAGCAGCTTAAGCACGAAACCACTCGATGGAAACGTAGGTTTCATCGTTAATGTGGGGTTTAACATTAACGCAAAGGGATGAGGTTTTATCATCTATCCGGACGGAAGGTCCGGGTTGATTTGAGAATGGGTGTAGCATCTTCATCAGAGCAGACGAGAATCTACCCCGGACGGGCTTCAGCATTGCTCAGGCGGTGGGCCACCCCATTAGTAGCTGCTTTTATCATTGGTATCGGGTCTATACCAACGCAAGGATTTTATAGGTTCCATCAGGATAGACATAAGGTCTAAACTGGATAGGTTTCATCATTGATCGGGCAATGTGCCGATCGATCAACAGCAGGTTTCATCATCGGTATTGGGTTTATACCAATGCAAGGATTTCATAGGTTTCATCAGGATAGACGTAGGGTCTAAACTGGATAGGTTTCATCAGCTGATCGGGCAGTGTGCCAATCAATCAACAGCAGGTTTCATCATCGGTATTGGGTTTATACCAATGCAAGGATTTCATAGGTTTCATCAGGATAGACGTAGGGTCTAAACTGGATAGTTTCATCATTGATCGGGCAGTGTGCCAATCAATCAATAGCAGGTTTCATCATCGTATTGGGTTATACCAATGCAAGGATTTCATAGGTTTCATCAGGATAGACGTAGGGTCTAAACTGGATAGGTTTCATCGCTGATCGGGCAGTGTGCCAATCATCGGTATTGGGTTTATACCAATGCAAGGATTTCATAGGTTTCATCAGAATAGACGTAGGGTCTAAACTGGATAGGTTTCATCGCTGATCGGGCAGTGTGCCAATCGATCAACAGCAGGTTTCATCATCGGTATTGGGTTTATACCAATGCATGGGTTTCATGGGTTTTATCGGCATAGACGTAAGGTCTAAACCGGACAGGTTTCATTGCTGATCGGGCGAGTGTGCCCATTAATCAGCAGCAGGTTTCATCACGGTGGGACGTAGCGAGACACGCAGCTCTAGTCGGAACAGATGTAAGGTCTAGACCGAACATGTTTCTTCGCTGATCGGGCAGGGTGCCCTGTCGACCAAAGATGGGTTTCATCATCGGTATTGGGTTTATACCAATGTAAGGATATCATGGATTTCATCAGGATAGACGTAAAGTCTAAACTGGAGAGTGTTTTATCAATGATCGGGCGAGGTGCCGATCGACCAATGGTAGCTTTCATCGCGGTGGAACCTGGGACGAGGTATGAGGGCTTTTATCAGGATAGACGTAGGGCCTATACTGAGTGGGTCTAATCGTCGATCGGGCAAGGCACCGGTCGATTGACGAGGAGTTTTATGGCGGGAGGTGAGGCTTTTTCTTTGGGATTACCACATTACTGACCCAAGTGCCCTTTCGGGTTTTCACTGGAGCCAGTCCCCTCTTGCTTTTGCCCACGCGCCCTTTCGGATTTTCACGTGGCGGGGTACCCGATTTTGCCTGCAGTGCCTTTTCGGGTTTTCACCACAGTTGGGTTTTGGCCATTTTTGCCCTTGTTCAGAATGTCTGAACAAGACTGGCGGGGTATCACTATTTTTAACCCCATTTTTTTTTCTTTTCTTTTATTTGGTATGCGAGCTGAGAGAGAGAGAGCAGCTTGGGCAGGGCGAGATGCCACTGGACCAAGGAGAGGGTAGCTCGATCAGGGCGGAGTGCCATTGACCAAGATGAAGCGGCCTGATTAGGGCGGTGTGCCGCTAATCGAGGAATGGGTAGCTCAGCTAGGGCGGAGTGCCGCTAAACCAGGGGATGGGGGAGCTCGGTTAGGGCGGAGTGCCGCTAGACCAAGGAAGAGGTAGCTTGGTTAGGGCGGAGTGCCGCTAGCCCAAGAAAGAAGGGTAGCTTAGTTAGGGCGGAGTGCCACTAACCCAAGAAAAGGGTAGCTTGGTTAGGGTGGAGTGCCATTAGACCAAGGAGGAGGTAGCTTGGTTAGGGCGGAGTGCCACTAGATCAAGGAGAAGGGTAGCTCGGTTAGGATGGAGTGCCACTAGACCAAGGAAAAGGGTAGCTCGGTTAGGACGGAGTGCCGCTAGACCAAGGAAGAGGTAGCTTGGTTAGGACGGAGTGCCGCTAGACCAAGGAAAAGGTAGCTCGGTTAGGACGGAGTGCCACTAGACCAAGGAGAAGGGTAGCTCGGTTAGGACGGAGTGCCGCTAGACCAAGGAAGAGGTAGCTCGGTTAGGACGGGATGCCGCTAGACCAAGGAAAAGGGTAGCTTGGTTAGGGCGGAGCGCCATTAGACCAAGGAGGAGGTAGCTTGGTTAGGGCGGAGTGCCACTAGACCGAGAATGAGAGTAGCTCGGCTAGGGTGGAGCGCCACTAGACCAAGAAAGGGTAGCTCGACTAGGGCGGAGTGCCGCTAGACCAAGAATTAGGGTAGCTTGGCTAGGGCGGAGTGCCACTAGACCGAGAATGAGAGTAGCTCGGCTAGGGCGGAGCGCCACTAGACAAAGAAAGGGTAGCTCGACTAGGGCGGAGTGCCACTAGACCAAGAAAGGGTGTGGATGAGATGATAGCAGACTACGAGGGCCAGAGACAACAAGGTATAAGAGCCAGGATAGAAAGCTGTAGAAGCCAGGAATAGCAGACTACGAGAGCCAGAGACAACAGGATATAAAAGCCAGGACAGTAGACTGTAGAAGCCAAGAGTAGCAGGCTACGAGAACCAGAGATAGCAGGCTACAAAAGCCAGGACAGCAGGTTGTGGAAGCCAGGAGTAGCAGGCTACGAGAACCAGAGATAGCAGGCTACAAAAGCCAGGACAGCAGGCTGTGGAAGCCAGGAATGACAGGCTACGAGAGCCAGAGATAGCAGGCTACAAGAGCCAGAATAGTAGGCTGTAGAAGCCAGGAATAGCAGGATATAGGAGCTGGGAATGTAGGTTATAGGAGCCAGGAATAGCAAGCCACGAGAGCCAGGCTAGCAGGCTATAGAATTCGGGAATAGCAGGCTACGGGAACCAGAGATAGCAGGCTACAAAAGCCAGGATAGCAAGCTATAGAAGCGAGGAATAGCAGGCCACGGGAGCTAGAGACAGCAGGCTTTGGCCTAAAGTGGCTAAGCTGAGGGATGAAGCAGTTGGAAGTTGTAATAGCAGCCTTGGCCAGAATGGCTAAGCCGAAAGATAGAATGGTCAAAAATTATGATAGCAGCTTTGGCCGGAATGGCTAAGCTGACAGATAGAGTAGTTTGAAAATCATGATAGCAGCTTCGGCCGAAATGGCGAAGCCGAAAGACTAGATGACTGACAAGTTGTGATGGCGACTTTGGCCAGAACGGCTAAATCGAAAGCAGAGATAGCCGAAGAATTGTAATAGTGGCTTTGGCCGAGACGGCCGAGCCGAAAAATGAGATACTTGAAATATATGATAGGGCGTTGCGCTCGCAAACAAGGATAGCTGGCTTTGACTGGACGTCAGAGGCCAGAAGATAGGATATCGGATCCTGGTAGGATGTCAGACTTGGAAGCAATCCATAATTGATGTTGCCTCGACGGACTCTCGAAGACAACCCATGCATGCACCTGACCTAGACGGGAGGTCTGGACTGATGTTGGTATGTAGCAGCTCGGGCCTAAAGCCATTCGCCGAAAAGGTGAGCGGGTTTTTGACGGCATGCCAAGGCCGAGAATTTCATGGATAGTGAAAGATAATAGAATAGCAGGTCGCAAGGACCCGGAGATGGTGAGATAGCAGGCTGCGCAAGCCAAGGTAGCAGGTTAATAGACCGTAAAAGTCGGTATAGCAGGGTAGCAAGCCATAAAGGCCGAGGTAACAGGATCCAGGAAAGTGATGATAGCAGGCCGTGGGGGCCAGGGTAGCAGGTTAAATAAGCCAGAGGTAGCAGGCTATAAGAGCCAGGATAGCAGGCTAGCAGGCTGCGAGAGCCAAGAATGGCAGGCTACGAGAGCCAGAGGTAACATGCTATAAGAGCCAGGACAGCAGGCTGTAGAAGCCAGAGGTAGCAGGCTACGGGAGCCGGAGGTAGCAGGCTATAAGAGCCAGGATAGCAGGCTACGGGAGCCAGAGGTAGTAGGCTATAGGAGCCAGGATAGCAGGCTGCGAGAGCCAGGAATGGCGGGCTACGAGGGCCAGAGGTAACAAGCTATAAGAGCCAGGACAGCAGGCTGTAGAAGCCAGAGGTAGCAGGCTACGGGAGCCGGAGGTAGCAGGCTATAAGAGCCAGGATAGCAGGCTACGGGAGCCAGAGGTAGCAGGCTATAGGAGCCAGGATAGCAGGCTGCGAGAGCCAGGAATGGCGGGCTACGAGAGCCAGAGGTAACAGGCTATAAGAGCCAGGACAGCAGGCTGTAGAAGCCAGAGGTAGCAGGCTACGGGAGCCGGAGGTAGCAGGCTATAAGAGCCAGAATAGCAAGCTGTAAGAGCCAGAATAGCAGACTGTAAGAGCCAGGATAGCCGGCTGTGTTGTTCGACGGGACTATTGATGGATTTGACTATGCTGTTATAGTGCCGGTGGGGCTTGGGATTAACATTTGAGAGCTCGGCCAAGGCGGGGTGCCTTGAGCAAGAGGGAAAAGGTTTATGGGCCTAGCCCGGTGAGGCTTGATGGGCAGAGTCTCATAGCTCGACGAGGGTGGAGTGCCTCAGGCCAAGATAAGGGATAGCTTGGCTAGGACGGAGTGCCACTAGACCAAGGAAGAGGTAGCTCGGATAGGGCGGAGGGCCGCTAGACCAAGGAGAAGGGTAGCTTGGTTAGGGCGGAGCACCACTAGACCAAGGAGAAGGGTAGCTTGGTTAGGGCGGAGCGCCGCTAGACCAGGGAAGGGTGTAGCTCGGCTAGGGCGGGATGCCACTAAGCCAAGGAAAGGGTGTATCTCGGCTAGGGCGGGATGCCACTAGGCCAAGGAAAGGGTGTATCTCGGCTAGGGATGGATGCCGCTAGACCAAGGAAAGGGTGTATCTTGGCTAGGGTTGGATGCCACCAAGCCAAGGAAAGGTAGCTCGGTTAGGGCGGAGCGCCACTAAACCAAGGAAGAGGGTAGCTCGGCTAGGGCGGGATGCCACTAATCCAAGGAAAGGGTGTATCTCGGCTAGGGCTAGATGCCACTAGGCCGAGGAAAGGTGTATCTCGGCTAGGGCTGGATGCCACTAAGCCAAGGACAGGTAGCTTGGTTAGGGCGAAGTGCCACTAGACCAGGGAAGGGTGTAGCTCGGCTAGGGTGGGATGCCACTAAGCCAAGGAAAGGGTGTATCTCGGCTAGGGCGGGATGCCACTAGGCCAAGGAAAGGGTGTATCTCAGCTAGGGCTGGATGCTGCTAGACCAAGGAAAGGGCATATCTCGGCTAGGGCTGGATGCCACTAAGCCAAGGAGAGGGTGTATCTCGGCTAGGGCTGGATGCCACTAAGCCAAAGAAAGGTAGCTTGGCTAGGGCGAAAGGCCATGATGCCAAGGTAGGATATTTAACGGCTTAGACGTATGGTCGTGACGCCGTACATCTTGGCTTAGGCGGAAGACCATGACGCCAAGGTATGATATTTAACGGCTTAGACGTATGGACATGACGCCGTACATCTTGGCTTTAGGCAGATGACACCAACGTAGGATATTTAACGGCTTAGACGTATGGTCATGATGCCGTACAGCTTGGCTTAGGCGAAAGGCCATGACGCCAAGGTAGGATATTTAACGGCTTAGACGTGTGGTCATGATGTCGTACGTCTTGGCTTAGGCGGAAGGCCATGACGCCAAGGTAGGATATTTAATGGCTTAGACGTATGGTCATGATGCCGTACAGCTTGGCTTAGGCGAAAGGCCATGACGCCAAGGTAGGATATTTAACGGCTTACATGTGTGGTCATGATGCCGTACAGCTTGGCTTAGGCGAAAGGCCATAACGCCAAGGTAGATATTTAACGGCTTAGACGTATGGTCGTGACGCCGTACATCTTGGCTTAGGCGGAAGGCCATGAGCCAAGGTATGATATTTAACGACTTAGACGTATGGTCATGACGTCGTACATCTTGGCTTTAGGCAGATGACGCCGACGTAGGATATTTAACGGCTTAGACGTATGGTCATGATGCCGTACAGCTTGGCTTAGGCGAAAGGCCATGACGCCAAGGTAGGATATTTAACGGCTTAGACGTGTGGTCATGATGCCGTACAGCTTGGCTTAGGCGGAAGGCCATGACACCAAGGTAGGATATTTAATGGCTTAGACGTATGGTCATGATGCCGTACAGCTTGGCTTAGGCGAAAGGCCATGACGCCAAGGTAGGATATTTAACGGCTTAGACGTGTGGTCATGATGCCGTACATCTTGGCTTAGGCGGAAGGCCATGACGCCAAGGTAGGATATTTAACGGCTTAGACGTGTGGTCATGATGCCGTACAGCTTGGGTGCCGATAGCTAGAGTTTTGACTTCTTTTGGTTGGCATGCTGGCGACTCATGCTTGGGAACATCTATCATCTCGAGTGCCGAAGGTTAGACATCTTTGACACTCTGGAGGCTCATCGGGCATCTATCGGCGAGGGTGCCGATGACTGAATGTTTAACATATATCGGCTAAGATGCCAGTGGTTGTTGGCTTGAAAGTCAATGATCGAACCTCGACATCTGTCGGCTTGAACGCCGATGGGCATACATTTGGCAACCGCGGAATGTGGTTGAACATCGGTTGGCGCGTACACCGATAGTTGACATCTTGGGGCATTGTTGAACTTCTTTGACCATCTTGCAGGCACTGTTGAACATCCATCAGCTTGGGCGCCGATGTATTCCTTCATCTTTGTCTTGAGCATCTATCGGTCTGATTACCGACGCATCTATCATTCACTGAACGCCGGTGGTTAGGCGAACTTCCATCATTCTTCATTGATTCATCATTCATTGTTCATTGCCATATGGGATTCCATCATTTGGATAGTCCCCGACATCAGCAGTAGACGTGCAGTGTAAGAGTCTGCGACAAGATGGCCCTTGAAAGGTCAATGTGCCAATTTTATTCATCATTGCCATAAATGATCATTGCCCCTTTAAAAGGGGTGAGCATATCCAGCAACGGCCATGCATGCCGCCATTGGCATTTCATACATTTACCCCTAGAATGGGGAACCACGTGGGTCTTCCATCATTCTCTTGGCATACATTTGTCCCAAGAATGGGATACCATCAATACTTCTCATTGTTTGGCATACATCTGCCCCCGGAATGGGGTACCATCAATATTTCTCATTGTTTGGCATACATCTGCCCCCAGAATGGGGTACCATTTGGAACTTCCATCATCTCATAATCATCATTTTTTCTTCCTATTTTTTTCTTCTTTCTTTTTTTTCTTCTTCTTTTTTTTGATATGCATCCCCCTCCTTAAAATGGGGTATCATCTGTATCTTCCATCATTTCATCATCTTTCTCATTTCTTTTTTTTTTTTGATGTGCATCACCCCTCGAATGGGAGTACCCTCTATATTTGTTATTTCACCATTTTTTATCATCATTTTTTTCTTCACACATGCCCCCGGGATGGGGTATCATCATATCTTTCACCATCTCTTTTTTTGTTAATACATCTGCCCCTAGAACGAGGCACCATCTGCATCCCTCATCATTCATTTTTTTTAAAATCTTTTATGTGTACATCTACCCCTAGGAAGGGGTATCATTGGCATCCTTTCATCATCATCACTTTTCTTTTCTTTCTTCTCTTCCCCTCTTTTTTGGCATACATCTGCACCAGAGCGGGGTGTCATATTCTCGTAGCATCACCGGGCTTCTTTGGGGCCGGGAATGTATCCTTGTTGTAGTGGGTGACCCACTCGAACAGGGCCCGAGTCTTTTCCTTAGGAAAGGAGTAGGGTTTAGTCATTTTGCTTCTTAGGGAATGGCCTAGCTCGCCAGTCTTTGCCGACGAAGAGATAGCTGCCTTCTTTGCTTTCTTCCTTCGTTTCTCGAAAGCTTTGAAAATTGGCAATGTGAATATATTTATGCATCAGTTGTTCACTGGCAGGCTTGTTCTTTTGACTTAGGGAGGTAGCGGCCGGGTAATATTTTGTCACAAAGGCCTCAATATCAGCCACAATCTCATTCGGGAGATCAAAGGACTTGACTTCGATGCCAATCAACCTTGTTAATATTTCTATCTTCAGGTTGCGCTTGCATATCTGGACAGCCCCCTCTTGGTTTGGCGGGTGTCGACATCTAGCAGAAAGGTCCTTTCATCTGCGGATATAATCCAGAGTAGGTTCATCAGCCCCTTCTTTAGTCTCATACAGTTCTGCCTTAGTAATTTCTTCCTCGGCAGGTTTCATTTCCCTCATCTGTTCTATTTTGGGATCACCCGTCACCGCCAGAATTGGTGGGTTTGAGTGCAGACCGGGTATATGAAAACTCATTTCATTCAGTTTGCTCAGCAGCACTCCAACTTCTTGCAATCTTTTTTTTATATATATAATTTCATCATCATGGCAAGGCCAAGAATGTTGCCCCCTATCCCGACCTAAGGAGGGGCCGGCAGTGTTCTATTAAAGACGCCAGACGCGCCCAGGTTTTAGAGATTGACATCTTTGCCCTCATGTCTCCATATGGAGGAGGAGTGGGGTAGCATGCTTCTTCTTTTGGTGGCGGGAGGCGCCCATACTTCTCCCTGGTTTTATCATCATGACAGGAGACCAAAGCTTTGGCTTGCTCTGACCTTGCTGGTATGAAGCATATCTCTTCATCATCTTCTTGAGAGCATGGCCATTGCACTTTCAAATTTCGGCGGCTTGCTGACGCCTGGTTGTAGTTTCTTAGCAGCATAATGCGCAAGGTATGGTACCTTATAAACATCATAGGTACTGGAATCCCTGGTCCTTTCGGATAGCTTCATTTCAATAATTTTTTTATCATCAGCTTGCCAGCCACATCCGGATGTATGGGCTCCAGGAAGAAGTGTGCCCGCTGTCGGCTGAAGGGGGTTATCATAATTGTTGCATGCAGAGCAGGCATGGCAGGCTGCGTTTGAGACGCAGAGGGCTGAGCTGCCGCTTGCTGTAGAGAAGGTTGACTCGGCGCCTTGCCTTTGTTAGTCTGAGCAGGATGGACCGGAGAGGCCACCCCTATCGAGCTGGAAGTCTGTCCAGCTGGCTCAGCATGCTTGGAGACTGTCATTTGCTTATTTCTTTCATTCAGCTATTTTCTGAGGGAGTCAATCTCCTGCTGATATCTTTTGAACATCATCTGGATCATGGGATCCAGGGTTGTCGGGATCTGTGTTCCTCCCGATATTTCTTCAGTGGAAACACCCAGAGGGTTGTCTTCTTTTTCTTCAGTCACTACATTGACTGTCATTATCGTGACTCTTCGGGCTTCATCGGCAGCCATTATCTTTTCTTTTGCTGCTCGGCTTTTTCTTGTGACAGCACCCAGCCGGTGTGCCAATTCAATCAGCTCTTCAGGCGGTCTGGCAATGTGTTATATTTCTTGGCGACACTGGCCATATTGTAGGTAAAAACCTGTATCTTTCATTTCTAGCTGCGGACTTTCCTCCTGACCTGACTCGGATTATGTGAGACGGTCGAAGACTGAAATCCTTTCTTCTGCTTCTTCCCTCCTGGGGCTGTCTCTCTTGTATATGGCCTTGTGACCTTTCTTCATAATCATCGGAGCCAGAAGAGGAGACCCCGAACATTGCTTCTTGTAAAGCTTCTTCTTCTTTTTCATGTAGGGTGCCCAAAGCACGAGACAATCTTTGCTACCCTAGGGAGGAATCCCCTAGACAGTGGAAGTAGTCTTGAACCACCTGGTTCATTTCTTCGTGGCTATCCCTTTGTAGATTTGATCGGGGCAGTAGCCTCTCTTTGATCTTTGGCTGATAAACCAGCCTTGAAATTTGGGAAGCCAAATGCTTCGACTTGGAATATTTGAAGATATCAGCCCATCTGGCGCAGGCCTTCGGTCTCTTTGGAATAGCAGCACAGGCTGGATCTTCCATTCTTCTTTGTTCTTCCTTTGGGCAGTATATATTGTTCCCCCCTTTGTGGAGGATGGCAATAGTATCTTCTCTCCTTCTGCCCCCAGCCCTGGGGTGAATGACAGTAGCATGTTCTTTTCCTTTGCCCCCAGCCTGGGTTGGGTGAATGACAGTAACATCTTCTCTTCTTTCTTCCATCTCCTGACTTTGGCTTTAGGGTGGATAGCAGTGGCACCTTGCTCTTGAGCCGGAATCCAGCTCTGTATCTTCTTCGGCCTCCATATATGTCTATATCTTGCTGGCTTGGGAGCTAGCGGCTTCATCTCATCAGTTTCCCAGTTGGCCGTCTTGGTGGCCAAAATTTGGACATTGTTGTCAGTCTGGACGGTCGGGGCAACCCTGTCCGGACGAACGTCTTTGGGAGAGACCATCGAGGTTCACCCTAACATCTCCGGTCATCATCATCTTTCCAGAGTTTGAAAGACGACGGCTTGCAGCAGCATACCGGCTCCACCGGTTACCTCTTCTCCCTTTTAGGGCAACAGCGGGGACCGTGTCCCTCCTTTGGATATGGTGGACGAAGCAGGCGACGACTATCGAGGCCGTCTTTTCTGGTGAGCTTCCCTTATCATCAGCAGTTTTCATCGGGGCACCTGCAACAGTGCCTTGTTCTTTGTCAGCAACCTCCAGTAGGTCGATGAAGACGAGGCCCAAGCAGTTGGGCAACCCGACAGTAGGGGGCATAGACTCGAACATCGTGGGCACCGCGAAGTAGCCTTCGCGAACATGAGCATCAACGACCAGCCGGCCGCAGCGGAGGGAGGCGAGTCCACTCATCATTTTAATTCCTGGTAATAGGATTAGCACACAGTTAGAATTTAAGAGGGGCCTCTCGAGGCCTCCTATTTTGACGTAGAGATGAAGGGAGACTCCGTCCCACCGGGCGTGCCAGACTTGTGGACGCGCTTTATTATTCTTTTTATTTATTTTGTTTATTTATTGGCATGCCAGTCACCGGAGTGACGATTTCATTGTGCGCTCGATCTGACTTGGTCAGTCGATTGTGAAGTCCGAGTCGGGACCAGAAGTCCGTCATACCATAAAGGCTATGACGTTAATTACGCCCTTCCAAGGAAGGACAACCCTTGATTAAACGCCAAAATAGGAGGCCTCGCGAGGCAAACATATATTCATGTGCGCAAAATGGAACTTCATACCAGAGCCAGGAAGGCGGGCAAGATAACAACATCAGCTGTAGAAACAGACGGTATCGTCAAGCCAGCGGCTCAGAGACGATATCATTAAGTCAGCGGTTCAAAGACTGAGCTGTGGCCATGATGGAGGTTTTAAGCATCGATCGATATTTCGACAGCATTTCCCCTTTATCTGGATTATGCCCAGGGGGAAATAGGCTATCACCCACGGAGTGCCGGGATGAAAGCCGAGAGAAAGAGAGAGGCCAAACCTCCCGACCTATATATATCTGCCATAGGGCAGTGTTTGATTTTCCCCTTGTGGAAGTCGGCGGAACTCGTGCAGTGGCAGAGCCCTCCTGAGCTAAAAGGGTTATCCATGGACCCGATGCGGGACGACGGAATGTAAGTGAACGCTCAATGTTGCGCCCTCGCACGCGGATCAACCTGCGTGGTCAGGTCACGGGGATCGACCTACCCTGTCAGGTCGCGGGGGTCAAGGGGGTAGCGCCCCTTGCGGGGGTTTTCGGGGGCAGCGCCCCCGGAACAAAATTTGGATTGAAGACTCAGTAGTAAAATTTGGTTAGATTATCGGTGCAGTTCCGGCATGCATAGGTTCCTGGGGATAGCTTAATGTAGACTTTCATCATCCTGGGAGAATTTTGGCAGCACCTCCCCTAGACTGAGCATTTGCCAGGGGGAGATATAGGTTGACATCCACGGAATGCCGGGATGAAAACCAGAAAGTGAGAGAGCACTAAGGCTCAGGGAGACTGTGTATGTCTCTAGCATCGGTCGCTATTCCCCTTCTCGGAGACCGACGAAACCCTTGTAAAGACAACGTCCGCCGGACCCGTGGGGTTGCATGTGAATCCGATTCGGGACATAGGAATGTAGGGGAGATCAATACCCTAATTAATTTATCTCCTGGGGTGCACATGACGACTCAAGGATGTCTCAGGATAGGTGGAGGAAGCGGACAAAGGGGTGGACAGAGGATTGGCATTGGGTTCTCGGCACAGCCGAGAGATCAAGGGGGTTCCCGGCGCGGAACCCTCTCGGCGCGCTGGTTCCCGGCGTGGCTTTAGCGGGGCTCTCGGCGCGGGTTTTAGTGGCCAAGGGGGGTCTCGGCCAGGGGTTTAGTCGGCCAAAAGGGGGTCTCGGCGGATGGGTTCTCGGCGCGGCTGGGAGGCAAAATAGGGGGGCTCCCGGCCGTGGGGCTTTCGGCGGATGGGTTCTCGGCATGGGTGGAGTTGGCTTATAGGGGGGTCTCGGCGTGGGACTTCCCGGTGCGCTCGTTACCGCGCCGGGAAGGTGGCGCCGAGAAGCTAAGGGCTGGGGAGGCTTGCATGAGGGGGCTGAACAGGTTTTGTCTTTTAGCCAAAGGGGAAAGGAGAGGAAGGCCTCTCGGCGGGACAGTTCTCGGCGGTGAATTTTGCACGCCGAGAAGGTGGAGTTGCGGAAAGAATTCAAGGTTTACAGAGCTAAAACGATACTCTGTTTTTGGGATTCCTGAGCTTTCTGGCTGCGATTGAAGCCGGATTTGAAGTGCAGGAGGGGGATTTCATGGATGCTGAGGTTTGATTAGGCAGGGGTTTAATTTCATCAATGAGGGGTTGAATGGAAGAGGATCGGAAAATCCAATCGCCCGGATGGGCTTTGAGTCGTCATGTGCTGTTGACCCTCATGGGATCGTTTGCTGGCATCTTTGGTCGCCTGGGAGCCAAGAGATGGTCATCTCAGGCCCCAGGGACGACCCTGATGGAACTATCCATATTGGAATCGGATTAGAAACTCTCAGTATCAAGCCATCGAGACAGCTTACTTATTCCTGTAGCAAGGGAATCTCGAACAGGAGATCCGAGCTATTGCCAATATCCGTAGCAGACTGTCCCAGAAGCCAAGAGATGGTCTGTCTCTGGCCCTGGGGCAAGCCTGGGAGGCTTTATGCAAACGACTACTAACTGCGAGGGATATCGGTATATTTAGAGCTATATTTATTCTACGGAAGACAACTGATCCCTAAGACCCATAAGAGAATTAGATGCGCTTCAGTTGAGCTAAAGATGAAAACATGTAAAGGAAATATATAGCAGCATACGGAGAGATAGCTGGCAGATGTTTCAATCACCCAACGCCCAAACGGGTCATTGAAGCATTTCATATCATTTCAATAGATCACCCCAGAACTCATACCAATCACACGGAGGGAATGAGGGAAAGGGAGATGAATAGACATCGGGACATCCCGGTTACATCCAGAGGAAAATCGAGATAAACTCGACAGGATTACATGAAGAAGAAAATAAAACCATGGGGGAGGGCGGAGCATTGACTCCTCTCCCTCCCCGGCTGCCCACCTGGAGCTTCTTCTCCTTCTTTCTTTTCTCAGCGGAGGTGGCTCTCTCTCTCTGTTGGTCTCTTCTTTTTTTCAGTGGAGGAGTCTCTCTCGAAGCCCCTCTGTTTCTTTTCTATCGCTTTCTTTTCTCTTTTTGCCCCCGCCTCCTTTTTCTTGTGGGAGAAGTAATGGGTTTTATAGGGCCATGTTCATGGCGATGGCATTCGGCGTGCCTGCAGCACTAGTTCCCGGCGCGCCCATTCGAGGGGTTTCCCGGCCGTGGGGCTCTCGGCGCCATCGTTCTGGGCCATGGTGAAGAGCTCTCGGCGCCGTGATCATAAGCCCATTTAAGGCTCTTGGATGCTTTCAACTCTTTCTATCAGTGGGCTCCAACTATCAAAGCCGTTAGCCCTGCTTCTTTACTTGCTAGTCCCTCGAGTCTGTCAGGCGAGGGTGAGATGACATAGTCTTATCAGAATACCTCTGGAGTTTTCATCGGTCAATAGACTACAGTTCTTATCAGTACTGCCATAGGAGGGATGGCAACACCGGACATCAGCTTGGCCGTGGAGGGCTTCAGCCGGGTGGCAGCTTCAGTGGCAAATTTTCCATAATCTTGGTTTTGCAGGGATCTCCGGGATCTTCATCTTTGACTCAATCTTCTCTTCGGTCTCATCTTTGTTCTTGATTATATTTCGGGTGTCAGCACCCGCTAAGGGGAACTCCTGGTTCGGCGGGATCCCCTGGTCGTACCCAAAATTCCAGGCGGACCTGTGCGGATAGTACGACTCCAATTAGCTCGTCACGGACCGGTGCAGCGCCATTACCGCTGGTCGGGTGATCATCACCCACTCCGTATACAACGTCGTGTCTGGCTCCCACTGGTAAGGGAGGGTGCAGGTCGCCCCATCACTTGACGGCACTAGGATCAGGCGAGAATCCCTCCTCTCCTCTACCGGGCAAGTAAGATAGGGCTCTCCTAGCTCCCTCCAGTTGTGCAACCGCGTCTCCGTCTGGCTGGCTGGTGAAGCTAAACAGTAGGGGCACTGCCTAGTTCGCCACGATCCCCCAAGTCACCAATCTAGGGAACAACAGCCCGGCCCACACAATGTGGTAGTGGGTTGGCATAAGTAAACTCCTCTCGCGTGGGGCCAGATGCGCCGCCAACACTCCCATCCCCTGATACATGTTCGCTAACGCCACAGGAGCTAGAGCCAGCAACCATCCCTTTACAAGCAGGCATTTAGGCCATAGCAACTCGACCCTCAGCAATCCGTCCTCCCCATGCGGGACTACGAAGGTCACCAGCCAATACGCCAAGTAGGCCGCAAGGTGCGTTACGTTCGGCAGCCCATGGGGGTTCCACCCCTCCCGTGGCACGTAGATGTACCGTGAGTACGTCTGAAACCAAAGCTCGACCTCGGTGTACTCCTCCCAAGGAGTTTGGTCTCTCGCAAACTCTTGATAAAAATAGAAGGGCCCGTTGTAGAAGTGGCGGACCCATACGTTCAGCGGCACCCTACGAGTCTGTGCAGCTCTCTCTCTCCCAGCCAGGGCTAAATCCCTCCAGGTCTTCAGTAGATACCGATAGCTGTAGGGAATTCAGTATCATCCCTGCCCGTCGGTGTGGCTGCGGTGGAGGTCATCCAACACCACCTCCTCATATCCCTCGCCACTGATCGGTAGCCTAGAAATCCTAAATAGAGACCACCAGTCTAATGAAGTCTCTCCTCCAGCCGTCGCCACTGTGTTCCACAGGCGGTTGAAACGCTCTACCAGCGCTTGTAGCAACCTCGTGTAGCAGGGGTACCCATACAATACTGAAGTCATGGCATATCTGATGTCGGCCCTGTCCAGTAGCTCCCCATAGTCATGGCATATCTGATGGTACCTATGCGAAGGGATCACCGCCCAGCGACCGTACCAGCTGAGAATAGTCTGCCGCTGAATCCCGTCCAGAAGGCTTTGGTCGTCATAGCCTTCTCCAACATACTATAGCCCTTATGGCTCCGACACCAACCCTGTGGTACCCTCTGTCTCTGCCCGGTGGTGGCCGTGCAAGTCCCAAGAGGCTGGTCCTATCGCTCCGACTCGGACCCCAAACTAGTCCGCCCTGCTGAAGAAACCCAGGCACTCAGCACTGGGGAACTGGCACTACCTCCAATAGTCTCAAGAAAAACCCAGGAAGCCGTAGAGAACGACCCCGTGCAGGTTGTTCCTGCCTACTAAGATCACCCGCTCAAGCCGGCGGTGTGCTCCAGCGACTCGGGAGTCCCCCTCCTCCATGCTGGATGGGACGTAGCTCCTAACGAACTCGAACAGGTGGCAATCCAGTGGGAACCCCAACGGATAGCCTCTGCTGCGGTCATAGGTGTAGATCCCGCTCGCCTCTGAAATCCGAGCCAGCTCCACAGCTCCGACTCCGCTCGCCCCTCTCCAACAGGGCCCTCAGCCACGACCGTGCACCTTGAGTCAAGTTGGTCCACGCTAGCTGTAGTGATGATCGACGGGCCCAAAAGAGGCATGGGCCGCTAAGTCCTCCTCACCCAGTAATCCTCCTCCTGGGCCACACGCCTCAGGACCCGCTTGTCTCTGCCAAATCTTGCTATAGCTGCAAGACAAACCACACAGAAACGGTCAGCACACCAAAAAGTCAACATATGCAATGCAGCAAAACAAAGGCATATGAAGTATGACTTTGCAATGCAGCAAAACAAAGGCATATGAAGTACCAAAATATAACTACAACAACCCAGAATGAGGAGCTCACGGGCCATGTGCCCTCGTCTCCCCCTCCGACACATGCCCCGTGGGGGGCATTTGTTGTACCCAGATAATTCCCAAGCAAAATATTAAAGGATAAGGGTTTGGGAATTTCCCCGAACACCTGTAAGGCACGGACAACCCAGTCTCTCCTACAACCAGCCCCGGCCCAACCAAGGCTCCCAATCAGCTAGCCGTGACATACGGCGACATCAACAATTACCTGGGATTACTCCCGATCCCTTAGTGGCGGGTTTTTCCCGCATTCTACATGGCCACCCGGGCTAACCCGGGGGCTCCCCGACTACAAGCCATGCCATAAGGCATCCAGCAACAAGGCCGGGGCCTACCCCAAGATGCCTTCTCCCAGCCCTCCGAGGTCAAAGGGAGACCTAACTAAGTCAACCATAGGCTTTGGAGGCCTACAACGTGTATATATGGCTCGCACAGGTGTGTCGGGCATTTCTCCGAACACCTGGTGGGCGCATATATCCCAGCCCTTCTACAGCAAACCGCGGGTCGACCCGTGGCTCCAACATAATAGTTGGGTTTTACAGCAACCCCCTAGAAAGTCGGGGCCACCTCCGACCCTCAGACACATGGCGATGAGCCGCTTATCCTTAGCTCTCGGGCGAACCCGGGGCTACCTTGCCAACCTACCGTGCAACGTAGCACACACCACGAGGCCGGGCCCACGTACCCAAAGTGCCTCTTCTCAGCTCCCATGAGATTATACCCTCAGCCTCGGGCCAAATCCAAGGCCCACCAGTCACCTATTCGACCCGTTCGACAACTCAAGGTGTGTCGGGCATTTACCCGAACACCTTGCGAGCGGCAGCTACGACACGACACCCACAAGCCCCCACGGGCTAATCCTAGCATCCCGGAGCCTTTTGTCCTTTAAAGGACACCCCAGACAACAAGGGAAGACCCCCAGGGGCCACCCCTCGGGGCTGTGACTCGCCCGGGGGAGAGTTCACCGCGGGCGCGGCGACTTGATAACGTGAAAGTTCGTCGTTTAAAATATGCGTATCAATCTTAAAAATTTCAACTCGCACTAGATGAAAGAAAGACGTAATATGGTGGCGAGAAGGGGCGAATCTACGGGGAAGAAGAGATTTTTTAGAGTTAAAAATCTTGGAGTCTTTTGAAAAACACTTGTGATTTTGCTTTGCTGAAAGAAAATAGTGAAATGATGAACGAACCAAAGACTTAATTAAAAATACCTATGACTATGAGCCTATGCTTTAGAAAATAATTGCATAAAGTGGATAAGAAGAGGTAGAAGAAGGAGGAAGAGAGGGAAGATGAACAAGATCTAGATAAAATGAACACTTCTTTCATTAATATAAAGAAACAAGTATATGAAATGCAAGACAAGCTTACAATAAAGATGTGACGAGATTACAATGAAGTAAAATGAAACTAAAGCAATAACAACAAGAGGAGCTTGAGGTGTGAAGATGGTAGTAGCAATGGTGATGATGATGTCATCGTTTCCTCCTCATCGAGCCTTGGAGAGGATCACTCCGCCTTGAAAGAGATTACCGTGGAAAGAGGTGGATGAAGAAGCTGTCGTCATCCACATCATGAGCCTTGGAACGTCACTCGCCTTGATGTGCATGCCACCATGAAAGGAGAGTTGTGGAGGATAAACTTTGGAGAGAAATATAGAGAGGAATGTGGAAGGGTTTGTGTGAAGATGAAGAAGGAAGAAGATGAGAGAGTAAAACAGAAATACTAAACATAGAGTAAGAATGAAGTCCCGAGGGTTAGAGGGCTCTCGGGAATCTCAGAGCCAGGATATATAGGGGGTCCGCCAGTCACTTGATAATGCCTGGTCAACGGTCATGAGCTCCGCTTCTATGCTCGATCGTTCTAGCTCTTTGAGGAAAACCGATCGTGTACCTTTTGGGGCAACAGAGGAGGCCGATCGAGATAGGCCGTCCGCTCAAGAGTTTTCTTCCCGAGTGATTTGGATAACCTGAAAGCTCTCGAATAGTGGGGCTATTCCTCTTACCAATTGGAGGTATTTGACCATCGGTGCTTCTCGAGCTTCATAGTCATCGTTGACCTAGCTGGCGACCAATTGGGAGTTAGTGTGGATTCTGACTCGTTCGGCCCCCAGTCGTCACGCCATCCTGGCTCCCGAGATGAGAGCCTCATACTCAGAGATGTTATTGGATGCCGGGAAGTTGAACTTCAAGGCGTATTGCAGTTCTGCTCGTTCCGAGGATCAGAGAAGAACACCGGCGCCGCTACCAGCAGAGTTGGAGGATCCGTTGACGAAAAGATCCCAGGCGGGCTCGGGCGTCGGCAGATGAATTTCCTCGATCGGGGTAGTACTCTCTGCGATGAAATCTACGACCGCATGTCCCTTGATGGCCAAGCGGGGACGGTAGGAGATGTCGTAGGCCTCGAGCATTATAGCCCACTTGACGAGGCGACCTGAAGCTTCAGGGTGAGTGAGGATCCTCTTCAAAGGCTCATTGGTCAGCACGATGATGGAGTGTCCTTGGAAGTAGGGCCGGAGGAGCTTGGCCGAGGTTACCAATGCTAGCATGAGTTTCTCGGTTGCAGGGTACCATCGTTCAGCATCGTTGAGCACCTTACTGGTGTAATATACTGGTCTCTACACTCCTACGTCATCTCGAACTAGGACCGAGCTCACCGTCGAAGGGGTCGACGAGAGGTAAAGGTGTACTATTTCGCCCGGGACCAGCTTCGATAGCATCGGGTGCGAGGCCAAAAACTCCTTTAGTTCTGCAAAAGCTTTCTGACATTCCTTGTCCCAAGTGAACATAGCAGATGCCAATTTGGGCCCTCTCAATAATTTGAAAAAGGGCAGGTGATAGCCACAAATCCGTCGTTGAAAGGCCGTGCCACAATTTCAAAATATTTACACTCACTCCCTTTTAAAGATTGGAAAATCAAGTATAGTGGTAAGTGGAGTCGATCCCACGAAGAGGAAATAACCTTTTGGAACAAGTTGGAAAAATATCATTATGCTTTGAAAAGTCAAGTTTTGAGTGAGATTAATCAAAGGAAAAATAAATTGCATGAAAATAAACTCACTAAAGAAGATGAGAGGGGTAAAGAAAAGAACTTAGAAGAGATAGAAAGAGGAACTAAGACAACCACAATTTGTAAAGATGAACTTTCATTAAGATGGAAGTGAAAAGTACACTCTATGAAAATGAAAAATTACAACTCATAAAGTAAAGAAAAGGGGAAAGAATATATCCAAGATGAAGATAAATATCGCCTCCTAATCGCCGTGCCGAGCCTTGGAGTGGATCGCCCCGCCGTGGAGATGGACGTCGCCGAGAGGACCAATGGAAGAAAATCCGCCTTGGGATATGGGAAGAATATAGGGGTGAGGATAGATAAGTGAAAAGGAAGAGAAACAAGACTTAAAAAATCTATTGTGAGAACATGTGTGTGCGAGTGTGTTTTGAAAAGGAGATGAAGAGTGGAAGAGAAGGGGGTTCGGTGGAGAGGAAAATGCAGTCAAGAGCAAAAATAGAGAGATATTGGAGGAGAAATAACTTAAAAATGGAGAAGATTTAAGAGAAGTGGAAGAAGAGAAAGTTGGAGATCCGAGAAAGAAGAAAAAGATTGATGAAGAGTGAAGAGAGAGAAAATGAAGGGAAAATGGTGAAAAACAAGGATGAACAGAGACTTACCGGCGTGGGTGAACAGTGAAAAACCAAGAACTTAAACTCTGAAAAACAGTGGATAACTTGCAAACAAAGAGAAATTGGAATTAGAGGAAGAAGAGAGATTTGAATAACTTTTATAGATCTACAACTTTTGTGAAGAACACAGAGAGAGAAAGAAATCACAAAGGGGAGAAAACTGGAGAAGAACAGGGGATGTAGGTTCGGGTGAACACTAAATATGGAAGATTGAACCTTAAAAACTAGAAGATAGCGTGAAAATAAAGGGGAATTAAAAACGGACGAAGAAGATAAAGTTGGAGAGAACTTAAAAATGAATAACTTTTGTGAAGACAACAAGAGGAGAAGAGGAAGATAAGGGGGTGAAATAAAGGCAAGAACAGAGAACAATGCTGGTTCGCGAATGAACAGGAAAACGTGAGAGATAGACTTTTGAAAACCAGAATATAACATAAAAACTAAGCAGAATTAGAGGAAGATGAAGATGAAGAAGTTGAAGATCTTTAAAAAAAAAAAAGAACTTTCGTGAAGAAAGCAAGAGGAGAAGAGGAGTAGAAGGGGGAGAAACCGGCAGCCTAAGGTTAGGGGAGAAAGAGTGAAAAATTGCCAAAAGAAGAACACACTTTCTTCTCCTTGTCATGGGCTATTTATAGGGAAAGTTGGGTCAATGGAGGGTGGAGATTGTATCAAAAGGAGATAGATGGCTGGGATTTATATAGAAGATGATGCATGGGGAAAAGGAAAAGGAGGTGGGCACCCCCCTCCTTGGACTTTGGGCACCCCCTTTCCAAGACTCATCATTTCTCTCCTTTATTTCAAACTTTGAATTTTCTTTTCCCTCCAACCAAAATATGTGTTTCTTATCCTCAATTTCAAACTTTTAAAATTTCTTTTCCCTCAAACCAAAATACAAAATTTGAATTTTAATTTCCCTCCAACAAAAATATGTGCTTCTATGTTTGACTTGGTCAAAGTGGTGATGACAGATTTGCCCCTGGAGTTTCTTGCAATTACCTTTAGTGTCCTACACACACATAATTATAATTTAGTCCATAAAAATTATCATAATGTGCATATAAATATCAAATGCTCATGGTTATGCAATGAAGAATTAATGCTCATGGCCCTCAACTTCAATTTATTAAATAATATCACCAAATTAATCAATTTGCATGAAAGTTCTAATTTAAACGCGGAGTTGAGGTTAACTATAAAATATGCATAATTGCCTAATTATAGGCACATAAAATAGTGTACATGCGATGAATTACCATCGAAAATAGACACTTATCACACCCCCCAACTTACTCATTACTAGTCCCTTAGCAATGCAAACAAATAAAAATTTTTGACTAACAAGAGTTTGTTAAATTCATACTCTCATATCCAACTCTCCCTTCATAGAAGCAACCAAAGATTAGGAATCTAGAATCATTAATGAAACATCTATGACTATGAGCCTATGCTTTAGAAAATAATTGCATAAAATGGATAAGAAGAGGTAGAAGAAGGAGGAAGAGAGGGAAGATGAACAAGATCTAGATAAAATGAACACTTCTTTCATTAACATAAAGAAACAAGTACATGGAATGCAAGACAAGCTTATAATAAAGATGTGACGAGATTACAATGAAGTAAAATGAAACTAAAGTAATAACAACAAGAGGAGCCTGAGGTGTAAAGATGGTAGTAGCAATGGTGATGATGATGTGGTCGTCTCCTCCTCGCTGAGCCTTGGAGAGGATCGCTCCGCCTCGAAAGAGATCACCGTAGAAAGAGGTGGATGAAGAAGCCATCGTCGTCCACGTCACGAGCCTTGGAATGTCACCCGCCTTGATGTCCATGCCGCCATGAAAGGAGAGTTATGGAGGATAAACTTTGGAGAGAAATATAGAGAGGAATGTAGAAGGGTTTGTGTGGAGATGAAGAAGGAAGAAGATGAGAGAGTAAAACAGAAATACTAAAAATAGAGTAAGAATGAAATTAAAATAACTTTGAAACCAAGAAGAATGAGAGTAAAACAAAAATACTAAAGAAGTTGAAGAGGAGAAAGGGAGGAAGAAGTTTGATGAAGAGGGTGTAGAGAGAAAACCTGAGGAAGAGGGTGAAATCGGAGGAAGAAGGAGACAATGGGAAAAATGCAGATGAACAATAAAAAGTGCAGAACAGAAACTTATACAATTGAGAATAACGTGAAAACGGAGGAGAATTTGAGAAAGAGGAAGAAGAGAGATTTGAAGAACTTTTAAAGATATACAACTTTTGTGAAGAAAGTAGAGAGAGAAAAAATCACAAAGGAGAGAAAACTGGAGAAGAATAGGGGGATGTAGGTTCGGGTGAACAGTAAATGTGGAAGACAGAACCTTGAAAACTAGAAGATAGCGTTAAAAATAAGGAGAATTAGAAACTGATGAAGAAGACAACATTGAAGAGCACTTAAAAATGAAGAACGTTTGTGAAGATAGAAAGAGAAGAAGAGGAAGATAAGGGGGTGAAATAATAGGAAGAATAGAGAGAAACACTGGTTCACAGATGAATAGGATAGCACAGTGCAAAACATGAAACAACTTAAAACTCAGAGGGAAATAGAAGATGATGCAGAAGCAGAAGTTGTAGAGCATAAAAAAAGGAAGAACGTTCAGGAAGATAGCAAGAGGAGAAGAGGAAGAGAAAAGGGTGAAAGAAGGGGAAGAATAGAGAGAAACACTGGTTCGCAGATGAATAGGATAGCACAGTGAAAAATATGAAATAACTTAAAAACCAAAGGGAACTAGAAGATGATGCAGAAGAGGACGTTGTAGAGCATAAAAAATGAAGAACTTTCATGAAGATAGTAAGAGGAGAAAATGAACCTACGTGGGCAAAATCGGCGACCTAAGATGTGAGAGGGAGAGTGAAAAATTTCCAAAAGAAAAACTCCCTTTGTCCCCCTTGTCATAGGCATTTTATAGGAAAAGTTGGGTCAATGGAGAGTCGAGATTATATCAAAAGGAGATGGATGGCTGGGATTTAGGTAGAAGATGATGCATGGGGGAAAGAAAAAGGAGGTGGGCACCCCCCTCCTTGGACTTTGGGCACCCCCTTTCCCAAGACTCATCATTTCTCCCCTTTATTTTAAACTTTGAACATTCTTTTCCCTCCAACCAAAATATTTATTTCTTCTCCTCAATTTCAAACTTTTGAAATTTCTTTTCCCTCCAACCAAAATATAAACTTTGAATTTTAATTTCCCTCCAACCAAAATATGTGCATCTATGTTTGACTTGGTCAAAGTGGTGATGACAGTTTTACCCCCGGAGTTTCTTGCAATTACCTTCAATGTCTACACACACATAATTGTAATTTAGTCCATAAAAATTATCATAATGTGCATATAAATCTAAAATACTCATGGTTATGCAATAGAGAATTAATGCTCATGGCCCTCAACTTCAATTTATTAAATAATATCACCAAATTAATTAATTTGCATGAGAGCTCCAATTTAAACGCAGAGTTGAGGTTAACTATGAAATATGCATAATTACCTAATTATATGCACATAAAATGGTGTACATGCGATGAATTACCATCGAAAATGGACACTTGTCACACCCCCCAATTTACTCATTGCTAGTCCCTTAGCAATGCAAATAAATAAAAATTTAGTACTAAGAAGAGTTTGTAAAATTCATACTCTCATATCCGGCTCTCCCTTCATAGAATCAACCAAAGATTAGGAATCTGGAATCATTAATGCACACTAGCCGTATGTAGGAACTTAATAGTACATGATCAAGAATTCAAATCAAAGCTCAATAGCACGTGTGCATGTGTAAGTACTAAATCTACATCTTAGATAATTGCATCCCCCATTCACTATTCCAAGCAAATGCCTTTCAATAATGCACCTCTTAGATCAGAGCATTAAGTATATTAACTTTTTATCTACCTTATTACTTTGTCCCTTTAGAATCTTTTATACCACATGATGCTGCACTACCCTTCTCTACTCAACGTTAACCTCGACTCTTGCCTTAGGAGAAGCATGCCTGATTTCACAGATCAAGGTTCCCTTTTCCATTTTACGTGAACCTCAACACTTCTTAGGTGAAGTAGGCCCGGTTACTAAGACTAGGGACATTTTTCATGATATTTCTCTCTCTCTCTCTCTCACTCTCTCTCTCTCTCTCTCTCTTTTTATAGTGCCATTGTGCTTATTTGATAGATAATTTGGCAGAAAGCTTTGTAAAAAGATCTCTTTTCTTAAGAAGTGTAGAATATCAGACAACATACCAAAAATAGCAGAGGCCTTGTCTTACTTGTTTCATTAGTGTGCAACATGAATTTCTTTTTTTCTAAAGTGCACATGAATTTTAAAGGGATTCTTATATCAGTTTTCCATGGTTAGATTGACTAAATTTTCCATCATCCTTCTCCCTAGTCTTTTCTATTCCAGAATTACTTTTAATTTAAGCATGAATCATGAAACTCAAAATGGGGTTTACATCTTTCTCCTTTCATGCAACGATGACATGCAAGATAGAACTCCTATCAGGTTGTACTATATGTAGCATGAAAATTTTTCTCTCCCCCCCAACTTGAATGACATTGTCCTTAATGACATATCGAATTGAAAGCAATAGAGCAATGTATCAATAAATACTTCTGAGTAGGAAAGAGACAACCGGATATACGGGATGAAACCTCCATCACTGTCATGGACGGCGATGACTTCCTCTCTTTGGCCTTGACTTGACTACTAAAGCACACTCAAATAAAAACGTCAAAACAACAAAAATTGTGGGTTACCTCCCATAAGCGCTAAGTTTTTCATCTTCAGCCAGACGCATGAGAGCTCACGAAGATTTTATTCCAGACCACTTAAAATAATGGATTCATTTTGTGACTGATCATTTTCCAAATAAGGTTTCAATCTTTGACCATTGACAGTGAAAATGTGACCATTTTTAGGATTCAAAATTTTGACGGCATCGTGGTCAAAAGTCTTAACAACTATAAATGGTCCGTCCCATCTAGATTTGAGCTTACTAGGGAACAAGCGCAGCCTAGAATTAAAAATCCAAACCTTTTGAATATCATAAAAAGTTTTCCTATGAATATGTTTGTCATGGAATGCTTTGGTTTTAACTTTATAAATCTTTGAATTTTCATAGGCTTCATTTATTAGTTCCTCCAGTTCATTGAGTTGTAGAGCTCTTTAGGCCCCGGCTTGAGTGAGATCGAAGTTGACTTGTTTGATGGCCCAATATGCTCTATGTTCAATCTCTACGAGCAAGTGGCAGGCTTTTCAAAAAATGAGGCGGTAAGGTGACATGCCAATGGGAGTTTTAAATGCAGTTCTGTAGGCCTAGAGTACATCATCTAGTCTCTCAGACCAGTCTTTTCTATCCGGCCGAATTGTCTTATGTAGAATGGTTTTTTTCTCCCTGTTGGACACTTCTACCTGACCACTGGTTTGGAGATGGTAGGGGGTAGTGAGCTTGTGAGTGATGCCATATTTACGAAGTAGAGCTCAGAATTGAAAATGAATAAAGTGAGTGCCCCTATCACTAATGATAGCTCTAAGACAACCAAATCAAGAAAAGATGTGTTTCTTCATAAACTTCATCACGACCTTGTGATCATTTTTCCTAGTAGCAACAGCTTCAATCTATTTCGAAACATAGTCCACCGCCACCAAAATATATTCATTGTCAAATGAAGGTGAAAATGGTCCCATAAAGTATATTCCCCAAACATCGAAAATCTCTACTACCAGAATGGGACTTAGCGGCATCATATCTCTTTTTAAATTGTTACCCGCGGCTTGACACCTCAAACAAGTTTTAGAACATTCATAAGCATCCTTGAATAAAATGGGCCAATAAAATCCACTTTGTAAAATTTTTGCGGCAGTTTTCTTTCCTAAGAAATGTCCCCCACAAGTCGAATGATGATAGAAATTCAACACAGACTGTTATTCCTCCTCGGGGACACATCTTCGAATGATCTGATCAGGACCCATGTGAAACAACTCTGGGTCCTCCCAAAAGTAATACTTAACCTTCGCAAAGAATCGATCCTTCTCCTGCCTAGACCACCCTCCCGGAATCTGTCCTACCACTAGGTAATTGACTATGTGAGAGTACCAAGGGGTTGAGGTGTGAGAGATGGAAAGAATTTGCTCATCGGGGAAGGAATCAAACATAGGAGCACTTTCAGGAATCACAATCCTAGACAAGTGATCAGCAACAACATTCTCCAACCCCTACTTGTCTCTGATTTCCAAATCAAACTGTTGTAGTAACAAAATCCACCGTATGAGACAGAGTTTGGCTTCCTTCTTAGACATCAAAAATTTTAATGCTGAGTGATCGGAATAAACAATGACTTTCGCCCCTGACGAGGGGTCATCTCACGCTAGTCCTGAGCTGGGGGGATGATAACCGATCAGTGAACTCTCGATCAGTGAACTGTAAGGAAGGGAAACAGATCAGGGGGCTCAGGGGTGGTTCCCTGGGGAAAACCCTCCGATGCCTAAGTCAGTAGAGCAGTGGTGGAAGTTATGAAAGGAGGAGGAAGGAGATGCACGAGATCCCTCTCCACCCAGGTGGTGAAGTGGTTCCTGCTCAAGGAGTTTTAGGCGTGTGTAGGCCTTACCTTTCGCTGGAGGTAGTCCCCGGTTTAAATAGTGCGCTAGCCTCATGAGTCCCGTAAGCTGAGGAGTTTCAGGCGGGAGTTACGTCCTCGACGTGGGCTCTTTACGTCCTCATCGTGGGCTCTTTATAGCCTTGAGGATTCATGGGTCCCTTATCTTTGTGAACTCCTGCTCATAAAGGGCTCTCAACGACAGCATGGATAAGCAATCGTCAGTCGACCCAAGCATGAAGAGTGCCAACCCTATTCGGGCGATAGGCCTAGCTCGGATGAGGCTCGGTCAGAGTGGGCGCGGGGCGCTAGCCTTTATCCCGGTGAGGGGGATAGGTCGGGCTTGGATCTTCCTCCGACAGGACCGACACTCGGGCCTTCCGAGCCTAATGGCCACCGAGGAAGTGCTTGATCCCAAGTGATCTTATTGGGCTTTTATGCTAAGTGGGCCCTGCGGGGTGGTCACTTAGATGAGCTGGGCCCCGTTTGGCGTTGCTGGACCTGGTTTGGTCGATCTTAGATGGGCTATAGAAATCCCCCTCTCCACTTGTCCCCCTCCTACTCCTGTGTCTTGGTAGGCTTGGAAGAGTAGCTGTTAGGGTTTTGGACCAGCGTGGCTCGGGTGGGTGGAGATCTGGCGGTGTTAAGAAGCCACGTGTCGTGGTCACCTAGGCCCGTAATAATGATAATCCTGATGGATTTAAAATGAAGGGGCCGCCTTTTCTCGGAGGTCGGAACGATGCGCCAGCTTCCGCGTGGGAGTATAGGCATTGTGCGCTTGTTGTTGTTCCAGACTCCCTTCGTTTTAGGGTTTTACTCTCCTTCGTGCTTACTTTTGGGGCTCTTTGATGCATCATGAGGACACGACAGAAGAGCAGAGGCTTGCAGTGGCGTTCGCAGAGTTGGCGGAGATAACCGCGGAGGCGGTTCGACAGTTTGCTCTTCCTCCACAATACATCCCTCCGAAGTAGGACGAGTTCTCTTCGAATGTGGAGGAGTATGCGGCCATTTTGCTAAAGCATCGCCAGTCCATGGAGGAGTTGGTTACTCCGGAGAACATCGAGCGGTGCCTTCTCACGTGGCTACGGCCGATAGGTTCGGACGCCACGAATCAGCTTCTTCGTCGGATGATGAGACCATTTTCTTTTTCTGACCATATCTTCTTCTGCGCAGACGCCAGGCGGCCGGCTGTGGAGGAGGAGCATGCGGCCGAATGGGAGGTGATCGAACTCGGCGATGACTTGCCTGCCTACGAGTCGTGAGCTCCCGAGGGGCAGTCCCGAGCCCGAGATAAGGGTGGGGGGATGGCCCAGGAGGGGTCTTCCAGGCCGCGGGGGTCCAAGCGCAAAGATCCCATGGAGGGCATGATACGGGACGCCGTGAAGGCCAAGAAGCGGGCCAAGAAGGCCGGGTCTGTCCCCGCTGTCGAAGATGACTCTGGCTCGGCGACTCTCCCCTCTTCCGAGCGAGATAGGGCCGACCCTGTTGGGCCGGCGCCCCCATCCTCGGAGCGAGAGGGGGCCGAGGAGGCTAGGGTCGCTTATGGGGGCGGCAGTGTTGGATCGGCTCTCCCCTCAGCAGGAGCCGAGGGGGCCAGGGCCGCTTCTGCTGGTGGCGGTGGTGCTGGATCGGCTCTCCCCTCAGTAGGAACCGAGGGGGCCGGGGTTGAAGCGGGTGACTCTGAGACCGCAGCCGAGACTGGGGAGTCGATCGAGGCGGGTGACGCTCCGGGTGGCGGCGCAGGGGCCGAGCCGGTCAAGGCCGGGGGGTCGCGAGGAGCGGCGACACAGCCCCAACTCTCCTCCTTCCAAAGAGTTGGCAGAGAGGGGGCCTTCACTCGCATTCCCCCCCTCTTACCCTTCATCCACCTCTGTCACCTTCGTTCCACGTTACCCGAGCCAACGGGGTCGACTATCCTTTATCCGAGCCAGTTTCTGCACAAGGCAGAGTCAGTGGCTAGACGCAGGAAGGCTAACCGAGTCAGCCGAGCGCTGGGCTCGTATGGCGGCGCCAGATGAATTTTTACTTTTTTGACATGTATTGTCTTGGCTTCGGCCTTTATGATGTACAAGCAAGTTATTTGAATAAAGGAGGAAGGAAAATTTTGTTTTATTTCATATTACTTACACAACGCTCGATGTTCAGAAATAGAACTTGCGTTGTGTAGTCGCGTTCCACATCCGAGGGTTGGGTTCTCCTTCCATAGTAGATAGCCGGTATTCTCCTTTCCCGAGCGTCTCGACCACTCGGTAGGGGCCTTCCCAATTAGGGGATAACTTGCCCGCCGCCTCAAGTGGTCGACAGGCTTCGGCTTTCCTGAGAAAAAAGTCTCCCAGTTGAAAGTGTCTATCTCGGACTTTGGCATTGTAGCATCGAGTGAGGCAGTGTTGATATTACGTTGCTCGGATGCTGGCAATCTCTCGGTGTTTATCCGCTAGGTCGAGGTTTTCAAGCAGTTTCTGGTCGTTTGCCTCGGGCGAGAAACAGATGACTCGGAGGGCGGGATTGGCTATCTCCTACGGGATCACGGCCTCGGTGCCATACACCAGCTGAAAGGGACTTTCACCGGTTGTCGTTCTAGGAGTCGTTCTGTGCGACTAAAGTACGCTTGGTAATTCCTCGAGCCAGTTGCCCTTGGCTTTACCGAGCCTGGTCTTGATGCCTTTCAAGATAGTCTTATTGGCATTTTCGACCAGCCCGTTAGCCTGAGGGTGGGTGACCGAAGTGAAGTGATTGCGAATGCTTAGGTCGGCACATCTGTCTCAGAAATAACGAGAATCAAATTGCCGGCCATTATCGCTCACTATCACCAGGGGGATGCCGTAGCCACAGATGATTGATTTCCAGATGAAACTCCAGATGACTGTCTCGGTGATCCTAGCTGTGGCTTCGGCCTCGATCCACTTGGTGAAGTAGTCGATGGCGACGATGACAAACTTCTTCTGGGCCTGAGCCGTAGGGAACGGCCCAAGGATGTCGATCCCCCACCGAGTGAAAGGATAAGGCTCGGCTAGGGTGACGAGCCCCATTGCCGGCTGATGGACCAAGTGATCAAATCGCTGGCATCGGTCACACTATTGTAAGTAGGTTGAGCAATCACGCTGCAGAGTGGGACACAAGTAACCCTGCCGAAGCAAGATCCTGGCGAGCGACCTTCCTCCTAGATGCGCTCCGCACAGGCCTTTGTGAACCTCTTGGATCGCTCGGTTGGCTTTGTCAGTACTGATGCACTTCAGGAGGGGACCGGAGAAGGATCTGTGATCTAAAGTGCCATCCAGAATGATGAATCGCTGAGCTTGGTACTTCAATCTCCGGGCTTCCCGAGGGTCGGGAGGCTCCTGAGAGTCTTGGAGCCACGACAGATAGGGGGTACGCCAGTCGCTTGGGGAGGCCAAGTCAACAGCCATGAGCTCCGAATCAATGCTCGGTCTCTCTATCTCTTCAAGAAGGACCGATCGAATACCTCCGGGGTCAAGAGAGGAGGCCAGCCGAAAGAGGGCGTCCGCTCAGGAGTTTTCCTCTTGAGCTATTCAGACTACCTCAAAACTCTCGAACTGTTGTGCCACGGTTCTGACCAGCTGAAGGTATTTGACCATCGGTGCTTCCCGAGCTTCGTAATCGCCGTTGACTTGGCTAGCGACGAGTTGGGAGTCAGTGTGAATTCTGACTCGCTCAGCCCCCAACCGTCAGGCCATGCGGGCTCCCGAGATAAGGGCTTCATACTCGGAGGTGTTGTTGGATGCTTGGAAGTTGAACTTCAAGGCATATTGCAGCTCTGCTCCTTAGGGGGACTTCATGAGGATCCCAGCGCCGCTCCTGGCCGAGTTGGAGGATCCGTCGACAAATAATTCCCAGGTTGGCCCGGGTGCAGACGGAGATTTTTATTCGACCGGGATGGTGCTCTCGGCGATGAAGTCGGCGAGCGCCTATCCTTTGATAGCCGAGCGGGGCTGGTACGATATATCGTAGGCCCCGAGCATGTTGGCCCACTTGACGAGACATCCCGAGGCTTCAGGGTAGGCGAGGATCCTCTTTAGTGGTTCGTCGATTAGCACGATGATGGAGTGCCCTTGGAAATAGGGTCGAAGGCGCTTGGCCGAGGTAACCAACGCTAGCACAAGTTTCTCGGTTGTGGGGTACCTTCTTTCAGCGTCGCTGAGCACCTTGCTGGTGTAGTAGACCGGTCTCTCGACTCCCGAGTCATTTCTGACCAGGATCGAGCTAATTGTGGATGGAGTTACCGAGAGGTAGAGATGCAAGGCTTCACCTGGGACAGGCTTGGACAGCACCGGGGGTGAAGCCAGGAACTCCTTAAGCTCGGCGAACGCTCTTTGACATTCCTCATTCTATACGAACGTAGTAGATGCCATTTTGGGCCCCCTCAATAGTTTGAAGAAGGGTAGGCATCGTTCGGCCGCATGGGACTGGAATCTGCTGAGCGCAGTAATGCGCCCGGTAAGGCGTTGAACGTCCTTGGTGCGGGTGGGTGGGCGCATGTCTAGGATGGCTTGGACCTTGTCGGGGTTGGCCTCGATCCCACGCTGGGTGGCTAAGAAGCCCAGGAATTTCCCGGACCTCACTCCGAAGGCACACTTGGTGGGGCCTTGGGAGGCTCAATGGCTCGGCTCACCCGCTCATCATGACGCTTTCTTCCTCGGCCACTGTCTCCTCTTGATACAGCTCCTCCAATGATGACGTTGATGTGGACCCCGCGATGGGCATTGTGAATTTCCTCTGGGGCGCCTCGATCTTTTTTATGCCCGACCACGAACCGGGATAGGTGTCCCTGGCGGACGAGGTGCTCAATCTCATCCTGGAGCTGGTGGCAATCGTCGGTGTGATGCCCATGGTTGCTGTGAAACAGGCAATGTTTGCTGCGATTGTGGCTCTTCGACCTCATTTGCTCGGGTTGGCGAAGGAGGCCCGAGCCTTTGATGTCTTCATATATCTCGTACACCGGAGCGGTTAAGGGAGTGTACCGCTTGTACTTCTGGGACGGTTCTTTGTGCTCCCCATCTTGGTTTTGCCTTTTTCCTTGGCCCGAGCTTGACTCGGGTGCTCGCTTCTTGTCCCCCTCCCGACCAAGCCGGTTGCGCCTCGGCATGCGCTAAGAACTTTTTTGCACTCAGCATGGCGTAAGGCCAGAGTCACTAGTTCGGCAAGGGTGGAGGGAGGGTGGAGGACAAGTTCGCGGTAGAGGTTTTCATCCCGGGTGACTCCGGTCAGCGCGGTTATGGCCGAGGCCACATCCAGGCGGGGGATTCTCAGGGCTTCCGACTTAAATCGGTTGATGTAGGCTCGGAGTTTCTCCCCTTGCGCCTGTTTGAGAGCCAATAGCCTCGCTACCGACCTAGGGGGGCCGCTGCCGATGAAACTCTCCTTAAATACTCGTCCAAACTGCTTGAAGTCTCGGATGGATCTAGGGGCGAGGGCCCGGAACCATGCTTGGGCGCCTTGGACCGGGGTGGTCACGAAAGCTCGACATTTGATGGCGTCGGACGCCCCGTGAAGAGTCATTAGGGCGTCGAAGCTGTCGAAGTGGTCGGCCGGGTCGCCATGGCCGTCGTAAGACTTGAAGGTTGGAATGGGGATTCTGGGAGATACCTCTGTCTTCAAGATATAGTTAGAGAATGGGGATTTCTCTTCGTCCTCTACTGGGGAGGTCTTCTGCAAGGCGCGTAAGGCGTGCTCCTGCTCTGCGAAGCGCCTCTTGAACTCTCACAGACGGAGGGATAACTTCGACTGTCGTTGCGCCATGGGCTAGGGGGACGCGATGACAGGCTATCCTGGCGTTCCCTGGGGACTTCGATCTCCGGGTGCGGACGGCGTGCCCCGGGTTTTTCCCGTTTCGGCGTGGAGGAGGCCTCTTGCTCCGGAGGAGGGGCTTGTGAAGGTCCTCCTGACCTGTTGCAAGCTACCGTCCTCGGAGGGTGAAGCAACCTCCGGCAGTGTGTTGGGACGCGTCTCTGTGGGGAGGGCTTTCCGGAGGGACGCGTGACCTTCCTTCCTTGGCCGCCTGGGTCCTCATGAGTTCCACGAGGACATCCAGTTTTACGTTCAGGGCTTGGAAAGGGCCAGCGCCCTCGTTGGATAGTTTCCCTACCGCCGCGGGCGGAGGTGGTTCATCGGCTGGGGTGCTGGCGTTGGAGGGGGGTCTTGCGCAGCCTGAGAAGGGCCTTCTCCCCCCACCACCATGGCCTTCACCCTATCGCCTATGGATCTCCTCCCTGTACTTCTTCGCACCATGCTGGCTCTTTGATCGTTTCCCACAGACGGTGCCAGATGAAGAGGGGCGATCTCGCGCTAGTACTGAGCTGGGGGGATGATCACCGACTAGTGAACTGCAAGGAAGGGAAATAGATCACGGGGCCCAGGGGGGGTTCCCTGGGGAAAACCCTCCGATGCCTAAGTCAGTAGAGCAGTGGTGGAAGCTATGAAAGGAGGAGGAAGGATATGCACGAGATCCCTCTCCACCAAGGTGGTGAAGTGGTTCCTGCTCAGGGAGTTTTAGACATGTGTAGGCCTTACCTTTCGCTGGAGGGAGTCCCCGGTTTAAACAGTGCGCGAGCCTCATGAGTCCCGTAAGCTGAGGAGTTTCTGGCGGGGGTTACGTCCTCGATGTGGGCTCTTTACATCCTCATCGTGGGCTCTTTATAGCCTTGAGGATTCATGGGTCCCTTATCTTTGTGAACTCCTGCTCATAAAGGGCTCTCAACGGCAGCGTGGATAAGCAATCGTCGGTTGACCCAAGCATGAAGAGTTCCAACCCTATCCGGGCGATAGTGATGCGGGACGGACACGGGGACCGACTCTACATGGTATGGACCTCGGACTCTAGATGCAGACACGACCAGCAACACGTGATGGGAGAGACATTAGGCCCGACACAGAGAGTTCCTAAGGGCTATACGTCACTAACAGAAACGCAAGCTCACTCGTCGTCCCAAGCGAGGGAAACGCGGATCGTGCGCGGTTGAAGAACCGGCAGAGTTCACGGGTAGTCGACTCACTTCCGGACTCGGATCGAGTCGCGGGACGGGTCACTCTCACACTCACAGCGGTGACATGAACACACGGGCTAGTACCTATCGCTCTCGGCAGCGGCAAAAGACCATATACTAGCTAAGCAAATGAACGCCAAGAGGTTCGGACCATTACCTCCACGCACCCGGCGTGGCGAAGACAACCCCGGCCGAATCACGGACTCCTGGTTAACAATGATTACAGCAATACACTAAGTCGACCCACTCCACGTAGGGAGGTAAAAGGTCACATGTGGGGTCCGGGAATCACGCAACTCGGGTTCACGGGTAGCATCTTGATGTCGCCCGGCGGTGCTGAATTCCGCGTTTTCGTGCTTTCCGAACGGCAGCTTCTACGGGCCCGCGGGGCCCACGGACGGCGCTGTCCTCCGGATCTGTGGGGGTGGGACCCACTATGATGGGGACCTCTGGTGGCGCGCCTCCACGGACGGCGGTCGGCTGGAAACACCGATCGGGGGTCGATCGGCCCCGATTCCCAATTGTTGAACTAGCTGCCCACGGATTTTGATTTCTGTTTTCCAGCGCGCGCTCCGGCGAGAATGGCCGCTGCGATCAATCCCGATGTCGGATTGGGGCACATGAGCTATCGTTGGAAAGCTCTCTTCAAATACTACAATCTAGACCTAGAGAGATCTACTGGATCTGGCCGGATCAGAACTTTATTAAATTTACAAGTCCCTATTGTACAGTAACCGAAATCTCAGATCTGCAGGGCACTTGTCTGAGAACCACCGTTGACCGCCTAGTAAACCTCCGATTCAGCTCTTGAGCTCTTCTTAGACGTTGTAGGGAATCAAACTACGGAACTGGGACTATTTTTAGAATTTGATTTGGAGATGGCTCCGATTTGTTATGATTTTTGGGGTGACTAGTGGTCGGATCTGGGAACAGGTGGACAGAACTGTAGATGGGTCTGAGAACGATTTTTAGAAAATATGAGATGGGCGAATCAAAATTTTAGAAATATTGTGGATGAAGGGGTGGATGGATGGAACCCCCAGGAAAATTGGGCGAACTAACAGAAATCAAAAAGTGGATCTAGGACTTGAAACTCAGGACGGAGGTGAACCTGGACAAAACTCTGGCAGAACCGAAATGGAAGAGTGGATGAAAATCAAAAATTAGGAAACGTGATCTGAATGGTGGCCTGATTTTTGTGGGTGGAGAGGAACATCCCAGGAACAACTCGTCCAAATTTGGTAGCCAAATAAGCTCGGGGAAGACCTGTGAATTTCGAACAAGCTGCTGTGGTATTGCGCAGGCAGAACTCCGTTGATGGCGTTGGCGGTGCGGTGGCGGCTCGTGGCGGCGACGGCGATCGTCGGAACCGATACACGAGGCGTCACACCTCAGAATGGAAGCCTTCACAGCTTCAAGGGGGAGAGGGAGGAGAGAGGAGGGGGGGCGCACCAGCCCTTGCTCTTGGAATCTATTTGATTCAAATGGCATTAATTCTTCAAAAATGGAAAATACAAGCTTAAATATGTTACATCTCACATCCATCCACAACCGTAGGATCTAGGGGAAGGGGATGAAGGGCTGGGATGGCATGTGACACACACACACAAAAATAAATAAAAAATAAGGGGAGGGGGGCGGCCTATTGACTATGGTGGCAAGGGGGGGACAAGTTGGTAGCCACCTTGGACTTTGAAGTCCACTTGTCTCCCATGTGCCTTTTACCATTCAAACTTCTAGATGCCTCCATTTGACATGTTGACTGACCCCACATGGGGCCCATGGGCTGAGGTGGCTCAATGGGATGGGGCCTGGGGGCCCGTGGGGCCCACGGGGTCCAAATTGTACATAAGCCCCTCTTACAATCAAAATAGCAAACCAAATACAATGAAATAAACACAAAATACACACAAATAAAGTTTAACTAAATATGATAAATGGGGAGGCTCAAGGCGGAGTCTCCAGGCTGTCTCCGAGCCAGATGGATGCTGAGGTGGCTCGAGTCGTGCTCCGTGTGCGGTACCGGTGGCTCGGCGTGTCGCGCCGCTCAACTGCTCGGGTGTCCGCACCAATTCTCCCCGGGTGGGAGAAACTCGACCCTGTCGATTAAGGGTCTGCATCGCTCCTGTATCGCTCCAGAAGGTCCGGATCGATCCGCTGCAACTCACCATGTGTGATCCAGGTGTCCTCAGTAGCGGGCCGTCCTCTCCATCGCACTAGGTAGCGCGGGTAAGATCCACTCCTGGTAACTGTCACTTGCTCGTCCAGTATACGATCTATATGCTCACGCTGCCGTGAAAAAGGGGCTAGAGGTGGAAGTGGACACTCAGGTGTGGGATCACTCTCAAGGGAGGAGATGGCTCAAAAGGCTCACTAGGGATCACCGCTGGGTCCCTGTATGCAACAAGATCCGATACATTGAAGGTAGAGCTTATACCATATTCCTCGGGCAGGTCCACAACATACGCATTGGATCCAACGCGTTTCAACACTCTAAAGGGACCGGCTCCGCGAGCTTGCAACTTCTTAACGGTCCTAGAGGGAAACCGTTCAGGTCTTACCCTGATCATGACGTATTCGCCCTCATGGAACTCTCGGTGGTGTCGGTGGGCATTGGCTAACTCCTTGTACCGTGCATTGCTGGCCTCAATGTGACGACGGATGTCGTCATGCAAACTCCTAACATGCCTAGCAAACGACTCGGCCGACTCCGACACTCTATCATGGATAGGCATGGGGACAAGGTCAACGGGTTTCCTAGGCCTACGACCGGTGACAATCTCAAATGGACTCATGCCGGTAGACCTATTCACCGAATCATTGTATGCAAACTCAGCCATAGGTAAAATGAGATCCCAATCCCCAATGCGGCCCTTAACTAGACACCTCAAAAGATCTCCCAGACTCCTATTGACCACCTCGGTCTGACCATATGTCTGGGGATGATATGCAATGGAAAACTTGAGGTGAGTACCCATCATATGTCATAGTGTCTTCCAAAAGTAGGAAGTGAATCTAACATCACGGTCAGACACTATAGTGCGAGGCAACCCGAACTTGCACACCACATGCGTAAGAAAAAGGCGGGCTACCCTCGAAGCATCCGAAGTCTTCGAGCAAGGAATAAAGGGGGCCATCTTCGAGAAACGGTCAACCACCACATAGACCGAATCATGCTTCCTGGAGGTACGTGGTAATCCCAAAACAAAGTCCATGCTGAGATCCTGCCACGGGGCATCAGGCACGGGGAGAGGCGTATAAAGGCCCGAGCTTTGCTTCTTCATCTTGGCCGTAGCACAGGTACAGCACTGAGCCACGATGTTAGCAACATCGCGCTTCAAGCTCGGCCAATAAAATCGATGCTCCACTGCCTCAATAGTCTTGTTCCGACCAAAGTGGCCGGCTAGACCTCCCGCATGTAGTTCCCACACTAAGAAATCTCGAACCGAAGTTCGGGGAACACATAGCCTGCTACCTCGAAAGAGGTAACCCTCCTGAAGCACATACTCATCAAGGTCTCTCGAGGGTCCGGCCTGGAGAGTGGTAAAAATCTGACCGAAGTCAGGACAATCAACATAGGCCTCCTTCATCTTCTCTAACCCTATGACCTCGGCACTCATGGTGGTAAGCAAACATGCTCGCCGACTCAAGGCATCAGCCACATTGTTCTCCACTCCAGCCTTATGTTTCAGCACAACGATGAACTGCTGGAGATACTCGACCCAAAGACTATGACGCGAGTTAAGCTTCTTTTGCGAATGGAGGTACCTCAATGCCTCGTGGTCGGAGTATAGGACAAACTCCTGATGTAAAAGATAGTGCCTCCAATGCCTAAGAGCCTGAACAACTGCGTAGAATTCTTTATCATACGTGGAATATCGCAGTTTCGCGTCATTCAGCTTCTCGCTGAAATATGCGATCGGGTGGGACTCCTGACTCAAAACTCCTCCAATTCCCACGCCCGATGCATCACAAGAGACCTCAAACATCTTCGAGAAATCAGGCAATCGAAGGATAGGTGTCTGGGTCATGCGCTCCTTGATGTCCTTGAAGGCGGCAGATGCGGCCTTCGTCCATACAAATGTGCCCTTTCGGATACAATCCGTGATCGGGGCGGTGACGGAGCTAAATTCGCGGATGAAGCGACGATAGAACGTCGCAAGACCATGAAAGCTATAGACATCATGAACGGTACGGGGTTCCGGTCACTCAACAATGGCCCAGACCTTCTCCGGATCGGTGGAGACCCCCGTACTAGACACAATGAAACCCAAGAAGGTAAGCTGAGGTGTCATGAAGGCACACTTCTGTGGGTTCGCAAACAGCTGCTCTCGCCGAAGAAGTAGACAGACTTGCCGAAGGTGGTCTAAGTGGTCCCCTGTGGTGTGGCTATAGATAAGGATATCATCAAAATACACCACTACAAAGACTCCAATGAAAGGTCGAAGGACCTGAGTCATGAGTCGCATGAAAGTGCTAGGGGCATTGGTCAACCCAAAAGGCATGACCAACCACTCATATAGACCGTCCTTGGTCTTAAATGCGGTCTTCCACTCATCACCTGGCCTAATCCTCACCTGATGGTAGCCACTCTTAAGATCGATCTTCGAAAAGATAGTGGCACCTGCCATCATGTCCAGCATGTCATCAAGGCGGGGAATAGGGAACCTGTACTTCACGGTGATTTTGTTGATGGCACGACTATCAATGCACATTCTCCACGTGCCATCCTTCTTCGGGGCGAGTAATGCGGGTACAGCACATGGACTCATGCTGTCCCGAACAGACCCTCTCTACACTAACTCATCGACCTGCCGTTTAAGCTCGGCATGCTCCGTGGGACTCATGCGATAATGAGGAAGGTTGGGTAAAGAAGAGCTCGGAACAAGGTCGATGGCATGCTGAATATCCCGCATAGGTGGGAGTCCCTCGGGAAGCTCATCGGGAAAGACATCAGCATACTCCTGCAGAATGGGAACAACCTCGGGTGGGAGCTCACCCTCGGAGTCCCGCTCCACCTCTCGGACCGTAATGGCAAACACCGGACAGCCCTGACTAAGCTCCTGCTCCATCTCCCGGGAGCTAATCATCATCAATCTCCTCGTCGAGGGCTCTCCTGGGGATGGGGTACTAGGCCCGGGAACGGAAGGCTTCAGAGTACTAGGGCCAGTAGGACCCCTGACTGATGGGCTCCTGGGCCGAACGGGTTGGAGGGTGACCCGCTAGCCAGCGTGGTCAAAGGTACAGGTGTTCGACCGGCCATGGAGCGTGGCATCCCGGTCGAATAACCACGGCCTACCGAGAATGATACTACCCACTTCCATGGGTAGAACATCACACCAGATCTCGTCACTGTAGGAGTGGAGCTGCAGCGGAACCAAGCACCACAGCCTGACCGAAATGGAAGTGGTATCCACCCATGATACCTGATAGGGACAAGGATGGTCTACGGGAGTGAGACCAAGACGAGTGACAGCGTTCGTGGAGATTGCATTGATACAACTCCCGCTATCGATGACCACCTTGCAAATTTGCTTTCCCAGCCTACAGAATACATGAAGGATAGTAGTCCGTCGCCAGTCATCACTGACCTGTGGCTGGGTGAGGATACATCTGACGACCCCCACGTGGGTATCGTCTGAATGATGGGCATCCTGGGCCTCACCTCCCATCTCATAGTACTCGTCAGCTAGCTCTTCATCAGCCTTTTTTTTTTAACTCCAGAAAACCCTACCTAGGTGCAGATGGGATGACCATCGGCCACTAGGGGGTGAATTTTATTGCTAAATAGCAGGAATATTGATTACATCAAACGGATGCTGGGCATTCCCAGCTTATCCATACGAGCCTCACCCTTTATAGCACAGGGTAACTCATTGTAAGAGAAGAAGACATTACATTTGGATGACCATGCTAAGGAAGCCAAGAGATCAGTAACTTTGTTTCCTTCTCTATAAGTATGAACAATCCTGTCATGCTGATTAATGGATCTCCAAATCTCTCTGGCATATGAAAGAATAGACCAAGGACATTGGTATTCCTTATTGATTACTCGAACAAGGACATATGAATCACATTCAATGAGAACTGGGTGAGCTGAAATAGTGTGGAGGTAATGAATTCCATCAATTAAGGCTCTAGCCTCTGCTACAAGACTGTTGGATTGGCCATAAAAATGGGAGAAAGCAAGAATAACATTACCACAATGATCTCTAATGACACCACCCCCTCCAGCAGTTCCATCAGATTTACAAGCACCATCAGAGTTCAATTTAAGGAACGGCCAAGGGGGGCATACCCATTTAATAGCTTTCAGCTAAGCACCAATTGGCATGAAAGTAGAAATCCCCAATGAGTCAAGAATCCTCCTTTTTCCAATATCAGGTTCCTTATTGTTTGCACTAGCTCTTCATCGGCCTCATAGCTGACTAACTCGAGGCCCGTAGGGGTGGTATCCTCGGCCTGTGTGTCCCCAATGTGAAGAGATGGGCTGGTGGGACACTGGTTAGCGAAATGGCCAAACCCATTGCAGCGATAACACTGCTGCCGTGATCCACTAGGCTCCCCAATCATAGGTCCTTTACCTTTATCCTCCCGACGGATAGGAGGCATAGGCAACAATGGACGTGCAGGAGGTGCGGGTGCCGATGGACGGGCTGTGGGTGGGGCCATAAGATGCTGGGGACGAGGAAGGTCCCTCGGGGGTGGAGGACGAGGCCTAGGAGCAAAGGGCTCGGGGCGAGCGGGCTCCTGAGGTCGAGTCATGGGGGCCCTCGGATACGTGCCAGATGAGCCACGGGGCTCGACACTACGAAGGGGAAAAGAGCCCAACCGATGGGGTGACTCGAACTCGGCCTCGAACTGCTCCAATTCGAGAGTGATCTGATATGCCTGCTCCAAAGTGGTTGCATTGCGGCGAAAGAGTTCATATTGATAATTGGGCCGCAAACCTCTTCGAAAGCGGGATATAGTCATGGTGCTCTCTTCCGTGACCCCACACCGTAAGTAATACTCATCGAACTCGGCGGTGTACTCGGTCACGGATCGGTTCCCTTGGAGATGCTCTGCCATTTGTCTATAAGATGCTGGCGATATGAGGCGGGAAGGTACTTCTCCCTTAATTTGATTTTCATATCATCCCAAGTACCGATTTGGGGTTGACGTCGCTGGTTGAGCAGGCTCTCCACATTGATCCAATAAGTTTGGGCCTGCCCTTGCAGCTTCATCTTTACGTATCGGACTCTTCGGTGGTCCGTCGTCTCAAACCACTCTAAGTACCGGTCCATGCCGGCCTCCCAATCTAAATACACCCTAGGGTCCGAGGACCTGCTAAAAGTGGGAGGGTCCGCACGCACACCCCTAAGAATGCGGTCGTCATCCTCATCATCACGATTCCGTCGTTGATGATGATGACCGTTACCCCCTTGATCATTATCAGATGCATAATCATCCACCACATGCACATGTTGAACCCCAACATTCTCCACTTGAGCCCTTGGCACAGCGGGTTGCTGCACCGGCTCTTGTTGGCCATTCGTCGGCGCGGGTTGCGCCGCTACTGGGCCCCTCTCTAGGACTGCGATCCTCCAACTAGGCCCTGAATGGACTGATCCGAACTCTCAGCCCGATCCTCGAGGGCTTTCATCCGCCCTTCTAGACGCGTTCCTATGCCATCCATACGCGTACTAAGGCCATCCATACGCGTGTCAAGACGTTCTATAATGGCTCGGAACATCTCGGCTGTCGAGGACTCATCGGAGCTACGGGCCCAGGAGTCCGCCATAGGTGGTGGTGGCGAGTATTGGGTACCTCGACGGGTGGGCATGCAACTGACACACGACCTAGAGGACACCGACTAATGCAAACACTCACTAAATGATGCACTTAGACCTAAACCAATATCCGGTATGTGGCGGAGTTAATCGATCCGAAGATCACTCCCGCAAGTGTGCGGCCTTCCCGATAGGCGTAGCCTAACGTTCGGACAACACCTTTTAATACACCGGGTAAAGGGTGCAAATGCAATTTAAAACACACTTTTTTTTTGTTTTGAAAATAATGATGATCCTAGACTTGACTTAGACCATGATGCATGCAAGACTTATGCAATGACTACCCTAGACTCGACTCTCTCTGATACCAAACTGATGCGGGACGGACACGGGGACTGACTCTACGTGGTATGGACCTCGTACTCTAGATGCGGACACTACCAGCAACACGTGATGGGAGAGACATTAGGCCCGACATGGAGAGTTCCTATGGGCTATACGTCGCTAACAGAAACGCAAGCTCACTCGTCGTCCCAAGCGAGGGAAACGCGGATCGTGCGCGGTTGAAGAACCGGCATAGTTCACGGGTAGTCGACTCACTTCCGGACTCGGATCGAGTCACGGGACGGGTCACTCTCACACTCACAGCGGTGACATAAACACACGGGCTAGTACCTATCGCTCTCGACAGCGGCAAAAGACCATATACTAGCTAGGCAAATGAACGCCAAGAGGTTCGGACCATTACCTCCACGCACCCGACGTGGCGAAGACAACCCTGGCCTAATCACGGACTCCCGGTTAACAATGATTACAGCAATACACTAAGTCGACCCACTCCACGTAGGGAGGTAAAAGGTCACATGTGGGGTCCGAGAATCACGCAAATCGGGTTGACGAGCAGCATCTTGATGTCGCCCGGCGGTGCCGAACTCCGCATTTTCGTGCTTTCCGAACGGCAGCTTCTACGGGCCCGCGGGGCCCACGGACGGCGCTGTCCTCCGGATCTGCGGGGGTGGGACCCACTATGATGGGGACCTCTGGTGGCGCGCCTCCACGGGCGGCGGTCGGCTGGAAACACCGATCGGGGGTCGATCGGCCCCGATTCCCAATTGTTGAACTAGCTGCCCACGGATTTTGATTTCTATTTTCCAGCGCGTGCTCCGGAGAGAATGGCCGCTGCGATCAATCCCGATGTCGGATCGGGGCGCATGAGCTATCGTTGCAAAGCTCTCTTCAAATACTACAATCTAGACCCAGAGAGATCTACTGGATCTGGCCGGATCAGAACTTTATTGAATTTACAAGTCCCTATTGTACAGTAATCGAAATCTTAGATCTATAGGGCACTTGTCTGAGAACCACCGTTGACCGCCTAGTAAACCTCCGATGCAGCTCTTGAGATCTTCTTAGAAGTTGTAGGGAATCAAACCAAGGAACTGGGAGTATTTTTAGAATTTGATTTGGAGGTGGCTCCGATTTTTTATGATTTTTGGGGTGACTAGTGGTCGGATCTGGGAACAGGTGGACAGAACTGTAGATGGGTCTGAGAACGATTTTTAGAAAATATGAGATGGGCGAATCAAAAATTGAGAACAATTTTGGATGAAGGGGTGGATGGATGGAACAACCAAGAAAATTGGGCGAACTAACAGAAATCAAAAAGTGGATCTAAGACATGAAACGCAGGATGGAGGTGAACCTGGACAGAACTCTGGCAGAACCGAAATGGAAGAGTGGATGAAAATCAAAAATTAGGAAACGTGATCTGAATGCTGGCCTGATTTTTTTGGATGGATAGGAACATCCCAGGAACAACTCCTTCAAATTTGATAGCCAAATGAGCTCGGAGAAGACCTGTGAATTTCGACAAGCTACTGTGATACTGCGCAGGCAGAACTCCGTTGATGGCGTTGGCGGTGCGGTGGCGGCTCGTGGCGACGGCGACGATCGTCGGAACCGATATACGAGGCGTCACACCTCAGAATGGAAGCCTTCACAGCTTCAAGGGGGAGAGGGAGGAGAGAGGAGGGGGGGCGCACCAGCCCTTGCTCTTGGAATCTGTTTGATTCAAATGGCATTAATTCTTCAAAAATGGAAAATACAAGCTTAAATAGGTTACATCTCACATCCATCCACAACCGTAGGATCTAGGGGAAGGGGATGAAGGGCTGGGATGGCATGTGACACACACACACAAAAATAAATAAAAAATAAGGGGAGGGGGGCGGCCTATTGACTATGGTGGCAAGGGGGGGATAAGTTGGTAGCCACCTTGGACTTTGAAGTCCACTTGTCTCCCATGTGCCTTTTACCATTCAAACTTCTAGATGCCTCCATTTGACATGTTGACTGACCCCACATGGGGCCCATGGGCTGAGGTGGCTCAATGGGATGGGGCCTGGGGGGGGCCGTGGGGCCCACGGGATCGAAATTGTACATAAGCCCCTCTTACAATCAAAATAGCAAACCGAATACAATGAAATAAACACAAATTACACACAAATAAAGTTTAACTAAATATGATAAATGGGGAGGCTCAAGGCGGAGTCTCCAGGCTGTCTCCGAGCCAGATAGACGCTGAGGTGGCTCGAGTCGTGCTCCGTGTGCGGTACCGATGGCTCGGCGTGTCGCGCCACTCAACTGCTCGGGTGTCCGCACCAGATAGGCATAGCTCGGATGAGGCTCGGTCGGAGTGGGCGCGGGGCGCTTGCCTTTATCCCGGCGAGGGGGATAGGTCGGGCTTGGATCTTCTTCTGACCAGACCGACGCTCGGGCCTTCCGAGCCTAATGGCCGCCGAGGAAGTGCTTGATCCCGAGTGATCTTATTGGGCTTTTATGCTAAGTGGGCCCTGCGGGGTGGTCACTTAGATGAGCTGGGCCTCGTTTGGTCTTGCTGAACCTGGTTCGGCCGCTCTTAGATGGACTACATAAATCCCCCTCTCCAGCCCTGATGGAGGCATCACCCACGATTCCCTCTGGCTCGGGTCATCTTCACACTCCAGAGTTATTTGAGCTCAGGCATCATTCCATGTGGGCCCCATTATCAATTTTGAGCTTTCTATTTGAGTCATTTGATGTATTTTCCCTTTTATTTGAGTCATGTCCCTAGGTCTTTTGTTTATTTCCCTAAGTTTGAGTGTCATTAGGTTGATTAGATTGTTATTGGGCCCAATTCATTAGGCTAGGCCCAAGGGCGCCCCCTACCCCTTGGTTATTTGTCATTGTTGCAAGAGTCAGGGACGTTTTGTAAAATGTGGGTTGCCTATATATAGGACCCCATTTCCCCTATTTCAAGTTAATGAAAATTACCATTTTAAGAGTCCAAAATTTAAATCTTAGTGGAGAGATTCCATGTGAGAAGGTGTGAAACCTAGGGTGAGAAACCCACTTCAATCCCATATCCCCCCTCCCTCTCTTTCTCTATCTCTCTATGGGGTTCACCCCCTTCTCTCTCTCCTCACCTTCCCAACTACTTTCTCTTTCCTTCCCCCTCCAATAAGTCCACTCCAACTCCCCACACCCACCTCTTTACTCCACCCCACCCCCAAGAGAGACTCCACCTATCCCCACTCCACCCTCCAACCACCAACCACCCCTACCACTTCCTAACACAATCTCTTCTCTTCCCCACACAATCTCCCAGCCCCCAAGGTGAGTTTGAATCTTTCCCTCCACTCCTCCCCTCCCCTTTCCATACCCTAGGCCGCCCCCAACCAAGAGCCTTCAGATCTGGTCGCCCCCCACTCTCCCCCCCTCCATCAACTTGTCCTTCCTCCACCTCCCCTTCCCAACTCCACCTAGTGCCGTGAACCAGCAGCATCCCTACCCCTCCCCTCCCCAAACCATTCTAGCTCCACCATAGCTCTCATTCCATACCACCTCCACATCCCCTCCCACCATTCCACCACCTCCCTTCACCATCTAGCACCTTCACTACCCCCATCATAAGTCTACTTGAAGCTACAACAAAGGTTCTGTTCACAGCAGAGGATCTGCAGAGGATCAGTAGCTTGCAGAGGCAACCTCGGGTTTGTCCAAGCATCACTAGAACCGTCGTAAGCGTCTCCCTGTCTTCTTCGCAGCGGCGGTAGTCTCGACCCAATCTGAGCTCGTGGCTGCCCGGGACAGCCGATCTCCCCAGACTGCGCATCTGCTTCCTGACGGCCAACCTGAAGCAAGTTGCAGAGGCTCCCACGGTCAACTTCCCAAAGCTCTGAAGAAGGGCCTTGGCTGAGAGTTTCTACACCAAGTCTACTTCCAGTATCATGAAGCGAAACCACGTTCGGCATCCGGAGCTGTGATTTCTCATTTTTCTCCTCCAGGTGCGCAGTTCTGTTCCCTCTGGGACTAAAATGACCCCTGTCCATTGTTCGGGCTCTCCCTTTCTACTCCGACGTCCACTATCGATCTTGCGGGTAATGTCTCGAAGAGGACTTGTCAGCAATTCCAACAACTCTAGACACGCTTGATTTAGAGATCGGAAGTGCTCGTGGAGGCCTCTTCTTCCATCTGCTGTGGTACCATAGCAGTCCAGACAAGAACTCAGGGTCCCTGTTCGCGGCCCTTCCCTGACCAGCATCGTCAACCAGGAAATTCTATAAAATTTGGACGTCGACCTGATCCATCCCCGAAGATTTTCCCACTGGTCTCATCGAAAAAAAAAATCGGGAGCGGCCACAGCAGCGTCAACTTCAACTATCTGTCCCATGTTCCAGTGAGCAGGCAGAACCGGCGTTGTCCTTCCGTTTGGCTTCTATTTCAGTTTTTCCCCTCCCCCGCCTGGCCAGCTTAAAGCCCCTCCCTGCGGGAGGTAGTGTTTGAATGTATGAGTGACTCCCCCTCCCCTTGTTCCACCCCCTTGCATGGGGAGTAGTGTTGTAAATCTTTAAAACAGGTTCAAGCTACTCTGGTGTAGCGTGTGGGGAACCCACGCTTCCCCGCTCGCCCACGTCTCCGAGCAGGACCAGTTTCTTCAAACCGGTCGAGTAAGTGTTCTAACCTTACTTCCTTTAGTACTTGTCCTTTCAATATTAGCTCATAGCTCTGCTGTCCGTGAGAGTGAGTGCTCGGTCCCTCAAGCTCCATTGCTTCGAGTGACCACCGTGGGGAAGAGAGTAACCGGTGCCCTCGGCACACGTCGGCTCCATTGAATTGGGCCTCCATACCTTTGGGAACAAACCTTGGCCTTGCTGGCCCTCTACCAGCAAGGGCCCAACCCTCACATCCTCCACTTGGCATCGCCAAGTTACCCCGGGTTTGGGTGAGTGTCGGGTGAGCGGCCACCGATCTCGATCCGTTACTATTGTTAATTGTGCTTGCTTGTTAAAGTCCAAGGGCATGTCACATCAATTGGTATCAGAGCCAGTTTAGACTTGTCTCTACTAAGTCTAAGTCCTAGGATCATTGCATTGTGTTTTCCATCCATTAAGTCATTCCCCTCCCTTGCATGTCCACCCGTAGTGGAGTCATATACCGACCTGATCCATCATCTTCGGTTCCCCCCATGGATCCCAATCCCCAACTCAATCAAGATGCCCCTAGGGAGGAACCCCAAGGCCAAATGGACCAGGTGGATGATACCCTTGTAAACATCCTTACACAACTAGAGTCCCTTTCCACCGAACTTGCTCGGCTAGAAGAGCATGAGTTCCACCCAAGGAACAATGGACCAAGAGCCCGCCCTCCACATGCTGAAATTAATAGGGATGAGTTCCACCTAAGGAACAATGGACCAAGAGCCCACCCTCCACATGCTGAAATTGATAGGGAGGATTTGAATGTTGACCCCTACTATGACCATGAGAGGCCCCGCCACCACCAATATAATGAAAGGCGCCCACGGGAAGACCCGGATGACCCTCTCTTAAGGATGATCAAGGTAGAAGACGGTTCCCATGAACCAAGTGTCTACTTAGAATGGGAGACCGCCATGGACCAATACTTTGATTGGTATCCCATGTCCGACCAACAGAAATTGAGATTGGCCAAAATGCACCTCACCAAATTAGCCAAAACCTATTGGCTAAATCAAGAGAGATTAATGAGGATTAGGAAAGAAGAGCCCATTGACACTTGACAAGGCATGAAAGAACAACTTAGAAATAAGTACCTGCCCACATCCTACCACCAAATGCTCTTAGATGAGTGGCAAAGCCTCACCCAAGAGGTGAAGACCGTGGTTGAATACATTGAGAAATTTGGCTCATATCTTTTAAAGTGTGGAGTACACGAAGCTACGGCCATCACCTTGTCTCGCTTTAAGAATGGGCTCTAAAACCACATCAAGAGAGAACTTTTTGTGAGAGATGTTGCCAACCTTGAACAAGCCTACCAAGTAGCTTGGGATGTTGAAAGATTCTCTTGGATCCCTAGGTTTGTTCCTCTCCAGCCGGCCGATCCCAAAGGCATGGGACCCCGAACCAACCCGGCCCCCCCATAAAGGCTCTTAGTCCAAGTGGAAATGCCCCAATACGGCCCTACAATCCCCCTCCCACCATCACTCCAACCAAGACCACTCATAGCCAACTTCCCCCACGGAGGGAAGAGAATTCCAAAGGTCCAAGTGTAGGAGGGACCACCCCGGGTAGTGGTTGTCAATAATGCTATAAGTGCCAAGGGTTTGGCCACTTTGTGGGGCAATGCCCATCCAAAGGGTTATCTAGCTTACTTATTGAGGAAGAAGCTCCACCACCCCAAGGAGAACTTGAGAGTGTGGTTGAGGTCCATGAAGCCTCACTAGATTGGGAAGAAGAGTATGAGGCCCAATACCATGAGTCGGGTATAGACTACACCATTCCATCTACCGACTCCCATCTAGGAGTGATTAGATGCACCCTCACCAAACCCCAAGAGGAGGGCTGGCGATGAATTTCAATCTTCCACACCTTTGTTAAGATAGGGAGCCATGTGAGAAAAGTGATCTTAGATAATAGGAGTTGTGTCAATGTCATGTCTCCCAACACCGTTAAGCTCCTTGGACTTACCATTACTCCCCACCCTAGCCCATATCGGGTCTCTTGGATCAACAACAATTCCATCCCGGTCAACACTCGCTGCCTTGTGCCCCTCACCTTCTCTTCCTATCATGGCCAAATATGGTGTGATGCTATCCCCATGGAAGTAGGTAGCATCCTACTAGGGAGACCGTGGCTTTATGATGTGGATGCCACTATTTTGGGTAAGACCAACACATGCACCTTTGAGCATGAGGGAAAGAGCATCCGTCTTAATCCTTCCCCACCACGTCCCTTGCTTAAGAAAAGCCCACCCCCTCAAGGTCAACACTCCACCACATCTCAAGTCATGGGGAACTCCACCCCACCAACCCAACCTCTCTCCCAAAACCCCAAACAAGATAAGACTTTGGGAATGACCAAGGGTCTTCACCTCATCACCAAAAGAGAGCTTGAGGAGGAGATAGCTCAAGGGACACCTCTATGTGCCGTAGTCATTTGTCTAGGAGAGCCCACCCCCTCCAACCCCCATCCCATAGAATTCCGGCACCTCCTAGAGAAGTTTCATGATGTGTTCCCGGAGGAGCTCCCGGACCAACTCCCTCCCATGCGTGATGTGCAACACGCAATTGATCTAGTTCCGAGAGCCACCCTTCCCAACCTTCCTCATTATCGCCTCAATCCCACAGAACATGCCGAACTTCGGAGGCAAATAGAGGAACTCATTAGGAAGGGCTTCATCTGCATTAGCAAAAGCCCAAGTGCCATACCGGCCCTTCTTACTCCTAAGAAGGATGGATCATGGTAGATGTGTGTGGATAGTCGGGCCATTAATAAGATCATCGTCAAGTATAGGTTCCCCATCCCTAGGCTTGATGACATGCTTGACATGCTAGCTGGAGCCACTATTTTCTCCAAAATAGACCTTAAGAGTGGCTATCACCAAGTTAGGATTAGGCCCGGAGATGAATGGAAAACGGCCTTCAAGACCAAGGATAGCTTGTATGAATGGTTGGTCATGCCTTTCGGGCTCTCAAATGCCCCAAGCACTTTCATGCGTCTCATGACGGAGGTCCTTAGACCTTTCATTGGGATCTTTCTAGTGGTCTACTTTGATGACATCCTCATATATAGTCAATCCCAAGAGGCCCACCTTGACCACCTTAGGCAAGTTTGCACCGTCCTTCAACAAGAGAGTCTATTTGCCAACCTAGGTAAGTGTCACTTCATGACCACATCCATTACCTTCCTAGGATTTGTGGTGTCTACCAAAGATGTCTCCATGGACCCCGAGAAGGTCCAAGCTATTCGAGATCGGCCGGAACCCCACACTCTTCATGAGGTCCGAAGTTTCCATGGGTTGGCCACATTCTATAGGAGGTTTATTCGGGGATTTAGCACCATCACTGCCCCTACCACCGATTGCCTCAAAAAGGGGACTTTTGTATGGACCAAACCAACCTCCAAAGCCTTCCAAGATCTTAAGGAGAAAATGACCCAAGCCCCGGTCCTATGCCTACCCGATTTCTCTAAGGTCTTTGAAGTCACATGTGATGCATCCGGGATAGGAATAGGAGGGATCCTTAGTCAAGAGGGTCACCCCGTGGCCTTCTTCACTGAGAAGCTATGTGATGCTAGGACACGGTACTCTACTTATGACAAAGAGTTCTATGCCGTGGTTCAGTCCCTCCTACATTGGAGACACTATTTGTTGCCCAAAGAATTTGTCATCTTTTCCGATCATCAGGCCCTCAAATACCTCAACTCCCAACAAAAATTGAATGCCTGACATGCCCGTTGGGTTGAGTACATCCAATCCTACACCTTTGTCATCAAACACAAGGCGGGAAGTGAGAACCGAGCGGCGGATGCTCTTAGTAGGAGGGTCTCTTTGTTGTCCACTGTCCAAGTGGAGGTTACCGGATTTGAGAGGCTCAAGGATGAGTACCCTGGCTGCCCCGACTTTGGGCACATCTATACCACCTTGACCACCCATTCTAGCAAAGAACACGAGGGTTTCATCTTGGAGGATGGGTTCCTCTTCAAAGTGTTGTGCCCCTGGAGTTTTGATGATCTGTAGTTTTGATGATAGCAAACATTATGAGTCACAAGTCTACACAGTCTATACTCCCTTGCATCATCACTCTCTACATAGTCTGGATAGAAGTCTGAACATTGCTCTCACGCATATACATAGTCTATACACTCATTGCCAGCATGTCTGAACATCGCCTTGGGCATGGAAAAGTCTATACATTGCTGCATTACTCACACAAGCAATGTCTATACATCGTGTTGCAAGCACGCATTCAAGTCTGTACAGCCGGTGAAGTCCGTCTCACTCAGCATCTAAAGTGGACTTGAAGTCTGTACATCGTCCGACTCACTCAGCATCTAAAGTGGACTTGAAGTCTGTACATCGTCCGTCTTACTTAACGTCTCATGACTCGAAGTCCATACATTGCCTTGCTTAATGCAAAGTCTGTACATCGGACTAAGTCTGCATCGGTTGAGTCTATACATCGTCCGTCTCACTTAGCGTCTCATGCATATGCTAAGTCTATACATTGCAGCATGCATTGTCTCCAAGTCTATACAGCGTCCAGCGTCTCATGCCAAGTCTATACATCGTCCGTCCGCATTTAGAAGTCTATACACTCTTGGCTGTTCAGCGTCTCATGCAGTGTCTCATGCAAGTCTATACACTTGCATGTTAGCCAGTTTGTAAAGTCTATACATTGCAGCTGAGTTGAAGTCTGTACAGCCCTTGCTTTGCCAAAGTCTATACATCGTGCACTCTCAAGTCTGTACAGTCCTTGCTTAGCTCAAGTCCGTACATCATCCATCACTCCTTTGGCAAGTCCATACATTTTGAAAGTCTATACATTCCTCATTGCCTTGCTTCATGCACCAAGTCTGCACATTCCATAACATTAAGTCTATACATCTTTGTCTTGTGCATGCATCATTTCTTAAGTCTGTACATCGCATCGTTTGTTCATGCATTATCTCTAAAGTCTGTACACTGCATTGCACAAGCTGAAGACTGTCTAAGTGTATACATTGCTTCTTCATGCATTGCACGAAGTCTGCACATTGTGTGCTGCATGCTCACCAAGTCCATACACTGGCTAGTCTGCATAAGTCTGTAAGTCTATACATTGTCTGCTGAATGCTCTTCAAATCTGTACATTCGATAGTGGCACGTTTGTACATCGCCCAGTGTCATGCATTCAAAGTCCACACATGCACACACTTAGTTTGTGCATTGTGTTCTCATGCCTTAAACACTAGACATTGCAATGTCTATTCACTGCTGTCGCATGTACACCAAGTCCACACATCTGTTGACGGCACGTCTATGCATTCATCTTCAATGTGCACACTTTGCTTAATGCATTCTCATTACACATTAGCATGTCTGTACAACGTCTGCATAGTGAACATGAAGTCTGTACAATGGTCGACGGCATGTTAGTGCATTCAGTTTTGTTGTGCATACTTCACCTTGTGCACACTGCATTGCACTTCAGCAAGTCTATACAATGTCTACACATTGCAAACTCTACACACTGCACATTACACCCTACAGAGTCTGTACAAGGTTCTTCAACCTTAAACTGATAAGTTTCTTCGTCTGTCTGACAGGTACTCTTCGTGAAGCTTAATGAAGGCACGTGATCCGAGGATATAGGAGTGCCCAGATTGTGACACGTGTACAGTAGCAAGTCTGGATGCTACCACGTGGACTGAGGCCTCTAGGTGGGAAATGTGGAAGCCACACGCCCTATCCAATCTGCTGCTGGTATAAAAGGAAGTCTTCTTCCTCAGAAGAAGGCTGATCGAGAGGTGAAGTTCGAGCAGAAAAATCTGTAGCCGTAGAGAGCCACCGAGATCCACATAGAAGAAAAGCAGAGATAAGAAAAAGAGAAAGAAGAGAAGACTGAGAGAGATGAGTTGAGAGAGTTTATTTGAGAGGTTGTTACTCAGACTCTTGGTTCAGATGCCAGAGCTGAGTTTTGCTCATTGAGAGCTATACTCCCTTTTGGGCTTTCTTGTTTTCGTATGCTTCTATTTTTGTTTTTCGAACTCTCGTTTTTCAAGCTGTGAGTCAGCGTTTGCAGAGGTGCTACCTCTGGATGGGTAAGCTGTAATCCCCAGCGAGTTTGCAGAGGTGCTGCCTCTGGACAGGTGAAGCTGTAATCCTCAGTGGGCGAGACTTGGTCTCAGACAGCAAGCTGTGAGGCTCAGCGGTTGTAGGCTAAGCTGTATTGCCCAGCGGTTCAAGCTGTGAGTCAGCGGAATCCACACTCTAGTTGGAGTGTGGGGTGGACGTAGATCTCTGGGTTGAGATCGAACCACCTTAAAATTTGTTGTCTACTGTGTGATTGATTTGTGCACCTTGTGATTTCAGCTCGTCCGGCAGATGATTGCTTAGGTTCGCTATCACTGTGATCTGCTTTGTTCCAATATCATTGTGCTCCTTCAGTCGTTCAACAGATGCTTGTTTTAATTCCGTATTAGAGCCTTATATTGGTTTTAATTTAGGCCATAGATCTATTCACCCCCCTCTAGATCCACACTTCGTGGTGATAGATTGTTTCCATCTAACACAACCATTGGTATCAGGGCCAAACTCTTCTACAGGGACTTACCGCTCGAAGAGGAAAGGCACAGCTGGATGCTAGAGGAATGATCGCTGAAGGACACTCAACCACCAAGCGCCCTTTCTTTGATGGATCGAATTATGCATACTGGAAGAACCGTATGAAAGTCTTCTTGAGGGCGAAAGACTATGAGATTTGGAAGGTAGTCAGTAAGGGACCTTATGAGCTGTCCCCTAACGAGGATGTCTGGACCAAGGAAGAGATCAGAAGGTCCACTCTGAACTGGAGCGCCATAAATGCTATCCAGTGCTCTCTGCACCCCACAGAATTTTCTCGTGTATCGGCTTGCAGTTCAGCTAAGGAGATGTGGGATGCACTGGAAGTTATCCATGAAGGGACTTCTCAGGTTAGAGAGACGAAGGCAAATTTCCTAGTGTCAGAATATGAAGCCTTCAAGATGAAGCCCGACGAGACCATCAAGGAGATGTACGCTCGATTGACAATGATTACTAACGGTCTCAGAGGTCTTGGGAAGACACAGACAGAATATGATATAGTAAGGAGGATTCTACGTTCCCTGACTCATGTTTGGCACACCAAAGCTACTGTGATGGAAGAGTCAAGGGATCTGTGCAACACCAGGGTAGATGAGTTAATTGGTTCGCTGATGGCGTATGAAATAAATCTGCCAAAGATAGAGGAAGCTGAGAAGAAGAAGAAACCAATTACTCTAAAAGCTGGTGCCAGCAAATGCAGCCGATCCAGCTCTAGTGGATCATCATCCGAGGAGAGCCTGTCTAAAGAAGTAATAGTAGGTGATGATATAGCAATGATCACCAGGGAATTCAGGTGGTTCCTCAGGAAAGAAGGAAGGCGATTCAGCCGAAGAAACTATAGTGGTGGCCGACGGTATAAAAGGTATAAATCTAATCCTGCAAAGCAAACTGAATCTAATGTGTGTTACCAGTGTAGGAAGGCTGGCCACCTAAAAGTTGATTGTTCAGAGATTCAGAAGCTCAAGCACAAGTCCAAGAAAAAGAACACTAAAGGGAAAGCTATGGTGAGTACCTGGAGTGATGAGGATGAAGGTAGCTTGAGCAATAGCTCAGACAGTGAGGGAGAATCAGAAAAGCCCATTTGCCTCATGGTAACCAGCTCTGAAGATAGAGAGGAAGACTCAGATGAGGTATCCTCTCGATTCGATAATTTTACTATTGCTGATTGGGTAGATGCCTATCATGAAATAGCTGATAAAGCAGATGATATTAGAAAAGATAATAGGCATCTAAGAAGAAAAATTAATTTCATGCAAAATGACACAACTCTAACTGATAAAATTGCATGCCTTGAATCTGAGAATAATAAGCTGAAACTCACATGCTCTGAAATAGAAGAAATCAAGCATGAGTTAAGAGTCTCTAAAGAAGATAATGAGAGGTTAGAAAAAGAAACTGATGAATGGAAATTGAAAATTCATAAATATGAGAGTGAGATGAAAATTGTGAGTGAAAAATATGAAGCTGTCTTAAGTGTAAACACCGAACTGAAGAAATCCATTGAAGATATTCAGAAAGATAATGAGGACAAGCTGAAAAGTATTGAGAAAATGACCCAAGGTTCAGACAACCTAAATGCTTTGTTAGTGTCAAAAGTCAATTTCAGGAAAGAGGGCCTTGGATTTAATTCTAGTGCAACAAAAAGTTTTGGAATGAAGACTATTTCATTTGTCGCACAAAAAGAGAAAGGACCTCTGATTAACATGAATTCAAAAACTTCTGTGAATAAAATTGTAAATCTGAAGAAGCCCAGTACTGAGGAGAAGGGCAAACAAAAGATTAGTGAGCCTAGTAGAGCTGGTACATCCAAGCAAAATCCTAAATCTCAGTCTCAGGTTAGGGGTCAGCCTACACATGCGCATAAACCCCATGTTAATGTTACCAAGTCTCTACCACCATCACCATCTCAGAAGAAGACCCAATACACACCTGTGAATAGGTCAGCAGGGTCCAAGGTGAAGGGGAGACAGAATGCTTTTAGAGCTCAACCCAAACAATTCTATCAATCTAGAGCCCAGTCCGACTACACTGCACAGTCAACCTATCCAAATAGGTCAGGGTGGACTGGGACTCAGGGAAAGTTTACAGGTCATGCATATCAGGCTACACAGTCTCACATACCTTACACTAGAAATTGGGTTGGTGGGTATGGTAATTGGACATCTAGGAACATGCATTTGTTCAGCTAGCCCAGAAACTACTATGGCCACAATTTCGTGAATGCACCCTGGCCAAGGCACTGGCACAGAAGCAACAAATCTATCAATAATTATGCTAGTGCCAACAAGAAGAATAACAACAAAAAGAAGAGGAATAATAATAGAAAGGAATCTAGAAAATCCACTGAACAGAATTCTTTTAAACAAATATGGATTCCTAAAAGCTTGCTTTCATGTTTTAACTGCATTTCGTCTGCTCCGGAGCCCAATCAGACTTGGGTTCCAAACTTCTCTACCTGATTGTGTGTGCATGTATGCCTGGCAGCCAAGAACAATCTGTGGTACTTGGATAGTGGCTGCTCCAGGCATATGACAGGAGATAAGGCCAAGTTCTACATGCTGACAGAGAAACATGGAGGCCTTGTCACCTTTGGTAGCAACACGAAGGGTAAGATTGTCAGGACATGTAAGGTAGGTAAGTGTACTACCTGTTGCATTGAAGATGTCATGCTGGTTGAAGGTTTAGCATATAACTTACTTAGCATCAGCCAGCTATGTGATAAAGGATATAAAGTTCTTTTTGACTCTCAATGCTGTAAAGTTTTTGAACCTGATTCCGAAATTGTTAAATTTTCTGGTAAAAGAATAAATAATACTTACATGATAGACTTAGATGGCATACAACATTCTAACCTATGCCTCACTGCTAGCAAAGAAGATTTAGCTTTCTTATGGCATCGTAGGTTAGGCCATGCTAGTTACACAGTATTGCATAAATTGAATAAGCACAGCATGGTTAGAGGACTTCTTGAAATTTTGTTTAAGAAAGAAAATAAAATCTGTGATGCATGTACTCAGTCCAAGTTAACTAGAAAGTCATTCAAATCTAGAACAGAAAATCTATCCTCTAAACCCTATGAGCTGATACACATGGACCTTTTTGGGCCAACCATCTCTGTCAGCTTATCAGGGAGGAAGTATGGGTTTGTCATGGTAGATGACTTCTCTAGGTACACTTGGGTATATTTCTTATCACATAAAAGTGATGCATTCACAGAATTTCAAGAGTTTTGTCTTAAAATAAACCAGAAAATTGAAAATATTTTAACTGATCATGGAGGTGAGTTTGAAAACTCACAGTTTGATGATTTCTGCAGGACAAATGGAATTCATTACAAGTTCTCCTCACCAAGAACACCCGAGCAGAATGGAGTTGTGGAGAGGAGAAACAGAACCTTGGTGGAGATGGGTCGTACACTCTTAGTTGAAGGTGGTCTGCCAAGGAAGTTCTGGGCTGAAGCAGTAAATACTGCCTGTTATGTAATTAACAGAGCTATGGTAAGACCTTCTACCCAGAAAACACCCTATGAAATCATAAAGGGTAAGAAACCTTCAATTGCTCATTTCAAGGTTTTTGGTTGCAAATGCTTTATTCACATAAATGAAAAAAGAGACCTTGATAAATTTGAACCTAAAGGTGAACCAGGAATTTTTCTTGGTTATTCTGAAAACACCCGGGCATATAGAGTGTATAATCTGAATTCCAAATCTATTGAAGAATCTCCACATATTGTTTTTGATGAATCTTTGGTAAAGACTAATATTGGTCAATGGAGGAATGAAGACAATGGTGATATTCTGAAAGAAGGGAATCATGCAGACAAATCCGAAGATGAGGAAGAAAATGAAGAGCTTATTGGAGAAGAGCCTACAGTTCAGGGGGAGGTAAATGAAAATCATGATGATGAAATTGTCAACATTAGATATCTGAAAGATCATCCAGTAGATAATGTAATTGATAATTTGCATGACCCTCCTACGACTAGAGGCCATTTAAGAATTCAAAATGAACTGAATGCATATGCTTTTGTATCACATGTAGAATCCAAGTCCATTGACTGTGCTCTCAAGGATGTGCATTGGATTAATGCCATGCATGAGGAGCTCAATCAATTTGATAGGAATAAGGTGTGGCACTTGGTCCCACCTCCTGATCATGAGACAGTCATAGGGACTAAATGGGTCTTCAGAAATAAAACTGATGAATTAGGGAATGTGGTTAAGAATAAGGCCAGACTTGTAGCTCAGGGGTATAATCAGGAATTTGGAATAGACTTTCAAGAATCCTTTGCCCCTGTAGCCAGGTTAGAAGCAATTAGAATTTTATTGACTTATGCATGTTTCCTAGGAATAAATCTCCAGCAGATGGATGTGAAATCTGCTTTTCTGAATGGGGAAATCAGTGAGGATGTCTATGTAAGGCAGCCTCCTGGCTTTGAATGTTTAGACTTCCCCAATCATGTTTATAAACTTCGTAAAGCTCTCTATGGTCTTAAGCAAGCTCCTAGAGCTTGGTATGACAGGTTGAGCAAATTCCTCACAGATAAGAACTTCACAAGAGGAGTAGTTGATCAAACTTTGTTCACTAAGGTAAGTCATCCAAATATACTTATTGTTCAAATTTATGTTGATGACATAGTTTTTGGGTCAACTAACCCCAAACGGTGTGAGGAGTTTTCTCAGATTATGACTAATGAATTTGAAATAAGTTCAATGGGAGAGCTCAAATTATTTCTTGGACTGCAGGTTACACAATCAAAAGATGGAACCTTCATCACTCAGTCCAAGTACATAAGGGATTTACTGAAGAAATACAAGATGGACAACCTCAAAGAAATAGCTGCTCCAATGGGTACCTCGACCAGCTTAGATACAGATCCGCAAGGTAATCCAGTGGACCAAAAGCTATATAGAGGTATGATCGGATCCCTTTTATATCTTACAGCATCTAGGCCTGATATTTATTTTGCAGTGTGTCTATGTTCTAGATTTCAAGCTAGTCCTAAAGAATCACATCTTAAATCTGTGAAAAGGATTTTTAGGTATCTACTAGGCACCCAAGAGCTTGGTCTTTGGTATCCTGCCAAGTGTGAGTTAGAACTTCTAGCCTACACTGATGCAAACTATGCTGGGTGTCGAGTAGATAAAAAGAGCACTAGTGGCTACTGTCAATTCCTTGGTGGCTGTCTAGTAACTTGGGCATCTAAGAAGCAACACACTGTACCCTTGTCCACAGCTGAAGTTGAATACGTTGCAGCTGGTAACTGTGCAGCCCAAGTACTTTGGATCAAGCACCAACTGGCTGATTATCAAATAAAACTGGAATGTATTCCAATTTTGTGTGATAATACTAGTGTTATATGTTTAGCTAAAAATCCTATTCATCATTCTAGGACTAAGCACATAGAGATCAAACACCATTTTCTTAGAGATGCTGTCAATAAAAAGGAAATTGAACTGAATTTCGTTGAAACTGAAAAATAAATTACTGATATCTTTACTAAGCCACTAGGGAATGAAATGTTTAAATTTCTTAGAAGAGAACTTAGCTTGTGTAAATTTCAGCATGATGAATAGAATTCAGTTGGTTTGAATATCTCATTTTTAAACTTGCTTGTATGAATAAAATTCTGTGGCAGTTGAATAATGGATCAAACCTTGCATGCATCACATTCACATTCTTCATTTGATATTCATTGCATAACATGCATATCATAACTACATGCATATAGACAGGGGGAGTGTTGTATGTAATTCAGAGAGGGTATCAACTTCATTGCAACTCAAATTCTTGTCTCTCGTGAATTCATTCATTCCTTGACCCTGATGAGTTGAGTCTGACAATATGGGAATCTATTAGTCAGTTCTAATTCTTAAGCAATAGAAAATAGACTTCTTCCGTTATTAGAATTTTAATTGCTTAAAGGCTGACTTAATGGTTTAAATTTTATAATCTTTAGAGTTTAAAGAATGCAATCAGAAAATAAGAATGTTGATAATTGATAAAGCTCTCAACCCCTATTTCATTACATGTCAGATAAAGTTAATTGTATCTGAAATCTGAAAACTCACCTGAAATCCTGTTAGAGAAGGCTAAGCATGTGTATTGTCCTTAAACAAGTCATTCTGAAACAAATAAAGGACAACTAAGAAAATGTTGAAAATCTTGAAAAATATTTGAAATAATGTTGGCAGAGCAATGACTGATAAAGCACTGAGAAACTGAGTGATCCATCAAAGAAATGGACAATACTTAAGTCATTAGGTGTATTAGTTATCTCTGAATAAATGATCAAAATAGTAGGGTGGTTTCACTGAGTACCTGGGGGTAACTGGCGTCTGATAAACGTGTACCCTCACACAAAAAGGTGTAAATCAGTTCTATTGAATTTGATCATAGGCAGAATGGTTCATTATGTTGAGTATCTAGGGGTACTGGCGTTTGATAAATGTGTACCCTTACGTAAAAAGACAAATGATACTTGAATGCCCTTAATGAAATAAAATTGAAAATGCTGCTCCTTCAAAGGAAAATTCAGATATGTCAAATTGTTTAATTTCAATACATGACCTGGTATCTCTTAACAATTTTTTTTCCGAGTCTAAGAAAGTAAGATATTTTGAAACTAAATCTCGCATGCTCAAATGTGATTCTGGTTTATTGCTTTATCATGCACAGCAAACTTATCCAATGAATGCAGTGCATGAACTCTAATTTTTATAATCTTTAAACCAGAACTCTATCTGAAAGCAGTTTCTAAATTCATATGACTGAAGACTCTGTGCTTTAGAATGCTTATTCCTGAACTACTTGTTCAGAATGCCAGTCAGATGATTTCTCTTGTTCCTTCCCTTCTAATTTCTTTCCCTCATGTTTGTTGATGGCAAAGGGGGAAAATCAATTGTTTGTTTGTTGAATTCCAGGGGGATGGTATACATTGTTATGGCAAAGGGGGAGATCTTGTTAGAACTTGCATTGGTCTCATAGCATGCATTCGGAGTCAGTGTAACTCATAGGGTTGCCATCATCAAAATGGGGGAGATTATTGTGCCCATGGAGTTTTGATGATCTGTAGTTTTGATGATAGCAAACATTATGAGTCACAAGTCTACACAGTCTATACTTCTTTGCATCATCACTCTCTGCATAGTCTAGACAGAAGTCTCAACATTGCTCTCACGCATATACATAGTCTGTACACTCATTACCAGCATGTCTGTACATCGCCTTGGGCATGGCAAAGTCTATACATTGCTGCATTGCTCGCACAGGTAATGTCTATACATCGTGTTGCAAGCATGCATTCAAGTCTGTACAGCCGGTGAAGTCCGTCTCGCTCAGCGTCTCAAGTGGACTTGAAGTCTGTACATCGTCCGTCTCACTCAGCATCTAAAGTGGACTTGAAGTCTGTACATCGTCCGTCTTACTTAACGTCTCATGTGGACTTGAAGACTGTACATCGTCCGTCTTACTTAACGTCTCATGACTCGAAGTCCATACATTGCCTTGCTTAATGCAAAGTCTGTACATCAGACTAAGTCTGCATCAGCTGAGTCTATACATCGTCCGTCTCACTTAGCGTCTCATGCATATGCTAAGTCTATACATTGCAGCATGCATTGTCTCCAAGTCTATACAGCGTCCAGCGTCTCATCCCAAGTCTATACATCGTCCGTCTGCATTTAGAAGTCTATACACTATTGGCTGTTCAGCGTCTCATGCAGTGTCTCATGCAAGTCTATACACTATTGGCTGTTCAGCGTCTCATGCAGTGTCTCATGCAAGTCTATACACTCGCATGCTAGCCAGTTTGTAAAGTCTATACATTGCAGCTGAGTTGAAGTCTGTACAGCCCTTGCTTTGCCAAAGTCTATACATCGTGCACTCTCAAGTCTATATAGCCCTTGCTTAGCTCAAGTCTGTACATCATCCATCACTCCTTTGGCAAGTCCATACATTTTGAAAGTCTATACATTCCTCATTGCCTTGCTTCATGCACCAAGTCTGCACATTCCATAACATTAAGTCTATACATCTTTGTCTTGTGCATGCATCATTTCTTAAGTCTGTACATCGCATCGTTTGTTCATGCATTATCTCTAAAGTCTGTACATTGCATTACATGAGCTGAAGACTGTCTAAGTCTATACATTGCTTCTTCATGCATTGCACAAAGTCTGCACATTGTGTGCTGCATGCTCACCAGGTCCATACACTGGCTAGTCTGCACAAGTCTGTAAGTCTATACATTGTCTGCTGAATGCTCTTCAAGTGTACACATTCGATAGTGGCAAGTATGTACATCGCCCAGTGTCATGCATTCAAAGTCCACACATGCACACACTTAGTTTGTGCATTGTGTTCTCTGGCATTAAACACTAGACATTGCAATGTCTATTCACTGCTGTCGCATGTACACCAAGTCCACACATCTGTTAACGGCACGTCTATGCATTCATCTTCAATGTACACACTTTGCTTAATGCATTCTCATTACACATTAGCATGTCTTTACAACGTCTGCATAGTGAACATGAAGTCTGTACAATGGTCGACGGCATGTTAGTGCTTTCAGTTTTGTTGTGCATACTTCACCTTGTGCACACTGCATTGCACTTCAGCAAGTCTATACAATGTCTACACACTGCATATTACACCCTACAGAGTCTGTACAAGGTTCTTCAACCTTAAATTGATAAGTTTCTTCGTCTGTCTGACAGGTACTCTTCGTGAAGCTTAATGAAGGCACATGATCCTAGGATATAGGAGTGCCCAGATTGTGACACGTGTACAGTAGCAAGTCTAGATGCTGCCACGTGGACTGAGGCCTCTGGGTGAGAAATGTGGAAGCCACACGCCCTATCCAATCTGCTGCTGGTATAAAAGGAAGTCTTCTTCCTTAGAAGAAGGCTGATCGAGAGGTGAAGTTCGAGCAGAAAAAGCTGTAGCAATAGAGAGCCACCGAGATCCACAAAGAAGAAAAGCAGAGAGAAGAAAAAGAGAAAGAAGAGAAGACTGAGAGAGATGAGTTGAGAGAGTTTATTTGAGAGGTTGTTACTCAGACTCTTGGTTCAGATGCCAGAGCTGAGTTTTGCTCATTGAGAGCTATGTTGGGTTCGGTGCAGTATTCAGAGGGGGGGTGAATGAATATAGCCCTTTTCAAATCTTTCGCCCAATTAAAATATTCGGCTCACTAACTATCTAGAATGCTAACTAGACAGTTTTATCAAATCTGAAAGACTAATTAGCAGTTGTGGAATAAAACAAAAAGACTGTAAGCACTCTAACAAGACAGGTTAGACGAACTATAGCTCAATTAGAATTTCAATCACTTAACAGATTAAGACACTCTAAGCAATTAGACAATTCAAGCAACACACAATCCCAGTGACAAACAGATAGCGTGCGCAGCTAATCAACTTCGTTGAACTTGAAGCAAACACTTGAAGCGCCCTTATGCAAGCATCTAGCGGAAGCAATAAGACAGATGAAGAAATCAAACCACTGCACAATGGGTTTTAGGTTGTTCGATCCAACAGACCTACATCCACCCCACACTCAAACCGAGTGTGGCTTCACTAAGAGCTGGGCAACACAGCTTGCCAACAGACGTTGATATACAGCTTACCCAGGGGAACAACCTCCCCTCTTCCTCCTACCCGGAGGGAACCTCTAGCAACCCACGGTCACTAGAACCCAGAGTCTCACGTCTCTCTTCCTCTATACCAAGAGGGAACCCCACTAGTAGCAGCCCCGCTACCAATGAACCAGCTAGTAGCACTCTGCTACCAGCATCCACCAGAGGCCTAGCCTCTCTTCCTCCTAGCCCGGAGGGAACCCACAAGCAGCCCCCCTGTTGCTTGCAAACCAGAGATCAGATCTCCCTTCTCCTGACCCACCAGGAGGAACCCGACCTCAGTCCAGAGGATCGAAAAAACTCAGTAAATCAGATCGAATAAAAAGAAAAAATAAGGAATCGTAATAACACAGCAAATACAAGCTGTAAAGGAAGGAACATCAGATGTGGCTCTTAAAGAGCTGGATGGCCTGGATTTGATCCACGGTCCATCAAGAACAGATCTTCACTCTCTCTCTTTATCTCTCTTTCTTTCTCTTCTGCTCTCCTAATCTCTCACGGATTCTCCCTCTTATGCTGCTGCTGTTCTCTCTTTCTCTCTCTCTCACTCTCGAAATCTTCTCTGCTGGCCTATCTCTCGAGAGTTCTCTTTCTGCTCTCAGATGGCCTCTTTTGCTTTACTTCTTCCTTGGAGTGAGCTGCCCTTTTCTGAAGACGAAGAGGGATTTATATACCAATAACAGGGGCTCCGGAGGATAGGGCAGAGATGCCCTAGAGAGGTTCGATGGGTTGGGCCACGTGGTGAAGTAGCAGGCCCCAGCTTCCACGTGTCTAACTGCTGGCACGTCCTTTGTTATAGGATCACGTGCCCTTTCATAATTGGGGTCTCCTTGTACTACATCGAAATATTCTAGTAATTTACCACACTTACTATTTCTGGTGACTGACCGCGTTGACGCACTGGCATCACTGCGTCTACTCTTTGCTTGTACATATTTGAATTTGCCCCACTGCGTCGACCCTGCTGTGGATAGAGTTGATGCGTTTAAGATAGCCAGAGATAAGTCGCCCCTTTCTTGAACTGCTGCGTCGACGCTGCCAGTTGGTGGCGTTGACGCACGGATGAAGATCAGAAGTGTGTATTGGCCTCTCTTCCGCCGCTGCGTCGACGCTGCTTGTTGATGGCATTGACGCAGTGGAAGATATCGTGAAGGCTTCGTCAAGTGATGCGTGGATGCTTTAAGCTCCCAGCGTCGACCCTGTTCCCTTCAGCAACAATAATGAAGTCATAAGATCTAAGTATGTACATTGTAGTGTATATACTTCGAAAGAAACAGTCCAATGTATATACTTCAAGAACTCTAGACAACGGACGCTGTACAGACTTCAGATGCTACAGTCCAATGTATGGACTTTGACGAAGTGAAGCAGTGTATAGACTTCTCGTGAAAACTAGTGACAGACTTGAAAGTTCAAGGCCACGATGTATAGACTTTGCCACAGTCTAATGTACAGGCTTTGCAAAAGTGAACGAGCCAATGTATAGACTTCAAAGGAAGCAGTCCGATGTACAGACTTGGTTGCAAGCTGAACAGTCGGATGTACAGACTTGCTGAAACTGTCCGATGTACAGACTTTAGCTAAGAAGGCCACAGGCCAATGTGTAGACTTGGCCAATGTGCAGACTTTGGCTTGGAACGAAGGTAAAGATGAGGCTGTATAGACTTGGCCAGAACACAGGGAAAAACACCAATGTGCAGACATGAACATCCAGCAGTGTATAGACTTTCACACAAGAAATAGACAAGGCAGCTTGGCGTCAACCCAGCTGTTTCACTGCGTCAACGCAGCAAGTAAGCCAGCAACTACTGCGTCAATGCAGTGTCCTTGTAGCGTCAACGCAGTTAGTGAACAGACAGCCAATGCGTCAACCCAATCTCCAACTGCGTCAACGCACTGCATGAACAATTAGCCACTACGTTAACCCAATCTAGCCATATTCATGAATTGGCTATTCAAGCAAACAATCAGATATTTAAGCAGTCAACCAGTCATCTAAATTAATTAGCACACCTCAGTGTGACTCTCAGTGTGACTCATGGTGTAACGACCCGAGATTCCGATTACCGGGAAGGCCCGATAACCCGAGACTCGCACCGCCACCCACGAGCCCGAAGGCTCGGAAGGGTTAAAAGGATGGTGTGGAAACTACACAAGTATCACAAATAATTGCAGAAATTAAACAGCAATAACAATAGTCCACGACTAGTATAGTGATAAGAAAGAAAAGTACAGCTACACGAGCCATACCCCGGCTCTGACCTCTGGCACTACCTCTGGGCACCCGCACCACGCTGCACTCCTGACGCGCTCCCCGAAGGTGGCGCCTCACCTGAAACACGGTGAAAACACGCAGGGAATGAGTCTCGGAACAAGACTCAGTAGGGATCACTCGAACCCTACCTCGTAAAATGAGAAACCACTACACTAGCGGTAGGAAAGTACCTCGGAAAGGAAAGCCCTGTACTCTATAGAACTAGACCCTACGGCACGCAAACTGTCACACGTGCCACGGTACGAGAAGACCGAAACTCAACGGTGGAACCGCCAAAACCTGAAGGTCGGAAACACACGACTGACAGTCTGTCACTCCGTACTCGACAGGAGTACCACCCACTAGAAGCACAGCCGGTAGCGTCCCCTGACGTCTTACACCGCACCGCAGGTGAATCGCCTAATGTGGTAGGTCCTACCCGAGGCGCAGACACCGTACAAGTAACCACAAACAAGTGACTAGCTGGGGTCATGCCCGTCGACGTGGGTCCAATCGCCCCCAACCACGTGTGCACACACAGACCACGCGTCCCAGGTCTGGCCCTCTGACCAGTTTTCCCCTCAGCCAGACTCTGGCTGCAAGACGTGGGGCCCAACGGTAATCGGTCCACAAACCGTCTCGAAAGGTCGGCCCGTACACCACTCCCTGGTGCGACCAGCACACGCGTACTGGTAGGCTACGACTAGTGGAGGGTCACTGAAGGAGTAGACTCTCAAGTCACGGAAAACAACACCGCAACCACAGGTACGAGGGACGCTCCTTGTACCCACACTAACGCACGGTGACACAAGCCGAAATCACCACCTCCCGGGACCCCACGGTACCCCCAGGTGTAGCCCCCACATGATGCCCCGCATCAGTCGGACTATGGGTCAGCACAGGGATCGAGACTAGCTCGTCCGGGACTCAAATCGGTGAAGAAGGGGAGTCACGGTCACCGGAGGACCGCCTCCTATGGTAGCGGTCGACCAAGGACCGCTATCACCTGGTCGCGGTCGACCTGGAACCGCGACCACCCTGGTGCGCGAAACGTGAAAGCGGTCACATGAAGACCACCTTCACCTGGTAGCGGTCTCCTGGAGACCGCGACCAGACTCCAACGGTCAAAAACCATCTCGAAGACCGTGCCAGACCCCAGGCTGAAAGCGGTCGCCCCCTGACCGCCACCAGTAGTCACGGTCAGTCGCGAGACCGCGACCGCCTGCCGACAGCACAAGCCCCAACGCTCGAAACCTTGATGAAGGCGGTCCCCACCTGACCGCTACCTGATGAAGGCGGTTACTGGTGGACCGCTATCATCCCGAAAAATCGAGAACGGCCGGGAACGGCTAAAAACACCATTCCACGCCCCCATACCTCTACCGGAGAGGGGGAAAACAAAGGGGAAGACCCCTGGGGACCCCTAGCATGATTCTAGGCCATCAAAACATGAATCCATGCATCGAATCCATAGATCGGGCGACTCTCCCCAAAACATGGAAAAACCCCAAACATGCTCAAATAAGCCCCTCTCGGCCTCCCCTCGGCCTATAAATCACGGAAATGATCGACAAGAGGCCAAGGAACGTCACCCTACCTCAATGGAGTGAATGCTTCGCCGGATCGTCCACAAACCACGAAGAACGCTTTAAGCTTCACGAACTCCCCACGCTTCCCACGCTTGCTGCACGCCCACGAGCTCGCCTCGCCGCCACCCACGCGTCGGTGCCGTCGCCCTGCCGCCGTCAACACCCGGGGAGGGGCTCACCGCGTCCGAATGGGAGAGAGAGGGAGAGAGGAGGGCGGCCACGGTTGGGTAAGGAAGGAGGAAGAAGAAGAAGAAAGAGAAAGAAGAAAAGAAAAAGAAAAAGAAAAGGGGTTATATAGGAAAATCTGATTTTTCAGAAAAATACCAAAAATAGAAAAATACATTTCCGGAATCCTCGGAACGCACCGATCGCAACGGTACCACTCGTGCCCGGGTGAACTGCCCGGTTCGCCCGCAGCGAGCTTCCGAAGAAAAAGCCGAATCCCGCGCCGGGAACCGGAAAACACGCGCGGAAAAGCCGTGGAACGCCTCCGGGCCTCCGAAACAATTCCGGATCGCGCCGATCCGAACATGAAAGATGTCCGAAACGAAATTTCAGACACAACAAAACCGGACGCTCCGAAAACCAGATCTGGGACCCACGAAGAAGGATCCGAAAGGTCCGGGATATTACAGCCCTCCCCCCTTAAGGAATTTCATCCTCGAAATTGAGAACAACCCAAGGGGAAAGAAGAGGAAGACTCACTCAAAAAGGTACGGGAACTGCTGATGCATCTCATCCTCACGTTCCCACGAAGTCTCACCACCAGAGTGTCGTTGCCACACGACCTTTACCAAGGGAATAACCTTGTTCCGCAGGCGCTGCTCTCGCCTATCCTCCACGCGGATCGGAAACTCTGAGAGAGAAAGATCTGGAGTCACCTCAGGCCAAACGGAAAACTCGAGCACATGAGAGTCATCGGGCATATACTTCCGCAACATCGAGACGTGGAACACGTCATGCACCGACGCCAACTCAGGAGGTAACTGCAACCGGTAAGCAACCTCACCGATGCGTTCCACAATCGCGAAAGGACCAATATAGCGGGGACTCAGCTTCCCACGCCGTCCAAAATGCATCACCCCCTTCATCAGAGAAACTCTCAAGAACACATGATCGCCCACGGTGAACTCGAGAGGCTGCCTCCTACGGTCAGCATAGCTCTTCTGCCGACTCTGGGCCGCCAACATGTTCTGACGAACCAGGTGCACAACATCCACACACTGCTGCACCAATTCCGGTCCGGTCAAAACACGCTCACAAACCTCAAACCAATCAAGCGGAGTCCTACACGGATGCCCGTACAAAGCCTCATAGGGAGCCATGCCGATGCTCGAATGAAAGCTGTTGTTATAGGCAAACTCCACCAACGGTAGGTGATGAATCCAACTCCCCTGCCACTCTAGGCAGCAGGATCTCAGCATGTCCTCCAAAGTCTGAATGATCCTCTCAGACTGGCCATCTGACTGAGGATGATACGCCGAGCTGAATGCCAACTCCGTGCCAAGAGCTCGCTGGAAACCCCTCCAGAATCCAGAAGTGAAGCGCAGATCCCGATCCGACACGATTGAAATGGGAACCCCATGCAACGGCACGATCCGCTCCACATAAAGTCGAGCCAACTTGGACACACTCCAGCTGACTTTGACCGGCAACAGTCGCGCCACCTTCGTCAGCCGATCTACCAGCAACCAAATACTGTCCTGCCCACTCGGGGTCCTCGACAATCCCACCACGAAATCTGTGGTCACATGGTCCCACTTCCAAGCAGGAACATCCAAGGGCTGGAGAGTACCTCCTGGTCGCTGATGCTCTGCCTTCACCTGCTGACAGATCAGGCACCTGGCCACAAATTCGGCAACATCTCTCTTCATGCCAGGCCACCAGAACTGCCTCCGCAAGTTCCGATACATCTTCGTCGCACCCGGGTGTATGGTGTATCTGCTCCCATGAGCCTCGCGCAACACCGCACGATGAACCTGCTCCTCTGCTGGGACGTACAGCCTGCCACGAAACCTCGTAGCACCGTCCTCGCCAAGTTCTACATCAGCCATCGCAAGAATCCGGGGCAACTCAGGGTCCGTATGCTGAGTCTCTGTCACCTGACGACGGATAGCAGGAGTGACAGTCAGACTCGCAAGCACTGCCAACCCTGTCTCCTGGGGAATCTTGAGCCTAAAAGATACTTCGGGCACTTGTTCCCAGAGCCTCCACTTCCTCAACATCAAGGTACTGACCGCAACCTTCCGACTCAAGGCATCAGCAACGACATTCATCCTACCCGGCTGATAAGACAGGGTGAAGTCATAGTCTTTCATGAACTCCATCCAACGCCTTTGTCTGAGGTTCAGATCTCTCTGCGAGAACACATACCTCAAACTCTGATGGTCAGTGAACACCTCGAACTTCTCGCCGTACAGATAATGCCTCCAGATCTTCAGCGCGAAGATCACCGCAGCCAACTCAAGATCATGGGTAGGGTAGTTCTCCTCGTGGGGCTTTAGCTGCCGAGATGCATAAGCCACCACTCTACCATGCTGCATCAAAACAGCACCCAATCCAATGCCGGAAGCATCTGTACACACCACAACAGAAGGCAAAACCAACACCGGAGCCGAGGTGAGCAATCTCTTCAGTTCCCTGAAGCTCTGCTCACACTCCTCGGACCAAACGAAAGGTATATCCTTCCGCGTGAGCCTCGTCATCGGGGTCGCAATGCGGGAAAAATCCTGGATAAACCGGCGATAATAACCTGCAAGCCCCAAGAAACTCCAGATCTCCGTCACCGACCTCGGCCTCGGCCACTGCATCACTGCCTCGACCTTGGCGGGGTCCACGGAAATACCATCACCAGAAATCACGTGCCCCAGAAAGTGCACCTCGTTGAGCCAAAACTCGCACTTGCAGAGCTTCGCATACAACTGGTGATCTCGCAATGTCTGCAGCACCACACCCAAATGGTACGCATGCTCCTCAGCAGACTGCGAATAAACAAGGATGTCGTCCACAAAGATGACCACGAACTGGTCCAAATACGGATGAAACACCCTCTGCATCAAGTCCATGAAGGCTGCAGGGGCATTGGTGAGCCCGAACGGCATCACCAAAAACTCATAATGCCCATACCTCGTACTGAACGCAGTCTTCTCCACATCGGACTCGCGAATCCTCAGCTGATAGTAACCGGACCGCAAATCAATCCGCGAGAACACTCGCGCAGACTAAAGCTGGTCGAATAAATCATCAATCCGCGGCAACGGATACTTGTTCTTAATGGTCACTTCATTCAGCTGCCGATAGTCAATGCACAACCGCAGACTACCGTCCTTCTTCTTCACAAACAACACGGGCGCACCCCAAGGGAAAAAGCTAGGATGAACATACCCCTTGGCCAGTAGTTCCTGCAACTGCGCCCTCAACTCCCTCAACTCAGCGGGGGCCATACGGTAGGGAGCCTTCGCCAAAGGTCCCGTACCAGGTACAACCTCGATCACGAAATCGATCTCCCGCTAGGGAGGTAATCCAGGAAACTCCTCGGGAAAAACATCGGGAAACTCGCACACCACCGTAACGTCCTCGACATCCGGCTCCATCCGGTCAGACACAACCACTGACGCGAGAAAACCCTGACAACCAGAATCAAGCAATCGACGGACTCGAATAGCAGAGATAAGGAATCAAGAAGAGGTGGAACGGATACCTTGGAAATAGAAGGTCCTCTTGCTCGGATGCTGGAAGTAGACCCTCTTCATTCCACAATCCACCACCGCTCCATGGGTCTCGAGCCAATCCATGCCTAGAATCACATCGTAATCCCGAAGCTGCAACGCATACAACCTGCCTGGCATACTCCGCCCATCGATCCAAATCGGAACCTGATCGAAACAATACGGAGTGATCATAAAGTCACCCGAAGGCAACTCCACTGTCAAATCACAGGACAACTGGGTCACCGGCTCCTCGACGCTCGACGCGAAATCCTCCAAAATAAACGAATGAGACGCGCCAGAATCAAACAAAACCCGAGCCGCACAACCCAAAATCTGAACGGTACCTTCCACGAGCTGCGACGCCACTGCCTCTGCCCTGGTCATGTGCGTGATCTGGCCCCGAGCCCTCTGCCTGCCTCCCACACTAGCTGACCTGGGTAGCGGCAGATACTGTCCCTGCTACTGCTGCTGCCTCTGCTGCTGGGGAACCTGCTGCTGCGGCGGCCTCTAGGGACAGTCACGCGCCATATGCCCTGGCTGGTCACACCGAAAATAGATGATCGGCGCCGTGCACTGCCTGCCTGGGTGGGTCCCACCACACCGTGGACAAGGTCCTCGCGATCCACCCATTGATCCCTGACGCTGCAAAGGAATCGGCTGATGTACACTGCCCGATGAAGCCTGCCCCTGGTGCCTGGACTTCTTCTTGCCGAACCCCTTCTTGAAGAACTTCTTGACCTTCGAGCCGAAGGACGCAGATCCTATCACCGAAGCTGCATGTGCCGGCACTCCTGAACCACTCATCGCATGCTGGAAGGAACCCTGCTGCTGGGTAGCCGACTGCTGGCTGCGACCTGACAAGGACTGCCCCTGGCTGATCGGTCCTCGGGTTCTCTTCATATCCATCTCCAAGGAAATCGCAACACGAGACGCTGTCTATAGATCAGTGGCCCCGTTCGCGATCAAATGGTGCCTCAGCTCCAGCCTCAAGCCCTGCACAAACTGCGTGGTCCTCACCCTCTCATGCTCCATGATATGAGGTGCGTATCGACCCAACTCGACAAATCGGGCCCTGTACTGCAACACGGACATGTCACCCTGCACCAGCTCCAGAAACTCCCGCATCCGCTACGTAGCAACAATATCTGGACAGTACGTACGCTCGAAAGCACCGACAAAGTCATCCCACTCGATCTGCTAAAGTGGGCGAAGCTGAAAGGACGTCTTCCACTCGGAAGACCACCACCTCCGAGCCGTACCCTGCAACTGGTTGTAGGCCAACACCACTCTGTCCTCGGCAGCACTCTTCGTAGAATTGAACACCCGCTCCATCTCATCAAGCCAATCACGAGCCGCATCAGGGTCTGCCTGGCCGCTAAAGTAAGGTGGATGGAACTGCATGAAGTCCCTCACTGCTCGGCCTGGCCCACCCCTAGCTGACGAGCCCTCACCGGCCTCTCCGCCAAACTGCTGAGACATAAGCTGGTACATGCCACGGAAGAAATCCTCGGCCCCCGCAGCTCTCATAGTATCCGCGGCCTTGGTAGCCCCCGGTGGCGCTCTGCTATGCTCCTCCTGGTCCCTCTGGACCCCCTGCTGGATCTCCTGACCTCTAGCCGACTGCCCCTGCTGAGAGCGAGAACTCCTCCTCGGCGCCATACTCGCTCCTGAAGCACAAGACAGAAAATACGAAAACGGCAAGGTCAAAATAAACACACGGTGCCCAGTGCCAACGTCACCTGTACATCATCGCTGTGGACTAGTGGACCACTACAATTACCTATGATTCTCATGTAATTCCACAACCGCGCTCTGATACCAGCTGTAACGACCCGAGAATCTGATTACCGGGAAGGCCCGATAACCCGAGACTCGCACCGCCACCCACGAGCCCGAAGGCTCGGAAGGGTTAAAAGGATGGTGTGGAAACTACACAAGTATCACAAATAATTGCAGGAATTAAACAGCAATAACAATAGTCCACGACTAGTACAATGACAAGGAAGAAAAGTACAGCTACACGGGGCATACCCTGGCTCTGACCTCTGGCACTACCTCTGGGCACCCGCACCACGCTGCACTCCTGACGTGCTCCCCGAAGGTGGTGCCTCACCTGAAACACGGTGAAAACACTCAGGGAATGAGTCTCGGAACAAGACTCAGTAGGGATCACTCGAACCCTATCTCGTAAAACGAGAAACCACTACACTAGCGGTAGGAAAGTACCTCGGAAAGGAAAGCCCTGTACTCTACAGAACTAGACCCTACGGCACGCAAACCGACACACGTGCCACTGTACGAGAAGAACGGAACTCAACGGTCGAACCGCCAAAACTCGAAGGTCGGAAACACACGACTGACAGTCTGTCACTCCGTACTCGACAGGAGTACCACCCACTAGAAGCACAGCCGGTAGCGTCCCCTGACGTCTTACACCGCACCGCAGGTGAATCGCCTGACGTGGTAGGTCTTACCCGAGGCGCAGACACCGTACAAGTAACCACAAACAAGTGACTAGCTGGGGTCACGCCCGTCGACGTGGGTCCAACCGCCCCCAACCACATGTGCACACACAGACCACGCGTCCCAGGTCTGGCCCTCTGACCGGTTTTCCCCTCAGCCGGACTCTGGCTGCAAGACATGGGGCCCAACGGTAATCGGTCCACAAACCGTCTCGAAAGGTCGGCCCGTACACCACTCCCTGGTGCGACCAGCACACGCGTACTGGTAGGCTACGAGTAGTGAAGGGTCACTGAAGGAGTAGACTCTCAAGTCACGGAAAACAACGCCGCAACCACAGGTACAAGGGACGCTCCTTGTACCCACACTAACGCACGGTGACACAAGCCGAAATCACCACCTCCCGGGACCCCACGGTACCCCCACGTGTAGCCCCCACATGATGCCCCGCATCAGTCGGACTACGGGTCAGCACAGGGATCGAGACTAACTCGTCCGGGACTCAAATCGGTGAAGAAGGGGAGTCGCGGTCACCGGAGGACCGCCTCCTATGGTAGCGATCGACCCAGGACCGCTATCACCCGGTCGCGGTCGACCTGGAACCGAGACCACCCTGGTGCGCGAAACATGAAAGCGGTCGCGTGAAGATCGCCTTCACCTGGTAGCGGTCTCCTGGAGACCGCGACCAGACTCCAACGGTCAAAAACCGTCTCGAAGACCATGCCGGACCCCAGGCTGAAAGCGGTCGCCCCCTGACCGCCACCAGTAGTCGCGGTCAGTCGCGAGACCGCGACCGCCTGCCGACAACACAAGCCCCAACGCTCAAAACCTTGATGAAGGCGGTCCCCACCTGACCGCTACCTGATGAAGGAGGTTACTGGTGGACCGCTATCATCCCAGAAAATCGAGAACGGCCGGGAACGGCTAAAAACACCATTCCACGCCCCCATACCTCCACCGGAGAAGGGGAAAACAAAGGGGAAGACCCCTGGGGACCCCTAGCATGATTCTAGGCCATCAAAACATGAATCCATGCATCGAATCCATAGATCGGGTGACTCTCCCCAAAACATGGAAAAACCCCAAACATGCTCAAATAAGCCCCTCTCGACCTCCCCTCGGCCTATAAATCACGGAAATGATCGACAAGAGGCTAAGGAACGTCACCCTACCTCAATGGAGCGAATGCTCCGCCGGATCATCCACAAACCACGAAGAACGCTTTAAGCTTCACGAACTCCCCACGCTTCCCACGCTTGCCGCACGCCCACGAGCTCGCCTCGCCGCCACCCACGCGTCCGCGCCGTCACCCTGCCGCCGTCAACAACCGGGGAGGGGCTCACCGCGTCCGAATGGGAGAGAGAGGGAGAGAGGAGGGCGGCCACGGTTGGGGAAGGAAGGAGGAAGAAGAAGAAGAAAGAGAAAGAAGAAAAGAAAAAGAAAAAGAAAAAGAAAAGGGGTTATATAGGAAAATCCGATTTTTTGAAAAAAATACCGAAAAATAGAAAAATGCATTTCCGGAATCCTCGGAACGCATCGATCGCAACGGTACCACTCGTGCCCGGGTGAACCGCCCGGTTCGCCCGCAGCGAGCTTCCGAAGAAAAAGCTGAATCCCGCGCCGGGAACCGGAAAACACTCGCGGAAAAGCCGCGGAACGCCTCCGGGCCTCCGAAACAATTCTGGATCGCGCCGATCCGAACACGAAAGATGTCCGAAACGAAATTTCAGACACAACGGAACTGGTCGCTCCGAAAACTAGATCCGGGACCCACGAAGAAGGATCCGAAAGGTCTGGGATATTACACATGGTGTGTCAGCCATCATCAAAACCACATAGGGGCACAACAAGCTATATTCCCTTCTGGGCTTTCTTGTTTTCGTATGCTTCTGTTTTTGTTTTTCAAACTCTTATTTTTCAAGCTGTGAGTCAACGTTTGCAGAGGTGCTGCCTCTGGACGGGTAAGCTGTAATCCCCAGCGGGTTTGCAGAGGTGCTGCCTCTGGACAGGTGAAGCTGTAATCCTCAGCGGGCGAGACTTGGTCTCGGATAGCAAGCTGTGAGGCTCAGCGGTTGTAGGCTAAGCTGTATTGTCCAGCGGTTCAAGCTGTGAGTCAGTGGAATCCACACTCTAGTTGGAGTGTGGGGTGGATGTAGATCTCTAGGTTGAGATCGAACCACCTTAAAATTTACTATCTACTGTGTGATTGATTTGTGCACCTTGTGATTTCAGCTCGACCGGCAGATGATTGCTTAGGTTCGCTATCACTGTGATCTGCTTTGTTCCAATATCATTGTGCTCCTTCAGTCGTTCAACAGATGCTTGTTTTAATTCCGCATTAGAGCCTTATATTGGTTTTAATTTAGGCCATAGATCTATTCACCCCCCTCTAGATCCACACTTCATGGTGATAGACTGTTTCCATCTAACACAACACAAAGGACCAAAGATTTGCATACCACGGACCTCACTCAGTGATTTCTTGGTTTGGGAGTTACATGCAGGGGGGCTAGCTGGCCATTTTGGGGTTCATAAGACCATTACTCTAGTTGGGGGTCAATTCTTTTGGCCAAGTTTCAAGAGAGACGTAGCCAAGATAGTGGGTCAATGCCGCACATGTGCTTCGGCCAAACAGGTAAAGTAAAACACCGGCCTTTATACCCCTCTCCCCATCCCCGACCGCCCATGGCAAGACTTAAGCATGGACTTTGTGTTAGGCCTACCCAGGACTCAAAGGAAACATGATTCGATCTTTCTAGTAGTTGACCGATTCTCTAAGATGGCCCACTTCATACCATGCTCCAAAACCTCCGATGCCTCCCGTGTGGCCCGATTGTTCTTTGATGAGGTTGTTCACCTCTATGGCCTACCCAAGACCATAGTCTCCGATAGGGATGTCAAGTTCACTAGCTACTTTTGGAAGACTCTTTGGCAATTGATGGGTACCGTCCTCAAATTCTCCACAGCCTACCACCCTCAAACTGATGGCCAAACTGAAGTTGTTAATCGGAGTCTAGGAAACCTCCTTAGGTGTCTTGTTGAGGATCGTCGGGGGAATTAGGATCTCATTCTACCTTAGGCTGAATTTGCATATAACAACTCTATCAATAAGTCCATAGGGATGAGTCCGTTTGAAGCTGTGCATAGGTACAAGCCAAGGAAACCTTCAGATCTCATTCCGTTTCCCCAGCATGCTAGAGTGTCTATTTTAACTGAGTCATTCGCCCAACACATTATAGAATTGCATGAAGAAATCCGCAAGCACATTAGCATGAAGAATGAGACTTATAAAAGGCAGGCCGACTCTCATCGACGTCACCAAGAATTCCACGTGGGTGACTTTGTGATGGTAAAAACGGAGAGGCTCTCCCCAGGAGCCATCTCGAAATTGAGGCCTCGTGGGGCTGGTCCCTTCCAGGTTCTGAGGCGTGTTGGCACGAATGCCTATGAGATAGATCTCCCCAAGGAATATGGAGTGAGCGATATTCAATGTGGCTAACCTAGTGCCATATAAGGGTCCCACGGTGGTACCCAGTGAGGATATTGAGCCCATTCCCCCCATTGAGAGAGCACCCACCCGTGAGAACAGTCCACCAACCAAAAGAGCCCAGCGTGAGCGAGTTGAGCAAATATTGGATGAACATGTCACTACCACCAGGAGCAAGGTATACGAGCGCTATCTCATCAGGTGGAAGGATCGGCCTCCTTCGAAAGATTCATGGGTGAGTCAGGAAGACCTCTAGCAGCTGGATCCCGACCTTTTCAAGCAGTATAACAACAGGATGGACCCCTACTTGACGGAGTCGAGCTCTTCGTAGCCCAGGGGATTTGATGGAGGCATCACCCATGATTCCCTCTGGCTCGGGTCATCTTCACACTCCAGAGTTTTTTGAGCTCGGGCATCATTCCTTGTGGGTCCCATTATCCATTTTGAGCTTTCTATTTGAGTCATTTGATGTATTTTCCCTTTTATTTGAGTCATGTCCCTAGGTCTTTTGTTTATTTCCCTAAGTTTGAGTGTCATTAGGTTGATTAGATTGTTATTGGGGCCAATTCATTGAGCTAGGCCAAAGGGTGCCCCCTACCCCTTGGTTATTTGTCATTGTTACAAGAGTCGGGGACTTTTTGTAAAATGTGGGTTGCCTATATATATGACCCCATTTTCCCTATTTCAAGTTAATGAAAATTGCCATTTTAAGAGTCTAAAATTCAAATCTTAGTGGAGAGATTCCATGTGAGAAGGTGTGAAACCTAGGGTGAGAAACCCACTTCAATCCTATACCCCCTCTCTCTCTCTCTTTCTCTCTCTCTCTATGGGGTTCGCCCCCTTCTCTCTCTCCTCACCTTCCCAACTACTTTCTCTCTCCTTCCCCCTCCATTAAGCTCACTCCAACTCCCCACACCCTCCTCTTTACTCCACCCCACTCCCAAGAGAGACTCCACCTATCCCCACTCCACCCTCCAACCACCAACCACCCCCTACCACTTCCCAACACAATCTCTTCTCTTCCCCATACAATCTCCCAGCCCCCAAGGTGAGTTTGAATCTTTCCCTCCACTCCTCCATGTTAAGTTATGATTTTGATGATTGTTGTGATTGTTAAGTTATGGCAGCGATGATAACTAAACTTAATGTGTGATTAAGCGATGATAACTAAACTTGTGGTTAATTGCTCATGCTCTTGTTATCTATGTATGGTTGGGATGGCAAATTGCAACGATTACATGGTCTTGATCCTTGGTTTGTATATGTTGGTTTTACAAGAGGCAAGAGGTTTCATAACCTCTTTAATGTGAACAAGCACGGTATTGACCCTGACTATCTTCCTTGCAGGATTAAACTCATGGCAGTCACCTGGTGAACCAAACGTGTGGTTAAGCACCCTGCCCCTATACAATACAAAATAGGTGGTATATGTCATGTACTGTCAAGAACCATTGGTAAGGCTCTTAATCTGTTATACACTCCTTGTTATTGAGTGTTCCATGAGGTTATTTCATGAATAATTTTCTTGGGATGATTTAGATTTATCTCTTGATTCTTAGCCCAGAACTTGATCCTTACCTCAGAACATGTGTGTTTCAAAGTGTTCATATGCATCTAGTTCATGAGATTTCAAGCCCTTGCAAAACTCGCCATCGTGCACCCTCGCACGCAGATCGACCTACGCCCTCGCCCCCGGAACAAAATTTTGACTTCATACTTAATGGTTTGCATGAAGTTCATGCATTCATCATATGGATGTTTGAGCTATAGTTCTAATCAATTATCTATGTTTTTATAGGTTAAATTCTTTGTATAATCCCTTCAAGATCAAAGGATTTCGATGCCACAGATTCAAATGGGTTGCTAAAGGGGTTAAGGGACTAAACGGAAGAAATTTGGGATTTCCCCATATTTCGGTCGACCGCTGGCCTTGGGGCGGTTGATCGGAAATAACAGCAACCAATTTCCTACAGTGTTTTTATAGAACGGTCGATCGCCAGCCTTTTTCGATCGACCGCTAGCCCCGATAAGCCCAAAATGTTGACTTTTGTTTACCTCGAAAGAAGTCCCTCCGTTTGATATTGTTTAATCCCAAAGCCACCAAACCCTCCAGGTTTTGTGGATCTGGTCTGGGGGTTGTCCATGGACCATTCAGAGGTTATAAAACATCCTATTAGAGTCATAACCCTAACTATCGAAGAGATCCAAGGGGAGATCAAGGGAGAGAGCTATCAAAGGAAGAAGAAGGCTGCTACAACCCTCTGTGAACAGTACTCCGTCCAACAACTTCTTCATCCATTTGAAGGTATTCAAGCTCCATCTAAAGCCAGCAACCAAAGAGGAAGAGGAGAAGCAAGCAAACATCAAGGAGATCAAGAAAGTTATCCAAGGAAGAAGAAGCTGTACTATAGCCGTAAACAGTACCTCGTGGAAGATCTCTTCATCCCTACACAAGCCTTTCAAGCTCCATCCAAAGCCATTCAAGTGAAGCAGGAAGCATCGTTCCAAGCTCTACATCATACACTCAGTGGAAGCCAAATCAGGAGTCTTCTAAACTATGCTTCATTATTTTTATGTTTTGGGCTTTATATCTGTGTTCTTTATAATCTGGAAACTTGTGTGTGTGTGTGTGGATCATTGTTGGATCCGTGGTCGTGTGTGTGTGTCGTACTTGATTCATGTGTGTGCGTGGATCTTCCTAGATCTGCGTTTGTGTGTGTTGGTCAATTTAGATCCGTTCTGTCTCGTGTGTGTGGTTTGCTGCACTTGTGGCAGCGGGTGTTTGTGTTGTTGATCCGTTTGTTGGATCGTGTTGGAGACCTCATCTCCGTGTGTGTGTGTGCGTGTATTGGGACGCGTCCCCGTGTGTGTGTGCAAGCATCATCCTGCGTGTGTGGTTGGAGCGTCATCTCCGTTTGGGGATTTATCCCCGAGTGAAGCCTCACCGGGTTTGGTGAGGGGTCGACGTAGGATTCCCGTCGCTGCATCCAAACCACCTTAAAAACCGTTGTGCATTGTGTTTTGTATTGTGTGATTTGGTCATTTTCTTCTACCTCCATTCTACGTGAGTGTTAGTATAATTGCGATTCCGGATTTTCCTCGTATATCTTGCATAATCTATACCATCATCTAATTAAGTTTGATAAATCTAATTTGTGAACAAACAGTTTTGAACCTCTTGATTAACATTGTATAACATATTTTATAAAAGGCTAAAAGTTTTCGTAAAATTGGTAAACACCCAATTCACCCCCCTCTTGGGTGTCATTGATCGCGGGACTTCACTCCCTTCCCCTTTCCATACCCTAGGCCGCCCCCAACCAAGAGCCTTCAGATCTGGTCGCCCCCCACTCTCCCCCCCTCCATCAACTTGTCCTTCCTCCACCACCCCTTCCCAACTCCACCTAGTGCAGTGAACCAGCAGCCTCTTTGCCCCTCCCCTCACCAAACCCTTCTAGCTCCACCATAGCTCTCATTCCATACCACCTCCACATCCCCTCCCACCATTCCACCACCTCCCTTCATCATCTAGCACCTTCACTACCCCCATCATAAGTCTACTTGAAGCTACAACAAAGGTTCTGTTCGCAGCTGAGGATCTGCAGAGGATTAGTACCTTGTAGAGGCGACCCCGGCTTCGTCCAAGCATACCTGGAGGCCCAAGTGGTACCGTCGGAAGCGTCTCTCTGTCTTATTTGCAGCGGCGATAGTCTCGACCCAATCTGAGCTCGTGGCTGCCTGGGAGAGTCGATCTCCCCAGACTGTGCATCTGCTTCCTGACGGCCAACCTGAAGCAAGTTGTAGAGGCTCTCATGGCCAGCTTCCTAAAGCTCTGAAGGCAGACCTTGGATGAGAGTTTCTACACCAAGTCTACTTCCAGTATCAAGAAGTGGAACCACGTTCGGCATCCGGAGCTGTGATTTCTCATTTTTCTCCTCTAGGTGCGCAGTTCTGTCCCCTCTAGGACTGAACCGACCACTATCTACTGTTCGGGTTCTCCCTTTCTGCTCTATTGTTCACTGTCAATCCCGCGGGTCTTGTCTCGAAGGGGACTCATCAAAGATTCCAACAACTCTGACCACGCTTGATTCAGAGATCGGAAGTGCTCATGACGGCCTCTTCTTCCATCTGCTGTGGTACCGTAGTAGTCCAGACCAGAACTCAGGGTCCCTGTTCGCGGCCCTTCCCCGACCAGCATCGCCAACCAAGAAATTCCATAAAAGTTTGACGTTGACCTCATCCAGCGTCGAAGATTTTCCCACTGGTCTCATCAAAAATAAAAATCAGGAGCGGCCGCAGCAACGTCAACTTCAACTGTCTGTCCCCTATTCCAGAGAGCGGGCAGAACCGGCGTTGTCCTTCTGTTCGGCTTCTATTTCAGTTTTTTCCCCTCCCCGGTCTGGCCGGCTTAAAGCCCCTCCCTGCGGGAGGTAGTGTTTGAATGTATGAGTGACTCCCCCTCCCCTTGTTCCAGCCCCTTGCATGGGGAGTAGTGTTGTAAATCTTTAAAACAGGTTCAAGCTACTCTGGCCCAGCGTGTGGGGAACCCCCGCTTGCCCACGTCTCCGAGCGGGACCGATTTCTTCAAACCGATCGAGTAAGTGTTCTAACCTTGCTTCCTTTAGTATTTGTCCTTTCAATATTAGCTCATAGCTTCACTGGCCGTGAGAGTGAGTGCTCGGTCCCTCAAGCTCCATTGCTTCGAGTGACCACCGTGGGGAAGAGAGTAACCGGTGCCCTCGGCACACGTCGGCTCCATTGAATTGGGCCTCCATACCTTTGAGAACAAACCTTGGCCTTGCTGGCCCTCTACCAGCAAGGGCCCAGCCCTCACATTTTCCACTTAGCATCGCCAAGTTACCTCGGGTTTGGGTGAGTGTCGGGTGAGCAGCCGCCGATCTCGGTCCGTTACTATTGTGAATTATGCTTGCTTGTTAAAGTCCAAGGGCATGTCACATCAAGCCCCTAACAGATATGATCGAAACTTTTCGAGGGTGAACACAACAGCTCACAATTCCTTCTCCGTGGTGGTGTAGTTCATTTGGGCATCAGCGAGGGTGCGGCTCACATAGTAGATCACCACGGGCTTCTTTTCAACTCTTTGACCTAGGATAGCTCCTACAGCATAGTCTGAGGCATCACACATGATCTCAAAAGGGAGCGACCAATTAGGAGATTGGAGAATAGGAGCTTGTGTGAGGGCCACTTTCAAAGAATTGAACGCCTCTAGACAGGACTCATCAAGATGAAAGGGAGTGTCCTTGGCAAGCAATTGTGTGAGTGGTCGAGCAATGGTGGAGAAGTTTTAAATGAATCTACGGTAGAATCCTGCATGGCCAAGAAAGGAACGGATCTATTTGACCGAAGAAGGGGGAGGAAGATTAGAAATAAAATCTACCTTGGCCTTGTCAACTTCTATTCCCCTCTCTGAAACTACATGGCCTAAAACGATCCCTTCTCTTACCATGAAGTGGCTCTTCTCCCAGCTCAACACTAGATTCGACTCAATGCACCTTTTCAATACCTGAGTTAAAATTTCGAAACAATCTTCAAACAATTCACCAAACACTGAAAAGTCATCCATAAAAACTTCCAAGCATTCCCCCACCATTTCAGAGAAAATGGACATCATACACTGCTGGAATGTGGCAGGGGCATTGCAAAGCCCAAAAGGCATTCTTCTAAAAGCAAACATGCCATAGGGGCACGTGAAAGTTGTTTTCTCTTGATCTTCCAAGAAAATTGTAACTTGGTTATACTCGAAATAGTTATCCAGAAAGTAATAATACTTCTGCCCAGCCAGTTTCTCCAACATCTGATCAATGAATGGGAGTGGGAAATGATCTTTTTTCGTGACTGAATTTAATTTTCTGTAATCAATGCAGATTCTCCACCCTGTTGGTAATCGTGTGGGAACTTCTTCTCCTTTCTCATTTGTTACAACTGTCAGCCCTGACTTCTTGGGAACAACTTGAGTTGGGCTGACCCACTTGCTATCAGAAATGGGATATATGATAACGGCATCCAAGCATTTGACAACTTCTTTCTTCACTACCTCCTTCATACTTGGATTCAGCCGACGCTGCATCTCTCTGCTCGGCTTGGCATTGCCCTCCAAGTAAATGTAAAGCATACACACATCCGGACAAATACCCTTCAAATCCGCCACTGACCAACCTATCGCCCTCTTGTGCTCCAGAAGAACATCTAGGAGTTGGGATTCTAGAGCAGCAGTGAGATTGGAAGCAATGATTACGGGATGAGTTTGGTTAGGACCTAGATAAGCATACTTCAAAGGATCTGATAGAGCCTTCAATTCTAGACTGGGCGGCTGATCCAAAGATGGAAGAATAGGTTCAACCTGATGTGGAGGGAGTGGCTATACTCTAGAGTAGGGTGCACTAGAAAGTGGAGAATCCTGGAGCATGCTACCCTCTTCTAGACATTCTTCATTAACTTCTGGACTTTCTTCAATTAGTTCTTTAAAAACATCAATGACATTACATTCCTCCTCATTGTCTAGATATTGAGATGCTTTGAACACATTCAGAGAAACCTTCTCTCCTCCGAAAGAAATATCCATCATCCCCGTAGCGCAATTTATATTGGCCTTGGCTGTAGCAAGAAACAGACGTCCCAAAATGATTGGTGTGTGCTTTAATTCCTGGGACGAGGCCATATCTAGAATAAGAAAGTCCATCAAGAAATAACATTGATGCACATTCACAATCACATCTTCCAATAGTCCCCTTGGAGTCTTCACAGATTGATCCGCTAGTTGAAGGATTATAGATGTGGGTTTTAACTCCCCTAGATCAAACTGCTCATATATAAATGTGGGTAACAAGTTCACACTGGCTTCAAGGTCCAGCAATGCTCTATCAAATGTAATTCCACCTATATCACAAGAAATCAGTGGAGCTCCGGGATCCTTCAACTTTTTAGGCAAATGATTTATAACAATTGCACTGACATCTTCGGACAAGCTGACCTTTTGTGTTATCGCCTTTGTTTCCCTTTTTGGTGTACATAGCTCTTTCAAAAATTTTGCATACGCCGGCACATGTTTGATCGTATCCAATAGTGGAATATTGATGTTCGCATGTTTAAACAATTCCACCAATTCTTCTTGTTGGACCGGCTTTCTCTTTTTAGCTTTTGGCTTCAATGCATCAGGGAATGGGACCTTAGGAACATACTCTCGGGATCCTTCATCAACATTTGCTTTCCCTTTGTCTAGCTTGTTTTCTCCCCCCTCTGGCTTCTTCTTTTCTTGCATAATTATCGGCTCCTCATCTTCACTATCACTCTCCTCGTGGGCATTTTGGCCCGAACTACTTCCTACATCCTTAGCCTGATAAGGATCATTAAGAATTTTTCCGCTCCTAAGGGTAGAGTTGGCTTTGGCATTCTCGAACTGAGGACCTATAGGAGGGGACAATTGAGGTTGATTGGGCTGATTGGGTTGAGGAAGAATGGGAGCACTTGGAGGGAAGCCTGGAGGTTGTTGATTGCGGGGGTTGGCCACCGGTTGGCTAGGGAGCTGGCCTACCTCTCTTCTCATGTTATTAGCAGTAAGTTGCCCTATCTGATTTTCTAACTTAGAAATGGATTGTGCTTGGGTTTGGATAAGTTGTTGGAGTTGTTCAAACTTGTCATCAAAAGTGGGCTGAGTAGGAGGTGGAAGATAATGTGGCTGATGGGAATGATGTGAAGGAAATTGCTGAAATTGGCCCAGAGAAAATTGAGCTTGAGGATATGGGGCCTAAGCTTGATGGAAAAGAGGTTGCTGGAATTGTTGATGGAGAAAAGGAGATGAATAAGAGTGATTTGGATTAGATTGACTTGGCATTGGAAAAGATTGTTTTTGCTTTGAATGGTGTGAGGGATGAGATTGGGTGGATGGGCGTTGATTGGATTTTCAAGAAAAATTGAGGTGATTTCTCCAGCCTGGATTGTAGGTGTTTGAGTAAGGGTCATATGCGGGCTTGGAGACAGCTTGGGCAACAAAGATTTGTTCTTGGATAAACGGGGAAAGTTGTGCTGCTATAGGACACTCACTCATAGAATGGCTAGGGCTAGAACACAAAGCACAAATTTCTTCTTGACTGGGAGTTGAGAATTGTTGAGGTTGAGGAGCAGAAGATGAAGAAGGTTCCTGCCTATTCATAGCCAATAACTGGTCTAGCTTCTGAGCCACCATATCAACCTTCTTTATCTTCTGGGTCAGCAAATCTATTTTATTCAATTTCTGAGTTATGACATTGATATCCATCTTATTCTCAAACTCCCCTTGATTCTTGACTTCGTAAAGCCCGGCCCTCTTATTTGGTCCGATCATTCGTTCATATGATGAAAGTGAGCCGTGACTGATGGAGTTTTCACTCAACATTTTAAATAGATCATACGCTTCATCCTCACTCTTACTCATGAATGCTCCCCCACATGATGCATCCACCATCTGTCTATAATTCTCTGTTAGCCCCTCATAAAATGCTTGAACAATTTGCCATCTTGACAGGCCGTGATGGGGATATTTTCTTAATAGATCTTTCAACCTATCCCAAGCCTCATGTATATGTTCTCCAGGATTTTGGGTAAATCCAGTTATGGCTCTTCTCATTGTGTTGGTTCGCCCTATGGGATAGAACTTCTTCAAAAATTCTTTTTACATTTCCGCCCATGTATCAATGGTCTTACCCAAGGCTCCTAACCAATATTTGGCTTTATCCTTGATAGAGAATGGGAAGAGAGTTAGCCTAAGAGCATCATCAGAGAAATTCTAGATTTTAACAGTTGAGCTGATCGGAATGAACTCATCAAGATGTTTGTAAGGGTCTTCATTGGGATTTCCATAGAATAATGGAAACATTTAGATGGTATTAGACTTGATTTCATAATGAACCGCCTGGTTCTGAGGTGCTTGGACATAGAAGGAAGGTTGGTATTGATTTGGCAAAAAATAGTCCTTCATTTGCTTTGGAGAATTAGGATTTTCGGCCATTAGATTTTGGTGGTGAGGTCTTTGATTTTCGACCATGGGATCTTGTTGGAGATCGTTTCTTGGATACAAGACTCTCTCAATTTCTTGAGTGGTCCTAGTAGATTTGCATGTTGAGATCTTCTACCTTGCATAAACTAGGACGAAGAGAGAGATGAGAGAGATTTTTTTATGATGATTTTTGTTTATTTATTTTTTGTTTTTTTGTCTTTGACACAAACTTGGACGAAGAGAGAGAAGAGGAGGATTTTTTTTTGATTTTTTTTTTGATTTTTTTTATGCAAATACAAACAAGTTGTCACATAAATTACCTAATGACCAATGTGTGACCAAGACCTACAAATTGGGTTTCACAAAATGACTAAAGTGTAACTTGAGTTCACCCTCAATATTTCCACCGGCCAGGTAAGGGGTGGGGTAGTGGGAGGCTCCCCTTACTTTCGCAAGGTCCTAATTAAAAACCACTAGCCCGCTTAAGGCGTTTGTCATCCGACCGTGTTACCTTAGGCACCGATTTTCACAAGAGGGTAAGCCCAAATAACACAAGAATCACAGTGTGAACCTAGGGCCAAAGTCTACATAATTTTATTTCGGGTCTAGGTGATGCAAAGATGAAGGAAATTATGGTTTGTGGGCTAAGGAAGGGTGATGAAATCCCCACCTTATCTTGCTTATGGGTGTTGCCCTTAGAATATTTTAGAAATGATATGCAACAAATCAAGTTCAAACAAGAGGTTCTATGCAAGTATGCATGAACATGTGATTAAGAAAAAGATTAGAAAAGAACTCACCTTGCCCCTCGAAAAAAAAAAATCTCCAAAATGCAATGACCAAAGTTAAACAACAAGGAAAAAGAACTTCTATCCTAAATGATGCATGACTTTTAACATGAAAGTGTGATTTCTACTCTTAGAATGAGGATTTTTATTGAGTACAAGTGAAGAGTTTTTTTTTGTGACCATATCCTAAAGGAGTTTAGTATACTTACTTGAAACGAAATCTCTCGTTATCTTTTTTTTTTTTTGAAATGAATGACAAAATTAAAAGATGAAAGAAAGAAAGAAAAACTTAACTCTGATTTTTTTTTAATTTTTTTTCTTTTTTCTGCAAAGAAAAAAGAAAAGAGAGCTTTATTAGTACACTATAAACACAAGGAAAATAAAGTTCTTAAACCAAAAATCATCATTCCTCCTCGACAACGGTGCCAAAAATTGATAACGCGAAAGTTCGTCGTTTAAAATACGCGTATCAATCTTAAAAATTCCAACTCACATTAGATGGAAGAAAGGCGTAATATGGTGGCGAGAAGGGTCGAATCCACAGGGAAGAAGAGATTTTTTAGAGTTAAAAATCTTGGAGTCCTTTGAAAAACACTTGTGATTTTACTTTGCTTAAAGAAAATAGCGAAATGATGAACGAATCAAACACTTAATTAAAAACACCAATGATTATGAGCCTATGCTTTAGAAAATAATTACATAAAGTGGATAAGAAGAGGTAGAAGAAGGAGGAAGAGAGGGAAGATGAACAAGATCTAGATAAAATGAACACTTCTTTTATTAACATAAAGAAACAAGTAATGAAATGCAAGACAAGCTTACAATAAAGATGTGATGAGATTACAATGAAGTAAAATGAAACTAAAGCAATAACAATAAGAGGAGCCTGAGGTGTGAAGATGGTAGTAGCAATGGTGATGATGACGTCGTCGTCTCCTCCTCGCCGAGCCTTGGAGAGGATCACTCCGCCTTGAAAGAGATCACCGTGGAAAGAGGTGGATGAAGAAGCCGTCGTCGTCCATGTCACGAGCCTTAGAACGTCACCCACCTTGATGTGCACGCCGCCATGAAAGGAGAGTTGTGGAGGACAAACTTTGGAGAGAAATATAGAGAGGAATGTGGAAGAGTTTGTCTGGAGATGAAGAAGGAAGAAGATGAGAGAGTAAAATAGAAATATTAAAAATAGAGTAAGAATGAAATTGAAATAACTTTAAAACCAAGAAGAATTAGAGGATGACAAAGAAGAAGAAGTTGAAGAGGAGGAAGGGGGTGTAGAGAGAAAACCTGAGGAAGAGGGTGAAATCAGAGGAAGAAGGAGACAATGGGGAAAATGTAGATGAATAATAAAAAGTGCAGAATATAAACTTATAAACTTGAGAATAACGTGAACACGGAGGAGAATTGGAGAAAGAGGAAGAAGAGAGATTTCAAGAACTTTTAATGATCTACAACTTTTATGAAGAAAGCAGAGAGATAAAAAAATCACAAAGGGGAGAAAATTGGAGAAGAACCGGGGAACGTAGGTTTAGGTGAATAGTAAATGTGGAAGATAGAACCTTGAAAATTAGAAGATAGCATTAAAAATAAGGAGAATTAGAAACTGGCGAAGAAAATGAAGTTGGAGAGCACTTAAAAATGAAGAACTTTTGTGAAGACAGCAAGAGGAGAAGAGGAAGCAAAGGGGATGAAATAAGGGGAAGAACAGAGAGAAACACTGGTTCGCAGATGAATAGGATAGCACAATGAAAAACATGAAATAACTTAAAAATCAGAGGGAATTAGAAGATGATGCAGAAGAAGAAGTTGTAGAGCATAAAAAAGGTAGAACGTTCATGAAGACAACAAGAGGATAAGAGGAAGAGAAGGGGGTGAGATAAAGGGAAGAACAGAGAGAAACACTGGTTCACAGATGAATAGGACATCACAATGAAAAATATGAAATAACTTAAAAATCAAAGGGAATTAGAAGATGATGCAGATGAAGACGTTGTAGAGAATAACAAAATGAAGAACTTTCATGAAGACAGCAAGAGGAGAAAATGAACTTACATGGGAGAAATCGGCGACCTAAGATGTGAGAGGGAGAGGGAGAGTGAAAAATTGCCAAAAGAAGAACTCCATTTCTCCTCCTTGTCATGGGCTATTTATAGGGAAAGTTGGGTCAATGGAGGGTGGAGATTATATCGAAAGGAGATGGATGGCTGGGATTTAGGTAGAAGATGATGCATGGGGGAAAGGAAAAGGAGGTGGGCACCCCCCTCCTTGCACTTTGGGCACCCCCTTTCCCAAGACTCATCATTTCTCCCCTTTATTTTAAACTTTAAACTTTCTTTTCCCTCCAGCCAAAATATGTGTTTCTTCTCCTCAATTTTAAACTTTTGAAATTTTTTTCCCTCCAACCAAAATACAAACTTTGAATTTTAATTTCCCTCCAAACAAAATATGTCTTCTATGTTTGACTTGGTCAAAGTGGTGATGACCGTTTTGCCCCCGGAGTTTCTTGCAATTACCTTCAGTGTCCTACACACACATAATTGTAATTTAGTCCATAAAAATTATCATAATATGTACATAAATCTCAAATGCTCATGGTTATGCAATAGAGAATTAATGCTCATAGCCCTCAACTTTAATTTATTAAATAATATCACCAAATTAATCAATTTGCGTGAAAGCTCTAATTTAAACGTGGAGTTGAGTTTAACTATGAAATATGCACAATTACCCAATTATATGCACATAAAATGGTGTACATGCGATGAATTACCATCGAAAATGGACACTTATCACCACTCCCCGGGGAGGGTGAACCCCCATTGGGACTGCACCCTCCTCCTAGTCCAGTGGCCCCACGGTCATCTCCCAGTCCCAGTTGCTCCCAGTTCGTGCTCTCAGTTCATGCAGTTTGTGCGAGATCGACTGGCATACCTGTTCGCGGGAGGATTCGACAACGCTGGAGCCTTGGCGGCGCAACGTCACATGCGTCAACCATCGGGTCCACACGCACAAGCGATCTGTCAGCCAGTCTAACCCTCATATCCTTTAGTCTCCTTGCAATCACAATGAGTCAGAATGGGGACAAAAAAAGGTAAAAATTGGGTTTTTATAGGGTGGGATTGCCCCCCCTCTCTCTCCTTTTGATCTGCCTAAACCCCCTGGGGGGTTTAGGCAGACCAGCCTGAGCCCCCCAGACTGGTCCGCCTAAAGCCCTGTTAAAAAAAAACCTTTTTTGCACGAAAACCCAGCCCCCAGCCCGGTCCGCGCGCCAACCCTTATGGGTTTAGGCGGACCAACCCAGTCCCTTGAGTTGGTCCACCTAAACCCATCCAGAAAAAAAAGATTTTTTCAAAAAAGAAAACCCAATTTTTGCCCCGCCTAAACCCCTCCGGGGAAGGGTTTAGGCGGACCAAACCCAGCCCTGGGTTTGGTCTGCGTAAACCCCCCTGGGGGAGTGGTTTAGGCGGACCTGACCAGCCCCTTGGTCTGGTCCGCCTAAACCCTCCCTGCTCCACTCAGTAAACAAAAAAAAATATTTTCCAAGGGTTTACGCGTACCAAGTTTGGCCCTCAACCTGGTCCGCCTAAACCCTTCCCTGACCCTTCGTATTCCCTATAAAAGCCCCCTTGGGAGCTCAAGGGGCATGCATGCAAGAACCTACGATCTAACTGCTGCACCCTCGGACTTCCATAGACATCCAGCAAGGGTCGAGGACGCGAGGAGCTTAGTGTGGACGGACTTGGAAAATGGCTTATACACGCCGAGGGTATGTCACTCGTACTCCCCTCACATGGCGTTTATCCATGTCGCACAAGTCCACTCCCATTACACTCAAGGCGTTGTGACCATGGCAAATACACCCACCTCTCGGGTCAGCCCGCGCATGTCAACTTACGACAGCTACACAAACGCCATGATGTCGCATCTACCTCCATCACGGGGTCGTGTCCGACTGCTCGATCCGAGTCGTGCCCGGCCCTTGCCCAGTTACTGGCCAGCACCTCCTCCGGCCACCCAGTCTAGTCCTCCCTCAATGAATTGGGCGTGGCCCTTACCTCGAGGAGAGCCTCTGTAACACATGCGGACACCCGCCTTATCATGCATTGACCCGGGGACTGGCTCACATGTCAGGATTGTCTCGAGGCTTGCACCAGTTGTAATTTGGCCACTGCGGCCCACCTATAACGCCCACACAGCTCTCATAAAATATAATACCACCTGAATGCCTGACTCTACATCCATATTTGGGTACTAGCCTCTCCCGCACCATTTGGTGTGTGTGTGTTTAGTATCCCAGACCCCAGTAAACACCTACCAGACAGACGCGAGCCCATAGCTGTGGAATGCTCCCGGCCCTCCACCCATGGCTTCAGATACATGCAGGCTCCTCTTCAGCATGGAACTAAGGTGTTCGCATTCAATCCGATGTAAATAAACACCGACTGCTTACGATCGGTGGGGAAAGATGTCCAATACATGACTCCCCACAATCGCCTGCGCACTCGCACTTATGGAACCTCCCCTCTCTCCACATGTCGCCCGTTTCCTGAGCCTACATGCCGCGTCCTGGCGACGCTCCCCAGTCAAACCTTGGTTCCATAGGTGATTGTTGAGAAATCGACTGGCACGCCCGCATCCCAGCCTCGTTTCTCCAAATCTCGGAAACTTCTCGTGCCATCCGACCCCTCTCAACTTTCTGTAAAAGGAGAGTGCTCGGTACCACCCTGAGAGGCCTATGGTCACAAAGGAGGATACCCGAGATACATCAAACTCCAGTATTTTCCTTTCCCACCGTGTTCCTTCCCTCATCCCGATCACCGGCATAAAAAAAAACCCCGTCGACGCGTTCCGAACCACCGCGTGGATAGCATGTTTTCTTTCAAATTTCTTTTTATTCATAGGGTTATAGTCTAACCTTTCTTTCTGAAAATTCACTTTCATCCCTAGCAACTTATCCAAGCTATCTTGACCTTCAACAAATCTAGACAAAGAATTCTTTAGGTCCTTAATCTCATCTTCCAGGAATGCAATATGTAATTCATAACCAGCAATTTCTTGTTCACTGCAATTCACACACTCATTTAGCACTTTGTTTACAGTTTTATAGTTCTCAACTTCTTGTTCTAGATTGTGCAGTTTTTCAGACTCTTTTATACAGACAGATTTTTCTTTTCCTATGATTAAGAGTTTTTCAGAAATAGTAGAGTTGAGATGTTTGAGTCTCTCATTTTCTAATTTCAATTGTTTAATATGTTCACTATTGTCATCAGATTTGGAATTCAACTCTTCACTCAGCCTTTCCTCTCTTTGTTCAGTTTCCAATTTTGCATCCAATAGATTTTTGTTTTCTTCCCTCAAGGATGCAATTAAGTTTTGATGCCATTCTAAATCACTGTGAAAGCTTTCATTTAATTCCTTCAGAAATTGACATTTATTACAAACTGATTTATTAGAGTAAGTTATTTTAGCTGTGTGTTTTTCACATTGTTTCCTAAGACATTCATTCTCATACTTCAGAGCATTCAATTCAGAGCTAACACACTCAAAATCATTCAAGCGTTTTTCATTTTGAACTACATTATTGATATGAGCCTGATTATCATCAATCGAGCCAAGTCTTTCCTTTAGTTCAGAAATTTCACATGTAAGCTCTTGATTTTCTTCTTTGAATGAGCCAATTTGATTCTTAAGCATTTCTTTTTCAGATTTCAAATGATCTAGATCTGAAGTAACAGAATCAAAATCTTTTAGTTGTCTTCTACATATGTCATTTTATGTTTTCAGGATTTCAGTGTCCTCACTTCCAGAATTAGCATTCGCATGATTATTTAACTTCTTTTTCAGAGATTTATTCTGTTTTCTCAATTTTTCACAAGACTCCAAAAAACTTGCATATGCATCCTGCCAATCATCTAGAGTAAAATTGTCAAAGAGGTTTACCTCATCATCATCATCTTCTTCATTTTGGCTGCTATTTTGATTACTGCCATTTGCCATCATGCATTGGTCTCCATTTCCATGGCTGGCAGTTTTTAGCTTGTCTAGTATTTCCTTGGCTGACCTGCAATTATGGAAACAAGAGTGCAAAGCCTTGTTAGTAGCTGCCTTCATTAGTTCCATAGCTTTTTGATTTTTACGGCACATAGATCTATGATTATCAATCCATTTGGACTTGCTCTTTGGTAACCTATGTGGACCGTGTGAAATGAGCTTCCACAGATCAGAATCAACAGGCCTGATAAACATGTGCAAGTTTTTGAACCACAGATTGAAATCAGTACCATCAAAGACCGGTGGATAAGCCATGGATGAAAAACAACAAACAGTTTCAAGACACTGAACGGTGACCTGAAAAACACCACAATAGAAAAATTGTAGGATCTACTGTGGATCATTAGATTCGATGAAACAGTAACCCGCTTTGATACCAATTATTGTGATGCTAGCCACGAATTCAGACAGGGGGTGAATGAATCCCCTAAAAAAAACTATAGCAGAATAAAACTTTGCCTACGCTCAATGAGATCTAATGAGACTACTGAGCTTTCTTGCTCAGAAAAAAAATTGAAGATAGATAACCCAAGGAATCACGCAGACTCATCTCACAAATTCACTCAAGGAATAAGAAGCACTAAAAAGCATATGTCTCTATTAAGCACTCAGTCGAACACTTAACAACAATATCAAATTCAAAGTGAAATCACACAGAAAAGCTTCTGATATAGAACGCTCAAACAACCTGAGAAGGGGGATAGATGATATGGAATAGTATGCAAGGCAAACCATGATGGACATGATATTTTTAGGTGGTTCGGCCAAGCCCACAGTCTGCCTACGTCTACCCCTCACCCCAAACCGAAGTGAGGCTTCCCTTGCAAAAGGAAGAACCGCAGACTCAGTCTGCAACAGACGCTACCAAACAGCTTGGACCGAGGGAGACAAATCACTCAACCTGATCTTGCAACTCACAAGATCAGCACCCTAGCTCTGCTACCCACAGAACTAGAACTGGATGCACACCTCCCTTCCTCCAAATAGGAGGGGAACCGCTAGTGACACCCCGTCATTAGCAAACCAGAGGTCACGGACCTCTCTTCCTTCACACCAGAGGGAAACATTGAATTGCTCCCAGCAATTCACCCAACCAGAGGTCTAGGACCTCTCTTCCTCCACACCAGAGGGAACAACCACGAGCGACACCAGGTCACTCGTAAACCGAAGACCAAGTCTCCCTTCTCCTGAGACCACAGGAGGAACCCCAACCTCAAACCAGAGGATCGGAAGGACACACTGAGCAGATGAAAAGAACAAACGAAAAAAAAAATAAAATTAAAAACAACTGTAGCTCCGAGGAGCAATTCCAAAACAAGTATTCAAGGGAAACTCTCTCTTCTCCTTCCTTAGCATTCTCTTCACTTCTCAGATCTTTCTCTTTCTCTCTCTTCACTTTGCAGCTCTCTCGCTCTCTCTGGACTTCTTCTTCTTCTTCTGTTGCTGGCTCTCTTGATTGGGCTGTCAAGAACTTCTACTTGTCTTCCTTCAATCTACAACCTCTTATATTCTCTTATTGGGCGTGTGGAGGAAGAACACCTACCCATATGCTTCCAGAAGGCTCTCAACCACGTGTCACCATCTGAGCGTTGTAGCCTTCCACGTGGCATTCTTTTAGAGGACGATCAGTCTTGGATCACGTACCCCTCCTCGGAGAGAAAACTTTGTCAGAAAAACACAAGGCATTTAGTCAAACAATTAGCACATTTTGCACCGACGTAATGAGAGAGTAAACATAGCATGCACTGAGTAGAAGTATGTAAGTCAACCATTGTACTGACTTGTAAGGTGTCTAGAACAGAGGATGCACCGACTCTAAAAATGTCTAGGACAGAGTTGGATTTGCGGTCCAAGCAAGAGTTGCACCGAGATGTTAGGTAAAGATGAGCAGAGCAAAAGCTTGCACCGAGATGACGAAGAAAAAAATGCACGGACAAGGAAAGATGCAAGACAGAACTTGCACTGAGTCAAGAAATCTCGTCCAAGTAATAACTTGCACCGAGATGGTGAAGAAGAATGCACTGACACTAAATAACGACACCAAACAGTGCGTGATGGTCAAGAATTGCACGGACTTAAAAATTACACCGACCCTGATATGCATGCAGTAGCATTCTTTGCACCGACCCAATCGATACTAGGAACAAAGATTGCACCGAACGTTATACCCAAGAAATAGAGCATGTACAGACCGATTGAGACAGAATATGCACCGATGTTGATCATGCATGAGAGACACTTGCACCGACTGAGCTAAAACAAAACATTGCACCGACCTCGATTGCGCACCCTTAGACATAGCATGAGACACAGACTGAGACGCATCACATGCACTGAGACGCAGAATGAGACGCAGTGTAAGACGCAATACATGCACTGAGACACAAATGCACATGACATAGACTGAGATGCAGCACATGCACTGACACTAGATGTGCTAAGATGCTATATAAGACGCAAGCACCACAGCCCTCATATGCACAGCCTATTTGGTGAAATATCATGCACACATACTCCACTACCAGCAATAAAGATCAAGCAAATGGATCACTGGATCACAGCAACTCAGAGCAAGTGCATACACATATGACATGATACACATATGAAATCATGCGCAAAGAATCAATGCACAGTCAATCTATCATGCAAACACAGGATGACTTATAGTGTTTGCTATCATCAAAACCACAGAGACAACAAATACTTCCTTGCACATACACATACTTAGTTTTCATATGCCTTGAATAGTGTCAAAGTGTTTACATTGTTTGCATATATTCATCACTGCATTTAGTTTTTCATACTTCTTCATGTGCATAAAACTGTGAATACAATTCAGATTTCACGATCATATCTTCATGCATGTTTCAACATTGCATGCACTCGTTTCCAGTCTTGCATACAAGATATCATTGCACATCTTGTGAATAAACTTAGTCATTGAATCTTTGAAATTGTTCATAGAATTTGTTCATACTTTCACTTACTTTTGCAAATAACAGTTCATCTTTGCATACATGGATTACATGTTTTCATGCTAGTTAGTGCATATATATGCATTTAATTGCACAATCCTTGAAGTTGTACATAAGAGTATTTATCTGATTGCACTCTTTATATCTTTCATTGCACACATCACATATATGTAAATAGGAATAAGATTTCATCATACTATCATTTTCATGCATATGCTTGTATAAACTTTGCATTTTGCGTGCTTGAATGCCATGATTATCCGATATATAAAATGGTGTGTTGTGGAAGGTTGGATTCAGTCCAGTTGGAAACGCTCACCATGCGTGAGTTGGGTCTTCAGACTAAAATCTCCTCCTCGTATCGGTAATCAACCTTGCATGATTATACTTCCATGTCCGTGCTTGAGTGTATGTATATGGACTATACACCCTTCCCTTTGAAGTTTTCTAAGAATTTACATCCTTGATAAATAAAAATGTAATGGTTTTGATCACTTGTGAAACAAGGCATATACTAAGGAGAAGGATGTATTTCCTATGGTGCATACATTTAGGGGGAGTCACAACTATGTCTTGACAAATTCATTTTATACATACAAAGTAATTACCCTCACACTTTGCACAAAATGAAATTAATGGCTTTGATTGATAAGGATTTTAGATATTCTATTCAACACTTTATAGGGGTCTTAAATCTTTACATGGAAATCAAGTGAATCGTGAGGAAAAAGTTGCCTACCCCACAAAAATTCAATAAGTGGATTGTGGAACTGAGTAGCCGGGAATCGCCACTGAAATAAATGAGAAAACTCGCGCCAAAAAGTGAAGCAAAAGTCCACATGAAAAATCAAATAAGTGACGAATTCTAGTAACCGAGAATCCCCATTGAGACACATGAGGAGAGTCGCTTAAAATGGTGAAGTCCATTAAAAGAAAAAATAATTGGGGTTGTGCGAAGCTACCGATAGTCGAGGAACTAAAATGAAAGTGTAGAGAGGAGATAACCTTCTAGTGTTCCTAAGAAAATATAGATATCCATATATTTTGAAGTGCATTATTCATTGTCTCACATTTCACATCTTGGGTATCTAGTCTTGCATGTACACTCTGAACTTGTCTCGATCATGGTACATACAGAGCTTCTAGAATAAGAATGCACTACTTTCTTAGTTATGCTTCATGCTTTGCTACTTGATTCTAAATCACGTGCTACATTCCATATCCTTTGCCCCACTGAAGGTAAGTTATATTATTAATTGTATGCTTGGAAAATCTTGCTTGAATGCTTGTTTGAAAACATCTTCTTAGTCAATTGATATCAGAATTTCCTTCTCATGTACATATCATCCTTAAAGAACCCCAGTGTCCATCAGTTTCTGTTGAAGACATAGAGGGGGAGAATAATGTGCGTTTCAACCATACATGTGCACATAGTTCAGTTTCAGTTTTACATTTTGCACATAGTTTGGTCATACATTCTGCATATAGTTCAGAACTTGTGCATTTGCATATATTTCAGTTATCTTGTGAGTATCACAGTTCTCTGCATATATAATGTATTGCATAGTCTTGGCATTTGGAATTTGCACTTTCTAGGTTATGCATACACTGGGCAGAACATAGTTGCACCTTTGAAGTCGTACATACACATAAACTTTGCATTTTCAGGTTTGCACTTGTACATAACTTTGGGTTCTTAAAAGGCATGTATTTCATCTTTAGTTTGAACTAATTGTCTATGGAAGTTTCATTGTGGATAACGTTTTTCCAAAGGGGGAGAAAGCATTTCAAAAGAGAAGAAAGAAGTGATTCACTTTTGGTTGAGTTTAAGTCCACCCCGACTTTTTGATAATGCCAAAGGGGGAGAAAGTTTTGGGCTTAGGCAACAATATTTTATCATCATCAAAAAGGGGGAGATTGTTGAGTTCGTTGACTTTGGCAATAGTTTTGATGATAACAAAATATTGTGTGTGCTTGATTGTGTGAATAGTTTTTTCATGGATTGAACTCGCGTCTATGTCTTGAAGTGCATAATATGTTTCGTCATTATTGGCACATGCTTATTTTCTTGAATTAATCGAGGATTAAGAATAGGGAAACACTCCCTAAATAGAGCAAAACGGCACAACGCCAAAGCTGCTCTACTAGTCCAGTTGAGCTCGAAAATCAAGATATTTCACCGGATCTAGCAGCACAACATAACGACCGGGGATCATCCCCGAGCAAAGGACACTACACCAGCCAGTTTCCCGATAACCAAGTCGGATCCAAGGTTCGGGACAACCTGCCATACTGAACGGCACTATGTAATGATTCGGGGATCACCCCCGAATACCCTGAATACGGTATCACACCGATGACACCTCAACAACCGGGTTAACCTGGGGCTCAGAATAGCTTGCCGTACCATACGACTCTTCGCCAAGAAGTGGGGGTCACTTCGACTACCAAACAAACAACATCATCATGCCGACACCCAAGTTATCGGGCCATCCCGTGACTCCCAGCAACCCATCGCGTCACGAGGTGCATGACAAAAAGGTAGGGAACAACTCCCAACATACCTTCTATGAGCGGCTTGACACCGATAACTCCAATAGTCACATCACACCTGGGCTCACCACGTTTAAGATGAAGCATTGACGAACACTGAGTTCGGTCGGTCTGGAGCCAGATTCAAGTAAGTTATGTCTTTACCCAGTCCACCTGACCCTCATAAACCCCAGCTAACCTAACCCCCTAAACCTAACAAATCATTCTAGCCCACCTAAATCCTGGGCTCATGCAGCCATGGCCCGTCTTAACCCCCAGTAGAACCTACATGACTTTTTCCACTCCTCCATGTCAAATCCCACCATTCCGGTCCATCCAAACCCCCTAAGAGGAGAGGTTTACTCAGACCAGGAACCCCAACCACTTCAACCGCGTAAACCCCCTTTATGCGGACCAGCCCACCCGTTCCTGAACGCAGTTGCCTACGTGACCCCGTTCAAAGATCCCAGTCAAACCAAACCCCCCCGGTCAAACCCACATAAAGCCCACATGTCACTGAGAACACGATCGCCTTGGTGACCGTGTTCTCAGAGTCCCAGTCAAAGCAAAAAGGGCCAGTCAAACCCACGTAAACCCCCCCTTTACGCGGACCAGGCTGCCCCCAGCCTGGTCCACGTAAACCCCCCTCCTAACTCTATAAAACCCCCCATGGGGTGCCCAAGGGTCATATGATACATAGAGCTCACCCCGGGACTACAAAGGCGCACGAAGGACTTGGTTGGCTGGTTTTGTGTTTGCTAGGCTCACGCCGAGGGCATGTCGCATGATTGTCCCTCATATGGCATCTAGCCCAAACACAAACCTCCTAAAAGGCGGCTCCCCTGCTATGATGAACACACCCTAGATGTCGTGGAATAATCATGCACGGCCGTAAATCTTGCTTGATGAAAGCACTCTGCTGGGCCCTATCTAGATATTCGTGCACAGCTCCGGAGGCTGCTTGACGAAAGCACTCTGCCCGGGCCCTATCTCGATATTCATGCACGACCCCAGATATGACTCGATGAAGGCATCTTGTCAGAGTTCCATCTCAATATTTGTACACGGCCCCAGATGCGACTCAATGAAGGCACCTTGCCGGAGCTCTACCTCGATATTCGCCTATGACCCTGACACTGCCTAATGGAAGCACCATGTCCAAGCTTTGCCTCGATATTCGTGCACCATCAGATGTTGTTTGATGAAAGCACCCTACCCGACTCTACCTTGATAACCATACATTACTGGATGTTGCTTGATGAGAGCACCCTGCTCGCACCTTGCCTCGATGATCATGCACCGCTGTGGTGTCACCTCGATAAGCGTGCACTCAGTGCTGTTACCCTAAAAATGGGCATACTTCACGAGTCTCGATGCAAGAGGCCCCTACCTCTATCAATGGGCTCTGAGCATGACCATCGAGGTCTCACGGCGCCCATCTCCTTCAGTCACAACGGTGCCCCTAGCACCTAGCTGCCAGTCATAGACGTGCCCCGAGCACGACCATCGAGGTCTCATGGTGCCCATCTCCTTCAGTCACAACGGTGCCCCCAGCACTCGACTGCCCAGCTATTCCAATCACATCCGGGCCAACGGCACCCGACTGCTCAACCACTCGAGTCACAACGGTGCCCTCAGCACCCGACTGCCGAGTCCAGACGGTGCCGGGCTGCTCTAGCCTCAACGACACTCAACAACTTCAGTCACAATGGTGCCCCTGACACCCGACTACCCAACTATTCTTGTCACATCGGGGCCAATGGCACTCTACTTCTCAACCACTCGAGTCACAACGGTGCCCCCTGGCAACCGACTACCGAGTCCAGACGGCGTCGGGCCGCTCTAGCCTCAACGGTGCTCAACAACTTCAGTCACAATGGTGCCCCTGGCACCCAACTGTCCAGCTATTCCAGTCATATCGGATCCAACGGCACCGACTACCCAGCTATTACAGTCATATCGGATCTAACGGCACCTGACTGCTCAACCACTCGAGTCACAACGGTGGCCCCGACGCCCGACTGTCGAGTCCCGACGGTGCCGGGCTGCTCTAGCCTCAACGGCGCTCAATAACTTCAGTCACAATGGTGCCCCTGGCAGCCAACTGCCCAGCTATTCCAGTCACATTGGGGCCAACGGCACCCGACTTCTTAACCACTCGAGTCACAACGGTGCCCCCAACACCCGATTATCGAGTCCAGACGGCGCCGGGCTGCTCTAGCCTCAACGGCGTTCAACAACTTCAGTCACAACGGTGCCCCTGGCACCCGACTGCCAAGCTATTTCAGTCACATCGGGGCCAATCACACCAGACTGCTCAACCACTCGAGTCACAATGGTGGCCCCGACACACGACTGTCAAGTCCAGACGACGTCAGGCTGCTCTAGCCTCAACGGCACTCAACAACTTCAGTCGCAACGGTGCCCTTGGCACCCGACTATCCAATCACTCTAGTAACATCGGGGCCCATGGCACCCAACTGCTCAACCACTCGAGTCACAACAGGTGCCCCCGGCACCCGACTATCGAGTCCAAACGGCACCGGGCTACTCTAGCCCCAACGACGGTCAACAACTCCATTCTCATCGGTGCCAACAACACCCAACTGCTCAGCTACTCCAGTCACAATGGTGCCCCCGGCACCCGACTGCCCAGCCACTCCAGCCTCAACGGTGCCTCGCGGCACCCGACCGCCCAGCTACGCCGATCACTCTGGTGCCTACGGCATTCGAATGTCCAGCTAATCCAGCTACAACGGTGCCCAGGGCACCCGAATGCCCAATCCCGACGATGCCCAGATACTTTAGCCCCAGCGGCATTGAGGCTATCCGGTCTCCGTAGTGTTTATGGCACCTGATCGTTCTAAGCGACGATGTCCAGGGCACCCAACTCTCCCCGTTTCAAAGGCGCCCGGTCGCCCCAATCACAATGGTGCTTAGGACACCCTACTACTCCAGTCACAACCATGCCAACGGCACCCAATTACTCCTATCACAATGGCACCCACGGCTATTGACACCTACTTTTTGCCTATTAGTTGAGTCATTCCTCTTATCATCATATGTTGATGCCTCGAGTTGTCCATTACTCATTGGACTATTTTCAGGCACGTCTTTGGGCTTATTTTATGGGTATCTCCTTCCCTGGTTAGGTATGTTCTCGAATTCGGGCTTAATGGGCTTTGATTTCGCTTGGTTTTGGGGTAAATAGGCTAATTTATCCCATTTTCTTAATTTTAAACGTCCAGGATCAACGCGGTCTAACGACTAGCCGTTCAGTGACTGGGCGGTCTTCTTCGAACCGCTTACCAGCTCAGAATGATTTATTGGATATTTATTTAATTTTCTAAATTTCCACCGACAAGCCTTTGCATGGTCTGAATACAACCGTTTACTTCCATTGAACGGCCTGACGTTAGACCGTCCAGCTCCCAGAGTCCTAAGCCAGTGAGTTTTTTAGATAATTATGTATTTATCCTATTTTTTTGGGATTTATCACCGACATGGTTTACACGGTCTAGCATTGGACCGTGCAATTCATTGAGTGGTCTACCTGTAGACCGTTTTATCTTAAAGAGTCTAGTGCTGTGATAGCCGGTCAGTTCGGTGGATAATTGGATAATTTGATATTTTATTTATTTGCCACCAACAGCAGTAAACGGTCTAGCAATGGACCGCCTACATTGCTGGGCGGCCTATCGAGCGACCGTGTACATGCTCGAGATCTATGGATTATTTGGCATTTTCTCTCTCCATCCGTGGTGAAACCCCTAACTTCTCCCACCCATTTCTCCGTAGTTTCTCAACCAAATGGGGTGCCGTTTGATTTGGGCGAGAGATTAGAGGATTATCTACATATTTTATTTTGTAATCTTATATTAATATCCACTGAAAAACCCTAATTGGGGGCTGGACTTTTATGGCTCTATAAATAGAACCCCTAGTCCAAGCTTGAAAGGGGGAGATCCAACGTCAACGTCGAAGCTCTGCAGAAATCTTGAGCAAACTGTAGCCAGGGAGGGAGGCTTTCTACACCCTTTTAAGCCTCCGGTTTAGGGAGTAGTCTTTTGTTTTGAGTCTTAGTCCTTGTGTTTAGTCATTACTTCATCCTTTGCATGCTTCTTTTCATCACTCTTTCATCCACATTTTTTCACTATTCCACATCATTTTACACGGCCTATAAGGGTTTAAAAACCACCCCAGGTATCGCCCATTCCGTGACATTATGTTAATTTTCTATTCTTTTCTATAGATACTACACATTCCAGGGCTAATTTGGGTGTTATCTTCTTGTCTTTTATGTTGTTTTGCAGGTCAGCATCAGCACAGCACGAGGCCCATCCCTTCTGGCAGGCCGGAAGGGGTGGAGGATCAAGTCCCACATTTTGGAGTTTGGCAGCATCGCACGGTCGTCGTCCGTCCGTCTGCAAGGATACGTGGTTCAGACAGGACCGTGCAACGCCTTCCTACGGCCGTATGTGAACCGTTTGAAGCCAGACCAGTATTCGTCCCGCTTCCTTCTTCAGCGCTGTGAGCGGTCTATCGAGCGGCCGTGCCATCCTTGAGCGGTTCTTCCTGCACCGCGCACTACTGCAACGCTGCATTTTTGGGCGAGTGTCTACCCACTTTTCCAAGGTACGTAGTACTCTTCGGTACCCGTGTCTTGGCGGCGATCGCGATCACACACACACACTTCTCCACCCTTTCCTTCCTCCCTTCATTTTGATTGTCTCTTTATTTTGCTTTAGAAAAGGAGGTTAAAGGAAATAGAGGGGGGGAAAAACATGTCAACACCCCATTTTTTGGCGATCACGGTGGGACCCTTGTGCCCATTGTGCTGTTGTTTTACTGATCTGCATTTTTGTGCCTGGTAATGGTTCTTTCTAAGTGGTTTAAGGTTGCTATATCGTCCACCCCTGGTTTCTATTCTCGGAGTTGTATGCGGTTCTTCAAGGACCGCTCACGTCTCCTCCAGGACTGCTCACGTCTCCCTACGGTCGGGTGATAGGCCGTGCTGTCCCGGTCTCAGGTGCGTTCCTGCTCGATTTCTTTCAAACTCCTCTTAACTGCACGGTCCACTTCAGGCTGCTTTTGAGTTTCCACGTGTTGTGTTAGATGGAAGCACTCTGTCACCACGAAGTGTGGATCTAGAGGGGGGTGAATAGATCGATGGCCTAATTAAAAAAACACAAATGAACTCTAATGCGGAATTAAAACGAGCAGCTGTTGAACGACTGAATGAGCACAATGATATCGGAACAAAGCAGATCACAGTGATTGCGAACCTAAGCAATCATCTACCGGTCGAGCTGAAATCACAAGGTGCACAAATCAATCACATAGTAGACAGCAAATTTTAAGGTGGTTCGGTCCTCCAGACCTACGTCCACCCCACACTCAACCCAAGTGTGGCTTACTGCTGCGCAACACAGCATGCGTCTGCTGGGCAATACAGCTAGCCTACAACTGCTGAGCTTCACAGCTTGCTATCCGAGACCAAGTCTCGCCCGCTGAGGAATTACAGCTTCACCTATCCAGAGGCTACACCTCTGCAAACCGCTGGGGACTACAGCTTACCCGTCCAGTGGAATCCTCCACTGCAAACCGCTGACACACAGCTTGAAGACAAAGTTTCGGAAAGCAAAATAGAATCAAACGAAAACAAGAAATCTCAAAAGAGAATATAGCTCACAATGAGCAAACTCAGCTCTGGTATCTGAACCAAGAGACTGAGGAACATTCAGAAAAGCTCTCTCAACTTCTCTCTCTCAATCTTCTCCTCTCTTCTCTGCTCTTCTCTTCTCTCTCTTTTTCTTCTCTACTCTCGGTGGCTCTCTGCTTTTCTTCTCTGTGGATCGTGCAGGCTGAAGTTCACTCTCTGCTCTTCTGCTTCGATCACCACAGGTTCCAGATAGAAGAAATGTCCCTTTTATACCAGTAGCAATAGGAGGGCGTGTGGCTTCCACATTTCCCGCTCAATCATTTGGTCACGTGGCAGCATCTCAGCAAGCTTCAATATACGTGTCACGATCCTGGCACTCCCATTATCCTCGGATCATGTGCCTTCATTAAGCTTCACGAAGAGTACCTGTCCGTCAGTCAGATAGAGTTATCAGTTTAAGACTAACAGCTTGTACAGGCTTCATTCATGCAAGCAAGACAGTGCATGAAGGACAATGTGCATACTTGCTATCAAGGAGTGTGCAGACTTGCGAGTGTTTGACTCAGTATGCATGCAACAATGATGCACAGGCTTTGTAGTATGTAATGCAGAATGCATCAAGCAAAGTATGTACATTAGAATTGAATGTATAGACTTGACGTTATGAAGCACATAGGCTGTACAAACTTGTGCTAATGCTGCAAGTGGACAATGTACAGACTTCAAGTGCGTGCAACAAGACAATGTGTAAACATCAACTCATGCAATGTAGTGTACAGACTTTGAATGGCAGTCTATGCAACCAATGTAGTGTACAGACTTGACCGATGTACATACTTGCATGAGACACAGCATGAGACGCTGAACTGCCAAGAATGTATAGACTTGTAAGTGCTGACAGATAATGTATAGACTTGTAAGTGCTGACAGATAATGTATAGACTTGCATGAGACACAACGTGAGACGCAGAATTGCAAAGAACGATGTATAGACTTGTGTGTGCGTTCATGCAATGTATAGACTTTGTGTGTGCGTGCAATGAACAAACGATGCGATGTGCAGACTTAGCATGAGACGCTATGTGAGACGGAGAATGATGCACTTGCTAGCAGACGATGTATATACTTAGCATGAGACGCTAAGTGAGACGGAGAAGCATGCACTGACTTGTGACTCAGTGGCTGTGCAGACTTAAAATGCATGAGACGATGTACAGACTTTAAACAGTCTACAAGCAATGTATAGACTTGAACGCGTGCAATGTAGCAAGGTAATGTATAGACTTGCCAGCAACGAATGTGCAGATTTGCTAGAATGAATGATGCACGAACACAACAATATGCAATGTATAGACTCTGTGTTTGACAGAATGCAATGCATAGACTCTACGTGCAAGCGACATGACGATGTACATACATTGCAGCAACGAATGTGCAGACTTTTTGCAGTCTACAAGCAATGTGCAGACTTGACCGATGCAATGTATAGACTTGCTGGAGTGAACGATGCACTGACTTGTGAAAAGATGCACGAACAATGCATATGCATGAAGAGCACGGACGATGTATAGACTCTAAATGCATGGAACACACAGACAATCTGATAAAGACAATTTCATCAAAATATGAACAGTTGCCAATCAATCAAAACAAGCTGTTGCCAATGAAGTAAGGCTTATTGTCAACATCATCAACACAGAGGAGTCACAACAATCTCTCCCTTTTTGATGATGGCAACACCCTATCATATAGGATGGTAACACCCTGTCACACCCTATATGATCTTATAAAGTGAAATTTATTTTGATGAAAGACATGATTTGTTAATCAGATTTGTCATGCAGATGCTATGAATGCATGCTATGAGATGAAATAACCAATGCAAGTTTTAGCAAGATCTCCCCCTTTGCCATAACATGATGCATACACTCCCCTCTCCCTCTTTCCCATAACATGATGCATACACTCCCCCTGGAATTCATCATGTTGTGACCCCTCTATGTTGATGATGTTGACACTTGCTTTATTTCATTGGCAACACCATTGTTTTGATTGATTGGCAACTGCTCTTGCTTTGATGAAATTGCTCTATCAGATTGACTATGTGTTCTTTGCATTTCATACACTGCTGTTTGCATTTCTCACTGTCATGGGTCGACGCATCCTCTGATGGGTCGACTCCTTTAGCAGACTTGTGTAGATTGAGTCTATACAGCGTCAGTTCATGCATGTCTTAGGCTAAGTCTATACAGTGTCAGTTCATGCATGTCTTAGGCTAAGTCTGTACAGCGTCTCATTCATGCTTTGATTAATGAAGTCTGTACATCAGTCTTCACATTCTAAGTCTGTACAGCCGTTGGGTTTGGACTCAGAGTCTGTACACTCGATTCGCCTTTGAATTGGTCAAGTGTGTACATTCCTTCACTGTAGCTTTCACGTATCCAAAGTCTACACATCGTGAAAGTCCATTCATTCTTCACTGACTTTCGTTCAAGGCAAAGTCTATACATTGGAGTCTTTCCCTACGTTTCTTAAGTGAAGTCTGTACACTCGTTTCTAAAGCCTGAAGTCTATACACTCCAGTATATTCCTACGATCAAGGCTTTAGCTACACTCAAGTCTGTAGATTGGCTTCGCTTCATCAAGTCTGTACATTGAATCGCCAACTTCTTTGAAGTCTACACATCACTTGATTTCCTGAAGTCTATACATCCACAGTGATATTTGAAGTCTATACATCCACAGTGATATTTGAAGTCTATACATCCATCGTGGAGCTTCAAGTCTACACATAGCTTGATTTCCTAAAGTCTGTACATCCACAGTGAAACTTGAAGTCTGCACATTGGTCTTTAAATCCAAAGTCTGCACATTGGTCTTCGAATCCAAAGTCTATACAATGGTCTTCACACTTGAAGTCTATACATTCGATGTGCAGAGTTGATGTCTATACTGTGCCTTATGCTGATCGAGTCTACACATTGGTCGGTGGCAAGTCTGTACACTGGCCTCAGCTATTCAAGTCTATTCACTGGACTGTTTGGTCAAGTCTATACACCCTTCAGTTGAAATTCCAAGTTTGTACATCGGACTGTGTTAAGTAAAGTCTATACATCCGATTGTACAGTGTCTTAGCCATCGTCTCACTTCTTCAAGTCTACACAATGGTTGGTGGTAAGTCTACACATTGGTGTTTCATTCGAAGTCTGTACACTCACCAGTGAACGACAAGTCCACACATTGGACTGTAGTTGCTTGTTCTTCAAAGTCTGTACATTGGGCTTTCACATGAAGTATGTACATCCGTTCGTTCTGCATCGTTATCAAGTCTGTACAGCCACTCTTTGAGCATCAAGTATATACATTGGTATTGGGTGAGCATAGTCAAGTCTGTACAGTGCACTCGAGTCCGTTGTCTTCAGTAAAGTCTATACATTGGCATCGGTCTTCACCTTGAGTATGTACAGTGGCTGCTTCATATAGGAAGTATGTATAGCCGTTGCCTCTTCATATAAAGTCTATACTTTGGGCAAGTCTGTACACTGGTTTTCCTTCTTATGAAGCCTTGTTTGCGACGGGTTTTTTTTATCCGACCGTCTTGTCTCTTTTTATTTCATGTATATATATATGTATATGTACATGAATACATGTCTTATTTCACGTATCGATCAGCCATTTGACTAACTGGTAGTCAACTGACCGATTGACGACGCGGGCGTGCCAGTCACATAAGTGATGATTTTATTGTGCACTCATTCTGACCCGTGTCGGACGAGTGTGAGGTTCGGTCGGGACCAGCAGTCCGCCATACCATAAAGGCTATGGCGTTAATTACATCCCCCACGAGGAGGGAACACCTTTGATTAATTGTCGAGATAGCGGGCTGTCAAAGTCGGAGTGAAAAGAGCTCCCTGATGATCATGACGAAGGCATGCAGGATGCATTTGTTTATCATACAGGGTATGCATAGTTCATCGAATTATGGACCCTTGGTACGTGGCGGAGGTTGTAGGTCCGAAGACCACCCTCGCGCGTAGCGGAGACTTCTGGTTGGGCATAACCCGACCTTCTGTCAACACCATTTAATATACCCGAGGGTCGATGCAGACATGCACGAGGAACCGTGATATGCGAGGTGTAATAACGATGTTATGGCACAAATTCGGCAGCATGCCCCCTCCCTTTGGACTATGCCAGATGGGAATATAGGACATACATCCACGGAGAGCCGGAATGGAAATCAAAAGAGAGTCGGGCGTAGCCCTGGGTCTGAGAAGGATCCAAATATAACGGGACAGTGTGCACCATTGCGCCGTTCACTAATATTCCCTTCGAAGAACCATTGGAGGACATGCGGTGGCAGAACTCCGAGGGTCAGCGGGGTGACATAAGAAATGTCGTATTCGGTATGATGTGGGGGTGAAACCCTCCTCATTAGTATATCTCCCATGGACCTAGATGAAGAACCTTAGTCCCCTCGTGAGGTAACGGGGGTTGACAGGGAAGTTGATAGTGACAAAATATTGAATTCAGGCTACGTTTGGGTTTGGTGGAGTGGGGAAGACATCAGATATTCAGATGACAACCATTATTGAGGTGAAATGGCACAGCACTGGGGTCGGCACGAAGATCAAACAGCACGGCATGCTCCCGGCGTGATGGGAAGATTGGGAGTAATCGGCACGGAAGGAGTTCGGCGCGCCCAGGCAGGGGCATTCGGCGCGCCAAGGGCAAGGGCATTCGGCGCCCCCTCCACCCGGCGTGGGTTTGGCGCCGGGAGACAGTGGCACCGGGAGTAGATGGCGTCGGGGAATAGTGGCGCCGAGAGGCAGTGTTTTGCTGATTTTGCCAAAGGTATTGTGAGGTTTTCCTCGCCCAGTGGGATTTTCAGGGTGATGAACGGATAGGAACGGAGGGTGAGGGTGACTCCACTCACGAGGGGGGTTCCAAGGAGATCACCAGTTACGGGATATATTCCCTGTGATGTCAAGATGTCATGAGATTACACAGCTCGGGCCCTCGCCATATCGGGGGATTAAATACGTGATTTCGATGAAACATCGTGCCATATTATGGAGTAAAGCTTCGGGAAAATTTTGGCAGCATCTCCCCTTATTTTGGGAGTATGCCAAGAGAATACTATGGGTTATCCACTCACGAGTGCCGGAGTAGAAACCTTAAACGAGAGCCGGGCGTAGCCCGTAATTCAAGGGTCTGAATCATATAAAACCTCATCCCCTGTGTTGTAATATCCCTAATGCAATCCATCAGAAAGCCTGCAATGGCAGGACCCCGTGGTTTAATGGGTTACAGAATGTAGGGGGAGAATTAACCCCCTTTGATATAGCTCCCATGAGGCCAAAGGGAAGGGCAATGCACACCCATAAGGATAGGACATAATGGACGGGGTCTGTATGGCTCGCCGTGGTGGCGAAGGCATCAGGATGGCCAGACAACGTGAGGGTATCAATGTAGAGAAAAGGAATGTTTTCGGCATGGAAGCTAGGCAGGCTCGGCGCGATAGGGGGGGTCCAACCGGCGTGGGGAGCCCTCGGCACGAAACTCGCGCCGGGAGATGCCGGCGCCGGGAGGCTTTCAGCAGGGGTTTTAAGGAGGTCTTAGAACAGGGTTTCGGGAGTTGTTCAGAGAGAGGTTTAATCCCGACTGTTTTGGATGATCGGAGGGGGGAGACTTTGGGGGAACACCCTTCCTCTGGGCCTCATCAGGAGTAGAACCACGGCCGAAAATCCCTGAACCACGTCCCCCTTTATTTCACATACGAGGAGCCATGAGATAGACTGTCTCAGGCCCTCGAAATGTGACTGGAGGGGGAGGTGATAAATAATAGTAGCGAAGATGCTTCAGTAGAATTAGAAAACCAAATGATAAAACACGCCTTGTTATCAGTATCCTTAGCATATAGCGAACCTCGGATGTAGAGACAGAAAGAAGAAGGTAATGAAATGGAGAAATTCAACCCATTCGCTCATTCTTTATTTCATCCAGACGACTTACACACATGCTAGAGAAAGAAATCTGACTCAACAGAGAGAGAAATCTAGGCTTAATCCCTGAAAGCAGGGTTACATTGGCATTCGATGCTATTGAAGCAAAGAGGCTAAAAGAAAATTACAGAGAGAAATATTCAGACAGATAGGGAGGGGAAAGAGAAGGAGCTGCAGCTGTCCGGCACTCCCACCTGGATCCCTCTTCGAGCCTCTGCCTCTCTCCCTTTTTCCTTTCTTCAGCTTCTTTCAAGGGCTCTCGAGTTCCCTCCTTCTCTTCGGTGGCGAGGCACTCCCTTTTCACTCTTCTTTTTTTCTCCTTTTCTCTTCGACCCTTCTCCCTTTTTTCTTCTCCTCCTCTGGCCTCTTCTCTTCTCTCGTCCTCTTGCCTCTTCTCTTCTTTCGTCCTCTTCTCTTCTCTCGTCCTCTTTTTTTTCTGTTCGAAGGGCAGGCCTCTTATAGAGGCCAGGCCCTCATCCTTTCGGCATGCACTTCCCGGCGTGGCAGTCATCGGCGCGTCCCGTCTCATATTTGGGCTTGGCCCATTCTCTCGTCGTTCGGCCCATTCGGTCTAGGATCCACTTGGTGGACTCCTTTCGACAGTGGGGCTTTTGGCATATGTATATTAAGACTCCGTGGGACTTGTTTGCACCTTGCATTCACAAACACGTGCGAGGCATTGTGCATCCCTTCTTCGGAGAATCAGAGATGTCTGAACATCTGTTTCAGCAGGCGGATGGTTGCCTGAATGTTGGTATAGTTTTATCAGCCTGACTATCTGAATGACAGCAGTACTGGACAGCGACCTAGCCACAGACGGCTTTAGTCGAACAACATGATAGGGGTAGTGGGTTTCTTCTATTCAGACTCTCAGATCTCCCAGGGATGGTACGTGAGCTGTGCCCTCGACTGATCTTCAGAACTGTGAATCTGCTATGATCTCTTCTGACATATTTTAGGTGTCAACAAATGCCCCCCACCCGTAGGTGGCGTGAGCGAAGCATGAGTGACACGGGACATGCGGGTGTACATCACGTTCACACACTGCGCTTCGTGGTCTCTTCAGGTCTGCTCCTGTGCATTGGCTATTCTTTTGACTCTGAGTCTTCATTCTGGTTTGCGTGACTTCCATGCTTTACAAGCAAATTTGGACGAACACCAGCATTTTTGGCTTGATCTGTTGGTTACATCACCCCTGGTGGGCTAATCGGCTCCATGGACGCTCCCGGCACTATCTTCTCGGCGTGGAGGTGGGCTTGGTATGGAGTTCCCGGCGTGACACTCTTCTCGGCGTGGTGATCTTCTTGGCGCGATGGTGGCGCTTTTGCTTTTCGGCGCGGAGGCCGTCTCGGCGCGCCTTTTGGCGCTTCCGGTCATCGGCGCGACCTCCCTCTCGGCGCGCCTTTTGGCGGGGCCGATATAGGCGCCGAGAGGGGGAGGGAGAAGCTCATTTCTCCTTGAGCTTTCTCCCTCTTCCTCCCCTTTCTTCTTTTGTCACCTCGGAGCAGCCGGCGTAGAATCCTTCCCTTCGGGGAATTTTTGTTCGGGACTCCGTCCCTTTTCATTTCGGAGTCACCCCCTCCTGGTGGGTGTTCTCCCATTTGACTTCTGGGCATGCTCCGGATAAGGGGAGATGCTGTCGAAATTTTCTTCTGAAAATTTCTTTTCTAATATTTTTTTTCCTTATATCACCTTCTTATTCTTTTTTCTTGGTTTTGTGTCTGCAGCTCGCTGGAAATGGCTTCTTCTTCTAGCCGCGTTGTCTCCGGCACTGCTGATGTTGACTGTTCTCCTCAAGGCAGGGCTTCTGGTCCCATTGTGACTTGGAGGAATGTTGGATAGCTGGACCAGGGACTTGGGAGGATTGCCATAGTCGATGAATCCTCTGGCTCCGAAATAGATACAGTATCCGCCTCTCACATTGTGACTGTCGAGGGAGGACTGGACTTCAATCGCGATGACCACTACCGCGCGGACTTCCCGAAGGATCGTCACCTCGCGCCCTTCATTTGTACCTTCAACATCTCTGGGAAGAGGGACGTCATGCTGGCTCGGATGGTGGAGCGGGCCATGTTGCTAGACCGGGACAGCTTAAAAGGTTCTGTGTATCGTGGCGATACCATCTACCTTCCGGGGGAGCAGCGCAAGTGGGACGCCGTCTTAGGGGTAACAGAGCTGGAGGCAGAGCTAAAGATGCTAACACGGGCCCCGGAGTTCACACCAGCCAGGTGGGACAACACCATAGGTCGGGTTAACAGGGAGAAACCCGGTTACGGTTTATTCTTGGCGCCCATCAAGTGGGGCTACAGAGAGGAACCGTTTGTGCTGAACTGCTTGGCTGTTCAGTTCAAATTTCAATTGGCAGCTGGGTGGTTTGCAGACACGAAGGTGACAGATGCTCATCTCTTTCGTGTAGGGGCAGTGGAATTCACAGAATATGTTCTGACAGAGTATGCACCGCTGCTGGTCAGGGCCAGGGTGTACCACAGTGTGTATGCATCCCGCTTCAGGTATCCCATTTCAAAGGGGCTGTGCTGCGGCATGTTCGAAGTATTTTACCTACAGTTCAACACTTTCTATACAGCAGAAGGTGAGACCTCTCTAGATCTTTGGAGCCTATCACAGTTATCGGGTCAGCCGATTAACGGAGAGCCCTATGAGGAGGTCTGCATTCATGACTTCATCAAGGATGAAACATATGGCGAAGGTGAATATTACTTCGGCTATTCATACCGGTACTTGATGAAGGCATACCGCTCCCTCTGCCTGATGCTGAATAGGGGATCCTCAAAGGGATACCAGCCCCAGGAGAAGAGTAGTAAACTGAGAGTCCGAGCAGGACATTGGATTCAGTATTTCTTCGGGGGCCCTTTGAAGTACATCGAGTTCCCTCACGTAGCTCCTGTTGCGGGTAAACCCAGCAGGCCACCTAAGTTCAAGTTAGAGCTGCCTGCTTCTCTTCGGGGGATAAGCCGCGGGGGGGGGGGGGGGGGGAAACCGATGGGGGTGGATCCCCTTACCCATTGTGATGCCTACCTTACCTTCTGGCTGTGTACTTTTGCCCTCCCGCAGGGGGATGAGACAGTTATTCGGCCGGAGGCAATATACCTGGCTTGTCAGATGGATTGGGGCATAGGGCTTGCGATATGTCTAGCTGCACTATGCCTGATTTACAAATCCATTGGAGATATTCATAGGCATCGGATCCCCCGCTCTTTCCGAACGGTGGGGCCGTTTCATTTTTTTAATGCCTGGGTGTGCAACTTATTTTCGGAGCTAGCTCCCCGGACTTTGCAGACAATGACATTGTATCCCAGAATGCTGGAGTTTGCAAGTGCTGAACCGGGTCCAGTGTCCCAGCAACTCTTCTCCATCCGTGGCCGACTGGCAAGGGTTCCAATGGATTCAGCGGGGAATATCCACTTTTGGAATCTGGCTGCACATTCATCTCCATTAGTGAACCGTCAGCGTGAGTGTAAGCTCGAGGAAGTGGAGACTTTCACGCACTTCATTTCGGGCAACACCGTGACCCGACCAATCTTGGAGCCTGAACTCATTGACTGGGCTTTATCAATTCGCCCCAGTGTTTTAGTATTCAGAAAGGGGGGCACAGTTTATTTAGAACCCTACTATCCCGTCAGGTTCGGTCGGAATTTCGGCTATGATCAGCATATTCCGCCTTCGGTTGCCCTGTTCCCTTTAGACAGCAGGTCAAAGCATGGCTCGACCGTTGTGGCCGAAGGTCGCTCCTAGTGGGACTATTTTCACCGCCGGGACGCCAATACTTTCAGAGTGCTGATGCCGAACCGAGTCCCCCGGGTCACTCCAGAGTATGTGAAGTGGTGGAATGCTCACACGAGCTTCTACCGCAATGCCTGGATGACATGCTGGGATGTGGCTGAGCGCACCTTTCTGAGTCAGCAGCCTGGGCCCGTTTTTGACATTGACGAAGCCCATCTGAAGAGGTTATTTTCCCACCACCTGAAGGAGGCAGAGACATACATAGCGGGTAGAAAAGCCATCAAGGAGGGAGTGGCTGAACCACTGATACCCGTGCTTGTTGACATAAGTGAAGATGCTTTTACGCAGAATTTAGAACACCTGTGCCAGATTGGTGGTTCCCGCCTGGAGCTTCAGCAGTATCCGTTCCCTATCGGGGAGCCGCTCTCCAAAGCAGTTTCATGGAAGTGCGAGGTGGATTGCTTTTGCCCGTGTCGGGCGTTTGTTAAAAGAGAGGACAGAACCCCGACATACTATCAGCATACATCTTGGCTGTTCGTCCTGATGAGCATCCACAGACTGACCCTTGAGAGTCCCACAGCTAGTGTTCTGGACAAGCCTCTATTCGTATCTTTTCATTATGCCGATGTCTGGGGCTTTAACTGCCTCAGCTTGTATCATTATATAGCTGCCCACGGACATGCGGACCTGGCCGACCTGGTCGACAAGTGTAAGAAGATTGGCGACGTCTGCTGGCTCGTTCGGGAGGCTGCATCCCGAAGCAAGGAGGTGGCTTATCAGTATTGGCCACTCTCGTCTTTTTACAATGGCCGGGCAGGTAAGTGCTCCTCCGTTGACACGTAGATTAGTTTGTTGCTTCGCTCCTTCATAACGGCGTGTGCTTCACTTGACAGACCGTCCGGATATCAAGCAGCAAGGGCTTTATAGAAAAATCATCTCCCAGGCACAGAAGCCGGAATATTTTGAGGTCCCTGTACCAGCGCCGACTACTACTCCATTGCCGCCTGGCAAAAAGAGAGCGGCTTCTGCAATGAAAGTTGCAATAGGCCGAGCGAGGAAAGCTCGAAAAACTTCTTCCAAGCAGCCTTCGACTGACGCGGTTGAGACTCCCCTGCCCGAGGTGCCATCATTTGAACAGTTTGCCGCTCGGAAAGAAGCTACTCAGCAAGCAGCTGAAGGTGACATCATTTTCCTTGTACGGTATAAAGGAATGCACTTTTCACGGCATTTTCATTTTTCTGATGTCTTCTTTGTATAGCTTCAGCTCAGGGATCGGCTGACACCACATGTGCTGAGGAAGCCACCCTAGAGGCCGGAGAGATAGGGCCTTCCATCATAGCCCCGGTAGGGGTGACTGAGATAGCTGGAGCTGCAGGGGAGAGTGTCCCCGCTGTTGAGGAGGATGTCAGACTTCCTTCTCCTACGCTTGCCAGCGAGGCTGAGGGTGAGCTGCACAATTGTGATTCTTTATGTTCCCCTTTTTATTGAGCTTTCCATCCTACCTTATGCACTTGTTTTGTTGTGATGGCAGGAGTGGTCAGTGCGGCGGTTAAGGTGCCTGTTGTGGAAGCTCCTTCATAGCCCGCGGGACATAAGACTGTGCTGAAGAAGGGTGCTATCCCATTGTGGCGCGTGCTCACCCGCTCAGCGTCCCGTCAGGCGACGGAGGAGGCGGGCCAACCCGAGATCAGCATAGATATTACTTCGAGTAGCTCTGCCACCCCTTCTAACGAAGAGACTGACCATCATTCTTCAGAAGGTGATGAACAAGTGTCTGCAGCAGACAGCAAAGGGGCAACGGCTCCATTCATACTGTCAAGCGATGCTTTGATTTTCAGTCCTCCGAGGCTGCCGAGGGCACCATCCGAGGGAGTGTTACAGGAGGAATTTGCTGGATTGGACGTGGAGGTGCAGATAACCCCTCCTTTTGCTACTTCGTCTGCAGGGTTGGAATCTTCTATTCAGGGGCTTGAAGAGATGGATGTCGTCATCATAGTAAACTCTATTCGCCCCTTTACAGAGCCGCATATCCCCCTCTTTTTTTTTCACTTTGGTGTTTACATGAATTTTCATTCCAGGAACCCTAAGCCGCTATTCATTCCCCGGCACCGACTTCTGGTACTGTTGTGGTCTCATCAGAGGCCTCGGATCTGCTACCGCTGGCCACCGCATCTCCTTCAGGGACAATCACCCTACTCCACCCCGTGCCGGTGAGGATACATGCGGCTGTTGAGGGATTACCCTCGGAGCCGAGCCAGTCGGGGGAGAGTCTCGCCCTGGCATCGACGACAGAGTTGAGGGCTGAGGCTGACCCGCAGAGGGGGTCTACTTTTATATCGGCGGCCATAATGACGATCGCGCCTGATCTTGAAATTCCATTCGTGCCGGAGCCAGAGTCAGAACCTCCGTCACTCTTAGGCTTCGTTGAAGGAAGCCCTAACAGGAGTCTGACGGAGCAGGAACATGTTGCCGTGGTATCTACTTCTTCGGCTTTGACGGTCGTTCCATCTTCCTCTTCCGAGCCTGACACCGGCTTATGGGCCGCCATAGACAGGGAAGTGACCTTCGAGGTGTCTCCGGCGGCTTCCCTGGGCATTACCTCATCGGAGGAATTTGTCTGGCAGCATCTAGAGATGCTGCGTCAGGTTGTGGAATCTCAGCCAACGCTGTCTTACTCCCAGTTGAAGGAAGCGGCTGCACGACTGACGATCGGGCTGCAGGCGCTGGGCTGCCCTCTGGATATCTGGACCCAGCGGGTGCTTTTCTTGTTGAAGTTTGTGAATCACCGGGACTTTCTCGAGAAGATGATGGGCGACCGGCTGGCGGCCCTCAAACTGTAGAGAGTTGACTGTCAGGCGGAGCTGACGTCTCTGATCTCTGATCTTCAGGAGAGCAGGGCTCAGGTTGAAGCTTCCGTAACCGAGGTGCACATTCTACGTAGCCGACGGGAAGAACTCCGCGCTGAATTGTCTACCATAGAAGTCGAGATACCGCGGCTAGAGGCTGCGGAAGTCCAAGGCATCGAAAGAACTTCTTTGCTGGAGGGCCGAGTCGCGTCTCTGGAGACTGAGGTGAGTCGGGTTCAGGAAGAGGAAGTGCAGCTCCATGAACTGGGGGCGGCTCCTCATGTCGGGCTTATTGACTTTGCTGATATCTTCAGGCGGCTCTAGCTGATCCGCCTTTGTAATCTGTCCCCTCAGAAGGGCTCCTTTTGTATTCACTTCCCCTTTTTGTAATGAGGATAGAAGTTTCCTTCACTATTTTTTTGTTCACATCCACACTCGCATTTTGTTGTGTCTTGTGGCAATTTTGGCAACCTGCTTGGAAGTACCTCCATGTCCGTGTCGCAGGAGAGCATCCACCCTCTCAAGGAAAGGATGGGGGACTCGCTCCACCGCGGGACGGGGTTCCAGAGGTTGCCAGGTCGGCGCTGACGTAGGTCTTGCTGACAAGAGGCGTCGAAACCGTGACTGCTGGCCGCTCATGGTAATTCCATTATTGACCCTGATTGGGGGAGATGTTGACCGACCTTGTCGATGGTGACACGGGTTGAAAAAGGTAGACGGTCTTGCCGATGGTGACAAGGACCGGGAGGGTAGCGACCGATCTTGCCGATGGTGACAAGGACCGGGAGGGTAGCGACCGATCTTGCCGATGGTGGCAAGGGTCGAAAAGGTAGACGATTTTGCCAACGATGACAAAAATCGGAAGGGGTAGCGACCGATCTTGTCGATGGTGACAAGGGTCGAAAGGGGTAGACGGTCTTGCCGATGGTGACAAAAATTGGAAGGGTAGCGACCGATCTTGCCGATGGTGACAAGGGTCGAAAGGGTAGATGGTCTTGCCGATGGTGACAAGAACCGGGAGGGGTAGCGACCGATCTTGCCGATGGTAACAAGGGTCGAAAGGGTAGACGGTCTTGCCGATGATGATAAGAACCAGATAAAGGTAGCGATCGATCTTGCCGATGGTGACAAGGGTCGAAAAGGGTAGACGGTCTTGCCGATGGTGACAAGAACCGGATAGGGTAAATGTATGTAAGTGGGATATCGGATGAAGACTCCGCCTCGACCTTGTAAATGGCCTTCTGGACGGAGGATGGTTCATCACTATTCATCATTCATTTTTATTCACATTACTGACCTAAGCGCCCTTTCGGGTTTTCGCCGAAGCCAGCCCCCTCTTGCTTTTGCCCGCGCGCCCTTTCAGGTCTTCACGCGGCGGGGTACCCGATTTTGCCTGCGACGCCCTTTCGGGTTTTCGCCACAGCTGGGTTACGGCCATTTTTGCACTTGTCCTGGCATAGGAGCAAGTCTGGCTGGGTATCTCTATTTTTAACCCCATTTTTCTTTTTTTTTTTGATTCGGGATGCGGAAAAACTGAACCGCGAAAATATTGACTGGCCTTGTCAATGATGACAAGGACCGAATCCTGTTTCGATTCGTCGACACTGGTTAGATGTCGAAGCAAAGGGGTATGGTCTATTAACAAGGATGTAGGATCCGAGTTAGGGGTACAGATCGAACGATCTCGCTAACGATGGCGAGGATCGCAATGTGGGTTTATTCATCGGCATGGGCTACTGCCGGAACAAGGACGGGATTGTCAACAGGGACGTAAGGCCCAAGTTGAGGGTAGAGATCGGCCGATCTTGTCGAGGATGACGAGGGTCGAAAAGAATTCGTTCGTTGGCATATGTTACTGCCGAAACAAGGATGGGGTAGTCAACAGGGACGTAAGGTCCGAGTTGAGGGTAGAGATCGACCGATCTCGCCGATGATGACGAGGGTCGAAAAGGGTGTGTTCGTCGACATATGTTACTGCCAAAACAAGGATGGGGTTGTCAACGGGGACGTAAGGTTCGAGTTGAAGGTAGAGATCGACCGATCTTGTCGATGATGACGAGGGTCGAAAAGGGTGTATTAAAGGATTTCCGGCGGGACTTTGATGATTGTCCCTTTCGGAGTTTTATTGGGTGGAGAATAGGAGAGGCATTTGGAAATTACCACTTTACTGACTCAAGCGCCCTTTCGGGTTTTCGCCGAAGCCAGCCCCCTCTTGCTTTTGCCCACGCGCCCTTTCGGGTTTTCACACGGCGGGGTACCCAATTTTTCCTGCGACGCCCTTTCGGGTTTTCGCCACAGCTGGGTTACGGCCATTTTTGCACTTGTCCTGGCATAGGAGCAAGTCTGGCGGGGTATCTCTATTTTTAACCCCATTTCTTTTCCCTTTTTTTGTGTAGGGTGGCAGGTCGAAGTGCGACGTTCAACCCTTGGTTGATAGTAGATGGTTGTCGGTTGGAGTAGCAGACCTTGCGCTGGGCAGAACAGATCATTCGTTAGCAAGGGCTGAATGCCAACGCAAAGGAGTGACCTCTCGCCGATTCGGGCGTAAGGCCGGTAATGGCAACATCGTGCTGAATCCTTTCGGGAGCTTGGTCAGGGCGGAGTGCCACTAGACCGAGGAAAGGGTAGTTCGGTTAAGGCGGGACGCCATTAACCAAGGGGAGGTAGCTCGATCAGGGCGGAATGCCACTGGACCAAGGGAAGGTAGCTTGGTCAGGGCGGAATGCCATTTAACCAAGGCAAGGTAGCTCGATCAGGGCGGAATGCCACCGGACAAAGGGAAGGTAGCTTGGTTAGGGCGGAATGCCATTAACCAATGAAAGGTAGCTCGATCAGGGCGGAATGCCACCGGACCAAAGGAAGGTAGCTTGGTTAGGGCGGAATGCCATTAACCAAGGAAAGGGTAGCTCGGTTAGGGCAGAATGCCACTAAACAAGGAGAGGGTAGCTTGATTAGGGCGGAATGCCGCTAACCAAGGAGAGGTAGCTCGACTAGGGCAGAATGCCGCTGACCGAGGAGAAAGTAGCTCGATTAGGGCGGAGTGCCACTAAACCAAGGAGAAGGTAGCTTGGTTAGGGCGGAGTGCCACTAAACCAAGGAGAGGGTAGCTGGGTTAGGACGGAGTGCGACTAAACCAAGGAAAAGGTAGCTCGATTAGGGCGGAATGCCGCTGACCGAGGAGAAAGTAGCTCGATTAGGGCAGAATGCCGCTAATCAAGGAGAGCTAGCTTGGTTAGGGCAGAATGCCATAAACTAAAGGGGAGGTAGCTTGATTAGGGCAGAATGCCACTAACCAAGGGGAGGTAGCTTGATTAGGGCAGAATGCCACTAACCAAGGAAAGGTAGCTTGATTAGGGCAGAATGCCACTAACCAAGGGGAGGTAGTTCGGTTAGGGCGGAATGTCATTAACCAAGGAAAAGGTAGCTTGGTTAGGGCGGAGTGCCACTAAACCAAGGGAATGTATTCCGACCGATCACTCGGGGAATGCTGGCTGCGCTGCATGATACAGCTTAATATGCTTTCCGTTGAGGGGAGAGAACTGGATAACCCCTTTGTGGTCTACAAGGACGTAGGCACCCCCTTCATATACTCGGCGGACGATATACGGCCCGACCCAGTTTTCGACCAGCTTCCCTTTGGGGTTGGAGGCCATCACTTCTTTTCTTTTGACCATTACCAGGTCTCCTTTCTTGAATTCTCAACCCTTGACTAACTTGTCAAAAGCACGGGCCATGCGAGCTTGGTAAAGCTGTATGTTTTGCTGCGCCCGGAGGCGTTTTCCTTCGAGCTCAATGAGCTCTTCCAATCTTCTTTCTGCATTGGTCTGCTCACCATTGACTAGTCCGTGCTGGATGGCAACTCACAATGAAGGAACCTCAAGTTCAATTGGCACCACAGCTTCTGACCCGTAGATAAGGGAGAAGGGGGAACAGCCAGTTGGGGTCTTGTAGATAGTACGATAAGCCCAAAGTGCTTCGTACATCCTTTCTTCCCAATCTTTTTTATTAGACTTGACAGTCTTTGCCAGCAACGTGCACAGTGTCTTGTTAAAGGCTTCTGCGAGTCCGTTGGCCTGAGGGTTGTAGGGGGAAGATGTCCTCCAGTCGATTTTGTATTTGTCGGCCAGCCGATAAACCTTCTTGTTCTTAAAGTGACTGCCATTGTTAGAGATGATTTGGCTGGGGATTTCGAACCGGAATATTTCATTTTGCCGGAAGAATCTTGCAACTAGATCTCCCGTCACATTTCTTAGTGCTACTGCTTCTGCCCATCTGGAGAAGTAGTCTGTAGCTGCTAAGATGTATTTGCACCCTGATGAAGATGCTGGCAGCGGCCCTACCACGTCCGTGCCCCACTGAGCAAATGGCCAGCTCGGTAGGGTGGGATGCAGTGGCACTGGAGGTCTCCTTGCCACATTAGCATGTTCTTGACACTTCTGACAAGCCTTGGCAAACCTGCAGCAATCGTCAAATATAGTGGGCCAATAGTAACCCAGCTTCTTTATCTCAATTTTCATTTTCGGGCCAGCTTGGTGTGCTCCAGCTGATCCTGCATGGACTTCCTGCATCACCTGTCCTGCTTCTGCTGAAGACAAGCAACGGAGTAGGACTTTCCTTCGAGCATCTGCCATAATTCGGAACAAGGTCCCGCTTCTCATCTCGTAAGAATTCTTGATCCTTAGGAGCTTAATTCTCTGTTCCTTTTCTTTTGGAAGTTGCTGGTGTTGAAACCAACGCAGGAGATGCTCTCGCCAATCGGGCTGCTGAACCCCTTCGATGACTGCTGCTTCCATCTCTTGTTCGTCGGTCAGGACCTCTGTCATGCTGGGGACCTGTCGGCGGTTGATCACTGTTATATTCAGGCTTGTGTCTGGCGGGACCGCCAATGAACTGGCCAACTTAGCGAGGGCATCTGCCTGAGCATTCCGGCCTTGATTGATGTGCTTAATGCTGATGAAGTAAAATTTTGACATCAGGCGAGTTGCCAACTGGTGATAGGAGAGTAGCTCTTGCTTTCGTACATCGAACTCTCCTTCCAGCTGTTTTATAACTAGCATGGAGTCTCCGAATGCTTCTAGCATCTGAATTCCCATGGACAGAGCAATTTGCAACCCGATTACCAGATCTTCATATTCTGCTTCATTGTTTTTGCATTGCTTGTTTATGGAGCAGGATGTATGTACCACTTCTCCTTCTGGAGATTTCAGGACTATGCCTGCTCCTGCTCTGACCCTGGCTGACCCAGTGGCAGAGGTGTCAATTCTGGAAGCGCCATCAAAGTATAGTTGCCATAAGGAGGGCTGTACTTGCACGGCTTCTAGGGTTTCATCTTCAAGAAGCTCCGGCGCCAACGGGCAATCCCCGGGCACTGGGTGCTCAGCGAAGAAGTCCGCAATAGCTTGGCCCTTGACGGCCTTGCGCGGCACGTAGGAGATATCGAACTCCATAAGGATTACCGCCCATTTGCCCAAGCGGCCTTTGAGTGCCGGTTGAGACATAATGTACTTCAGGGGATCCTCTTTGGATACCAGGCTGATTTCATGCGACAACATATAGTGTCGGAGCTTTCTAACTGCGAAGACCAGCGCCAGACAGATCTTCTCAATATAAGTATATTTCTCTTCAGTTCTGACCAGTCTCCGACTGAGGTAATAGAGGGCTTGTTCTTTCCCTTCTTCATTATTCTGGGCCAGCATTGCCCCCAGAGAATTATGTGTAGCTGCTATATACAGTATCAATGGTCGTCCTTTCACCGGTGCGCCCAACACTAGAGGAGTTTTCAGGTAGTCTTTTAGCTTGTCGAAGGCTGCCTGGCAATCTTCATCCCAATAAAAGGGGACATCTTTCATCATCAACTTGTGAAAAGGCTGGCACCGCCCTGACAAATTGGAAATGAAACGCTGGATATAAGCCAAACGGCCCTGCAGTGATCTCAGCTCGGAGATGTTCCTTGGCGGAGGTAGCCCCTGAATCGCCTTGATCTTTGTGGGGTCTATCTTGATTCCCCGATATCGGACGATGAAGCCCAAGAATTTTCCGCTCGACACTCTGAACGCACATTTCATATGGTTCATTTTTAGTTCATGCTGCCTCAGCCTCTGAAAAACAATCCGGAGGTCCTGCAGATGATCTTCTTTTCTTCTGGTTTTGACCACCAGGTCATCTATGTAGCACTCGACCTTGTGGTAGAGCAGTTCATCAAAAATTTTGGTCATTGCGTGCTGATAGGTTGCGCCAGCATTCTTTAATCCGAACGGCATTCTCTTGTAATGATAAATGCCTTTAGGAGTTCGAAAAGCAGTATGGACTCGGTCATGCTCCGCAATCCAAATCTGATTGTAGCCGGAAGACCCGTGATGAGGGCATCTCACGACACTCCCTCTAGTTTGGTCGTCTGCACACTCTTGATATGGTCTGATCATGGTCTCCACTTGTTATCTTCATTTTCCCAGTGTCATTTATGTATTTTCCTTTTATTGAGTCCTATCTTATGTATTTTCCTTTATTGAGTCATGTGGTTCTAGCCCATTTCCCTTATTTTGCTTAAACTGGGCCTTATGTCCTTAGTTATGGGCCCATAGGATTGAGTCTAGGATATGCTCGGTCTTTTGTCCTATTGTCAAGGACATTTTGGTCATGAAAAGAGTGGTTGCCTATAAATAGGCCCCATCTCTCCACTTGTAGTCACTCTTGATGAATATTGAAAAAAACCACCTCTTATTATCTCTCAACTCTCTCTCTTACTCACTATATCTCTCAATCTCTCTCTCATTCTCTCTCTCCCCAAGGGGAGTTCGACCCTCCCTCTCTCTCCTCTTCCCCCCTCACTTACTCCAACCCCCAACCACCTCCACTACCTCACCCACCTCCATTAAGGCTCTCCCCTTCCCCATAGCCCTTCATTTACTTCCCCTCCTTGTCCCAAAGCAACTCTTCCACCTCCCAACACAATTCCCCCACTTCCCCACACAAATCCCACCACTTCCAAGGCCAATTTCGAATTTGAACCTTCCCTCCCATAGCCATTAGAATCATCTTGCCCCTTCTTCTCTCTTGGCCACCCCCTTCCCCACCTCATCTTCTTCTTCACATTCTTACCCTGCTTCAGGAAACAGAATTACAGCAACTTGCAGAGGAGGCCACGGTCACCCATCAACGACTCAGGGAGCAAGGCCTACATTTCCAGAATCATCTGCAAGTCAGCTTTCAAGGCGAGGTGGTTTCGTCGGCATCCGAGTTCGGTGCTGTCCGCAATCACCATTCTTCTCCGACTGCGCCGAACCTCTCAGATCCGGAGCCAGAGCTGCAGAGAAGACTCGCCCACGGCTAACCTTGAAGGAACCAGTTTTCAAGGTCTTCTACAAAGTTCTTCCTCCCTCTGTCAGCGTCCAGGAACAGAAGGCGGAACCCCGTTCGGCATCCGAAAACCAGAGTTACTATTTTTCTACCACAACCACGCCGGTCTGCCTCCTCACTGTCTGCACCGACCTCCGTCCACTTCTCTGGACACCCAGTTCATCTCCGACATCAGAAGACGTCCCCGTTTGTTTTGTTGCAAAGAAGACTCCTCCACGATTCCAAAGAGTCCAGCGGTACCAGGTTCGGAGCTCCGGAGCGATCGTGGTACCTTCTGCAACCTGCTGTTTCAGACAGAGCTCGACCAGCAACCAGAGCTGCATCCACCTTCCAGCCACCGGTGCGGTCAGCCCTGAGAATCATAGCTTCCCCAAAAATTCAAGCTTCATCCCCTATCAGTTCGCAAACGTTTGGCATTGGTTTCGTCGCAATCCAAGCTTCGTGGAATTTTTAGCTGCCACAACACCGATCCACTGTCCAGAAAACCTGCAGGTGGGCAGAACCGGCGAAGCTCGGAATCTCGATCTCCTTTGCATTTCTCCCCACCCCGCTTGGCCGGCTGAAGGCCCCTCCCTGCGTGGAGGTAGTTTTGAATGTACTAAGTGTAACCCCCACCCCAAGATCACCCCTCCTGCGAGAGGAGTAGTGCTGTACCCTTTACATTTCCAGGTCAAGCTACACCGCCGCGGCGATCGGGTGCATACCCTCGCCTCCCGGCGCGCCCTCGTCTCCGAACGGGATCGGTGTCTTCACACCGATCAGGTGAGCTTCTGGTACTACCCTTTGTAGCCTTATTCCTGCTAGCTTAGTATTGCTTTGATTGCTCGTCGGCGGTGAGAAGAGAGTTCGAATTTGCATGCTAGTTTGTTAGTGTCCACCGCGGACCGTGAGAGAGTGTCACCCAAACCCCGCCTTGCGGGCCAGCCACCCACGAAGTTGGGTATCCTAGACTCTTTGGAGTCAGCCGTAGCATTGTAAGTCCATTAGAACAATTGGGTCCCATCCCGGACCCTCATCATTATCCCCCGGACCCACCGGGTGAGCGTGTGAACCGTGTGAGCAAAAATCGTCGATTGTGAGAATCATTGAGTGCTTGTATGCTTGCGGGTCTAAGTCCTAGGGTCATATCATCCTCTTTAGTGGTCTTTGGGCTGTGCCACATCAAGTGGTATCAGAGCGGTCATAGGCTTGTCCTTACAAGTCTAGTCTTGGGTCACACTAAGTCTTTCTTAGGTGCATTCGCACACCCTTGCATAGCCCACCCAACCTTGCATGACCACCCGTAGTGGAACTCATTATCAAGGCAATCCATCTTCTTCCAATAACACCATGAATCCCAATCCCCAAGGAAATCCCCCTGACAATGAGCATGAGCTTCCCGACCAAATGAGGTTTCTTGTGGACTACATGACCGAAATTATGGGAAGGCTTGACGGTATTACGGCCCGGCTTGAACAACTTGAGGAAAATAGACCTATTCCAAGGGAAGGAGATAGGAGAGATCCCCCTCCACATGTGGAGCCAGCCATAGGAGGACTCAACCTTGACCCCCCTCCCGAACCGGAAAGGGACCCACCCCCTAGAAGGAATGAGAGGCCTCCCCGGGACAACCCGGATGACCAACTAATGAGACTTGTGAAAGTCGATGCTCCCACTTTTGATGGATCTCATCATCCGAGCATCTACTTAGATTGGGAGGCAGCCATGGATCAATATTTTGATTGGTACCCAATGACCGAGGATAGGAAAGTCCGACTTGCAAAGATGCAATTAACCAAACTTGCCAAGACTCATTGGATGAATGTTGAAGCCTTAAAGATAGTTAGGAGGGAAGTTCCAATCACCACATGGGGGGCCATGAAAGACCAACTCAAACTCAAATATGTCCCACCCTCCTACCATCAAAACCTCTTAGATGAATGGCAAGCCTTGACTCAAGAAGGAAAGACCGTTATGGAATACATTGAAAAGTTTGACTACTACCTCCTCAAATGTGGAGTCCAAGAGGACCCCTCCGTCACACTCTCCCGCTTTAGGAATGGGCTTCAATTCCATATCAAAAAGGAACTATTCATGCGTCAAGTAACAACTTTAGAGCAAGCCTACCAAGTAGCTCGGGATGCCGAGAAATTCTCTCGGTACACGCGAATGGTTCCCCCTCGGGGAATGGACCCTAGAGCCATGGCACCTCGGGCCAACCCTCCACCACCCCAAAGAGGTCTCCTTCCTACACCCATGGGAACTCCTCCCACACGGGTCACCCCTCCTAATGCCAATCCACCATTCCGCCCCGCAAGTGGGCCCCTAAACACAACTCCCAATAGGCCCAATTCGGCACCCACTCTCCCTCACACTAAGGTGACCCCAAACCATCAAAGTGGGCAGCAATGCTTTAGGTGTTATGGGTATGGACACTTTGCCAATCAATGCCCCACCAAGGGAGCATCAAACTTACTCATAGAGGAGACCAACCCCCAACCCCAAGCTGAATTTGAAGGAGAGATTGAGGTATATGAACCCTCTCTTGAATGGGAGGAGGAGTATGAGAACCACTACATGGAAAGCAACCAAGAACAACCTCCTCCACCCACCGACTCCCACCTAGGAGTGGTTAGATGCACCCTCACCCAAAACCAAGAGCATGATTGGAGGAGAAACACCATATTCTATACCTACATAAGGATGGGGAGCCATGTTAGGAAGGTCATCTTGGATAATGGAAGTAGTGTGAATGTGGTGTCACCCGACACCGTCAAACTTTTGGGCCTTACCACCTCCCCACATCCCCACCCATATAGGGTAGCATGGATTGATACCACCTCCATACCTGTTAGTGCCCGTTGCCTTGTCCCAATTACATTCCAATCCTATCAAGGCCAAGGGTGGTGTGATATCCTTCCAATGGAAGTTGGGAGTATCCTTTTAGGACGGCCTTGGATCTACGATGTAGATGCCACCTTCTTAGGAAGAACCAACGCTTGCATCTTCATTCATGAGGGGAAGAAGATCCAACTCAACCCATCTCCACCCCGCACTCTACCTAAGAAGGCCTCTCCCTCCCTTGAGGGACCCACTACCCTTCCCCCCATCCCAACACCAACAAACCCCACCCCATCAAGTCCTAGTCCGAGTAACATCAAAGAGCCTCCTAGGAGCCTACACCTTGTCACTAGGAAAGAGTTTGAGGAAGACGTCAACCAAGGGGATCAAGTATGTGCCATTGTCATTTGTCTAGGGGAATCCACCCCAACCGACCCACACCCCCTAGAAATTCATCAACTCCTTAAGGACTTCCATGATGTATTTCCCGAGGAGCTTCCGGACAAACTACCACCTATGAGAGATGTGCAACATGCCATCGACCTCGTGCCCGGGGCTACCTTGCCCAACCTCCCACACTACCGACTCAACCCCACCGAGCATGCCGAGCTTCGGAGGCAGATTGAAGAACTCATCAAGAAGGGCTTCCTCCGAATTAGCAAAAGCCCTTGTGCCGTCCCGGCTCTTCTTACACCCAAAAAGGATGGGACTTGGCGCATGTGTGTAGATAGCCGAGCCGTCAACAAGATAACGGTCAAATATAGGTTCCCCATCCCTCGGCTTGATGACATGCTAGACATGCTAGCGGGAGCCACCATCTTCTCCAAAATTGATCTCAAAAGTGGCTACCACCAAGTCCGCATTAGGCCCGGGGACGAGTGGAAAACCGCCTTTAAAACTAAAGACGGTCTCTATGAATGGCTTGTTATGCCTTTCGGCCTTTCTAATGCACCAAGTACCTTCATGCGTCTCATGACCGAGGTCCTCCGGCCCTTCATTGGCATCTTTCTAGTTGTCTACTTTGATGACATCCTCATATATAGCCAATCCAAGGAAGCCCACCTCGATCACCTCAAACAAGTGTGCACCATCCTTAGGAAAGAGAGTCTCTTTGCCAATCCCGGGAAGTGTCATTTCTTGACCAATCAACTAGCCTTCCTAGGATTTATTGTCTCATCCCAAGGAGTATCCATGGACCCCGGAAAGGTCCAAGCTATTCTTGAGTGGCCCGAGCCCAAAACCATTCATGACGCCCGAAGCTTCCATGGGCTAGCCACCTTCTATAGGAGATTCATCCGGGGGTTTAGCACTATCACCACTCCTATCACGGATTGCCTCAAGAAAGGCACATTTGTTTGGACTAGGGCAGCCTCCAAAGCCTTCCTAGAGCTTAAAGAGAAAATGACCCAAGCCCCGGTCCTTTGCCTACCCGACTTTTCAAAGGTCTTTGAGGTCACATGTGATGCTTCCGGGGTAGGGATTGGAGGTATCCTTAGCCAAGAGGGTCACCCGGTAGCCTACTTTAGTGAAAAACTTTGTGAGGCTAGGACGAGATACTCCACATATGACAAAGAGCTTTATGCCGTGGTTCAATCCCTCCGGCATTGGAGGCACTATCTCCTACCCAAAGAATTTGTGATCTTCTCGGACCATGAGGCTTTGAAATACCTCAACACTCAACAAAAGCTCAATGCCCGCCATGCTCGATGGGTAGAATACATTCAAGCCTACACCTTTGTCCTCAAGTATAAGATGGGTAGTGAGAATCGCGCCGCCGATGCACTGAGTAGGCGGGTAGCCTTACTCTCCACTGTCCAAGTGGAAGTAACCGGATTTGAGAGGATCAAAGGAGAATACCCACATTGCCCCGACTTTGGGACCCACTACAACACCCTTTCTACCCAACCACTCAAGGAGTATAAGGGGTTCATACTTCAAGATGGATATCTGTTCAAAGGGGATAGACTTTGCATACCTAGGACTTCACTTAGGGACTTCCTAGTTTGGGAGTTACATAGTGGCGGCCTAGCTGGTCACTTTGGGGTCCACAAAACCATAGAGTTGGTTGAGAGGCAATTCCACTGGCCCAGTCTCAAGAAGGATGCGGCCCACATTGTGGGACAATGCCGCATATGTGCATCCGCCAAGCAAGTAAGACAAAACACCGGGCTTTACACACCTCTACCCATACCCGATAGACCATGGGAAGATTTGAGTATGGATTTCATTCTTGGCCTACCAAAGACCTTGCGCAAACATGATTCCATCTTTGTAGTGGTTGACAGGTTCTCAAAAATGGCCCACTTTATCCCCTGTTCCAAGACCTCTGATGCCTCTAAGGTCGCCCGGTTATTCTTCGATGAGGTAGTCCGACTCCATGGGTTACCTAAGACTATTGTGTCCGATAGAGATGTGAAATTCACTAGTTATTTTTGGAAGACTCTATGGCACTTGATGGGGACCCTCCTCAAATTCTCCACTGCCTATCATCCTCAAACCGATGGCCAAACTGAGGTTGTCAACCGAAGCCTTGGGAACTTACTCCGATGCCTTGTAGGGGACCACCCTGGGAATTGGGATCTCCTCTTATCTCAAGCCGAGTTTGCCTACAATGATTTGTCAATAGGTCCATAGGCAAGAGTCCATTTGAGGTAGTACATGGGTATAGGCCTAGAAAACCCTCAGATCTCATTCCCCTCCCCTCACATGCTAGAGTGTCAGTCTCAGCTGAGTCCTTCGCACAGCATATCAAAGAATTGCATGATGATATCCGCAAGCATATAGGGAAAAACAATGAGGCTTACAAAAGACGGGCCGATGCTCACCGGCGCCACTATGAATTCCAAGTGGGAGATCCGGTGATGGTGAGGACGGAGCGGCTCCTTCCCGGGCCTGCCTCCAAGTTGAGGGCACGAGGGTCGGGACCCTTTCGAGTTCTACGACGACTTGGCAGCAATGCCTATGAGCTTGACTTACCAGAGAGCTATGGGGTACACCCTACCTTCAACGTGGCGGACCTGGTACCCTACAAAGGCCCCGCGGTGGAACCCAGTCAGGAGCTTGAGCCTTTACCCCCCCTTATGAGAGACACCCCCGGAGGGACTCCACTTTCTAGCCTGAGAGACCGACAAGAGCAGGTAGAGGCAATACTGGATGAGCAGAGTATCATTACAAGGCACAGGGTGTATCAGCGCTATCTGGTTAGGTGGAAGAACCGTCCCCCGATCGAGGATGCATGGGTGAGTCGAGAGGATTTGATGCGCCTGGACCCCGGCATGTTGGAGCAGTACGACAGCCAGGCAGACCCATACTCGACAGGGTCGAGTTCTCCCCACCCCGGGGGATTTGATGAGGGCATCTCACGACACTCCCTCTAGTTTGGTCGTCTGCACACTCTTGATATGGTCTGATCATGGTCTCCACTTGTTATCTTCATTTTCCCAGTGTCATTTATGTATTTTCCTTTTATTGAGTCCTATCTTATGTATTTTCCTTTATTGAGTCATGTGGTTCTAGCCCATTTCCCTTATTTTGCTTAAACTGGGCCTTATGTCCTTAGTTATGGGCCCATAGGATTGAGTCTAGGATATGCTCGGTCTTTTGTCCTATTGTCAAGGACATTTTGGTCATGAAAAGAGTGGTTGCCTATAAATAGGCCCCATCTCTCCACTTGTAGTCACTCTTGATGAATATTGAAAAAAACCACCTCTTATTATCTCTCAACTCTCTCTCTTACTCACTATATCTCTCAATCTCTCTCTCATTCTCTCTCTCCCCAAGGGGAGTTCGACCCTCCCTCTCTCTCCTCTTCCCCCCTCACTTACTCCAACCCCCAACCACCTCCACTACCTCACCCACCTCCATTAAGGCTCTCCCCTTCCCCATAGCCCTTCATTTACTTCCCCTCCTTGTCCCAAAGCAACTCTTCCACCTCCCAACACAATTCCCCCACTTCCCCACACAAATCCCACCACTTCCAAGGCCAATTTCGAATTTGAACCTTCCCTCCCATAGCCATTAGAATCATCTTGCCCCTTCTTCTCTCTTGGCCACCCCCTTCCCCACCTCATCTTCTTCTTCACATTCTTACCCTGCTTCAGGAAACAGAATTACAGCAACTTGCAGAGGAGGCCACGGTCACCCATCAACGACTCAGGGAGCAAGGCCTACATTTCCAGAATCATCTGCAAGTCAGCTTTCAAGGCGAGGTGGTTTCGTCGGCATCCGAGTTCGGTGCTGTCCGCAATCACCATTCTTCTCCGACTGCGCCGAACCTCTCAGATCCGGAGCCAGAGCTGCAGAGAAGACTCGCCCACGGCTAACCTTGAAGGAACCAGTTTTCAAGGTCTTCTACAAAGTTCTTCCTCCCTCTGTCAGCGTCCAGGAACAGAAGGCGGAACCCCGTTCGGCATCCGAAAACCAGAGTTACTATTTTTCTACCACAACCACGCCGGTCTGCCTCCTCACTGTCTGCACCGACCTCCGTCCACTTCTCTGGACACCCAGTTCATCTCCGACATCAGAAGACGTCCCCGTTTGTTTTGTTGCAAAGAAGACTCCTCCACGATTCCAAAGAGTCCAGCGGTGCCAGGTTCGGAGCTCCGGAGCGATCGTGGTACCTTCTGCAACCTGCTGTTGCAGACAGAGCTCGACCAGCAACCAGAGCTGCATCCACCTTCCAGCCACCGGTGCGGTCAGCCCTGAGAATCATAGCTTCCCCAAAAATTCAAGCTTCATCCCCTATCAGTTCGCAAACGTTTGGCATTGGTTTCGTCGCAATCCAAGCTTCGTGGAATTTTTAGCTGCCACAACACCGATCCACTGTCCAGAAAACCTGCAGGTGGGCAGAACCGGCGAAGCTCGGAATCTCGATCTCCTTTGCATTTCTCCCCACCCCGCTTGGCCGGCTGAAGGCCCCTCCCTGCGTGGAGGTAGTTTTGAATGTACTAAGTGTAACCCCCACCCCAAGATCACCCCTCCTGCGAGAGGAGTAGTGCTGTACCCTTTACATTTCAGGTCAAGCTACACCGCCGCGGCGATCGGGTGCATACCCTCGCCTCCCGGCGCGCCCTCGTCTCCGAACGGGATCGGTGTCTTCACACCGATCAGGTGAGCTTCTGGTACTACCCTTTGTAGCCTTATTCCTGCTAGCTTAGTATTGCTTTGATTGCTCGTCGGCGGTGAGAAGAGAGTTCGAATTTGCATGCTAGTTTGTTAGTGTCCACCGCGGACCGTGAGAGAGTGTCACCCAAACCCCGCCTTGCGGGCCAGCCACCCACGAAGTTGGGTATCCTAGACTCTTTGGAGTCAGCCGTAGCATTGTAAGTCCATTAGAACAATTGGGTCCCATCCCGGACCCTCATCATTATCCCCCGGACCCACCGGGTGAGCGTGTGAACCGTGTGAGCAAAAATCGTCGATTGTGAGAATCATTGAGTGCTTGTATGCTTGCGGGTCTAAGTCCTAGGGTCATATCATCCTCTTTAGTGGTCTTTGGGCTGTGCCACATCAACCCGTCCATGAATGATAGGGCCTCGTGGCCAGTTGTAGCATCAATCATGACCTCGGTTATCGGCACCGGGAAGTCATCTTTGGGGCAGGCTTTATTTAGATCCCGGAAGTCGACACATATCCGGATCTGTCCATTCTTTTTCTTCACGGGGATGATATTCGCCAGCCATGTAGTGTACTGGTTTTCTTCAACAAATCCCACGTCAATGAGCTTGTCGACTTTAGCACAAATTTGGGTGATGAGCTCTGGCCTCATGCGCCGCGGTGGTTGCTTCACCGGCTCGGCTTCAGGGTTGATTGCCAGCTCATGTTGTGAGACAGCGGGGCTCAGACCTGGCATCTCTTTGTAAGTCTAGGTGAAGCAATCCCGGTATTCTAGTAGTAGTTGAATGTACAGCTCCCGTTCTCCTGGGGACAGTTGGGCACTGAGGAAGGTAGGCCTAGGGTCCTTCTCATTTCCCAGGTTGACTTCTATCAGTTCATCGACTGTGGCTTGGCCTCCGTCTTCTATCTCCGGCGGTGCCGTTTGGAGGTCAACGAAGTCTGGAACGCCATCCTGAGGGTCGAGTACTTCGACTTCCTCGTCAGACACCGCCAGAGCTTCCTGAGGTTTCTTGATCTCTTGTGCCAGCGGCTGAGTGGATTGTTCTATTAGCAGATCCATTACCGTCGCAGCTTCCCAGGGTGGGAGAGCAGCCTTGGTGTTTGCAGATGAGATTGCAGCCATGACAGGCTGGTGACTGTTCACTGCCAGGCCTGGACAGCATGCTGATTTTGCAGCAGAAGTTGAGGAAGTTTTGCCTTCTGAGATAGTTGTATCTTTCGCAGAAGTGGCTTTTTCTTCCCTGGTAGCTGGCTCCCCTTGATTGGAGTTGACCAAGGCCTCCCTGATTGGCAGAAAGGATGTTGAAGTTGTCATTAGTAGGACCCCTGTAGAGGGAGAGACTCCTACTTCTTGAATGTCTTCGGCTTTGCTGCTGCTAATCGTATCAAATTCGGCTTGAAAGGCCGCTTCTTCAGGATGAACTTGCTCCCAGGATCGGCAAGGGGCCGAGGTTTCTACTTCTTGATTTTAGGACTGAGCCAGTTCAAGATATTCGGCTTCCGCCGGATACTCATCAAAGGTTGCCCCCAGAGGGCCATCTTCAGTAGGATAGAAGGCGGAGATAGTATCCACCTCGTACCGCCCACTGTAATAATATTCCTCCAGGGTGAAGCCCAACCCTGGATGTTGAGAGACACGTCTCATTTCCTTATCCAGATTTGCAGGATACCACATCTTCTGGAAAGCTTCCTTGCGTTTTTGAGACTGATCGGGAGGGATGTGTTGCTTTTGAAACATCCTGGCCATTCGATCAGTTGTAAATGCCAGGCCCTGAACAGGAACCCGCGGGTTGGCTAGATCTTCAGGGAGGCTGCAGTCTGTGTCTTCCTGAGTGGGACGCTCCTCGGCTCTATAGAATAAGCTGTTGGGCCCATCCTCCTGTGTCACCTCCCAAGTTTTGAAAGGTTCGACTGTGGGGTTGCTGAGGCCGGAGACTGGCTTGGTGAGGCCGGCCGGGACTCTGATGCGATCGTGCTGTCGATCGACCTGCACTTCCTTAGCTTTGGGGTATAATGCTGGGGGCGTTACCATGCCGACATCTCCAGAGGCTGTGATGTGGGAGACCACCTTCGACTTGACATATCCGCGCGGCGGTGGTGGATACCAACCGTCACCCGATTTATTCTTCGAGGCCCCTACGGGGGCTTCAGCTTCAGAAACCTTCCGGGGAGACCCCGTATATAGGTTGGCGTCCGCCAAATGACATTCAAACACCTCGAATGGGTGGATATCCGCAAATATCCTCTCATCCTTCCCCTGGAGGCTGTATTTGATGCACTGGTGGAGCGTGGAGGGCACCACAATATTTTCATGCAGCCATGGACGGCCGAGCAGTGCTTTGTAAGAGGTGCGAGAGTCAATGACATGAAACTGCACCCTTGTAGTGAAATCTGCCAGGGTCAGTGTGAACTCTGCCACCCCTATAGATACTTCACATTTTTCGTTGAAGCCAGCGATACGCATATCCCCGACTTTCTCGAGATGCACATTAAAGTGGTACCTCTCGTATATTCTGTATGGCAGGATGTTGACTGCTGCACCAGGATCGACCAGGATCCGGTTCAGTTCTCTCCCATTCAAGTGCCCTTTCATATATAGCGGCCTGTTGTGGCTGGCAGTAGGTAGTAGCATGTCTTCTGGAGAGAAGGTCATGCTGGCTTCTGGTATAGCCTCAGCTATGCAGGCTTCAAAATGAGCAGGCGTCTGCAGAGCAGTGATGATCGCCTGTCGAGTTTCTTCACTCAAAGAGAGAATTTCCCAGATCATAAATCGAGCGGGGAGCTTCTTGAGCAACTTCATTATTTAGCTCCCAGCCCGGACATTGGAGAGCTTCATCTCTTCAGCCCATCTGGGCTTGGGGAGGTTTTGATTTGTGGGTCCAGACGGACCTGCTTCATCTTGCTCGGACTTGGCACCCTCTTGGCTGACACCGACTGTCGGGTCTTCTTTATTAGCTGTTGTAGGGTAAGCTCCATCTGCATTCGCATCCTCAGTAGATTGCGCTGGATGCGGGTGAATGGCCCCGGATGTAGGGTTAGCATCTTGGCAGGGCTGCTTCCCTTTTGACATCTTCATAAATTCAAGGAATGAAGGGACTGCCTTGCCCCCACTCTTGTTGTATAGGCCCACGGAGGAGGGATTTGGACTCCCTTAACCTCCGGCGGAGGTGTCTTGTAGGGTTGCTCCCCTCTGAACATAATGTTGTGATTGGGTGGTGGCTGGCACCCCCATTTTCCACCCGACCGAGTGGCATGCGCAGCAGTTGCGGCCTCAGCTTTGCCTCCCCCAGTATGGGGTGTGAAGTAAATTTCTTCCTCTTCCTCTTCTCCGGGTAGGTTGAAGAGTGCTGACAGGGTATTGCAGGAGACAACCTGTGTTTTATTGGCTCCAGCGGCCTTTCTTTTCTTCTTCTTTTGCTTTTTCTTCTTTTTGGTTTCTGCGGGTGCCTGCCCCCAGAACAGGCTGCCCTCTTCAGGGGGTGCTGCTTGAGCTTCCTCCACCTGTTTGAGTGAGAGTTGTTCCAGTTCTTGCCATGGGACGTGGTCCCGTACCAGCAGAGGTTTCAATTCGGGCTGCACATATTCATCTAGCCCTTCAATCAGGTGCTGCAGTCGAAGGACTCCAGGATTGGTTTCCTTGATTACCGGCAGCGGAGTTTGTCTCCTCCTGTTAGGTGTATGTATTCTGACAGCTGTAGGTGGAGTGACCCATACGGGTGCTACCACTGGCGGAGCAGGCCGGGGTGTAATGCCACAGATATGTGCCCCCTCTTTTGGGCGGGGTGCCCTCTTCTTCTTGTGCTTCTCGGGGATCTACTACCATCCCTGCTGTTCTTTCACGGGCTCCAGGAAATGGATTTCGTAGGTGCTCTGTGTGCTTGCTTCAGAGATCTCCTCAGGTAATGCCTGGTAGAGGGAGACCATGTTGATTGCTGCCCTCCTGAAAGGGGCTTCATGTGGCTGAGGAGGGTCTACTTTATACTCACCCAGCTCTATCTCATTCTTCTTCACCATCCCTTCGATGACGTCTTTGAAAATATAGCAGTCTTCGATTGGATGTCCCAACATCTGGTGGTAGGGGCAGAATCTTGGATTGTCTTTTCTTTTCAGGTCTTCCGGCCTCCTTGGCTCAGGCAGAGTGACCATGCTGTATTCTGTTACCTAGTAGAACAAGACTCTGGTCTTGTCTTTTGGAAAGGAATAAGCTTTCTTCATTTTGTCCCTCAGCGAAGGACCTTCTTTATCATCTGGAGCTTTTGCAGGTTGCGGGGGAGCCGCTTTCTTGCCTTTCTCCTTCTGTTGTTCGAACGACTTGATATCAAGCGCATTCGCTTCTTTAGGTGTGGGGCGCCGTTCCGCAGTTTTGCCTTTCTGGGCTGTGCTGGCAGTTGACGCCGGGACAGGCTTGGCTAGAAAAGCCTCCACCTCGGCCACCACATTATTCAGCCGGTCGAACGACCGTATTTTCATACCAATCATCTTTTCCAGGACCTCCCTCCTGAGATTTTGTTTACATATTTGCACAGCGTCCTCCTGATGCGGGGGCCGCTTGCACCTCATTCCGAGGTTCCTCCACCTCTTGATGTAATCAAGGGCTGTCTCATCTGCCCTTTGTTTTGTTGAGTAGAGTTCGGCCACTGTGACCTCCCTCTTTGTGACATGGAATCTTTCTCTGAATTTTCTCTGCATATCCGACCAATCATTGATTGACCCGGCCGAGAGGCTGGAGTACCATTTAAATGCGAGCCCCGTCAGCGAGGACCCGAAGAACTTCAGCAGATATGACTCGTCGGTGGCCAGATCACCCATAACGATCATATAATATGTAATATGCTCTTTAGGGGACCCCTTCCCATTGAATTTTTTGAATTTGGGCAGCTTGTTGACCCCTGGGGGGAGTCGTTTAGCCACATGGTGTTGCGGGTAGGGCACCCGATAGGCATCGAATGCGACGTAGTCGCCTTCACTTTTTTCTGCGAGCTTCAGCTCGATCATCCTTTCCACCATCATCCGGTTCACGACCGTGGGGTCGACTGGCTCCAGATAGAAGTGCGCTGGCTGCAGGTACGGGGTGACCAGGGTGGTCGCCTATGGAGGATGCAGCAGCGGGGGTGTCGGATGCACCTGGGGGAGCACCGGAGGTAGCAGCGGCCGCTGTTGTGCTGTCGCCATGCTTGGCTCTGATGGCTGGGACTGTGTATAGAGTGGTGGAGGGTCGTCACGAAGAACCGCCCCCCGGGATGATTCACCCTGGACTTCGGGTGGTTTAGAAGACGATGAATGCTCAGTCTTTTCCATCAGCTGTTTCTTCAGAGAGTCTATCTCCCGTTGATATTTTTGTAGCAACATCAGAACTGATGGATCTATAGTGGTGGGGATACCCTCTGTCGTTTCCCCGGACGTACCCTCAGGCAGGATGTCGAGGAGGACGTCGTCTTCTTCTTCCGTCATCACCACATTAGCGGTCAAGATGGGGGCCTTATCATCCCAGGGGGGATAGACTTGGGGTTATTTCCCTCTCATGATCGTCAGAAGCTCTCTTGCCGCTTCTGTTCTGCGGATAGTTGGCCCGGGCCGTACGGCCAATTGAGCCAGTTCTTGGGAGTCTTCAGGAAGCTCCCCATATCCGCTGGATATACCAGCCATGTTGCAAGTAAAGACCTGCATCATTCTTCTCTGTCGATGGACCCTCCGTCTAGCTTGTTGCGGAAAGGTCAGCCTCTCGAACACAGAAACTCTTCTTTTTTCTTCCCGCTCGGGGAAGGCTTCATCGGCTTCGATCTCGAAACCGTCGTTATATCCGTTGTCGTCAACTGACGACACCATCATTCTATCTTCCATATCTTCTTCATCCACTGCTGATGGGAAGTAGTCTTCGTTAGTGGCGACTATCTGCATTAGTCGCTGCTGACCCAGCGAGGGGTTGCCCAGCCCTCGAAAGTAGTTCCTGATCAGACAGGTTACCTCCTCTTGACCCCGCTCTTGATAGAGTATGGGGGATAGTTGTCGACCTCCAGCAGGAGGGATATAGGCCAACTGAGCTCTGTCGGCCGGATGTTAGAATCTTCGTCCCGTGACTGGGACGTTGGCTTGGCGGGCAGTAGCCCGGAAACTTCTGCGGCGTGGAGGATCCGCAACCACTTCTTCTTCATTCTTCGGGGGCAAGCCCCTTTCTCTTCTCACCTCCGCCTCGTCGTTCATAGGACGGCGGCGGATGGGCGTTAGATGGTGGGCAGGTCGGGTCCGCTTGGGAACCCACACCTATTTGAACTTCCTCGGCCTGAGTGCCGAGCTTCCCTGGCCATAGGGGCCGATTTCTTCTCTTTCTGCCCTCCTTCCAGCGAGAGCTTGATAGGTATTGCGGACAGGGATGTTGGGGATGACTCGGTCTGGGGTCACCCGGGCCGTGCGTCCGTCGAGGAAGACGCGCATGCCTCTAACAAGCATAGATTTCCCGGACTGTGATAGGGTTCCGGTGATTGCAGCAGCATTCTTGCAGACCTGGCGACGCTGGCGTCCTCCAGGGTGTTTGTTGATGACGTTGGGGTGGGTCCTACGTATGACGTGGTGCACCAAACAGCTAGCGGCCAGGGCCGGGCTTTCAGGCAAGTCTTCGCAGCGGGGAACCTTTAGAGGCTCCATCTTCTCTGCGACCTCTCTGGTAGGTTCTGGGGCTTCGACCTCCAGGATATCGACGAAGGCTAACCCCAAAAAGTTGGGGAAGCCTACAGCGGCAGGGAAGCTACCGAATTCCAAGGGTACCGCGAGGTACCCTTGCGCGTGTTCAGCAACGATCGAATGATCGAAATCGACACCAGTTATCCCGTGGATCGTCATTGATTTGCCTGCAAAGACAAATAGGGAAATAATCAGTAGCCTTTGAGAGGGCTTCGGAGCCCGAATATCTCGGCAAAGAGATGAAAGGTGACACTGGTCCCACCGGGCGTGCCAGACTATTTGCGATGGGTTTTTTTTATCCGACTGTCTTGTCTCTTTTTATTTCATGTATATATATATATATATATATGTATATGTATATGAATACATGTCTTATTTCACGTATCGATCAGCCATTTGACTAACTGGTAGTCAACTGACCGATTGACGACGCGGGCGTGCCAGTCACATGAGTGACGAATTTATTGTGCGCTCATTCTGACCCGTGTCGGGCGAGTGTGAGGTTCGGTCGGGACCAGCAGTCTGTCATACCATAAAGGCTATGACGTTAATTACATCCCCCATGAGGAGGGAACACCTTTGATTAATTGCCGAGATAGCGGGCTGTCCAAGCCGGAGTGAAAAGAGCTACCTGATGATCATGACGATGGCATGCAGGATGCATTTTTTTATCATACAGGGGATGCATAGTTCATCGAATTATGGACCCTTGGTACGTGGCGGAGGACGTAGGTCCGAAGACCACCCTCACGCGTAGCGGAGACTTCTGGTTGGGCATAACCCGACCTTCTGTCAACACCATTTAATATACCCGAGGGTCGATGCAGACATGCACGAGGAACCGTGATATGCGAGGTGTCATAACGATGTTATGGCACAAATTCGACAGCATGCCCCCTCCCTTTGGACTATGCCAGATGGGAATATAGGACATCCATCCACGGAGAGCCGGAATGGAAACCAAAAGAGAGTCGGGCGTAGCCCTGGGTCCGAGAAGGATCCAAATATAACGGCACAGTGTGCACCATTGCGCCGTTCACTAATATTCCCTTCGAAGAACCATTGGAGGACATGCGGTGGCAGAACTCCGAGGGTCAGCGGGGTGACATAAGAAACGTCGTATTCGGTATGATGTGGGGGTGAAACCCTCCTCATTAGTATATCTCCCATGGACCTGGATGAAGAACCTTAGTCCCCTCGTGAGGTAACGGGGGTTGACAGGGCAGTTGATAGTGACAAAATATTGAATTCAGGCTACGTTTGGGTTTGGTGGAGTGGGGAAGACATCAGATATTTAGATGACAACCATTATTGAGGCGAAACGGCACAGCACTGGGGTCAGCGTGAAGATCAAACGGCACGGCATGCTCCCGGCGTGATGGGAAGATTGGGAGTAATCGGCACGGAAGGAGTTCGGCGCGCCCAGGTAGGGGCATTCGGCGCGCCAAGGGCAAGGGCATTCGGCGCCCCCTCCACCCGGCGTGGGTTTGGCGCCGGGAGACAGTGGCGCCGGGAGTAGATGGCGTCGGGGAATAGTGGCACCGAGAGGCAGTGTTTTGCTGATTTTGCCAAAGGTATTGTGAGGTTTTCCTCACCCAGTGGGATTTTCAGGGTGATGAACGGATAGGAACGGAGGGTGAGGGTGACTCCACTCACGAGTGGGGTTCCAAGGAGATCACCAGTTACGGGATATATTCCTTGTGATGTCAAGATGCCATGAGATTACACAGCTCGGGCCCTCGCCATATCGGGGGATTAAATACGTGATTTCGATGAAACATCGTGCCATATTATGGAGTAAAGCTTCAGGCAAATTTTGGCAGCATCTCCCCTTATTTTGGGAGTATGCCAAGAGAATATTATGGGTTATCCACTCACGAGTGCCGGAGTAGAAACCTTAAACAAGAGTCGGGCGTAGCCCGTGATTCAAGGGTCTGAATCATATAAAACCTCATCCCCTGTGTTGTAATATCCCCAATGCAATCCATCGGAAAGCCTGCAATGGCAGGACCCCGTGGTTTAATGGGTTACAGAATGTAGGGGGAGAATTAACCCCCTTTGATATAGCTCCCATGAGGCCAAAGGGAAGGGCAAGGCACACCCATGAGGGTAGGACATAATGGACGGGGTCTGTATGGCTCGCCGTGGTGGCGAAGGCATCAGGATGGCCAGACAATGTGAGGGTATCAATGTAGAGAAAAGGAATGGTTTCGACACGGAAGCTAGGCAGGCTCGGCGCGATAGGGGGGGTCCAACCGGCGTGGGGAGCCCTCGACGCGAAACTCGCGCCGGGAGATGCCGGCGCCGGGAGGTTTTCAGCAGGGGTTTTAAGGAGGTCTTAGAACATGGTTTCGGGAGTTGTTCAGAGAAAGGTTTAATCCTGACTGTTTTGGATGATCGGAGGGGGGAGACTTTGGGGGAACACCCTTCCTCTGGGCCTCATCGGGAGCAGAACCACGGACGGAAATCCTTGAACCACGTCCCCCTTTATTTCACATACGAGGAGCCATGAGATAGACTGTCTCAGACCCTCGAAATGTGACTGGAGGGGGAGGTGATAAATAATAGTAGCGAAGATGCTTCAGCAGAATTAGAAAACCAAACGATAAAACACGCCTAGTTATCAGTATCCTTAGCATATAGCGAACCTCGGATGCAGAGACAGAAAGAAGAAGGTAATGAAAGGGCGGAATTCAACCCATTCTCTCATTCTTTATTTCATCCAGATGACTTACACGCATGCTAGAGAAAGAAATCTGACTCAACAGAGAGAGAAATCTAGGCTTAATCCCTGAAAGCAGGGTTACATTGGCATTCGATGCTATTGAAGCAAAGATGCTAAAAGAAAATTACAGAGAGAAATATTCAGACAGATAGGGAGGGGAAAGAGAAGGAGCTGCAGCTGTCCGGCACTCCCACCTGGATCCCTCTTCGAGCCTCTGCCTCTCTCCCTTTTTCCTTTCTTCAGCTTCTTTCAAGGGCTCTCGAGTTCCCTCCTTCTCTTCGGTGGCGAGGCACTCCCTTTTCACTCTTCTTTTTTTCTTCTTTTCTCTTCGACCCTTCTCCCTTTTTTCTTCTCCTCCTCTGGCCTCTTCTCTTCTCTCGTCCTCTTGCCTCTTCTTTTCTTTCGTTCTCTTCTCTTCTCTCGTCCTCTTTTTTTTCTGTTCGAAGGGCAGGCCTCTTATAGAGGCCAGGCCCTCATCCTTTTGGCATGCACTTCTCGGCGCACCAGGATCGTCCTCCCGGCGTGGCAGTCATCGGCGCGTCCCGTCTCATATTTGGGCTAGGCCAATTCTCTCGTCGTTCGGCCCATTCGGTCCAGGATCCACTTGGTGGACTCCTTTCGACAGTGGGGCTTTTGGCATATGTATATTAAGACTCCGTGGGACTTGTTTGCACCTTGCATTCACAAACACGTGCGAGGCATTGTGCATCCCTTCTTCGGAGAATTAGAGATGTCTGAACATCTGTTTCAGCAGGCGGATGGTTGCCTGAATGTTGGTATAGTTTAATCAGCCTGACTATCTGAATGACAGCAGTACTAGACAGCGACCTAGCCGAAGACGGCTTTAGTCGAACAACATGATAGGAGTAGTGGGTTTCTTCTATTCAGACTCTCAGATCTCCCAGGGATGGTACGTGAGCTGTGCCCTCGACTGATCTTCAGAACTGTGAATCTGTTATGATCTCTTCTGACATATTTTAGGTGTCAACAAGCCTTTATATTTACTAAGTCTATACACTGCTTTCCTTCTCATGAAGCCTTTACGATCATTGAGTCTATACACTGCATTGTGCATACTTTGCATTGCACTCGTGGTTGCAAAGCCTGTACAGGGTTTACAGTTAAACTGAATATGGTCTTGTCTGTCTGACAGGGAATGCGGAGATAAATAAAGGGCACGTGATCCGAGGTATCTGGCTCATGATCCGAGAAGAATAAGGTATCCAGATGAGAACACGTGTTCTGACACTCCATTGGATGCTGCCACGTGATCCAAATGCTTTGGCGGGAAACGTGGAGAGCACACGCCTGCTGCTGCTGCTGCTATATATACATGCCTTCTTCCACAGAAGAAGAAACATCGATGAGAAGGATAGAAAGTCTATACAGCCAAAGCAGCAAGGCTCCTTCGATCCACTGAGAGAAAAGATACAGAGATGAAAAAGAAATAGAGAAGAAGAAGAAATAGAGAAGAAGAAGAAAACAAGAGAAGAAGAGATAGAGAGCTGATTGAGAGTGAGAGAGTTTGTATCTCAGTCTCGTGGTTCAAAACCAGAGCTGAGCTTTGCTCTCTAGAGCTACATTGCTTTTGGGTTTTCCTTTTTCATTTTGATTCTATCTATCATTTTCGAATATTGTTTCCTCAAGCTGTGTGTCAGCGGTCTTGCAGTGGTAGTCTCCACTGGACGGGTTAAGCTGTATTTCCCCAGCGGTTGCAGAGGATCAGATCCTCTGGTCGGCAAGGTGTAGTGCCCAGCGAAGCTGTGTATCAGCGGATTGTTTGGCCAAGCTGTAAAGCCCAGCGGACGCAAGCTGTGTTGCGCAGCAGGAAGCCATACTCTGTTGAGTGTGGGGTGGACGTAGGTCGTTGACCGAACCACCTAAAAATTGTGTGTGTAGTGTGTTTGTGTTTTTGTTTGATCTGTGTGCGATGGGAATTCTTGCTTAGCATTCTTCCTTTAGCTTAACTGATGTTTGCCTAAATTCCGCTTTAGAACTTACAGTAGTTTTAAATTAGGCAAGTTGATCTATTCACCCCCCCTCTAGATCCACACTCAGTGGAGATAGACTGTGTCCATCTAACCCAACAATTGGTATCAGAGCCTAACTCTTCTGTAGGGACTCATCGCCCGAAGAGAATAGGCAGAGATGGATGCTCGAGGGATGATTGCCGAAGGTCACTCAACAACGAAGCCCCCATTCTTTGATGGATCAAACTACGCATACTGGAAGAACCGTATGCAAGTGTTCCTCAGGGCTAAGGATTATGAGATTTGGAAGATTGTCAGCAAGGGACCTTATGAGCTGTCCCCGAATGAAGATGTATGGACCAAGGAGGAGATCAGAAGGTCCACGCTGAATTGGAGTGCTATAAATGCTATCCAGTGCACTCTGCATCCTACAGACTTCTCCCGTGTGTCTGCTTGCAAATCAGCTAAGGAGATGTGGGATGCGCTGGAAGTAATTCATGAAGGTACATCTCAAGTAAGAGAGCAGAAGGCCAATCTTCTTGTATCTGAGTATGAAGCCTTCAAGATGAAGCAGAACGAGTCCATCAGCGAAATGTACGCTCGGCTGACTGTCATAACCAATGGCCTCAGAGGTTTTGGGAAACCTCAGACAGAGTATGATGTAGTGAGAAAAATTCTGCGCTCCCTGACTCCCATTCGGCACACCAAAGCAACAGTGATGGAGGAGTCAAGGGACTTGTGTAATACTAAAGCTGATGAGCTGATTGGCTCACTAATGGCATATGAGATAAACATGCCAAGGACAGATGAAGCCGAGAGGAAGAAGATGTGACTCGATCTGAGATAGCCATGATGACTAGAGAGTTCAGGCGATTTCTTAGAAAGGGAGCAGGACGGTTCGGCCAGAAGAAATACAATGGTGGCCGAAAGGATAAAAGGTATAAATCTAAATCTGCAAAGAAAAATGAAGCTAATGTCTGTTATCAATGCAGGAAACCAAGGCATCTGAAAGCTGACTGTCCAGACAATCAGAAACATAAGGACAGGTCAAAGAAGAAAACCAAGAAGGGAAGAGCTATGATCAGCACATGGAGTGATGAAGATGAAGGCTCTTTCAGCAGCAGCTCAGATAGTGAAGCCGAATCTGAACAGCCCATTTGCCTTATGGCAACAAGCTCCGAAGATAGAGAGGAGGACACAGATGAGGTAATCACTAGATTTGAAAACTTCACAATTGCTGATTGGGTAGATGCTTATCATGACATAGCTGATAGAGCTGATGATATTAGAAAAGAGAATAGGCATCTTAGAAGAAAAATCAATTCCATGCAAAATGATAAAACTCTATCTGATAAAATTGCATGTTTGGAATCTGAAAATGATAAACTGAAACTCACATGCTCTGAAGTAGAGGACATCAAAATTGAGTTAAAGGTTTCTAGGGAAGAGAATCTAAGGCTTGAAAATGAAATTGATGAATGGAAGCTGAAGATTCAAAAATGTGAAAGTGAAGTAAAAATCATCTCTAAAAAATATGAAGCTATCCTCAATGTCAACAATGAGCTGAAAAAGTCTATTGATGAACTTCAGAAAGATAATGAGGATAAAATGAAAACCAGTGAGAAAATGACCCAAGGAACAGATAACTTAAATGCTTTGTTAGGGTCAAAGGTTAATTTCAGAAAAGAGGGCCTAGGATTTAGTTCTAGTGCAACAAAAACATTTGGGATGAGAACAATTTCATTTGTTGCTCAAAAGGAAAAGGGACCTCTAATTAGCATGAACTCAACAAATTTGATGAACAAAACTGCTAATCTGAAAAAGCCCAGTGCTGAGGAGAAGGGCAAACGAAAGGTTAATGAGCCTAGTAGAGCCAGCACATCCAAGCAGAATCCTAGGGCTCAGACTCAGGTTAGGGGTCAACCTACACAGTCCAGTAAACCCCAGGTCAAGGTAACCAAGTCTCCACCATCAAATCCACCTCTGAAGAAGACCCAATACAAACCTGTGTATAGGTCAGCAGGGTCCGAAGTACATGGGAGATAGAGTGCTGCTAGGAGTCAACCCAATTATTTTTATCAACCCAGAGCTCAGACCCACTACAATGCACAGCCAACCTACTTCAATAGGTCAGATTGGTCTAGAATCAGGGTAGGTTTACAGGTGTTGCACACCAGGGTGCTCAATATCAAAGACCTTATAGTAGAAATTGGGTCAGTTGGTATGGTTACTGGACATCTAGAAACCAATATTTTCATAGCCAGCCTAGGAACTATTATGGCCAAAATTTTGTGAACACACTCTGGCCAAGGCATTGGCACAGAAATAACAATACTGTCAATAATCATGCTGCTACCAATAAGAAAAAGAACAATAAAAAGAAAAGGAACAACAACAGAAGAAAATCTGTAGGATCCACTGAACAAAGTTCATTTAAACAAATGTGGATTCTGAAACATCTGCTTTCCTGCTTTACTTCTAGTTCATTTACATTGGAGCCCAATCAGTCTTGGGTTCTAAACTTCTCTACCTAATTGTGTATGCAGGTATGCCTGGCATGCAAGAACAACTTGTGGTACATGGATAGCGGCTGCTCCAGGCATATGACAGGAGATAAGGCCAAATTTTGCATGCTGACTGAGAAAGTAGAAGGCCTTGTCACCTTTGAAAGCAACACAAAGGGTAGGATTATCGGATCAGGTAAGGTAGGTAAGTGTTCTACCTACTGCATTGATGATGTTATGCTGGTTGAAGGGTTAGCCTATAATCTACTTAGCATCAGCCAGTTATGTGATAAAGGTTATAATGTTTTATTTAATTCTCAATGCTGCAAGGTTTTGAACCTGATTCTGATATTGTCAAATTTTCTGGAAAAAGAATAAATAATACTTACATGATAAATTTAGATGAAATTCAACACACTAACCTTTGCCTTACTGCCAGTAGAGAAGACATAGCATTTTTATGGCATCGTAAGTTAGGTCATGCTAGCTACACTGTTTTGCACAAATTAAATAAGCATGGCATGGTTAGAGGACTTCCTGAAGTCTCATTCAAGAAAGAAAATAAAATCTGTGATGCATGCACTCAATCAAAGATAACTAGAAAGTCATTTAAGTCTAGAACTGAAAATCTGTCTTCCAAACCCTATGGGCTGATACATATGGACCTTTTTGGGCCAACTAGATCTGTCAGCCTATCAGGGAGGAGGTATGGGTTTGTCATGGTAGATGACTTTTCTAGATATACTTGGGTTTATTTCTTATCTAATAAGAGTGATGCTTTCTCTGAATTTCAAGAGTTTTATGATAAAACAAATCAGAAAATTGAAAACATTTTGTCTGATCATGGAGGTGAGTTTGAAAACTCACAATTTGATGAATTCTGCAGGTCAAATGGAATCAACCACAGGTACTCCTCACCAAGGACACCTGAGCAGAATGGAGTTGTGGAGAGAAGGAACAGAATCCTAGTGGAAATGGGTCGTACACTCCTTGTCGAAGGTGGTCTACCAAGGAAATTTTGGGCTGAAGCAGTGAACACTGCCTGTTATGTAATTAACAGAGCCATGGTAAGACCTTCTACCCAGCAAACACCATATGAGATCTTAAAAGGTAAGAAACCTTCTATTGCTCACTTCAAGGTCTTTGGTTGTAAATGTTTCATTCACATAAATGATAAGAAGGACCTTGATAAATTTGAACCTAAAGAAGAACCAGGAATTTTTCTTGGCTATTCTGAAAACACCCGAGCATACAGAGTGTACAATCTGAACTCTAAGACTGTTGAAGAATCTCCACACATAGTTTTTGATGAATCCTTGGTAAATTCTAATGTTGGTCAATGCAGAAATGAAAACAATGGTGAAATTCTGAAGGAAGGAGATCCTGCAGACAAATCCGAAGATGAAGAAGGACATAAAGAGCTTAATGAAGAGGAGCCTACAGTTCAGGGGGAGGTAAATCAAGTTTATGATAGTCCAATTACAAATATTAGATATCTTAAGGATCATCCTGTAGATAATATTATTAGAAATCTGCATGACCCTTCTAGGACTAGAGGCCACTTAAGAATTCAACATGAATTGAATGCTTATGCTTTTGTATCAAACACAGAACCCAAGTCCATTGACTGTGCTCTCCAAGATGTGCATTGGATTAATGCCATGCATGAGGAGCTCAATCAATTTGACAGGAATAACGTGTGGTTTTTGGTTCCACCTCCTGATCATGAAACAGTCTTAGGGACTAAATGGGTATTTAGAAACAAAACTGATGAAGTAGGGAATGTTACTAAAAATAAAGCCAGACTTGTAGCTCAGGGGTACAATCAGGAATTTGGAATAGACTTTGAAGAGTCTTTTGCCCCTGTAGCTAGGTTAGAAGCAATAAAAATTTTATTGGCTTATGCATGTTCCCTAGGAATAAATCTTCAGCAGATGGATGTGAAATCTACTTTTCTAAATGGGGAAATTAATGAGGATGTATATGTGAGACAGCCTCCTGGGTTTGAATGTTTAGATTTCCCTAATCATGTTTACAAGCTCAATAAAGCTCTATATGGTTTAAAGCAAGCTCCTAGAGCTTGGTATGACAGGTTGAGCAAATTTCTCACCGACAAGAACTTCACAAGAGGTATAGTTGATCAAACATTATTTACCAAAGTAAGCCATCCAGATATTCTTATCATTCAGATTTATGTGGATGACATTGTGTTTTGGTCAACTAACCCCAAATTGCGTGAGGAATTCTCTCAAATAATGACTGATGAATTTGAAATGAGCTCAATGGGTGGGCTCAAACTATTTCTTAGACTGCAAGTTACACAAACAGAAGATGGCACCTTCATCTCTCAGTCCAAGTATGTAAAGAACTTATTGAAGAAGTACAAAATGGACAACCTCAAGGAAATAGCTACTCCAATGTGTACCTCAACCAGTTTGGATGAAGATTCTAAAGGTAAACATGTGGACCAAAGGCTATACAGAGGTATGATCAGATCTCTTCTCTATCTTACAGCATCTAGGCCTGATATACAATTTGTTGTGTGTTTATGCTCCAGATTTCAGGCCAGTCCTAAAGAAACTCACTTTAAAGCTGTGAAAAGGATTTTTAGGTATTTACTAGGCACCCAAGAACTAGGTCTATGGTATCCTGCCAAGTGTGAGTTAGAGCTTCTAGCCTACACTGATGCAGACTATGCTGGGTGTCGAGTAGATAGAAAAAGCACCAGTGGCTACTGTCAATTCCTTGGTGGCTGTCTAGTGTCTTGGGCATCTAAGAAGCAACACACTGTAGCATTATCCACAACTGAAGTTGAATATGTTGCAGCATGTAATTGTGCAGCCCAAGTACTTTGGATTAGGCACCAACTGGCTGATTATCAGATAAATCTGGGATGCATTCCACTTTTATGTGATAATACTAGTGCTATATGCCTTGCTAAAAATCATGTTCACCATTCTAGGACTAAGCATATAGAGATAAAACATCATTTTCTTAGAGATGCTGTAAATAAAAATGAGATTGAAATGAATTTCATAGAAACTGAAAAATAAATTGCTGATATTTTTACTAAGCCTCTTGGGAATGAAAATTTTAAGTTTCTTAGAAGAGAACTTTGCTTATGTAAATTTCAGCATGATGAATGATTGTTTAACTGCTGTGAATAAAATTTCTGATGTAGACTTGCATTTGATTGCTTGGATAATTCATGTGGATGTGAATATTGAAACAGACTCATAATCATTACTGAACATGCATGTAGAACTGTCCTGCATTGCAATTCTCTACATAACCGTGGTATATTAAATAGTAGGCCACTAAAGGGCAGGGAAATCTGTCTGGAGGTTCTTACTATGAGTGAGATGGTCCTTGAGACCAGGCTCTCCGCCTAGTACCATGGGTTATATTGATTGATAGGGGAGTCTGAATGAGCATGAATTTCAAAATACTTTGTTCAGTGTTCAAAGAAAATATTGCATATATTCAGGGGGAGCTTGTCGAGTATTTGCATGTCTTTGCATATCATTCATTCATGACCTATGCATAAGCTCTCTCTCAATTAATTCTTGCCTTTCATTAGCAAATTGCATGTATATAGACAGGGGGAGTATTGCTAGAAATTCAGAGTGGTTTCAACTTTCTTGAAGTCATTCAACCTTTAACTCTGAATACTTGTCTCTGACATTATGGCAATCTGTTGGTCAGTTCTGATTTCTAAGCAGTAGAAAATGGACTTCTTCATTTATAAGAATTTGAATTGTTCAAAGACTGATGTAATGGTTTAAATCTTATAATGGTTGGAGTTTAAAGATTGCAATCAGTATATAAGTAAGTTGAAAATTGATAAAACTCTCAACCTCTTTCTTATTTCATGTCAGACAAAGCTAATCATATCTAAAATCTGAAAACTCATCTGAAATCATGTTAGAGAGGTTAAGTATGTGTATTGTTCTTAAACAAGTCATTCTGAAACATAAAAAGGACAGCTAAGAAAGATATTGAAAAACATTGAAAATCATTAAAAATTAATATTGGCAGAGCAATGACTGGTAAATCACTGAGAAACTGAGTGATCCATCACAGAAGTGGACAACACTCATGTCATGAAGTGTATCAGCTATCTCTGTATAAAATATTCAAAACAGCAGGCTGGTTTCACTGAGTACCTGGGGGTAACTGGCGTCTGATAAACGTGTACCCTCACACAAAAAGGTGTAACTCAGTTCTGTTAAATTTGATAATAGGCAGAATGGTCCATCTTGTTGAGTATCTAAGGGTATTGGCATCTGATAAACGTATACCCTTACGGAGAAAGTCTTATGGTACCTGAATGCTCTAAATGGTCTAATATTGATAATGTTGCTCCTTCAAAAGAAAAGTTCATGAGTGTCAATTTGTTTAGTTTCAATACATGACTTGGTTTCTCTCAATATTTTTTATGAGACTTTGAAAGTAAGATATTATGAAACTAAATCTTTCATGCAAATGTGATTCTGGTTTATTGTTTTATCATGCACAGTGAACTTATCTATTGCTTGTAGTGCATGAACTCCAAATTTTATCATCCTTAAACCAGAACTCTTTCTGACAGCAATTTCTAATTTCATATGACTGAAGACTCTATGCTTTAGAATGCTTATTCATGAACTACCTATTCAGAATGCCAGTCAGTTCTTCTCTTGATCCTTCCTTTCTATTTAATTTTTTCCTCCTCTTTGTTGATGGCAAAGGGGGAGAATATTGTCTAGGGGGATGTCTAGGGGGAGAATACATATCTGTCTGAATTCTAAATTCATTCCAAGGGGGAGTGGGAGTGTATATGCATAATGATAAGGGAGAGTTTGAGGCAGTGAGTTGCATGCATTCATAGCATCTGCATGTCAATCTGCATAACTCATCATGTCTTTCATCAAACATATACCAATATGTCAGGATGTTGTTATTCTACTTCATATGGGGTTGCCATCATCAAAAAGGGGGAGATTGTTGTGACCCCTCTATGTTGATGATGTTGACACTTGCTTTATTTCATTGGCAACACCATTGTTTTGATTGATTGGCAACTGCTCTTGCTTTGATGAAATTGCTCTATCAGATTGACTATGTGTTCTTTGCATTTCATACACTGCTGTTTGCATTTCTCACTGTCATGGGTCGACGCATCCTCTGATGGGTCGACTCCTTTAGCAGACTTGTCTAGATTGAGTCTATACAGCGTCAGTTCATGCATGTCTTAGGCTAAGTCTATACAGTGTCAGTTCATGCATGTCTTAGGCTAAGTCTGTACAGCGTCTCATTCATGCTTTGATTAATGAAGTCTGTACATCAGTCTTCACATTCTAAGTCTATACAGCCGTTGGGTTTGGACTCAGAGTCTATACACTCGATTCGCCTTTGAATTGGTCAAGTGTGTACATTCCTTCACTATAGCTTTCACATATCCAAAGTCTACACATCGTGAAAGTCTATTCATTCTTCACTGACTTTCGTTCAAGGCAAAGTCTATACATTGGAGTCTTTCCCTACGTTTCTTAAGTGAAGTATGTACACTCGTTTCTGAAGCCTGAAGTCTATACACTCCAGCATATTCCTACAATCAAGGCTTTAGCTACACTCAAGTCTGTACATTGGCTTCGCTTCATCAAGTCTGTACATTGAATCGCCAACTTCTTTGAAGTCTACACATCGCTTGATTTCCTGAAGTCTATACATCCATCGTGGAGCTTCAAGTCTACACATAGCTTGATTTCCTAAAGTCTGTACATCCACAGTGAAACTTGAAGTCTACACATTGCTCTTCAAATCCAAAGTGTGCACATTGGTCTTCGAATCCAAAGTCTATACAATGGTCTTCACAATTGAAGTCTATACATTCGATGTGCAGAGTTGATGTCTATACTGTGCCTTATGCTGATCGAGTCTACACATTGGTCGGTGGCAAGTCTGTACACTGGCCTCAGCTATTCAAGTCTATTCACTGGACTGTTTGGTCAAGTCTATACACCCTTCAGTTGAAATTCCAAGTCTGTACATCGGACTATGTTAAGTAAAGTCTATACATCCGATTGTACAGTGTCTTAGCCATCGTCTCACTTCTTCAAGTCTACACAATGGTCGGTGGTAAGTCTACACATTGGTGTTTCATTCGAAGTCTGTACACTCACTAGTGAACGACAAGTCCACACATTGGACTGTAGCTGCTTGTTCTTCAAAGTCTGTACATTGGGCTTTCACATGAAGTATGTACATCCGTTCGTTCTGCATCATTATCAAGTCTGTACAGCCACTCTTTGAGCATCAAGTATATACATTGGTATTGGGTGAGCATAGTCAAGTCTGTACACTACACTCGAGTCCGTTGTCTTCAGTAAAGTCTATACATTGGCATCGGTCTTCACCTTGAGTATGTACAGTGGCTGCTTCATATAGGAAGTATGTACAGCCGTTGCCTCTTCATATAAAGTCTATACTTTGGGCAAGTCTGTACACTGGTTTTCCTTCTTATGAAGCCTTTATATTTACTAAGTCTATACACTGCTTTCCTTCTCATGAAGCCTTTACGATCATTGAGTCTATACACTGCGTTGTGCATACTTTGCATTGCACTCATGGTTGCAAAGCATGTACAGGGTTTACAGTTAAAATGAATATGGTCTGGTCTGTCTGACAGGGAATGCAGAGACAAATGAAGGGCACGTGATCCGAGGTACCTGGCTCGTGATCCGAGAAGAACAAGGTATCTAGATGAGGACGCGTGTTCTGACACTCCATTGGATGCTGCCACGTGGTCCAAATGCTTTGGCGGGAAACGTGGAGAGCACACGCCTGCTGCTACTGCTGCTATATATACATGCCTTCTTCCACAGAAGAAGAAACATCAATGAGAAGGATAGAAAGTCTATACAGCCAAAGCAGCAAGGCTCCTTCGATCCACTGAGAAAAAAGATACAGAGAAGAAAAAGAAATAGAGAAGAAGAAGAAATATAGAAGAAGAAAAAAACGAGAGAAGTAGAGATAGAGAGCTGATTGAGAGTGAGAGAGTTTGTATCTCAGTCTCGTGGTTCAAAACCAGAGCTGAGCTTTGCTCTCTAGAGCTACATTGCTTTTGGGTTTTCCTTTTTCGTTTTGATTCTATCTATCATTTTCGAATATTGTTTCCTCAAGCTGTGTGTCAGCGGTCTTGCAGTGGTAGTCTCCACTGGACGGGTTAAGATGTATTTCCCCAGCGGTTGCAGAGGATCAGATCCTCTGGTCGGCAAGGTGTAGTGCCCAGCGAAGCTGTGTATCAGCGGATTGTTTGGCCAAGCTGTAAAGCCCAGCGGACGCAAGCTGTGTTGCGCAGCAGGAAGCCATACTCGGTTGAGTGTGGGGTGGACGTAGGTTATTGACCGAACCACCTAAAAATTATGTGTGCAGTGTGTTTGTGTTTTTGTTTGATCTGTGTGCGATGGGAATTCTTGCTTAGCATTCTTCCTTTAGCTTAACTGATGTTTGCCTAAATTCCGCTTTAGAACTTACAGTAGTTTTAAATTAGGTAAGTTGATCTATTCACCCCCCCTCTAGATCCACACTCAGTGGAGATAGACTGCGTCCATCTAACCCAACACATCAAACAGAAAATATAAACATACAATATATTCTCCCCCTTTGCCATCAACAAAGAGGAGGGAAAGAAATTACAAGGGAAGGAACAAGAGGAATCATATGACTGGCATTCTGAACAAGTAGTTCAGGAATAAGCATTCTAAAGCATAGAGTCTTCATTCATATGAATTTAGAAACTGCTTTCAGATAGAGTTATGGTTTAAAAATTATAAAATTTAGAGTTCATGCACTACATTCATTGGATAAGTTTGCTGTGCATGATAAAAGTAATAAACCAGAATCACATTTGAGCATGCGAGATTCAGTTTCAAAGTATCTTACTTTCTTAGACTCAGTAAAAAAATTATTAAGAGATACCAGGTCATGTATTGAAATTAAACAATTTGGCATACCTGAATCATCTTTTGAAGGAACAGTATTTTCAATTTTATTTCATTAAGGGCATTCAGGTACCATTTGTCTTTTTGCGTAAAGGTACACGTTTATCAGACGCCAGTACCCCTAGATACTAACCATGATGGACCATTCTACCTATGATCAAATTCAACAGGACTGATTTGCACCTTTTTGTGTGAAGGTACACGTTTATGAGACGCAGGTACCCCCAGGTACTCAGTGAAACCACCCTACTATTTTGATCATTTTTACAGAGATAACTGATACACATAATGACATATGTGTTATCCATTTCTTTGATGGATCACTCAGTTTCTCATTGCTTTACCAGTCATTGCTCTGCCAACACTATTTTTCAATTATTTTTCAAGGTTTTTCAATATTTTTCTTAGCTGTCCTTTATTTGTTTTAGAATGACTTGTTTAAGGACAATACACATACTTAGCCTTCTCTAACAGGATTTTAGGTGAGTTTTCAGATTTCAGATACAGTTAACTTTGTCTGACATGTAATGAAATAAGGGTTGAGAGCTATTATCAATTTTCAACATTCTTATTTACTGATTACAATCTTTGAACTCTAAAGTTTATAAAATTTAAACCATTAAGTCAGTCTTTAAGTAATTAAAATTCTTATAAAGGAAGATGTCTGTTTTCTATTGCTTAAGAATTAGAACCGACTAACAGATTGCCATATTGTCAGACTCAACTCATTTAGGGTCAAGGGGTTTAATGAAATCAAGAGAGAAACGAGTTTGAGTATCAATGAAGTTGATGACCTCTCTGAATTACATACAACACTCCCCCTGTCTATATGCATGTGGTTTTGTAAATGAATGGCAAGAATTAGAGGAGAGTGAGCTTAGACAAAGTCATGGCTGAATGATATGCAATGAGGATCATGAGTGTGATGCCAATTGATATTTCATAAAAAATATGAATGTTATGCATGCATGGTCTGGTGCAACATTCAACAATCACAGAGTTTTATTTAGACTACCAGATGTAAATCCAGATCAGAATTTTATTCAGACCACCTGAAAATTTATTCATCATGCTGAAATTTACACAAGCCAAGTTCTCTTCTAAGAAATTTGAACCTTTCATTCCCTAGTGGCTTAGTAAAGATATCAGCAATTTGTTTTTCTGTTTCAATAAAATTCAATTCAATTTCCTTTTTATTGACAGCATCTCTAAGAAAATGGTGTTTGATCTCAATATGCTTAGTCTTGGAATGATGAACATGATTTTTAGCTAAACATATAGCACTAGTATTATCACACAAAATTGGAATACATTCCAGTTTTATTTGATAATCAGCCAGTTGGTGCTTGATCCAAAGTACTTGGGCTGTACAGTTACCAGCTGTGACATATTCAGCCTCAGCTGTGGACAAATCTACGGTGTGTTACTTCTTAGATGCCCAAGATACTAGACAACCACCAAGGAATTGACAGTAGCCACTAGTGCTTTTTCTCTCTACTCGACACCCAGCATAGTCTGCATTAGTGTAGGCTAGGAGTTCTAACTCACACCTAGCAGGATACCATAGACCAAGTTCTTGAGTGCCTAGTAGATACCTAAAAATTCTTTTCACGGACTTAAGGTGTGATTCTTTAGGACTAGCCTGAAATCTAGAACATAGACACACTGCAAACTAAATATCAGGCCTAGATGCTGTAAGATATAAAAGGGATCCGATCATACCTCTATATAGCTTTTGGTCCACTGGATTACCTTGCGGATCTGTATCTAAGCTGGTCGAGGTACCCATTGGAGCAGCTATTTCTTTGAGGTTGTCCATCTTGTATTTCTTCAGTAAATCCCTTATGTACTTGGACTGAGTGATGAAGGTTCCATCTTTTGATTGTGTAACCTGCAGTCCAAGAAATAATTTGAGCTCTCCCATTGAACTCATTTCAAATTCATTAGTCATAATCTGAGAAAACTCCTCACACAGTTTGGGGTTAGTTGACCCAAAAACTATGTCATCCACATAAATTTGAACAATAAGTATATTTGTATGACTTACCTTAGTGAACAAAGTTTGATCAACTACTCCTCTTGTGAAGTTCTTATCTGTGAGAAATTTGCTCAACCTGTCATACCAAGCTCTAGGAGCTTGCTTAAGACCATAGAGAGCTTTATTAAGTTTATAAACATGATTGGGGAAGTCTAAACATTCAAAGCCAGGAGGCTGCCTCACATAGACATCCTCACTGATTTCCCCATTTAGAAAAGTAGATTTTACATCTATCTGCTGGAGATTTATTCCTATGGAACATGCATAAGCCAATAGAATTTTGATTGCTTCAAACCTGGCTACAGGGGCAAAAGATTCTTCAAAGTCTATTCCAAATTCCTGGTTATACCCCTGAGCTACAAGTCTGGCCTTATTCTTAACCACATTCCCTAATTCATTAGTTTTATTCCTGAAGACATATTTAGTCCCTATGACTGTCTCATGATCAGGAGGTGGGACCAAGTGCCACACCTTATTCCTGTCAAATTGATTGAGCTCCTCATGCATGGCATTAATCCAATGCACATCCTTGAGAGCACAGTCAATGGACTTGGGTTCTACATGTGAAAGAAAAGCATATGCATTCAGTTCATTTTGAATTCTTAAATGGCCTCTAGTCCTAGGAGGGTCATGCAAATTACCAATCACATTATCTACAGGATGATCTTTTAGATATCTAATGTTGACAATTGGATCATCATGATTTTCACTTACCTCCCCCTGACCTGTAGGCTCTTCTCCATTAAGCTCTTCATTTTCTTCCTCATCTTCGGATTTGTCTGCAGGGTTCCCTTCTTTTAGAATATCACCATTGTCTTCATTCCTGTATTGACCATTATTAGTTATTACCAAAGATTCATCAAAGACAATATGTGGAGATTCTTCAATAGATTTGGAATTTTGATTATACACTCTATATGCTCTGGTGTTTTCAGAGTAACCAAGAAAAATTCCTGGTTCACCTTTAGGTTCAAATTTATCAAGGTCTCTTTTATCATTTATATGAATAAAGCATTTGCAGCCAAAAATCTTGAAATGAGCAATTGAAGGTTTCTTACCCTTTATGATCTCATAAGGTATTTTCTGGGTAGAAGGTCTTACCATAGCTTTGTTAATTACATAACAGGCAGTATTTACAGCTTCAGCCCAGAACTTCCTTGGCAGACCACCTTCAACCAAGAGTGTTAGACCCATCTCCACTAAGGTTCTGTTTCTCCTCTCCACAACCCCATTCTGCTCGGGTGTCCTTGGTGAGGAGAACTTGTGATGAATTCCATTTGTCCTGCAGAAATCCTCAAACTGTGAGTTTTCAAACTCACCTCCATGATCAATTAAAATGTTTTCAATTTTCTGGTTTATCTTAAGATAGAACTCCTGAAATTCTGTGAATGCATCACTTTTCTGTGACAAGAAATATACCCAAGTGTACCTAGAGAAGTCATCTACCATGACAAACCCATACCTCCTCCCTGATAAGCTGACAGACCTGGTTGGCCCAAAAATGTCCATGTGTATCAGCTCATAGGGTTTAGATGACAGATTTTCTGTTCTAGATTTGAATAACTTCCTAGTTAACTTGGACTGAGTACATGCATCATAGAGTTTATTTTCTTTCTTAAAAGAAACTTCAGGAAATCCTCTAACCATGCTGTGCTTATTTAATTTATGCAAAACTGTGTAACTAGCATGGCCTAACCTACGATATCATAAGAAAGCTAAATCTTCTTTGCTAGCAATGAGGCATAGGTTAGAATGTTGTATGTCATCTAAGTCTATCATGTAAGTATTATTTATTCTTTTACCACAAAATTTAATAATTTCGGAATCAGGTTCAAAGACTTTACAGCATTGAGAGTCAACAAGAACTTTATACCCTTTATCACATAACTGGCTGATACTAAGTAAGTTATATGCTAAACCTTCAACCAGCATGACATCTTCAATGCAACAGGTAGTACACTTACCTACCTTACCTGACCCGACAATTTTACCTTTTGTGTTGCTACCAAAGGTGACAAGGCCTCCATGTTTCTCTGTCAGCAGGCAGAACTTGGCCTTATCTCCTATCATATGCCTAGAGCAGCCACTATCCAAGTACCACAGATTGTTCTTGGCTGCCAGGCATACCTGCACACACAATCAGGTAGAGAATTTTGGAACCCAAGTCTGATTGGGCTCGGGAACAGATGAAATAGAAGCAAAGCAAGAAAGTAAACTTTTTGGAATCCACATTTGTTTAAAAGAATTTTGTTCAGTGGATGCTCCAGATTTCTTTTTGTTGTTTTTCTTCTTATTTCCACCAGCATGATTATTGACAGTGTTGTTACTTCTGTGCCAATGCTTTGGCCAGGGTGCATTCACAAAATTGTGGTCATAGTAGTTTTTGGGCTGGCTGAAGAATTGCAAGTTCCTAGGTGTCCAAGTGCCATACCCACCAACCCAATTTCTGGTGTAAGGTTTGTGATATTGTGTAGCCTGATATGCAGGACCTGTATACCTCCCCGGAGTTCTAGTCCAACCTGACCTATTAAAATATGTTGACTTTGCATTATCGTGGGTCTGAGCTCTGGATCGGTAGAATTGCTTGGGTTGACTCCTAAATGCATTCTGTCTCCCCTGTACCTTTGACCTTGCTGACCTATTCACAGGTGTGTATTGGGTCTTCTTCTGAGATGGTGATGGCGGTGGAGACTTGGTGACTTTAGCATGGGGTTTATGTGCATGTGTAGGCTGACCCCTAACCTGAGACTGAGCCTTAGAATTTGGCTTGGATGTACCAGCTCTACTAGGCTCACTAATCTTTTGTTTGCCCTTCTCCTCAGCACTGGGCTTCTTCAGATTTCCAGTTTTGTTCACATAAATTTTTGAATTCATGTTAATCAGAGGTCCTTTCTCTTTTTGTGCTACAAATGAAATGGTCTTCATTCCAAAACTTTTTGTTGCACTAGAATTAAATCCAAGGCCCTCTCTCCTGAAATTTACTTTTGACCCTAACAAAGCATTTAGGTTCTCTGAACCTTGGGTCATTTTCTCAATAGTTTTCAGCTTGTCCTCATTATCTTTCTGAATATCTTCAATGGATTTCTTCAGTTCGGTGTTCACACTTAGGACAGCTTCATATTTTTCACTCACAATTTTCATCTCACTCTCATATTTTTGAATTTTCAATTTCCATTCATCAGTTTCTTTTTCTAACCTCTCATTATCTTCTTTAGAGGCTCTTAACTCATGCTTGATTTCTTCTATTTCAGAGCATGTGAGTTTCAGTTTATTTTTCTCTGATTCAAGGCATGCAATTTTATCAGTTAGAGTTGTGTCATTTTGCATGGAATTTATCTTTCTTCTTAGATGCCTATTTTCCTTTCTGATATCATCTGCTTTATCAGCTATGTCATGATAGGCATCTACCCAATCAGCAATAGTGAAATTATCGAATCGAGAGGATACCTCATCTGTGACATGAGACGAACCTCTAAGTCCGATATTTTCTTTTCTTTTCATTTTTTCCCATTTTTTCTTCTTTTCACTTTTTTCTCTATATCATTTTCTTTCCCGAATCTCTCATTTTTTAAAAAAAAATCATCACTTTTTTTTCAAACCTTCTCTTCCACCTCTTCTTCCATTTTTTTTCTCAAAGAGCATCACGAGAGAGAGATAAAGAGAGAGAATAGGGTGACGTGAGAGCATGCAAGCCATGCATGCACCTCACGTACCTTCATCACTTTCATTTTTTTTTCATTTGCTTTGTGATTCTACTACGGTGGCTAACAGAAAAATGAGAGAGAGGGAGAGGAGAATTAGATAAAATGGTAGAGTGAGAGAGAAAGTTAAGGGAGAGGGGTTATGCTGTCTCTTTTTTTTTCATATGTGTACTAACAGAATGAAAAAAGAGAGAGAGGGAGGGAAGAGAGAGAGAGAGAGCACCATGATGGGGAGGTTGTTTGTTTGTTTTTCCTACTACACAAGCTTCACGACAGAATGAAGAGAGAGAACGGGGTAGAGAGAGAGAGCATGATGGAGAGAGAGAGACGCGAGAGGTGGGGGGAGGGGACGACAACAACGGCCTGGGAACTGGTCCGACGTGCTGGAAGGCTTGCCAACATGCTCTGGGTGAGCCACCCTTATGCTAGGAGGTGGGGGCGTCACCGTGCTCAGCCTGCTCGGAGGAGGGGGGGGGACCACGAGCCAGAGGGGTCGTTCGAGATAAGTAGCAACTACCCCCTGGCGGCCAGTGTCCGGCGAGGAGCGGTGTTTGGCGGCAGCGACAGTAGCTAGGGACGCGACTGCAAGGGCGTGATCGCCCGACGCTCGTTGATTCCCCTTGTTCGACGGTGCGAGCTCCTCCTTGCTGCTGCTGAACTGGGTGTGGTGTGGCGGCGGCGAGTAGGGGAAGGGAAGACGTCGAGCAGGCTGCTGTGTAGGTGGACGGTGGCAGCAGCGACGTTGCAAGCTATGGAGAGGGACGATGGCATGGGAGGGGCGAGCACCGCTCGGACGCAAACGATGGCTTGTGGGCGCTCGGAGCCGCTGGGAACGTCGCCGACGTGGTCGCTTGCATTGGAGATAGGCAGGAGACGCCGTGGTTGGCAGGGCGATGTCAATGGCGATCCTGCGGTAGTCGGACGGTAAGGGACTGGTTTCTCCGACGGGGTAGGTGCATGGCGAGGAGCAGGCCGGGGGGGGCTGCGGGTGAAGGGTGCAGTGCAAGGGAACATAGGTGGGGAGGGTAGGAGGCACCTGCGGTGCCCCTGTTCCAAACAGGGGAGCCAGTCGTGGGATTGGAGAGAGTAAGGGGGAGGGTGAAAGGGACTTGGGGGGGGGGGTTTACGTGAATGGGGCTGGTTAGGAGATGCAAGGGAGAGGGGGGGGTTTGTGACTGTTAGCAGATGGACGAAGCGGGAGGGTTTAAAGAGAGAAGTTAGAGAGAGAGAGAGTGAGAAAGGAAGGGAGAGAGCACAGGATGTAGGGGGTGGCGTCCAGTGCAAGGGGGCGTGGCTGCGGATCAGGTGTGGCAGCGTGTCCAGGGGAGTGACGTAGCAACAAGGGGGGCTGGGTTGTTTGGAAAGCAGTGAGGGTGGATGGAGGAGGTTTTCCACTGCACATGTGGGAATGGGAGGGTCGGTGTGGCTGCATGTGGGTCCTTGCCGTGCAGGTGAAGGGTGGTGAGGATGAGAAGGGCGGCCGATGGTGTTAGTGTTGCAGAGGAGTGAGAGGGAAGGAGGAGGTGGGGAAAGGAGGTGGGCTGTGAGTAGTGGAAGGAAGTGGTTGGGGCCGCATCTCACAACCAAAGCTTGGGCTTCTCACCCATGGACAGGGGTATCTCACCCCATCTCCTTCTCGGAGAACACACGCAAGGCTTCACACCTTATGTGGTTGGTTTCCAATAATTCTAAAACACTTTATTCTTCTTAAAAAGAGGTTACATATTTATAGACTCCACAAAGAAAATCAAAAGACACTCATTAAACTTCAACTAACACCTAACACCTAAGACTCATTATATCTCTAGTGGGAAGACTAAAAGACACTTAATAAAGACTATCACATGATGTGGATATTTTATTTCTACTACAAAAGAAAACACACATCTAGGCCCACTAACATGGCCCACAAAACTCTTAAAATAGAAAATATAGTTTGATAGTTGCCGGTGCCACTTTGACGATCGACCGTTGCCGCTTGTCGATCCCGTGACGATTCCGTCAAACCCCTCCGCTTGGAGGAGGTTCGACCTCGAACCTCATAGCTCAGGATCCCGGTTGGATGGAGCAACCCGGTTCCCTTAGCTCTGATACCATTTGACGTGAGATGAACCTCCAAGTCCGATATTTTCTTTTCTTTTCATTTTTTCCCATTTTTTCTTCTTTTCACTTTTTTCTCTATTTCATTTTCTTTCCCGAATCTCTCATTTTTTTAAAAAAAAATCATCACTTTTTTTTCAAACCTTCTCTTCCACCTCTTCTTCCATTTTTTTTCTCAAAGAGCATCACGAGAGAGAGATAAAGAGAGAGAATAGGGTGACGTGAGAGCATGCAAGCCATGCATGCACCTCACGTACCTTCGTCACTTTCATTTTTTTTTCATTTGCTTTGTGATTCTACTACGGTGGCTAACAGAAAAATGAGAGAGAGGGAGAGGAGAATTAGATAAAATGGTAGAGTGAGAGAGAAAGTTACGGGAGAGGGGTTGTGCTGTCTCTTTTTTTTTTCATATGTGTACTAACAGAATGAAAGAGAGAGAGAGGGAGGGAAGAGAGAGAGAGAGAGAGCACTGTTGTGCCCCTGTGGTTTTGATGATGGTTTTGATGATTGGCTGTTGATGTGAGTTAATCATATGTTCAGTCATCTTGCTGCTCAGTTTAGTTTAACATTTTTGATGTTCAGTCATGTTACATGTTAACTGATGCATAAAGCATTCATTGCTACACTCTGTCTGCACAGTTTTCACAGCAGTGCGTCAACTCAGTGTGCTGATGTGTCGAACCCTTGGTCATATTTATTTCTGTGCATACAGCAGTGCGTCAACTCCTTGAGCTGATGCGTCGACGCTTCAGTTCAGTTTCTTCATTTGATTAAGTCTATACATCATCTGTTGAACGTAAAGTATACGTTGCAGCGTCAACTCATTGGGTTGCAGCGTCAACTCAGCAAGTATGCACATCACCTTCAGACTTTCAAGTCTATACACTCTACACTCATTCAAGTCTGTTCAGCCATTTGCATTTCATAAAGTCTGTATAGCATCTGTATTGTCTCGCTCACACTTCCCAAAGTCTGAACATCCGCAGTGTCTTGCCATCGTTTCAAGTTCTTCAAGTCTGTACAGAGTCCACCGTCTAATGCAACGTCTTATCTGAAGTCTGCACATTGGAAGCCTTTACCTATGTTGCTCTGCAAAGTCTATACACTCGCTGTCTTCCATTGGTTTCAAAGTCTGTACAGCGTGAATTTTTCACATTGGCACTATAGCTAACAGGAAAACTGCTATGAGGTAGTACCGTGTATGTCCGTACTGTTCCTTTCATATTTCGTGTTGTTTGTGTTTACTACACCTCGTGTTGTCCTTGTGTACGTCGTGTTGTTCCAACCTTGTTTGTTGATTGTCTTCGTGCTGTCTACTGAAGCAGCTCGATTTGTTCTAATGAACTTCGAGTCGTTTCCCTGTGAACCTCGTGTCATTTCTTTAGCATTTAGTTGCTCATCTCGAGTCATCCTTTTATTTTTGCTCTTATGTTTTTGTGTCATTTACTGTAGTTACTCGAGTCATTTTACTGCTTTCACTGGTTTATCACGTGTCGTTGTAGCCGTTCCTGTCTTCTTGTCCTCGTATTGTTTTTCCTAGACCCCGTGTCCTTTTTGATTTGTGACCACACTTCGTGTCGGTTTCTGTTTTCGTCTTCGAGTTGTTTTCAGCCCGTGTCGTCCTCGTTTTCTTGTGTCTTCGTGTTGTCTTTATGTCTTCATGTTATTTATGTGTCTTCGTGTTATCTTTATGTCTTCGTGTTGCTTCTTTCTATCTACATCCAGGTTTCCTCTGATCGCGTGTTTTACTACCATTTTTACTCCGTGTCATTTCCTTATCACCTCGTGTCGTTCTTTCTCACTTCGTGCTGTTCTCATCTGACTTCGTGTCGTTCTCTTTAAAGTGTTTGTTTTGTTACAGTGGTACTTCATGTCGTTCTCTTTGTAGTGTTAGTTTTATAATTGTGTATCTCGTGTCGTTCTCTTTTTACCTCGTGCTGTTTTCATCTGACCTCGTGTCATTCTCTTTTTATTTCGTACTGAAGTAATCTTGTGTATCTCGTGTCGTTCTCAGTACATTGCATCTTGTATTGCTATCACATACCTCATGCAGTTGTAGTTTTTATGACCCTGAGTTTTAATGGTTTTAATCTCTTTTCAGGAGAAGAAGAAAAACGAAAAGAAGAAGGTGGTCCGAGGAAGAATATTCCCCAGTGACTGGGCGGCACGTGATCCGAGGCTGGAAGGGCAGACAGGATTGTGACACGTGTGCTGAAGCTGGCTGAGAGACTGACACGTGGCCAAAAGTTCTGGACGGGAAATGAGGAAGCCACACGCGCCCAGTGCTGCCCTCCTGCTGGCTGCTGCTTATAAAAGGAAGCCTTCATCCAACAGATGAAGATTGATCGAAGTAGAAGCCTGAAGAGCAGAAATCCCTTCGATCCAGAAAAAGAGAAAAAGGAGAAAAAGAGAAGAAGAAGAGATAGAAGAGAGAAGCCGTGAAGAAAAAGCAGAGTGGAGAGAAGCTGTTGATCCAACACAAGAGAGGAAAGAAAAGAGAGAGAAGAGAAGAGCAGAGAGTGAGAGATTAGGAGAGCAGAAGAAAGAGAAAGAGAGATCGTGAGTTGAGAAGAAGAAGAAGAGAAGTAGCAGAAGAAGCTCCTACTGGACCGTGGATCAGATCTAGGCCAGTCAGCTCCGTTGAGAGCCATATTGTGCATTTCATTTTTCAGCTTTCTATTTGCTGAAGTTATTTTCATTTCGTGTTCTTATTTCTTCTTTTTCATTTGGTTATCTTGTTCTTCCGATTGCCCGGCTGGGGATCGGGTTCCTCCTGTGGATTCAGGAGAAGGGAGACTTGTCTCCGGTTCTGGGCTTGTGGGTTGCAAGTCCAGGGGTCCGTCCGGTTAGAGGAAGAGAGGTCTTCGACCTCTGGTTTGCTAGTGACTGGAAGTCACCGGTTGGTTCCCTCCTGGTCTGGAGGAAGAGAGACTTCGGTCTCTGGTTTCCAAGTGGCTGAGAGTCACTTGGGGTGTCCCTCCGGTTGGGAGGAAGAGGGTAGGGTGTTCCCCTGGTCAAGCTGTTTGGCAGCATTTGTTGCAGACTGAGTCTGCGGTGCTAGCGTTGCTAGTGGAATCCTCACTCCGGTTGGGAGTGAGGGGTGGATGTAGGTCTGGAGGACCGAACCACCTAAAAATCTATTGAGCAGTGGTTTGATTGCTTGATTTGCTTCCGCTAGATGCTTGAATAGGCACGCTCCATCTGCTTGTTATTTTGTTTAATTGAATTTGCTTAATTCCGGAACTTGCCTAGCATCTGAGTTTTTAAATTGGGCATCATTCGTAGTAGGATACATTCACCCCCCTCTGTATCCGGGCCTAGCTCCCTAACAAGCACCACGATGGGGAGGTTGTTTGTTTGTTTTTTTTCCTGCTACATAAGCTTCACGAGAGAACGAAGAGAGAGAACGGGGTAGAGAGAGAGAGCATGACGGAGAGAGAGAGACGCGAGAGGTGGGGGGAGGGGACGACAACAACGGCCTGGGAACTGGTCCGACGTGTTGGAAGGCTTGCCAACATGCTCTGGGTGAGCCACCCTTATGCTAGGAGGTGGGGGCGTCGCCGTGCTCAGCCAGCTCGGAGGAGGGGGGGGGAACCACGAGCCGGAGGGGTCGTTCGAGATGAGTAGCAACTACCCCCTGGCGGCCAGTGTCCGGCGAGGAGCGGTGTTTGGCGGCAACGGCAATAGCTAGGGACGCGACTGCAAGGGCGTGATCGCCCGGCGCTCGTTGCTTCCCCTTGTTCGACGGTGCGAGCTCCTCCTTGCTGCTGCTGAACTGGGTGTGGTGTGGAGGCGGCGAGTAGGGGAAGGGAAGACGTCGAGCAGGCTGCTGTATAGGTGGACGGTGGTAGCGGCGACGTTGCAAGCTATGGAGAGGGACGATGGCATGGGAGGGGCGAGCACCGCTCGGACGCAAACGATGGCTTATGGGCGCTCGGAGCCGCTGGGAACGTCGCCGACGTGGTCGCTTGCAGTGGAGATAGGCAGGAGACGTCGTGGTTGGCAGGGGGATGTCAGCGGCGGTCCTGCGGTAGTCGGATGGTAAGGGACTGGTTTCTCCGACGGGGTAGGTGCATGGCGAGGAGCAGGCCGGGGGGGGCTGCGGGTGAAGGGTGCAGTGCAAGGGAACATAGGTGGGGAGGGTAGGAGGCACGTGCGGTGCCCCTGTTCCAAACAGGGGAGCAAGTCGTGGGATTGGAGAGAGTAAGGGGGAGGGTGAAAGGGACTTGGGGGGGGGGTTTACGTGAATGGGGCTGGTTAGGAGATGCATGGGAGAGGGGGGGGTGGTTTGTGACTGTTAGCAGATGGACGAAGCGGGATGGTTTAAAGAGAGAAGTTAGAGAGAGAGAGAGTGAGAAAGGAAGGGAGAGAGCACAGGATGTAGGGGGTGGCGTCCAGTGCAGGGGGGCGTGGCTGCGGATCAGGTGTGGCAGCGTGTCCAGGGGAGTGACGTAGCAACAAGGGGGGCTGGGTTGTTTGGAAAGTAGTGAGGGTGGATGGAGGAGGTTTTCCACTGCACATGTGGGAATGGGAGGGTCGGTGTGGCTGCATGTGGGTCCTTGCCGTGCAGGTGAAGGGTGGTGAGGATGAGAAGGGCGGCCGATGGTGTTAGTGTTGCAGAGGAGTGAGAGGGAAGGAGGGGGTGGGGAAAGGAGGTGGGCGGTGAGTAGTGGAAGGAGGTGGTTGGGTCCGCATCTCACGACCAAAGCTTGGGCTTCTCACCGATGGACAGGGGTATCTCACCCCATCTCCTTCTCGGAGAACACACGCAAGGCTTCACACCTTATGTGGTTGGTTTCCAATAATTCTAAAACACTTTATTCTTCTTAAAAAGAGGTTACATATTTATAGACTCCACAAAGAAAATCAAAAGACACTCATTAAACTTCAACTAACACCTAACACCTAAGACTCATTATATCTCTAGTGGGAAGACTAAAAGACACTTAATAAAGACTATCACATGATGTGGATATTTTATTTCTACTACAAAAGAAAACACACATCTAGGCCCACTAACATGGCCCACAAAACTCTTAAAATAGCAAATATAGTTTGATAGTTGCCGGTGCCACTTTGACGATCGACCGTTGCCGCTTGTCGATCCCGTGACGATTCCGTCAACCTGAGTCTTTCTCTCTGTCTTTAGAGCTTGTTGCCATAAGGCAAATGGGCTTTTCAGCTTCTCCCTCACTGTCTGAGTTGCTGCTGAAGGAGCCTTCGTCCTCATCGCTCCAGGTACTCACCATGGCTTTCCCTTTAGTGTTCTTTCTCTTGGACTTGTCCTTGTGCTTCTAGTTCTCTGGACAATTAGCTTTCAGATGGCCGGTCTTCCTGCATTGGTAACATATATTAGTTTCAGTTTTCTTTGCAGGATTATATTTATACCTTGTATCTCATCGGCCGCCACCATGGTTCCTTTGGCTAAATCGCCTTCCTTCTTTCCTGAGGAGCCGCCTGAATTCCCTGGTGATCATTGCCATCTCATTACGTTCTATATCTTCTCCAGTCAGGCTCTCCTCGGATGATGATCCACTAGAGCTGGATCGGCTGGATTTGCTGGCACCAGCTTTCAGAGCAATTGGTTTCTTGTTCTTCTCAGCTTCCTCTATCTTTGGCAGATTTATTTCATACGCCATCAGCGAACCAATTAACTCATCTGCCCTGGTGTTGCGCAGATCCCTTGACTCTTCCATTACAGTAGCTTTGGCGTGCCAAACATGAGTCAGGGAACGCAGAATCTTCCTTACTATATCATATTCTGTCTGTGTCTTCCCAAGACCTCTGAGACCGTTAGTAATGATTGTCAATCGAGAGTACATCTCCTTGATGGTCTCGTTGGGCTTCATCTTGAAGGCTTCATACTCTGACACTAGGAAATTAACCTTCGTCTCTCTAACCTGAGAAGTCCCTTCATGGATAACTTCCAGTGCATCCCACATCTCCTTAGATGAACTTCTGATCTTTTCCTTGGTCCAGACATCCTCGTTAGGGGACAGCTCATAAGGTCCCTTACTAACTACCTTCCAAATCTCGTATTCTTTCACCCTCAAAAGACTTGAATACGGTTCTTCCAGTATGCATAATTCGATCCATCAAAGAAAGGGGGCTTGGTGGTTGAGTGTCCTTCAGCAATCATTCCTCTAGCATCCATCTGTGCCTTTCCTCTTCGGGCGGTAAGTCACTGTAGAAGAGTTAGGCTCTGATACCAACTGTTGTGTTAGATGGAAGCACTCTGTCATCACGAAGTGTGGATCTAGAGGGGGGTGAATAGATCGATGGCCTAATTAAAAAAATACAAATGATCTCTAATGCGGAATTAAAACGAGCAGCTGTTGAACGACTGAATTAGCACAATGATATCGAAACAAAGCAGATCACAGTGATTGCGAACCTAAGCAATCATCTGCCGGTTGAGCTGAAATCACAAGGTGCACAAATCAATCACACATTAGATAGCAAATTTTAAGGTGGTTCGGTCCTCCAGACCTACGTCCACCCCACACTCAACCCAAGTGTGGCTTACTGCTACGCAACACAACTTGCGTTCGCTGGGTAATACAGCTTAGCCTACAACCGCTGAGCTTCACAGCTTGCTGTCCGAGACCAAGTCTCGCCCGCTGAGGAATTATAGCTTCACCTGTCTAGTGGCTACACCTCTGCAAACCGCTGGGGACTACAGCTTATCCGTCCAGTGGAATCCTCCACTGCAAACCGCTGACACACAGCTTGAAGATAAAGTTTCGGAAAGCAAAATAGAATCAAACGAAAACAAGAAATCTCATAAGAGAATATAGCTCGCAATGAGCAAACTCAGCTCTGGTATCTGAACCAAGAGACTGAGGAACATTCAGACAAGCTCTCTCAACTTCTCTCTCTCAATCTTTTCTTCTCTTCTCCTCTCTTCTCTGCTCTTCTCTCTTTTTCTTCTCTGCTCTCGGTGGCTCTCTGCTTTTCTTCTCTGTGGATCGTGCAGGCTGAAGTTCACTCTCTGCTCTTCTACTTCGATCACCATAGGGTTCCAGATAGAAGAAATGTCCATTTTATACCAGTAGCAATAGGAGGGCGTGTGGCTTCCACATTTCCCGCCCAATCATTTGGTCACGTGGCAGCATCTCAGTAAGCTTCAATATACATGTCACGATCCTGGCACTCCCATTATCCTCGGATCACGTGCCTTCATTAAGCTTCACAAAGAGTACCTGTCAGTCAGTCAGATAGAGTTATCAGTTTAAGACTAACAGCTTGTACAGACTTCATTCATGCAAGCAAGACAGTTCATGAAGGACAATGTGCATACTTGCTATCAAGGAGTGTGCAGACTTGCGAGTGTTGGACTTAGTATGCATGCGACAATGATGTACAGGCTTTGTAGTGTGTAATGCAGAATGCATCAAGCAAAGTATGTACATTAGAATTGGATGTATAGACTTGACGTTATGAAGCACACAGGCTGTACAGACTTGTGCTAATGCTGCAAGTGGACAATGTACAGACTTCAAGTGCGTGCAACAAGACAATGCGTAAACATCAGCTCGTGCAATGTAGTGTACAGACTTTGAATGGCAGTCTATGCAACCAATGTAGTGTACAGACTTGACCGATGTATAGACTTGTGCAGACTGACGATGTACATACTTGCATGAGACACATCATGAGACGCTGAACTGCCAAGAATGTATAGACTTGTAAGTGCTGATAGACAATGTATAGACTTGTAAGTGCTGACAGACAATGTATAGACTTGCATGAGACACAACGTGAGACGCAGAACTGCAAAGAACGATGTATAGACTTGTGTGTGCGTTCATGCAATGTATAGACTTTGTGTGTGCGTGCAATGAACAAACGATGCGATGTGCAGACTTAGCATGAGACGCTAAGTGAGACGGAGAATGATGCACTTGCTGGCAGATGATGTATAGACTTAGCATGAGACGCTAAGTGAGACGGAGAAGCATGCACTGACTTGTGACTCAGTGGCTGTGCAGACTTTAAATGCATGAGACGATGTACAGACTTTAAACAGTCTACAAGCAATGTATAGACTTGAACGCGTGCAATGCCGCAAGGCAGCAAGGCAATGTATAGACTTGCCAACAACGAATGTGCAGATTTGCTAGAATGAATGATGCACGAACACAACAATAGGTAATGTATAGACTCTGTGTTTGACAGAATGCAATGCATAGACTCTACGTGCAAGCGACATGATGATGTACATACATTGCAGCAACGAATGTGCAGACTTTGTGCAGTCTACAAGCAATGTGCAGACTTGACCGATGCAATGTATAGACTTGCTGGAGTGAACGATGCACTGACTTGTGAAAAGATGCACGAACAATGCATATGTATGAAGAGCACTGACGATGTACAGACTCTAAATGCATGGAACACACAGACAATCTGATAAAGATAATTTCATCAAAATATGAATAGTTGCCAATCAATCAAAACAAGCTACTGCCAATGAAGTAAGGCTTATTGTCAACATCATCAACACAGAGGAGTCACAACACCACGGTCGTCCTATAGACTGTTCTATTCCATCTCACGAGTGTTTGCATTTCTATGAGCCTGTTAGCTTCAGCGGTCCTCGTCGGACCGTGCATCAATCTCTACGGTCTGTCAAAAGACCGTTCACATCTGTTGTCTCAGGTACGTTATTCTCTTTGATACGCTTGTGGTTCTGTTGACTTTCTGCGGTCTTTTTAGGGCCGTTTCACATTTTGCACGGTCTGTCGATAGATCATCCAGTCTCGTCAACTATGAATTTATTTGAGTTTATCTCAGTTCTGTGTTTTTTACTGTTAGTTTACTACTCCCTGCTGTTGCACGGTCCTTCCCAAGACCGTTCATTTCCCTGAGCGGTCTCCCATAATATCGTTTTTGTCTGCTACAGTGCACCTGGGATTATCATATTGATTGTTATTCCACATCATTTCATATTTGTTTGTGCTATTCTGATCTCCCCTGATTGTCATTTGATTTTGCATAATCATTATCATATTTGTTATAGTTGATTGATCATTGCTTGTTAGATTTAGGCAAGATTTTGCATGCACTCCGGTGCGCATAGGAATCATCCATATTTTCCATATTAGTTGCATTCCTACCTTGGTAGGGGATCCTCTCATCTCCATATTCTTTGGAGCCAACTAGGTGACCTTACTCGGGACCTCCGTAAGCCCCCGTGAGCCGTGGATTCTCACATGGATATCGGGCAGGTTGTACCTTACCACACCAGTCTAGGGTTGCATCCGTGAGAGAGAGTCCCCTTTAGAGTCAACCAAGCGTGCCATTTCACCCTTGTTAGGTACCCTTGTGTTGAGATAATTTTCATTAAATCAATCCACTAAGGTTCTAAAAGGGGGAATTTCTAAAATTCGTCGTGCATCATTCAACTTGGTTGGTCATTTGATTGCCTCTCCTCTCCTCTTTTTTTCGATGTGCATGTGATTGATAGTTGTTTAGAAATTCATTAGGTTTGTTCTTTGTGTGTTAGTGAGTATTGCATGTGGAGTTGATTCACACCCTCATGATCTTCTCCTAGGGGCAGCTCTCATTTCTTTTCCTATTTCAATCCGTTGTTTGATTCCTCACCCACCATGTCTTCTTACAATTTCTCCCACTCCCATGAGGACTCTCTCCCTTAGGGACTTCTGGAGGACCCACCTAGGGTCACCCACGTGTAGGTAAGAGATGGGACTGCCCCTCCTCTTCCAACCATTGTTGTTAAGGGTGCTCAACCCGCCCTTTCTGATTCTTCCTCTTAGAACTCGGCCAATCAAATCCTTCATATGATGGCCCAGTTAGATCCCACCCAGCTAAGTCTCCTTTGTCAAGCTTTGAAGGGGCCGGATGCCCCGTCTTCAGTTCCTTCTCACGGCGTGTCTGCTGTCGCCACTTCATCCCCGATTGTTGGGTTAGGGGCTGCCTCTGCGGCACCCATTGATCTCACCCCTGACCATCCTCGGACCCTCCGATTTCCTAGTATGGAAGCGGGCCAAGCTTCTAGCTCGGCCCATCAGATTGCTGATAAGGGGAAGACCCAGATCCCCTTGAGTTCTTATTCTGATCCTTATACCACTGTCTCTCCAGCGTCGCGGGCCCTTGGGGCCCCGGCTGATTTTATTCATCTTCAACTAGGGGCCGCCCAGCTGGCTTATGCGGATATGGGCTCTTCATTGGCCCATTATTCATCTTATGGGCTTCCCCCTCCGTCAGTCTACCCATCAGCTCCATATTTTGGTTCTGCCCTTCCTACCTTGTCTCCTCCTTCCCGGGAACGGGAACTTCTCGATAAGTGGGTTGCCATGCAGTAATAAATTGACCTCCTCCATAAGCGGGTCGGCCCACAGTCGCTTGCTGACATCCCCGTTCCCAATTTCTGTGATATTCGCTTCCCTCCCCAGTGGGAGCTCTGTGGACACCAAAAATTGCACGCACAGATATCATGCTCGCCCCAGCATCAACAACGGCACCGTGTGAAGAAACCCCGGAGAGACTAGTCACCCAGACTCCCCAAATATGCACACTGCCGTGAAGCCATCTCCAGAGTCACGACAGTGAAGAGAAATCAACCACCAAGAGCCCCACAATCCATGGGCCTCGAAGAAAATCAAACGGGCCACAACTCGTGCTCACAACGGGCTCAAAACTGCCCATTTAGCCATTCAACAGCACGCCCAAGGCCCTTCAGCGGCACACCCCCAAGGCCCTTCAGCGGCACGCCACTGGCCCCTCTCAGCGGCATGCCCTTGGCCTTCAGCAGCACACCCCCAACTTCCTTCAGCGGCACACCCCCAACGCCCTTCAGCGGCACGCCCTGCAGGCCTTCAACGGCACGCCCCAATGGCCTCCAACGGCACGCCCTGTAGGCCTTCAACGGCACGCCCCATGTGCCTTCAACGGCACACTATTTTAAGCCTTCAACGGCACACTATTTCGGGCCTTCAACGGCACACTATTTCGAGCCTTCCACGGTACACTATTTTGAACCTTCCACGGTACACTATTTCAAGCCTTCAACGGCACACTATTTCGAACCTTCCACGGCACACTATTTCAAGCCTTCAACGGCACACTATTTCGAGCCTTCCACTGCACACTATTTCGAGCCTTCAACGGCATACTATTTCGAGCCTTCCACGGCACACTATTTCAAGCCTCCAACGGCACACTATTTCAAGCCTTCAACGGCACACTATTTCAAGCCTTACACTATTTCAGGCCCTCCAACGGCACGGTTGGGCAGTCCTTCAGCGGCACGGCTTTTGGCCCTCCCAGCGGCACACTTCTTGAGCCCGCCAACGGCACAGCGTGAAGGCTTTTCAACTGTCGAGCGATGTGGCGCCCATACCCTACGCATCCATGGCGCGCAGTGAGCTGTCAGAGGTGTCAACCAAAGGTTGGGCCATGCAGGCTACTCCCCTGACATCCAGGATGGGGGAAGTCAAACCCCATCATGACCAGCCGCTTCCCGCCTCCGACTGCCGTGCTCGAGGGCTCCCGCTGCTGGGAGTATAAAACCACTCCCATTCCGGCGAAGAAAAGGAGGACGGACGGAGAAGAGACCCAGAGGCAGAGACGAATAGAGGGGGTTGCATACGAGAAGAAGAAGAAGAGAGAAGAAAAGGGAGAGGGCTCCGGCATGGAGTCTTCCGACAGCCACCAGGCAACGAGAAGAGAGTAAGAGAGAGAGAGGGCTTGATGTAGTAGGGGAAGGTGGGGGAAAGAGCAGTGGACGATCGTCCGTGCTTCGATCCCCAACACCTCCTCCTCTTTTGTTTCTCTATTTTCCCCCTCTCTATTCCTTCGTTCTTAGGTTTTCTTTCTTGCCTATAGCCTTAGCTCGGGCATGTTTTGTGATGTATACGGGTGGCTACGGCCCTTTATTTCCCATGAATGAAGATCTCCCCCCCTCAGTGGGTTTTCTCTTTGTCTCATTGTTTTGGGCCGCAGTGCGTTTGATCGTTTTTCCCTTCGCTTCCCGGTGTTTTCCTTAACTCCTCCTGCCGACAGTTTCCTCCGGACACCGCACCACCTCGGGTGGTATGAGGTCGTGAGCCTTTCCAGTGCACAGCCCCTCCGCGTTGTGATCTTCTGGTAGAAGCCCACCTGCAAGTCCCTTGCCTGCCCTTTGAGCCACCTCCCAAAAATCTTTTCCTCGTGGGCTTGATCGGCCCAATGCCCCTGCCCCATTAGCACGCCAGCTCCTTTTGGGGGCCTTGCTCGGTGCGCCTGCACCCCCGTCCAGCGGTACACCTTCTGGCTCCTTGGCCGGCACACCCTTCTGTGCCTTCAGCGGCACACCTGCACTTTCCCCCAGCGGCACACCCTTCCGCCACCTTGGCCGGCACCCCCATAGTAGCCCTCCAGCGGTACACCTCCCCTTGGTGCTTCAGCGGTACGCCTGGCCTCTCCCTAGTCCGGTACACCCCTCAAGCACCCTGTGCTCGTCCTTGGCCGGTACGCCTTGGCTAACCCCCAGTCCACCCTATCCAGTCTTAGAGGTCTCTCGCTCGTTGTTTTCTCCGAGGTTTTTGGAAGTTTCATTAAAGGTGCTGCCGCCTTTGGGCGCCCACCTCCAGTTGACGGGTTCCGCCACTCCCTGTGGGCGCATTCCCTTTATCTCCCTTATGCTTGGGTCAAGGGGAGATGCTGTCAAATTTTCGCTAGAAATGATAACATATTAAAAGGATAAAAGGAAGCAACCAACAAATGGAACAGCAAAATATTATAAAGAATAGGCTGTGAGGAAAAGGAGGAAAGACTTGTATAAAACTACTCAAAACCCAAAGAAAAGAAGAAAAGAAAAGCCTTAAAGCAAGTAGCAGAGGAGTGGGCCTTCATCGGTACGTATGTTCCAGCCTTCACCGGTGCACCCTATTAGCCCTTCAACGGCACACCTTCTTGGCTCCTCACCGGCACACTCCTCCTCCGTTTCAACCTTCCCCTCACCGGTACACTCCATTCCCCCCCTCACCGGTACAGTCTCTCCCTCACCATCATACTCTCTCCCCCCACCGGTACACCCTCTGTCGCTCCCTCATCTATCTCCCTGTCTTACCTCTTCTTCCACCGTCTTCTAGAAATAGAAACCAATGTATAGACTTGGCAGGTTGAGGCACGAACGCAGCAACAAGCAATGTACAGACTTTGAGCTGCAATGTGTAGACTTCGAGCTGGCCAACGTACAGACTTTGAGTTGGCCAATGTATAGACTTTGAGCTGCAGCTAATGGCCAATGTACAGACTCTGAGCTGCAATGTACAGACTTTGAGCTGCAATGTATAGACTTCGAGTTGGCCAACGTACAGACTTCGAGCTGGCCAATGTATAGACTTTGAACTCCAGCCAATGGCTGATGTATAGACTTTGGGTTGGCTGACGTACAGACTTTAAGCTGTAATGTACAGACTTTGAACAATGTATAAACTTTAGGTTGGCCAATGTACAGACTTTGGACTGGCCAATGTATAGACTTTGAACTCCAGCCAATGGCTAATATACAGACTTTGAGCTGCAATGTACAGACTTTGAGCTGTAATGTATAGACTTTGAACAATGTATAGACTTTGGGTTGGCCAATGTACAGACTTTGGACTGGCCAATGTATAGACTTTGGACTCCAGCCAATGGCTAATGTACAGACTTTGAGCTGTAATGTACAGACTTTGAGATGTAATGTATAGACTTTATGTTGGCCAATGTACAGACTTTGGGCTGGCCAATGTATAGACTTTGAACTCCTGCCAATGGCCAATGTGTAGACTTTGGGTTGGCTGATGTACAGGCTTTGAGCTGCAATGTACAGATTTTGAACTGCAGCCAATGGGCAACGTACAGACTTTGAGCTGCAATGTATAGACTTTGAGCTGGCCAACGTATAGACTTTGGGTTGGCCAATGTATAGACTTTGAACTGCAGCCAATGGACAATGTATAGACTTTGAGCTGCAATGTACAGACTTTGAGCTGCAATGTATAGACTTTAACCTGGCCAACGTTCAGACGTTGAGCTGGCCAATGTATAGACTTTGAACTGCAGCCAATGGACAATGTATAGACTTTGAGCTGCTGCCAATGCACAATGTATAGACTTTGGGTTGGCCAGTGTATAGACTTTGAGCTGGCCAACGTACAGACTTTGGGCTAGCCAATGTATAGACTTTGAGCTGCAATGTGCAGACTTTGAGCTGAAGGATGTACAGACTTTGTATGCAGCAATCAGACGATGTACAGACTTTGGGTCGCAGCGACCAGCCAATGTATAGACTTTGAGCTGGCCAACGTACAGACTTTGGGCTGGCCAATGTATAGACTTTGAGCTGCAATGTGCAGACTTTGAGCTGAAGGATGTACAGACTTTGTATGCAGCAACCAGACGATGTACAGACTTCGGGTCGCAGCGACCAGCCAATGTATAGACTTTGGGCTGAGGGACGTACAGACTTCGTGTGTGCTAGTAGCCAGTGTACAGACTTTGAGTTGCAGTAAATGGACGATGTACAGACTTTGCGCGTGTGCTAGCAGACGATGTACAGACTTCGAGTTAGCCCGGCACGCCCGCCAACTCCCTCCCCGGCATACTCTCTTGGCGCTTCTCCGGCACCCTCTAACCTACCCGGTACACTCTCCCAGCCCCTCTCTGTTGTGTAGTGGACAGCGGATCTAGAGGGGAGGGGTGAATAGATCAGCCCCACTTTTCGCAATGTGGCCCTCTATATAGCTAGTTAAAATGAATTGCAGCGGAATAGAAACTAGCTTCCAAGTGCGTTATGATTTGCTTAGCAAGATAAGCAAGATATATAACAATTCGATCCTAAGCATGCACCTAGAACGAATCAATCACACAAGCAAACCACACTAGACAGGATTTTAAGGTGGTTCGGACTGAATCCTCAGCCCTACGTCCACCCCTCACCAAAACCCGGTGAGGCTTCACTTGTGCAGCGCACAGAACCGCAAATCGGAAACCACCGATTGCCTTCCTACTCACCACCTGGTAGGGACGTCAACCGCGTATTGGAACACCCTCCAATTGCCTTCCTACTAACCACCGGTAGGGATGAATCACACTTTCAATGTTTAAACAATAATGAAAATGAAACAAATGTGAATGAACTAAAACAAGAGATTGAGTTATGAGTGAAAATGAATTGGCCCTTGTATGGAATGTTGATCAGCAACAAGGCTCCTCTTGGCTTCAACTCAATCTTCTTGATTCACCCTTGATTGGATGAATGTTCTTCACGGAGTACTGTTCACGTGAACAGTACCTCTTCCTTCAATTCTTCTCTCTTGATCTTCTCTTTGAACTTCTTTGAATGAATGAAGGAGATGATGAAGCTACCTTGAATCTTGATTGCTTCTTTAGCTTCTAGGAGTTTGAATGCTTGAAATATCACCTTGAATGAGCTTGAAAGAGCTTGAATGGATGTAGATGATTTCCCTTGAAGAACTTGAATCAAACCGGCTTCCTTGGATCAGTTTGATAGCCTTGCTTTGATGTAATCTTCCTTGATGTTTGCTGGCTTTGATTTGAGCTTGATTCCCCTTTGATTGGATGAAGAACACCTTCACGAACTACTATTCACGTGAACAGTAGCTCGTCTCCAAGCTCCCTTGCAGCCACCCTAGATCTCACAAGAAGCCCCTTGAAGCATTAGGGTTTCCAACCCTCTTACAAGAGTTTTATAGACCTTGAATGGTCTATGGACACCCCCTAGACCAGATCCACAATTTGTGGGGGATTAGGTGTCTTTAGGATTAAACAAATTAATGTTGAATGGCCCTTTTCGAAGTTGGAAACAAAGTCAACAATTGATGGCTCGGGGCTGGAGGTCGACCTAAGGCTCCTGGCGGTCGACCGCCACTGAAACACCTGCAAACGGGCGATCCCTGGGAAATCCGATCGATCGCCATTGGCTGGCGGTCGACCGCCACTGAAAGATGTGCAGACTTTGGAGTCCCTGGCTAGGGCGGTCGACCGCCCCTGTGCTGGCGGTCGACCGCCAGCTGGGCAGGGCCCAGGTCAGCCCAGTTCGGTCCGTTGGCCGCACCAACTCCGTCGCTTGAGTCCGTTAGCCGCCCGTTCATGTCTGTGGCATCAACCTTGATCCCCGCGACCTGACCGCGCAGTTCGATCCGCGTGCGAGGGCGCAACATTCAGCGTTCACGTTCACCATTTCCATTTGATTCCTTGTCCATTCATTGGCGCACCTGTCATGAACAAAAACATCACTTATGTCAATCACATGAAGGTGAAAAACATCAATGACTAATAGTGTTTAGCCATTATCAAAACCAAGAATACATTAGAACTCATATGACCATAGAATGATGTCGAATGACCCGAGTGACCATATGAACTCAAGTGACCATAGGGGCACAACACTCTCCGGTACGCTCACCCAGCCTTCGCCGGTACACCCTTTCTGCCCCCAACGGCCCACTTTTCCTTCCAAAATAAATATATAAAAACATATATAAATATGTCATGATAATGATAATGATAATAAATTAATAAAAACTATGATAAATAAATAAACCTGAATATATATATATGAGAAATAAACAAAAAAAATGTGAAATAATAATAATAATAGTAAAAAAGAAAAGGGAAAATATAATAGTGATAATAATAAACAAAATTGAGAAATCATCCAGAATAAATACGTAAAAGGGAAATAAGCAATAAAATATATATGCACATAATTTAAACCCCAGATAAAGAAAATGGTAAAATCTATGTTGCAGCCCCGTCTCTCCCGTGACCCGATGCTGAAGGAACAACAATGCCGCCCTTCCTGGTTGGGCCCGAGTCTTGGGAATTATCCCGACATGGCCAGGCCCCGACCTAGTCTTCGAAATTATCCCGACATTCCAATCAGACCGGACTCGTTCCTCAGGCCGGATCCCCTCCGAGCCACTACTAAAATTGCCGCACGTTCGGCAAACATTTGAACGGGTTCGCCTCGATTTTCGTCGCGTTTCTATCATGGACCTGTGTCTGAACATGAAAAGACCCGTGAGTAACCAACAAGGCCGACGGCTCCTACCCCGACGTGGTCATGACCCAGTATTGCTCTGGGCCGATAGCTCGTCAAATCGGATTCACCCTATCGGGATTCGTTCCCGCCCTTTTATTGAAATTGCCGTAAACTCGGCATACACTTGTACGGGGTTGTTCCTATCCACGTCGCACCTTCAATATGGACCCTTGTCCGAATATCAAGTGGTCCGCAAGTGACTGATAGAAATCTGAATAGAACTAGATGGCTCCTGTCATCCCTGGACCCTATATACGGGAATATCAATAAGGCCTTTGTGGGCTGTGCTTGGACCTCGGGTCCGTCCCGATTACGGTCATTGTCTGACCCACGCCCTCGGCCTATAGCTCGCTTCATTCGAACATGTTTTGGGTTTTGGAATCTAGTCCCGGGACTCTTCCCCGTTGCCCTCCGGCACCGGGAACATTAATGATGCCCACGCAAGCCCCGTTTGGACCGCGGGAGGCGCCCCCGGTATGGTCCCGACTCGATCTCGCACCGGGCCAATAAATTCGCTAGTTTCCTGCTACACTAATCGAGATTTAACCGAATGTTTTCAGTGTCTCGGAATAATGTATTTGCCGTATCACAGCATACATATGTTCCAGGTCCTCCTACGACGATTATGATACTCTCAAGCCAGACACCCGTCAGAATATTAAACGGTCTCCCGAATGACCGACACGTTTCGAACGTCTGCTTCCCTAGACACAGGGCCTTTCAGCCGATTCAAGGGATATTCCCTCGTTGCCCCTTGGCACCGGAAATATTAATGACGCTCATGCAAGTCTTGTTTCGACCGCGGGGGGCCCATCGCAGTATGGTCGCAGCTTGCTCTTGCACCGGGCCAACAGATTTACTGGTTTTTGATCGCTCCAACCGAGGCTCAGCTGAACGTTTTCCGCTCTTCCGAACAATAAATTTGTCGTACCTCGGCTTACATGCGTTCTGGTTTTCCCGCGACAACCGTGATTTTCTCGAGCCAGACATTCGTCCGAACATTAAATGGTCAGTACACGACCGACATGATCGCGAATGTTTTCTTCTTACCCTTATACGGGGGTTTCGATACTTCCTAATAGACCTTTCGTGCAATTAATTTCTTGGCCATGAGACCCTGAATCTCGGCGATTAATCAAGGGTGTTCCCTCGTATGGGGGATGTAAATGACGCCGTGACCTTTATGGCGCGACGGGTGTTGGTCCCGACACGAACTACACAATCGTCTGACGAAGTCAGATCGAGCGCACCATGGGCTCTTCGGGGCCCGAATAAATTGTCACTTCGGTGACTGGCACGCCCACGCACTCAATAAACGAATAAACCAACAAGAAAATAACAGGTGAAAAAAGTGCGTCCACAAGTCTGGCACGCTTGGTGGGACCAAACCACCCTTCATCTCTTCGCCGGGATTCAGGGCCTCATGGCCCCCTAATAAACGATGTTTGCCTGCTTTGATGAATTGCAGGTGCTGTCTTCGCCAGTCCTATGGGGAGAAAAGCCTGGCTCGGTGCAGCTGCCTTCGCGGCCTCCAGAACGCTGCTTCGAAGCATATGCGGCTTCCAAGAATCATGGGGGCTGTTATAAGAAAAAAAGGGAAGAGAAGATAAGAGAAAGAGAACAGAAGGGAGGGGAAATCAAGCCCCCCATTTCCCTCAAGAAGAAAGAGAAGAAAAGAAGAAAAGAAGAAAAGAAGAAAAGAAGAAAGGAAGAAAGGTAGAAAAGAAGAAAAAAAAAGAGAGAGAAAAGAAAGAAGCAAAAAAAGAAGAGAAAGAATTGGCAATAGAGGGTTATACGGCCACGTCCGTCGAGACCCGTGCTGAACAAAGATTACCACTGTGGGGTTGATGCGGTGGAGCGAACCACTCATCCCCTCCCTGAGGGGGTGAGCGCTCTCCTGCACTTCCACCCTGGTCAATCATACAAGAAGAAGAAAAAAAAAGAAAAAAAAAGAGAGAAGAAAGGAAGAAAAGTTGGCCAGCATCGCCGACTAAAAGAGCAAGAAGAAACCCGGCATCCCGCCCGACTCTAGGAGGCTCCGAGTCTGCGGTGCAATGACCCCGCTCGTTCCTCCTTCCTACTGCCTCCATCCGGCATAAGATGGCCCCTCGAGTGGCTGTTAAAAGACCCAGCGAGCCACAATTGTAGCGTGGTGAATGGCTGCCCGCTGTGGGGAATACTTTATAGCAATGAGGCCAAGCACGGCCACCACTCCCGAAGAGAGCATGCATATACCCCGCCATGGGGGATAAGAAGAAGATATATACCCTGCTACGGGGGCATAAGAGGCAAGAAAAAAGAGCAAAGATACACCCGGTGCCTGGGGCACATGAAGAGAAAGACACCTCCCTTTGGGGGCACAACAACCAACAAAGATACACCCCGACTGAGGGGCACATGAAGAGAAATACACCCCTGCTCTAGGGGCATATGAGACAAAACTATACCCCGATTTAGGGGCATTTGAAGCAAAGACTTCACCCCGCCTTAAGGAGTGGGCATAAGAAGCGAAAGATATACCCCACCCCGGGGGCACAAGAAGAAAACACACCCCACCTTGGGGGCGTAAGAAGCCAAGAGATATACCCCTCCACGAGGCAGTAGAGGTAAAATGCATTCCCCCCGGCGGCACCTGAAGCAACATACCCCTCGCCTCAGCAGCATAAGAGGCCAAGAAGCTACATCCCGGCTCGTGAGCATAAGAAACAAAAGATATACCCTACGTCCGGGGCATATGAAGCCAAGAATCACATCCCCGTCTTGGGGGTATTTGAAGAAGAAGCCCACCTCGCCTCGAGGGCCTAGAAGCAACAGCCACGTCCCAGCTCAGAGGCATATGAAGAGAAGTCCACCCCGGCTTAGGGGCATTTGAAGAAGAAACAAACCCCGCCAGTGGGGACATAAAAGCCATGAAGAACACGCCCCGGCTTAGGGGCATTTGAAGAAGTTACATCCCGCTTCGGGAGCATAAGAAAGAAAAGAATACACCCTGTTCTAGGGACGATTGAAGAAGAAACATACCCCACCTGGGGGCATGGAAGCCATAAAAAATATGCCCCGGCTTAGGGGCATTTGAAGAAGCTACATCCCGCCATGGGGGCATAAGAAGAAAAGAATTCACCCCGGCCTGGGGACACTCAAAGAAAAAAAAACCACACCCTGGACTAGGAGCATACAAAGAAAGAAATTCACCCCACCTCGAGGGCACAAGAAGCAAAACACACCCCACCTTAGGGGGCATAAGGAGCCAAGGACATACCCCACCTCGAGGGCACAAGAAGCAAAACACACCCCACCTTGGGGGGCATAAGGAGCCAAGGACATACCCCTTCATGGGGGCATTAGAAGCGGGATACATCCCCACCCTGGGGGCATATGAAGCAACATACACCCCGCCTGGGGGCATAGAAGCCATAGAGAAGTCCACCCCGGCTTGGGGGCATGTGAAGGAGAAACAAATCCCGCCACTGGGGGCATAGAAGCCATGAAGAACATGCCCCGCCCTGGGCACAGAAGCAAGGAGGCAGGATCCGCCCCGCCATGGGGGCACACAAAGAGAGAAACCATACCCCGCCGTGGGGGGCATGAGAAGCAAGAAATGTACCCCACCCCGGGGAGCATAAGAAGAGAAGAATACACCCCGACTTAGGGTCCTTCGAAGAAGGAATACATCCCGGCCTTAGGGGTCCATGAAGCAACATATATCCCCCCCGGGGACATCTGAAGCAGAACAAACAACATCCCCCGGCTTAGGGAAACATATGAAGAGAGGAATACACCCCGATATGGGGGCACGTAAACAAAGAAGAAGAATTCACCCCGCCTCGGGTGCATAAAAAGTAAGAACTACATCCCGCATCAAAAGCGGCAATACGCCCCACCTTGGGAGCACAAGAAGTAAACATTCCCCCCGGTGTGTCTGGGGAGAAGAAAAGAATTCAGCCCGGCCTGGGGACACTTGAAGAAAGAAGCACATCCCGCCACGGGGGCACATGAAGAGAACCCCTCCCGCCTCGGGAGTATAAGAAAGAGAAGAATACACCCTGGTCTGGGGGCTTTTAAAGAAACGACACACCCCCTCCATGGGAGACAAAGCTACACCCCTGCCTGGTGACACATGCAGAGCATCCACCCCGCTCAGGGGGCACAAAGAGGTACACTCTGCCCTTGGTGTTGAGTACGGACTGACTAGATCTAGAGGGGGGGTGAATAGATCTTGTCCCCCTTTTTCGATTTATCAAACAAAGACTAATTGGATCACGAGAAATCAATGAAGTATAGAACTAACGCTGATAGCAAGAATGACAGTAAACACACAAAGAGACACACACACAACAAGCAAACCACAAGACAATACTTTTTAGGTGGTTCAGTCCCTTCCCGAGACTTACGTCCACCCCTTGCTCAATTTGAGCAAGGCTTCACTATATGAGAATTTCTAATCTCACACAAACACCGCTGTCACACAGCTTGTTCTTGCTGACACACAGCTTGAATCCGCTGCCTCACAGCTTGACACTAGTTGTAAAGATGAATAGAAAAGATGTAACAGGCTGAACATGGACTTTTGTAGCAGAGTAATTAAAGAGTTCAGCTTGGGACTCAATCACATAGATAACAAGGCAAGACTCCCTGTAGGACTTCCAGCAGGATGTCTTCAGCTGCCTTGCTGCTGGAGCTTGCAACGCCTTGAGCCAGATCTTCCTTCTGCAACACCGACGAACACTTCTGTCTTCTGTAGCTATTTGATTGCGGGAGAGCCACTCTTCCTTTTCTGGTTAGAGAAACTTCTGATGTTGATCTTCCTTAGCTTCTTCTCTATATTCCCATATTCAGTTCTCTATGCATCGTGTAGCTACTCTTTTCTTTTTGCACCATTTCATATCAAGCTCGAAGCTGTTTCCCGCGCTAGTGCAAAACCTGTTAGGTTTCCCTCTAAAAAATAGGGAGAAGATTAAAGATAATCCAAAGAAGATTTGACCGGTTCTTAGCAAGATTCTCTCCTTGAATCCCGTGCGGAATCTTATCCTCTGAACAGCCCAACAACCTGCAACAACAACCTGCAGGTTTCAAGGAACCGAAACTGAATTCGGTTGGATTTCGGTTCTGGACGCTGAACCGCTTGTGGTCGACAACGACCCTGTCTCTGGTCGACAATGAGCAGTGTCCAGACGGCTGGTTCTTCAGACTGATGCTTGTATCGCTCATTGTTGACAATAGCCCTGTCGCTGGTCGACAAGGGGCAATGTCCAGATGGCTGGCAGTTCCGTCTGATGCTCTGTCTGTTCCATGGTCGACAACGAGCAGGGCTCTGGTCGACAACCAGAGCACGTATAGAGGAAAAATGACTTGAGCTGTGTTTGGTTTGATTCGTTGGTCGACAATGACTACTTCTCTGGTCGAAAAGCAACCTTTGACAACTTCCTCTGATCTGTTGACTTCATTAGTACTTCAGTATACCTGAAATTACTTGAACTATCAGATTTGCATTGAATTAGTTAAACACATCTTTTGTCATCATCAAATTGTCATGAGTCCATTACTTTATATTGAAGGAGCAATTAAACATATCCTTTGTCATCATCAAAACTAAAGGGATGCACAACATTCTCCCCCTTTTTGATGATGACAACCATGAGTCATTGTGACAATTAGGAGATTATTTCAACCAGAAAATGCATTTGATATGCCATTCAGAAACTATCATAGCATATATCATTATCACAGATTTCAGCCAGAAAATTCATTTGATATGCCTTTCAAAAGTATCATAACATGAATTACATGAATGACTCAAAAAACAAAGACAAAGACTTGACATCTAGACACACCTAGACACACAATGACACACAAAGACTCTATCTCCCCCTTTGTCAACAGCAAAAAGAGGAGTATCCAGACATTCACTCCGAGGAGGACGAAGAAGTCTCGGGCTTCACGTTCTCTGCCATCCGATCCAGCTTGTCAACTATGTGTGCATAAGAAAGCCTGAGCTTCTGGATCTCTGAGATAGTAGCATGGTGATACTGATTAGTCTGCTGGTTGGTGAACTCAATGCGTGTACCCATCTCTGCTGACACTTCAGCTAAAGTGCTAACCAGTCTGTTAAACCGAGAGCTAGCATGATCTGAGTGTTCCTTTTGCTTGATGAACCTGGTCTCCATCTGCTGCCCTAGTCTTTGGACTTTCAGCTCCAAGCGCCCGGTTGCAGCATTCATACTTTCTTGAAAGGATTGGAATTGAGTTGTGAGTGAGGTCAGCTGAGATGCTATCTGGAGAAGCACTCCGTGAGACTCAGTATTGGAGGTGGAAGGAGGTGGTGGAGCAGAAGTAGATGGAGCGAAGGTAAAGGGAGCATGGGTAGGTGGAACAGACGTAGATGGAACATGAGTGGCTGCAGTGCCTGGGTGCCATGGCACAATAGCGAGTGAAGGTGGAGGAGGGGTAGCAGTGGTGGTAAAGGTGGGAGTGTGAGTGGGAATCACCTCAGGTGGAGGGGTTGCAGCAGGGCTAACATGAATTGGTGTCTGTGGTGGAGAGGAGGAAGGCAACGGTGCTTTGGATTTACCCTTGGATGGTAGAGTGTGCTGGACTTGATCTCCGACCTTCTTATAGCCCAAAAATGTGGTCACGTAATGGAATGAGTATACGTGCCGTTTGGGAATGACAACGCGCGGAGCGGGAGGAATGGGTATAGTTGCTGCTTCCAAAATGGCAGTAATGTGGGCAGCATAAGGAAGAGAGTTCAGGGGATAATGCAAGAGGGTTTTGAAAGTGTTCTGCATGAGCTTGGGAAGGCAGATGGGTTGGCGTGTGATGAGGCCATGGAGAAGAAATAGGTGAAGTCGACTTACATGTTCCCTGGCGCCTCCTCTTGGTTGGATTATAGTGGTAAGAAGGTGATGGAGCAATCGATGAAGAGGAGGGAAAGTGTTGGCATTGAGGGATTTTGGAAGAACCTCAGGGACTGGTTGGCCAGTGACCACGGCATATGCAGCTTTGAAATCAAAATCCTCAGGATTGAAGACAGTACCATGCCTGGAAATATTCAGCGCCTTGTGGAGGAGCTTGAAGTCGAGGCTGATGACGACTCCCTGAACTACTGTATAGACCTTGTCATCCACGACTTGCAGATTGTGGTAGAACTCTTGCACAAGCTGTAGGGAATACATAGTATGTGCAGAGACAAACTCTGTCCAACCTTGGGCGTCCAAAACTTCCAGCAGCTCTGGGAACATCTCCATCAGCTTCTGATCGGAGAAATCTACTATTCTCGGTGGCAGGATGGTCCGGGGCTTCAGTGATCCAGAGACTGGATGGACGATGGGCATATCAAAAGTTGCTGCCTTGTCCATTGTCGACCGCCGAGTGGTCGATGGTTGACCCTGCGTGGCCTTCTGCTTGGAGTGCTTGGACGGCGGCGACGATTCGGCAGGAACCTGATCCCTTGCTCGCTTGGACGACCTCTGAGCACGCGACGGATTCATGGTGGAAGGTAGCGAGAGAGTGTGTTGAGGCGAGAGAGAGGGATGCACAAGGGGTCGAAAGGGGACTGGAGATGGAGGACGACCGTGAAGGGTGAAAACGGCGAGGGTGAGAAGAGTAGGGACCCAGTCGGTTCAATTTATAGGGCAGGATATTAGTGAATGAGATCTGGGTCATAGATTCTAGGGTAGTGGAACCAGCGCAATGCTGAAAACGAAGGGCCATGATTAAATCAGCCGAATGAAATTTGGGGGATTTATTGAAGTGTACATCCGTTCCTTAATGAAGCATTTATGTAACCTCTCCACCCTTATGCAAAGACCACCTTGTAAACTAGTAGAGTGGGCTTAGTGATTCACTTGAATTTGAAAGTATTGCACCAATAAGCTTACGCCCCATATCTAATTTCCTCCACATGACCTCTTAAACTTATAATAGATTTCATGAGATGATTTTAATAGCTGTGCTTTCTGAACAGTGTTTTCAACTTTTCTTTGCATGCCATACCTTTGGTCAACCATTTTCCTCTGCCTTTTAGATAATTTTGAGTGTTTCCTTTTGGAAGCATTTTGAAAGCTGTGGTCAGGTTTATCACATGCTTTTCTACACGAGGAGACACGCTTTTTACACGCCAGAAACCTCGGCTACTTAGCATGCCTAACCATTCCACTTTTAACTGGGACACACCTTTGATCCGTGAGGATATACGTTTATCAGACGCCAATATCCCCAGTTACTCAGTATGCCCAGTTTCAATAATTTTTGATGGTAGCAGAGATAGATTGATTCTTCATGACACACATGCCTCTCACTTATTTTTCATCCATTTTTTTTCTTAAGATGGGAGGCAGTAGTTTCTCAGAATCCAATCCATTGCTCTACCATGAAGATAGAGTTATGGCGTATTCCACGTGCATTCATGCTATATTTTTGGATTTATATTAACTGTTCAGAACGGGCACAGATAGAGAAACCGACTTACTACTAACAATCATAAGTCTCCAAAATCATGTGACAGAATCATAGTTATGGTTTGAATTTATTGAAGTAGTACAGTCTAAATCCTCATTACTACACTCAACCTCTACTCTTATTGAATACATTGGTGATTTTATAGGAAGATATGGTTAGGTTATTCAATATTTTATCAAGGAATGAGTTTACACTTTTTCTCCCCCTCAATTTGATAATCCATGCTGAATTAAGAAGTAATGTTGGCCAGGATGAGATAGAAAGACACAGGGAATGGGAAGTATGGATGATGGTGAATGAGTGAAGATGAATCTGAGCTCAAACAGTTTGAACAATCCAGAAGATTTCCTACCAGAACTAGTGTTAACCAGGAACCTATTTAAAGTGGACATTTGCTTCCTTACAGATCCATTGTCGACCATGGAGCTGTCTCTGGTCGACATCTGCGCAGTCACAGACCCTGCCTGATGTTGACATCTGCTTTCTTATAAATCTACTGTCGACTATGGGACTGTCTATTGTCGACATCTGCGTAGTCACAGAACCAAACAGTTTCCTGCCTTGATGCCTTGGTCGACCAGTGCCCTGTCTTGGGTCGACCACCAGAGCTAACCAGTAACAGCCGACACCAGAGCTTCCAAACACAATCAGTACCAGAGATCTAACTGACATATCTAATTACAGAAATGACAGAAAGCTATACAGAGAACACATGAATATGAGCATTTCAAGAATTTTCAGGAGATATTCTACATATCCCCAACTCCCTTCTTAGAGTTGAAAATCTGTCATTGTTTAGGGGTTTAGTGAAAATGTCTGCCAATTATTTTTCAGTTTCTACAAATTGAAGCATGAAATTTCCTTTGGATACCTCATCTCTCAGAAAATGATGACGGATCTCAATGTGTTTTGTCCTAGAATGTTGAATGGGGTTTTTAGACAAGTTAATAGCACTAGTGTTGTCACATAAAATGGGTGCACAACCAAGATCTACATTGTAGTCTTGGAGTTGATGTTTTATCCAAAGAACTTGTGTACCACAACTCCCTACTGCGACATACTCAGCCTCAGCAGTGGAGAGTGCTACAGAATGTTGCTTTTTAGAAGCCCATGAAATTAAACATCCACCTAAGAATTGACAATATCCACTAGTACTCTTCCTATCAATTTTGCAACCAGCATAATCAGCATCCGAATATGAAATCAGATCTAGTTTGCAATATGTAGGATACCACAAACCCAATTCTTGGGTGCCGGCAAGGTATCGAAAGATACGATTGACAGCTCCTAAATGTGATTCCCTAGGACTAGACTGATATCTAGCACACATGCATACACTGAACTGAATATCTGGCCTTGATGCAGTTAAGTATAGTAGGGATCTGATCATACCTCTGTATTTCTTGGCATCTACCATGTTACCTTTTATATCTGCTTCCAAGGTTGCACTTGTACCCATGGGTGACTCGATTGGCTTGCAGCTTTCCATGCCAAATTTCTTCAACATTTCTTTTATGTACTTGGATTGATTTATGAAATATCCTTCTCTGCATTGTGAGATCTGCAATCCAAGAAAGAATTGTAAATCACCCATTAGGCTCATTTCAAACTCATTAGTCATTAAATTTACAAATTCAGTACACAAAGAGGTTTCAGTAGATCCAAACACGATATCATCCACATAGATTTGTACAATCAGTATATCCTTACCTTGGGTCTTGGAAAATAATGTTTGATCAATTTTACCTCTTGTGTATCCCTTTTTAGTGAGGAAGGAACTCAACCTTTCGTACCAAGCCCGAGGAGCCTGCTTTAATCCATACAAAGCTTTATGCAATTTGAAAACATGATTAGTAAGTTCATCATTTTCAAAACCAGGGGGTTGTTCCACATAGACCTCTTCTTTTATAATGCCATTTAGAAAAGCACTTTTTACATCCATTTGTTGTAATTTGATTCCATGAGATGTTGCAAAGGCTAACAATATCCTGATGGCTTCTAATCTAGCAACTGGAGCATATGATTCTTCAAAATCAACCCCAAATTCCTGGTTGTACCCTTTAGCCACCAGTCGAGCCTTGTTTCTCATTACAACCCCTTCTTCATTCAACTTATTTTTATATACCCATTTGGTTCCAATTACAGGGTGAGATGAAGGTCTAGGGACAAGTCTCCACACCTGATTTCTTTCAAACTGATTTAGTTCTTCATGCATAGCATTTATCCATGATTCATCTTTAAGGCTTCCTCTACAGATTTGGGCTCTATTTGGGACACAAGAGCAAGTTGATCCAGTTCATTAATGGCCTTAATCTGAGATCTAGTCTTCCTAGGATCATGTATTCCACCAATAATGTTATCTAAGGGATGATCTCTAAGAAGTCTCAAGTTTTCAAGATTGTTACCTGAGATGATCTCTCCTTCGGTCTGATCATTGGAATTACCTTGGTTTCTTTCTTGATTCTGTGCTTCTTAATTCTCCATCGGTTCTTCTTTGTCTTTCAGAAATTCTCCATCTTCTTCTTCCTTGTTGACCTGTTCATTTTTAATAAGATCATTAACTTCATCAAATGAGATATGAGGGGATTCTTCAACAATTTGATCTTTGGTGTTAAAAACCTGATAGGCTCTTGATCGGTCAGAATAGCCCAAGAATATTCCTGAGTCACTCTTTGGTTCAAATTTGTCCAAGACTCTCTTATCATTGTTATGAATGAAACATCTTGCACCAAAGATTCTAAGATGAGCTAGAGATGGTTTCTTACCTTTGAGCATTTCATATGGAGTTTTTGCACTAGATGGTCTTACCATTGCCCGGTTTACAATGTAGCATGCTGTGTTGACCGCCTCAGCCCAAAACTTCCTTGGAATATTAGCTTCAACCAACATGGTTCTAGCCATCTCGACAAGAGTGCGGTTCCTTCTCTCTACAACTCCATTTTGCTCCGGTGTCCTTGGTGAGGAGAATCTGTGGGTTATGCCCTTGTTTCTGCAGAATACATCAAAATCAGAATTTTCAAACTCCCCCCCATGGTCAGATATGATTGTACACACTTTGGACTTACCATCCTGCTTCATTCTTTTGTAAAATTCCTGAAATTCATGAAAATCATCACTTTTATGTGATAAGAACATTACCCATGTAAATCTGGAAAAATCATCCACTAGAACATAACCATATTTCTTACCACTAAGACTGGCAATTCTTGTTGGGCCAAAAAGGTCCATGTGTACAAGTTCTAGGGGTCTGGATGACTGACTTTCAGTTCTACCTTTGAATGATTTTCTTGTTTGCTTTCCTTGGGTGCATGCTTTACATACTTTGACATTTTGAGCAAACGAAATTTCAGGCAAACCAAGAACCATTTTATTTTTCACAAGTTTGTGCAGCACCCTATAGCCAACATGCCCTAGCCTTCGGTGCCACAACCAGGTCAAGTCCTCCTTCTTGGTGGTTAGGCACAAGTTGGAGTGGGCTGGATCATCCAAGTCTATCATGTAAACATTGTTCACTCTCTCACCCATAAACTTGACTGCATCTGAATTTGGTTCAATAATCTTGCAGGTTTTGGAGTCAAATACTACTTTATGGCCTTTGTCGCATAGTTGACTGATGCTCAATAAATTATATTCCAGTCCATCCACCAGCAAGACATTGTCAATGCAGTTTGAAGGTTTCTTACCTATCTTACCTCTTCCGATAATCTTGCCTTTGTTATTTCCTCCAAACGTCACATAACCTCCATCTTTTGAGCTTAGCTGGGAGAACTTGGTCTTGTCTCCTGTCATGTGTCGTGAGCAACCACTATCTAAGTACCACTTGTTGTGCATGGCTGCCAGACATTCCTGCATCACGAATTACACAGAAACTTTTGGACCCCAATGGTACCCGGGTCCCAGATAGCTTGTGAAATCATGAAACTGCTGTAACAACATCTTGGGAACCCAAATTTTGTTAGAACAGTTTGTCTTTTCGTTTCTTAACTTGTTCAGGTTGTGTTCCTTTTGATTTAATGTTCCTCTATTTTGAGTCCATTTTCTTAAATTCCAATTTCCATTCTGTTTCAGCTGAGAGAAGTTGTGAGTTCTGTTTGTGTGTCTGGTCGACATCTGGTATGTCTGTGGTCGACCAGGGTTTCTCCAGAAGCCAGCACCTGTTCTGGCAGATCCTCTGGTCGACATAGGAGGAGTCTGTTGTCGACCAGCCTGTTTCCAGACACCTTGTTTTACAGGTTTGGGTTTATTAACATGATTTAATGCTCTGTTTGTCTGGTTACTTCTGTGAATTTGACCTTCTCGTCTGATATGGCTGTTGTTTTTAAGCTGATGTAGATTGACCATTTTCCCTTTAGAGTTCCTCTCTTCCAAGGTGACATTAGTCTGTTTAGAGGAACTTTCAGCTATGTCCTTTTGTTTGTTTTGATATAGGTTTATCAAGGGGCCTTTTCCTTTTGTGTCAGCTTTTTCATTTAACGTTTTTAGTTGGAATTCCTTTTTAGCTGTTGGGTTGTATCCTAACCCCTCTTTCTGACAATTTACTTTTATTCCCAACACAGCGTTCAAGTTTTCTTCACCCTTAGTCATTTTTTCCAATGTTTCCTGTTTGTTTTTTAGTTCACTTTGAATTCTTTCTATTTCTTTCAGAAGTTGACTGTTTTCTTCCTTGAGTGAGTTGTTTCTTTCTTGAGTTAGCTTAGTTTCCTGTTCATATTCTTGAGTCTTTAGTTTTAACTCATCAATTGTGTTTTTTAGTATCTCATTTTCTTCTAATAGCTCTTTGACATTTTCTTCATCTGTCTTGTGTTGATTCAGCTTATTTTGCAAGGTGGTGATTTCCAATTCTAGTTGCGTTCTGTTAGCAATTAGGTTGCTGTCATTATTGAGCTGATTGACTTTCTTCTTCAACCTTTTATTTTCCTTTCTTGTTGTTTCATATGTATCAAGTAAGTCTGAAAAGGCTTCTTCCCAATCTGAGCTAGAAAAGTCTTGAAACTGGGAAGTTACCTCAAGATCGTTGTTGTCTCCTTCAGCCATTAAACATGTGTTTCCTTCTTCTTCTTCGGAGGTTGTTTCCTCTTCGCTGCTTTCCTCCTCCTCGCTCCATGTGCTTATCATTGCCTTTGGTCTCTTGCCTTTCCACTTGAAGCTTGATTTCTTAGGAGCCTCTGGACATTCAGCCTTCATGTGTCCTGGTTTCCTGCAGTTGTAGCAAACAAGCTTGTTAGATGAAGCTTTGTTTTTGTCAAACTTAAACTGGGATGATTTCCTTACCGTGCCCTTAGGATTTTTAAATCCCTTACCTTCCTTCCGCAAGAACCTTCTGAACTTTCTTGTTAGCATGGCTAGCTCGCCAGTTTCCTCACCTGTGCTAGATGAGTTATCAGTGTCAGATAATTCAGAGGTGCCTATTTTAGTCTTCAGGGTGAGCTGCTTCTTTTTCTTGCCCTCATCTTCGTTTCTCTTTAGGTTGACCTCATATGCCATTAGGGAACCTATCAGTTCATCCACAGTCATAGTTGTGAGGTCTTTTGAGTCCTCAATTACTGTGGCCCTGGTATGCCACATAGGTGTGAGGGACCTTAGGATTTTCCTCACAAGCTCCTGCTCTTTGTAGGTCTTGCCTAGACTCTTTAAGCTATTTGTTAGTTGTACTAGTCTGGCATACATCTCAGAAATGTTTTCATCAGTTTTCATTCTAAACATTTCGTATTCTGAGACTAGCATATTTGCTTTGGACTCTCTTACCTCTGAAGTACCTTCATAGATGACCTTGAGTCGGTCCCACATCTCCTTGGCTGTTGCACAATGTGAGACTCTTGAGAACTCCGTGGGGTGAAGCGCACATTGCATCACGTTCATTGCTCCCCAGTTGATGGTTGATTTTCTGACCTGTTTTCTCGTCCAGGTATCCTCGTCGTCGGGCAGATCATAGGGTCCGCGGCTTACCACTCTCCACATCTCATGATCTTGTGCTCTCAAGAACACCTGCATACGATTTTTCCAGTATGAATAATCATTTCCATCAAAATATGGTGGTCTAGTTACTGAGTGTCCCTCAGCCATTAGACTTCTAGAGTTCAGTCCGCCAGCTTTCTCCTGGTTGTTAGACCACATTTTTGGAGAACCTGCTCTGATACCACGTGTTGAGTATGGACTGACTAGATCTAGAGGGGGGGTGAATAGATCTTGTCCCCCTTTTTCGATTTATCAAACAAAGACTAATTGGATCACGAGAAATCAATGAAGTATAGAACTAACGCTGATAGCAAGAATGACAGTAAACACACAAAGAGACACACACACAACAAGCAAACCACAAGACAATACTTTTTAGGTGGTTCAGTCCCTTCCCGAGACTTACGTCCACCCCTTGCTCAATTTGAGCAAGGCTTCACTATATGAGAGTTTCTGATCTCACACAAACACCGCTGTCACACAGCTTGTTCCTGCTGACACACAGCTTGAATCCGCTGCCTCACAGCTTGACACTAGTTGTAAAGATGAATAGAAAAGATGTAACAGGCTGAACATGGACTTTTGTAGTAGAGTAATTAAAGAGTTCAGCTTGGGACTCAATCACATAGGTAACAAGGCAAGACTCCCTGTAGGACTTCCAGCAGGATGTCTTCAACTGCCTTGCTGCTAGAGCTTGCAACGCCTTGAGCCAGATCTTCCTTCTGCAACACCGACGAACACTTCTGTCTTCTGCAGCTATTTGATTACGGGAGAGCCACTCTTCCTTTTCTGGTTAGAGAAACTTCTGATGTTGATCTTCCTTAGCTTCTTCTCTATATTCCCATATTCAGTTCTCTATGCATCGTGTAGCTACTCTTTTCTTTTTGCACCATTTCATATCAAGCTCGAAGCTGTTTCCCGCGCTAGTGCAAAACCTGTTAGGTTTCCCTCTAAAAAATAGGGAGAAGATTAAAGATAATCCAAAGAAGATTTGACCGGTTCTTAGCAAGATTCTCTCTTGAATCCCGTGCGGAATCTTATCCTCTGAACAGCCCAACAACCTGCAACAACAACCTGCAGGTTTCAAGGAACCAAAACTGAATTCGGTTGGATTTCGGTTCTGGACGCTGAACCGCTTGTGGTCGACAACGAACCTGTCTCTGGTCGACAATGAGCAGTGTCCAGATGGCTGGTTCTTCAGACTGATGCTTGTATCGCTCATTGTTGACAATAGCCCTGTCGCTGGTCGACAAGGGGCAATGTCCAGATGGCTGGCAGTTCCGTCTGATGCTCTGTCTGTTCCGTGGTCGACAACGAGCAGGGCTCTGGTCGACAACCAGAGCGCGTACAGAGGAAAAATGACTTGAGCTGTGTTTGGTTTGATTCGTTGGTCGATAATGACTACTTCTCTGGTCGACAAGCAACCTTTGACAACTTCCTCTGATCTGTTGACTTCATTAGTACTTCAGTATACCTGAAATTACTTGAATTATCAGATTTGCATTGAATTAGTTAAACACATCTTTTGTCATCATCAAATTGTCATGAGTCCATTACTTTATATTGAAGGAGCAATTAAACATATCCTTTGTCATCATCAAAACTAAAGGGATGCACAACACTTGGCGCATAAGAAGCAGAAGCATTTACCCCGATCCGGGGGCACAAAAAAAAGCAAAGAGACATACATCCCGACCTGGGAGCACATGAAGAAAGAATATACCCCGACCTAGGGGCATCGAAAGAAGAGACGTACACCCCGATCTGGGAGCATAAGAAGGAAGATATACTCCGCCTAAGCGGCACTTGGAGAAACAACATACCCTGCTTCGGGGGCATAGAAGCCGTAAAGAGATACACCCCGGCCTTAGGGGGGCATAAGAAGCAAGAGATACACCCGTACCAGGGGCATATGAAGAAGAAACATACCTCGCCTCGAGGGCCTAGAAGCTATAAAGAACACGCCTCGGCTCAGGGGCATATGAAGAGAAGTCCACCCTGGCTTAGGGGCATTTGAAGAAGAAACATACCCCACCTAGGGGCATAGAAGCCGTGAAGAGTATACCCCACCATGGGGGCATTTGAAGAGAGCTACACCCCGCCTCGGGGGCATTAAAAAAAACACACCCTGGTCTGGGGACATAGAAGCCAAAAAAATACACCCCGCCTGGGGGCACAGAAGCGAAGAGGCAAAACACACCCCCCTCAGGGGGGATGCACACCAAATGAAGCTACGCCCCAACCTGGGGCACATTAAGAGAAAAAAAAAGAGCAGAGTAAAGAAAAAGACACGCACGAGGTAGACATGGTCTTCGAGCCCGCCTCATCACACAAAAGAAGAGAAGAAAAGGAAAAGAAGACACATGAGGCAGACGTGGTCTTCGAGCCCGCCTCATCACGCAAAAGAAGAGAAGAAAAGGAAGAAGAGACACATGAGGCAGACGTGGTCCCTTAACCCGCCTCTTCACATAAAAGAAGAAGAGCAGAACCAGAAGAAGACACATGAGGCAGACGTGGTCTTCGAGCCCGCCTCACCACACAAAAGAAAAGAAGAAAAGGAAGAAGAGACACATGAGGCAGACGTGGTCCCTTAACCCGCCTCTTCACATAAAAGAAGAAGAGCATAACCAAAAGAAGACACATGAGGCAGACGTGATCTTCGAGCCCGCCTCATCACGCAAGAGAAGAGAAGAAGAGGAAGAAAAGATACATGAGGCAGCCGTGGTCCCTAGACCCGCCTCTTCACACAAAAGAAGAAGAGCAGAACCAAAAGAAGACACATGAGGCAGACATGGTCTTCGAGCCCGCCTCATCACACAAAAGAAGAGAAGGAAAGAAAGAATGCACATGAGGCGAGCATGGTCCTTGCACCTGCCTCTCTACAAGAGAAGAATAGAAGAGAAAAAAAGAGACATGAGGCGAACATGGTCCCTGCACCCGCCTCTCTACACAAAAGAAGAAGAGAAGAATAGAAGAGAAAAAAGAGACATGAGGCGAACATGGTCCCTGCACCCGCCTCTCTACACAAAAGAAGAAGAGAAGAAAAGAAAGAAATGATCACGAGGCAAACATGGTCCTTGCACCTGCCTCTCCATAAAAAAGGAAGAGAAGAAGAGAAAGAGCAATCACGAGGCAAACATGGTCTCTGCACCTGCCTCTCTACAAAAGAAGAATAGAAGAGGAAAAAAAGAGACATGAGGCGAACATGGTCCCTGCACCTGCCTCTCCATAAAAGAAGAATAGAAGAAGATTCACGAGGCAGACGCGGTCTTCGCACCCGCCTCATCACACAAAAGAAGAAGAAGAAAAGACACATGAGGCAGGCGTTGTCCTCGAGCCCGCCTCATCACACAAAAAGAAGAGAAGAAAAAGAGACATGATGCACACATGGTCCTTACACCGGCCTCTCCACAAAAGAAGAAGAAAAAAAGAGACATGAGGCAGACGTGGCCCTCGAGCCCGTCTCACCAAACAAAAAGAAGAGAAGAAAAGGAAAGAAGAGACACATGAGACAGACGTGGCCCTCGAGCCTGCCTCACCAAATAAAAAGAAGAGAAGAAAAGGAAAGAAGAGACACATGAGACAGACGTGGCCCTCGAGCCCGCCTCATCACACAAAAAGAAGAGAAGAAAAAGAGACATGAGGCGAACATGGTATTCGCACCCGCCTCTCTACAAAAGAAGAAGAGAAAAGAAAAAAGAGACATGAGACGAACATGGTCTTCGTACCTGCATCCCTACAAAAGAAGAAGAGAAGAAGAGAAAGAAGGGTCACGAGGCAAACTTTTACCTCTGACCTCCAGCCATCCAACAAATAGAAACCAACTAAACCTTCCGCCGACGGGGTGTTAAACCGACTAAACCTTCCGCCGACGTGGCGTTAAACCAACTACACCTTCCGCCGACGGGGCGTTAAGCCGACTAAACCTTCCGACGACGGGGCGTTAAACCGACTACATCTTCCGCTGACGGGGCGTTAAACCGACTAAACCTTCCACCGACGGGGCGTTAAACCGACTAGACCATCTGTCGACGGGGCGTTAAACCGACAAAGGCCTCCCAGATCCTGGCTTTTGTAGCTTGCTTCCCAATTTTGGCTCTCGCAGCCTGCTTCCCATGGCTCTCGTAGCCTATCCCCTAATTCTGGCTCTCGCAGCCTGCTTCCCCCTGACTTTTATAGCATGCTCCCCAACTTTGGCCCTTGCAGCCTGCTTAACTTTGGCTCTTGCAGCCTGATTCTCAGAATTCGGCCTTTACGGCCTGCTTCCCAAAATTCGGCTCTTGCAGCCCGCTTCCCAACTTTGGCTCTCGCAGCCTGCTTACCTTTGGCCCTCGTGGCCTACTTCCCAACCTTGGCTCTTGCAGCCTGCTTCCCTTTGGCTTTTATAGCCCGCCTCCCAATTCTGGCTCTCGTAGTCTGCTTGCCCTTGATTCTTGTAGCCTACTTCTTCGATTTGGCTTCCATAGCATGCTTCCTATAATTTCGGCTCTTCCAGCCCGCTTCCCAATATCTTTGGCTCTTGCAGCCTGCTTCCCAGAGTTCGGCCTTTACGGCCTGCTTCCCAGAATTTGGCCTTCACGGCCCGCTTCCAAATTTCGGCTCTTGCGGCCCGCTTCCCAGAATTCGGCCTTTGCGGCCTGCTTCGCAGAATTCGGCCTTCGCGGCCCGCTTCCCATAATTGCGGCTCCTGCAGCCCGCTCCCCAATTTGGCTATTATAGCCTGCTCCCCTGATTTGGCTTCCGTAGCCTGCTGCCCACAATCTCGGCTCTTGCAGCCCGCTTCCCAATATCTTTGGCTCTCGCAGCCTGCTTACCTTTGGCTCTCGTAGCCTGCTTCCCTTTGGCCTTCATGGCCTGCCTCCCAAGTCTGGCTCTCGTAGCCTGCTTCCCAGGGTTCGGCCTTCGCGGTCCGCTTCCCATAACTTCGGCTCTTGCTGCCAGCTTCCCAATTTCGGCCCTTATGGCCCGCTCCCCTAATGTCCCTTGGGTTCTATAGCCTGCTTCCCTAATACCCTTTTAGCCGTTCGTGGTCTGCTTCTCTAATACCTTTACTACCACTACACTTATACATAACAACAATATTTTCTTATGCAAAAACAAACACACACAAAAAAACAACAAAAAAACAATAAAATAGACACGTAAAAAGAGAAAAAAATAAAAAAAAAGAGAATGCATGATTGCCATGCTTGCATGTTTGCTTAATATAGAATAATACACCTCCTTGGAATTTTCTAGGACCACATTTCCTTGCTAAATAATGCTGCCCTGATTCCGGATGCACGGGCGTCACGGCACGCACTCGAAGGGAACCCTAATTATGGCAGGTGCACGCGTCAAGGGAGAGAGTCATGGCTGAATCGCTAAGCCCAACTCACAAAATAAACATGAGGCAACGCTCCCACACTTAGCACTTAATGTGTTCAATAGCTTTCAACCATAGGGATTGCCCGAATTCCTTCTTAGCACTCTACGGAGACTTGAATTCCTGCACTCGCGTGAAAGGTAATCGTGAGAAAAAAGCTGCCTACCCCCACTGTAAAACAAAAAAAAACAAAAAAAGAGAGAGAAAGAAAAAAATGATGCAAAAAAAAGAGAGAAATGTGAATCCGAGTAGCCGGGAATCCCCATTGAGACACATGAGGAGACTCGCGCGAAATGGTGAAGCGAATTACAATAAGGATGAAACCTATTAGCCGGGAATCCCCATTGAGACATATGAGGAAACTCGCGTCAAACGGTGGAATCCGCAATAGAATCACAATAAGGACGAATCTTAGTAGCCGGGAATCCCCATTGAGACACATGAGGAGACTCGTGTCGAACGGTGAAATCCACTACCAAAATAAACAAGTGGGGGCTGTGTGAAGCTACCGAAAGTCGAAAGCCTGGAACTAATGTGTAGGCGCTAGAGTGATCCTCGAGTGTCACCAGGAAAATCTGCATATCCCTATGGTTAAGGCTCTATGTTCACACATTTGTACCGCCACGCCACAGAGAATTGCCTCGGGTGAAATGCGTGAATTAAGGCTATGCATGCAAGACGTGCGATATCCTCTTGACGGGTGCACCACCCCTCAATTGTGCCTCATGACCCACACCGTGTCTGCGAATTATGGGCGATGTCCCAATCCCATCCCCTATAGAGGGAGCTATCACATACGTATATTTATGTTATGTCTACTAATGAATGCCTGCATGCTTGAAAAAAAAATAATAATAACAAAAAATAAATAAAAAAAATAATGTGTATATACAGTAAAATCAATTTCGGCTATCGCATCCTATTTTACCAGCTCTGGCTCGTACCCAATCTTGGCCCCCCATGGCCTACCGCTTGCCCTCGCGGCGTGTTAATCTCCCAACTCCGGCTTCTGTAATCCGCTTCCCTGATTCGGTCTTCACGACCCGCTTCCCATAATTTTGGCTCTTGCAGCCCGCTTCCCAATATCTTTGGCTCTTGCAGCCTGCTTCCCGGAATTTGGCTCTCATAGCCTGCTTCCCAGAATTCGGTCTTCACGGCCCGCTTCCCATAATTTCGGCTCTTGCAGCCCGCTTCCCAACATCTTTGGCTCTTGCAACCTGCTTCCCGGAATTCGGCTCTCATAGCCTGCTTCCCAGAATTCGGCCTTCGCGGCTCACTTCCCATAATTTCAGCTCTTGCAGCCCGCTTCTCAATGTCCTTGGCTTTATAAGCTCCTCCCCCAATTCGGCCTCCGCGGCCCGCTTCCCGACTTTGGCTCTTTTGGCCTGCTTCCCTTTGGCTTTTATAGCCTGCTTCCTAACTTTGGCTCTTGTAGCCTGCTTACCTCGGCCCCCATGGCCCGCTTTCCCAAGTCTGGCTTTGGCAGCCTGCTCCCCAAATTTTGGCTTTCGCAGCCCGCTTCCCTGATTTGAGGACATTAAATAAATTCTCACCCCATGTTTACGTGCAAGGGAATATAGAAGAGGAGAAAAGAGAAGAGAAGAAAAATAAGAGAAGAAGAGACGAACATAGTACGTCAGTTCCCGGTACCTCGTCGGCACTGATGAAGAGACAAAGAGACCAACAAACCATGTCAGCTCCCGGCACCCTGTCGGCGCTGACGAAGAGACAAAGAGACCAACAAACCATGTCCACTCCGGCACCCTGTCAGCGCTGACGAAGAGACAAATAGACCAACACATCATGTCAGCTCCCGGCACCCAGTCGGCGCTGACGAAGAGACAAAGAGACCAACAGAGCATGTCAGCTTCTGACGCCCCGTCGGCACTGACGAAGAGACAAAGAGACCAACATACTGCTTCAGTTCCCGGTACCCCACCGGCACAGATGAAGAGACAAAGAGACCAACATGTCATGTCAGTCCCCGACACCCCGTCGGCACTGACGAAGAGAAGAAGAGACCAACATACCACGTCAGCGCCCGGTAACCTGTCGGCACTAACGAAGAGAAGAAGAGACCAACATACCACATCATTCTCCGTCTCCGATCGACACTGATGAAGAGAAGAAGAGACAGACAAATCATGTCAGCTCCCGACACCCTGTCGGCACTGACGAAGAGAAGAAGGGACAGACAAATCATGTCAGCTCCCGACACCCTGTCGGCACTGATGAAGAGAAGAAGAGACAGACAAACCATGTCAGTTCCCGACACCCTATCGGCACTGATGAAGAGAAGAAGAGACAGAAAAACCATGCACTGACGAAGAGAAGAAGAGACAGACAAACCATGTCAGCTCCCGACACCCTATCGGCACTGACGAAGAGAAGAAGAGACAGACAAACCATGTCAGCTCCCGACACCCTACCGGCACTGACGAAGAGACAGACAAACCATGTCAGTTCCCGACACCCTGTCGGCACTGACGAAGATAAGAAGAGACAAACAAACCACTCCCATTCTGGCGAAGAAAAGGAGGACGGACGGAGAAGAGACCCAGAGGCAGAGACGAATAGAGGGGGTTGCATACGAGAAGAAGAAGAAGAGAGAAGAAAAGGGAGAGGGCTCCGGCGTGGAGTCTTCCGACAGCCACCAGGCAACGAGAAGAGAGTAAGAGAGAGAGAGGGCTTGATGTAGTAGGAGAATGTGGGGGAAAGAGCAGTGGACGATCGTCCCTGCTTCGATCCCCAACACCTCCTCCTCTTTTGTTTCTCTATTTTCCCCCTCTCTATTCCTTCGTTCTTAGGTTTTCTTTCTTGCATATAGCCTTAGCTCGGGCATGTTTTGTGATGTATACGGGTGGCTATGGCCCTTTATTTCCCATGAATGAAGATCTCCCCCCCTCAGTGGGTTTTCTCTTTGTCTCATTATTTTCGGCCGCAGTGCGTTTGATCATTTTTCCCTTCGCTTCCCGGTGTTTTCCTTAACTCCTCCTATCGACAGTTTCCTCCGGACACCGCACCACCTCGGGTGGTATGAGGTCGTGAGCCTTTCCAGTGCACAGCCCCTTCGCGTTGTGATCTTCTGGTAGAAGCCCACCTGCAAGTCCCTTCCCTGCCCTTTGAGCCACCTCCCAAAAATCTTTTCCTCGTGGGCTTGATCAGCCCAATGCCCCTGCCCCATTAGCATGCCAGCCCCTTTTGGGGGCCTTGCCCGGTGCGCCTGCACCCCCGTCCAGCGGTACACCTTCTGGCTCCTTGGCCGGCACACCCTTCTGCGCCTTCAGCGGCACACCTGCACTTTCCCCCAGCGGCACACCCTTACGGCACCTTGGCCGGCACACCCATAGTAGCCCTCCAGCGGTACACCTCCCCTTGGTGCTTCAGCGGTACGCCCGGCCTCTCCCTAGTCCGGTACACCCCTCAAGCACCCTGTGCTCGTCCTTGGCCGGTACGCCTTGGCTAACCCCCAGTCCACCCTATCCAGTCTTAGAGGTCTCTCGCTCGTTGTTTTCTCCGAGGTTTTCGGAAGTTTCATTAAAGGTGCTGCCGCCTTTGGGCGCCCACCTCCAGTTGACGGGTTCCGCCACTCCATGTGGGCGCGTTCCCTTTATCTCCCTTACATTTGGGTCAAAGGGAGATGCTGCCGAATTTTCGCTAGAAACGATAACATATTAAAAGGATAAAAGGAAGCAACCAACAAATGGAACAACAAAATGTTATAAAGAATAGGCTGTGAGGAAAAGGAGGAAAGACTTGTATAAAACTACTCAAAACGCAAAGAAAAGAAGAAAAGAAAAGCCTTAAAGCAAGTAGCAGGGGAGTGGGCCTTCATCGGTACGTATGTTCCAGCCTTCACTGGTGCACCCTATTAGCCCTTCAATAGCACACCTTCTTGGCTCCTCACCGGCACACTCCTCCTCCGTTTCAACCTTCCCCTCACCGGTACACTCCATTCCCCCCCTCACCGGTACACTCTCTCCCTCACCATCATACTCTCTCCCGCCACTGGTACACCCTCTGTCTCTCCCTCATCTATCTCCCTGTCTTACCTCTTCTTCCACCGTCTTCCAGAAATAGAAACCAATGTACAGACTTGGTAGGTTGAGGCACGAATGCAGCAACAAGCAATGTACAGACTTTGAGCTGCAATGTGTAGGCTTCGAGCTGGCCAACGTACAGACTTTGAGTTGGCCAATGTATAGACTTTGAGCTGCAGCCAATGGCCAATGTACAGACTCTGAGCTACAATGTACAGACTTTGAGCTGCAATGTATAGACTTCGAGTTGGCCAACGTACAGACTTTGAGCTGGCCAATGTATAGACTTTGAACTCCAGCCAATGGCTGATGTATAGACTTTGGGTTGGCTGACGTACAGACTTTGAGCTGTAATGTACAGACTTTGAACAATGTATAGACTTTGGATTGGCCGATGTACAGACTTTGGACTGGCCAATGTATAGACTTTGAACTCCAGCCAATGGCTAATGTACAGACTTTGAGCTGCAATGTACAGACTTTGAGCTGTAATGTACAGACTTTGAACAATGTATAGACTTTGGGTTGGCCAATGTACAGACTTTGGACTGGCCAATGTATAGACTTTGGACTGGCCAATGTATAGACTTTGAACTCCAGCCAATGGCTAATGTACAGACTTTGAGCTGCAATGTACAGACTTTGAGATGTAATGTATAGACTTTATGTTGGCCAATGTACAGACTTTGGGCTGGCCAATGTATAGACTTTGAACTCCGGCCAATGGCTAATGTGTAGACTTTGGGTTGGCTGATGTACAGGCTTTGAGCTGCAATGTACAGATTTCGAACTGCAGCCAATGGGCAACGTACAGACTTTGAGCTGCAATGTATAGACTTTGAGCTGGCCAACGTACAGACTTTGGGTTGGCCAATGTATAGACTTTGAACTGCAGCCAATGGATAATGTATAGACTTTGAGCTGCAATGTACAGACTTTGAGCTGCAATGTATAGACTTTAAGCTGGCCAACGTTCAGACGTTGAGCTGGCCAATGTATAGACTTTGAACTGCAGCCAATGGACAATGTATAGACTTTGAGCTGCTGCCAATGCACAATGTATAGACTTTGGGTTGGCCAGTGTATAGACTTTGAGCTGGCCAACGTACAGACTTTGGGCTGGCCAATGTATAGACTTTGAGCTGCAATGTGCAGAGTTTGAGCTGAAGGATGTACAAACTTTGTATGCAGCAACCAGACGATGTACAGACTTCGGGTCGCAGCGACCAGCCAATGTATAGACTTTGAGCTGGCCAACGTACAGACTTTGGGCTGGCCAATGTATAGACTTTGAGCTGCAATGTGCAGACTTTGAGCTGAAGGATGTACAGACTTTGTATGCAACAACCAGACGATGTACAGACTTCGGGTCGCAGTGACCAGCCAATGTATAGACTTTGGGCTGAGGGACGTACAGACTTCGTGTGTGCTAGTAGCCAGTGTACTGACTTTGAGTTGCAGTAAATGGACGATGTACAGACTTTGCGCGTGTGCTAGCAGACGATGTACAGACTTCGAGTTAGCCCGGCACGCCCGCCAACTCCCTCCCCGGCATACTCTCTTGGCGCTTCTCCGGCACCCTCTAACCTACCCGGTACACTCTCCCAGCCCCTCTCCGGTACGCTCTCCCAGCCTTCGCCGGTACACCCTTTCTGCCCCCAACGGCCCACTTTTCCTTCCAAAATAAATATATAAAAACATATATAAATATGTCATGATAATGATAATGATAATAATGATAATAAATTAATAAAAACTATGATCAATAAATAAACCTGAATATATATATATGAGAAATAAACAAAAAAATGTGAAATAATAATAATAATAGTAAAAAAGAAAAGGGAAAATATAATAGTGATAATAATAAACAAAATGGAGAAATCATCCAGAATAAATACGTAAAAGGGAAATAAGCAATAAAATATATATGCACATAATTTAAATCCCAGATAAAGAAAATGGTAAAATCTATGTTGCAGCCCCGTCTCTCCCGTGACCCGATGCTGAAGGAACAACAATGCCGCCCTTCCAGGTTGGGCCTGAGTCTTGGGAATTATCCCGACATGGCCAGGCCCCGACCTAGTCTTGGGCCGACATTCCAATCAGACCGGACTCGTTCCTCAGGCCGGATCCCCTCCGAGCCACTACTAAAATTGTTGCACGTTCGGCAAACATTTGAACGGGTTCGCCTTGATTTTCACCGCGTTTCTATCATGTACCTGTGTCTGAACATGAAAAGACCCGTGAGCAACCAACATGGCCGACGGCTCCTACCCCGACGTGGTCATGACGCAGTATTGCTCTGGGCTGATAGCTCGTCAAATCGGATTCACCCTATCGGGATTCGTTCCCGCCCTTTTATTGAAATTGCCGTAAACTCGGCATACACTTGTACGGGGTTGTTCCTATCCACGTCGCACCTTCAATATGGACCCTTGTCCGAATATCAAGTGGTCCGCAAGTGACTGACCGAAATCTGAATAGAACGAGATGGCTCCTGTCATCCCTGGACCCTATATACGGGAATATCAATAAGGCCTTTGTGGGCTGTGCTTGGACCTTGGGTCCGTCCCGATTACGGTCATTGTCTGACCCACGCCCTCGGCCTATAGCTCGCTTCATTCGAACATGTTTTGGGTTTTGGAATCTAGTCCCGGGACTCTTCCCCGTTGCCCTCTGGCACCGGGAACATTAATGATGCCCACGCAAGCCCCGTTTAGACCGCGGGAGGCGTCCCCGGTATGGTCCCGACTCGATCTCGCACCGGGCCAATAAATTCACTAGTTTCCTACTACACTAATCGAGATTTAACCGAATGTTTTCAGTGTCTCGGAATAATGTATTTGCCGTATCACAGCATACATATGTTCCAGGTCCTCCTGTGACGATTATGATACTCTCTAGCCGGACACCCGTCAGAATATTAAACGGTCTCCCGAATGACCGACACGTTTCGAACGTCCGCTTCCCTAGACACAGGGCCTTTCAGCCGATTCAAGGGATATTCCCTCGTTGCCCCTTGGCACCGGAAATATTAATGACGCTCATGCAAGTCTTGTTTCGACCGCGGGGGGCCCACCGCAGTATGGTCGCAGCATGCTCTTGTACCGGGCCAACAGATTTACTGGTTTTTGACCGCTCCAACCGAGGCTCAGCTGAACGTTTTCCGCTCTTCCGAACAATAAATTTGCTGTACCTCGGCTTATATGCGTTCCGGTTTTCCCGCGACAACCGCGATTTTCTCGAGCCGGACATTCGTCCGAACATTAAATGGTCAGTACACGACCGACATGATCACGAATGTTTTCTTCTTACCCTCATACGGGGGTTTTGATACTTCCTAATAGACCTTTTGTGCAATTAATTTCTTGGCCATGAGGCCCTGAATCTTGGCGATTAATCAAGGGTGTTCCCTCGTATGGGGGATGTAAATGACGTCGTGACCTTTATGGCGCGATGGGTGTTGGTCCCGACACGAACTACACAATCGTCTGACAAAGTCAGATCGAGCGCACCATGGGCTCTTCGAGGCCTAAATAAATTGTCACTTCGGTGACTGGCACGCCCACGCACTCAATAAACGAATAAACCAACAAGAGAATAACAGGTGAAAAAAGTGCGTCCACAAGCTCCCTACATACCGTAAGTACGACGGGAATGGCAACTCGTTCATTCACATAAGGGAGTTTCTATATGAATCGGCACAGTTCCAGCATGACGATCACCTTATGGTGTATTTTTTCCGCCGGTCATTGGATAGGGTTGCGTTAGAATGGTTTTACACTTTGCCTTTGGAGGAGGCAGAAAGTTTCAAGGTGGTCAATGAGAAGTTCATACAAAGATTTCAAGATCGGGTGGGCCCGAGGTATTCATTCACCGACTTGGTAGCAGAGAAGATGAAGACAGATGAAGATTTTGCCACTTACGTATATAGATGGAGGTAGATGGCCTCACATGTGCCCGGGCAAATCCCGGAAGAAGAAAAAGTGAAATTGTTGATTTCAAATGCCACACCTACATTCCGAAATATTCTGGTAATTAATGATATATCAAATATGCACCAGTTGTACAGTCGAGCCCAGTTTATACAAACCCAGTTCCAGGAATCCCCTATCCATTCCTTGTTTGAGGCCCAGAAGTCCAAAACCACAAGAAAATCTCAGGGCCATGTTACTGAGGGAGTTCAAACTAACGAGCAGGTGCAGGCTATCTAGTTCCCCAACCAATCCGCTTCACCCCGTTTCCAGCAACCCCCAGTTCTCTGCTCCGCCAGCTCCCCAACCTTCTTTTCCAGCTCCTCAACACCCACCACCACCACCACAATAGCCTCAGCAGCCACCCCAATACCACAACGTCCCCCCTCCTACTGGCTATGCACCTGCTCGACCGGTTCTGAAAAGAGCCCATTATCCCCCAGTTCCTGAAACTCTCCCAGACATATTCTCGGCCTTAATGTACACTGGTGACATACAGCTCCCTCCGGAACGTCAGAATTGGAACCCGACTGTCGATCCATCTCGATATTGCATATATCATCGGTAGCCCGGGCACACTATAGACAGGTGCTTTTAGTTCCGTGATTTAGTGTATGATTTGCATGAGGGGCAAAGGATTGACTGGGGCCAGATGCATAAGTTGATAGGAGATATCATAAAGAAAAGAAGATAGGCAAGGCCGCAATAGGCGGCACCGCAACAACAGTAAATTCAGCAACCCCAACCTCAGCAGTAGCAACAACCTGAACTCAGGATTCATCAAAATCCCATGCCAGACCATCCACCCGCTCCGCAACAGTAGCCATAGGCACCGGTACAAGTCAATGTTGTTCATCGCCCAGCCCCTAATGTTGGGTGGTCTTATGACAATGAGATTCCCGCCCATCTCCTGGCCTTCCACCACGCATACACCAACTCCCCCGCACCTTCTGTCCCTTCCATCCTCTGGCCCACCACCTTGACCACTACTCTACCCTCTATTCCCTCCAGGTCACCTATTCCACCCACCGCATTACCCACCATTCCGCCAATCCTTGCGCCATCGCCCGCCATACCCTCCATCGTCACCCCTCCGCTCAACCCTTCACCAATCACCACTCCGCCAGGGCCCGTCAGACCAGCTTTCGCCATCCTCACCCCCATTTCTGTCCCTTCTACTCACCCCACCGGGCCAATCGGGAGTCCATCTAATGCTGTGTCGGCATGAAACTTCACCCTCCGGAGCAGGTGCTTATTTCATAGAAGTTATCCCTCTACTGGTGCGTCTGCACCCAACACTACAATTCCTTCTTCAGCAGTTGAAGCAGAAGAGTCAGATCCCTTACCTGGTACGAAATATGATTTATTGCAGCACTTGGATCGGATGCCGGCTAGGATCCCAGTCCTGGAGTTAATCAAGAGGTCCACGCTACACCAAGATGCCCTGAGGGCTTTTTTGCAGAAAGTCATGGTCATCGAGGACGTGGCGGTAGACAATTTGCCGTCGGTGTTGACCACTATAACAAAGGGGCCATCTATTTCTTTTTCTGAGTCGGAACTAGCACCTCCAGAGGCACGGTAGATGCCACTATGTATTACGATTTCATTAAACAAGGTGGCCGTTGATTCAGCTCTAGTGGACACGGGAGCTTCTATTAATGTTTGTCCCTTGAGCACATTGCGTGCCTGCAACATTTCTGAAGATATGCTAAGGCCAACACCGACAACCATTGCAGCATATGATAACTCCAGGAGGGCTTGCCACGGGGTCGTGATAGTTCAAGCCGAGCTAGGGCCTTTGAAAATGGATGTGGAATTCTATGTATTGGACATAGACCCAATGTTCATGGCTATTCTGGGTCATCCATGGATTGACAGCTTGAAGGCAGTACCCTCGACCGCCCATCAGTGTCTCAAGTTCCCATTTTAGGGGCGGGTAGTCAAGGTGAAAAGTGTTTCCACGATCCAAACAGTTGATGCTATTGTTGACAAAATTTTGCCTATGCTATGGCCAAGCAACAAGCCAATTTTATCAATGATGGACTTGAACTTCCCATGGGCATATGCGTCACGCAAGCCCGCCACTGCACCAATTAATGTCAAAATCAAGTCCAAGATTAGAGATTCCAAGGGGTGGCACATGATCTTGAAATTAGGCTATCAGCCGGGCATGGGCCTCGGCGCGTAATTGCAAGGGCGGACTACGTCCGTCCCTAGAAGCAGAAAGATGAGCCGAAGAGGCCTTGGCTACCGAGAGTCAACGTTGTCGATACTAGGGGACTCCGGGCCACTGACGTGGGACTATTGTCAGCATTTCGTAAAGGGCCTGTTGCAGCCAGGTACCTTGAAGAAGACACCGCCCTGTGTTGATGAGACAAGTGTGCCTCTTGTGCTGTTGTTGACCCACCGTCGCTACTTAAGGGGCTGGTGGGTGATATGGAAGATTTTTGTGTGTATTTTGAAAAACTGTTTCATGAGGAAGAAGTTTGCCCGAAGGAAGCGGAGATGCAACTTGTGAAGTGCTCTCCGGTGGAGCCAGTTTACCAGAGGCCGCGGGAAGTGTGGAGCTCCATTATTACCATTTCTTGGCCTCCTTCCCGCCTTGCCTTCTTGTTTCAACGATTGAGATTTGTTCCCCGTTCACCACCCATCATGGTCGATCCGTTCTTTACGGAAAGGCCACTTGAAATTTTGTTTGTTCTGTGTGCTTGTGGGCACCCAGTGATTTGTCCACCATGTGGACCCCCACAAACAATCTTTCCGAAATGTGGTTTTCTTCATCTGATCCATTCTTCGATGTTCTCTTCCCATCTCTCTTCCCCCGTCAACTTCCTCCTCCTCCTTCCTCCTCTTCTTGTTTCATGATTTCCTCCCACCTCCAAAAAAAAATGTCAATTTTAAAATGGAGGTTTCAATGGAGGACTATGTTGTGTTATATCTGTCTTCCTGCCAGGGGTACGAGGCCCCTACTTCTTTCCCTGTAGATTTCTTATCTCCTAGGTTACATGTACAGTGTGCAGAGTCCCCTAGGTTGGTAGAGTCAGTTGGGGTAGAATCTAGCTCTAGTGTTGTCAGTCCATCCATGTCTACGACGCGCCCCGTGATGCGTCATTCTAAGTCTGTTCCAGATAGGTTTCTTCAGGATCTAGCCCAAAGGTGTCATGCCCTCCTCAAATATCCCGAGTTTGTAGCAACCGCAATTGTCCTAGAGGATGATGAGGAAGTAGATAGGGTGTGGAGCAATGACGGATTGGGAGTCTATGAAATCATAGATGAGAAGGACCCAGCCGATGATGAGGATAGCGACGTGGATGACGCTGCCGATCTGTACACATAGGGTTTAAAGAGATTTGACGAATCGTCGTCGGTAGTGGATGAACCCACGAAACAAAGTAATCTTGGGACTGAAGAGGACCCTAGGCCCATAATCATTTTCGCTAATCTCCCTCCTCAGGTTGAAGAGGAGCTAATCAAGGTGTTGAGGGAGTTTAGCGATTCTTTTGCCTGGTCCTATGAGGACATGCCGGGTCTTGACCCCGCTCTGGTTGAACATAGACTTATCCTTAAACCAGGGGAAACGCCCGTTAAACAAAAATCGAGAAGATTCCACCCTCAAATGGCCTTAAGGATAAAGGAAGAAGTTGATAAATTACATAAGGCTAAGTTCATTAGAGTTGTGTTATACCCACAATAGGTGGCGAACATTGTCCCGGTGATGAAAAAGGATGGAAAGATCCGAATCTGCATTGATTTCAGGGACTTAAATAAGGCATGTCCGAAAGATGATTTCCCGCTTCCTCACATTGATGTGTTGGTAGACAACACGGCTGGGTATGAAGCCCTCTCGTTTATGGATGGATATTCTGGATACAATCAAATCCGTCTTGCTCCCGAGGACCATGAGAAAACCTCATTCACCATGCCCTGGGGCATATACTGCTATGTTGTCATGCCATTCGGATTGAAGAATGTAGGTGCCACGTATCAACGGGCAATGATGGCTATCTTCCACGACATGATGCATGTGTATATGGAAGCCTATGTGGATGATATTATCTGAAATCAAGGTCGAAGGAAGAACACCCCGCCATTTTAGCCAAGGTGTTACAAAGGGCTAGGGAGTACAAGTTAAAAATGAATCCAAAGAAATGTGTGCTTGGAGTTGCATCAGGGAAATTGCTAGGGTTCATAGTTAGCAAGAGGGGGATTCAGATTGATCCGAACAAGGCAAAGGCCGTTATGGAAATGCCACCGCCTAAGATCATCACTGAACTTAGAGGTCTGATTGGGCATTTGCAGTTTATTCGAAGATTTATATCTCAACATTTGCAAAGATGCCGTCGATTTTATGAATTGTTGAAGGCATGAGCTAAATTTGAATGGAATGAACAATGCCAAAAGGCCTACGAGGATATTAAGGTTTATCTATCTAATCCCCCTGTTTTGCAACCCCCGGTCCCTGGGAAACCCCTGATATTATACATTTCCATTATTGAAGACTCCCTAGGAGCTGTCCTGGCTCAAGTGGACGACGAAGGAAAGGAAAGGGAAGCATACTATCTCTCTAGGTTGTTCAATCCTGCTGAATCTAAGTATATTACCATGGAGAAAACCTGTGCAACATTAGTATGGGTAGCTCAGAAACTCAAGCATTATTTTCTCGCACATGAGGTCAAGTTGATCTCTAAAATGAACCCGATTCATTATCTCTTAGAAAAACCCATCCTTTCTAGCAGATTAGCTCACTGGTAGAGCTTTCTCTCTCAATTTGACATCGCCTTTGTCGTTCTGAAAGCGATCAAGGGATACGCGATTGCTGAACATCTTGCTCATTCTCCTATCCCTCGCACTGATTCAATCCAGGACGAGTTTCCTGACGAGCATCTGGCTGTACTTACTCATCTCCCCTTCTGGTCCTTGCACTTTGACGGTGCTCTCAATTCTTAGGGCCGTGGAATCGGCACCGTTCTCCTCACTCCGGAAGGAGTAACCATCCCCATCGCTTACCAGCTTCTTTTTCTGCCACAAATAACATAGCCGAGTATGAGACTCTCCTTACTGGACTGAAGCACGCCTACATCATGTGCGCGCGACACCTAAACATCATAGGAGACTCTCAGTTGGTGTTGTGCCAAGTTCTTTCAACTTACTACACCCGTGACCCTAAACTCAAACCCTATCAAGATTTGATCACGCTCTTGGCTAGGCAGTTCCGTATGCTTCTCTACATTCATACTCCTTGTTCTCAGAACATTCTTGCTGATGCATTAGCATCTCTTGCTTCCTCCCTTGCCTTCCCTCTCAGTCGTTCCACTGAGACCATCGTGGTTCAGCGGTTAGACGCCCCTTCCCTCCAGGATCCGTGGTTTGTCAACCTTAGGAAATCTGTAGAGAAGAAGGCTGAGTTGGAAAATTTGAAGGAAGTGTCTTTAACTGAGCTTGAGGGGATCATAGAGGAATAGGAATTGCTGTGGTACCATGAAAAAGAGTAGTATTGTAGGGATGGATCCTTCCCAAAGACGACCAATGTCGAGCAGCGCAAGGCCATCAGAAGAGTCACCTCTAGATACACGATTATCGCAGGAGAATTGTATAGGCGTGCTCTCAACGGAGTTCTCATGAGGTGTTTAGATGACGACGAGACGTGAAAGGTTGTTGAGGCAGGTCACGCAAGTGAGTGTGGAGGGCACGTCAATGGTCAGGCCTTGGCGAAGAAGATTCTTAGGCAGGGCTATTACTGGCCAACCCTAGAAGAAGACTGCTCCACCTATGTCCATAGGTGCTTTCAATGCCAACTCCACGCTGACAAAATCCATGCTCATGTTTCCTCTCTCCATCCTCTTTCCGCTCCTTGGCCATTCTCCATGTGGGCTTTTGATATTATCCGCCCACTAGGTGATCCGAACTCTCAGGTTAAACATAAATCTTTTATTCTGACTGCTACAGAGTATTTCACCAAGTGGGTAGAAGCTGAAGCCTATGCAGAAATCAAAGCAACCACAATATGCCGCTTCATCATGAAGAACATCATTTCGCGGTTCGGAGTGCCGAACGACATCGTCACCGACAACAGACCTCAGTTCGTGTCTCAAGAACTCCAGGACCTATGTAAGAAATTTCATATTTCATTGCATCATTTATCACCATACTACCCTCAGGGCAACGGCCAAGCCGAGGTCACGAACAAAACCCTTCTTAAAATCATTAAAAAAATATATGAGTCACACAAATTTGCTGATTGGGTCGACAAATTAATAGAAGCTCTATGGGCTTATCGTACCTCCGTCCCCCTACATGGCAAACTCATATTGCTCTCACTTATGGGATGGAGGCGGTACTTCCGTATGAGATCTTGATCCCTTCCCTAAGAGTGAAGCTAGACAAAGAACTTAATCTCAACGAGCGTCGAGAGACGTTATTAGTCCAACTGGAACTCTTGGATGAGAAGAGGCTTAACGCGGCCAATCACGTCTCCGTTTATCAAAAACGTGTCTCGCGACATTTTCAAAAGAAAGTTATCGAAAGAAAATTTCAAGTGGGTAACATGGTTTTGAAGCGCAAATTTGTTCGATCAGCAGGTCCTAGGTCTAAGCTACAACCCAATTGGGAGGGTCCGTTCGTGATCAAGGAAATCTATCCTGGGAACGCATACCGTCTTGTTAATGCAGAGGGTGAGGAATTAGCTAATCTGTGGAACGGGCTGTATTTAAAATATTTTTATCCATAGAGTCAAGCCAGCAACGGCCCGGTGGCGGGGTGTTCCTTACTTGATCATGAAGGGAGATCCCCAGTTCAACATTCAAACACAACACGACCTCGTGGTTGGGTATTCCTTTTGCACAACATCATTTCTCCCTTGGCCATGCTTGGGGAAAAGTGAAAATCCTTATTTTTCTCCTCTTTCGGCTGAAAATAGGGCAAGTGGTGAATAAGGGGGGCAAGAACTGATCTAGACATCCCGATATAAAGAGAGGTCTCAAATAGGGGCAGTCCGTTATGACCTGTTTCTGCATTCACAAAAGTAAAGAAAGAAAAGAAATACAATAAAAAGGGGAAAAATCAAAGCGAAAGCTAAAAGCTCATCCAAAAGCTCGAAGCTCAAAAGTCTAAATGCTCCCAAAAGAATGAAACTAGGCATGGCAAGAGTGGCAGTACAGTTTTCCCGCGGGATGTCATGAGCCCAGTCGTATGCGTGCCTAGAGCGGATGTAGGTTCGATGACGGACATAAAGTCCCGGTGCAACAGACCAAATTCTTTGAAAAGAGGTTGTCGTGAGAAGAACTCAAGCCCTAAAAACCCCTATACCTATTGCCAGCTTCCCTGTTAAACTCTCTTTTATTTTCCAAGGACTGGATCATACCCCGGGCATGGCCTCGGTAGAGGCAACATTAAGTAGAAATGGGACACTGGCCATCGGCAGTCACCCAGGACGCACGTTGTATTTGGGAAACCCCTAATGAGATATGAAGGTATTCCGTCGCTGGGCTTGAGCTGGCCCCAAAATCTAAAAAAATCAAAAAAAATTTCAAAATCTAAAAAAAATCAAATATTGCAAAATCCTAAAAAAAATTAAATATTTTAAAATCCAAAATCCAAAAAAATCAAATATTTCAAAATAAAAAAAACAAATATTTCAAAATCTAAAAATCAAATATTTCAAAATCCAAAAAATCAAATATCTAAAAAAAATCAAATATTTCAAAAATCCAAAAAAATCAAATATTCTCAAAATCACAAAAATATTTTTTATTATCATGATTTGCATTCAAGGCATGCATTGCATCCATTTTTTCCTTTGTGTTATTAGCCTATTTAGTAAGGCATACCCCCTTGACCAAAATTCAAGAACTGGTCATTTCCTAACTTGCTACAAGCAAGGGGTTAAGCCTAAAATAGATTTAATATGTTTCTTAGTTTGTATGTGTGCAAGGGCAGGTTGAAGACAAGATTCAGCATCTCCATCTCTACACGGTCCTCTGGCGACTGTTTTACTCCCTTCAACGGTCAACATCAGACCGTTCCATCCGTCACACGGCCTCGTTCTGACCGCTTCCAATTTCTAGCACCTTCAAAAACCAACGGTCTTCACTAGACCGTTTACAAATCAGAACGGTGCAGGATAGACTGTTCTACTCTGTCCACGGTTCATCGATAGACCGTCCCACTCTCCAAAGGTCCTTGTTCTGAACCCTGCGGTTAATCGGTTACACGGCCCAGGTCTTGCCGTTCAATCCTCTGGCACGGTTAGACTCTAGCCGTTTATCAAACTACGCGGTCTGGTTATAGGTCATGTTCATCCTGAGATCCTATCTCAAACTTATTCAATCACGTGCAAGAAATGTCAAACTCAAATCAATTCAATCATCAGTTTTATTCATTTAAATGCAAACATTTCCAAACATGAGTTTCTATATCAATATCATGAAAATAACAAAGTCACTCAATCCTTAGACGGGCATCCCCGCACGACCTAATCTCTCTTAGCTCTCTCACATATGCCTGGTATGCCTCCTGGAGCTCTGCCACCTCCGCCGGTAGGGTGAGCACCCTACTAACCTCCCACATGATTAGGGCGCTCCTGACTGCCTGCTCGTCCTCCTCTGACCCGAACCTCCTCGCTTGTAGTGAAGGAAGATGGGGTAGCGCTGGAAGTCTAGTCCGGGGTAGTCCAATCTGAAGGAAGCACCTATGTGGGCTGTACATCGCCAAAGTAGTGTCACCCATGAGCCTCAAGTCCAAGCCAGGCCTCCTACGAAGCCTGAGAGTACTGCCGTGGAGGAAAGACGGGCGCATCACGAACCTATCTAGGGGCAAGGTGTTGATGTAGAGGCGCCGCTCGTCCCTAGTCTTCTTGTCTGCCGTCCTACACTCCACCTATTGTGAGAACCTGAAATGGCCACCAATGAAGAACAATGGATGGCTCCAAAAGATCCGGCTGACCGAGGTGACATCCTCCCTAGGCATGAACTTCATCCTAACACCCATCCAACACTCTAGGAGAATTATAGAGCCAAATAGTGGACCCCCTAGTGCAGCTGAGCTAATACCCTCATATAAATAGGCAAGGACGGCCTGAGAAATGGAAAGACCCTGCCACAGACCACTGATGGTGCTAAGAATGGGGATATCTAAGACATGGTCGGCAGAGGGGAAGAGTATGGCCCAGCACAAACAAATGGAAGCGGCCTTAGCTATGGCCTCATTCCACCCACACTTATTCTTACAATGTGCTATCACCCACTGGCTGAGAGGTAGTAGATGGATATGGTGTGGACTCACTATGGTGCGAATGTCTTAGGTGCTAGTTATGAACTCTCCTGAGATAAGGGCAGGATCTACAGGGGCAACCGTGTGACAAACTAAATCCTCCTCACCCACCTTGGACCTAGGAAAAGACAAGTAGGTCTCTACCTCTTCTAGAAGGATAGTTGATGCGGGATGCTATGCAAACTTGGACTCTATGCGGTGGTATGGCTAAAGGACAACTATAACCAGCAACGACACAACTATATAAGCAATGTCGACGCGACACCTAACGTTCCCAAGAGAAAAACTATGCACGCAACAAGCAACACAAGCTCACAGTCGTCCCCAAGAGAGGGAAGTGCGTCGATCCGCATGGTTGAGAAACCGGCAAGTCTAGGGTCGGCAACTCCACACTCGTGACTCGGATGAGTCATGGGATGGTCACACTCTCTCACCGTGGCAGCAATATAAGTAAATATGGTAGCTAGGCACCCATGATCTCACAAGCAGCGGCATCAAGAGTAAATACTAAATAAGCAAGCAAACCAAGGGGGAAGCGGACGCGTACCTCCACGCTCGGGGCGTGGGGAAGAAACCCGGTCAAGTCCAGAACCACCAGGCACAAGAGCTAAATAAGTACAACCCAAACAAAAGCACACTCCTCGCAGAGAGGTAAAAGGCTACACAGCGATCCGGGGGTCGTGCGAAGTGGGGTGACGGGCCACAGGTCGGTATAGCTTGTCGTCCACGAACCTCTACGAACCGGTATGAACAGGGACCAGCGGCAAGGATGGCGCGCCACGGAGGACAAGGAAGGAACCAACGTCCCTGAAGGTATGCTGTTGTGGAAGGCGAGCCTCCTGGAGAAAAAGGGAAGTCGACGGCACCGGCTGGAACCTCTGGAGTGGCCTCGAGCGGCTGGCAGATAGCTCGCCGGTCTGCGCGTGCTAGGAGGTAGCAAGAAGCTGATCCCGGTACACCCACTTTCTTCACGTCCTCTTGTCACGGAACTTAGCGTGGACGTTGCTGGGGATGTCCCAGGGATGCCGGTGGAGTGGCAACTGCAACAGGGTACTGTGGAAGGCGAAGCGTATTTTGAAGCCAGCCCTGCGCAATCTGGACTGTGTGCTGGCAGCAGGACAGGGGACCAAAGATTGGGCCGGAACCAGGGCTTATTGTAGGCGAATGGGACGGGGTTTTCTCCCTTGGATAGCTGATAGATGTAGGGTGACTGGGTAGCAGGGACGGGGTGGTGTGCAGTAGAAGTTTTGGGCTTGGAAGGCACTGGAAAGTAGAGCTCAGTCTGCAGGCCTGTGTAGAGCAACAGGGAGACAGGAAAGTAGGATGGTAGTGCGCGAGGTAAACTGGATCTGATTGACTTGAAATTTTTATGGTGGAAGGTTTAGAATGTGGGGAGGACATGTACCAATTTTTATAGCATTTGGAAAAGATTTTAGGGTCGGAAAATTTACTGTGGGCTGGTTCTGTCCCGTCGGGCTGCACAAGGCCAGTCTGCGCAATAAAACGGGATCTGAAGAGAAGTTTGACAACCGGTAGAGTTTTGGTGTGAAATTTTAAATGGGTATATGGGACATATAGAGAAAGAAAAACTCTGAAGAGGGAAACATGATCTGAGGTTGGGAAAGGGGCGTACCAAGGTGATATTCAGGGTTCAGGTTTTATGCAGGTCTGCACAGGGGCAGACAGCGCAGGTAAAAGGTTTACAAAGGGAATTTTATCAAATGGATGAATTTTGGCATGGGGTTTTCGGGAGTGTCTGGAGGACAGGGAGAGGAAGAAAAGTCAAGAAGAAGTTGAGCGGATATGAGGACTGTAAGGAAGGGTTCCAACCTGATCTTTGCGACCCAATTCTGCGGGCAGACAACCAAGACTGCTGCGTAGGGCAGCAAGGACTATCTCCCCCGAACTGGTAGCAATCTTTGATCCATGAACTCCGGGCTTGAGGAGAGGTTGGGGAAGTCACCTCCCAGTAAATTGAGCAGCAAGAAACCTGTAATAGACCTTAGGAGTCGCTCCCAAGGGAAGAGGAAGAGGGAGAGGAGAGATAGAGGGTGTCACACCCAAGAGGGGAGGGGAGGAAGAAGAAGGAAATGCTCTTGGCCAAAACTCAATTTTCATTCATTCATCAAATCCCTCAAGGGGGGAATACATGATAATATATAGAGTTTGGGCTCCACCGTCCCTCCTTAGAGTTTGAATTTGAATCCATTTGAAATTTAAATTCTATGGGCTCCATCATTACTCCTTGGAGTTTGTGTTTGACCCATTTGAAATTTAAATTCTATGGGCTCCATCATTGCTCCTTGGAGTTTAGATTTGAACCCATTTGAAATTTAAATTCTATGGGCTCCATCATTGCTCCTTGGAGTTTGTGTTTGACCCATTTGAAATTTAAATTTTATGGGCTCCATTCTCCCTCCTTGGAGTTTGAATTCGAACCCATTTGAAATTTGAAATCCCAAAATGATGCAAACCCAGATACATGCCAAAGACACACCTAAGACGTACACAATACAAAATACGACCAAGTACGTACAAAATACCAAATACGTACAAAATATAAATACGACCCAAATACGTACAAAATATAAATACGTACAAAAATATGTACTAAAGTGTCAAAGCTCTGGGGGAGACTCCAGACTGTCCCCCAGCCACAAAGAGGTCGGTACCGACCGAGTCGTGCTGTGTGTCCGGTACCGACGGCTCTCTGAGTCGAGACATATTCTTGCTCGGGTGTCCTCACCAATTCTCCTCAGGTGGGAAGAACTCGACCCTATCGAGTAAGGGTCTCTGTCGCTCTGGTACCGCTATAGCAAGTCTGGATCTAACCTCTCCAGCTCTGCCCGAGAGATCCATGCATCATCGGACGTGGGTCGTCCCCTCCAACGCACCAAGTAGCGGTGATACGCGTCACTCCTAGTGGTGGTCACCTGGTCATCCAGTATAGACTCTATCCGCTCACGCTGTTGAGGTGACAGGGTTGGAAGTGGACTCTCAGGGGAGGGCTCGCTCACAAAGGGTGGAGAAGGCCCAAACAACTCACTAGGGATCACTGCCGGGTCCCTCTATGCGACTAAGTCCAAGACATTGAATGTGGAACTGATACCATAGTCATCCGGTAAGTCTACAACATATGCATTGGATCCAACTCGCTTCAAAACTCTAAAGGGGCCAGTACCACGAGCCTGCAGTTTCTTCACGGCTCCAGAAGGAAACCGTTCCGGTCTGACCCGGATCATGATATAATCTCCCTTCTGGAACTCACGGGGGTGTCTATGAGCGTCAGCCAACTCTTTATATCACGTGTTGCTGGTCTCTATATGGCGACGAATACCATCATGTAAACCCCTAACATGCTCGGAAAATGACTCTGCAGACTGCGACACTCTAGCATGCATGGGTAAGGGAACTAGATCCACTGACTTCCTAGGTCTATATCCTGTAACAACCTCAAATGGACTCATTCTTGTTGACCTATTGACTGAGTCATTATATGCAAACTCGGCAAGCGGTAAAGTTAGATCTCAATCCTTATCGCGTTCCCTAACCAAACATCTCAAGAGGTTCCCCAAACTTCTATTGACTACCTCGATCTGCCCGTCAGTCTGGGGATGGTAGGCTATTGAGAATTTGAGCAGAGTGCCCATCAAATGCCAAAGGGTCTTCCAAAAGTAGCTAGTGAACTGGACATCTCGATCGGACATAAAGGACTTAGGAAGCCCAAATCGGCTCACTAAACTAGAGAAGAATAATCGAGCAACTCCAGAGGCATCTTGATGGGGACATCGAGGCAAGACCGTACGCATTTTGTTTGCATTTATGTCTTTTCATATTTGTATGTATACCCTTGTGTTATATGGGTACGCAATTGTAGGTCTTAGTGGGTTTATATGTAAAATTCTAGTAGGACCAAGCAAGGGGGCCCTCAGCCCTTTCCCATTGGTCCATGTCACTCATGTGGGGCTGGTCAACCATCCTAGGTGGCCATCTAGAAGGGTTGAATGTCAAAATGCCACATGGGTAGACAAGTGGTTAAATTAGTCCAAGGTGGGTTACCTACCTTCACCTACCAATACCCTTGGTCAAGGGGGTGCCCCTCTCCCCTATTATTTTATATTTTTTTTGTGTGTTGTTCAAATCTCATCCTAGCCCTTCAATCCCTCTCCCTAGATGCAAGGGTGTACATTAGATTAGATTGGTAGCATATAAAAGTGTGTATTTTCATGTGGAAATTAATGAAAAATCAGAAAATTTTGTTGAAGCTTGGAGCATATTGCGCCCCCTTCCTCTCTCCTGGTGTTCTTCCTTCTCCAATCTCCAGTTCTAGAGTGGTTTCTACCTCCTATCCCCTCCCCTCTATCTCCGGTGATCATCTGTGCCGCCGCCGCCGCCATTCGTGCCGCCTACGAGCCGCCACGGAGCCATCGTCAAGGTTCTGTCCTGCTGGACAGAGGTGACTTCCACGAATTCTTGTTGCCAGCCATGAGCTTAGATGGATTTGAAATTTTGAGGGTGTGTTCTTGCCTTGAATCCCCACCTCCACCTAAATGTTCACGTCCAAACTCCTCCATTTAGTAATTTTTCATTTTCGTTCATTTTGCATTCCTAGATCTATCTTGTCTCTATCTATAGTGACAACAGCTCTGAGTTTCCCACCACCGACCACTTTTTTGAATTTTCAAACCCTCCCAATTTTATTGAGAGTTATGACCTTCATCCCCTACATCCACCATTTTTCTTGATTTTTTATCCGCCATCTATCTATTTTTCAAAATTCGTGTTCTATCTAAACTACAGTGCTTTCAGCCCATTTTCAGATCCGACCCACTTCTAGTTCAAAAATCCTATCAATTCGTATCCACATCCAAACTTGTCCAAACTAGTTTTTTCCGTTTTCCTAGCTTGATTTCCTACAACTTTTCGGAAGACTACCACTTCAGATTCGGACGTTCACATATCGGTAAAAGGCAGTTCTCAGACAAGTTCTCTGCAGATCTGAGAGCCCGGTCACTGTACAACAGTAACTCAACAACTCATTAAAGCCCAGATCCGTGTAGATACAGGCTAGATTTTCAAGCCTAGATTGAATTATTTGAAGTTATCTATCCAACGGCGCCAGTTTCGTGTCGATCCGACATCGGGGCTGATCGCAGCGTCCGTTCTCGCCGGGACGTGCGCTGAAAACCAGAAGTTGCAGATCCGTGGCCGGTTGTTCCGACCGGTGCCGATCGGAGCCGCCCGGCCTCCGGACGGCGAACCAGCACGCCTCCATTCCAGGGAGTGCTCATCCAGGTATCCACCACCACAGCGGTGCCACTGGGTCCCACACGGCCCCTCCGGACAGTAAGTGGGCCCCACAGGCGCGAGTACATGTGCGGCCGAAGCTACGCGAGAAGCCGCCCGTCAACCCGAAATCGGTCCTCCCGGACCCCATTGTGTCACCCTTTACCTCCCTGCATGGAGTGGGCTGTAACTCATTGCTGTAATCTTTATGTATTAACTGTCCCGGGAGTACGACTTCAGCCGGGTCCGTCGTCCCCACGCCGAGCGCGTGGAGGTATCGTATTCGCTCCTTGCTTGGCATTTCGCTTATTTCATATATGCTTGTTTATGCCACTGCTAGAGAGCATGTTTTAGGACCTAGCTTGCTATAATTTCATATCACCGTTACTGCGAGAAAGTGAGTGAGACCGTCTCGTGACCCGATCCGGGCACGAAAGTGTGAATTGACCACCCTAGCTCTAGCCGGTTTCTCAACCGTGCACGTCCGACGCTTCCCTCGTCAAGGGACGATCGCGAGCTTGTCGTGTCCGTGTCTCGTCCCGCATGAATTTGGTATCATAGCGAGTTGAGTCTAGGGTGTCCAAAACAAAAAAAAAAGAGTGTCAGTCATTAGTCATTGTCTAAGTCGTGTTTACGGTCCACATTGTTTTATAAAAAAGTGTCTTTTGGATCACATACATCCCTTTACTCGGTATATCAAAAGGTGTTGTCCGAACGTTAGACTACGCCTATCGGGAAGGCCACACACTTACGCGAGTGGTCTTCGGATCGGTTATCTCCGCCGCGTACCGAGTTTTGGTTATGTCTAGGTGCATTAGTTAGCATCACATTTTACTTTTAAACTTAAAAAAAATGGTCTTGCATCTCCATTCCTAGGGGACCCAACCCCATCTTTACAACCATGGCCGCATCCCGAGCCTATAGTCCCGATGAAGTGGGCGCAATGTTCCAAGCCATGATGGGACAAGTGCAAAGGTTTAGTACAAGCCTAGATCGGTTTAGTACTAGCCTAGATCGGTCTATCGGGGTAGATTGGTTGTTCCCGGAGCCACCCCAAGGACCCCTTCACCACGAGAAGGACATTCCTTCCTCACCCATGAGAGCTCCAATGTCATCACTCTCTATTTCCGAACTTGATTCGGAACCATCTCATTTGGAGCCACCTAGGCCCGAGCCACCCGTATTTCTAACGGGTACACTATACATCGCCGAGCCGCTTTTTACTTGGCTTAAGGATGGCTTGGTCCCACCTCCCTTTCCATCCATGGACCCCATCCTACCTATAGTGCTGGTCAACTCATTCCATACCATATTTCGATCTCGTCACCATGTTGATACGTTGGACGATCTTGTCATGGGATTAGATTCACAATGGGAGTCGATGCATCTTTTGTCCCGAGGCTTTGACCAACCCGCTAGTCTTAGCTTCACCCATCCGGCCTTTGGGTCCATTACCTCCGAGTGCACCGTGGGTTGTGTCACCACGGAGGTTCTTCTACTTCTCCAGCTACCGGACGAGCCCGAATTCATACCCTTTTGTCCGAGGGAGGAATCATACTTCTTGCCTACGATCTCCGTCCCACCCGTCACCATTCAAGAAGGTGACTATCCACACCTTGAAAACTTCTATACGTGGGACCGTGACTTGTGGGAACCCACCATAAGGGGTCATACCTTCTTTGATCCCTTTGACCCACTCCCTAGTGGATCCTTAGACCCTCCACATTCACTTCACTTCCTCGAGGGAGTCCGCCACCACACCCCTTCCCCACGGGCCGGGTCGTCTGTGCCCACCAAGCCCGTACACTTACAAGATATGCCATCATCTAGGGGAGATACTCTTGGCCCTCCCACATCCACATCCCATATATATGCATGGCCCACCCTAGGAGATCTAGGATTTCCGCATGATGTCAACCACTGGTTACGTCAGATGCATGCATGGCATACGTTCGGGTGTCCTGGACCGCCGTCACCCATGTACGGGTCGGACTAACATTAGGTGTGTCTAGGGTCATAGATGAGTCGGTGAGCTTTTTATTTGTGTGGTATGTCTGTCTGCATGTGTCTTGTGCAAGCTCGTTGTCATTCTCTTATGAGTAAGAGGCGATTGGACTCACTCGACGAGTATGGGATCGGTTCTCTATCTATACCCAGATCTAGTCACCTACAGGGACTCAGCGGTGATTCCTAGTGAGTCTCGAGCCGCCACCTCCCCTTTTGAGAGTGCCCCACCCGGAGTGTCCACCTTTAGCCCATAGCAGCTTGTGCATATCGAGTATATATGGAATGAGCAGGTGACGGTCACTTGGAGTGGAGCATACCCGCATTACTTGGCACGGTGACGGATCCGCCGGAGTATTCGAGCATCCATACCCCTACTCGACGGGGTCGTGTTCCTCCCACCCGGGGAGAATTGATGGGGACATCGAGGCAAGACCGTATGCATTTTGTTTGCATTTATGTCTTTTCATATTTGTATGTATACCCTTGTGTTATATGGGTATGCAATTGTAGGTCTTAGTGGGTTTATATGTAAAATTCCAGTAGGACCAAGCAAGGGGGCCCTCAGCCCTTTCCCATTGGTCCATGTCACTCATGTGGGGCTGGTCAACCATCCTAGGTGGCCATCTAGAAGGGCTGAATGTCAAAATGCCACATGGGTAGACAAGTGGTTAAATTAGTCCAAGGTGGGTTACCTACCTTCACCTACCAATACCCTTGGTCAAGGGGGCGCCCCTCTCCCCTATTATTTTATGTTTTTTTTGTGTGTTGTTCAAACCTCATCCTAGCCCTTCAATCTCCCTCCCTAGATCCAAGGGTGTACATTAGATTAGATTGGTAGCATATAAAAGTGTGTATTTTCATGTGGAAATTAATGAAAAATCAGAAAATTGTGTTGAAGCTTGGAGCATATTGCGCCCCCTTCCTCTCTCCTGGTGTTCTTCCTTCTCCAACCTCCAGTTCTAGAGTGGTTTCTACCTCCTATCCCCTCCCCTCTATCTCTGGTGATCATCTGTGCCGCCGCCGCCGCCGTTCGTGCCGCCTACGAGCCGCCACGGAGCCATCGTCAAGGTTCTGTCCTGCTGGACATAGGTGACTTCAATGAATTCTTGCTACCAGCCACGAGCTCAGATGGATTTGAAATTTTGAGGGTGTTTTTTTGCCTTGAATCCCCACCTCCACCTACATTGTCACGTCCAAACTCCTCCATTTATTAATTTTCCATTTTCGTTCATTTTGCATTCCCAGATCTATCTTGTCTCTATCTACAGTGACAACAGCTCTGAGTTTCCCACCTCCGACCACCTTTTTGAATTTTCTAAACCCTCCCAATTTTAATGAGAGTTCTTTCCATCATTTCCTACATTCACCATTTTTCTTGATTTTGTATCCACCATCTATCCATTTTTCAAAATTCGTGTTCTATCTCAGCTACAGTGCTTTCAGCCCATTTCCAGATCCGACCCACTTCTAGTTCAAAAATCCTATCAATTCGTATCCACATCCAAACTTGTCCAAACTACTTTTTCCGTTTTTCTAGCTTGATTTCCTAAAACTTTTCTGAAGACCACCACTTCATATTCGGACGGTCACATATCGGTCAAAGGCAGTTCTCAGACAAGTTCTCTACAGATCTGAGAGCCCGATCACTATACAATAGTAACTCAACAATTCATTAAAGCTCAGATCCGTGCAGATATAGGATAGATTTGTAAGCCTAGATTGAAGTAATTGAAGTTATCTTTCCAACGGCGCCTGTTTCGTGTCGATCCGACATCGGGGCTGATCGCAGCGTCCGTTCTCGCCGGGACGCGCGCTGAAAACCAGAAGTTGCAGATCCGTTGCCGGTTGTTCCGACCGGTGCCGATCGGAGCCGCCCGACCTCCGGCCGGCAAACCAGCGCGCCTCCACTCCAGGGAGCGCTCATCCAGGCATCCACCACCACAGCGCTGCCACTGGGTCCCACACGGCCCCTCCGGACAGCAAGTGAGCCCCACAGGCGCGAGTACGTGTGCGGCCGAAGCTACGCGAGAAGCCGCCCGTCAACCCGAAATCGGTCCTCCCGGATCCCATTGTGTCGCCCTTTACCTCCCTACGTGGAGTGGGCTGTAACTCATTGCTGTAATCTTTATGTATTAACTGTCCCGGGAGTACAACTTCGGCCAGGTCCGTCGTCCCCACGCCGAGCGCATGGAGGTATCGTATTCGCTCCTTGCTTGGCATTTCGCTTATTTCCATATATGCTTGTTTATGCCACTGCTAGAGAGTATGTTTTAGGACCTAGATCGCTATAATTTCATATCACCGTTACTGTGAGAGAGTGAGCGAGACCGTCCCGTGACCCGATCCGGGCACGAAAGTGTGAATTGACCACCCTTGCTGTAGCCGATTTCTCAACCGTGCACGTCCGACGCTTCCCTCGTCAAGGGACGATCGCGAGCTTGTCGTGTCCATTTCTCGTCCCGCATCACATCTGAAGTCTTCGAACAAGTAATGAAGAGAGCCATCTTCGAAAATCTATCAACCACCACAAAAATAGAATCATGCTTGCGAGCGGTCTGTGGCAACCCCAAAACAAAATCCATGCTGATATCCTGCCACGGCCTATCAGGCACAGGAAGAGGAGTATAAGGACCTAAAACCTGCTTCCTCATCTTGGCCACAGTGCAGGTACGACACTACGCCACAATGCGAGCAACGTTACGCTTCAAACTAGGCTAATAAAAATGGTGCTCGACTGCCTCGATGGTCTTATTCCGACCGAAGTGGCCGGCTAGACCTCCTGCATGCATCTCCCAAGTGAGGAAGTCGCAAACTGAAGTCCGTGGAACACACAAGCGACTCCCCCGAAAGAGATAACCATCGTGCAACACATAATCAATGTGCTCTTGGGATGGCCCCGACTGAAGGGTGGTATAAATCGGACCGAAGTCTGGACAATCGGCATATGCATCCTTCATCCTATCCATCCCTACCACCTCTACACTCATGGTGGTCAAAAGATAAGCGCGACGGCTCAGAGCGTCGGCCACCCGGTTCTCCGCACCATCATTGTGCTTCAGCATAAAGGTATAATCCTGAAGGAACTCCACCCAGCGACTGTGACGAGAATTGAACTTTTTCTAGGCATGGAGATACTTGAGTGCCTCATGATCAGAAAATAGGACAAACCCCTGGTGCAACAAGTAATGTCTCCAATGCCGAAGGGCCTGCACAACTACGTAAAACTCCTTATCATACGTGGAATAACGCAGTTTAGCATCGCTCAATTTCTCACTAAAGTATGCAATGGGGTGGGTCTCCTGACTCAGAACACCACCAATACCAACCCCGGAGGCATCGCAAGAGACCTCAAACACCTTCATGAAATTAGGAAGTCTAAGAATAGGTGCTTGGGTCATCCGCTCTTTGAGGAGCCCAAATGCAGTCGAGGCGGCCTTCGTCCACTCAAACGTCCCCTTTCGGATGCAATCAGTGATAGGGGCCATGATGGAACTGAAGCCTCGAATAAAACGGCGATAGAAGGTCGCCAGTCTGTGAAAGCTACGGACATCATGAAGAGTACGAGGCTCGGGCCACTCCACTATGGCCCTGACCTTCTTGGGGTCAACAGAGACTCCCTCGCTAGACATAATAAACCCTAAGAAAGAGACCTGACTAGTCATGAAAGCACATTTCGTGGGGTTGTCATAAAGACTCTCTCTCCTCAGAATAAGGCAGACTTGCCGTAGATGGTCTAAGTGGGCCTCCCGAGTGCGGCTATAGATAAGGATATCATCGAAATATACCACCACAAAGACCCCAATCAAAGGTCGAAGGACCTGGGTCATCAGCCACATAAAAGTGCTGGGAGCATTGGTCAGCCCAAAGGGCATGACCAGCCACTCATAAAGACCATCTTTGGTCTTAAAGGCCGTCTTCCACTCATCACTGGGCCTGATCCTCACCTGGTGATAGCCACTCTTCATATCAATCTTGGAAAACACAGTGGCTCCCGCCATCTTATCGAGCATATCATCTAAGCGGGGAATGGGAAATCTATACTTTACCGTGATCTTATTGATTGCACGGCTGTCGACACACATCCTCCAAGTACCGTCCTTCTTAGGGGCAAGCAATGCATGGACGGCACAAGGACTCATGCTCTCACGGAGAGATCCCCTCGTCATCAACTCCTCAACCTGACGCTGAAGCTCAGCGTGATCAGCGGGGCTTATCCTATAATGTGGCAAGTTGGGCAATGAGGACCCCGGAATCAGGTCAATAGCATGTTGAATGTCCCGCATGGGTGGAAGACCCTCAGGTAAATCATTGGGAAATACATCAGTAAACTCCCTAAGGACATCACCAACATCAGATGAGAGATAACTCTCCGTCTCTACAACCACCTCTCAGACTACAATGGCAGAAATAGGGTCCCCTCTAATAAAGTCACACTCCAACTCACGGGAGCTGACTAGCATCAACCTCCTAGTCGGGGGAACACTCGGGTCGGGGACATCCGGAGGCAAGGTCGTACCCTGAGCTGGCAATGGGGTACTGGGCCCTGGAATAGCAGGAGTCGGGGTACTAGGCCCAGTGGGACCCGGATGGATGGACTCCTCGACTGGGATGGGTGAAGGGTAATCCGTTGGCCATTATGGTCGAATGTGCATGTGTTTGACCGGCCATGGAGGGTAGCATCATGATCAAATAACCAGGGCCTTCCCAGGATAATACTGCCTACCTCCATAGGCAACACATCACACTAGATCTCGTCCTGGTAGGGATGGAACTGCAATGGCACCAGACATCGCAGCCTTACTGGGATAGAGGTGGAATCTACCCATGACACACGATAAGGGAAAGGGTGGTCCACGGGGGTCAACCCTAATCGTGTCATAATACCCATCGAGATATCATTAATACAGCTCCCACTATCTATGATCACCTTGCAGGCGTTCCCACCCAGCCTACAAAAGGTATGAAAAATGGTGGTGCGACGCCAATCATCACTCACCAACGGCTGGGTTAAGATACACCTGACAACACCCAGCTGAATGTCATCCTGGCACTACGTGCCCTGGACATCTAGTTGCTCGTCCTCAAGCAAGTCATCAAAGAATTCCTCCGTGAGCTCCTAGTCAGCCTCATAACTGATGGATACGATACCATGTGCGAGCTCACCGGTTGAAGAATCCCCGATGACCAAAGAAGATCGGGTAGGACAACTAACAGCATAATGACCAACCCCTCCGCACCTATAACACTCATGATGGGACCCAGTGCCCTGAGGTGCTCCACCAGTCATCGGCCCCTTTCCCTTGTCATTACGATGGGCCGGGGGTGGTGGAAGTTGGGGTCGGGTAGGAATGGTGGGCTGCTGTGGCCGAGGGGCCGGGGCTGGAGCCTGGGGTCGAGGGGGATACACCCTCGGAGGGGGAGGACGAGGTCTAGGGGTAGTGAAGTCCTGACGAGCGGGTTCCTGTGGATGGGCCACAGGTCCCCGAGGGTAAGGTCCAGTCATAGCACGAGGGCCAGATCCACGAGGATATGTGGGTCCCAAGCGCTGGACCGGAGCAAACTCGGACTCAAACTGCTCTAACTGGAGTGCGACCTGATAAGCCTCCTCCATGGTCGTGGCATGGCAGCGAAATAACTCATACTGGTAGTGCGGCCGCAGACCCCGACGGAAGCGAGAGATGGTCATGGCACTCTCCTCCGTGACCCCACATCACAAGTAGTACTCATCAAAATCAGCGATGTAGTCCGTCACAGTCCGATCCCCTTGGCTGAGACCTTGCCACCTATCAATAAGCCTCTGATGGTATGTGGCAGGAAGGTATTTTTGCCTGAGCTTTACCTTCATATCATCCCATGTCTCAACCTGGGGTTGATGTCGCTGCATCAACAGGCTCTCCACGTTCCTCCAATAGGTCTGTGCCTGCCCTAGCAACTTCATTTTGGCAAATCGGACTCTCCGGTGGTCCGTCATCTCGTACCACTCAAAGTAGCGGTCCATACCTGCCTCCCAATCAACATAGATCTTAGGGTCCAAGGACCCATCAAAAGTGGGAGGATCCACGTGCACGGACCTAAGGAGACGGTCATCCTCGTCGTCCCTATGGGGCCTATAGCCACGTCGAGCACTGCCATAACCCTCAACCTCATTATCGGACCCAAAATCATCAAACTCCTGAATATGTGGTCTCCGGTCGTCGGCCCTAGGGTGTGCGGGCCGAAGAGCAGGGTCAAGTGGGCCTTGGGCCTGCTCGGGGACATCCTCACGTGGAGCTCTATCCTGGTTGGGCCGTCCAACTAGACCTTGAATGGTCCGGTCGGAAGCCTCCATCCGGTCCTTCATGGCCTTCATCCGGCCCTCCATGAATGTAGCATGATCTCTAAAACTGTTATCGGACTGATCTATCCGATTCATGAGAGCCTGCATCATATCCTGAAGGGAGAAGTCACTAGGGGCTGCATTCCTAGTGTCACCCATTGGGACCGGGTGTTGGTAATCGGTACCACGCCGAGTGGGCATGTAATGGAACTAAATGCAAGGGAATTGTTTTTTATTTTTTTTTAATGCAAACTAATGCAAGACTCTAAGGGACAAAAGGGGGTAGAATGCAGACTCAAATGCACCCTAGACAACCTATGGCTCTGATACCAAAATTGATGCGGGACGCTATGTAAACTTGGACTCTATGCGGTGGTATGGCTAAAGGACAACTATAACCAGCAATGACACAACTATATAAGCAACATCGATGTGACACCTAACGTTCCCAAGAGAAAAACTATGCGCGCAACAAGCAACACAAGCTCACAATCGTCCCCAAGAGAGGGAAGCGCGTCGATCCACATGGTTGAGAAACCGGCGAGTCTAGGGTCGGCAACTCCACACTCGTGACTCGGATGAGTCACGGGACGGTCACACTCTCTCACCGTGGCAGTGATATAAGTAAATATGGTATCTAGGCACCCATGATCTCACATGCAGCGGCATTAAGAGTAAATACTAAATAAGCAAGCTAACCAAGGGGGAAGCAGACCCTACCTCCACGCTCGGGGCGTGGGGAAGAAACCCGGCCAAATCCACAACCACCCGGCACAAGAGCTAAACAAGTACAACCCAAATAAAAGCCCACTCCTCGCAGGGAGGTAAAAGGCTACACAGCGATCCGGGGGTCGTGCGAAGTGGAGTGACGGGTCACGGGTCACGGGTCGGTGTAGCTTGTCGTCCACGAACCGCTACGAACCGATATGAACAGGGACCAGCGGCCAGGATGGCGCGCCACGGAGGCCGAGGAAAGCACCAACGTCCCTGAAGGTATGCTGTTGTGGATGGTGAGCCTCCTGGATGAAGAGGGAAGTCGACGGCACCGGCTGGAACCTCCGGAGTGGCCTCGAGCGGCGGGCAGATAGCTCGCCGGTCTGCGCGCGCTAGAAGGCAGCAAGAAGCTGAGCCCGGTACACCCACTTTCTTCACGTCCTCTGGTCACGGAACTTAGCGTGGATGTTTCTGGGGATGTCCCAGGGATGCCGGTGGAGTGGCAACTGCAACTGGATACTGTGGAAGGCGAAGCGTATTTTGAAGCCAACCCTGCGCAATCTGGACTGTGTGCTGGCAGCAGGACAGGGGACCGAAGATTGGGCCGGAACCGGGGTTTATTGGTGGCAAATGGGGCGTGGTTTTCTCCAGTGGATAGCTGATAGACGTAGGGTGACTGGGTAGCGGGGGCGGGGTGGTTTGCAGTGAAGATTTTGGGCGCGGGAGGCACTGGAAAGTAGAGCTCAGTCTGCAGGCCTGTGTAGACCAACAGGGAGACAGGAAAGTAGGATGGTAGTGCGCGAGGCAAACAGGTTCTGATTGACTTTAAATTTTTATGGTGGAAGTTTTATAATGTTGGGAGGACGTTTACCAATTTTTATAGCATTTGGAGAACATTTGAGGGTCGGGAAAATTACTGTGGGCTGGTTCTGTCCCATCGGGCTGCACAGGGCCAGTCTGCGCAACAAAACGGGCTCTGAAGAGAAGTTTGACCACCGGTGGAGTTTTGGTGTGAAATGTTAAATGGGTATAGTGGACATATGGAGGAAGAAAAACTCTGAAGAGGGGAACATGATGTGCGGTTGGGAAAGGGGCATACCAAGGTGATCTTCAGGGTTCGGGTTTTATGCAGGTCTGCACAGGGGCAACCAGCGCAGGTAAAAGGCTTACAAAGGGATTTTTCTCAAATGGACGAATTTTGGCATGGGGTTTTCGGGAGTATCTGGAGGACAGGGAGAGGAAGAAAAGTAAAGAAGAAGCTGAGGGGATATGAGGACTGTAAGGAAGGGTTCCAACCTGATCTTTGCGGCCCAATTCTGCGGGCAGACAACCAAGACTGGTGCGTAGGGCAGCAAGGACTATCTCCCCCGAACTGGTAGCAATCTTTGATCCATGAACTCCGGGCTTGAGAAGAGGTTGGGGAAGTCGCCTCCCAGTAGATTGAGCAGCAAGAAACCTGTAATAGACCTTAGGAGTCACTCCCAAGCGAAGAGGAAGAGGGAGAGGAGAGATAGAGGGTGTCACACCCAAGAGGGGAGGGGAGGAAGAAGAAGGAAATGCGCTTGGCCAAAACTCAATTTTCAATCCCTCAAGGGGGGAATACATGATAATATATAGTGTTTGGGCTCCACCTTCCCTCCTTAGAGTTTGAATTTGAATCCATTTGAAATTTAAATTATATGGGCTCCATCATTGCTCCTTGGAGTTTGTGTTTGACCTATTTAAATTTTAAATTCTATGGGCTCCATCATTGCTTCTTGGAGTTTGGATTTGAACCCATTTGAAATTTAAATTCTATGGGCTCCATCATTGCTCCTTGGAGTTTGGATTTGAACCCATTTGAAATTTAAATTCTATGGGCTCCATCATTGCTCCTTGGAGTTTGTGTTTGACCCATTTGAAATTTAAATTCTATGGGCTCCATTCTCCCTCCTTGGAGTTTGAATTCGAACCCATTTGAAATTGAAAATCCCAAAATGATGCAAACCCAGATACATGCCAAAGACACACCTAAGACATACACAATACAAAATACGACCAAGTACGTACAAAATACCAAATACGTACAAAATACAAATACGACCTAAATACGTACAAAATATAAATACGTACAAAAATATGTACTAAAGTTTCAAAGCTCCGGGGGAGACTCCAGACTGTCCCCCAGCCACAAAAAGGTTGGTGCCGACCGAGTCGTGCTGTGTGTCCGGTACCGACGGCTCTCTGAGTCGAGCCGTATTCTTGCTCGGGTGTCCTCACCAATAGTGACCTCAAAAGATGGGAACATGAAAGTATGGGTCTGAGGGTGCCATATCTCCACCACGGCTGAAATACTATGCCAATCTAGGGAAAGCTTGGGGTAGTTCTTGGCTAGCACTAGAAGGGAATGAAGGTGCCAGGACCTAAGGATGGATGTCACAGACATGGGGAGTTCGCGGATCATAGGGGCCATCCACTTCAAGGTAGAATATCGTCTCGGGCCGGGGAGAAGCTGAAATGAAGAAGAAGATAAAAGAGAGGAAGAACATATAAGCTTTTTGAAGGAAATGATGTGAAATTGAATGAAATTTGAACAACATTAACTTACCTCTCTCATGGGGCTAGAGCTCAAATGCCCCGGGATGGTGGTCAGCCGTTGTATCACACTGTGCTCCTTTCTAGCCGGCTTTGGACCTTGATAAGTCACCTCACCCATTGAGCTCCCTTCCAAGGCCCTCCTCATGGTGTTCTGAGGAAGATTGAGAAGGATTTTAAGGTTTGAAAGAGGGTTGATGTGTGAAGAATGAATTTGGGAGTCCCCTCTTATTTATAGGACTTGATTAGAGGCCTAAGCCCACTAGAATTGAGGTAGGATAGGTCTAGATCGGGTTAAGATAGAGTTTTGGTTGGTTTAGGGCACCCATTCTCAGGTTAGGACTCTCCAAGAGAGTCACAATCGGGCTCTCAAGGCGTTTGAATACGCGGTCTATCGATAGACCGCTTTGTTCGGAGAACGGTTTTATGGAGACCGTTCAGAGGCATTCTACAAACTTCGGGTCCTGGTACGTGCACGGTCTTGGAGAGGCCGTTCCAATAAATACACGGTCAAAACAGAACCGTTCCTGTCCTTTGGGAGGATAGTATTGGACCATTTAATTGCTTCTCTGGGTTTTGGCCGAGCGGCTTTCAGCAGTCTAAAGCAGACCGTGTGCGTCCTGGAGCGGTCATATGGGTGACCGTTTAGAAACCTGAAGCCTCTTTTTGTCCTCCTTGCACCAATGCCACTCAACCTCCGTGCATCTCTCTCTCCCACTTGCTATTTGGCATCTCTCTCTCCCACTCACTTGTGTAGGGTCTCTCTCTCACTCGCTATTTGGCGTCTCTCTCCCCCACTCACTCGTATTCATCTCTCTCTCTCACTCACTCGTGTCGAGTTAGCTAGTTAGCGTCAAGCTTTTGCATTCATTCATAAAATCAAACAAAAACATATCATATCACTATCATATCCACATGTACATAGGTCAAGTCATAAGTATATCAAGACTGTCCCTCTCCCTCCGGCCTATCGCTGTCCCCGGCTCCCTCATGCCTCTTCGATGGCGGGGGCATCACCGAGCTCATCTCCTCTCAGGGTCGTCGGCGCCGCTCCTCCTACTCATTCCTCCGGCGACAAGAGGAACCCGTAAAATAACTCCTGTAGGAGCTGCCGTGTGTGCTGCTCGGGACACCACTGCGCTCTGGCCTCTGGGTCATCTTCTCGAACGCCCGAACCTCACCCCTCAGCTCGGTAAAGGTCCGCCGCCGCCGCCCGGGCTTGAAGAAGCTCCGTATCCGCCGTCCCGGCATGGGATTGCTCCATCTCTGCATAGAGGCATGAAGCCTCTTCTACTTATGCACGTAGAGTTGCGGCCTCAGCACGAAAACGCTCTATATCCTCCCGCAGTCGGGTGGCCTCGCCTAGGGACGCGGTCAGCTCAGTCGTCTGCATATGCATACATCATGGTCAGTCAATTGCATTTCATAAACATAATTAACTGGGAAGGCGTAGTGTACTTACCCTCTCGGTGAGAGCCGCCTCTGCCCGTGCGACCATCCTCGCAAACTCGGCGTCCCGCTCGGCTCGGTCCGCCACAATCTGAGAAGAGGAAGAGAGTGCGTCGGCTCCCTGGCGCTGGGCTCCCTCGGCTCGCTGCATTCAAAACTCCAGGTTAGTCATTTCATAGGCATAATCATAATCAAGTGCATAATTAAATTTAAGAGTTAGGGTTAAGGAAACTCACCAGAAGGCTCAGGACCTGTTGGACCTCGTCCCACTCCTAGATGGTCGAGTGGAGGAGTCCTTGCAACTCCACAATCCTCCCCTCGGGGTCAATATGTATTTAGGAAGTCCAAACACCAGTGCATAATCATATATAGAGAGCATAAGCATAATATAAAGCATTTAAGGTTAGAAGTTGTACTGGTCGGCGGGTACCACGGAACACCTGGTCCCTGTAGTGATGGGTGTAGGCAGTGTAGTAGGCCTCCTTGCTCTCCGTCCAGGCGGACACCACCTGCCCGAGCGCTGCCCAGTTAGTGATCTGCTCCGCTGCTCGGGTCGTCCAGTCCACCACCGTGGCCAGCCCTCGGGGGTGTCGCCCGATTGGCTCCTCCGACTTTTCTGGAGTCAGAAACTCGACCGCTGGCTGATGGATGCCGATCGTCCTCATCACCAGTCAGAAGTGGAGCAGCTCCACTACATTCATGCAGCGCCGCCAAACATCTCGGCTTGAGTAGGTGAGGGCCGCCACTACCCATGGTTGACCCTCGTGCCCCTCACTCGTGTAGGGTGTCCACCGAACCTGTCAAATAGGAAAGTCACATTAGCATCATAAGCATATAAGTTGCATTTAATGAAAGAGTTTGAGTTTAGATTCGTACCGAAGCGAAGGGCAGTGTGTCTAGGTCGTCCTTGATCCCCCGGACCTGTCTCCGTATGGACCCCGTCTCTCGTAGCGCCGTCCACCGCCTGGCGATGGGTAGCCACTCTGGGTGAGTCTCTTCACCCACGTAGGTGTACGTTGGCCCACACCTGCATTCCATTTCACCAAATGTCAGAATATAGCAGTTATAAGGAACATATAGCAAATTGCATAATCAGTATAAGGGTTGAGTCGTACATGGAGTAAAGGAGAGATGCCCCCCAGCATTGTCTGCCGGCTGGTGGAGCTGAGGGTGTCGAACAAAAATGCGAGGACCGCTGCTCCCCAGGTGTAGTCACCAACGTGCCCCAAGTCCTCGAGTAGTGGGAGGAACCGGCAGCTGATGACATCGGCCCTCGTCGCGAACAGTAGGCGCCCGAAGAATAGCATCAGGAACCTCCTCAGCACTCGATCCACCTCAGGTCCCGCCTCAGCTGCTACTCTGGGTCAGATCCGGTCCACTAACCTCTGTAAGTGCTGCTCGGGCAGCTCCCCGGTCGCTATCCCTGCGCTGCTCAGTCCGAGGCTCTCCTACAGCCTCGCCCTCGTCAGCGTCATCGATTGACGCTCTAGTCAGAGTAGCTCTTAGCCCAGCAGCTCCTGGGGTATCTCCCCGTAGTCGGGATATGTCCTCCCGCTGACCGGAGACCCATGCACGCACATGCCCGTGATGCGCACAACGTCCTCAAGAGTGGGGACCATGTGGCCCCACGGGAAGAGGAACGTATGGCTTACTAGGTCCCAGCGGTTGTGCAGAGCATAGAGAAGCGGTGTGTTAAACCGGCTAACCTCCACGCTCAGGAACTCGGCCAAGCCCATCGTAGTGAGCCTCTCCCGCTAAAAGTCTGGCAGTGCGAGGTACACTGCTCGGACCTGCAGCCAGGAGATCCAAGTCCTATGCTTTCCCTGCATACATTTAGGACAATTGCATTTCATAATAGGATCATGCATTTCATTAATTGAATAAATCACTTTGCTAACTAAACGGTCTCCTACGGGCCATCTACCCATTCAACGGTTGGGTTCCAACAGTTCCAATAACCCCCCTCAGAGGTCCACGGCCACCCATGGACCGTTATGCCTGATGGACGGCCAGGTTAGAACCATCCTTTCTTCCCGTGTTCAACCCATTAACGGCTTCTTCTTGGCCGTTCCATGAGCCCACGGTCCCCATATTATCGTGTTGTTCCCCTTCCAAGCCCTCTATCGTTTAAACCTGAACGGTCTTTCATTCAACCGCGTGGCTATCCATGGTCTGTTGGAGACCGTCTTGTTCACAACCCTTCAAATTCTAAACGGACCAATGTGGGCCGTCCTAAAGTACCACAGTCTTGTGGAGACCGTTCTGTTCGTAAGCTTTTCATATTCTGAACGGGCCAATGTGGGTCATCCTGAATTTCCACGGTCTTCCTCGGACCGTGTTATCCCATTGGTTCAGTTCTATTAAAACGGCCACCGGTGGGCCGTGCTATTTTTGAACGGTTCGATGTAAACCGCATAGTTGTTTTACACGGTTACTGTTGAACCGTGTTCTTGCCGTCACCCCCGACGGCATTCAAACCCATCCCGCCAGTGGCGAGGACCCATGAGGCCTCCCCACCGGCCCTAAATGGTCGTAATCCCCTTTTCTATACCCTAGATCGCGTGCATGCTAAAAAGAAGTAAAATGGAGGGGGGGGGGGTTTGGCCTACCTCGGGGGTCCTAGCCGATCGCTCCCTTGCCATGGCGGTCGTCTCCGGCGGAGCACCCTCAACAACACCGGCAGCTGCAATGGTCTCTTCAACCTCCGTCGTGGCCATCGTATCTGGCGGTACTGCTTCCTCCTCGGCCACGGGTGGTGGCACTCCGATCTCCCCTGGCGGTGGAGCCTCCTCTGCAGCGGCAACAGGCGGCGGCGGTGCGGTGATGCCTTCTCCGGCCATTCTCCGGTGGAGGGCTTGGTGTTTGGATCGCATAAGGGGTGGGAGAGAGTGGAGAAAGGAATGGGAGACGATGGGGAGAGAGTAGAGTGAGAGATGGAGATGGAGAACGTGGGGGTGTTCCTCTCGCCGTCGATTACGGTGGGGAGGTAGGAGGGGGAAGAGGAAGTGTTTTATTTTTTTGAAATCGCCAGTGATTACACAATCTATCGATAGACCGTGTAACTACTGAACGGTCTCTAATATGGCTATTTTAATCTCTAACGGTGCGCTTCCATGAAACAGCTTGGCTATGGCCGTTCATTTCATTGTGATAGGATCGGTGCGCTGGATTCAGAGGGGGGGGGTGAATGAATCCCACCCTTAAAAACTTTTCGCTCAATGAAAACTAGAACACTAACTATAACAAGATAGACAAAGTGGATAACTAATCAGAATCTCTTTTGAACCGAAGAACAAACATCTATCTCGCGCTTAAACAATCAACTAGTGGAAGCGGAAGAAGGTAATCAACCTACTGCAAGATAGCAATATGAACGCTCAGACAATCTGTGAAAGGTGGTAGAAGACATGTAGCTAACGCACAAGGCAAACCACTACACATATAATTTTTTAGGTGGTTCGGTCCTCCAGACCTACATCCACCCCTCACTCCCAACCGGAGTGAGGCTTCCACTAGCACAAGCTAGAAACTGTAGACTCAGTCTGTGAACAAAATGCTGCCACACAGCTTGACCAGGGGAACAACCTCCTCTCTTCCTCCACACCGGAGGGACACCCCAAGTGACTCCCAACCACTTGGAAACCAGAGACCGAAGTCTCTCTTCCGCCAGACCAGGAGGGGACACACCAGTGACTCCCCGTCACCAGCAAACTAGAGGTCACAGACCTCTCTTCCTCCAGACCAGGAGGGACCCGACCTCAATCCAGAGAATCGGAAGAACAAAGATAACCAGAGTGACAAAAGAAAAACAAAAATAAGAAATGAAAATAATCACAGCAAACAGAAAGCTGTAAAACGAAATCACAATTTGGCTCTCGCAGGAGCTGACTAGCCTGGATATGATCCACGGTCCAGTATGAACTAATCTGCTGATGAAGCTTCTTATCTCTCGATCTCTCTTCTTCTTACTCTTCTTTTACTTCTCTACTTCTTTCTCTCACTGTCTTCTCTTCTTCTCTCAATCCTCACGACCTCTCTCTCTCTTTCTCTTTTTCTTCTGCTGCACTCTTCTTTCTTCACTCACAGTCTCGATCAGCCCTCTTCTGTTGATTGCTTTCTACAGATGAAGAAACTTCATATATATAGCAGCAGCAACAGGTGCTAGGGCGTGTGCTTTCCACTTCTCCCGCCCAATTGATGCTACCACGTGTCAGCATCTCAGCTTATTGGATCACGTGCCAGGTGCCCACCTCGGGTCACGTGCTCAGACACATTAACCTCGTCCAACAATCCTGTTAGTTAATCAGTCGAAGACAGTATCAGCTTAAGGCAATGTTCAGACTTCATTCAGCAAGCAAGGCAAGCATGGATGGTTGTACAGAGTTGATCGTGTGAGGCAAGACAAGTGTACAGACTTCTTACCACATGTTGTAATATGCATATATGATGCAGTGTATAGACTTGCTGACACATGCTGCAGTATGCATATGATGCAGTGTATAGACTTGAAGAAAGCAATGCATACACAATGATGCAATGTTCAGACTTTGATCATATATGAAGAACATATGCTGTACAGACTTGCTAATGAGTAACGTAGAATGCATCAAGCAAGATAATGCATGAAGACCATTGTGCATACATGCTGGCAAATGGATGTACAGACTTCATTCAAGCAAGCGAGACAATGTCTAGACTTTGATAAATTGAAGCACAACTAAAAGATGACTCTTTCCTAGGCGTCAGATTCAGAATGGACGCTCCTACTGATGGGCGTCAAATTTCAAGCAAAATCAACCATGATGAAGTGTGTAGACATTGTATAAGCTTGAACGATGTGTAGACTCTATGTTACGAACACATGCTGTAGAGACTTCATGTATGCAAGTCTGTGGCATTGTACAGACTTTGTGGATGCAAGGCTGAAGTAATGTATAGACTTCAATGAAAAGACTTCGATGAGAACAATGCATGAACGTAGTGTATAGACTTGCGGAATGCCTAGCTATCGTGCGGATGTATAGACTTGTGTTATGCAGCCTAAGTATGTACAGACTTGATGAGGTGCTAAGTGACAGAGTTGGCTGTACAGACTCTGAGGAAACACAAGCAGCGTTGTATATACTTGAAAAATGCTAGATGCACGATGTATAGACCTTGCCAAAGGAAATGGTTGTACAGACTTGACCAAGGCAAAGCAATCGAATGTATGGACTTTCACAAGGTATAGACTTGCCAAAGAACTGGACGATGTACAGACTTGAACAAGGTAAAGTCTGGACAGACTTGAAGGTTCACAACGTATACACTTTGGCAAGACAATGACTGTACATACCTCAACTCGAGCAATGTATAGACTTGCAGGTGCAACGTAGGTAAAAGTACCAATATATAGACTTGCAAGTGTAACGTAGGTAAAGGTACCAATGTACATACTTCGAAGTTGAACAGGTGGATGTACAGACTTCACTTCGTGCAAACTACAGTGCAGTGTACAGACTTCAGACATGATGCACTGTAAAGACTTCAAATGAGACTGTATAGACTTGGTCCGATGTACAGTGCAATGTATAGACTTTCGTTCAGCAGAGACGTTAAGAGAGACTGTACAGACTTTGACTTCAAAAGAGACACTCTCTATGAGATGGACGATGTATAGACTTCTAGACACTGTAGACTTGAACAACGTGAGATGTTAACTAAGACGGATAAGAGTGAATAGACTTTAATGAAGAATGCACACGATGCAAAGGACTCTGTACACACTTGGCCAATGTGCAAACTTAGCAGTAGCATGATGGCGAGTGCTGTACAGACTTCGTGTGCAATGGCCAACAATGTGCAGACTTGGCCCAACTAAGAACCGATGGATGTATAGACTTTACGAGTACAGTCCAATGAATAGACTTTGCAAAGCACAGTCCAATGTATAGACTATGCGAAGCACAGTCCAATGTATAGACTTTGCAAGATGCAGACTGGGCAATGTACATACTTTAAATGCAATAGAAGACTCTATATGGACTTTGCATAGACGATGCATGAGACGCGAACTCTGTACAGACTTTGTGTGCCGTGCATGAACAGTGCAATGTAACGGCTTGCGTGAATGCAACAGCGATGTTCAGACTTGGAAGCCGATGTGTAGACTTGATGAGATGCAAGGCAACACAGACACTGGCTGTATAGACTTGCGTTCACACAGCAGTGTATGGACTTCGAATGCCTGCCTACATGCGATGTACAGACTTGAGTTATGTAACTGAAGGCTGTACAGACTTGCTATGAAGGTGAGATGCAACGTGAGACGCTCGAATGTACAGACTTGCTAATTGTGTTAAGACACAGCATGAGATGCTATGATCTGGGGGGTCGACCCATCTGGAAGGGGGGTCGACCCACTTGTGTCCAGACTATGCTAGAATGTAATGATGCATGGATGTTTAGCCTGTACTGATTTCCACAACCAGAGTAAAGCAACTGATGTATATGTATATAAGTGCTTTATGCAGCAGATAACATGACTGAACATCAAATGTAATGCTTTAGATCTTATAAACTGACATAATGTGCATGACAAAGAAATGATGTATGCACACAGTGTATATAATGGAATGTCATTCACAAGCACACATTGACAAATACATGAACACATATGAATGCACTTAACTGAATCAACAAGGCCTTTCATGCACACATGCATATGGTGACTTATAGTGTTTGCTATCATCAAAACCAATCATCAAGACCACAGGGGCACAACTATCTCCCCCTTTTTGATGATGGCAACACTATGAGTCACACTAACTCAAGTCAAAACATTCTCCACCTTTGACTTCAGCAAAAAGACATTAGTTTGAGAGAGGAAAAATAAGCAGATATGAAATAATTGAAATAACATTTCTCCCCTTTTGTTTTTAAAAAAAATCATGCAGAGGTATGAATGCAGAGATGCAGATGCAGCAAGAAATGTAATACCTCCCCCTAAGAATATGAACGCAGGATCACAATTGATATGAACATGATTCAATATGACAAGGAAGCTCCCCCTGAATAGATACCAATTGATATGCATCTGTTACATTTCTTCCAATTGATGTGGTTGAGATGGAGACCACAGTGGCATTCAAGGGTAAGTTCAGGTCAATGAACCAAGGACAGTGAGGAGAACAGTTTCAAACACAAGAAGTTCAAAATAAGATTTTCAAGGAGATATCAATCTCATAGATCCAAAACATAATTTTTCAGAGTCTTCCATTATAAGGGCTTATGAATGAATTTTATTGATTAGCATGGTTTAAACATGATGTATGCAAGGTTTATCAATAAAATTCTGTATTGATATCTAAAACTAAGGTTTAATAAAAATGAACCAAGCCCTCATAATTCTATCTTGATTATCCTCCCTTTCTCTTACACAATCAAATTTATTGACTTCTTTCAGGAATACATGCACTAGTATTGAGATCAAGCAATTATGAAGTCATGAGATTTTGTCTAGGGTTATAACAATTTGATTTTTACATCAATATTCAAATATTTTAATTTGTTCAACAAATTTTCAAGCTACAAATTTTACGAGCACTCTAGTTCAGTGTACACTTTGTTACTAGAGGATATACCTTGATCAGAGGCCAATATCCCTAAGCACTTAGTGTGACTAACAGTCATGCTTTATATGAACAGAGGTAGCATTTACACATCATGACACACTACAAATCATTTCTTTGATAAGTGAGTTGTATTTCTCAGTGTGCATGCTATTGCTCTGCCTGATTAACAATCATTCTTGAGTAGAGTTAACTATGGCACCTCATGACACAGTCCTTTGGACATGCGTTTCTCAATGACCAAAGTCATTGCTCTGACAGAAATGAACCCTTTAGACAATTCAGATAAATTCATTTGCTTCAAGTCAATAATAATTTCATGTACTTAACTAATTAAATCCATGTATTCAATATTGCAGATTTCAGAAGGTTTTACAAGGCACATCATGAAATAGTTGGTTAAGGTTTATTAAACATGATTCAGATATTTTTAAGAGAATTACAGACAAACTCCATGAATACATTAAACTTAAATCACATGAGTTATTTCAGACATTCATAAAATCGTATAATAGAAGATTCCTAGTTCAAGTGTTTTTAGATTTATAATCGAAATAGTCCCATTGAAATCTTCATGATGAATTGATAGAATTCTGATACCAAATGATATAAGAGATTTTGAAACTCAATGTTTTCAGAATATGATCAAGGTTTGTCAACAAAATCAATAAGGAAGGATATGCAATGAATTCTGACAAGTGTATGCATTTGACAACTTACATGCAATGCATTGACTCCCCGTCACAATATGCATTCAGTCAATCTTTTTGGCTTTTTCAATGTAGTGAAATGCAATGCTATTAACTACATGTATGCAAAGACATGCAAGGACTCAACATTGATTGCCATGCAAAGACATGCAATTAACTACCCCTGAAAACATGCAATGTTTGCCATGAAAGCAGAAAATATGGATTTGTGATTCATGCTTATTCAGACTGCCCTATCAAGCACTATGACCCATGGTACTGGGCGGAGAACCTGGTCTAAAAGACCATCTCACACATAGTAAAAGTCTCCAGACAGATTTCCCTGTCTTTTAGTGGCTTACTATTTAATATACCATAGAGGTCAATCATGATAATTCAACATGCAGTCCTATATGCAATCCAGATTTTCATTGAGCTATGCAACAGACAGATTTCAAACAACATTCATATGCAGTTCAGATTTTCAGAAGTTGTAATTTATTTTCAGAGATTATGCATATCAACAATTATCAAACAACTGCAATTGGCATATGTATGCATCAGATGCAGACAACCCTTTAAACTCATATATGCACAGAACGCTCAGCAAGTGCATGATCAAAAACTAATGCAAATGACAGATGATGAATGAATATACAAAAATAGATTTAATGTGCTATGCAGTAAAACTAAAAACAGGAAATGCAAGAAATTTACCTGAAAAGTTCAGGAAGGGGTTTTCATTCTTGAGTGCCTTGGATTAATCCCCTCTTTATTAATCAGCTTCCAAGGCACACCTACAAGTTAGTAAACTATTTTACACACATAGGCACCCAAGAAGTCTTGGGTCATGACATGACAGTATCACTTCTAGCAGATTTTCTCAGCACATTTTTAACTTGATGATCATTAAATTTTATCAGAGGATAACCATCTATCAAATGTCCAGATTTGTCATAATGATGGAAAGAAGCAGCTGATTTCTGATTTGATTTATGCACATTCTTATTAGCATGAATTCTATGTGCATATGCATGAACTTTTTTGTTAACAGAATAAAAATTCTGTTTACCAAAACCAATTTGGTTTTGATATCCTGCCAGCCAACAGGTTGCAGCCCTGTGAGCTGGCTTTCCACAGTTATAGCATGAAAAACTCACAGATTTTCTGGCATAGAATTTGATAACATAGGGGTTAACATAGTTCTTCTGAGCATGCCAACAATCTCTAGTTATGTGGCCTAACTTACCACACTCAAGGCATGCAAGAGTTTTCCTTTCAAAAACATTTTTGTTGTCATGGAAATTAACGAACTCAAAATGAAATTTCTTCCCCTTAACATGCCAGCAATGAGCTGCAATGTGGCCCATCTTGCCACAATTGGAGCAATGAATTTTCTTATTTTGAAAAACATGATTTCTAGCATGAAATTCTTTAACATTCAGATTATCCTTTTTCTGACCAGACACATATTTTCTAGCATACTTTTTGTCATCTTGTTTCATCACAAAATAGTTACTCATAAAGTGTCCATGCTTACCACAATAATGACAGGAGCCATTTGATTTCTTTAAAACATGGCATTTTTCTGATGAGTTCTTAGCATGCAGATTGTTCCTTTGAATTTTTGATGTTTTATAATTTTTATTTTGTTTTTCTATTTTGTTAGCCTTGTTCTGAGGTGGAGATGTGGTAGAAGGCTTTTCTTGTTATAAAGATTTAACAAAAATAGTTTTCAGGTTGGATCTATCAACCTTCCTCATGACTGGATTGTAACCCAGTCCCTCTTTCTTACAATTAACCTTTGTTCCTAGCATTTTCTGAACAATGGGCTGTTTATCTTTTGATGTAGAGGCTACATTTGAAGTATTTACAAATGATGTCATTACTTTGTTCTTAAAATCCTTTTTATTCAGATTATTGTAGCCCAACCCTTCCTTCCTGACATTGACTTTTACACCTAGTAGCTTGTCTAGGTTTTCTTGCCCACTCACAAACTTAGACAAGGAATCTTTTAAGTCTTGGATTTCATTTTGTAGAGAGGAAATGTGTAACTCATAACTGGCAATCTCTTGCTCACTGCAATTCATGGCTTCATTCAAAACTTTGTTAGCTATTTTGTATTTTTCAATCTCTTGTTCTAGATTGCTCAGTTTATCAGAATCTTCAATGCTAACAGTTTTTCCTCTTTCTAAGGCTAGAAGTCTATCAGACATAGTGGAGTTCAGCACTTTTAACTTCTCATTTTCTTTAACCAAAGTATCATTTTGAATTAACTCATCAAGAAGAATCTGGTCATCTTGAGATACTTTTGGATTATTTGGAGTTTCATACTCCCTTTGCAAGTTTTCAATGTTTTTCTTCAACTCCATGTTTATAGATTTTATGGCATCAGATTTTTCAATCAGCAATGTGTTCTCCTTTTTAAGTTTCTCTAATTTTTCTTTATTTTCTTTAACAGATTTTCTAAGAGAGTCATTTTCAGATTTTAACTTGTTTAAATCTGAGTTCACACTTTCGAAATTTTTCAGCAATTTTTCATACTGGTCATGATAGTTAACAAGAGTCTGATTATCATTATTTGAACTGAGTTTCTCTTTGAGTTCAGATATCTCATTTACATGATCTTGATTCTCATTTTTTAGCAACGAAATTTGTTTTTTCAGTATTTAAAAATCAGACATACAAAAATCATGAACATTTTTCAATTCAGTACAATTTTTACATGGAGAAATTGAACTATCTAACCCAGTACCCTTCTTCAATTTTTTATACTGTTTTCTTAACCTCTCATGTGACTCTAATAATTCAACATATGCATTCTCCCAATCATCTAGACAAAAATTCTCGAAGAGATTTACCTCCTCATAATCATGTTCTTCTTCTTGATTGCTGCTTTGTCCACTTCCTCGAGCCATCATGCAGCTTGTTTGATTTCCTTTCCTGGCTCTCTTCATCATCTCCAATATATCACTTGCGGATCTGGAATCAAGGAAACATGAATGAAAGGCTTTGTCAGTAGCTGCCTTCATCAGATTCCAAGCCTTCTAATTTTCTGCACACATAGATCGATGCTTATTAGTCCATTTGGATTGATCTTTTGCTAGTCTATGTGGACCATGTGAAATTAGTTTCCACAGATCTGGATCAGTAGTCGTAACAAACATATGAAAGTTTTTAAACCAGACATTAAAGTCCGTACCACTGAAAATCGGTGGATGAGCCATGAAGACAAATCAACAGGCAATTTTTTTAAAAAACAATATGCAGAAGACAATGATGCACCAAAACGCTAGCAGGATCATCTGCAGATCGTCGGATCTGTAAGTCAAAAACCGCTCTGATACCAATTGATAGGATCGGTGCGCTGGATTCAGAGGGGGGGTGAATGAATCCCACCCTTAAAAACTTTTCGGTCAATGAAAACTAGAACACTAACTAGAACAAGATAGACAAACTAGATAACTAATCAGAATATCTTTTGAACTGAAGAACAAACATCTATCTCGCGCCTAAACAATCAACTAGTGGAAGCGGAAGAAGGTAATCAACCTACTGCAAGATAGCAATATGAACGCTCAGACAATCTGTGAAAGGTGGTAGAAGACATGTAGCTAACGCACATGGCAAACCACTGCACATATAACTTTTTAGGTGGTTCTGTCCTCCAGACCTACATCCACCCCTCACTCCCAACCGGAGTGAGGCTTCCACTAGCATAAGCTAGAAACTGCAGACTCAGTCTGCGAACAAAATGCTGCCACACAGCTTGACCAGGGGAACAACCTCCCCTCTTCCTCCACACCGGAGGGACACCCCAAGTGACTCCCAGCTACTTGGAAACCAGAGACCGAAGTCTCTCTTCCTCCAGACCAGGAGGGGACACACCAGTGACTCCCCATCACCAGTAAACCAGAGGTCACAGACCTCTCTTCCTCCAGACCAGGAGGGACCCGACCTCTATCCAGAGAATCGGAAGAACAAAGATAACCAGAGTGACAAAAGAAAAACAAAAACAAGAAATGAAAATAATCACAGCAAACAGAAAGCTGTAAAGCGAAATCACAATTTGGCTCTCGCAGGAGCTGATTGGCCTGGATATGATCGACGGTCCAGTATGAACTGATCTGCTGATGAAGCTTCTTATCTCTCGATCTCTCTTCTTCTTACTCTTCTTTTACTTCTCTGCTTCTTTCTCTCACTGTCTTCTCTTCTTCTCTCAATCCTCACGACCTCTCTCTCTCTCTTTTTCTTCTGCTGCACTCTTCTTTCTTCACTCACAGTCTCGATCAGCCCTCTTCTGTTGATTGCTTTCTACAGATGAAGAAACTTCATATATATAGCAGTAGCAACAGGTGCTAGGGCGTGTTGTTTCCACTTCTCCTGCCCAATTGATGCTACCACGTGTCAGCATCTCAGCTTCTTGGATCACGTGCCAGGTGCCCACCTCGGGTCACGTGCTCAAACACATTAACCTCGTCCAACAATCCTGTTAGTTAATCAGTCGAAGACAGTATCAGCTTAAGGTAATGTTCAGACTTCATTCAGCAAGCAAGGCAAGCATGGATGGCTGTACAGAGTTGATCGTGTGAGGCAAGACAAGTGTACAGACTTCTTACCACATGTTGTAATATGCATATATGATGCAGTGTATAGACTTGCTGACACATGCTGCAGTATGCATATGATGCAGTGTATAGACTTGAAGAAAGCAATGCATACACAATGATGCAATGTTCAGACTTTGATCATATATGAAGAACATATGCTATACAGACTTGCTAATGAGTAACGTAGAATGCATCAAGCAAGATAATGCATGAAGACCATTGTGCATACATGCTCGCAAATGGATGTACAGACTTCATTCAAGCAAGCGAGACAATGTCTAGACTTTGATAAATTGAAGCACAACTAAAAGATGACTCTTTCCTAGGCGTCAGATTCAGAATGGACGCTCCTACTGATGGGCGTCAAATTTCAAGCAAAATCAACCATGATGAAGTGTGTAGACATTGTATAAGCTTGAACGATGTGTAGACTCTGTGTTACGAACACATGCTGTAGAGACTTCATGTATGCAAGTCTGTGGCATTGTACAGACTTTGTGGATGCAAGGCTGAAGCAATGTATAGACTTTGATGAGAACAATGCATGAACGTAGTGTATAGACTTGCTGAATGCTAGCTATCGTGCGGATGTATAGACTTGTGTTATGCAGCCTAAGTATGTACAGACTTGATGAGGTGCTAAGTGACAGAGCTGGCTATACAGACTCTGAGGAAACACAAGCAGCGTTGTATAGACTTGAAAAATGCTAGATGCATGATGTATAGACCTTGCCAAAGGAAATGGCTGTACAGAGTTGACCAAGGTAAAGCAATCGAATGTATGGGCTTTCACAAGGTATAGACTTGCCAAAGAACTGGACGATGTACAGACTTGAACAAGGGAAAGTCTGTACAGACTTGAAGGTTCACAACGTATACACTTTGGCAAGACAATGGCTCTACATACCTCAACTCGAGCAATGTATAGACTTGCAGGTGCAACATAGGTAAAAGTACCAATGTATAGACTTGCGAGTGTAATGTAGGTAAAGGTACCAATGTACATACTTCGAAGTTGAACAGGTGGATGTACAGACTTCACTTCGTGCAAACTACAGTGCAGTGTACAGACTTCAGACATGATGCACTGTAAAGACTTCAAATGAGACTGTACAGACTTGGTCTGATGTACAGTGCAATGTATGGACTTTCGTTCAGCAAAGACGTTAAGAGAGACTGTACAGACTTTGACTTCAAAAGAGACACTCTCTATGAGATGGACGATGTATAAACTTCTAGACACTGTAGACTTGAACAGCGTGAGACGTTAACTAAGAAGGATGAGAGTGAATAGACTTTAATGAAGAATGCACATGATGCAAAGGACTCTGTACACACTTGGCCAATGTACAGACTTAGCAGTAGCATGATGGCGAGTGCTGTACAAATTTTGTGTGCAATGGCCAACAATGTGTAGACTTGGCCCAACTAAGAACCGATGGATGTATAGACTTTACAAGTACAGTCCAATGAATAGACTTTGCGAAGCACAGTCCAATGTATAGACTTTGCAAGATGCAAACTGGGCAATGTATAGACTTCAAATGCAACAGAAGACTCTATATGGACTTTGCATAGACGATGCATGAGACACGAACTCTGTACAGACTTGGTGTGCCATGCATGAACAGTGTAATGCAACGGCTTGCGTGAATGCAACAGCGATGTTCAGACTTGGAAGCCGATGTGTAGACTTGATGAGATGCAAGGCAACACAGACATTGGCTGTATAGACTTGCGTTCACACAGCAGTGTATGGACTTTGAATGCCTGCCTGCATGCGATGTACAGACTTGAGTTATGTAACTGAAGGCTGTACAGACTTGCTATGAAGGTGAGATGCAACGTGAGACGCTCGAATGTACAGACTTGCTGATGGTGTTAAGACACAGTATGAGATGCTATGATCTGGGGGGTCGACCCATCTGGAAGGGGGGTCGACCCACTTGTGTCCAGACTGTGCTAGAATGTAATGATGCATGGATGTTTAGCATGTACTGATTTCCACAAGCAGAGTAAAGCAACTGATATATATATGTATATAAGTGCTTTATGCAGCAGATAACATGACTGAACATCAAATGCAATGCTTTAGATCTGATAAACTGACATAATGTGCATGACAAAGAAATGATGTGTGCACACAATGTATATAATGGAATGTCATTCACAAGCACACATTGACAAATACATGAACACATATGAATGCACTTAACTGAATCAACAAGGCCTTTCATGCACACATGCATATGGTGACTTATAGTGTTTGCTATCATCAAAACCAATCATCAAGACCACAGGGGCACAACACATTGGACGGCTTCATAATGAGCCGTGTGTTTTCATGATCATATTCAAACTAGGCAATGATTGAGCGGCCCTGTCTGGACCGTTTACATTATGGAGCGGCCTGTGTTAGACCGTTTACATGCTGAAACATTGATGAAGAATGCTTTTCTGAGACTCACTTTGCTGCATTATGTGATTAAGTGACCAATCTTTTTTGGCTTGAATGATTATTTCATGATGTAATATTGCAACATCTTGTTCATGAATCTCTTTGCAGCGTCACTGCCAACTTGCCTTTCATCGCCGTCATGTAAGTCAGGTATGGCCTTTGATCCTGTATCCCTTATTACATTACTATATGATATTACGCTATATTATCTCGAGAACCAGTTGGTTATCTACGTGTTCAGGATCTGATGTTCCCCTATAACAAAAATAATGATGATCCAGGTTCATGTGTTTAATCATCGGATAGGCCGTTAGGTTGGGAAAATTAGGGGACGACGGTTCTATCCTGCACGCCGTGGTTGCGGATATTGTCTTGACCTTGATTATCCCGGTCTAGCAATATTATTCTCAAGTATTTTCTATTTTATGGCTTTATTTGCATTCGATTTAATGATTTCTTTTATTTTAGCTCAGCATACATCATGCACATCCTTTGAGCATTCATGACCCATGGTCTGTCTGAAAGTGTCCCGTCAGTGATGGATGATTGTGCGTTCATAGTTTTGAGTAAGAGGAACAATTCCACTCAGAGTTGGAAGGTTTTATCTGGTCTGTTCACCTGGTTTGATTGACTGAAGGTCCCTTTCTGGAGTTTTAGCCAGCTTCTTTACTTTTTTGCTGCTTGCTCCGGTCTCCTCATTGGTCAAAGGGATTATGGTCCCCATGAGGTTGATCATGTGTTTTCCTTTTCGTTTAGTTAGTTTCTATAGACTGGTGTCGTTTTGGTCCAATCGATCCTTATTTTTGGTTCGGAGTTTTCCGGAAGATTCCTATCGCTTGTGGCAATGAAACGGGTGTCTTTTACCTTAACGCCCACTTTTCAGTCTGCTCCACTTCATTTCCGGTTCATCTCCATGTTTCATTTCATTTTCGCTTCACCTCCGCTCGCTCACCTGTAAAGAGGACGTTAAGGAGGGGCATCTGTTGACACCTGTTTTTTGCCTATGGGTTGAGTCATCCATCTTATCATCATCTGTTGATGTCTCAAGTTGTCCATTACTCATTGGGCTATTTTCAGGCACGTCTTTGGGCTTATTTTATGGTTATCTCCTCCCTAGTTAGGTCTATTCTTGAATTCGGGCTTAATGGGCTTTGATTTCGCTTGGTTTTGGGGTAAATAGGCTCATTTATCCCATTTTCTTAATTTTAAACGTCCAGGACCACGCGGTCTAACGACTAGCCATTCAGTGACTGGGCGATCTTCTTCGAACCGTTTACTAGCTCAGAATGATTTATTGGATATTTATTTGATTTTCTGAATTTCCATTGACAAGCCTATGCACGATCTGAATACAACCGTTTACTTCCATTGAACGGCCTGACGTTAGACCGTCCAGCTCCCAGAGTCCTAAGCTAGTGAGTTTTTTAGATAATTATCTATTTATCCTACTTTTATGGATTTATCACCGACATGGTTTACACGGTCTAGCATTGGACCGTGTAATTCATTGAGTGGTCTACCTGTAGACCGTTTTATCTTAAAGAGTCTAGCGCCGTGATAGCCGGTCAGTTCGGTGGATAATTAGATAATTTGATATTTTATTTATTTACCACCACCAACAGTAAATGGTCTAGCAATGGACCGCCTACATTACTAGGTGGCCTATCGAGCGACCGTGTACATGCTCGAGATCTGTGGATTATTTGGCATTTTCTCTCTCCATCCGTGGTGAAACCCCTAACTTCTCCCACCCATTTCTCTGCGGTTTCTCAACCAAATGGGGTGCCGTTTGATTTGGGCGAGAGATTAGAGGATTATCTACATATCTTATTTTCTAATCTTAGATTAATATCCATTGGAAAACCCTAATTCGGGGCTGGACTTTTAGGGCTATATAAATAGAACCCCTAGTGCAAGCTTGAAAGGGGGAGATCCAACGTCAACGTCGAAGCTCTGCCGAAATCTTGAGCGAACTATAGCCAGGGAGGGAGGCTTTCTACACCCTTTTAAGCCTCCGGTTAAGGGAGTAGTCTTTTGTTTTGAGTCCTAGTCCTTGTGTTTAGTCATTACTTCATCCTTTGCATGCTTCTTTTCATCACTCTTTCATCCACATTTTTTCACTATTCCACATCATTTTACACCCCCCTATATGTTCTACGCCCTATAGGGGTTTAAAAACCACCCCAGGTATCGCCCATTCCGTGACATTATGTTAATTTTCTATTCTTTTCTATATATACTACACATTCTAGGGCTTATTTGGGTGTTATCTTCTTATCTTTTACCTTGTTTTGCAGGTCAGCATCAGCACAGCACGACGCCCATCCCCTTTGGCCGGCCGGAAGAGGTGGAGGATCAAGTCCCTCATTTTGGAGTTTGGCAGCATCACACGGTCGTCGTCCATCCGTCTGCAAGGATACACGGTTCAGACAGGACCGTGCAACGCCTTCCTGCGGCCGTCTATGAACCGTTTGAAGCTAGACCAGTCTTCGTCCCGCTTCCTTCTTCAGCGCTGTGAGTGATCTATCGAGCGGCCGTGCCATCCTTGAGCGGTTCTTCCTGGACCGCGCACTATTGTAGCGCTGCATTTTTGGGAGAGTGTCTTCCCTCTTTTCCAAGGTACGTAGTACTCTTCGGAACCCATGTCTTGGTGGCGATCACGATCACACACACACACACTTCTCCACCCTTTCCTTCCTCCCTTCATTTTGATTGTCTCTTTATTTTGATTTAGAAAAGGAGGGTAAAGGAAATAGAGGGGGGGGGGAACATGTCAACAACGGCACCCTACAGTTCCGAGCTTAATGGCTCTTGGTCACTCTAGTCATGGCGATGCTCACGCCGTCTGACCGCTCCAGTCTCAACAGCGCTCGGCCACCCCTGTCTCAACAGCGCTCGGCTACTCCAATCACTGTGGTACTGGTGCCATCCAGTCGCCCCTGTCTTAATGACACCCAACTGTTCCAGCACAGCGGTGCCCACGGCACCCCAACTTCCCCGATCTCGACGATGCTCCGTATCAGGGATATATCATGACACCCTTCGGGCGGCATCCTGCCAAGTCACAAGTTCTTTGACGGACACATGTGCCAATGCAGAAATACCCGCACAATAACGCAATGACCTGGGGACCGTCACAAATGATGGAATTGTCCCGTGTCTTGCACACATTTGTAATCGGGCTTGCATGCCTCATATAAATACCTTTCATGGCATATAGTTATGTAATTCAGTCCGAGAATTGCTCCCCACCCTCGCCAGCTACCAGTCTCGATGTCGTCCAGTATATCGCCATCTATCTCCCAGCTGAGTCCTAACTCCTCTACGCGGATGGACCCTACATCTGAGCCAGGACATGCCTGCTCCTTGCCGAGCCAGTGTCAGCCGCTCCGCACCCGAGCTAGGGACTGCCTGCTCCCTGTGGAGTCAGTGTCCACCGCTCCTATGTCCCAGCCAATACCTCATTCTCATAAACCCAGAATTCATATCATTTCCAGTGTCCACCCTGGAACCATTCTCTCTCTACTCCCAATTATCCTTGTTGTGTTGTTGTTGCCCTGTCACTGTTGCATGGACTAAGCCCTCCCGATGTTGCGGCTCCCAGGGTCCCTAACTCTTCTCTTTGACAATAGAAACAAAGGTGTTCGGGCTCTGCCCGATGTAAAATAAACACCGATTGCTTGCGATCTATGAGGGAGACGTCCAGTACACGAGCCTCCATAATGGCCTACACTTGTACTAGCGAAACCTCTTTCTCTCCACGTAGCACACAACATTGCGTGGGAGCAGCAAAAACATCACAAAATCGCCTGGGGAGTGTGCAAGATCGCCTAGGCAAGCGGCATGCTAGTCAAGAATGCAGCAGGCCGCATGCTGGTGTACAGCTCCCAACGAGCATGGCAGACACGCCAGGTGCCTGGGAAGCTGGAAAGAACCATGCAGTAGTAGGAGGCAGTGGTAGTACAGCAGGCGAACATGACATCCCCTCCCCATGCATGAGCAGAATGGTGTAGGGAACGACAGCGAAGGCGGTGACCTGGGCCTCGCCTAAAAGAACCCAGCAACCCCCCTCTCGCGGACAACTTCTTCTCCCGCCCTCTTCTCTGATCTCTTTCACTTCCTCTCTCCCCCTTCTCCTCTCCTCTTCTTCTCTTCTCCATCTCATCCTTCTTCTTCTCCTTTAGCTTTCTTCTCTTCTCCTCTGCACTTCTTCTCAGTGCTCACGTGCCATGCCCTAGTGGCACATCCCCAGTCAAACACTTGGTTCCACCAGCGATCGTCAAGAAATCGACTGGCACGCCTGCATTCCATCCAGCCACCCCTATCCCAATTTTTCGGAATGATTAACCATACGCCATTCCTTTCTATGCATTCCTATTGTTCTTCTCACATTCTTGCAAATACCCCCAGAATTCCCGCGTACCAAGTCGACCTATCTCGACCTTCCGTGAAAGGTGAGTGTGCGTCACCGTCGCGAGGAAAAATAGAAGTGACTCCCCATGAGCGTAAACAAATTGGCACGCCCAGTGGGACGTCTCCTACCTTTCTTCTTTCTATCGAAGAAAAGTCACACCTGCCAAGTGTACACCGCAATGCCCTCGCCTTTTCTTATCGGAGAGGAAGAGGAGGGCCCCCGTCTAGGATGCAACATGCAACCGGTCGTCATCGAGCGACCAATCTACACCAGCAACAACAACAACAAACTGGTGGCGATAGTGACCTACGGTCCAATCATCATCGCATTTCACGCCGGGCATGTACGATTGGCTACCCCAATCATGTTCAGTAACCCTGCCTTGGCCTTCGGCTCTCCTAATCCTAGGACGCCAGTGCCGTGGCCGAAGAGCAGCCCAGTACTGTGACTGCCTATACAGGCAGCTGGCCCCTCTGCTCCTCCAGCAACAAAGACCCATGCAGTCATTGACCCCCAGGTCCTTGGCTCTGCCAGCGCCCTACATAGGTCTCCAGCCTCGGGTTTCCAATACAACGTCACCCCTGAGACATTCAAGCACCAAGCATTGGGTCTCCAGCGATGCCTATTCCCAACATGGACAACGAGATCCGAGTCATTGGCACCTCAACACCTGATATGGGCACTAAACCCCAGGTCTCTGGCGTTCCAACTTCAGCGCAAGCCTCCAGCCTTAGATACCCGGTGCAACATCAACAACGGCCTATGGGGGCATCGCGCCCAAGGATTTGGCCACATCAGCTCCTAACACGGGCACTAAGCCTCGGGACATGGCCACCTCAACACCCAAGACGGGCTTCTAGCCCTAGGTCTCAGTTCCAGCAACACCCAAGATGGGCACCTAGCTCTGGGGACCAGTTCCAGTAACACCCATGACTGGCACTCAGCCCTAGGTCCCATCTCTATCAACACCCAATACGGGCTTCCACCCCTGGGTCTCCGCTACATCAACACTTGAGATGGGCGCTCCACCCTGGGTCCCAGCATTCCAGCATCATCAGCACCCAAGACAGGCTTTCAGTCCAAGGTCTCAGCTACATCAACACCCAAGATGGGCATTTCACCTTGGGTCCCAATGTTCCAGTATCACCAACACCCAAGAAGGGCGTTCAGCCCCGAGTTCCAGCCTCAACAACACCCAAAACGGGCGACCAGCCCCGGGTTCCAGCTACATCAACACCCAGGACGGGCTGCCCGCCCTGGGATCTAGCTCTATCAACACGCAAGATGGGCTTCCCGCCCCGGGTTCCAGCATCATCAACACCAAAGATGGGTGTCCCGCCCCGGGTCCCAGCTTTATCAACACCCAAGACAGGCATTCAGCCTCAGGTCCCAGCTTTATCAGCACTCAATATGGGTTTCCAGCCCCAGATCCCACCCTTATCAGCTCCCAATACAGGCCTTCAGCCACGGGTCCCGGCAACAACTCTAACAGCCTAAGTGAACGTTAAGTTCCAGGTCGCCGCTATGTCGGCCCCAGCTCGGGCATTGAACTCCCAAGCTTCGGCTACACCGACACTCACCAGAAGCACCATGCTCTAGACAACCCCGGACCGGGTTCATTCGGTCCACCACATTGGTGCTGAGTCAACCTCGGCCCTACAAAAAAAAGGGGGCGCCATAGCGGCTGCAAAAAATAGGTGACCCATCACCGCCGCCCCTACCTCCAGAAGACAAGGCGAGACTTAAAGAAGCCGATGCATCAGTAGCACATCAGGGGCAACCACCCCGGTCCAGTATCTAGCCTTCCAAGCCCACACAATGGGGGCAACTCCAAGGAGGAGCGTCGGTCCTCCCTCAGATGAATATAGGTCATTAGAAAAGAGACCCAGCCCATTTGGAGGTCATATGGCAAGAGATTCCTCTACTCACCAGAATGGCACCAAGCTCAAAATTCAACAGAGCAAATGCTGGCTCAAAATCCTGCTACTCAGTGAAGCATCGGTCAAGGTAGATTTCAGTCCTTGACAGACTAGGGGCACTAGTTCACCCTCAGAAGCACCTCTTGAAGGGAAAGGGGTAATGCGAATTATCAAAAACACTGCAAAGGTGTTCGCATATCACCCCACCGACATCGAAAAGTAACGCGGGAACCCACCTTGCCAATGTCAATCAACGATTCAGGGTGAATCCCGCAGACACCCACCCAGTAGCTCAAGAGAAACTCCACCTGCGTCAGCCAACGACACGGTGGAATCCCTGCCAACGCCAACTGGTGACACCGATAAAGCTCCATTGTGTCCCCACCGGTGGCTACCAACAAACCTTGGCGGAGGTCTATCCCTTCGGTATTTATCATGTCCCAAGGGGTAACAACACCCAGGCGGACACTCAGTCAAAGCTCAGCTTCGACCATCATGTTCATTAAGGCCGAGCCACCCAGACCCCAGTCAAAGTCCCAGCCATCTACAGGAAAGACCAGCCAGTCTTCGGATTCACCCTAAAGCTCCGAGCTACTCGGTTAAGGGTCGATCCACAGTTGATTCTACAACAGCAACAAGTCACCAATGACGCAACCTCCAGGCAACGTCCCCTGACAGCGACAAGCAAAGGACGATAGCTGCAAGGCTCGCAGGTACCCAAAAAAAAACAAAAGGGGCTAAAAATAAAGATGCCCTGGCGGACTTAGCCGCTCTCTCCATAAGGAGGTGGCTTGGGGCAAAAAGGCCGCAAACCCTGCTGAGGTGAAAACCTGCGAGGGCCTCTCAAGCAAAATCGGGTTACCCATCGGTGTGAAAACACTTAAGGGCGCACCGGAAAAAGAAAATGGGGGCCAGCTCTGGTGAAAACCCGAAAGGGCGGTGGAGCTGGTAAAGAGAAAAAGAAAAATATCTATTCCTCACTAGGAATAGCCAACCACCGCACCCTAAATCCTTGACCAGTCTGCCACAGCAGTGGGTCTGATGCGGGACGAAATGTGGACTTGATGCCAATTTGATGCGACCCTGAGACTCTAGGTGACGACGCGACCAAATTTAAGACACGACCAGCAAAGACGCGACTAACTCAACACAAGCTCACTACTCGTCCCTAGAAAGAGAAGCGTGCGGATCTGCGCAGTTGAGAAACCGGCAATGAGTCAAGGTGGTCAACACTCCTTCGTGCCTGGATCGGGTCACGGAATAGGTCACGTACACTCTCTCACAGCGGTGATATTATTTGATCGGGCAAGATATCCTATCACTCAAGCAGCAACAAATAAATACATATGAGATAAGCAAATGCCGAGAGAGATAGAGGTGATGCCTCCATGCTCCGGGCGTGGGGAAGATGACCCTGGCCAAGACCCGTACTCCCGGTACAGTAAATAATAAATAATTATAGCAATGAATTTTACAGCCCACTCCATGCAGGGAGGTAAAGGGCTACAATAGCGACGCGGGAGTACCGATCACGGGTTGACGGGTAGCAAGTCGGAAGGGCTTTCGGGCCGGAGGCGGGCTGCTGGTCCAACACGGCACTATTCAAACTCATTGGGCAGCAAGCGAGTTCGGCACGTGGGACGGCGGCTTACGGTCGGCGTCTGGTCGAGGCGGCTGACTGGGACGTCGGTGGAAGGCTCCTCTTCGATGAATGAAGTCGGCGGCGGCTGAATCGTAGCTGGTGTATTTTTGTAAGAATTAATCAGCGGACTGCTCTTGCTGGCCTGTCACGGGACAGATCTGCGCGCTTCCACGAAAATGGTCACCACGCCAAGATCCGGTGTCGGATCGGGACAAAACTAGCGCCTTTGCGAAGGGCACTCAGAGAGCTTCGACATATGTGAATTTCAGATCTATCCAATGGTCTGGATCGAGATGAAAAACTCTGTGCTTTGTAGTTGTTTCTTGCTCGAAATCCAGATCAAGTAGGACAAAGTGAGATTTTCCTGAAAATGTATTTTGACCAAAGGGAATTCGGTAAATCTAGATCTTTGGGATTTTATGGGTGAGAGGGGGGGATGTGAGGGTGACACAAAAATATTTTGGTATTTTTATGAGATGTCTAAGGGGGTGGGAAAATTCGTGAAACAGGTGGCTGTCTCACAGATCTGCAGAAAGGTAGACTGCAAGTGGTGGAAAGAATTATCTGGGAGGAGAGGTAAACGGTGGCTGATTGGGGTGAAAATTAAACTGGAAGAAGGGAAAAACATGGGGAACAAACCCTCAAAACCTCAGATCGATCAGATGGCTGGATCTGGAGATACAACCTTTTCTTTGAAATTCAGTTCTGTAGGTCGTAGATCTGGACTGTTGGATGAAGATGGGGTTGTGGCGGCTCGTTGGCGGCTCCGATGGCAGCGACGGTGGCTGGGAATCACACCCAGAGGGGAAGATAGAATTTGAAATCACCAAGATTTAGGGCATTCAGCCTAAAAAGTTTTGCAACTCTCACAGCTGGAAGAAGGGGGAGAGAGGAGAGAGGGGCGCCCAAGGGCTGTTGCACAATTTTTTGATTTTTCTTCAAATCTTCTATCAAAATAATGAAATACAAGGATTATATAACACTAGCTAAAAGACCTAAACTAACCTCGGATCTAGGGTTAGGGAGGGGCAATTAGGGGATAGAAGATTATTCTTCTCCCATGTGGTCAAAGAACAAAATATAAAATGGGTAAATGGGGGGGGGGATATTTAACTCCCCACATGGGGACAAGAGAGAGGGGGCGCCCTCCCTCTTGGTCAAGAGGGGAAATGGAATTTTTATTCCTTGGTCAATCTTCTCCCATGGACCAAAGACCAGCCCTATGGGCCCTAGAAGCTAGGTGGCCCAATGAGAGAGAGGTTGGGGTCCCGCCGGGCCTACGTGGCCTTTTGCAAAGAAACACACTAATTCCTAATGACTAACCCATTGGCTTATAATTGCCTTACAATTAAAACCCAATTGACTCAAGGATATAAATACATACAAAAAAATTTAGTGGCCTTGCTTTGATGTCCCCATCAATTCTCCTTGGGTGGGAGAAACTCGACCCCATCGAGTAAGGGGTGCGGCTGCTCATATGTCGCTCCTACGGATCTGTATCTCTGCTTGGGTGATACACGTGTCATCAGATGTGGGTCGTACTCTCCACCCTACCTGGTAGCGTGGGTACGCTCAACTCCTAGTAGTCATCACTTGCTCATCCCATATATGTTCTATATGCTCATGCTGCTGAGGTAACAAGGCAGGTGGTGGACGCTCTGGGGTGGTGTCACTCACAAGGGGTGGAGACGGCTCAAATGGCTCACTGGATATCACCGTTGGGTCCCTGTAAGTGACTAGATCCAAGGCTTTGAAGGTGGAGTTGAGCCCATATTCGTCAGGCAAGTCCACAACGTACGCATGAGATCCAACTTTCCTAACACTCGAAAAGGACTGACATCACGAGCTTGCATTAGACCGACTCGACTCGACGTATGCAGACTCACAACAGACTGTATGAAACAAAGACTCACATATGACTCTAGACTCATACTAAGGAAGACTCGATAAGAATGTCAGACGCCGTCTGCATACACTAAGTGTAAAGATAGACTGACCCACAACTTGATGCCATGAGTCTCAACCCTCATCAACCATCTCCGATTTGAGAATACTCATCCTCGGGTATGGAAGTGTAAGAGGATCAGGAGGTGGGTGACAGGAAGGTAATCCGGACGTTTGGTGTGGAGCATGGAAAATGGGAAGTCCGGACATTGTCTCTCGTACGCGTGGCAAAAATCAAACCATACTGCGTCAACATAGGGTGTCGACAGTGGTACGGTAGTCACTACCGGCTGCACTATCGTAGGAGAGACCGGTAAAAGTGGGACAACTGACTGCTGCTCGGGAGTGACTAGTAAAAGAGAGGTGGCAGGCTGGTCAGGGACGTCAAGGGAACCTAGGATGGGTGACATCACGGGGTCGTCCAGTGGGGATGGGGTGACTCACAGACCCTAGCCCTCTAGGTGATCTATTGGATTGCTCTCTAGCCCCTCAACCTTAGTAAGGTACTCCTCGACCAACTCTTGGTCAGCCTCATAACTCACTAGAATAACCCCAGGTGGGGCATCCTCCGAATGTGTGTCCTCTAAGATAGGTGAACGTGAAGGACACTGGTCGGAGATATGGCTAACATGGGTAGGCTCTGGGAGTGGTGGCAGGTGTGAGTCCAGAGGCGGAGCGAGCCGTTGGGGGTGGGTGACTGGGGACACGGAGGTGGTCGACAACTCGCCTGGTAGGTGAGGTGGGTGTAAGGTGTAGGTTCTCCTGTCCTGGTCAAAGGTCACTCTCCTCCCTTCCAAGCGTGTACCTAGGCCATCTACACGCGTACTCAACCCATCCAACTTATCCACTCGTGTACTCAACCCATCAATCTTTTCTATAAGAGTTTGGAACATGACGGCCACAGATGGCTCATCAGGACAATGGACTCGGGGATATGCCATGGGGCTGGCGAGTAGTTTGACATGCAGACACAAGGAGACAAGACAGGCTGACTCTCTAATGGACTAGACATAAAACATCAATGCAAAGTTGGAATGCAGACCTGGATACAAACCTAGACTCAACCAGTATCCGGTACGTGGCAGAGGTATGATCCGAAGATCACACTCACGTAAGTGTGCTACCTTCGCAATAGGCGTAACCTATCGTTCCAGGGACACCTTTTAATATACCAGGTATAGGATGCAATGCGACACCTGGGACCGATTACCCTAGACTCAAACTAGCTCTGATACTAATTTGATGCGGGATAGGATGCGACTCGGTCGATTTGATGCGAACCTGGGACTCTAGGCAAGCTCGTGACTCGTCCCTAGCAAGCGAAGCGCGTGCGTATCTGCGAGGTTGAGAAATTGGCAATGAGTCGAGGGTGGTCAATGCTCTCGCTCGTGCCCAGATTGGGTCACGGGATCACTCTCTTGTAGCGGTGATTGAAATAATATAACGCGCTAGATATCCTAACACTCAAACAGTAGCATAAAAATAAATACGAAATGAGCAAATGTGATAAAAGGGAGGAGCAAGAGCGTAACTCCATGCTCCGGGCGTGGGGAAGACGATCCTGGCCAAGACTCGTACTCTCGGTATAGTAAATAATCAATAAATTACAGTAATGAATTTTATGCCCACTCCACGCAGGGAGGTAAAGGGCGACAATAACGACCCAGGAGTACCGATCTCAGGCTGATGGACAGCAAGCCGGAAGGGCTTTCGGGCCGGAGGCGGGCTATTGGTCCGACTCTGTTTAGACTCGCTAGACAGCAAGCGAACTCGGCATGTGGGATGTCGGCTTCCGGTTGACTTCTGGTCGAGGCGGTTGGTTGGGATGTCGGTGGAATGTTCCTCTTCAATCCCTGAAGTCAGCGGCGGCTGAATCTGATCCGACATATTTTTGAAAGAATTAACCGGCGGACTACTCTTGCTGGCCTATCTCGGGATAGAGCTGCGCGCTTCCACAAGAACGATCACCACGCCCATATCCGGTGTCGGATCGAGACTAAACTAGCGCCATTGCGAAGGGAACTCAGAGAGCTTTGACATATGTGAATTTTAGATCTATCCAACAGTCTGGATCGAAATGAAAGACTCTGTGCTTTGTAGTTGTTTCTGGGTCAGAATCCAGATCAAGCAAGATAGAGTGAGATCTCCCTGAAAATGAATTTTGACCGAAGGGAATTTGATGGATCTGGCTCTTGGGGATTTTATGGGTGAGAGGGGGGGATGTGAGGATCACACATAAATATTTTGGTATTTTTCTGAGATGGTTTTGGGAGTGGAAAAATTCGTGGATCTGGGTTCTATCTCACAGATCTGCTGATGGGCAGACTGTCAGGGGTGGAATGAAATGATTAGGAAGGGGGGTAAACGGGGGCTAATTGACATAAAAATTAAACTGGGAGTGGGGAACAACGGGGGGAACAAACCCTCAAAAATTGAGGTTGATCAGACAACTGGATTGGGAGAACAACCCGATCTATGTTCTGTTGTCCAGGATTTCGAGATCCAGGATAGAATCTCAAAGATCTGGTTGGTTCTCCCAATCCAGCCGTCTGATCGACCTCAATTTTTAAGGGTTTGTCCCCCCGTCGTTCCCCACTTCCAGTTTAAGTTTTATGTCAATCAGCCCATGTTTGCCCCGCTTCCCAGTCATTTCATTCCACCCCTGACAGTCTGCCCATCAGCTGATCTATGAGACAGAACCCAGATCCATGAATTTTTCCACCCCAAAAACCATCTCAGAAAAATACCAAACTTTGTGTGTGTGATCTTCACATCCCCCCCTCTCACCCATAAAATCCCCAAGATCCAGATCCACCGAATTCCCTTCGGTCAAAATTCATTTTCAGGCAGATCTCACTCTGTCCTGCTTGATCTGGATTTCGAGCCAAAAACATCTACAAAGCACATAGTTTTTCATTGCAATTCAGACCATTGGATAGATCTGAAATTCACATAGGTCGAAGCTCTCTGAGTTACCTCGCAACAGCGCTAGTTTCGTCCCGATCTGACACCGGATCTGGGCGTGGTGATCATTCTCGTGGAAGCGCACAGCTCTGTCCCGAGATAGGCCAGCAAGAGCAGTCCGCCGGTTAATTCTTTCAAAAATACGCCGGCTCAGATTCAGCCGCCACCGACTTCAGCGATCGAAGAGGAAAATTTCACTGGGGTCCCAACCAAACGCCTTGACCTGAAGTCAATCGGAAGTCGACGTCCCATGTGCTGAGTTCGCTTGCTGTCCAGCGAGTCTGAATAGTGCCGAGTCGGACCAGCAGCCCGCCTCCGGCCCGAAAGCCCTTCTGGCTTGTTTCCCGTCAACCCGAGATCGATACTCCCGGGTCGTTATTGTCGCCCTTTACCTCCTTGGGTAGAGTGGGCATAAAATTCATTGTTGTAATTTATTGATTATTTACTGTACTGGGAGTATGGGTCTTGGCCAAGATCGTCTTCCCCATGCCCGAACGTGGAGGTACGTTCTCACTCCTCCCTTTTATTGCATTTGCTCATTTCGTATTTGTTTTTATGCCGCTACTTGAGTGTTAGGATATCTAGCTCATTATATTATTTCAATCACCGCTGCGAGAGAGCGAGTGTGACCCGTCCCGTGACCCAATCCGGGCAGGAGCGAGAGTATTGACCACCCTCGACTCATTGCCGATTTCTCAACCGCGCAGATCCGCACGCCCTTCGCTTGCTAGGGACGAGTCGCGAGCTTGCCTAGAGTCCCAGGTTCGCATCAAATCGGCCGAGTCGCATCCCGTCCTGTATCAGGGTCAGCATACCTTCTTTTGGTTGTCACACCATGACGGTCAGACTACACCCAGTCTTTGACTAATACACCATAACGATCGGTCATCTCCCAGCGTCCATGTCAATATACCATCACAGTCGACCCACCTATTTCCTCCTATCCTGACACTGTAGACACGTCATTTTTAACATTTTCGCGAGTAAATCTCATATCACACCATGATGTCCCAAAGTGACTTACACATTTGACTTACTTGAGTGATTTCTAATGTTTACATGATAACTGCGGTTGCATATAAAATAAAAAAAGGTTAAAACAAGTTTTAAAAAATAAATAAATAAAACAAAACAAAAATAGAGAAAATGTGTTTTACATAAAAAATAAAATTTTTATTTGTTTTCATATAAAATAAAAAATTTGAAGAAAAAAAATAAAACACAATAAAACAAAAATAAAAAAACTAAAAAATAGAAACATAACAAATAATAAATAAAAAGAAATTATTTAATTATTGCTTGGCCCTTCACACCCCACCCCTCCTTATTTTTAGGATCTTGTCCCTCTATTATCCACTTCTATTATTTTCTAAGACTTCCCATTTTCTCCCTTTATATCCCATGGCCTCTCTCCCTTGAGAAGGGGAGACTCCTACACTTAAGCCACCTCTCTCTCACCTAAACCAACACAACTCTCTCTCTCTCTCTCTCTTTCTCCCTCTCTCTCTCACGCGATTTTCTATCTTTCTTCCTCTCACCTCTGGCGACGGGAGAGGACATGCTCTGACTCGTTCTTTACTAAGCTTTTGTATGCTCTGACTTGGCTCTACATACATCGCTTATTGAGCATACAAATCGTAGTGGGGTGCTGTGACTTAGTGGAAACAATGCGGGTTCTTTCTTCCTCTTCTTTCTACTTATTGAGCATGGAGCCAAGTCAGAGCATAAATTCTAACTTGTTTGTTTAAGTGATGTGTGCAGGGATTCGAGAGAGCAAGAAAGAGGCAGAGAACAAAGAACCAAAAAATTTATTCCATTAAAAAAAGGGTTTACATCAAGTTCCACCCTCTCTCTCCACATTAGTCTTCTCGTCACGCTCCGGGCAAGAAGCTCTAGAGGGTGTCGTCAAACCATGAGAAGCGGTATTCCTACCACTATGTATTCCCCTTTCTGTCTCCATACCCCATCGTCGATCTGCGGGGGCAGTAAAGAAGCTACTGACAAGAAAGCCACGCTCTCGTGCTCTTCGGTAGCATTCCTCACCATCCTTCAGCCACTGCTCGGTGAGACCGAGACTGGTTCGGAGCTCAAACACTTGGGCCTCCAAGGCCCTTTTCTCTTCTCTCTCGACCAATCTCTCTACCCTCTCTCTCTCTCTATCCCTTTCCTTCTCGGCACGTTCCCTCGCTCTGTTTTCCCTTTCCAACTACAAGGTGATCCTCATCTCCATGGCGTCACGAGAAAGGTCATAATCTGAATGGTGCCGTAATTCCTCCTCTAGCTCTGCTATCCTGGCTTCCCCCTGCGTGGCACGGGCCAGTGCCTCTTGCATGTCTCCCGCCTGCCATGTCTGCCATCTCTGGTGTGTAGTAAAGCATGAGTAAAGAAAATTCTATGGTGAAATCCTCACCCGTGCATAAAGTATTCCCTCTACCTCTACAGCACGCTGCGTAGCATGAGCAAGTCGTTCATGTAGCATGTCAAGTTCTGAGGTAGGGATTCATAAACTAGAGGTTACACCATCTGCCCCCATTACTGATGAGATGGCGTCGAGCTGGGGGCGCTGTAACACATCCGAGGTGACAATTAGTGGCTTAACACCAAGGATCCAGAGTAATAATTAGGAACATGCATTACACTTACCGAGGCATTCAAAGCCGCCTGGGTATCACCCAACTGTTGCTCCATGTCTGTCAAACGAGCTCGCAAGTTCGTTATCATGGTATAACGGGCATCCTACACCCATGGCGTATGAATCAACACTCAAAAGAAGAAGAAGAAGAAGAAGAAGAAGAAGAAGAAAGGCCATTTACCTACATAAGTCCCCCACGATGGAACCGCTCCACATACATCACCTTGTATAGGCGCAAGTAATCCTCAATATCCTACACATGCGACTCCACAAGTGTGTCATCCCGTTGCCAGTCTTCATACTGTTTGGGGAAGCGTACTCGCTAATCCACGCAGGTTGCCGGCCCGCGTTCTTTCCTCCCGACACGAGGTGGCGCTGTCATGTCTACCCATTCTTGGGCAAGCCCTAGGGTCCTCATGGCCAATCGTAGCCGAAGTGGCTCGATTTCGTTCAAACAATGGAGCCAGAGGACCCGTCTGAACCGGGCATGGCTTGTTATAACCCACGGCTGGTCGGTGTCAACCATGCCCGAATAAGGCCACCAGTTCACCTATGTTAGATTGTACATATCTTCTTAGCTGGTCAAAAATAAAATAAAAAAAAGAAAAAAAAATCCTACCATCGCTACAGGGAACTCTTGCAACTCGCGTCTTAACACCATCAGTTCGTAGGATAAAGGTGTTATGCTCATGATGGGTTGCCACCGTCTGGCTAACGGCACCGTCACTGGTCGCCAATGCCGAGCTCTCCCCATCGGGAGGTAATAAAAGCTCCATAGTTGCGCCATCATGTGTCATTGGCATAAATAAAAAGAGAAAAGAAAAAATAAACAAATAAACAAAAAGAAAAACATAAAACAAATCAAGAAAAAACAAAGAAAAAAGTAGTATATATATATTTTTATTACCTGAATAAATGGTGTAAAGCCACTTATTGCCACCTCTCGGTTTGACCCTTGGGACAGACCTCCAAATAAGTGTGCCAGCACGGTAGCTCCCCATGCATATTGCCCTACCCTCTCGAGGTCCACTAGGAACTCTAGGAAACGACAGTGAATGCTGTCTCCCCTTGAGCCCAATAGTAATTACCCCAATAAAAAGAGCAGAAATCTTCTCATATCCATGTTGGATCTCTCCCAGTTGCTGGCATCCATGCAGTACACAGTGCGGCACCCTCTTTCAGTCCTCTCCATGAACTCCTCCAGGGATTCATTGTCATGAGGATGAGTTTCAGTAAGCCCCAATGCCTTCATGATAGACGCCATGGCTACTGACCTGCTCTTTTGGTCCTCCAAGTTTAGCCCGAGTAGCTTCTGGGCTCCTTCCCAGTAATCGAGGTAGGTAACCCCGGTTACCACCTCGCCGTCCAATTTGAGGCCCGTAATTTGGACCACATCTTCTAGGCTGGGCACCATGTGTCCCCAGGGCATTAGGAAGGCCTGACTGTCTGGGTCCCATCTTTCACGCAGTGCCTGAATGAGGGCAAGATCGAGCTTAATTGTCTTGACTCGGAGGAAGGCTCCGAATCCCATCATGTCTAGTCGGGCCTTGTGGAAGTCCGAAAGACCCCGGTATGCCACCACCACCAACTCCCATGAGATGTGTGACCGCATCATGCCCTGCGCATACATAAAAATGAGAAAGAGGTGAACCCCTAAAAGGATAAGAGAACGAGAGAGGAAGTAAAAGGCGTTCACTTACACGTTGAGATTGAGTCTTTTCACTAAGGTGCCCTTCCATATCGGAAAACCTCATGGAGCTAATGCTGGACTTGCTTCTCTTCGAGGAGTGAGAAGATTCAGCCTCCATTCCCAACATAAAAGATCTTTGCTCCTTTCTCCCCCTCAGAAGCTTTCACTATTTAGGTCAACTTTTGTTGCTCATGAGGGAAGCAAAAGCAAGGTATTTATAGGGGAAGAAAAGTCTAGAAATATCACTAACAATGGCCTTCGACACGAGCTGCTCTCCCATCACGCTCATAGGTCACTTCGCTGCTTGCATAAAGTAATGATTTACGGTGACATGACGGCACATTCCCTATGCAGTCTAGGGGCTCCTTGATGGGGACATCGAGGCAAGACCATCCACATTTTTTTTGCATTTATGTCCTTTCATATTTGTATGTATACCCGTGTGTTATATGGGTACGCAATTTTAAGTCTTAGTGGGTTTATATGTAAAATTCCAATAGGCCCAAGTAAGGGGGTCCTCACCCCTTTCCCATTGGTCCACCTAGACCATGTGGGGATGGTCAACCATCCTAGGTGGCCATCTAGAAGGTTTGAATGTCAATTGACCACATGGGAGACAAGTGGATTAAAAATTCAAAGGTAGGCTACCTACCTCACCTACCTTGTCCCCCCATTAGAATTAATTAGAAATTTCATTTTTTTATTTTATTTGGATCAAATATGAAGTCCCTTAAATGCCCCTCCAGATCCTACATCTAAGGATATTCATGGTCTTTTTTTATTTATTACATAAGTCATGTATTTCTATTATTCTAGAATTAATGAAAGTGAAAAAAGTATTGTGCAAGAGCCCCCCTTGTGAGAATTTCGACCTCCCCTCTCTCTACCCCTAGTTTTCTTCATCCCCAACCCCCAATTCTATAGTGGATCCCCTCTATCTCCTCCCCCTCCATCTCTGAGTTCATCGGTGCCACCGTCGCCGCCGTTCGTACCGCCATCGAGCCGCCACGAAGCCATCTTCGGTAATCTATCCATCCAGGACAGAGGTAATTTCCACGAATTTCTGCTCCCACCTCCCTCTTCCTCTAGAGCTGAAAGTTTCAGAAGTGGTTCACCTCTTGAACCTTTATCTTAACAAAAAATTTCAAGTCATATTTCTTTCATTTGATATTTTTCAATTTTCGTTCAAGCTGTCATTCCAGTTCTGCCAGATCTCTGTCTACAGTGATAGTTTCCCTAAGTTTTCCATTTACCGACCACTTTTTTATTTTTCTTGGAGCCCCCAATTTTACTGGGAGTTCTGTCCACCCTCCTATACCTCTCTAAATTTTCATGGAATTTATAAAGTTTGTTACATATTTTTAGAAATTCCTGTTCCAACTCATCTACAGTTCTGTCTGCATCAGTCCAGATCCGACCACAGTCCAGTGTAAACTCTCTAAAACATCTAGGCCACCATATTCTCCAGATCTAAAAATATTACTAGTTTCCTCTCTTGATTTCCTACAACTTTGCTTAAGAACACAACTTCAGATTCGGACTTCTACCTTACGGTCCAAGGCAATCCATAGGAAAGTTCCCTACTGATCTGAGAGTTCGGGTACTGTACAACAGGAACTTCAAAATTCAACAAAGGCTAGATCCGCGCAGATCCAAGTCCTCTCTCTAGGCCTAGATTGAAGGATTTCAAGAAAGCTTTCCAACGATAGCTCATGTGCCCTGATCCGACATCGGTATTGATCGCAGTGAGCGTTCTCGTCGGGTCACGCGCTGAAAAATAGAAACAACAGATCCGTGGCCGGCTTTTCCGACCGGTGCCGATCGGAGCCGCCCGGCCTCCGGCCGGCGAACCGGCACGCCTCCATCCTTGGGAGCACCCCTCTAGGTGTCCCCACCATAGTGGTGCCGCCCCGGTCCCACACTGTCCCTCCGGACAGCATGCGGGCCCCACAGTCACGAGTTTGGGTGCTGCCGAAGCTACGTGAGAAGCCGCCCGTCAACCCGAAATCGGTCCTCCCGGGCCCCATTGTGTAGCCCTTTACCTCCCTACGTGGAGTGGGCAGTGACTCATTGCTGTAACAATTGTGTATTCATTATCCCGGGAGTACGAGTTTCGACCGGGTCCGTCTTCCCCACGCCGGGAGCGTGGAGGTATCGTATTTGCTCCCTGATTCGGCATTTGCTTTACTCATATATACTTGTTTATGTCGCTGCTAGAGAGCATGTGTAGGGATATCTAACTCGCTATATATTGTTTATTACCGCTACTGCGAGAGAGTGCGTGACTGTCCCGTGACCCGATCCGGGCATGAAAGAGAGCCGACCACCCTAGCTCATTGCCGGTTTCTCAACCGCGCACGTCCGACGCTTCCCTCGCTAAGGGACAATCGTGAGCTTGTCGTGTTCATGGTCCGTCCCGCATCAATTTGGTATCAGAGCGCCAGTTGAGTCTAGGGTGTCCAAAATAAAAAAAAGAGTGTCATTTAAGTCTAAGTGTCTAAGTCGGTCTTAGGAGTTACATTTGCATACCATTAGTCGGTATATCAAAAGGTGTTGTCCAAATGTTAGGCTACGCCTATCGGGAAGGCCACACACTTGCGCGAGTGATCTTCGGATCGATTAGCTCCGCCACGTACCGAGTCTTGGTTGTCATGTCTAGGGTTGTAGTCCATTGTCTAGTTGGTTTATCTACTAGTGTCGACATGGCCATCCACTAGCTTCTTTGTGTCCCATGGGTTACCGAACACCCGGATCTTATCCATGGTGGCGATACTATCTCAAATGGAAGGACCACCCGAATCACCCCACTAGGCCCGAAACTCGGGACTTCTACGGGTCCGATCACCCAGGTGACTACCTAGAGTGGGAAGCCATTATGGATGACTACTTCGAGGTGTACAATATGTACGGGCCCATGCAAGTCGATGTTGCCAAAAGGTGACTTTTTGGTGAAGCCGCCGAAACATGGAGGGACATCAAATATTGGAGGGAGGATAGGAATCTAAGGCCCATCGAGTCATGGTGGGAAATGAAGAGAGCGCTTAGGAGGGCCTACTTTCCCCGCCCACCTACCTCCAACCACGGAGGTCATACCACTCACCAACCCCACCAACTCACCCACAATCAAGTGGGCCACACCTCTACCCAATCCCACCCCTTCACCGCCATCCAAGCCCACCAAGGCGACCCCAATCTAGTGGCCCGCCCAGTCACCTCCAACCAACCTCCCCTTAGCACCCCCATCCCAACCCACTCAAGTACCTCCAACCGAGTGGATGCCTCGCTTATAGCCGAGCCTAGGACCCCACCTAGGCCGAGAGATGAGGAGCGAGTCCACCCCAAGGTCCCTACTCCAACCCGCACCCTTGCCGAGATCTTGAAACAATTTACGCATGGGCTGGATAGGATTGAGAGGGCACTACTCCAACTCGAGCCCAAGGAGGTCATAGCCGGTAGTCTTCACCCGGCCCCACCTCTAGCATCCCCAAGCCATCTTCCCACCATGGATACCACGCCTCCATCACCTTCGAGAGCTCCAATGCCACAACCCTCTATGTCCGAACGTGATTTGGAACCATCTCATTTGGAGCCACCAAGGCCCGAACCACCCGTATTTCTAACGGGTACACTATACATCGCCGAGCCACTTTTTAGTTGGCTCAAGGATGGCTTGGTCCCACCTCCCTTTCCATCCATGGACCCCATCCTCCCTTTAGTGCCGGTCAACTCCTTCCATACCACATTTTGATCTAGTCACCATGTTGACACATTGGACGATCTTGTCATGGGATTAGATTTACAATGAAAGTTGACGCATCTTTTGGCGCGAGGCTTTGACCAACCCGCTAGTCTTAGCTTCACCCATCCGGCCTTCGGGTCCATTACCTCCGAGTGCACCGTGGGTTGTGTCACCACGGAGGTTCTTATACTTGTCCCGCCACCGGACGAGCCCGAATTCATACCCTTTTGTCCGAGGGAGGAATCATACTTCTTGCCTACGATCCCCGTCCCACCCGTCACAATTCAAGAAGGTGACTATCCACACCTTCAAAACTTCTACAAGTGGGACAGTGACTTGTGGGAACCCACCACAAGGGGTCATACCTTCTTTGATCCCTTTGACCCATTCCCTAGTGGATCCTTAGACCCTCCATGTTGTGCCCCTTGTGCTTTGTTGATGATGTGGTGTTTTAATGATAGCAACATGAATGAGTCACCATTTTGAATGATAGCAACATGATTGTTTATAACTGATATACTCTGTGGATAATGCATATGACTGTGACTGGTATATTATCTGGAGAATGCATGTGTTCTGTCTGTCTATACACTACAGGGTAAAGCCCAAAGTCTAGACATTGCTGCATTGCTTGCATTTCAGAGTCTATACATCGTTCATGCATGCACATGTTCGTGGACAAAGTCTGCACATTGCACTGATGCCTTGGTCGCATGAGTTGACATACATTGGACTGTCTCTTCCAGCGTCTCACGCTATCCAAGTCGAAGTGTACACAATGAGCATCTCATGTAAGTCCATACATTCATAGTGCATTACATTGGCTAAGTATATACAACGTTAGCTCATGCATTATCTTAGGCTAAGTCTGTACCGCCTACGTCTCATGCAGCGTCAACGCTGTGAGTGTGTACATCGCATTCACATTTCACAAGTCTATACATTATGCATGTTTGAGTTAAAGTCTATACAGAGTCTGCATCTTTGGAAAGTCTGTATAGCGTGAAGTCTACACATTGGCACTGTAGCTCGCTCGTGCAAGTCCATACATTGGACTGTTCTTCAAAGTCTGTACATCAGACTGTTACAGTAAGTCTGTACATTGGCTCAGACTTTCCAAAGTCTACACAACGCCCTTCATTGAAAGTCTATGCATTCGCTGCAGAGATCACTGTCAAGTCTGTACATTGGCTTCACATCTTCAAGTCTGTACAGCCGTTTGCTTTGGATTTCAAGTCTAGACATTGCACTGTTGCATCCATCATCTTCGTGTTGTTTCTGTATTTGAGTCTTCGTGTTGTGTCTGTATTTGAGTCTTCGTGTTATTATGTCTTCTTGTCATTTTTGGATTTGAGTCTTCGTGTTGTGTCTGTATTTGAGTCTTCGTGTTATTATGTCTTCGTGTCATTTTTGCGTTTGAGTCTTCGTGTTGTTTCTGTATTTGTGTCTTCGTGTTGTTATATCTTCGTGTTATTTGTTGCGTCTGAGTCTTCTTTGTTATTTCTGTCTTCGTGCTGCTTTTCCTAGACCTCGTGTCTTTCTTGTTTTGTAACCACACTTCGTGTCGGTTTCTATTTTCATCTTCGAGTTGTTGTCAGCCCGTGTCGTCCTCGTCTTCGAGTCGTTCGTACGTTCGAGCAACTTAGTACTCGAGTTGTTTTCGTGTGTATTCAAGTCTTTTTAGTAAAGTGTCGTTTCACCTCGTGCCATTCTCTTTGCTGTTTGTTATGTCATGTTGCTTTTGTATTTCGTGTCGTTCTCTTCGTAGTGTCTATTTTGTTATAGTGTATTTCGTGTCGTTCCCTTTGTAGTGTTAGCGTTATTACTGTGTATCTCGTGTTGTTCTCTCTTTACCTCGTGCTGTTTTTCATCTGACCTCGTGTCATTCTCTCTTTATTTCGTACTGTAGTAATCTTGTGACTCTCGTGTCATTCTCAGAATAGTGCATCTCATATTGCTACCACATACCTCGTGCAGCTTTAGTTTCTGTGGCCCTGAGTTTTAATCGTGTTAATTCCTTGCAGGAGAAGAAGAAGGTGGTCCGAGGAAATATTCCCCAGTGACTGGGCAGCACGTGATCCGAGGCTGGAATGAAGCTGGCTGAGAGACTGCCACGTGGTCTGAATACTTAGGGCTGGAAATGTGGAGGTCACACGCCCTGGCTGCTGCTGCTGGTGGTGGTATATAATGAAGCCTTCATCTTCAGATGGAGGCTGATCGTGATCGAAGCAGAAAGAAGAAGCTGAGAGAAGAAAAAGGAAAAAAAGAAGAGAGAGCTTCAACGATCCAGCAGAAGAAAAAAAAAAGAGAAAGAGAGAGTGAAGAAAGAGAGAAGAGGAGAAGTGCAGCAGAGAAGAAAGAGAAAGAGAGAGAGTGAAGAAAGAGAGTGAGATCGAGGGAAGAAGAGAGAGAGAGAAAGAGAAGGAGTTCGTTCCTTAGATCTTTGGTTCAAAACCAGATCTGAGGTTGCTCATTGTTAGAGGGTATTTCATGCTTCATTGTTCAGCTTTTAGTTGCTGTGTTTCCATCTTTTCTGTTTTCTATTTTACATCCTTGATCAAGCTGTTAGTCAGCGGATTGCAGAGGTGCTACCTCTGGATGGCTAAGCTGTATTGCCCAGCGGTTTGCAGTGGAGGATTCTACTGGACAGCAAGCTGTGTTGCTCAGCGGGGCGAGGAGGATTCCTCAGACGGCAAGCTGTGTTGCCCAGCGATTGTATGGCAAGCTATAATGCCCAGCTGTTCAAGCTATGAGTCAGCGGAAGCCACACTCGGGTTGAGTGTGGGGTGGATGTAGGTCTGCTGGACTGAACCACCTAAAACCCCTTGTGCACTGTGGTTTGATTTGTCTATTTGTGCTTCCGCTAGGTGATTGCTTAGGGGCGCTCCATGTGTTTGGCCTCTAGTTGAGCAGTAGAGTTAATTAGTTTTCAGATTGACTAAATCTGTCTTGTTAGCTCTCTAGTGATCTCACTATGTGTTTGGTTAGTTTCACTACTGCCAATTAGCCTTCAAGTTTGTTTAGTTTACGAACTAGCATTTTTAGTGAGCGAAATTTTTACTGGGCGAAAGGTTTTTAAAAGTCATATTCATTCACCCCCCCCTCTGAATACTGCACCAAACCCAACAATTGGTATCAGAGCGGTCTCTGACTTAACAGATCTAACAATCTGCAGAGGATCCTGCTAACTATTTAGTGCATTTCAGAGTGGGTCATTTGGAATCATTTTGATTTACTGTCTTAGTGCATTTCTGTCTGTTGCATTTCATAAGTGTGCCTCTTGTGTTCTGTATTTAGCTTCACTGAGTTAGTGCCGTGTCTTGCTTATCTGATTTTATTGTCTAGTGTTTTATGCTTTGAATTTGGTTGTTATCTGATTCGATGCCTAATCCTCCGATATTCAGAGGTGATAACTTTGACTCTTGGTTCGAAAACCTCCATCGGTATGTAAAGTCTACTGATCCAAAACTGTGGAAGGTAATGACTCACGGCCCATACAAACTGTCGAAGGATAAATCTAAATGGACCAAGAGGGACAAGCTGAAAGACTCTGTCAATAATAGAGCTGTAGTTTTATTAAAAGAATCAATTGACAGATCTCTAATTGAATGCATTTCATCTTGCAGGTCTGCCAAAGATATTTTGGATAAACTGAAGCTAATCAGGAATCACAGCAAGTGCTTAATGGCTGATCATAGAAATGCTGATGATGAAACTTCATCTGAGGTAAGTTCTGAATCAGAAGGATACTCTTTCGATGAATTGATAGAGATGTATGAAAACTTGTTAGAAGTTTCCAAGAAATTGAAATCTGAAAATAAAAAATTGAAAAAGAAATGTGATAGAATAAATCTGAAAGATTCATGTGAAAACTGTCCAAATATGAAAAAGTCTTATGATGCTTGCATGCTGGATGTTCAGAATCTTAAGAAACAAAATGATTCTCTAAAAATTGAAAAACAAACATGGTTGGATAAAATGTCAGAAATAGAGAATCAGTTGAATGATAAGAAAAAGGAGCATCTAAAAGGCATGCAGGAACTCACTGAAGTTAATTCTGAATTGGACAAAATGAAATTGGAGACTGAAGATCTTCAAAAGAAGAATAAAACTCTTATTGTTAGAATGAATGAAATCAATGAGGTTTCACAGTCCTCTTCTGCTAAATCAAATTGTAAAATATGCTCAGCTTTAAGAGAACGTAATGAAGATCTCTTTAGTGAGAATGAATGGCTAAATAAATAAATTGCCTCACTTAAAGATGATCACAAAAATCTGCTCGCTGAGAAAATTAAAGCAGAAGAAAGAGAAGATGAAATGATTGAAAAAATGGAGCACATGTCTGGAAGAGAGAGATGTGCTAATAATGAAATTCAGGATAAAAATCTTGAGGAAGAAAACACTGAATTAAAAGCTGAAGTTGAAAAACTAAAGTGGTTGAACATTGGCTTGTCTGAAAGACTTCTCACTATAGAAAAAGGAAAAGCTGTCTATGATGGAAATTCAGAAATTTTGAACAGTCTAGAATAAGAAATTGAGAAGTATAAAACTACAAACCAAGTTCTAAGCGAATGTGTTAATTGCAGTGAACAGGAAATAGCCAGTTATGAACTTCACATTGCTAGCTTGGAAGATAAAATTCATAATCTGGAAAATTTAGCTATTGAGTCTGCCAAGATTAAAGGAAAAATAAAAACTGTTGGGAAGAGGAAGGATGATAACTCTGAAGGGGGAACAAATTACTGTTCTGATGTTAAGAAAATCACTAAAGACCAACTATATACCACTTTTGTTCAAAGCACTGATGTAGCTGGTACTTCAAGGCAATCCCCAAAACAAAATGAAAATCAGAAGTCACCTTCAAAATCTGTCTTTTAGTTTAAAGCTCAGAAAATTGAAAAACAAACAAAACCTGTTGAGGATAATCAGAAATTGACAAGAAAGAGTCAAACAAAAAGGGCAAAAAATAATTCTGATTATACTCTGAAATTTGTTAGCTCTGCTGAATCTGATGGGTCAATGCAAAATACTCATGCTTCTTGTACTCATTCACATGCATCTGTGAATTCATCTGATAGAAATCATGCCCATAGGAAATCTGATGCTTCTTGCTATTACTGTGGTAAGCATGGACATATCATGGATGATTACAGAATATTAAAAGAGGATGAGCATACAAATAAAACAAGGCATTCTAGGAATCTATCTGGAAGAAACCATGCCTTCAGGAAATCTAATGCTTCATGCTATTATTGTGGTAGGTATGGTCATTTAATGAATGAGTGCTATGTTTTGAAATATGATGACAGAATGCATGCCAGATACACCCCAAATCATCATGAGCACAAAAAAAACAAACTCAAATTTAATCAGCATATCATTTGTTTCACTTGCAACAAGCCTGGGCATAAGGCTAATGAGTGCTGGTCAGGAAATCATTGGGGTAAAAATGAATCAAGAAGTAAGCATCTTAAATGCTTTGAATGTGGTAAGCATGGGCATGCAGTGAAAGATTGCTGGCATGCTCAGGGAAATAGATTAAACTCTAAATCTGTCAAATTCCCTGCTTTCTATGATTCTGCTAGAAATAACTTGAGAGATAAAAAGAAAAACTTTGCATGTTTTGAATGTGGTAAGCTAGGCCACAAAGCTGCCAACTGTCGGCTGGCTGAGCATGGAAAGAAAAATTTTCAAGTCAATAAAAGAAATACTCATGCTCATACACATATGCATGCACATGGGCATCATGTTTCTGCTAACATGAAGAATAAAAACAAAAATTCTGTGGCTTCATGTTATTATTGTGGAAAAACTGGACATTCAATGTTTGAGTGTAAACTGATGGCATATGATGATCATGTTGCTAAAAGATTGTTTAGAACACCTGTTAGGGCTCATACAGGACCCAAGGCAGCTTGGGTTCCTGCAGGATCAAAATAATCCAGTTGTTGCAGGTGTGCCTTAGAAATGAATAAAGGGGGTTAATCAACCAAGGCACTCAAGAATGAAAACCCCATGACTACATCTCAGGTTAGTTCTGAAAACTCTGCTTAAATTCTGTCTTCAAAATTTGTGTGCTCTAAATGCCTGCATATCATGATTAATTCTCTTGTGCATCATCTAACTGAATCTAACTGAAAATCTGAAATGCACATGGAAATAATTGTAGTTTACCTCTGAATGCATTACATATCTATGTCATGATGCATGATATGTCAAACTCCCTACATGTTGTATTGCACTGATTTACGTGACCATCATGGTATATTAGATGGAACAGTGCTGAAGGGCAGATGGAGTATGTCTGGATGCTACTGCCATGTGTGAGGTGGTCCTTGGACCAAGTCCTCCGCCCAGTATCATAGGTCAAGTCATATAGAGCAGTGTATTGCTATCATGTTGATCTGTTGGTGCTAAACTGAAGTATTCTTAAATATGAATTGAACAATCATGCTTATAGTAATTCTCTTCTGTCTAATTTGCATGAATCATATCTGAATGCTAAATTTGATGTCATGTGATGTGATTTAAATACATTTCATGCATATAGTCAGGGGGAGTCCAACTATTTTTGATCAATGCATATCATAATAATCTGTCTGTGCTAAATTGAATTATCTTGAAGAGTTGATTGCTCTAGCATGATGCTCTCTGAATAAAGAATGCTCTGACGTTTGAATAATCATCTTGCATAAATTGCATCAATTCAGGGGGAGCTTGTTGAGTCTTATGTGAGCCACTGCATATAGACAAGGGGGAGCATTATCACATTGTTGACACTATTTGAAATTCTCACTCTACACTCTTTCAAATCATCAATTGACTATTTTGAATTCATACCTTCTTGAATCTGAGAATTTGGCTACTAATCCTCAATCTGTTGAAGAAGGAGTGTCTCATTTTTTTTCTGACTGAAATTCAACTCTGCTATTGGCTTTAAACTTTTATTCTCTCTTGCTAATTGATTCTTTCACCAGCTAGTACTCTTCCTTAAATACCTCTTAGCTGGTGTGACTATTTTGGCTCTATTGGTGATTTGCTGGTCAGTAAATTTTTTTTTGATCTGTATTTGGTCTGAGGAACTTAAGCTGCATGTCATGCAATTTAGTCTGAGAACTTTGTAGAAACTCCTATCATACAGGTTTAAGAATTACCACTGAATCAGACTGATATAAGATTAATGTATTCTCAGATTTATAATTAAATGAATTGAAAATATATGAATGATAAGGGTTAATAAACTTTAACCACATATGTCATGTAAACCTTAGACACTCTCATCAGATATCTGAAAATTTGAATTCAGGGCTTCTTTGGTTAAGATGCATATAGTGTGTATTGTTGTTAAACATTAATTTGAAAAATGTTGTCTAAATGAAAAAATTTGTGAATTTAGAGCAATAACTCGGTCACTGAGAAACTGAGTTCTTTATCAATGAAATAAAGTAACTCAAGTCATGAGGTGCCATAGTTATCTCTGATAAAAAATTCAGTGAAACAAAAATCTGACAGAGCAATAGCTTATTTGTGTTGAGTAGCTGGGGAGTCTGGCCTCTGATAAAGGTGTCTTCTCATGTAAAAAGACACTTATATTGCTAACTCTGCTCTCAAAGTGAGAGGCAATAACAGTTATCACACTGAGTAACTGGGTCACTTCAACTAAGACTTACTGTGTCTCATGTAAAAAGGTGTTGATCAACTTAAATTACTCAGGGAAAATATAATGTGCTTCAAATATAATTGTCAACTCATGTTCTTGAAGAAGTGTTTAACTTCAGTACTAACCTGTGTTTTTTTTAGAGGTGCAATTAAGATCATATGTGTAAGATAAAAGATGATTGTTTTTTAGTGTTTTCTGACTATTTGGTTCACTTTTATTAAAACTTGAATTCAGATATGAGTATTGAGTTTAATTTGGCAAATTTGGTATACATCAAAATTAAATCAGATTGGTTAAGCTGCAAATTTATAACCCCTTATGATAGAAGAGTCTAATCTTCTTAAGACTTATTGTTGTGATGGATGCTTTAAAATCTCTTATGATCAGATTCTTTTCAGTCAGCCTAATTAACATCTTGCTATTGATTGATTCCTTGAGATGTATTATGCGTTGACTATTTCTCAACCCACCACTTGGCTACACTATCAGTTGATTGACTCCTGAGATGTACTCTTCTCCACACTGTTGGAATCTTCCATCTTGTTCTGCAATAAATTCTGATTCTGTGGTTTTTTCACCAAAATTCAGATTCTTTGTAATGGCAGATTTCAGATTGATTTATTGGATAACCTGAGTCCATTCCTGTGCTTCAAGGGGTGTTATGGTTTATCTACAGTTAAGGGGAGAGTAGTCAATCATGCATGTTGATAGGGGGAGAGCTGTTTCTTAGTCACAAGAGAGAACTTCTTTTTAATGAACCTTGACTCAATTTAATGAACCATTTCCCTTCTTTTTGATTATGTCAAAGGGGGAGAATAGCTTGATGAGTCAGTGGGACTCATCATGTTGGAGTCAGTGGGACTCATCATGTTGCCATCATCAAAAAGGGGGAGATTGTTGTGCCCCTAGTGCTTTGTTGATGATGTGGTGTTTTAATGATAGCAACATGAATGAGTCACCATTTTGAATGATAGCAACATGATTGTTTATAACTGATATACTCTGTGGATAATGCATATGACTGTGACTGGTATATTATCTGGAGAATGCATGTGTTCTGTCTGTCTATACACTACAGGGTAAAGCCCAAAGTCTAGACATTGCTGCATTGCTTGCATTTCAGAGTCTATACATCGTTCATGCATGCACATGTTCGTGGACAAAGTCTGCACATTGCACTGATGCCTTGGTCGCATGAGTTGACATACATTGGACTGTCTCTTCCAGCGTCTCACGCTATCCAAGTCGAAGTGTACACAATGAGCATCTCATGTAAGTCCATACATTCATAGTGCATTACATTGGCTAAGTATATACAACGTTAGCTCATGCATTATCTTAGGCTAAGTCTGTACCGCCTACGTCTCATGCAGCGTCAACGCTGTGAGTGTGTACATCGCATTCACATTTCACAAGTCTATACATTATGCATGTTTGAGTTAAAGTCTATACAGAGTCTGCATCTTTGGAAAGTCTGTATAGCGTGAAGTCTACACATTGGCACTGTAGCTCGCTCGTGCAAGTCCATACATTGGACTGTTCTTCAAAGTCTGTACATCAGACTGTTACAGTAAGTCTGTACATTGGCTCAGACTTTCCAAAGTCTACACAACGCCCTTCATTGAAAGTCTATGCATTCGCTGCAGAGATCACTGTCAAGTCTGTACATTGGCTTCACATCTTCAAGTCTGTACAGCCGTTTGCTTTGGATTTCAAGTCTAGACATTGCACTGTTGCATCCATCGTCTTCGTGCTGTTTCTGTATTTGAGTCTTCATGTTGTGTCTGTATTTGAGTCTTCGTGTTATTATGTCTTCTTGTCATTTTTGAATTTGAGTCTTCGTGTTGTGTCTGTATTTGAGTCTTCGTGTTATTATGTCTTCGTGTCATTTTTGCGTTTGAGTCTTCGTGTTGTTTCTGTATTTGTGTCTTCGTGTTGTTATGTCTTCGTGTTATTTGTTGCGTCTGAGTCTTCTTTGTTATTTCTATCTTCGTGCAGCTTTTCCTAGACCTCGTGTCTTTCTTGTTTTGTAACCACACTTCGTGTCGATTTCTGTTTTCATCTTCGAGTTGTTGTCAGCCCGTGTCGTCCTCGTCTTCGAGTCGTTCGTACGTTCGAGCAACTTAGTACTCGAGTTGTTTTCGTGTGTATTCAAGTCTTTTTAGTAAAGTGTCGTTTCACCTCGTGCCATTCTCTTTGCTGTTTGTTATGTCGTGTTGCTTTTGTATTTCGTGTCGTTCTCTTCGTAGTGTCTGTTTTGTTATAGTGTATTTCGTGTCGTTCCCTTTGTAGTGTTAGCGTTATTACTGTGTATCTCGTGTTGTTCTCTCTTTACCTCGTGCTGTTTTTCATCTGACCTCGTGTCATTCTCTCTTTATTTCGTACTGTAGTAATCTTGTGACTCTCGTGTCATTCTCAGAATAGTGCATCTCGTATTGCTACCACATACCTCGTGCAGCTTTAGTTTCTGTGGCCCTGAGTTTTAATCGTGTTAATTCCTTGCAGGAGAAGAAGAAGGTGGTCCGAGGAAATATTCCCCAGTGACTGGGCAACACGTGATCCGAGGCTGGACTGAAGCTGGCTGAGAGACTGCCACGTGGTCCGAATACTTAGGGCTGGAAATGTGGAGGTCATACGCCCTGGCTGCTGCTGCTGCTGCTGGTATATAATGAAGCCTTCGTCTTCAGATGGAGGCTGATCGTGATCGAAGCAGAAAGCAGAAGCTGAGAGAAGAAAAAGGGAAAAAAGAAGAGAGAGCTTCAACGATCCAGCAGAAGAAAAGAAAAAGAGAAAGAGAGAGAGTGAAGAAAGAGAGAAGAGGAGAAGTGCAGCAGAGAAGAAAGAGAAAGAGAGAGAGTGAAGAAAGAGAGTGAGATCGAGGGAAGAAGAGAGAGAGAGAAAGAGAAGGAGTTCGTTCCTTAGATCTTTGGTTCAAAACCAGATCTGAGGTTGCTCATTGTTAGAGCTTATTTCATGCTTCATTGTTCAGCTTTTAGTTGCTGTGTTTCCATCTTTTCTGTTTTCTATTTTACATCCTTGATCAAGCTGTTAGTCAGCGGATTGCAGAGGTGCTGCCTCTGGACGGCTAAGCTGTATTGCCCAGCGGTTTGCAGTGGAGGATTCCACTGGACAGCAAGCTGTGTTGCTCAGCGGGGCGAGGAGGATTCCTCGGACGGCAAGCTGTGTTGCCCAGCGGTTGTATGGCAAGCTATAATGCCCAGCTGTTCAAGTTGTGAGTCAGCGGAAGCCACACTCGGGTTGAGTGTGGGGTGGATGTAGGTCTGCTGGACCGAACCACCTAAAACCCCTTGTGCACTGTGGTTTGATTTGTCTATTTGTGCTTCTGCTAGGTGATTGCTTAGGGGCTCTCCATGTGTTTGGCCTCTGGTTGAGCAGTAGAGTTAATTAGTTTTCAGATTGACTAAATCTGTCTTGTTAGCTCTCTAGTGATCTCACTGTGTGTTTGGTTAGTTTCACTACTGCCATTTAGCCTTCAAGTTTGTTTAGTTTGCGAACTAGCATTTTTAGTGAGTGAAATTTTAACTGGGCGAAAGGTTTTTAAAAGTCATATTCATTCACCCCCCCCCTTTGAATACTACACTGAACCCAACACTCCATATATACTTCACTTCTTAGAGGGAGTCCACTATCACACTCCTACCCTACGGGCTAGGTCATCTACCCCCACCAAGCCCGTACACCTACAAGATACACCATCATCTAGAGGAAATACTCTTGGTCCTCCCACATCTACATCCCATATGCATGCATGGCCCACCTTAGGAGGTCTAGGATTTCCGCATGATGTCAACCACCGGTTACGTCAGATGCATGCATGGCATACGTTCGGGTGTCCTGGTCCGCCATCATCCATGTACGGGTCGGACTAACCATAGATTTGTCTCGAGTCATGAGTCAGTTTCTTATTTGTGTGGTTTGCATATGTGTGTTAGTGCATGGTGAGTCTTCATGTGTCGTGTGCAAGCTCGTCGATGTCAGTCCCTTATGAGTGTGAAAGCGAGTGGACTCGCTCGATGAGTATGGGATCGGTTCTACATCTATACCCGGATCAGTCACCTACAGGGACTCAGCGGTGATTCCTAGTAAGTCTTCAAGCCGCCTCCTCCCATTTTGAGAGTGCCCCACCCGGAGTGTCCACCTCTAGCCTACAGCAGCTTGTGCATATTGAGTATATATGGAATGAGCAGGTGACAGTCACTTGGAGTGGAGCATACCCGCGTTACTTGGCACAGTGACGGATCCGCCGGAGTACTCGAGCATCCATACCCCTACTCAACGGGGTCGAGTTCCTCTCACCCTAGGAGAATTGATGGGGACATCGAGGCAAGACCGTCTACATTTTGTTTGCATTTATGTCCTTTCATATTTGTATGTATACCCTTGTGTTATATGGGTACGCAATTGTAAGTCTTAGTGGGTTTATATGTAAAATTCCAGTAGGCCCAAGCAAGGGGGTCCTCACCCCTTTCCCATTGGTCCACCTAGACCATGTGGGGCTAGTCAACCATCCTAGGTGGCCATCTAGAAGGTTTGAATGTCAATTGACCACATGGGAGACAAGTGGATTAAAAATTCAAAGGTAGGCTACCTACCTCACCTACCTTGTCCCCCCATTAGAATTAATTAGGAATTTCATTTTTTTATTTTATTTGGATCAAATATGAAGTCCCTTAAATGCCCCTCCAGATCCTACATCTAAGGATATTCATGGTCTTTTTTTATTTATTATATAAGTCATGTATTTCTATTATTCTAGAATTAATGAAAGTGAAAAAAGTATTGTGCAAGAGCCCCCCTTGTGAGGATTTCGACCTCCCCTCTCTCTACCCCTGGTTTTCTTCATCCCCAACCCCAATTCTATAGTGGATCCCCTCTATCTCCTCCCCCTCAATCTCTGAGTTCAACGGTGCCGCCGCCGCCGTCGTTCGTGCCGCCATCGAGCCGCCGCGAAGCCGTCTTCAGTAATCTGTCCATCCAGGATAGAGCCCACACGTAGATGAGCCAAGACCCAATCCTAGGACGGTTGACTACGGGCGAATCCACCATGATATCCCTATTCCAACGCACTCTGTTGCTGAGCTTATGCAAATGATTTTGGACCGACTGGATGGGGTGGATAGGACACGTACTCCTAGTGATGTACTCCTACACGAGCCTAAGGAGGTAATAATCGGTAGCCCCAACCCGTTGCCATCTAAGGTGCAATCCCAAGGTCCTCTCTCCATCATAGTGGATCCTCTTTCCCCACCCACGAGAGCCCCTTTGCCTACACCCTCTGTCCATCAGGAGGATAAGGATAATGACACACTTATCAAGGAGCGTAGTGGATCACGACAGCAGTGTTATCACTGCCAGGGGTTCGGCCACTTTGCCGGACAGTGTCCCACTCGGACATCTCTAGCCCTAGGGGACAAAAGGGTTGGAGAAGCCTCACTCTCCGATCTTTATTCGGAGCCACCTCAGCCACAGCTACCCGTGTTTCTAACGGGAAAGCTACTTATAGCCGAGCCACTCCTTAGCTAGTTTAAGAATGGCCTGGTCCCATCTCCCCTCCCATCTATGGACCCTATCCTACCTCTGGTGCCAATCAATTCATTTCACACCACTTTCAGGTCTAGTCACTATGTGGATACATTGGATGACCTTCTTAAAAGGTTAGACCGGTAATGGACATTTACGCACTTGTTGGCTCTAGGCTTCGACCGACCCACAGGTCGTAGTTTCACTCATCCTGCTTTAGGGTCCATCACCTCCGTGTACACCGTGGGTCATGTTACCACGGAGGTTCTTCTACTCCTCCCTATGCCGGCCGAGCCCGACTTCATTCCTTTTATCCCGAGGGAGGAGCCATATCTTCTATACATTGTCTCATCTACCACGATGGATGGAGGTGACCATCACCTTCAGAAATTTCAAACATGGGACTATGTAATGGAAGAACCGAGGGGTCACACATTCTTTGACCCATTCGACCCCTTCGCTAGTGGGCCTCGTGATCCACCACTTCCCTTCTACCTTGTCAAGGAAGTCCCCTACCACTCTCTTCCCACTCAGGCCAATCAACCTCCACATAGCAATAGGTCCGATGATTAGGGAACATGGCATACCTTACCTATATCTAGGGGTATTGACAAAGGTAGTTTTAGATCTCCCAATCCTCCCACATCCAAGCCCGATACACCTACTTTCGGCCCTCCCAAATCCCATGGACAACCGCATGCTAGGGACAAAGTAGGATGTCTAGGAGTCCCACTTTCCACCAACCACCGGTTGCATCTAGTGCATGCTTGGCACACATTCGGGTGTCCTGGTCCACCTTTTGCATATGCATGAGTCGAATTAACTGTAGGGTTGTTTAGGGTTGTGTGTGCATCCGTGTGTTTTTTTTCTTTTGCTAAGCATGTTAGGAGTTTGCATGACGACATTCGTCGTCACATTGAGTCCAGCAATGTGTGTTACAAAGAGCTAGCCGATGCTCACCGACACCACCGAGAGTTCCAAGAGGGCGAATATGTCATGATCAGGGTAAGACCTGAACGGTTTCCCTTTGGAACCGTTAAGAAGTTGCAAGCTCGCGGAGCCGGTCCATTTAGAGTGTTGAAACGCGTTGGATCCAATGCGTATGTTGTGGACCTGCCCGAGGAATACGGTATAAGCTCTACTTTTAATGTTTCGGATCTAGTTGCATATAGGGACCCAGCGGTGATCCCTAGTGAGCCTTTTGAGCCATCTCCTCCCATTGAGAGTGATCCCACACCTGAGTGTCCACCTCCAGCCCCTTTGTCACGGCAGCATGAGCATATAGATCATATACTGGATGAGCAGGTGACAGTTACCAGGAGTGGATGCTACCCGCGCTACCTAGTGCGATGGAGAGGACGGCCCGCTACCGACGACACGTGGATCACACATGGAGAGTTGTAGCGGATTGATCCAATCCTTCTGGAGCGATACATGAGCGATGCAGACCCTTACTCGACAGGGTCGAGTTTCTCCCACCCGGGGAGAATTGGTACGGACACCCGAGCAGTTGAGCGGCGTGACACGCCGAGCCACTGGTACCGCACACGGAGCACGACTCGAGCCACCTCAGCATCCATCTGACTCGGAGACAGCATGGAGACTCCCCCATGAGTCCCGACATTTATCATATTTAGTTAGACTTTATTTGTGTTTAATGTGTGTTTACTTCATTTTATTCGGTATGTAATTTTGATTGTAAGAGGGGTTTATTTGTAAAATGGGACCCCCGGGCCACACGGGCCCCCCAGACCTCTTCCCATTGATCCACCTCAGCCTAGGGCCCCATGTGGGGTCAGTCAACATTTCAAATGGAGACATCTAGAAGGTTGAATGGTAAATGCCACATGGGTAGACAATTCGACTTCAAAGCCCAAGGTAGGCTACCTACCATTCTACCATGTCCCCCCCTTGGTCAATAGGCTGCCCCCCCTATATTTTATTTAATTTTTGTGTGTGTGTCACATTCAATCTAGGCCATCCATTCCCCCATCCCTAGATCCAAGGGTGGATATTGCATTTGATATGTAACCTATAAGTACCTTGTATTTTCTCATTTAGGAGAATTAATGCATTTGAATTGGAAGAAAATCCCCTTCAGCAAGGCCTAGGCCGCCCCTCTCTCCTCCTTGCAGCTGGGAAGGCTGTATTCTGGTGGTGTGACTCCACCCCTATCAGTTCCGATCGCCGCCGCCGCCGCCGCGTGCCGCCATCGCACCTCCACCATCACCGCTGGTGTTCTATCCATCCAGGACAGAGGTGTCTTCTCCGAATTCTTACTCTCCACCCCGTCGTGTTTTTGAGCTGGGATTTTGAGGGGATGTTCCAAAGGTGTTCCTCACGATCCAAAAAAAATGGTTTGTCATGAATCTTCCATTTTATAATTTTCCATTTTCGTCCAACCTCTTTTCCCAGATCTATCTGCTTGCTATTTAGATTTCTACCCACCTTGTGTTTCTAGTGTTCGGACGCCTTTGTGATTTTTCCAGGGGCTCTCCATTTTATTGGCAGTTCTGTTCATCAACCCCTCCCTCCATGATTTTTATTGAATTTTGATCCGCCCTTCACCTATTTTTCAAAAATCACTTTCAGAGCAAGCTACAGTGCTGTCCACCTCTGTCCAGATCCGACCCCCTTCCAATGCACAAATCATAACAATTCGTAGCCACCTCCAATACTTTCATAAAAACTATTTCCGTTTTCCTTATTCCAAATCCAACAACTTTGGTGAAGAACTCCGAAGCTGAATTGGACGTCTTACTGGCGGTCAACGGTAGTTCTCAGAAAACTCACCAGGAGATCTGAGAGCTCGGGCACTGTACAATAGAAGCTTAGAAATTCAACAAAATCTAGATCCGTGCAGATCAAGTAGATCTTTCTAGGCCTAGATTGAAGGTCTTCAAGAGATCTTTCCAACGATAGCTTATGTGCCTCGATCCGACATCGGGGTTGATCGCAGCGGCCGTTCTCGCCGGGGCACGCGCCTGAAAATAGCAACCAAAATCCGTGGGCAACAACTCCAAAACATGGGAATCGCAGCCGATCGGCCACCGACCGGAGCTTCCGGCCGACCGCCATCTAGGGAGGCACACCACCAGGGATCCCCATCATAGTGGGTCCCACCCCACCAGAGCCGGGGGTCGGGGCGGTCCGTGGGCCCCACGGACCCGTAGATCGCGCCGTCCGATTTGCACAAAAACGCGGGTTTCGGCACCGCCGGGCGACATCAAAATGCTGCCCGTCAACCCAATTCGCGTGATTCCCGGGCCCCGCATGTGACCTTTTACCTCCCTGCGTGGAGTGGGTCGAATTAGTGTATTGCTGTAATAATTGTTAACCGGGAGTCCGTGTTTGGCCGGGGTCGTCTTCCCCACGCCGGGTGCGTGGAGGTAATGGTCTTAACTTCTCGGCGTTCATTTGCTAGTTTAGTATATGGTCTTATGCCGCTGTTGAGACCATAGGATACTAGCCCGTGTGTCCATGTCACCGTTGTGAGCGTGAGAGTGACCCGTCCCACGACTCGATCCGAGTCCGAAAGTTGAGTCGGACTACCTTGAACTCTACCGGTTCCTTAACCGCGCACGATCCACGCTTTCCCTCGCATGGGGACGACGAGTGAGTTTGCACTTCTGTTAGCGACGTGTAGCCTGTAGGAGCTCTTAGTGTCGAGCCGAGGTCGCTCTAGTAATCGTGTCGTTACTGGTTGAGTCGTGTCTATCCCATATAGTGTCGTCTCCTCAGTCTGTCCTGCATCAATGTGTAGGGATATCTAGCTCGCTATATATTGTTTATTACCGCTACTGCGAGAGAGTGCGTGACCGTCCCATGACCCGATCCGGGCACGAAAGAGAGCCGACCACCCTAGCTCATTGACGGTTTCTCAACCACGCATGTCCGACGCTTCCCTCACTAAGGGACAATCGTGAGCTTGTCGTGTCCGTGGTCCATCCCGCATCACTCCTGGTGTTCCTTGTCGTGTTGAAAACAAGTTCAAAGGGGCATCTGTAGGAAGTTTGAAATCTCATATGCAAGATAGGGCGAAAAGTCATCATTCCTTTTCGACGACGGATTCCCTTTGAAAAGCATGACCATTGCAAGACATAATCCCCATTATCGGGTACAGTTTTGTCGGGAATAGCATAGCAGAGAGAGGAGTGTAGAAGAGACACGATCCACTATTTTAGGGTGAGCTTTTGACAAACACATCACGATGGAACAATACAGAAGAGAAGAGGCGTAGAGGAGAAGGAACGCGCAAAGGGTAGACAAGTAACACGAACATGAGTCATTCCATTCGTGAATCTATATAAACTGTCATGTACATCACAAGTAAGGGGGTCACTAACTCTCACCATCGCCCTCCTGGTCATTTCTCCTCCCTCCTAAGGTAAAAGTCACTAGGAGGCCTCCTGGAGCTCTACGAGGCGGTGCTCGCCTCACCCTGCGGTGCTTGACCAGTCTTGGTGGTCCGACGATGTTCCTCAGTCGAGGAGACTAGAAGGCTACCAACAGAAAAAGAGACAGAGTAATGAAGGTGCGCTACGCGCTCTCCTCCCCTCTAGTGGCACTCCTTACTATCCTTTTGCCTATGCTCTGCAACCCCAAAGTTGGTCCTCTGCTCCATCATTTGGTCAGCTAGAGCCCTCCTCTCATCCCACTCCCTTTGCCTCTCTCTCTCTCTCTCTCTCTCTCACTCCTCTCTCTCCCTCTCTGCATGCACCCCTCCTTGCCACCTGAAGAGAAACCCTCAGCTCTAGGACGTCTAGGGGCAGCTCCTCGGCGCTGTGTCATCACCACTCCTCCTCCAGCTCCGCTGTCCGGGCATCACACTCTGACCGAGCGATGCGCTCCTTCTCCGCTTAGACCACACGAGCAAGCACGCCCTGGATCTCCACTGCCTTCCAGATCCAATCATCTCACAAGGTCAAAAAAAAGTGGGTGAAGTGTGTAATTGAATTTCAAACCAAATCACACTCACCTGAGCCGCGAGCTCGTGCTCGGCCTCTTCGGCACAAGCCACTATGCTGGCAAGTTGCTCCCGGAAGGACTTGACCTTCAGAGGAGGATCCTGGGAACTGGAAGAGGCTCCGCCGGCAATCCCTACTACCACCACCTACTAGGCACGTTGAAAACAAGGGGACAAACGTCGGGTAGTGACTGAACACAAAGAATCCAAAACAAAAAAAAAAACAAAAAGTTTCCACTGCATGCTTTGGTAGAGTAATTCTGCCTTGTATATTTGTCCCCTGTTTTGTGAATTATTGTGGCTGATTGATATTATGTACAGTTGAGTGTAATTTTACTTCTTATGAAATACTTCTACTTTACTGTGCTTACTGTTGAATGCAGGTTTCAAAAAAAAAAAAAGAGCATAGGGGTACCACTGTCCAAACAATGTTCCACCTTGTCCCACTTTTGGTTACGTCGATAATTGAATCCCGGTCATGTCATGCATTTTACTATATAATATTTACACTATTAGAGCATCTCAATGACCATACGGCCTGAACAAATCTAGAATTTGAGTTCCCCTTCAACAAAAAAAGTGATAATTTCAAAGGAATTTGGGTTGTACGGACAGGCCGTTAAGTTGTAGTAGCTTGGGGACGATGGTTCCGTTCGGTGAGTCAGTGTGTGGATAAACGAGCTTTGGCTCAGTATCGACTCACGGGATTGGTATCCTAACCCATCCTTAATAACTTAACAATATTATCCTTAGCTATCTTCTATTTGTAATTTATTTTAAGTCTTCCTTTAAACCCAGCATCCATGCACGTCGGACCTTGATTTCACTGTGGAAGATCATTCACTTAATTCAATTGTGAGAGCCGCTCTGCTTAAACTGAATATGAGATATTCCATTCCAAATTGAGTACTGAGTTTTCCCAAGGCTGCCCTGTCACGCCCCGAGCCTTTATTACAATCACTAATTAAACTTCCATTATGTACTAGACTCAAGAAATAAGAAAATTACATAGGCTCAATCTAAACAATATAGACTTTCCTAAGTCTTCACTCTCATCTTGATAATACTTTCATTCGCTCTCGGACCCGCTACTTGTATAACCTGAATCCGAATTCGAATCACTTCCATCTCCTAAAAAGATTGGAAATAGATAATGAGCACACTTGCCCAGTAGGTATCTTCGCATCAACATGAAGGCACTATTAAAGTAATTAATAATTTAGCTCTAAAGAATAAGGTAAAAATCATACAAATGCGATCAATCATGCGATTAAACCAAAGTAACAAGATATTCAAGTAAGTTAGAATGAGAACAAATACGAACTAGCAAGAATGTTATAAGAATAAGATATTGGCCTTTCATGAACAAGAATGTATCAAGAATGTACTAGCAAGCCACATAATCATCACTCCAGTATCTTTTGCTTATGAGTAAGTACTTCGTGAATTTTTGTGGAATATCAAGCAAGAAAGTGATATACAAGAATATCATGTCGTGCCGCGGATTTTCACTTATTTATAGAGAAAGTACTCCCAGCGCAATGCGACGCTAGTAGCATCATACACCATGGTTTATAAAATAGTATGTTTCTGACAATCAGCCGAGGGGACTAGCATAGAGCCCTTGAACACAATCAGTGCTCGATCGCATCTTCAAGTATAAATCAAGTTACTTCGACGCATGTTAACAATAAAATATGGCCAAGAATGTACTAAGTTCAATAAGCTCATGATAACAATAATTGAATGAATGAATGCTTCAATAAGAATCATGAGAAATCAAGAATAACTTAAGCAAGGTTATGCTTTATGGAAATAAATCGGTAGCATAACGATACGTTCTTTATCTTCCATTCATTATATTAGATTTCTTGATCAATATGATAAGTTCTAGATCATCAAGAGTCTATCTAGAACTTTGGAATATCAACCCTTGGTCAATCCTTGGGTTAAAGTACTCAAGTAGTGTGACGATCGTGTACTGGGCCATTACATGATGTGACGCTCCAGTATTGGGCCGTTACATTGGTCTGGAATCAGAACTAAGAAATCGGACTGTGGAATGTGACGGTCGTATATTGTGCCGTTACTTGTGCCTGACGGTCCAACATAGAGTCGTTACATTACTTATAACAAAAAATCATCGATAGTGCAATCTAATCAATGGACTTTAATGGTACAACCAACTCGACGTCCTAGTGGGAATCCCAGGCTCGCGGAGAATTACGGAGGCCTTGAAACAAGATTTCCTAATCCATTGGAAGGAATATCCAATAGAGAGGTCCTTATGAGCGACGTCACGCGGTTCGGGGAAGAGCGGATAGGACGCGGAGCGCGCGCGGGCTCCTTCTTTTTTTGTTTTGTTTGCTGCAACACAGAAATAAGAGAAGAGAGAGAAGGGGCCACCACGGGAGATTGCTCCGGCGGGGCGAGCGGGACAAGTGTGATATAGCAAGATATGGGGGTTAAACGGCCATAGCGGGAAGTGACTCACCGCGGCCTCGGGGGAACGGGAATGGTGCAGAAATTAAATAACAAGAATTGAAACGGTCATTGGGGAAGTGACTCGCCGCGGCCTCGAGAATATGAGCAGATAATAAGATGACAAAATATAAAGAGAATACAAAGAGCGGGAATTTAAATGGCCATTGGGGAAGTGACTCGCCGCGGCCTCGAGAACATAAGCAGATAAGAATATAATGAATAAGAACGTGAATTTAAACGGCCATTGGGGAAGTGACTCGCCGCGGCCTCGAGAACACGAATAGATAAGAATATAACATATAAGAACGGGAATTTAAATGGCCATTGGGGAAGTGACTCGTCGCGGCCTCGAGAATATGAGCAGAATATAACAGAGTATAAAGAGAATATAAGAACGGAAATTTAAACGGCCATTGGGGAAGTGACTCGCCGCGGCCTCGAAAACAAGATGTGATCGCTAGGGGCCGAAAGATCCCAAAATAAGAAAGTGATCGCGCCTACCTCAAGAGCGGGAGATGGCGGGTTGTTTCTTCCTCTCCCTCCGGCCGGCCGACAGAGAGGGCTTTCCTCGGCTACCCTTGTAAAACAACGATAAACAAATGACAAGTGGATTAGAAAGACGGAGGTGTAGTATTCAAATCCTTGCGATAAAAATAACGAAATGATGGCAAGACACACACCTGGTTGGTGTTATCTTTTAAACCCCTCTCGGACTCGAGTAGGAGGAAAATGAGATGATGGATGTAAGAAGTGTATAAGAAAAGGCGCCCTTATGAAGGGGGATAGGGGATGCAAGATGATGAATGCAAAAGAACTACGAAGAAAAGGAAAGAATTGGCTTATTGGATGTGCCGATGGTGAAATCCGGCGGAGCTCCGGCAGCGTGGGGACGACGTGGAAGCGCGGTGGATGAAGACGACCTTCCTCTCGCGAGCGTGAGCACCCGAGAAGCCGGCAGAACCTCCACCTACAAAAGAACCCACGGGTTAGAAAATGACTCCGTAGCCTCTGGGCTCCGGCAGCCTATCGGATCACTTCGAAGCTCTCTAGAACTGAGGGGGTGGGCCTCTATTTATAGAGCTCCGGAGGGTGGAGGCGTCCAGGACCCTGGACACCTCCATCAGGGCCGAATTAATATTTTATTCTATTTATATATATTTTTTTGGAATACTTTTGTGGGGGCGTCCAGGGTCCCGGACGCCTCTAACAGGTCCACCGAAAACCGACGACGGCCGCACGCGGTTTGGCACAACGCGTGGTTTTGTGAGCGGCGCCTCGTGATTCAGAAATGGGCGCGTCCAGGGGCCTGGACGTCTTCAAAATTTAGATTTTTTCACACACGACAAATCGTCGTTCGGTGGCCGGCGCCCGTGAGAGAGTTGATGGAGGCGTCCAGGGGCCTGGACGCCTCCATAAATATATTATTTTATTTTTTATTTGTCTTTTGTGCCAAGGCTGGCATTTTGATTTTTTTATAATTGTTTTTATGGAGGCGTCCAGGGGCCTGGACGCCTCCATTAATATATATATTTTTATTTTTTTTTGTTTTTTTTATGCCAACTGGCATTTTACACATATTTTTTATTTTTGTTTTTATGGAGGTGCCCAGGGCCCTGGACGCCTCCATTAATATATATATTTTTTATTTGGTTTGGGCCCTGAGAAAATAAAATAAATTAAATTAAAAACATGGGGGCGTTCAAGGGCCTGGACGTCCCCATTAAGACCCACCCGGGTCCTCAAATCAGGCGTCGGCGGCTGCCCGTCAGACACCCTTCCTGATTCCAGAACCTCCTGATGCGTCTGACTGGTGTTGACGCTGTCCGAATGCCGTGACGGGACGATTCCGAATGCCGAAAAAGGCAGAAGAAGACCCAAGAAAAGGAAGCACTCGAGTGATTTAAAATGCGTAAGCCGTTGCGGGGCGTCGTATAGTAATATGAGACTTTCTCAGGAGGCGTCAAGAATGGCGTGTCTACAGCTGCCCCGCCTTGGCGTCTGCTTTGCAAGGGAGCGACATGTAGTGGAATGGTATCGAAGTGGAGTGAAATGAGTGGGAGCGGACTGATAAGTTGATGCCAAGGTGTGATGAGACACGCTTTTGACGTTACTGTTTGGAATCTTTCCTGAAGTTTCAATGAGGCGACCTTGAAGAAGGTCTTTCAAATATTGACGATTGCTTGGACGGAGATCAAATAAGGGAGGGTGAGATGTGCGCTCAGGCACGAAAAGGAGACCAACTTCTCGGTGTGGAAGTACCTGGGTCATAAACCGGAGGTTTCACCTTTGGGGAGCGGTTACCAGCCAATGTGGAAGTGCTGCGGCCAAGGTGGGTCAAACAAGGTCAAAAGTAAAGGAATATCTGAGGGTCTGTCCAAACAAGGGTCTCCTTTGGAAGAGCAGCGTAGGGCTGTCTCAAGGAAACTCGGTATTTCATTCGGAGTGGAATATCTCATATTTGTGGGAATTGAAACACAACGGCTTTCACAATCGAATCACTTGAATGATCTTCCGCAATAAATCAAAGTCCTATATGAATGCATGCTGGGTTTAAAGAAAAATTTAAAACAAACTAAAATAGAAAATAGCCAAGGATAATATTGTCAACTTGTTAAGAACGGGTCAGGATACCGATCCGGTGAGCCGACACTGGGCTGGGGCCCGTTTATCCGCGCACCAACTCACTGAATGGAACCGTCGTCCCCATGCTACCACAAATTAACGGCCTATCCGTACAACCCAAATTCTCCCGGGATCATCATCGTTTTTGTTGAAGGGGAACTCAAATCCCAGATTCGTTCGGGCCGCAAGGTCCTTGACATGTTCTAGTAGCGTAGGTATCATATACTACGATGCATGACATGGTGGGACCAACCATTGAAAGGTGGGACAGGAGATAGGACAAAGATGTCCGTTAGTAAAACCTGCACAGGCCAGCATGGATCAATAACATCAGAAAGTAGCAGATTTACAACAGAATCACACCACAATGGAAAGGAAATCTAGCCAAAATCCTGACACTGACTGCTGATGTGACATGTTCCGTCCTGTAGCGATCTTCCCTTCCTATAAGAACTCCCCTTAGGCTAGTTCATTCAAATGCACCAAGGTGGGTTTTGGAAGCTCAGGAGAGGAAGGAGAGGAGAATCTAGAGATTTCAGGATGGAAGGAGAGTCTTCCCGCGTTATGAAGAGGAGCAGGCCTAGCAGCGAGATCAGGCGACTCTCCGACCTCGAGGGTCATCTGAGTGGGACGATCTTGTCGCATATGGTAAGCTGATTCATTTCAAATTTTCCATGTGAACCTTCTTCTTACTTCCTTCATTTCTTCTTTCTTTCCTCTTCCAGCCATATCCACTCTTCCCAGGCCCGAGGAAGTTTTCCAAACTGCCATGGCTTTCAAAGCTAACTTCCAATATCTCCATTGGCATGAGGGCCATACTCTCGAAGTGGCATCTGCAGGGGCTCCTTATTCACGCCAAGCATTACGAGAAGATTCGTATGGACTGGGCGGCTATGGGCGCACTAGTGGAGATCTGGCATCCCCAGACCCACACTTTTATCTTCCCGACCTTCGAGGTGACCATCCTCCTCGAGGAGGTGGAACTTCTGCTCGGATTGAAGAAATTCAAGAGTGACGGGAAGGTGAAGGCTATGCGGATGCTGACACGGGGGACTTCTGAAAGCGTTCTTGGAAGCTTCATGCCGCCCGATGCAGCCAGAAAGGTCCGTACTCAAAAGGGGATCGATCTCCAAAAGCTTGCGGAGTGGGTTATGGACGCCCTGAGAGGGTCACCAGACGATGACTATTTGGAGGGAATCATGAAGGGGTTCACCATTTGTCTGGCGGGTGCTCTCTTGTTTCCTTATACCGACAACATAGTGGAGGAAGACCAACTGAGTGCTATCTGCGGGATCTGGCGTGGAAAGAGGGTGGGACCCGCCGTCCTTGCCTATCTTTACAGCGGCCTTACTGCCTCGAGCATGGGTAAGCCTCCTTTTGGTTGCGCACTTGTCTTGAATTGCTGGCTTGATTTGCACTTCAAATTCGACCACCGCGAGGGAATGCCAACTGCTTCGAAGCTCTTCCAACAAAGCCCGCTTCACCACATAGCCGACGTGTTAGGCTTCGGTGGTACTGTAGTGAACCGCGTTCCGTGGCTGAAGAAACGTGAAGACTGGCGGTCTCACTTCCGCACCGTGACACAAGGCTTCTTTACTTGCGCACCGGCATGTTTGCTTTCGCTAGATCTCCTCATGAGGCCTTCTCCCGAAGTTGATCTTCAACTGATCGGTGCGACCGAGTTCGTCCTTTATAATGCGCATCGGTGCTGCCTCCAGATTGGCATCCCACGCCATTCGTTCCCGCCACCGACTGGCATCGTTCCTTTGAAGAAAAGGGAGTTGGGCACTGAAGCGGACGCGAAGGAAGCGAAGGCCATTAAAGCTCCCTGGAAGACAAGTGTTGCGGGAAAGGCCTTAGCGCACGTGGTGGAAGAATGCGAGCCGTGGAGGGCTTATGTAACCGAACTGGGGAAGTTAAGGCCTAAGGCTCCTAAACCCCTGATGTAGCTCATTCTGCTTTTCTGATGGAATAAAATCTGGCATTGATGTTTTGGGACCCCCGTCCACTTAATTATTATTATCTTTTTTGTGGTTTTTCTTTTTCTTTGTGTTTTTTTTTTGTTTGGATTATACATACTCTTATTATATATATATTTTGAAAAAAAATTTATTATAGGGGCGTCCAGCGGCCTGGGCGCCCCTAATTTTTATTATTTTTTTTATTTTATTTGATTTTTTATTTTGGGGGCGTCCAGGGTCCTGGATGCCCCAACTTTTATTTATTATTTTTTTTTGTTTTGGGGGCGTCCAGGCGCCTGGACGCCCCAAAATTTTTGAATTTTGAAAAAAAAAAAAATTGTGGGGGCGTCCAGGCGCCTGGACGCCCCAAAGAAGGTAGCTTCTATATATAAGGGCTGCCCCCCCCTTTTGCTCATTTACTGTTCATTCTGACGACCTAGACACCCTAGACGACCCATTCTTCATCCCAATGGAGCGAGGAGGATCGAGCCAGGGTCCACAGAAGCGGAAACGACGGGCTCGTCATCCGAGGAGGCTGAGAGATGATGCCGAGGAGGCTGCTGCGGCGGAGGAGATTGCCGCGGGTGAGGAGGCTCTTCCTTTGGCCTTGGAGGCTGCAGTGGACGCTGGCGACGCGGGAGAGGACGAGCATGATCCGGTAAGCCCCTCGGAACTCTCACTCTGTGGTTCAATAGGCTAAACGGACGGGTGAGAGGCTGTGAGAGAAGGCCGGGGAGTGAGGGAAAGGAGGCGTCCAGGGCCCTGGACGCCTCCACATTTTCTTTTTCTTTTTTTATTTATCTACGAAAATAATAGAAATATAATTAAAAATAAGGAGGCGTCCAGGGCCTGGGACGCCTCCATGATAATATATATATTATTAATATATTTTTTGTTTTGGTTTTGGGGTTTTTCTAAAAATAAAAGAAAATAAAGGAAATGGAAAGGAGGCGTCCAGGGGCCTGGACGCCTCCACAAAAATAAATATTTTAAAAAGAAAAATAAAATAAAATGAATAAGTAGTATATACAGTGTTATTGTTTATTACTATTCATGATGCTGATGTGTTCTCTGTTGGTTTTGTGGTGTGCAGGGCGTGATGAAGGGCGGATCAGCTGGTCCCTGGTGGTGGCAGCATACCGCGGGCTGCCGGACTTCCAGAGGGCGCGTGTGGACGCCATGGGCTTTGGAGCTTTCCTTAGGATCGAGCCCTTCCGGCTCGACCTTCCTCTTATCCAGGCACTGAGGGAGCGGTGGCACGCACCGAGCCGGGCGTTTCTGATGCCCTGGGGGCACATGGTGCCGACACTAGAGGACGTGGCTCGGATTACCGGGCTACGAGTTGACGGAGAGGCAGTCAGCGGGGTCACCTACCCCGACTACCGAGAGAGTGCCCTGGACCTGCTGTGGTTAGAGACGAGCGTGACTGATAGAGACAGCAGGGTAGTCGGCCGAGTGGAGATCATGGAGGCGCTCGGATTCGTCGACCCGCGCCAGCGGGTTAGCGAGACTGGAGCGGAGTTCTTGGCTCGACTGGAGGGGGATGCTCGTGCAGCTTTCACCCAGGATCCGAGCGAGAGGGAGCTGGTGGACCTAGATCTTCGGAGGTTTCTTTTCTTCTTCCTGGGCCGCCTTCTGCTGGGGACGAAGGGGGATGGCATCCACTGCCGTTTCCTCGGGATCTTGGCGGATCTGGACAGAGTGGGACACTACGCGTGGGGAGCGGCTCTGCTTGCCCATTTGATTGCTGATCTCTCCCAGACTTCGGAGAAGGAGACGACAGTCAGCGGCTTCGCACCTTTCTCCAGGTACACATTTTATTTATGCATTCCCACAGTTAAATATGCAATTATTGTACTAATGATGTATGATGGATGCAGGTGTGGAGCTATTACTATTTCCCGATGGGGAGGGCTAGGCATGGGAACAGGAGGGCCGTGCCTCTGGCGCGGCGGTGGAGGCCGGTCGTGGTTGCAGCACCCCACGGCTACCAGCTGGCGTCGCTTCGTCGGGAGCTGAGCGAGTATCCCGAGGCCATGGTATGATGCGTATGATTTTTTTGTGTTTATGCATGTGACTGAATGGTAACTAACATGATGTATGTATGGTGATGCAGGTGGTGTGGAGACCCTACCTGGGCATGGGCGACGCTGGCCAGCCTTGGGTTGTAGCGGGTCTTCCTCGTTTCAGGCGGGACGTGTGGGTCCATTGCCTGAACGAGATCGAGCCGCTTCGGCTGAGGCTGGTTATGAGGACGTTGGGGCTAGCCCAGGAGTGGGTTGATGTAGAAGAGCCGGCCCGCATTGGGCGGAAGACCAAGGGGAAGGCGAAGGTTGTGGACTGGCGTACGCGCTTCCCAGCACAGTACCAGGACTGGCAGCAGGGCGGGGTCCCAGTGGTGTCCCATGTACAGGACAGTACTGATTACCTGAGACGGTACCGGGCTACGTATGGGGACCGCCTCTTCCTTGGTGGTATGGCAGGGGTAAGTGAAATGAGAATGCTTCACTCTTTTATATGTATATGCATGTGGTACTAACTTACGTGCAATGCAGGATGCTCGTGATACCATGATCGCCGACCTGCGGGCCCAGTTGGCGGACGCCAGGCGACAGTTGGTGGCCATCCGACAGGAGTTGGAGATCCTGGTGAGTTTATGCGATGCATTTTTTTGTGACCTGGATTTTTGATACTTGGCCTCTAACTGTCATTCGCTCTGTGTTTCAGCGGGCCCACCAGACAGCGGCAGCCGGGATGGCTGGTGGAGCGGGTTCCAGTTCGCGGGGCCCTCCTCCGGAGGTTTCTGCCCTCCAGGAGCAGCTGGCGTATGCGGTGGCTCGGGCTGAGGAGGCCGAGCGTGACCGCGAGGCTCGAGTGAGGCTTTGCCTGACCTCGACTCTCCTTCTGGCTGCCCTCCTTCTATCACTGTTGTTCTCTTATGGTGCATGCGTGCTTTGACAGGTGGCCGAGATCGAGAGGCCCTGGCGCGTGCTGTTCGTGCTGAGCAGGAGCGCGATGCTCGGGTGGCAGAGCGTGACGCCCGGATTGCAGAGCTAGAGGAGGAGCGGCGACGGGAGGCTGAGGAGCTTCCTCGCGACGTAGTGGATCTGCGGATCGCCCTCGAGCTGTCGAGGAGAGAGGCGATGAGGGAGAGAGAGGAGAGGGAGAGGGATAGGGAGAGCGTGGAGAGAGAGAGGGAGAGGGATAGGGAGAGAGAGAGGGAGGAGCGACAGCGGGATCAGACCGAGAGGAGGGCTCTAGAGGCCCAGCTGCTGGAGCTCCGATTGAGTCTCGGCACGGCGGAGGGGAGGCTTCGGGAGAGCGAGGAGCGGTACCAGAGGGCGAAGGAACGCGGGGCGCGACTTCGTCAGTCTGGTTCTTTTTCCATGGGCAGCTATCTGGTTTCTTCGGCCGAGGAGCGTCGTCGCGCCTTCGAGGCTGGAGTGCCACCGCAGGGCGAGGCGAGCACGGCTTCTCAGGGTTCGCAGAGGCCCCCTAGGGATCCCCGGCAGAGGAGGGAGGAGAGAGATGACCAGGAGGGTGATGGTGAGAGTTAGAGAGTTGCTTGTACACGTCACCCTTCTCACTGTATGATGTACTTTCGGCTATTATATGAAATGAAAATGGCTTTCTTGTGTTGTGTGTACTTTTCTCTCTCCCACACTTTCTTCTTTGCACTGAGTTGTCCTTCGAGGCACGCTCCACGAGACCTTGCCCTGAACAGCGGGGAACTACGCTTTGCACGGGGGGATTCTGTTTCCTTTCTCCCCCTTTTGGGCGCGTCCAGGCGCGAGGACGCGTCTTAGTCCTTGAATTCAAATTTAAAGCGTCGGGTGGCCTTTCTTCTCCCGTGCCTTACCCGCAAACGAGCCCGCCTTCCGCCGAAACTCGCTTGCCCCTTTTTCGTCTTCCTCCTCTTTTGATTGATGGAGTTCGGTGGGCCCGACCATGGTGAAGGTGGAGAGGGACGAGGAACTCCTCGCCCAAGGAGGGACGCGCCCGAGCACGGAACGGCGTCCATGGAGGAGGAAGGGCCGCTTCGGGCCCCCGAGGGACCCGAGGGGCCCGATGGCGTGGGAGGAGGTGAACACGGTCCGGTAGGTCCTCCGATCTCTTCCTCTTTTAATTCATTTTGGGTTTTGAAGCGAGCCGCGCGAGGGGGGAAAGGGTTCGGCGAGTGTTGCACTCAAATGATGGACGCGTCCTAGACAGGGGACGCGTTCTTTTTGACTGATGTGGGACCCCTTTCTTGGTGCAGGACATGGCAAGGACCCTGGGTCTGGCCGATGAGTGGGCGAGTGCGGACGAGCCGAGCCGCGTCAGGAGGGAGAGTCGCGGCAAGGCGAGGCTCGAGGACTGGCCCGTACGTCTCCCTGGACAGCAAGGGGGTGTACTGGTGCAGGACAGTGCCGACTTCCTGCGGCGGCAGAGAGAGAGTTACGCGGGGCTTCCCCAAGCTGGGGACACGCGTGGCATCGGCGGCTCGCGCGCCCAACTGTCAGAGACTAGGCGGCAGCTGGCCGTCGCTCAACATGAGCTGTCGCTCCTGGTAAGTTACGTGCCGCACTTTTAACTTCAGATTTTGGAGTTTCACTGACGGCCGTTGTTTATTTTGTTCCAGCGTGCCCAGCAGACAGCGACGGTGGGAGTGGCTGGCGGATCTTCCAGCTCCTCGGCCCCTTTTCTCGAGATTGCCTCCCTCCGGGAGCAACTTGCCGGTGCGGTGGCCCGCGCGACCCGGGCGGAAGAGGAGCGTGACGCCTGGGTGGCGACTGTAGCGGAGCTGCGGCATCGTGGTGAGGAGAGACCTTCTCCAGACATCCTGGAGTTAAGGGTTCTTCTGCAGATGATGAGGAGAGAGGCAGAGAGAGAGAAAGCCGAGAGAAGGTCCGAGCGACAGCGGGATCTGACCGAGAGGAGGGCCTTGGAGGCCCAAGTGAGGGAGCTCCAGCTGGGCCTTCAGGCCGTCGTGCAGAGGCTAGGAGGGATGGAGACGCGCTACGAGAGAGCGCGAGAGTTCGGGGAGCGACTCCGCCAGTCCGGTCGCTTTGCCGCCAGTGGCTTCTTCGCCACGCCAGGGGAGGAGCAGCGAGTCACTGCTGCGGAGCAGGCGCCCAGAGGCGAGGCAGGTGCTACTGTACGGGGATCCCGGAGGCTTCTGAGGGACCCTCACCTCGGGGGAGAGGAGGAGAGTGCCCAGAGAGATGAGTGATGGTGAGGATTGGCGAGCTAGTGGACCCGCCACCTCTCTATGATTGTAGTGTTTGTGACAGCTTATGTAGAATTATGAATGGAGTGATTTGATTTTCTGCTGTTATTTGTTCTTTTGTGCGTTCCTTCTTCCCTACACTTCTTCTCCTTTGCACTGTTCCCATGTGATGGGTCTGCCGAGACTCCGCCCCGAGCGGAGAATCGCGTCTTGTTGTGACCATTTCCACAGGAATCTGCCGTCGAAGTCAAAAATGACGGCCCTAGTCCTTTTCCCGATGTTATGTCAAATTTTGCGGACGTCCTCCAAATCATGATAGGGTACCCCTAGACAACATAGGGGCTATTCGTCCTATTCTTCGTCCAGTCAATCACCCTGTGCGAGCGGTGAAGCGACACATGGAACCGCTTGGCCGGTGCCTCATTGCGAGGGCTATCATTAACAGGTGATGGAGGTAATCTTGGCCCGCACTCCTTCCTTTTCTATAAATTCTTGTCCCTTTTATTTTCCCAGGTATATCGAGAGCTAACTCGAGGAGCACAAGTTCTCACGGGAGAGGAGGAGTTTGAAATTCTGAGGGTTGGATGGAGGGCGAATCTTCCCATTCCTCGAAGAGAAGCAGGTCCAGTGGTAGTAGTTCCAGGAGACTTTCAGACCTTGAAGGGCACTTCAGCGAAAGGGCCCAATCACAACTCGTAAGCCAAGTTTTCTTGCCCTTTTTTCATTCTTTCTTCCTTTCTTCCGACCAAACCTCACCCCCATTCCTTGTATGTGTAGGTTGTGATGAAATCACAAATCTTATGGGAGTTGGTAGTAGCAGCGTACAGGGGCCTCCCAGATTTTCAGAAGGCGAGGCTAGACGTGATGGGATTTGGTACCTTTCTTCGGATCGAGCCGATCAAGCCCGACCTGGTCTGATCCAAGCCTTGTGTGAGAGATGGGACCCAGTGAGTCGGGCATTCCTGATGCCCTGGGGGCACATGGTGCCCAGCTTGGAGGATGTGGTCCGGATCACAAGCCTGAAGGTAGAGGGCGAGGCAGTGACCGGAGTCACTTACGCGGACTACAGAGAAGGTGCCCAGAAGTTACTGGGTTTGGACCTGGATGGTCGGAAAAATAGGTCGGTAGCTAGGGCGTCCCTGATGGATGCATTAGGGCTCACCGACACTCGTCGGCGGGACGATGAATCCTCAGAAGAGTTCATGGAAAGGATAGAAATAGGATGCCGCGCCGTGTACTGCACAGATTTCGGCGACTGGGAAAGATGCAACATAGATTTGAGGAGATTTCTCCTCTTCCTTTTGGGGAGATTGGTACTGAGCTCGAAAGGGGACGGTATCCAATGTTGCTTCCTGGAGCTGCTGTCAGACCTTGAAAGAGTAGGGTATTATGCCTGGGGAGCCGCCATGCTGGCACACTTGTTTGCAGGCCTATTCCAAGAAACGGATCGTGAGATGACTGTGAGTGGTTTCACACCATTCATCCAGGTATTTTTTTGGTTTTGCTTGTTTTGTATTTTTTTGTGTTTTTGCAAAGTACTGATGATCTGTGCCGAGCAGCTGTGGAGCTATTATTACCTCCCTATGGGGAGAGCTCGGCATTGGCGACCTGCGATGGTGCCGCTAGCCAGGCGGTGGGAACCCATCATGAGTGCGGCACCCCTAACCTACCAACTGATGGTGCTAAGGCGGGAGCTACAGGAGTTCCCTGCAGCGATGGTAAACTGGAGACCCTACTCAGACATGGTCGATGCCGACCAGCCGTGGGTTCTAGCAAGTCGTGCCCGGTTCGGACGGGAACTGTGGATGCACTGCCTGAATGAAATCGAGCCGCTTCGGCTACGATTAGTTATGAGGACTTTAGGACTGGCTCAAGAATGGGTGGATTCAGCTGCGCCACCTCGTGTCGGGAGAAAGACGCGGGGACCGGCGACCTGCATTGACTGGCGCGTGCGATTCCCCGAACAGTATGAGGACTGGCAACGGGGTGGCACGATTGTAGAATCACAGGCGCGGGATAGCGAGGACTACTTGCGTCTATATAGGACAAAGTACGCAGAGCGGCTCCAACCCCGGGGACTTGCGGAGGTAGGTTTCCCCTTTTTCTCTTTTCTTCTTTCTCCCTTTTCTCTTTTTTTTGGTTTTCCGGTGGAAATGCTGACTCGTATGGCTGCAGGATGTCCGGGATGCCATGATAGCGAATTTACGAACTCGCTTGGCAGAGATGGAACAACAGTTGGGCGATGCCCGCGGAGCTACGAGCGCCTTGGTAGGTGTACAGTGCGCGTTCGTAATTAAATCCTCAGATTCCTGATGTTGGCTGCTAATTCACGCGGTCGTAGCATGCCCAGATTGGCGCGGCTTCCCCAGCGATGGGAGTAGGTGGTGCCTCTTCCAGCTTGTGGATTCCCACCTCAGAACTTGACTTGCTTCATGAGCAACTTGCTCACGCCACGCAGCGTGCTGCGGAGGCAGAAGGGATGCTCTCTATACAGGTAAGAGTCTCAGTGTTAAGTTCTCCTTGTTTATGCCTTATCGTGTATCTGAGATGGTACACTCGGCAGGAAAAGGAGACGGAAGAAGCGCTTGGCCAAGCTGCGCAGAAGGAGGCTAGGATAGCAGAACTGGAGAGGGAACTGCGGCGTCATCCTGATGACGACTCCTCTAGGGATGCTGTGGAACTGAGGATCACTCTCCAGTTGGAGAGGGAAGACCGTGAGAGAGAACGTGCAGAGAGAGAAAGAGACGCGAGAGAGAAAGAGCCAACAGATTGACTGAAAGGGAGGAACGAAGGGCCATGGAGGCCCAACTATTCGAACTCCGAATCAGCCTTGGTCTTGCTGAACAGTGGCTGAGAGATGGTGAGGAGCGCTACCGAAGAGCACGAGAGCGTGGCTTTCGTGTTGGTAGCTTCTCTGCTGCTTCCGTAGATCAACGCCGGGATGCGGGAATAGGAAGAGGAGTACAGAGCGGTAGGAGTACCGCTTTTCGTAGTTGGGTAGCACCTTTGAGAGTGTTTTGTCCGGAGAGTAGTGGGACGAGTAATGCAGAGAGAGAGGGCGGAACTTGATGTAATTTTTTTGGTTTTTGGAATAAAACACAAGGTTCGGTTTGTTTGTTTTTCACCTTTGCTTCTGTTGCCTGAATCCCTGCACACATCACTGAAACAAACAAATCAGAATTTCTGTTCTGACTTGGCCCCTTGCTCAATAAGCAAATGGTCACTGTGACTGTCCTTGATAACTGGTCAAGGGGCCAAGCCTTTATTTAACGAAGGCAAGGGAAAGATGCGGTGATGATAAATGCAACAGGCAAGCACACGAATGCAAGCTGTATTAAAAGTGAGATGCTGCACGCAAATGTAATCATGCAAAATTGATTTGTTTTCTTTTTTATATTTGATATTTTTTGTTTTATCATAAAAAGATTTTTTTTGTTTGCAAATATGTACATTTTCTCTTTTCCATTTTTTGTTGTTTTATCATTTCAATTTTTTTATTGCTAACGCCCGGCAAGCACCCAAATGGCACCTAACCTTCGTGAGAACAGGGGTTTCTTACTAACCTCCCAGGTATCCTAAGTGCACATCTAGGTTGATTTGGGCCTCTAGACCCCTCGAATGATGATCCCGCCGGCTAAGACTTACCCTGATGACAATACCGTCATGCCATGCTTAGGCTCCCAGTCGCTTCCGACCACAGGGATTCACCCAAAAGGTGTTCGAGGTAAATGATTTGCCCGACCCGGGTCTGTTTCCTCACAACTCTAGATGGTATATGATGGAACACCCTGGAACCCTAACGACCAACCGCGCGACGCTGACCCGGAATCAGACGCCGTCGCACCCATAGGTGACGCGCTTGCATTGGCCTAAGCCCGAGGTTAAACAAGAAGACATCAAGGTGGTAAACAGGGGTCTTGACCAGCCAGAAACACAGAGACTCCTTCGCAGCGATAGCTTTTGCTTTTCAAAGTAGGCAACCAAATGTGTATATTAAAATAAGGTCGCAGACCCTGGGCAGTTTTCACCTTCAGAAACTCCATCGAACCTTCATCTTTAGAGGAAGAAGGAAGAGCGTAGGGGATAAACCTCCTGAGAGGACCGGCAAAGCCGTTAACCCGGCGAGCGAATAAGGGCCCATTAACTCTTTCCTTTCAGACAACTTCGGACCAAATCTCGAGCATTTACATTCCACGGCCCCCTTTGTGGATTCAGACTTTTGCTTTGAGGGGTTCCGTTTATCGCAACAGGCACGGTCACGACCAGGCTTTTCTCTTGATTTTGATTTTGTATTTCTTTTTGTGAGGGAGATATAGTCGTTTGACGTTTGTGGGCTCCCTTTTCGTATGCCTGCGGGGACACTGCCCTCTTCTCGTGCTCTGATCGATGCTCGAGGAAATGGATCCTACTCTTGCCTTTGGGGTTTGAGTTTCGGTTTCTCATGCTCAGCGTTTTAAGGGCGCCGACTGTCTCATTTGGTCGAAGAGAAAAGAATAAAGATTACAGCTTCCGGAGATCTTCTGGGTGGGGCCCCACCGTAGGTGATGCTACCGACTTTTTTGAATAAAATACATAAGTGAGCACATGTTAGCTTCCTTCGAGCGAGCATAGGCCGACGTGGCCGGACAGGGATCTCCACGGTTCTGGCAAACCAAGACCCGGTGCCTACCAAGCCTTAATGGGCCCTATCCTAACATGAAGGTTAGATGCAGGGACTTAACTACATGGTGACTGCCAGGCATCGGCATTTTGAATTTTCCATATTTTTAGTGGTTTTCAGTATTCTTTGTTTTTGATGTTTTTATCTTTTCATCACTTTTTTTGTTTGTGCTAAGGGTAGTATTTCTTAAGATAAAGCCCATTCCAAGGGTGGGATAACTCGGTCCCTTCGGCGTTGACTAGCTTGTAGGCGTTGCCAGGGTACACGGCTTGAATTACAAATGGTCCTTCCCAATTGGGTTGGAGCTTAGAACGCGGACCTCCAGGTTTGACAAAAATTCTTTTTACGACCATCTCACCGACTTTGAATTTTCTCTCAACGACTTTCTTTTGGTAAAAGCGAGCGAGTCTATTTTGATACACACGCGCGTGTTCGGCAGCGGCCAGTCGCTTCTCATCCAAGAGTTCCAACTGGGCGAGGAGTGAATTACGACGATCGTCGAGGGGAAATTCCTCGTCCAATTGTACCCTGAGAGAAGGGATCAGAGTCTCGTACGGGACTACCGCTTCCATACCATAAGTAAGGGCAAATGGAGTCTGCCCGGTGGGGGTACGGATTGAAGTGCGATAGGCCCATAGAGCTTCGATAAGCTTTTCTGGCCAGTCTGAAAACTTACTAGACTCGCAGGTTTTTTTGATGATTTTGAGCAATGTTTTATTGGTGGCCTCCGCTTGGCCGTTACCTTGTGGGTAATAAGGCGATGAATGATGCAATGCAATTGCGTACCTTTTGCAGAGGTCCTGTAGGTCCTGAGAAATGAACTGTGGCCCATTGTCGGTGACGATCGTGCTTGGGACGCCGAATCTGGCGAGGATGTTCTTCATGATGAACTTGCAGACTGTTGACGCCTTGATTTCCGCGTAAGCTTCAGCTTCGGCCCATTTGGTGAAGTATTCCGTCGCAGTAAGGATGAAAGATTTCTGCTTGGTGAGGGAATTGGGATCACCTAGGGGACCAATGATGTCGAATGCCCACATGGAGAAAGGCCACGGGGAGGATATTGGATGAAGTGAGGAAGATGGTGAATGGATTTTATCGGCGTGAAGTTGACACTTGACACACCTACGGACATAGACAGCACAATCTTCTTCCATAGTGGGCCAATAAAAGCCTTGACGAATGATCTTCTTGGCGAGCATCTGACTATTCACGTGGCCACCGCACACACCCGAGTGCGTCTCTTCTACACATTTCCAAACCTCATCGTCACCAAGACATCTTAACAGAATACCAGTAAGGCTCCTCCTATAGAGTAGACCTCCAACCAAAGTATATTTCTGAGCCACCCTTCTTATGGCTTTCTTGTCCTCTGTGGTGGCCCCTTCAGGATAAGACTGATCTTGGCAGTATTTGACAATTTCATAGAACCATGGTTTCTCTTCATCAGCCAGTTCTTCTTCGGCCTCTGCCAACATGATTTCCCTCTTCTCAAGGATATCTTCCTGCAGGATCTTCCTTGCTATCCTGTCTTTGATATTTACGTAGGAAGCATCATCGATTGCAGGGGCGTGAAGTTTATAGATGGAAATGGACTTAAACCATCTTCCTAGAGGGAACCTTATGGATGATGCCAACGAGGCGAGGGCATCGGCGAGAATATTCTGATGACGAGGGACATGAACAAAGATCAGTTTGGCGAACAGTTTGGCAAAGGCAGCAGTGAGTTCTTGGTATGGCTTGAGTTTGGGATCGCGAGTGCGATATTTAGTGAGCACCTGGCGAAGGATGAGTTGACTATCACCTACGACTCGCAACTCAGTGATACGAAAAGAATGAGCGAGTTCTAGGCCAGCTAGAAGGGCTTCATATTCAGCTATATTGTTGGTGACTGAAAATTTGAGCTGATATGCCAACGGGAATGTGAGACCTTCAGGCGACAGGAGGGCGACGCCGATTCCTCTCCCTTGAGAATTCAGAGCTCCATCAAAATATAGTGTCCACATTGGCTCATCTGATTGGTTGATGGACATTAGTTCCTCATCTGGAAACTCTGATTGGACGGGATCGAACTTGGGAAGAGGATGGTGAGCGAGATGCTCGGCTATGGCATAGCCTTTAATCGCCTTTTGCTGGATGTAGGTGATGTCGAACTGAGAGAGAAAACTTTGCCAGCGTGCTAGCCTATCCGTAAGGACGGATTTCTCCAGAAGGAATTTGATAGGATTCATTCGAGCAATCAAGTGGACCTCGTGAGCCAAGAAGTAGTGCTTCAATTTCTGCACTACCCAAACGAGGGCAGCACAGGTTTTCTCCATGCCGGTGTACTTCTGCTCACAGGGATTGAGAAGTTTGGACAAGTAATAGGTTGCCCGTTCCTTGCCTTCTTCATCAGCTTGTGCGAGGACGGCTCCCACGGAGTCATCCAAGACTGAGACGTAAAGGATCAGAGGTTTTTCTGGTTTGGGTGGAATGAGAACGGGCGGACTAGCCAGATATTCCTTCAACCCTTCAAAAGCTTTCTGACATTTAGAATTCCAGTGGAATTCTACTCCTGGCTTGGTCAACTCGTAGAGAGGTCTACACCTTTGTGAATGTTGGGACACAAACCGACGAATAAACTGCAACCTCCCGATTAAACCTCGGACTTCCCTCAAATTCTTGGGAGGCGGCATATCCCTGATAGCCTTGGCTTTGTCGGGATCTATCTCGATCCCTCTTTTACTCACAATGAACCCCAGCAATTTACCTGACGACACACCAAACACACACTTCTTCGGGTTCATTTTCAATTGGAACTCTCTTGACCTTTGCAAGACCTTAGCCAAAACTTCTGGATGTTCCATCCTGGTCCTTGATTTCACCAATAAGTCATCCACATACACTTCCAGATATATGTGCATCATGTCATGAAATATGGCCATCATCGCTCTTTGGTAAGTAGCTCCAGCATTCTTTAATCCGAACGGCATGACCACGTAACAATATGTTCCCCAAGGGGTAGTGAATGACGTCTTTTCCTGATCCTCTTCTGCCAAACGAATTTGATTGTATCCTGAAAATCCATCCATGAAAGAGAGGGTTTCGTAGCCTGCCGTGTTATCAATCAGCACATCAATGTGAGGTAAGGGAAAATCATCCTTTGGACACGCGCGGTTAAGGTCCCGGAAGTCGATGCAAATCCTGACTTTCCCATCTTTCTTCATGACCGGGACAATGTTCGCCACCCATTGAGGATAAAGAACGACTCTAATGAACCTGGCTTTGTGGAGCTTATCGACCTCTTCTTTCATTTTCAAAGCCATCTGAGGGTGGAAACGCCTTAACCTTTGTTTTACCGAGATGGACCCTGGTTTTAGGGTTAAACGGTGTTCGACCAAGGTTGAATCCAGACCCGGCATATCCTCGTAGCTCCATGCAAACGTGTCCTTATATTCCTTGAGAACCTCAATTAATGCCTCTTCTTCAGAGGGTGGTAGGTTGTCACTTATGAGGATGATCCTAGGGTCTTCCTCAGTTCCCAAGTTGACTTCTTTGGTGGATTCTTCTACGGCGGTTGACGGCTCGTCGAATCTCCTCATTCCACTAGCGTATGCGCCCGCCGCATCCTCATATTCTTCACCCTCATCTTCAGTGGGGCATTCTTCATCCGTGATCTCGTAGACTCCATACCCTTCATCAGATGCACAGTCGCCCTCGCATTCTATTTCGGGTAGCTGGATGGGATTTTCTAACAACTGGGGGATGGCAAGAAGGGCCTGACACCTGGCGGCCAAATCCAGAAGGAATCGACGAGGGATCTGCCTACCCTTGGATTTCTTCCTAGGTACTACCCTTGGCCTATCATTCCTAGATTGACTGACAATATTTACAGAAGAAGAGGAAGACGAAGAGGATGGTGTAGAATGTACAGGAGAAGACCCCTCAGAGGAGGGGTAGAAAAGGTCGCTCATCGGACCTTGGACGGGTGGTCCGCAAGGCGGTACGCACCCGTGGGAGATGTAGGAGGTTTCCTCAACGAAGATGTGTTGTTGGGGAGTTTGAAAATTGACGTTTTTTTTTCGTTTTCATTTTTAATGACAAAGCAGTGAAAAGAGATTGGAGGAGAGAGAAAGGGGTTATGGCTAGAGGATTGTGAGGCTCATAGAGCAGATCATGGTTGAAGACCTGGCGCGGGTTGAAAAGCCCGCGTAGGTATGTAAGCAAAGAAGGGGACCTGGGAAGATCATCAGACAATTGTCTGGCCCAGGAAGAAGATATCAGCAAAGGCTGAGACGAGTGGATGGAGAAGATGGCGGCTAATGAGCCGTCGACGGCAATGTTGAGGACGGATGAAGATCCGTCGATGACAGAGTCCTTCTGGCGAGGACGAGGATAGTTTGGAACCTTGGCAAGAGTGGTAATATTCTCTGGTATTTCGGAGATCAATGGTGGTCCTTCAAGCTGCGGAGACGAGAACATCCTTTCCAGTGCAACGGAAATGTCCCGTATGTCGAACCATTTGTCCCACTCGCATTCCGGATCTTTGATCTTGCCTCTTTTGGTGATCCTCGGACATTTTTCAGCCAAATATACAGCATGTGATCCCCCATATGCTTCTCGTGGGTGATCTCCCATCTGAACAACGGGCCCTCTGTTGAAGTGGTTTGATAGAGTCCACGTGAGGGGCTTCCAATCTGCCTTGAACGGTCCTTTGAAGCCTAGGCCAAACCTGCGGTTCGGCCTAATTTCCTTTGGCGGTTTGAGCATACCCTGTAACTGTGCGCCCAGACCTTTTCCTTGTTGATAGCCGATGTTCCTCATAATCTCCCAACCTTTGGAGTGAAAAGGGAGACATGATGTTGTGGTTGCCCTGACCGGCTCCTTTGGTGCTAGTGGAACATGAGATGGATCACGTACGTCCAGCAGTGACAATATGGGCCGATGAGACGGCCAAACAGAAGGCAGAGAGGTGTTGATAGCATCCACTGTGTGAAGGACAGGTGTACTGACCACTTTAATAATTCTCCCATTGTAAGGAAACTTCAGGCACTGATGGTTGGTGGAAGGCACAGCGTCCATGGCTTCGATGTAAGGGCGACCCAGTATAGCCTTGAATGTGGGGTCCATGTCGAGGACATGGAATTCCGTGGGAATTGACATGGGGCCTAGTTCTGCCTTCAGAATAATCATCCCCTGCGGCGGCCTTTTGCTATTGTCATAAGCCGTGACCGTGATCGAGGAAGGTCTTATTTGTTCCTCGTTGACCCCACACAACTGAAGAGTGCTCATGGAGATCACATTTATGGATGCACCCGTGTCCACAAGACACGGGTTTATGGATACCCCATTAATTTTTATTGAAATGCACAATGCATATTTCGAGCTTCCTTGGGAGCGAGCTCGTAGTTGTGAAACATGATGGCTGGTTGTGTGTCTGTTGGGGTCAGGACGGTCGAAATCTTCTCCACGGGGAGGTCTTCATTAACCATGACCTTTTGAAGATATTCCATCAAGGCCGCCTGGTGGGATGTGGATCTTTGAAGTAGCTCCAGGATGGAGATCCGAGCAGGTGTCTTGTCCAAGTGTTTCAATAGATCATACTGTGTTCCAGGGATAGCTCTTTCTGGTTGTTCTGCATCATCCTTCTCTGGCTGAGATTGCTCGGGATTCTGACTGTTGTGGGGGAAAACCCTGTGGAAAATCCTTCCACTCCGGAGCACCATTGCCTGCGGCTTTTGTACCTCTGTGGGGGTAGCAGTGGGTTTTAACAGGGGTTTGAGGGGTAGTAGTGGAGGAATGGTTGATGAAGCAGGGGTGATGACGGGAGCAGGGATTCTGATGAGGGGTTTGTTAGGTGGCGGCATGGTGGAGGTAGAGGGGATATTGCGCGGATTATGAAGGATAAGGGGTCTAGAAGGTGGCGGTGGAGACGAAGTAGGAGTGGGTAGGGCTTGAAGTGGGCAATGATTTTGAGGTGGGTGATGGTTAATGAGTGGTTTTGAAGGCATTAGTGGTGATACGGTGGAGAAAGACGGGGTTATGTATGGTTGACGGATGATAAGGGGTTTAGAAGGCGTAGGGGTAAATGTGGTAGAGGTGGATGGTAAAGTGGGGGAGTGAGAGAAGATGAGAGGGTGTGAAGGCGTAGTGGAGAGTGTCGGTTGATAGGAGGTCGGGGTGCGGATGAGAGGGCGTAATGGTAGTGGAAATGGTGATGGTGATACTGACGCGGGTTGATGAGAGAGAGGTGCTACCCGGGCAAGGTGAGGGGGTTGCATGACGATAGGGTTGGAGGTAGAAAGAATGGAGGTACTTTCCTGGTGCCACACCTGCTCTCTCCCGACTTCCGGGAAGGAGGAGATGGGGTTAACCTGATGATTGGGCTGTTGGTGCTCCGGTAATGGATTCTGGATTATGCCCATGTCGGGCTGTTGTTGTGGGGCCTGCTGAGCCTGCTGTTGTTGTTGTGGTTGCTGTTGCTGTTGCTGTTGTAACTGCTGCTGTGGCCTATGAGGAGGTCTCCTAGCCTTGAGAGCCGCGACGTATCGTCTCATCTCATCCCAATCTATTTGATGTTCATCATTCATATCATGGATGTAATCTTTGAAATGGAAGCAGTAATCTACTGTGTGTCCCGGCTGCCTGTGGTAGACGCAGTATTTGGAGGTATCAACATTGGGGGGCCACGCGGGCCTTTCTCTGGGTAGGGCGAGTTGGTTTGATGCCATGAGGGCATTAAAAATGTCTGCTAAGGTTTCCGGCAATGGTGGATAGTAGGCTCTCTTGGGACCGAGCGGCCTCCTTTGTTGCTGTTGGGGACCATAGTTCCCCGGGGGTGGAACTTGGTTGTACTGAAGCGGTGGTTGTTGTTGCTGAGGTTGTGGTTGTTGTTGCTGGGGTTGGCGTAATGGAGGCATATTATCCTGGGGTGGATTATTTTGGGGTGGAGGACGAAGAGGGAAAGGACCTGGTTGAAGGGGAAGTCGGGGCATTTGTGGAGGCCTTGGGTTGACTGCATAGTTGGCATTGTTGACCGCACTGACTTGCTCATTTGTCACGACCCCTTCTGTGGCTCCGCCCGGGACACCAGCGCCTGTCTTTCTGACCACTTTGGGCTTCGGCGACTCAAACATGTTCATGATGGGGGAGTCTTTTAGCTGGGTTTGGATGTACCGGGCCCTTTCATAGAGTTCCTCCATTGTAGTAAGTTTATTCATGGCCAGGACATGTCTGAACTGTGGGGTTGCATTAGACACAATCATCTTCACTTGTTCGGGCTCGGAGAGGGTATCCCTTATTCTTTCCGCCAGAGACCTCCATCTATCAGCATATCGGACAAAATCCTCGTCGGGTTTCATCTTTTCGGCCACTAGGTCGGTAATGGAGAGTGAGGGACCGACCCTATCCCTATATTTCTGCAAGAACCTTCTCTGGACTATTTCAAAATTCTCGGCCTCGCGGGGCTCCAGAGAATAGAACCACTCAAGCGCGGGACCATCCAATGATCTCCGAAAGAGGTATGCCAGGGACCTCTGATCGTTTTGCCAATAGGAGGACTCATACATGAAATCCTTGAGGTGAATGAAGGGGTTGCCGGTACCATTGTATCTGCGGTACGTGGGCATTTCGGAGGGAGGAAGATGAATGACGGGAAGGATTGGCAAAGCAACCTCCGGGGTGGCTTTCACGTCCACCATCTTCTCAGATTTTGAAACTGCTCGTCCATGCGATTGAACCTATTGAGGAGCGATTGGGCGAGCTCCTCTGGAGGTGAAGGTGGCACTTGCCACTGGGGGAGAAACTGTCTCCCGGAGACTTGAGGGGGGAACCCCGAATGAGAGGGAGCTGTCGGACCGCCGACAGTTGGCCCTGGCTGAAGCGGTGTGTGGGGAACAACGGGAGTTTGAGATTGTGACGGGAACTGGAATGAGGGTGGTTGTTGGCTCGCTTGTCCTTGAAGCGAGGGAGACTGGATGGCTTGCGCCAATGAGGAGATGGAATGGCCTGCACGGACTCTTGGAGAGGTGCGATGGCCGGAGTTGATTCCTGGGGCGTGGGGGAAACAGATTTCCCCTTTAGAATGGCCTGGAAGGCCCGGAGCTGTTCAGAGGTAAGCTCCGTGTTGGCGAGGACGCCCAGTAAGGAAGAGATATCCTGTGGTGGGGACGTGTCCCCGGCAATAACCTGCACCTCATGCGAGGGGTCATGAGAAGGACCCGAGTCCATAGCATAGACTCGCGGGTCGGCTGACAAACCACGGCTAGGGTGGTTCTCCTCAAAAGACTCGTGAGACATGCTCACAGTTTTCCCAGAACGTAAAAACATACACTAGCAAGTAGGTAGCAGAGATTATCAAACAAGTGGATGCCTTTACGCCCTTTTTTGTGTTTTGATTTTGATGATTTTTTGTATTTTTAGCGAGATCCGAAGTTCACACAAAATGGGGACCCTAGTTTATTTTTGTTTCACCGCCGTGTCAGCTAGGGTCTCTCGTCTCACCACGAATGAAATGACTAACTCCGGGGAACTTCAATGGTACAACCAGCCCAGTGAACGAAGAGGAGATTCTTCGATGTCGGGGACTTACGGAGGTCCCAGTGTAGGAGATTCTAGTCCGTTGAGAGGAATTCCCAAACGGAGAGTCCTTCCTTCACCGGGAAAGGGTGATCCTCAAAAAATGAAAAAAGGATAGAAAAGAGGAATGGATGTATGCAATGGAATGCTGACAGATATATAGAGTAAGAAAACAACAGAAATAACAGACATATAATAAACAAACAACCAATCACAACTGATAGTGCTGCCGTGAGCACAACGGGGGCGCGCACGGGCGCCAAGGTGGAGAGGCACAGGTGGTGCCGAACTTGCAAGGGTAGCCGAAAGGAAGCAGTAGAGTCCCACCGTGATCGCCAATATGTGAGCGACGTAACGCGGTTCGGGGAAGAGCGGAGAAGAGGACGCGGAGCGCGCGCGGGCTCCTCTTTTTTTGGTGTTTGTTTGCTGCAACACAGAAATAAGAGAAGAGAGAGAAGGGGCCACCACGGGAGATTGCTCCGGCGGGGCGAGCGGGACAAGTGTGATATAGCAAGATATGGGGGTTAAACGGCCATAGCGGGAAGTGACTCGCCGCGGCCTCGGGGGGACGGGAATGGTGCAGAAATTAAATAACAAGAATTGAAACGGCCATTGGGGAAGTGACTCGCCGCGGCCTCGAGAATATGAGCAGATAATAAGATGACAGAATATAAAGAGAATACAAAGAGCGGGAATTTAAACGGCCATTGGGGAAGTGACTCGCCGCGGCCTCGAGAACATAAACAGATAAGAATATAACGTATAAGAACGGAATTTAAACGGCCATTGGGGAAGTGACTCGCCGCGGCCTCGAGAATATGAGCAGAATATAACAGAATATAAGAGATATAAGAACGGAAATTTAAACGGCCATTGGGGAAGTGACTCGCCGCGGCCTCGAAAACAAGATGTGATCGCCAGGGGCCGAAAGACCCCAAAATAAGAAAGTGATCGCGCCTACCTCAAGAGCGGGAGATGGCGGGTTGCTTCTTCCTCTCCCTCCGGCCGGCCGACGGAGAGGGCTTTCCTCGGCTACCCTTGCAAAACAACGACAAACAAATGACAAGTGGATTAGAAAGATGGAGGTGTAGTATTCAAATCCTTGCGATAAAAATAACGAAATGATGGCAAGACACACACCTGGTTGGTGTTATCTTTTAAACCCCTCTCGGACTCGAGTAGGAGGAAAATGAGATGATGGATGTAAGAAGTGTATAAGAAAAGGCGCCCTTATGAAGGGGGATAGGGGATGCAAGATGATGAATGCAAAAGAACTACGAAGAAAAGGAAAGAATTGGCTTATTGGATGTGCCGATGGTGAAATCCGGCGGAGCTCCGGCAGCGTGGGGACGACGTGGAAGCGCGGTGGATGAAGACGACCTTCCTCTCGCGAGCGTGAGCACCCGAGAAGCCGGCAGAACCTCCACCTACAAAAGAACCCACGGGTTAGAAAATGACTCCGTAGCCTCTGGGCTCCGGCAGCCTATCGGATCACTTCGAAGCTCTCCAGAACTGAGGGGGTGGGCCTCTATTTATAGAGCTCCGGAGGGTGGAGGCGTCCAGGACCCTGGACACCTCCATCAGGGCCGAATTAATATTTTATTCTATTTTTATATATTTTTTTGGAATACTTTTGTGGGGGCGTCCAGGGTCCCGGACGCCTCTAACAGGTCCACCGAAAACCGACGACGGCCGCACGCGGTTTGGCACAACGCGTGGTTTTGTGAGCGGCGCCTCGTGATTCAGAAATGGGCGCGTCCAGGGGCCTGGACGTCTTCAAAATTTGGATTTTTTCACACACGACAAACCGTCGTTCGGTGGCCGGCGCCCGTGAGAGAGTTGATGGAGGCGTCCAGGGGCCTGGACGCCTCCAAAATATATTATTTTATTTTTTATTTGTCTTTTGTGCCAAGGCTGGCATTTTGATTTTTTTATAATTGTTTTTATGGAGGCGTCCAGGGGCCTGGACGCCTCCATTAATATATATATATTTTTATTTATTTTTTTTTTTTTTATGCCAACTGGCATTTTACACATATTTTTTATTTTTGTTTTTATGGAGGCGTCCAGGGCCCTGGACGCCTCCATTAATATATATATTTTTTATTTGGTTTGGGCCCTGAGAAAATAAAATAAATTAAATTAAAAACATGGGGGCGTCCAGGGGCCTGGACGCCCCCATTAAGACCCACCCGGGTCCTCAAATCAGGCGTCGGCGGCCGCCCGTCAGACACCCTTCCTGATTCCGGAACCTCCTGATGCGTCTGACTGGTGTTGACGCTGTCCGAATGCCGTGACGGGACGATTCCGAATGCCGAAAAGGCAGAAGAAGACCCAAGAAAAGGAAGCACTCGAGTGATTAAAATGCGTAAGCCGTTGCGGGGCGTCGTATAGTAATATGAGACTTTCTCAGGAGACGTCAAGAATGGCGTGTCTACACCAGGGTCATAAGCACACGAACCACAACCTATTTAACCAATACGAGACTATTACCTAGGGGACTATGCCCAAATATTCCAACACACATATATCATAACAAAAGGCTTGAAAGGGCAAAAATGGAAAAAGGGTCATATCCACATTTACGCACACACATTTATATCCACATCCCTCTTCCCACCCTCCCAATTAAAACAGGGGCTTGGAATTTCATCTGATGTTATAAGAGTACACCAGGTGATAAGGAGAAAAGGTTCACCTTGTAGACCAGGCATGAAAAGTGAGAGTGTGTGAGAGTTTATGTCTGCGTGTGTGTGTGTGAGAGTGAGCGTGAGAAAGGGCGGGAGCTCACCACCGCTGCCGGAGGTCACCACCGCTTCTGCGCCCTCGCTGCCGGTGCCGCCCCCACACACCCCTCACCGGCGTCCCTGGGTAGCTCCGCCACGCCCGCCCGCCCTCGCCACTCCGTCGCCCGCCAGTGAGAGATTGACAGGGGGATGCAGTGGTTGAATGAGGAGGAAGAGGGAAGGACTAAGGAGGACAGGAGAGGGGACGCTTTTTCTAATTCTTGTCTCTTTCTATTTGGCGCAATATTTTCATTTGGCGCCATGTTTTCATCCATTCATTCGTGATTATTTGTCATTCATTTACTTCTTCTAATAGGATAAAATCTCTCACAGTAAAAAATATCATTGCATCTAAAAAATATTATTTATTATTAAGAGATCCGAAGATCTGTAATTTAAACTTTTCAACTTCTTTATGGCCGATAAGTCAATTATATAAAAAGAAAGAAAATGTGTTGAAAAGCGTAGCTACCATGAAAGCCCGACATCGGGGTGCACGCAAAAAGGTATTCGGAGCCGTATCGGTCACATGTTGACCATTTCCTTATTGTTATGTGCCCCCCTCAAACTCATGTGTCGTGAATTTACCGTCACGTCTATATTTATTTAATGAATTTTCGAGAGCTAGGGCTCCTTGATATCGGGGAATATTAATGCCACGTGGAAGCACTCAGGATATATAATAGTCAAATATCATTGTATCTTTCATCGATTTTACTCACGATAGGGCGTGCCAATCACGTGTCTGACAATGTGTTCAAGTTCAAAGGCTGGGATGGTCTGGACTAACGAAGGTGCGCTCCTTCTGATCACTAAGAAGATCAACGATGGTGGGCATTCGGTCGGGACTGGCGACCCGCCGTGCCATAAAGGTCGTTCACGATGATAAAAGAGGGGAACACGTTTGATTAATCACCACGCCAAGCAATGGGGCTGCATGGCCAATAAGTCGATTCGATTATTTAAAAAGAAGAGAGAACGTGTTGAAAAGCCGAGCTACCTAGAAAGGCCCACAGAGGGGTGCGAACGAAAAGGTATTCGGAGCCATATCGAACACATGTTGTGACCATTTCCTTATTGTTTCGTGCCCCCCTCAAACTCATGTGTCGTGAATTTACCGTTACATCTTTATATAATGAATTTTCGGGAGCTAGGGTTCCTCGATCGCGGGGAATATTAATGCCACGTGGAAGCACTCAGGATAATATAGGATAATTAATAGTCAAATATCATTGTATATTTCATCGATTTTACTCACGATAGGGCATGCCAATCACGTGTCTGACAATGTGTTCAAGTTCCAAGGCTGGGATGGTCTGGACTAACCGAAGGTGCGCTCCTTATGATCACGGCGCTGACGATGGTGGGCATTCGGTCAGGACTGGTGACCCGCCGTGCCATAAAGGTCATTCACGACGATAAAATAGGGGGAAAATTTTGATTAATCGCCACGCCAAGCAATGGGGCTGCATGGTCGATAAGTCGATTCGATTATTAAAAAGAAGAGAGAACATGTTGAAAACCGAGCTACCTTGAAAGCCCCACATCGGGGTCCTTATTGTTTCGCGCCCCCCTGAAACTCATGTGCCATGAATTTACTGTCACGTCTATATATCACCAACATTTCGGGAGATAGGGCTCCTCGATCGCGGGGAATATTAATGCCATGTGGAAGTAATCAATGACTTGTCACTCCATCCTTGAGTCACGTGCACATCATTCGGGGCAGGTGTTGCCGTCCTTGCCGTCCTTGCCGAACCGGTCGTCCCGGCCACGGCTCGAGACGGGATGGTACATTACGTACCGATACGAAAAAACTATAATATATATATATATATATATATAATAGAATAAAATTACACTATTTGAAATGACATCTTGTATCATTTGGTTAATTATTCGGCCGGTTGAACGGGTTTCTCCGGGTTCGAATCTTAGCTTCAGCGTAAGGTTTCCGTAAATTTTTTGAATATAACTTATTCAAAAAAGTAAATGAATACACAACAGAACTCTGTTTTCGAACCCGGCACGTCACGATTAAAAACGATACACTAAATAAACTTAGTCTAGTGCCCCGCTCTACGTCTCAAGTGTTAAGCCATTATTCACCCTTGCAAGCTCACTCTTTGTCTTAATTGCTAATTGTCAGACTTAACATCTATTTGTCACGCTTCCGTGCTGCAATTTGCCGTCACGCTAACTGATTTTTCACCCTTAACGACTTATTTGTAGCTGCTGTCTTGCAATTTTTCACCGTTGTTCCCACATTTGCCACCCTTAACATCAATTTGTTAGCCTTATATATCTCTTTGTCACCGAGATCATCTTCATTTGTCACCCTTAGGATAGTATTTGTTACCTTCAGTCTTCTTCTGTTGTTCTTCCACGTTTGTCATTTTCTGTGTCCACTGTCGCTGGCCGAAGCTTGACCATGCTTTGAGTGGACGTCAACAGTTGCAAAAGCTTGACTTTGACTATTGACTTTTCCTGGAGTATTGGTGCATTCGGTCAACATAAAGTTGAAGTTAGTTGTCACCCTTTTCTAGTGAGCACATCTCTTTCTTCTCAAGTTCCTCCTGTTCTTTTTCACCTTCAGCTTCCTTCTCACTTTTTACCAATTTGAAGTTATTTGTTACCCCAGTTGAGTATTTGTCACCCGTACTCACCTAATTGTCACCACTAAACTCCAAAAACCATCGCCCTTACTCCACTGCCTGAAAGCCGCGCGTCGGGCTTGTCTCTATTGATCCTTATTTGTCACTGTTAGCAGGGTATTGCTTACCCTTGCTAACCCATTGTCACCCGTGTAGACACATTTGTCGCCCTTAACCTCCAATTGGCCCACGTGGAAAACGCGATACGTTGGCCACGCGTGGGTGTTGTTCGCGTATTACTGTCGATCCAACACCGCAGGCCACATCAACAGAAATGATGACGCCGAAGGGCCGAACTGGACCTTGAAACTAAAAATCCCCAATTCCTTATATACCCTTCCCACCATGTCTCACCTCTTACGAAACCTACTAGAAGGCGGTTTGTCTCTCCATCGTGCTCAACGTTTCATCTTCCTCGCGGGTCTTTTGCGACCTCTCAGTCATAGAGCCGAAGAAGACACCCATGCAATGCTCTGTCTGCCGTAAAGTCGATGTCCCACCTACATCTCAGGACATTGTACCGGTTCATATTTCCGAAGAAGAAACATTTGAGGAACCTAGGGTTTCTAAGGCCTCCACTTCAGGACGACAAGTTAAAGGTACCGTGGTTCCTTATCTCCCTTACATATCTATTTGCCCCCCTATCGACCTATTTATTTGTCACGCTTATCTACCTATTTGTGTCAGATTTAGACCTACCTGTCACCGAATTTCATACATTTGTCACCCTTAAGCACCTATTTGCCACACTTAAACTCCCTTGTCTATATATGCATTTGTCACCCTTGTCTTACTGTTAATATTTTTAATATTTCTTGATCCATGAATTAATTAAATAAATTTCTTGTTTACACGTTAATTTTTTGAATCTAGTGAACACGCGGGTCATCTGGGCCCGGTGTTCTATGGACATTTACATGAAGGATAGGGATCAGATGGCATTTCGGGAATGCCACAAGTCATTGATGAGGACCACACCTTTGGTCCATATGTTGACAATGCTTCTCGTGTATTCTTCACCATGACACTATTGGAGGAGATTATTTGCGCCCATAGTGGAGGAAATTACTTCCTTATGGGTAGTAAGGAGGTCGCATTCAGTGTGGAAGATGTGGGCATAATTTTAGGATTACCTTACTCCGGTCAGCCAGCTCAACATTATGGATCCGCGAAGCAGAAGTCGAAGTTGCATAATCGATTTGGATTTGCAGCAACATTTGACCAGACGAAAGTGTGCTCTCTCATCCAGCAAATTGTTGGGTCCGATGAAGAGCAAGATGTGGCCGACACTATCCGGCTGTGGATTGTACTCCTGCTGTGCACTTTCCTTTGCCCACGGTCGGCAACTTCTTGTCCACAACAGATGATGTCATGCTTAGATGACATTGAGAGAGTTTCAGATTACAATTGGGCAGCCGCCGTGCAACATGTAATGATGCACAAGTTTGAGGAATTAGTGTCGGTGGTCCAAAAACGGCGGTCAGGTACAATTGACCGTGCTAAGAGAAGAGCCGGGAATGCATCCCAGGCCTATACCCCCATATTTGGTTGTTCTACCACACTTGCTGTAAGTTTTTTTATTTTTGTTGTGTAATAATGTGTAAATCATTAATTCTACTGCATTGTAAAATAACTTGATATATTTCATATTACAGGTCTAGTTTTTTGAGCATACGCGGGTGCGGCAGCCAGTAAGGCAGGTGGCATTTCCCCGACTATTTAGGTGGGGGACATTTGTAGATAGGAAATTAAAATTCTTCATTGGATCCCAGCGAGTCCAACAGGTATTATGAGTACTAAATTAACTTCTTCTTTGTCATTCAATATTAATGAATAACCAGAGTGATGTGGTTTGAAACGTAGGTGATCGAAGAGCTCCTTGCTGAGCCAAGTGAAAGGGTGATGGTGTACGGTGAAACGATGATGACCAGACCCAGCCGCCATTATACATCCTCATCAGAGAGATACATGCCTATGCTACAGGATATTACAGCTACATTGAAGATCCAGCAGCGGCTACTTGAGGAAATTAGGGCCTTCTATCTGACTAGTATGGAAGGGGCTCACATTCCCGCTGATGCAGCACCTCCTGGCCCATCAAACAGGCGACGGATGATGGCAAGCGACCGCATCCACCCCTAGAGAGGAAGTGCAGGGGGATGAAAATGTTGAGGAAAATATCTGTCAAACTTTGGTGGACATTGCCGCCGATGTCCCACCTCCAAGGCCCCTTCCACAAATTACGGATGATATTGTGCCATGTAAGGCAACTCCTGAAGAGGATGTGCAAGGCGATATCGAAGGTCAGGTGGAGGCTACCAATGGGAATGGTGACCGTCGTCCAGGTGTCTTCTGTCAGTCCCTTCATGAACGGACAGGAAGTCTGTGAGGAAAAGGCGGGCACGTCCAAAGAAAACATGACGGGGGAAGAAGAAGGTGAGTTTGCGTTGTTCCTACTTCTTACAGTATAGAATCTAAGATTATTGGTACATTGGCATGCATGTAGAAGGGAGATGAAGCTGACGCGATCAGAATGCTCCTACAGAATACTGATTGTATCTGTAAAGGCCGGCTGAATCCGAAAGATAACAACGCTGTGAATGAATTCATTGTTGCTTGTGTCTCGGGGGATACGAGTAAGTTGTCCTCTTATACTTTCTGTAATTATCCTGATTTGCCTTACTCTGACTACCAGTAACTAAATTTTTGTCCAATATAGTGACGCCATATTTTCATTAGAGAACGGATTGTTTTGAGACGTCGTCATGTCATTGACTATTATACGGCCGGATGATAGATGATACGGTACTCTCTTTCATTAACTGTGTAATTTTACACCTTGCCATACCCTGAACTTGTGTTTCTACTGCTAATAGAATCGTGATTGTTAATTTACAGGTGATCGACGCCATGATGTACCTCCACAAATCAAGACGCAATGAATCTGACATCTTTCATCAGTGGGTTTATTTTCCCACCATTTTATTGAATCACATCAACGTCATCCTAGAGGCCGACTCCGCAAAATCAAACAGATTGTTGGAGTGCGCCTTCGAGAATGTTGAATTAACCGAGCAGAAAACAAAATTTATTCTTCGTGTTACACTCATCAGATCACTGGCATCTACTTGTTGTTGACACAGAGAATCACCGCTTTGTCTCATACAATTCCATGAGAGGCATGGCCATCCATGATGCCACTATAAGAAAATGGTACTTTTCTCTATCCATGTACCTATATTAAAGATATCTTTAATGTGTCTTTTAGTTATTCCTTAATAATGTCAAATATTTCATTGCAGGCTGCAATTGTATGGGTTTTATGAACAACTATGGGCAATTCAAGGGAGTTGAGAATTGGGAACTTGTATTCGGCAACGAATGTCCCCAACAGGAGGATCGAAGCCTCAACTATGCCATTTATGTACTGAAATATGTTGATGAATTATCAAAGAAGATGGAGACATCATGGACATTTAATGAGGATGATTCTAATATGATTAGAGCCCTGTTTGGGGCCCAACTCATTAACTTTGGAAATAGAAGATCTTAAACAATTTCACGTCTCAAACCTCAGAATGTGACATACCTGTGTTGAATGATATTTCTTTTTCATACATTTTGATCTTCAAAGTTTCATATGTTTTAATGCCATTAATGTGTGCTTGATAATGTGTATTCATGAATATCAATGAGTTTTTTGAAGATAGATTCAAGTTTGGTTAAGGAAGTGGGCTGAAGTGTGAAATGATGAAGGCTTTACTTGCACAAGTGTCGACAGAGTGAATGAAGACATGCATCGACCTCACAGACTAGAATGTGAATGTGCACCGACCTGATAGTGTTATATGCACAGACCTTATGTTCTATCGCTAATGCATGTGCACCAACCTGATGCTTCTAACACTAATGCATGTGCACAGACCTTATGCCGATCTCTAACACATGTGCATCGACCTTACATGCTATCGCTAACACATGTGCACCGACCTGACCTTAGCCATTTGTCACCGCTAGTTGTGCATTTGTTACCACTAAAGTTCCATTTATCACCCTTACCACATATTTATCACTCTTACCACATGACTACATGAGCAGCCGTTGCCTTCTCTTCTGTTCATTACCTGCTTGGCTTTGTCTGGGAGCATAGTGGTGACTAGTCTATTCATTGACCTTCGACTTTGATTGTGACTTCATAGCTGTTCAAAAAAAAGTTGAGCTTGGCTGGAGAATTCGTTGACATGGTTGACCTTGGCCAGTCAACATTGACTGTCTTGGCATTGACCAAGTCCCTTCGTTGTTCTTCTGATTGCTGTAGAAACTCTTGATACACTGTTCTTATTTTTATCCTCCTGTGAACTTGACTCCTTCTTTCAGCTCCTTCTGATTTTCATTTGTTAGCTCCATAATCTATTTTCCACCTTTACTAGTGTATTTGGCTACTACGCAGATCAAGTTGTCACCACTGATAGGGTATTTGCACCCTTATCCACTGGCTTTGCTTCATCTGTCGACGTTGAGGTTTTCACAATTTAAATGCTGCAAGCTATTTTTCAGACTTACGCCGCTATTTGTGAATGCTATCGGACATTTGTCAGCACTAGGTAACTATTTGTCACCCTTATACTCCCCGTCGCCACTGACCTGTCGTCAAACAATGGTATAAACTGGGGTACCCCATGTGGGTTATGTAACACCCTTATCCTCCTTTCTCCACTCGTGAAACCCTCGACGCCGTGCTCCGCCATCGCACTCTCGCTGCCGCTTCACTGTGCCAGTCTTGGTGTAGCTTGTTGCCTTCGCGTCACAATGGATGTGCATTCCCGGGGCCAACGTCAATGACGATCGTCACGGTAGATTGCAACGTCAAAGGGTGGTTGGGGAACCTAATTACGCCTACACCCTCCGTTGTCTAATCACCTCTGCAATACGCTCTGATCGAGTGACGATCGTCGACTAGGGTTCCTGACGTTCCCCTTTTTTCTACTCCCGAGGGGCTGTGTTTACCACCTCCATTGCAGCGATGTGTTAAATCGACACACCAATCCCGCCCGTTTCCTCTGCGTCCTCCTCTCAGTCCCTTGTCATCATTGGTTCCTGCTGCAGATGCCCTCTTCCTTTTTTTTATTCGTCAGGGAATTGAGGTTCAGAAAAGGGGAAGGTATAAATGCTATGTAGTGTGGGTTGGTCGCAAACCCGGTGTATATTATAGTTGGCCCCAATGCTTTGTCTAAGTGAATGGATACACTGGAGCTCGTTATAAGGGTTTTCACTCGGTAAGAGGAAGCACATGCTGCTATAAATGGGGTTGGCAATAGCAGCCATGCGCATGTTAATCACTCTCAACTACAGGAAAGGCCCATGCCTACATATCATGCAAGTCCCAGGCCTGACTATGATTCAAGGAACCAGGCACTACACCAGCAGACGACTACACAAATCTCAAATGTTCCTTGTATTTTTGTTGTTCTATTATGTACTCTAGTAGTGTTGCTCCTTTTCATATTAGTTGCTTGTTATTACTGTTGTTGTCTACGTAGGAAATAATGTACTGGACATTTTACTCATTGTCAACTAATTGGCTTGATCCCACCGTAAATTAGTAGAACTAGAGGTAAATCTCATTTCTTGATCTTACATGAGTTTAATCAGCGTCATTTGATGACTAGGAAAGCTTCAGATCTGTGTTGGTAGAGTTAGGAAACCCATACACGGTTAAACCCTTCAAAAAAACTTGAGTTTCTTCAAGTTTCACTGCCATGAGCTATTTGTCACCGTTACAGAGTTATTTGTCATTGCTACCGGCTATTTGTCACTCAGAACATCTATTTATCACCCTTATCGCTAGCCAGCCGTCGCCTTTGTTTCGCTACAAAATAAACATTTTACTTCTGTTAGCCATCAAACCTTTTACTTATGTTATCTATTTATACACAACCTACACAACTCAACATAAAACACACATCCCCCGATAAAATCCACACAACATATAAATCAATGAATAAAGTAAATTACAATTACATTAATTCAAATGTGTCATTTTTTACAATTACAAATCAACAGATATCCATTGGATCATCCTCCACCATCACTAGTTGTAGAAGAATCCACTCTCTCAGACGACTCATCTTGCCCAACAATTGCTTCATTTAGCTCAGTTGGATCGACTTCATCCACTTCGTCCTCTATACACAACAGAAGTGGCTCGGCAGATTCGATCAGATGAAGATTAGAAGCAACCAGCTCTGCAGTGTCACCCTCATCTGATTGAAAAGTTTCGACACTAGAATCCTCTGAGACAACAATTTTTTTGAATACTCGCTCCATTCAAACCACAATTTTGAAATAAGCTCTTTTCTGAAGCAGATATCATGATCTCTCTCTTCAGGAGAATCAGCATCGACCAGCCTGTATGTGTAAACCTTCCTCATCTGTCCTGGTCTAAAAGCACGAACAATAGCTATGGTATCTTGCCAAGCCATTGGTCCTGCTTTTAGATCAGGACAGACGAGGAAGGTTTACACATATAGGTTGGTCGCTGTTGATTCTCCGGAAGAGAGAGATCATGATACTTGCTTTAGAAAAGAGCTTATTTCAAAATTATGGTTTGAATGGAGCGAGTATTCTAAAAAATTTCGACAGCATCTCCCTTAAAAATTGACTATTCTCTAGTTTTTAACATCCTGAAAAAATAATAATTAACAAAATATAAATACATCCAACATGTGAACTGAGATGAAATTAGGAATCATGACATGGGGGATTAAACCCTGGCAGTCACACCTTGGATGTGATGTTATAGAGGCCCTACGCGGGCGTGGTGGCGAAATGGCGATGACCGACTGACGACGATGGCTACAGCGGTGCTAGATGGCAGCCGACGGGCGGGTCTGGCAGGAACAACGGTCGACTTCGAAGTTACGGCACTAGAGGGCGGGTCCGGTAGGAATAGCGGTCGGCTGCCACGGCACGGCACCGAGGGGTAGCGGTGCTCTGTCGGCGTGGCTGCAAGGGGGAGCGCAACGGTGGGCTAGTCGGCACTCACGGCGGTGCTGGTTCATGGAGGAGAGGGAGGGTGCACAAGGCACCCGTGGGCACACGGGGACAAGGTGGCGATGGTCTGCGACGAGGGGGGAAAAGCAAGGGATGGGGGAAAAATAAATGGCTTCTAAGGAAGAAATACATCGTAAGGGTAACAAATGCTTCTAAGGGTAACAAATAAGTCCTAAGGGTGACAAATAGCTTCTAAGGGTAATAAATGGGTGTCTAAACGTGAAAAATAGCTTGTAGTGGTGACAAATGAAAGAGACAGAGCGAGAGAGAGAGAGAGGGGCATTAACAAATAGAAAAACTGGTGGTTCCTTGCACACGTCTCAACCTCCTGCAGTCCTGCTGCTGCCAACTATTCATGATTGAAGTTTTTAATTTTACTAAAGGCAGTGGAAGACCTAAAGTCAGTGGAACTGTGGAAGATGAAGTCTCTCCCAACTAAATGTTGGTTTTAATTTCACAAGTCAAATTGTTAAAATAGGGCAGTTAATTATAGTTTCAGGAAGTGTAACAATCTTCCATCTTATCATATTTTTTAAATTTTATATTAGGAAAATTATATTTTATAATATATTATTTACATATATATATCATATGATATATAAATAATATTACGAACGATATTTTATGAAACACAATATTATAAATATCCGTTTCCGCTCCGATTCAAATTTGAATATTATTCGTATTCGAAAAATAAATACTATTTAGAATATTATCCGCTAATTAATACGGATTCAAATTCGAATATTATCCAGCTAAACAATTGATATATTTATATTTATTTTTGTTATTTATTACACACGGGAGGAAAAGCAAGGGATGGTGGAAAATAAATGGCTTTTAAGGGTAAGAAATATGTCGTAAGGGTAACAAATAGGTCCTAAGGGTGACAAATAGCTTCTAAGGGTTATAAATGGGTGTCTAAATGTGAAAAATAGCCTGTAGTGGTGACAAATGAAAGAGACAAAGCGAGAGAGAGAGGGACATTAACAAAAAGAAAAAATGGTGGCTCCTGGAAGAAGTCCCAACCTCTTGCAGTCCTGCACTCATATGGAGGTCAGTGCATGTCTGCATGTAAGCACATAACGGTGCACATGTTCAGTGTTGCATTTCAGGTCAGTGCACATGAAAAAAATGCTGCATGCAAAGGTCGGTGCACATTGTCACTGTTGCACACTAAGGTTTGAGCATATGCGTATGAGCGCACACTAAGGTCTGATCATATGTGCAATTTTAGATCTGAGCATATGTGCAATTTTAGGTCTAAACATATGAAAGGCAGGTCAAGCTAGAAAGATAGGTAGAGTTAATCAGTGTCGTTTGATGATTAGGAAAGCTTCAGATTCGTGTTGGTAGAGTCAAGATTGCTAGGACACGGTTAAATCCTTCAAACGAACTCGAGTTTCTTCAAGTTTCACTGTCATGAGCTATTTGTCACCGTTATAAGCTATTTGTCACTTCTAATGGCTATGTGTCACTCATAACGAGCTATTTGTCACCCTTATTGCTCATTAGGCGTCGCCTTTGTTTTGCTTCATCACATATTGTGACTTCTGTTATCGATTTATCACCCTTACGAGACATTTGTCAGCCTTGAAGCCTATTTGTCACTACTGATGACTATTTGTCACCACTATGCAGTGTTAGCCGTTGCAGTATCTCTCTCCGGCCTCTCGTCTACTATGCGGTTGATGTATCTAGATGAAAGGAACCTCGGTCCAAGCGATCTCATGACAGGCAAAAAGGAAGGACCAGAGTCAGAAAAGTTGGGGGAGATGGAACGATCTTTGCGGTCCCGTAGCTTCGATTTCCATAAAGTTGGGGAGGCACGAACACTCTTTTGCCCTCTAGGGGTTTCGTCTCCTTCCTATAAATAGAGACTCTTTGGGAACACGAAGGACATCCTGAGTTCCTTTGGCGATCAAAGACATTCTTGTGAAGATGTCGTCGTCTGAGAATCAGTTCCTGCCAAACATTATGCTTCCAAAAAGGAAGCCCTGCCGGTGCCAGACCAGTCATCGGGGGAAAGCAGCGGAGGTGATGTTTCGGAGGAATACAAACAGGGGTACCTGCAAGGGTGGCGGGACGCCTTGGTGAAGGTGGACCACCTGTTTGTAACAAGGGGGTGTCGAGCCTCCAACCTGACAGGTTCCGTCCCAAAGAGGACGAGCAACCACTTTTACCTCTTCCCCTATCAATATACTTTATTTTTCTGCAACCTTTTTTTGCATGATGAATGCTTGATCTTTGTGTGATGTGGTTACCGTCAAATTAAGGATAACATCCATCACAGGTAGGGGTTATCTTTACGAAGCGGAGTTCTTCCCCTATAAGTAGCAGGGTTTGTCGATGGTTCTAATATTAGCTAGTATGGCTTATCTTCATGCTCATAGTTCATCACTAGGATCCATTTGTCACACTTCATGTGCATTTGTCCCCCTATTTATCTATTTGTCACCACTAATAGGCATTTTCACTCTAGCATGCAGTAGCCGTCGCCTTTGCTCCTGGGAGACGGTGTCTTTGTGCATTTTTCACCGTTAAGAGCCTTTTGTCATCCCTCATGTGCATTTGTCGCCCCTGTTAACCTATTTGTCACCTCTAATGTGTATTTGTTGCCTCTGTCAACTTATTTTGTCACAAATAATATGCATTCATCACCCTCATCATACATTTTACTCTACTGCTCTCACATACGGAAGGTGAACCCAAAAGAGAAAATAAATATAATAAAATAAAACTATAAAAAATTATAATCAATAAATACAATACTTTCTAACAAACCAAGAAAATGATATTCAATTAATATAATAATGATAAAAGTCTAATAGAAGGTGACTGCTGCTGAACAAAGTCTTCAGAATTCAAGTTGAGGGACATGTTGGTAGTCGTGGGTTATTAAAGGATTCCAAATATGTGACAACTGCTGAACAAACAGGGCCTAATAGTATATGTGCTAACGAATTATAATCTTTTCGTGAACTTGCTCATTTCTTAGCTTGGTATAATGTAGTGTGTCTGTTGTATTTGGACTACGTTGTATCCACTACTCTATTGTATTTCCTTCATTCGTGACTTTTGTCAGTTTACATAATCACCTTGTGGTATTGTCCATTTCGTAGGGACATACCCTCACATCCTTGGTTTTCATGCTCTGTTTTAGAGACTTGGATGGCAACATCGCAACCTTTGGTTTTCAATTTTTATGATTTTTTTCATTTTGTATTTACTTTTTTATAATTAACTAGTATATTATTAATTATCACTGTTAGACAGAAAGAAGAACATGTTTGAAGTTTTAGAGTCATTAGTCAATAAGTCAAAATCAAGCGTGATGGCTAACACTGCATAGTGGTGACAAATAGTCATTAGTGGTGACAAATAGGCTTCAAGGCTGACAAATGTCTATCAAGGGTGATAAATGGATAACAGAAGTCACAATATGTTATGAAGCGAAACAAACGCGACGCCTAGCGTAGGAAAGGTGATAAATATCGTTATGAGTGACAAATAGCCCATTAGAAGTGACAAATAATTATGTAACGGTGACAAATAGCTTATGGCCGTGAAACTTGAAGAAACTCAAGTTCGTTTGTAGGGTTTAACATGTATGGGTTTCCTAATAACTCTACCAACAACGATCTGAAGCTATCCTAGTCATCAAATGACACTGATTAAACTCATCTAAGATCAAGGGACGAGATTATCTCCAATTCTACTAATTTACGGTGCGTGATAAGCGTCTGAACAGATAAACTGCTAGATTATAGATGAAAGAGTTTTTAATCAGGATTTCTGTCAAGAGTCCTTCTTTATCATAACAACCTCTGGGGGTCCCATACTGTGCGAAGAGGCAGTGCTTACATAACACGAAGAGAAAACCACGTACAGAAAAAAAAATTAGAAGAAAGGTGTGCAACCAGAAAAACCAGGGTGACTTTCGTTGTGTACGAGAAGAAGGTGACTCAAGCAACATCAAAGGGAATTCAAGTGGATAAAATATTTTATTTGTCTGAATTCCCATTGGTCCACTTGCCAATAACCATAAAATAATTACAAATTGACAAAAAATAATAAACGTGCTAATTAATAAATATATAAATATAATAATTTTTAATTAATAATAGGAAGGGTGGAAAACTATATTAATCATTTTTCGAAAGATATATCAAAATATTTCGATGGATAAAGGTTTGTTTTGGAGATACGTCGGCAAGTTTCCGATGAATGTTCGACCTTAAATTTCCGTCCGTAAACTATCAATTTTAACCTGCATTATTCATTTTCGACCGAAACATATTTTGTCAGACATAACGTCCGAAATATTCAACGTAGTGTTCCCGTTAATTTTTTCTGTCTAAAGTTTCGGACGTATTTTCGACAAAATAATATGTCAAAAAATAGTCGGTAATTACCGACGAATTTCTGACATAATATATTTCTGTCAGAAAAGATAAAACAT